>CP124714.1:19160000-21560000 GCA_031232105.1 Capsicum rhomboideum
ATTATCAACGAATCTATGTTGGAATGGGGATTGGAATTATCAACAAATATAAAAATGTTTGTACTATTTTATGTTATCAAGTCAAAATATGGTTGCTTCCTGAAGAATCTAATCAATCACTTAGTTTGTAGGATCATTAATATTGAACATTGTTTCACTAGTCAATTAGTACAATCACATGTATATAAACACAAACTTCACCGAAATAGCCACAGTCTAAAATCGTACCTTGTTATAAATTTGTTCCAGCACTTTTTGAAGAAGAAATCTTCAAAGAATCTTCACGCGAACTTCAAGGAATTGGAGAAGGAAGAAGAGAAGTTTTGTCTGTTCTTTTGTTCTTGCAGAGAATGAAAAGATATGTTGGTTTCTCCTGTGAGAATCCTTTAATAATTCTAAAGGGACACAACTTTTCAAATCGTTGTGTCTCTTCCCTTTAGTTATTAATAAATAATACATAATTATATATATATATCTAATTTCTCTATACATGGATCCGGGTTGACCCACTTGGGTGACCCACTCCTATCTCCTTCATCTCCCACTCATACATAGTGGGTCAACTCTCATTCCTATTCTGTAACTTTCATACATTACGACTAGACCGTGTGACCAGTGTATACTTCGAGAGCTTCATTGCTATACATCTGTTAGGAATATACAACATCTCGATCAATGAAACTTAGAGTAGATTATAGTAGGTAGTACCCTAGATCATTTATCACATTCATATTTCTCATCATCTTTTTTTCTTAATTTTGAGTTCATCATTATGTACTTGTCTCATAGACAAACATAAAGGACGTCAATGAACACAATTAATGTGATAATATCCAATGATCTTCCTCATCTCATGAATCTCTTAATCTCAACGTGATATGCTTTTCTAGAAATGTCCCGCCGGACCGAATCAACCATGATCTTTTGGCAACATACTAAGATAGCAAACACCAAATTGAATCTCAAGAAACTGATTCAAGTCATGGGGGTACAATGTGAAAAATTACTTATAATTTTTAGGGCTTCACACGATGGCAAGTAGAGACTAAACTTGTATCGCCCTTATGGGTCACTATATGCATACATGGTATGAAACATGTATCACAGTATTGAATCCTTTTCCATGAAGCGTATGACTTTTATAAATTAAATAATGTGCAGACGATAGTTCAGAAAACTCATATCTAACTTTGAGTTCACAAATATACTCAATCATTTTATTCTTCAGAACTCACATCTGACATTAGAAACAGACTAACTCATTTTAATCACATATGCTTAAACATAATCTAACAAACGACATTCTTATTATAAACTTTCAACTCTTTTTTATCATCACTTAGGACAATAATAAATTTATAACTGTCTCATCTCTACTTGTCACTTAGACAATAGAGGCGATTGCCTATGTGAATAGGCCAATCTTTTTGTCTGTTTGACATACTTTTTATTCTCAAAAATTTAGGTACACTACATAAAAATAATATATGTATATGAACCAACAAGAATGGAAAATTAGGTACAAACCAACATTAACTTCAATACTATGAATTTACATGAACATGATTGGGAAAAATAAAATATAAATACATCAGCATCTACGTAAACTCAATGACTTTACATGTCTTTCAAAAGCATCACATGCTATGGGTTTTGTTAAGGGACCTGCTATCATTTGATGCGTAGATATGTATTTCACATTCATTTCCTTTTGTACAACTATGTCTCTTACAAAATTATTCTTTATGTCAATAAGTTTTGTCTTCCCATGATACTTTGGATTCTTTTTGTAGGCTATTGCAGCCTGACTATCACAATTGATTGTGAAAGGTTCAACAACATTGTTATACACACCTAAGTGGACCAAAAAATTTCTAAGCCAAACAACTTCTTTCACAGCAGATGAAAGTGTTACGAATTCAGCTTCCATAATAGATAAGGCTATACATGACTGCTTTTTGCTAATTCATGATATGGCGCCATTATTAAGAAAAAATGCATATACAGAGGTGGATTTTCTCTCATTTAAATCTTCTCCCCAATCAGCATTAGTGTAGCATTTGAGTTGTAGATCATTTTCTTGATAACATAAGGAATAGTCGACTATGCCTTTGAGATACCTCAATATCCTTTTAACTGTTTTCTAGTGTTGTGGTCCTGGGTCGGATTGATATTTGCTAACTAACCCAACGACATAAAAAATATCAGGTCTAGTACACATTATAACATACGTGAGACTTCCGACTGCATTGGCATAAGGAACCTTTCTCATTTGTTCCTTCTCTTGTGGTGTCTGAGGGAATATCCTTTGGTTTAAAGCTTCACTTTTAGAAACTGGAGTGTTTATGAGTTTGCAACCTTGCATATTAAAGCATCCAAGAACTTTCTTAATGTACGATTCTTGTGAAAGAGATAACAATCTTTTTGAACGATCTCTTACAATTTTAACTCCAAGAATATATGATGCTTCACCCATATCTTTCATCTCAAAAGTAGATGATAATCACTCTTTTATTTATTTTACATAGCCGATGTCACTTGCAACTATAAGTATGTCGTCAATATACAATGATAAGATCACAAACTTATCTTTAAATCTTTTGATGTATACACAATGATCTTCATGAATCATAACGAAACCATACGATATTATCACATTATGAAAGCGTAAGTACCATCATCTAAAAGATTGATTAAGGACATAAAGCGACCTTTGAAGGCAACATACTTTATCTTCTTTGCCTTGTTTTATGAAATCTACAAGTTGTTGCATATAGATTTCTTCTTTTAGTTCTCCATTGAGAAATGCAATTTTCACATCCATTTGATGCGATTCAAGATCCAACATAGCCACAATAGACAAAATTAATCTTATTGAAGTAAAGTACAACAAGTGAAAAAGTTTCTTCATAATTAATTCCTTCATGTTGTCTGTACCCCTTAGCTACTAGGAGAGCTTTAAATCTTTCGATACTACCATCTGCCTTACGCTTGATTTTGAGAATCCATTTATTTTCAATAGCTTTTCGGCCTATTGGTAGATCAACCAATTCCCACACTTGGTTAGATTTCATTGACTCTATTTCCTCCTCGATTGCTTTTAGCCATTTTTCTTTAGCGGGGCATATAAGAGCCTCATTTATATTTCTTGGCTCTTCATCATCTGGAGTAACTATAAATGCTTCCCCTTCGATCTCAAATCGATGACGTGGAATTTTTGGACGACTTGTTCATCGAGGTTGAGATTTACAAATTGATTTATCAATTGATAAGTTACTCCCACTCGAACCAGCAATATCACTAGATTTATGGAAATAGGAACTGATCCATTATCATCAACATGACTCTCACTAAAATTCATTGGAACGTTGGTAGTGGATAGGGGTGTGCATAGGTCGGTTCGGTTCGGTTTTATGTATTATCAGTTCTGTTTATTGGTTTTTAATTTTTAAATATGCTAAATCAATAAGATATTTTTTTATCGGTTTTTGGTTTATCGATTTTTAGTCCTTAACAGTTCGGTTTTCGGTTTAACCGATAAAAAATACTCATAAAATAGAAATAGTAGCAACTAACATGAAAAGAAATTGAATCTTAGTTGCAACCGAAATCCTACATGATGTGTTTTAATTTACAAGAATCTTTAAGCTTGAACTGAATGTTAGTTCGAAAAATTGAATCCTAGTCGCTCGACCCTCACTGTCATTGTCGCAAACCCTTGCCTTTGGTTTACTAGAGAGGAAATTAAAATGGTTTAACTTTATGACTTTATCGGGTTATAGGTTTTCAGGAAATTGAATAGGTTTGTTAGTTTGTAGAAATTAAAGAGAAATTAAGAGATATTAAGAGATATTATATATATATATATATATATATATATATATATAACGTAAGTGGGGTTAAAGTAGTAATTTAGTATATTCTTATTGGATTATCGATTTACCCAGTAATCCAATAAAGAAAAACCAAAACCGAACCAATAACCAATAAATTTTTTTATAAAACCATTAAAAAACGGTTACCCAATAACAATAAACCAATAATAATTTTATCGATTCGGTTTATTGGTCGGTTCGATTTTTGCACACCCCTAGTAGTGGAAGTTGTATGGTCTGTAGTTTCATAAAGAGATAAGTCTTGACCTATCTCGCCCTGCTTAGGAAAATCATTCCCTATAAATGTAAAATCACGTGACTCAACTGCAATTACAGTGCCACTATCTTGTTCGCCTATGAACACATAACCCTTAGACTGTTCAGAGTATCTTATAAAGATACACTTCTTTCTCCTTGAACCTAATTTTCCATTGGGAAGAAGGGTTATGGATAAAAGCACCACAACCCCAAGGTTTTAAAATGCTCAAATCGGGCTTTCATTTAGTTCATAACTCATACGGTGTAGTTGTAATTGATTTAGAAGGGACATGATTAAATACAAACACAACAGTGAGCAATGCTTCACCCTAATAGGTGATTGGAAATTTTACTTGCGCCATCATTGACCTAACCATTTCTAACAAGGTTCTATTTCGTCATTCTGCAACACCATTTTGTTGTGGAGTGTATGAAGTAGTTAATTATCTTTGAATTCACTTTTCATCACTCAATTGTTTGAACTCATCAGATAAATACTCTCTTCCTCGAACGATTTTTAGAACTTTAATTTTACTATCCAGTTGATTCTCAACTAAGTTCATAAACTTAATGAAGCAACTCAAAGCTTCAGATTTATGAGAAATCAAATAGACATAACCAAATCGAGTAAAATCATCAATAAAAGTGATGAAGTAAATAGCATCATGTCTTGCCCTTACATTCATTGGACTACGAATGTCATAATGAATTAATTTCAATGGAGTATCAACTCTTGTGCCTTTCCCAAATGGTTTTGTTGTAGTTTTTTCGGCTAGGCAAGATTCACAAGTAGACAATTCTAACTTATCTATAATGCCAAGAAGACCTTCTTTAGTTAAGCGATTCATTCTTTGTTGACCAATATGGCCAAGCCTAGCATGCCATGTGTTTACATTATTCTCACAATTAGAAGTTGACGTAAATAAATCCATACCATGTTCATGAAAGAAAAAAATTAAATCCTAACTTAATCAACATTCTGATAGAGACTAGATTTCGACGTATTGTTGGGGTAAATTGTACATCATGTAGATATATAATTTGGCCACCACGCATTTCAAATTTGCAGGTACCAATCCCTTTTACCTCCTCTCCGAAGTTATTTCCTAAATACACCCATTTGAATCCTTGTGAGTTCATCAAAAATCTATGAAAGCATCTTCTTCCGTCGCTATATGCCCGGTGGCTGTTGAGTCTACAATCCACATAGGAAGTGATTCAGTTAAAAAAGTAGAACAAGAAACATTTACATCACTATGTAAATTATTAATAAGGCCGTGTACCTTTTTAGAATCAGGACAATTACGAGCAAAGTGTCTCTTGTTCTCACAGTTGTAGCACTTGAGCTTAGCCATATTCACTTTTTCCTTTTCCTTTGGAGCAGAAATATTTTCTTCTCCTTGTTGATTATTCTTAGACTTCTTTGAGACTTTTTCTTTCCCTTTTTTTTGAGAAAATCCACCACGTTTGTGTTTGTTACCATGTCCACGTTTTGGATCTGAACTAGTCATATATGCATTAGGATTTCCTAAATACTTTGTAGTCTCCCTATTATAAGTGTGGCGCGCTTCACACCCTTATAAAGGACCGTACTGTATATAGTTTTAATACATCCTAGAACACTTGAACCTAGTAAACTGATACCAAGTTTGTCACGATCCGAGACTACCCCCTAGTCGAGACACGGTGCCCGAACCATAAGTTATTGCAAGCTAACCCTTGGCATAACATACTAAGCATAATATAAGAGATTTAAGCGGAATCTGTAATGAGATCATGACATAAATTTTAAAGCATTTTTTAAGGTCATAATAAATAATGTACCAAGACCGAGGGCCAACATAACCCATACTCTAATGTCAGAATACCTCTAAACTGAATAACATAATCTATCAGGACAAGATCCTCGAGTAACCTTAAAGCAATGTCTAGAAGTAAATGAAAAGGAGCAACTAAACTAAGTCCCCGAATGATGAGGACTCACCACTACTGGAGTCTGAGCTGATGGAAAATTAGCCACGTGTGTGATAGTGAGCACCGAAATCTACATCATATGAAAAATATAGGCAAAAGAAGTATGCGATCAGTACGTTTGAATGTACTGAGTATATAAGCAATAACCATTTTGACATAAATTATAACATAAATGTACATTAATAAAAATGACAGAAAATTGTAGATTTATAAGGGTTCATATCAGCTAAAAGTAAAACAATTTAAAAACCATAAATGAGTATCTCTGAAAGAAAATGCATATGTGAACCATATGTTCTGAAAATCATATCTGAAAGAATGCATATCTAAAATCATGCTATCTAAAATCATACCGACATAAACCATGTGAGCATCATGGAGTCCAGTGTCATACACCCACACTGAAAAAGGTTGTTTCAACCTATCAAAGTTAGAACCATAAATGTAAGAATCCTGAGAATGCGCCTAAAAGGGCCAAAGGTGTCAACCTCAACTTACGGAAGACCCTTATCCGATGATGGCACGAAGTTTTGGAACTTGGGTTTTATTGTGAACCCTTATTCTCTCGGTGCTAAATATTACTCCCCAAACTAGTTCATAACATATGCTCAGAACGTACATAAATCATACTTATTCATACATAAAGTTTGAATCTTTAAAAATATTCCTATTTCATAACTATCATGGAATTTCTCCTTCTTTGGGCTTATTCAAGTTTCTTGAAAATTCATAATGTCATAAGGATTCTAAAATTATGCTTGAGATGTCAATTTCAAGAAAACCAATATTTAAGAATCATATTAATGTGTCGGCTAATGACAACATATTTTACACATTTAACTAAGGATAATTGTGAGCTTTTCAAGCAACTGTTGGTATTTTAAAATATGTTTTGTGTTTATTTTTATGAAATAAGTCCAACGACAGAAAAAAGGAAGAACTGTGCTAAATATGAGGGTGACAGCTCTTTTGACGGACTTTCAGATCTTTGACGAGCCACCACTCCTCCAATCGGGACAATACAGAATCAAGGTGAACTTAAAGTTGGGTGACGGCTCAACTGACTGCTTGTCAGGGCCTCGGCGAACCATCACCCTTGTTTTCATTACCTAAACAAAATGGGCTAGTAATTGAAGTCAGGTGACGATTCAACTGACGGTCCGTCAGGGCCTCAACGAACCGTTACCCAACTCGTCATTGCTTAAAAAGAAAGTGAGCTTAATTGAAGTCAAGTGAAGGTTCAGGCAACGAATCTTCACCTTGTTGGTGAACCGTCAAGGGTAAAGCAGCATCCCAGATTCGAATTTTAAATCCCCACATTATTGGAGCCTTTAAATACCTAGTCTAGGTTTTAGAATAGGAATCTTCTATACTTTGAATATTTTTTGTAACGCTTGTTTCTTTGGGTAATTGATATTTATAGGGAAAAAACACAACTTCTTGGTTTTTGTAAAAGATTGGAATTCTGAATTTCTCCTTTGTAAGGTTTTCTCTTTACATTATGAAATATATTTCTTTCATCTCTTTTATTATCATGAGTGGCTAAAAACCCTATAACTAGGGTTTGGTATCCTTAGTGGAAAATTACTTTTATGGTTAATGTATTGGTGAATTTGGATTAATCTTGTAATTATATTGCTAATTCCTTCAGTTTAACAGATTTCTAATGGTTGCAAACATTGGAGAAAGCCCTAAGTTTAACTTGCTTGAATAAAGAGGTTAACAATAGGATAAGAAATTGGTAATAAGAATTCGGAGTTTCTAATATCCGTCTGAAGATTAATGCTTTGACGAGATTAATTTCTTGAGGCTTAAATCGAGTTAGAATCTCATCACTTTAAGTTCAAAAGAATTAAAGTGAAAATCATCTATTTAGGTTGAAAAATACTTAGATGAATATTTGGAATCGATTGCTTTATAATTGCATGTGTTTATATAAATTCATATTGTACTAAACACGGAAGTTATTGGAAGCCAAGGTGAACACAGTCCTAGATTATCTTTTCTTTATTGAATTAAGCATTGCAAATTTAATCGTCATAACTTGACATAAGTGAAGCTGTTCAACAAATTTTCAATACAACCTCCCCACCCCATTTCATGAAAATTGGTGACTAATCATCATTTAAACTACATACAACTTGGTTATCACCTTATTCCCTGTGGAATTCGACCCCAACCTTTGTTGGTTTCTATATTTGACAATGACCGCTTAAGCTTCCTTAAAGGGACTTTTAGTTTGGTCGTATCAAATTTTGGTGCCGTTTCCGGGGAATACGATTGTTAATTAAGTTGTTGTGTTTATTTGACTTCTAGTCTTGTTTCCTAATTTTACTTTATTTGTTGTTTTTATGAATTAAAGGGTACAGGTTGTGCATGCCAAGTACTCGTCGTTTGGGCGAACCATTGCTACCCTACGATCCTAAACTTGTAAAAACTCTGAGAAAAAAACACGAATGCACAACTTCTTACTCAACAACAGGAAACAACAAGACTTTCTGCTCTTACAACTGCCCAATTGAATCAACAGAACGTTGATGTACCCGGTCATGTTCCAAATGATGATAACGAGGATTTGGGTGATGACGAACTGGGTGATGCTGGTACTCCTCGCACCATCATAAGAGATGAAGGCTCTCACTTTTGTTATAAGGTGTTCCAAGCTGCTTTAGCTAAATACGGTGTGAAACAACTTAAGGTGGTGACTCCGTATCAACCCCAAATCAGTGGGCAAATGGAGGTATCGAATCAAGAAATAAAAATGATATTGGATAAATCGGTTAATATTGATCGGAGTGATTCGTCATGGAAGCTTGATGATGCTCTTTGGGCCTATCACACTGCCTTCAAAACTCTAATAGATATGTCACCTTACCAACTAGTCTTTGGTAAAGCTTGTCACTTATAGGTAGAGCTTGAGCATAAATCCTTATGGGCGCTCAAAAATCTTAATTTGAGTTGGAAAGAGGTTGCCGACTTGAGGTTGGACCAACTGAATAAAATTGATGAGTTCCACCTTCGGGCTTATGAGAGAGTTGCTCTTTATAAGAAGCAAATAAAGTTGTACCATGACAAGAGGATTGAAAAGAGAGAATTCCAAGTGGGTGACTTGGTACTACTGTTCAATTCAAGGTTTAAACTCTTTTCAAGTAAGCTGAAATCTAAGTGGCCCGGTTGACTTCAATTGCTTTATTCTCCAATCAAGATAAATGGTCCGCTACCTGATTTTCACAACCTTTTCTATCCTTGACTTCAAAGTCAAATTCTTGTAGCAACAACACCCATCTAATCAGTCTAGGCTTGGCGTCTTTTTTAGCTATCAAGTATCTCAACTCCGAGCGAACAGTGTGAATAACAACTTTAGTACCAAGCAAATATGCCCTAAATTTCTCAAAGGCATAGACAACTACAAGAAGTTCTTGCTCAGTAATTGTATAGTTCTTTTGATATGCCCAAACTACAAATCCCTTTAAGGAAGTGTAACTGGTCGTTGTCAAATATAGAACCCAACAAAGATTGGGGTCAAATCCCATAGGGAATAAGGTGATAACCAAGTTGTATGTAGTTTAAATAATGATTAGTCAACAATTTCCATGAAATGGGAGGGGGGGTTGTGTTGAAATTTCGTTGAACAGTTTCACATATGTCAAGTTATGATGGTTAAATTTGCAATGCTTAATTCAATAGAGAGAAGATAAACTAGGATTATGTTCACCTTCATAAGATATTTTGCATCCACCTTTCCATCATGAACATTGATATTTTGCATCCACCTTTCCATCATGAACATTGTTTGGATTTTTGGCTTCACCAGAATTTCATCAATTGCCACCTCCTCATCTACTATTTTGTACTCATCGGCTATATCCCCTACCTGTGGTGGCAACGCTGGTTGTGGTCCAGGTTGTAATCTACCACTTTTTGTGGTGATGGATAAATAACTTCCATCATTTCTTGGATTCTGCACCGTGTTACTTAGCAAGGTCCCACTCTTCCATTGATTAAAGGCTGCGGAAAATTGACCCATTTGGTGGTCCAACTGCTTGATAGAAGTGGAATGAGAATCAACTAGTTCACTCATAGTAGATAAGTTACTTTTCATCTCCTTAACATCCCGCATCAGTAGATTCCACTCATTTCAACAACTTAGCCATCATGGCTTCCATGGAAAGCTTCCTCGAATCACTCGCAACATTATCACGACTCTTTGGTGGTACATACAACCCACTTCTGTCATTCTTGTTTTTCCAATTCCCTTGCTCATGATCTCTATAACCATCTTTTTCATAATAGTTATCTCTTTGATAGTTCCGACCTTGGTTTCCTTAGCCATTGGCCTGCAAACCCCCCTGGTTATTCAAGTAGTTCGCTTCTTTTTCAGAATCAGATTCGGCAACCCAAATTTAAATTTTAAATTACCACATTATTGGAGCCTATAAATACCTAGTCTAGGGTTTAGAATAGGCATCTTTCATACTTTCATGGATGGAAACATGATACTTGGTAGATTGACCAAAACTAGTAGAGCTTAGCATACCAGGGTTTCTAAGGTAGCAAGCAATACTTTGACTTTTAGTCCCGTTTCCTAATTTTACTTTATTTATTATTTCTGTGAATTGCAGGGTACAGGTAGCGCATGCCAAGTACCTGTCGCTCGGGCAAACCATTGCTACCCTACAATCCCGAACTTATAAAAACTCTGAGAAGAAACATGAATGCACAACTTATTGCTCAACAACGTGAAACAACAAGACTTGCTGCTCTTGCAGTTACCTAATTGAATAAACAGAACATTGATGCACCCGGTCATATTCCAAATGATAATAACGAGGATTTGTGTGATGACGAACTGGGTGATGCTGTTGATGAACAACTCGTGGGCCGCGATATTGCTTAGGCTAACCAAAATTAGCGGCCACGAGTTAGAAGGCGTCAATAATATACAGTGAACTTTTCTCTTGATGATGATGATGATGTTGATTTGGATGGGGTAGGTGCTATTGGAGAAATTGTACTACTACCACTAGCACCTGGGATAAAATTCAATGTCACTAGCATGATGATTCAGTTGATAAACCTAAAAGGTTTATTCGGAGGGTTGTCTGGTGATGATCCTAATATGCTTGGTGAATTTCATCAATAGATGCAAATCCTCTGATTACCTGGGAGTTACTAAAAATGCAATTTGGTTGAGGTTGTTTCCATTATCTCTGATTGGAGAGGCAACTTTGTGGTTAACTGAGCTAGCGCCCGATTTTATAATAAACTGGAGGCAATTGAAAGGAGTATTCCTAGAAAAGTTCTTTCCGCCCTCTAGGATGTTACAGTTGAGAGATGAGATAAGCAACTTCCAGCAGCTACCAAATGAGGCATTATAATGAAACTTGACTTAGGCTCAAAAAGAAGCTGACTCAATGTCCTAATCACAAGTTGACCAATGAGCACTTGATGGGAACAATTTATAGGTCTCTGAACATGAACACAAAGCCAACGATTGATAATGTAGTAGGAGAAGTGTTCATGGCACATACTTTCATGGATGCAACAATGATACTTGATAAATTAACCAAAACTAGTAAAGCTTGGCATTCCAGGGATTCTGAGGTAGCAACCAATACTTATGCAGTTGATATGTCGGTCGAACAATGCCTTCGAGAAAAAGAGCATGACCAAGTCATGGCACACATGAAGAGACCCAGATGGATTTGCTAACAAAACATTTGTTATCAGGTGGTGTTGAGAAGGTTAAGGCAGTTGGTTCACATAGTAAAGTAGCTGAATCTAATTCTAAAGAAAAAGAGTACTACTTGAATAACCAGGGGGTTCACGAGCCAATGGCTAAGGAAACCAAGGTTGAAACTATCAAAGAGATAACTACTATGAAAAAACTGGTTATAGAGATTGTGAGCAAGGGAATTAGAAGAACAAGAATGAAAGAAGTGGGTTGTATGTACCACCAGGGAGTCGTGATAATGCTACAATTGATTCGAGGAAGTTTTCCATGGAAGCCATGATGGTTAAGTTGCTGAAAGGGGTGGAATCTACTTATGTGGGTGTTAAGGGGATGAAAAGTGACTTATCTACTATGAGTCAACTAGTTGATTCTCATTCCACTTCTATCAAGCAGTTGGAGCACAAAATGGGTCAACTTTCCGCAACCTTTAATCAGAGGAAGAGTGGGACCTTGCCAAGTGACATGGTGTAGAATCCAAGAAATAATGGAAGATATTTAGCCATCACCACAAGAAGTGGTAGAGTTCAACCAGTACCACAACTAGCGTTGCCACCATAGGTAGGGGGATGTAGCTGATGAGTACAAAATAGTGGATGAGGAGGTGAAAATTGATGAGATTCTGGGTGAGGCTAAAAATATGGAAATATTTATGATGGAAAGGTGTATGTAAAAGATCCTACGAAGGTGACAGAGGCCGGTGTGGTAAATAAGGAAAAAGGAAAAGAGGTTACAAAACCTCTTACTCAGATTTCTAGACCTCCACCTCCATTCCTACACAGAGTTAAGAAGAAGGAGGAAGATGGTAAATTCAACAAGTTCTTATCCATACTTAAGCAATTGTCAGTGAATATTCCATTGGTGGAGGCTCTTGAGCAAATACCAGGATATGCCAAGTTCATAAAGGACTTGGTCACTAAAAAAAAGGACAGTGAGTTTTGAGCCAATAGATAATATTCACCATTATAGTGCTATTGCTTCACTATCATTGGTTTAAAAGAAATTAGATCTAGTAGCATTCACTATTCATTACATAATTGGTGCAATCAGCTTTTTCTAAGGCACTATGTGATCTTGGTGCAAGTATCAAATTGAAGCCTTTATCCATTTACTAGCAGTTGGGTTTAGGATCCCCCAAACCGATGTCTATGGAAAACTCATATTCCCAACCAACTTTGTGATTCTTGATTGAGAGGTGGATTTTGAGGTACCCATAATCATGGGTAGGCCTTTCTTAGCGACGGGTAGAGTGTTGGTTGACATAGAATTCAATGAGTTGAAATTTAGATTGAATGATGAAGAGGTGAAGTTCAACATTTGCCAGTCAATGAAGCAACTGAGAGGCATGAGTGTTGTCTCAGTTATTAATGTTGTTGATGAGAGTGAAGTTGAAGTACCTATTGAGGAAAGATTTGATGTCGAAACTCTAGCTGTGGTGTTGATAAATTTTGATAGAGACGACATTGAAGAATTTAATGAAGCAGTTTGTGCACTGACAGGGATAGGCTCATATTTTTATGCCCTGAAGAAGTTGGACTTGGATCCAAAAAACAGGCCAACTCCTCCGGCAAAACCATCCATTGAAGAACCACCAGTGTTAGAGTTGAAAGAGTTACTCGGAAATTTGAGGTATGTTTTTTTTGGTGAGAAGAATAGTTTTCCAGTGATTATTGTTGCGGATTTAGTTGAATGGCAAGTAGAGGCTCTTGTATCGGTATTGAGAAGATACAAAAGGGCTATCGGGTGAATTATCGTAGACATCATCAAAATCCCATCGGGTATTTGTACTTATAAAATACAGTTAGAAGAAGATTGTGTCCCTACTATTGAGCATCATCGCAGACTCAACCCATCAATGCAAGAGGTGGTCAAGAAAGAGATAATAAAGTGGCTTGATGCAGGGGTTGTGTGCCCAATTTCTGATAGCAAGTAGGTAAGCCTAGTTTAGTGTGTCCCAAAAAAGGGGGTATGAAAATAGTGGCCAGTGATAAAAATGAGTTAATTCCACTTAGACCCATCACGGGCTGGAGAGTGTGCATAGACTACAGAAAGTTGAATTCTTGGACTCTTCGAGATCATTTTACAGTGCCCTTTATGGACCAAATACTTGATTGGTTAGCAGTAAGGGGTTGGCATTGCTTCTTGGATGGGTATTCAGGCTACAACCAAATATCCATTGCACCCAAAGACCAAGATAAGACTATATTCACATGTCCCTATGGGACCTTTGCCTTCAAACGAATGCCTTTTAGGTTATGTAATGCACCGGCTACTTTCCAAAGGTGCATGATGTTAATTTTCTCAGATATGATGGAGGACACTTTGGAAGTGTTCATGGATGATTTTTCTGTGGTAGGAGATTCTTTTGATGATTGCTTGGCAAATCTTAGCAATTCCTTGCAAAGATGTGAAGAGTTCTACTTTATGCTCAACTAGGAGAAATGTCATTTTATGGTGAAAGAGGACATTGTGTTGGGGCACAAGATTTTAGTTAAAGGAATTGAAGTCGATCGGGACACAATAAAAGTGATCAAAAAGTTACCTCCACTTATCTCGGTGAAGGGTGTCTATAGTTTTCTTGGCCATGCGAGATTCTACTGGAGGTTCATTAAGGACTTCTCCAAAGTTGACAATCCTTTGTACAAACTATTGGAGAATGAAGTCAAGTTTGTGTTTAATGATGATTGCTTGAAGGCATTTCAGTTCCTTAAAGAGAAATTGGTAGCCGCTTCTATTATCATTGCTCCGGACTAGTCCAAACCATTCGAAGTAATGTGTGATGCAAGTGGAGTTGCACTTGGGGCTGTTCTTGGACAAAAGAAGGAGAAGCTCTTTCACCCTATCTACTATACAAGCAAAGCATTGAATGGGGCTCAAAAGAACTATACAGTTACTGAGCAAGAACTTCTTGCAGTTGTCCACGCCTTTGAGAAATTTAGGGCGTATTTGCTTGGTACTAAAGTTATTGTTCACACCGATCACTCAGCGTTGAGATACTTGATAGCTAAGAAAGATGTCAAGCCTAGACTGATTAGATAGGTGTTGTTGCTACAGGAACTTGACTTTGAAGTAAAGGACAAAAAAGGTTATGAAAATCAGGTTGCGGACCATCTATCTCGATTAGAGAATAAAGGAAAGATATCGGATGAGTTAGATCGATGATTCATTCCCGAATGAGCAGGTACTTATTGCTACTCTTGATCTTTTACCTTGGTTTGCAGATTTTGCTAACTATTTGGTCAGTGACATGATCTCAGAAGATTTAAGTTTTCATCAAAGGAAGAAGTTTCTACATGATGTGAACAATTATTTTTGGGATGAGCCTTATTTATTTAGATTGTGTGCTAACAACAACATTCGAAAGTGTGTGCCAGAAGTGGACATACAAAGTGTTGTAGGCTTGTCATTCATCTTCAGTGGGAGGACATCATGGGGGTGATCGTATAGCGAGGAAGATTTTGCAAAGTGGATACTACTGGCCTAGTATTCATAAGGATGCATATGATTTTTTCAAAGCTTGTGACCAGTGCCAGCGATAAGGATCGATCTTTAGACATCAAGAGATGCCCATGACCAAAATATTAGAGGTTGAATTAGTCGATGTGTGGGGCATTGATTTCATGGGCCCGTTTGTAAGTTCCTATGGTCACAAATACATCTTGGTTGTTGTGAACTATGTGTCCAAATGGGTGGAAATTGTGGCCTTAGCAGATAATGAAGGCAAAAGTGTGGTGGCATTCTTGAAGAAGAACATCTTCTCTCGCTTTGGTACTCCTCGCACCATCATAAGCGATGGGGGCTCTCACTTTTGTAACAAGGTGTTCTAGGCTACTTTAGCTAAATATGGAGTGAAACAACATAAGGTGGCAACTACGTATCATCCCCAAACCAGTGGGCAAATGGAGGTATCAAATCAAGAAATAAAGATGATATTGGCTAAATCTGTTAATGCTAACCAGAGTGATTGGTCACAGAAGCTCGATGATGCTCTTTGGGCCTATCACACTGCCTTCAAAACTCTAATAGGTATGTCACATTACCAACTAGTCTTCGGTAAAGCTTGTCACTTACCGGTAGAGCTTGAGCATAAAACCTTATGAGTGCTCAAAAAGCTTAATTTGTGTTGGAAAGTGGTTGCCGACTTGAGGTTGGACCAACTCAATGAAATTGATGAGTTTTGCCTTCGGGCTTATGAGAGAGCTACTCTTTATAAGAAGCAAGTGAAGTTGTACCATGAAAAGAGGATTGAAAAGAGAGAATTCCAAGTGGGTGACTTTGTACTACTGTTTAATTCAAAGTTTAAACTCTTTCCGGGTAAGCTGAAATCTAAGCGGTCCGGTCCCTTCAAGGTGACTTAAGTTTTTCCATCCAGTGTGGTGGAATTGGATAACATGGAAGGGAAGTTGCTCAAGGTAAATGGTCAATGAGTCAAACAATATAATGGTCTGCAAGAAGAGTAAAATTGGTAACACTGATGTATGTTGACGAAGTCTGAGTAGTCAAGATACCCGAGTCTTGCCGCGACGTTAAATCAAGCACTAGTAAAAGGCAACCCACAATGTATTGTAATATTATGTTTAGATTTTCATTGTTGAGCATGGTTAATGTGTGTGTTAAGTGTGAAGGAGAACATAGTACATGTGAAGTGGGAAACTATTTGAGACTGACGGTTTCTACGACGAACTGCCAGAGGGTTGACGGATCGTCAAAATGGATTCGTTACAATAAACACAAAATCCATCCATTCTGGTTAAGAACTGATGATTAAAGCAACAAGCCACCGAAGACCTGACGGACCATCGACTTAACCATCGCAAATATGAAAATTTTGTTTCATTCTTGATAAGGCTGACGGTTGAGCTGACGGGACGTCACAAGCATGACGGGCTTTCAACCCAGCAGCCTACTAAAAAACAATTAAGGTCCATTCTGGATTGGTCCAACGGTTCATGCGACCAACTGTCGCTACGTTGACGACCTGTCAACTGGACCGTCGCATGTAAGTTTTAAATTTCTCGTGTTTTATTTTAAATTGACCCGACCCATTTCCAACCAAACCCTATTCCAGCAATTGACCGACCTTACCTGATCCAAACCCTTAGCTGTTTAAATTCCACCATTTCAAATGCATTACCCACATTCTTAAACTCCACAATCATAAAATTTGTAACTCCCATAACCCATCACTCCTCACATTCATAGCCATTAACTCTATTACTTACCTCTCCTCACTATTTAATCAAGCCTTCAATCACCAAGAACTTAACATATGAAATTCACAATATCCACATATCTTTCATATTGCATTGTCATTGTTCCATTGTTCAACTTCATTCAGTTATCCAGGTATGTTCAAATCTCAGTTCAATTTTAATTTATTTCTTTTCTTTATAAGATAAAACCAACACAACTACTAATTGATGTACAAACTTTAAAAGGGTAGTTGTGTTGTGTTTAGTTTCTATCCTCTTGGTATGGTGTGGCAACCTTGTGGGTGAAGTCTGAGTAACCCAGAAGAATGACAAAAAGGTGTTGTGAATGAGTTCAACATATGGAAATCCCATAAAATGATCAAGTAATTTTAAAGTAAATCGAGTTGCCTACCAAGTGTTCGATGAAATGCCAAAATGAGGATTGGATTATCTGTTAAACCTGACATCTCATTTTACTAACCATCGATCTTGTGATGTTCCTTCAAGCCAACCGTCACCAAGCAGGTCAAACTGATCAGTTTTGGTTAAGGTCTGACGGTTCCACTGACGAACCGTCAAGCTCTTGAAAAATCGTCAGACCAACCATCACAAGGCAAAAATTTTCATGCTGAAACTATTTAAGACTGACGGAGTGACGAACCGTCACTTTAACCCGTCAAGGCCAAACTATTTCAAAATTCTATAATTTTTTTCCTTGATACGTTATTTTGTACTATGTCTAATCGTGTCCCTCCACAGGTACCATGCCTCCAAAGCTACAAACTATAAGGGGTGGAGCACTTAAAAGACAAGAAAGAGATACCTCAATCTCAAAACTTTGAGATGAACCAGATAACGAGGTCGAGAAAACTGATGCCCCAGCCTATAATACCAGGCAAAGTGAGAAGAAACGTAACCATGCTTCCCAGTATGAAGAAGAGGATGGGTCGTCAAGTGATAATTTGAGTAGTGACGGTAAGAGCAACGACAGTTCCATCTCTTGTCCAGATGTTGAGGGTGAAAAGGAGGCTACTACCAGTCTGAAAATAGAACCCGAGAAAGAAGGGGATGATGTTTTCACAGCAAAGCTCCAGGGGTTAGAGAATCCATTAGATAGGAAGTTGAAGGGGCTGAAAAGCACTATTTTAATGGTCTTCAACCAACCCAGTCTAGAAGCATGAAGAGGCCAACTGCTGAGGAATGGTAAATAGTGACAACAGATTTTCCAGAGTATTCGGACATCAAAAAATAGTTTAATAAGTATGAGTTGGGTTGTTTGAGCAAACCTCTGGGGTCGTACTATCCTACTATTGTCTGCGAGTTTTTCATGAATTATCTGGCTATTCTTGAGAAGGATTGCTAAAGGGGAAAAAAGTGTCAGACATGAGAAATAGGTTGAGAATTCAAGTTCGAGGGGTCTCAGTTGATATTTCAGATCACACAATCAACCAAATCCTATTTGGTCAAATTTATACTTTTTCAGTCATCCCTCCAGAGGTCAATCATTAGATGATAATTGTTTTGACTCAGCGTCTATGGATGGCACGAGTACTGACAAAAAATGGAGAACCTTCTTGGTTGAATAACAAGTAGCATATAGCTAAATCCTCACTGAGCTTCAAAGCTAAATTTTGGTGGGCTGTGGTTAGGCTATGGTTGATGCCTATTGGTGTGGATGCTAAACTGGATCCGTAAAGATCTGTTTTGGTAGCAAGTTTGCTTGAAGGGCTAAAGGTTAACTTTGGCCTAGTGATTGTAAATGAGCTATTTGTGAGGACTTACAAGACTACTAGTGCACTACCTTTCCCGTGCCTCATTATAAAATTGCGTAAGCTGGCGAAGGTGCCGATAATTAGTAGAGTTGATAATAAGGTAAAGGCGACCAAAAGGCAAGACATTGAAATGGCGAGGGATGACAACAAGTTTGATTTGAGGGTTCACAAGCCACCATCATTTGTACCCCAATCTCAAACTACTCTGAAGACATCTGAGACCCCAATCTCAAACTACTCCGGATACATCTGATACCCCTACTGGTATGCCCTTACCGCTTGTTGTTGTTGATCTGTAGGGTACTTTTACAGTATCTGGGGCTACTTCTATGCTCATACATGTCGAGACTCCCGACACTGCCTCTAGGCCACCTACTCACAAAGAGTATCATTTTACCCTAAATTTTTTTGTGAAAGTGGTTAAGGCCCGAGAAAGGATTAACAAGTAATTGAATGCCTGGAATAAGCTATTCAAGCCATTCATGGATCAAATCATTGCAGAGGCTTTGAAGCCATATGCTAATTTGCATACCTATATGGACAATATGGAGGAGAGAGTGAATAATAGGCTTATTGAATTATCGATTCCAGAGTTCACCAAGTTCATGGTCGAATTTAAGAAAGCTCATAATGACATTGCCTATTTGAAGAAGGTCCCAACCACTAGTTTCTCAGATCCTGCAATTGTGAAATCAGACGATGATGACCAAATTCTTGATTTAATGGGGTGTCTGCTGAAAGATAAGGCTAAAGTAGTAAGTGAAGGTGGATAAAAGAAGACATCGAAGAAGAGAAAGCATAGAAATGAGACACAAGAGGAGAGAGATATGAGAAAAGCAGTGAAAGCCTCCAAGAAGGATAAAGAAGCACAAATCAAGTGGGTCCAAGATGAGGCAGCTGGAGTGTCTTCTAGTGTTGCACCTAGAGTTGGTCCCACACCTAGGAAACTTCATACTCCCACTCCAGTGATCAAGGATATTATTGGTGATTTGAGCACTCCAGTGGGCACTGGAGTTACCACTGTAGATACTGAGGTCACTTCAGCCTCCAAGGACTTGCCAGACTCACAAGCCTAAGGGCTTCATAAGTATTCCATCCCTTGATTTTGTACTTTTATTGATTATGCATTAGGTACAACACATTTTTCCTTTTGGGTGGGTGGATGGGTGGGGTACTTATGAGTCTGTCACCACGAGGGTATTATTGCTTGTGTTCTTTCCCCTCGTGTGCTATCTAGTAGAACCGACATGTTTAGGATGTGTGTTTCCATTATTATGTCAGTGTGTTATTTTTATTTATATATTGTGTATGTAAAAGGATGATAATGAATGAATGGTAGTTGTTGTTTTTGAAATTGAAAAAATGAGGACCCACTGAAAATTTTCAAAATTTTATGGCTATGTGTTAGTTCTATTTAATAATTGATTATTGTGGATCTGTACTTGGCATTAGCAATCTATAGATGGGTGAAACATTCTTAAGATTAAATACAGTCTGATAGTTGGTAGTGATGATGACATTCCATGCCATGAGTGTATGAGGTCTTTGTAGTTTTTCTTACTTTGTGCATACAGCTAGAACTTGCCGGTCTATTTTGTTAGGTGATAAGTTGGGTGTCTAAGAAAGAATCTCAGGCCTTGTTTGAACTTATTCCACTTTAAGAACTATCCAAATGATGTAAATAACTCTCTTGATCCCTATTTTGAGCTTTTCTTACTTCTTTGTTCATCAACTGTTAGCCTTCCTTTCTCTACCGTTAAACCACTATTTTGGCCCTGGTCTCTCCTAGGACATCATGCACCTCAACTCAAGCAAATTACCTAAAGTTGAGGGTGGATACTGTATAAAGGTGTGATAAGGAAGAAGGGTATGAAAAAAGCTAGAGTGAATTAAAGAAGATCCTAGGAGTGCACGCAAATAAAGAAGCATGAAAATGATAGAAAAAGAATGAAAAGGGTAGAAAAGAAAGAAGAATAAATGAGAATGAAAGATTGAAGAATTTTAGCGCACTCAGTAAAAGGACTTATTAAATGAATGAGGAGAATAAGGGTGGAATTGTGTAATAAATGCATGTCAAGGAGGGTTGAGTCACTAATGCTAAATATATCGTACCTCCACCAAAGCCTTCGTTACAAGTCGAATAAAGTCCTATAGTGATCCTAGCCAATCGGCTAAAAAAATAGTGGAATGGTAAGAGCAAGCTTATAGTTATGCATGTCCATTGTTTGAAGGTTATTGTGAGAGTGAGATATTTGAATTCCAGTCCATGAATAATATTTATACTTGGTGTGAGGGACCTCTTTGCTGTGAGGGCGTGTGGATGGTACTTGAACCTTGTGATGACCCATTTCGTCGTTACTAAATTATCCATGATAAATTCATGAAAATTCTTAATTTTCATTCCTCAATATTAACTTGAGTCCAAAATAGCCATCATTTTGTTAATTGTGTCACCTCAAGCTTTTTGACGAAGATTTTAGCCTTTCGATGTGTCTCGATAGACTTAAGCCCGAAGAATTTAATTATTCAAGAGTACTCATTTTCAATCCTTTAATTTGGAAGTTCTTTAGATATGAATTAAGGTCGTATAATATCCCTAGCACAAAGTTAAGTTGAAAATATCTTTAACCGATAGAGTTTCGATATGGGTTTCTACTAGAGTCAACTTTAAATGATCATATCTCCTAGAATATATGAAGTTAGGGGCTCCAATACCCACCAAATCAAATATATCTGAGTCTTCTTTCCAATGCAATAAATTGTTCGTCAATCCGAGTTTGGAGTAAAATGTTATGACTGTTTTACCAAACACTGTTCGGGCTGAAATGGGAATTTCGTTGTAGCGAGAATTCTGGTGGTATTTAAATCAGTTTTAGCGGATTTTCAGGTCCAAAACCCTAAAACTTCATTCCCCAATCCTAGAGTGGTGATTTTCCAAGGTTTAGGGTGAAAGTCCTTCGTGGAGGTAAGTTTTTCCATCATCTTCTTCGTCTTTTAATCCTTTAACATCCTAAAATCATTAGAAAGACCTTCAATGGTGAAATTTTGGGTTAGAACCTTTAATGGTGGACTTTTGGGGAAAATTTATGGGTGCTCTTAATATTAGCTAGAACTAATTCTAGATTATAAATTAATGATTTCTAGCATGAACTTGGTAAACTAGATTATGTATTTTGTTGGTTGGAAATCTTGAATTCCATAAAGATGAGATCTTTACCATAAAAATTCCATTAATGGAGATGGGTTGAGCTTGAAAGAATTAGTTAATGGTTAAATGACCTTGAGGAATGATATAGACCTTGAATTAAGGTAGAATTAGTGGGTTTGAATTCCCAAAGAAATTTCTTTAAAGAGTAATATGATTGCTTGATTTTTAGATGATTGATCATTTCGAAGCATAAAGAAAGGGAAGGAGAATCCTTGATATGGATTGTTGCTTCAAAAATCTTGGCGTCCAGGTAGGCTAGGTTAATGAGTAGAAGACTGTGTTATTTCATATATTCATAATTTAGAATTGATGGGAGAAAACATGTCTAGGCCTGCGGACATGGAGTTGAGGTGGATAAAGACATAAGAACTTTACTTTAATTCCGAAAACTATGTTATTGATTATTAGGTGATATTTATGATATTATGTGTTATGCACCCGAAAGGGGATTGTTGTGAATGAAGTATGTGGACATGATATTTCTTAATTGTTCTACTGATGGACCTAGTTGAGTTATAAAGGTAATAAATTGCATATTGTGCCATGATAATGTTGAGGCCTACGGGATAGATGACTTGAATCATTGTGAGCATTGTATTATGTGAAGAAAGGTATAGAATAATGATAGGCTTGAATGTGCTAGTTATGGGTAGTGATGTTAGAACCCAAGTTATGGTATTTGAGGAGGTAGTGGTAATTGAATAATTAATGAGTAATGAAGGCTCCAATAAAGACTTGTATGCTTTACATTGTGATTTATTTTATGACATTCTTGATTTGGTATTGATAAACATACTTTATCTATTGGATGCCCATGAGAGGATAAATTGGTGATAATAAAGATTTATTGAATTGTGCTTATGAAAGGCTTGTTTGATAATGATAACTCCTTGAATTGATGCCATGAATGACTTGTTGATGATCATGATGAATTGTTGAAATAATGCCCATGAGAGGCTAAAATGTTGATAAATGAAAGATCTTGATCCATAATGATAATGTGATCGAAAAGAATGCCTTGAGTAAAGAAGACTTGTGATATACCTTCATACAGGTTGAAAAGTGAAAGACGAATATTTATCAAGAACTGGAAAGTGGAAAGATTGTTATTAGAATGTGGCCAACGTTAAATTTTGGTATTGCTACATTATTGTTTTCTCAAGCAATGTGGTCGATGCTAAATTTCAGTATTGCTACCTTATTGATTTCTTAAGCAATGTGACCGACGTTAAATTTTGGTATTGCTGTAAGACATGACTGGATCGGGTACCACGAGCCAGCATGGTAATATTAATAATAAAGGAATTGATAATGAAGTGATCTAAAGTGATGAATCCAATGAATAATTCCAAAGAAACTATCCCGAAGTTCCAATAATTGAACTAATCCTTCTACAAGAGTATTTATAAGGTTTGCTAATGAGACTTGAGTTCTCTTGTGAGTTTTACTAAAATGTTAGTTGATTTGTATTCCCCACTTGATTGTATCCTTGAGATTGATTGTGTGACATGTACTTGGAAAAGTGAAACTTTGTGCTTACTTTCTATATGTGGTCGACTTGCTTTATTTATACTTATTGTAATTGTGGCTTATCCGATTAGCTAGTTATTATTCTTTAATGTTATAAGAGAGTGTTTGGTTGCTAGCCCAAGAGTTAAGTGTGAGTTGTCTATGATTATTGGGTTGATCCTATTGATGTGGGTAATGAAAGCGGTAATGCGAATAAAAAGGTGATAGTGATGGTTTAGTGTTGGATTATGGTGGATGGTGTGAATTAATGAGGCTAGACTATGCTAGTGGTGAATATAATCTTGTTAATAGAGTTGGAAAATTGTAAATTATATTGGCAAAGTGTTATAATGATATTACAGTCTTAGTAGAATTATTCTCTATTTAAGATGTCATGATTTCTTTTATTTGATTCTATTTTTTGATTATATGGACTAACACTGGTCGGCCGATGATGCCTACCAGTATGTGTGTGTGTACTGACCCTACTCTTCTACATCCCTTATTGGGGTGTAGACTGGATGCAGGTTAGTTTACAGTTACTAGATGGATGGTGATATTCAACGCTAACTTCTGCATTTCCTTCTTGGCAGATGTTGGAGTTTTTGTGTTATTTATTTTACTGTCAGTCTATTCTGTAATAGGTAGCTCTTGTACATGTCTGACTAGGTCTTGGGTTAGTGAAGGATAGTTGTAAGAAGTTTTTGAAAAGTATATTTATTGATATTTAATTTACTTTGTTGTATTTAATACAGTATTCTCTTAAAAAAATAAAAGTCTTCCGCGCATATTTTTGGTTGGGTAATAAGGGTTCTCCTAGCTACTTAGGATAGCGTAGGTGACCGTACGGTCCATTAGTTTGGTTTGTGACGGTTGGTATCAGAGCATTAGGTTCACCGATCCCATAAGTACAAGAGCAATGTCAAGTAGAGTTCCACAAATTAGTGTGTAGTCTTTGGAAGGCTATAAGGTATGTAAAAGTTGTTTCCTTTTTTTTCCCTCTCCATTATGGCGTAATATTATTTGACTACTGGGTTGGATCCAATTGGTATATTGATGATTCAATTGGTATCTTAGTGAGTTTGCTTTGGAATCTAGGAGATTCCACTTGGTATCTATTAATAATGGCTAAGGGTTAATATCATAATATGAAGAAGTATGAAAGTAGTGAACTTATTTGGTTAACTGTTGTTTGATATTTGGCTGAACTTGAATTGTTAAACTGTATGATTGTTATGAATTATTTTTTTTTGAATTGTGGTGAAATAAATTGACTAAGTTTCTTTTGTTGAAAATTGTAATGGAACTATGTGATCTTGTTGTTGTGAAATTAATAAATTCTTTGGTGTTTCCTTGTTATTGATACTATTGTTATGCTGATGAAATTGATATGAGAATTGAGAGGATGATATGAGGACATGATGTCAAGGAAAGATAATGAAAAATACATGAACAAAAGACTGAGATGATATGTGTTTCCCTTAATGACGGGCTCTTGCAATTGATATTGTGAATGAATTCAATTGTATGGTTCAGTTATTTAATATTGTGAATGGATCCTTGTGTGGTCCAGTTATTTGATATTATATGTGGATCCTTGTGTTGTCTGGTTATTGAGACTTTATTTGGATTCTTTTGCAATCCTATTATTTGAAATTTTAATTAGTTCGTTGTGAGGATTGTCTAAGTGATATTATCTTTGAGTTCCTTGTATGAACTGACTTTTAAGGTTTGAAAAAATAATGAGTTTTAAATAAAAGTGGCAAAAACTAGTGGAGGTTGTTGATACCTAAGGAATTTGATTGATAACTTATCTGAAATGTGATATTGGTAATGAGACTGTTAATGACCTGTAATTGATGATGTTGTTTGACCTTGCTCGTATGCTAATTATATAGGGATCAATCCTAAAGTGGTTAAGAGTTACTGAAGCCTGTAATAAAAATGTTGTAAGGTAGAAATAAGAATGACATTGTATACCTTAGCTTAGTATTGGTGATGGAAGGGTAATTGGGCTTGGCAATGAGGGTTTTGTCGTGTGATAAGTATTGGAGTTAGTTATTGCCTGGGCATAAGTTTTAGTTGTGGATTGTTGTATTAAGGGAGGCCTTGAGAAGATGAGTTGATTGTTGACTTGTTCTTACGATTGAATTGTGTGATTAGCGTCCTATCGAGTTGACTGATAGATGATAATTTTAGAGGGTAGTAATCCCCATGATGGTGTTAATGCAGAATTAAATGGTGTAATTACACCCATAGAATAATTAAGAATGGTCCTAAATGGGAGAATATAAGTGAATTATTAAATGGCATGATTGATCTTTCCTTCGGTGATACTTGGGGGATATTGCTTATTGAGTGATTAAGGTATGATCATTAGATGAGTATTAGCGATGTTGTGGAGGATAATGTATTGCAGTCTCTAATTCTGTAGGGTCTCTATGGCTAATAGTTGTAAGTCTGTGTAATGAGTGAGAGGTTATGTTGTCACTTATGTATAGTAGTAAATCGTAAGCTTGAACCGTGGGTGATCTAAGGTGAAAAGAATAGTGGTTGTGAGATGTTGAAGCTAGCTTTATAGAATGAATCTAGTAGTCTTGATTAGGCGCATGCGAGTACCTAAGTTATGTGACTTGTAAATAGAGTGGTGACTTAAATATGATCAAGATGTAGATTTTTCAGGGGGTAGTCTTGGCTAGAAACTTACTCGGGTGTCTCAGGGTAAGCCTGTGTGTTGGGTGGATTAGATATGACTTGTCTAGTATTGAAATTCGAGTAGTAGACTCATGTAGCATCCCATATCACTTTTTGTAATTGAATTCGGCGCTCTAGAAATCCTATAATGATAATTATCGTAATAGGCTTGCAATTTTATGTCTTATTGATTTTGTGTTGTAAAATTGAGGCATCTGGGAGCTGGGCGGAGCTCACTGGTTTGGTCAAGGGAATTAGCAACGTGGGTCCACTGTGGCGGTTAGCGCTGCAGCGACAATCGTGCCGCCGCAGCCTTAAAAAATGCCGTTTTTCAATTTTTATTTCATTCTTCGGGGTTCATTCCCCATTCTTCCATTGTAAGAAGAGAGAACAAACCTAGGATGAAAAAGAGGTGATTTTGGGTGATTGTTTTCTTCAAGGTGAATCTTTTAACCCTCCTTATCTTGCTTTGACTCATAATACTCAAGTTTGAGACTTGGACCGTTGTAAGGAGAATAAGTGATTCGTGCGTAAATGTTTGGCTCGGCCTCTTTGTGCTTTGAAAAGCCTTGATAGAACGATTGAGTATGGAATCTGGGTTAATTATTGATGATATCAAGTGAGTGAGATAAGGTGCAATATAAGAAACTCTGTTAGTAATGTCTCTCTAATTCAAATATCATGTTTCTCTCCACCGAATGCCAGTTCAAGGACGAACGAATGGTAAATTGGTATCTGATTGTAATGACCCAATTCGTTGTTACTAAATTATCCATGATAAATTCATGAAAATTCTTAATTTTCATTCCTCAATATTAACTTGAGTCCAAAATAGCCATCATTTTGTTAATTGTGTCACCTCAAGCTTTTTGACAAAGATTTTAGCCTTTCGATGTGTCTAGATAGATTCAAGCCCGATGAATTTAATTATTCATGAGTACTAATATCAATCCTTTAATTTAGAAGTTCTTTAGATATGAATTAAGGTCGTATAATATCTCCAACACAAAGTTAAGTTGAAAACATTTTTAACCGATAGAGTTTCGATATGGGTTTCTACTAGGGCCAACTTCAAACGATCATATCTCCTAGAATATAAGGAGTTAGGGGGCCCAATACCCACCAAATCAAATATATCTGATTCTTATTTCCAACGCAATAAATTGTTCTTCAATCCGAGTTTGAAGTAAAACATTATGACCATTTTACCAAACACTGTCCATGCTGAAACGGGAATTTCGCGGTAGCAAGAATTTTGGTGGTATTTAAATCAGTTTTAGCCAATTTTCTGGTCCAAAACCCCAAAAACTCATTCCCCAACCCTAGAATGGTGATTTTCCAAGGTTTAGGGTGAAAGTCCTTCGTGGAGGTAAGTTTTTCCATCATCTTCTTCGTCTTTTAATCCTTTAAAATCCTAGAATCATTAGAAAGACCTTCAACGGTGAAACTTTGGGTTAGAACCTTTAATGGTGGAATTTTGGGGAAAATTTATAGGTGTTCTTAATATTACCTATAACTAATTCTAGATTTTAAATTAATGATTTCTAGCATGAACTTGGTAAACTAGATTATGTATTTTGTTGGTTGAAAATCTTGAATTCCATAAAGATGAGACCTTTTGCATAAAAATTCAATTAATGGAGATGGGTTAAGCTTGAAAGAATTAGTTAATGGTTAATTTACCTTGGGTAATGATATAGACCTTGAATTAGGGTAGAATTAGTGAGTTTGAATTACCAAAGATATTTATTTAAAGAGTAATTGACTAAGTACTCTTATGATTGTTTGATTTTTAGATGATTGATCATTCCGAAGCATGAAGAAAGGGAAGGAGCATCCTTGATATGGCTTGTTGCTTCAAAAATCTTGGTGTCCAGGTAGGCTAGGTTAATGATTAGAAGACTGTGTTATTTCATATATTCATAATTTAGAATTGATGGGAGAAAACATGTCTAGACCTGCGGACATGGAGTTGAGGTGGATAAAAACATAAGAACTTTACTTTAATCCCAAAAACTATGTTATTGATTATTATGTGATATTTATGATATTATGTGCTATGCACCCGAAAGGGGATTGTTGTGAATGAAGTATGTGGACATGATGTTTCTTAATTGTTCTGGTGATGGATCTAGTTGAGTTATAAAGGTAATAAATTGCATATTGTGCCATGATAATGTTGAGTCCAATGGGATAGATGACTTGAATCATTGTGAGCATTGTATTATGTGAAGAGAGGTACAGAATAATGATAGGCTTAAATGTGCTAGTTATGGGTAGTGATGTTAGAACCCAAGTTGTGGCATTTGAGGAGGTAGTGGTAATTGAATAATTAATGAGTAATGAAGACTCCAATAGTGACTTGTATGCTTAAGTGTTGCATTGTGATTTATTTTATGACATTCTTGATTTGGTATTGATAAACATACTTTATCTACTGGATGCCCATGAGAGGCTAAATTGGTGATAAAGATGATTTATTGAATTGTGCTTATAAGAGGCTTGTTTAATAATGATAACTCCTTGAATTGATGCCATGAATGGCTTGTTGATGATCATGATGAATTGTTGAAATAATGCCCGTGAGAGGCTAAAATGTTGATAAATGAAAGATCTTGATCCATAATGATAATGTGATTGAAAAAAATGCCTTGAGTAAAGAAGACTTGTGATATGCCTTCATACAGGTTGAAAAGTGAAAGATGAATATTTATCAAGTACTGAAAAGTGGAAAGGTTGTTAGTAGCAATGTGGCCGACGTTAAATTTTGGTATTGCTACATTATTATTTTCTCAAGCAATGTGACCGATGCTAAATTTTGGTAGTGCTACCTTATTGATTTCTTAAGCAATGTGGCCACCGTTAAATTTTAGTATTGCTGTAAGACATGATTGGATTGGGTGCCACTAGCCGGCGTGGTAGTATTAATAATAAAGGAATTGATAATGAAGTGATCTAAAGTGATGAATCCAATGAATAATTCCAAAGAAAAATCCCGAAGTTCCAATAATTGAATTAATCCTTCTCCAAGAGTATTTATAAGGTTTGCTAATGAGACTTGAGTTCTCTTGTGTGTTTTACTGAAATGTTAGTTGACTTGTATTCCCAATTTGATTGTATCCTTGAGATTGATTGTGTGACATGTACTTGGTTGGGTAATAAGGGTTCTCCTAGCTACTTAGGATAGCGTAGGAGCCCGCACGGTCCGTTAGTTTGGGTCGTGACAAACCTACTAGTTATTAGATTGGGTATCTTGAGTGTATGTAGTCTTGCTAATTTGTAGTGTAATACCAAACATGGATCTCTTCTAGGTTGGTTAATGAATAACACTTACATATGATGCTAACCAAGTTGTTGAAGTCCATTTTGTGTCACAATTGATGTTCACTTGTTTGATATATGGATGCTAGCATGATATGGTATTGTTTAAGTTGCTTGAGGACAAGTAAAAGTTCTATGTTGAGAGTGTTGATGTGTTGACTAATGACGACACATTTTGTTCCTTTAACTAAGGATAATTGCGTGTTTTTCAAGCAACTATTGGTATTTTTTAATGTGTTTTGTGTTTATTTTTAGGAAA
Organism: Capsicum rhomboideum; assembly: GCA_031232105.1. Classification (NCBI taxonomy): domain Eukaryota; kingdom Viridiplantae; phylum Streptophyta; class Magnoliopsida; order Solanales; family Solanaceae; genus Capsicum; species Capsicum rhomboideum. The sequence continues at coordinate 19,189,794 of CP124714.1, forward strand.
TAAGTCCAACGATAGAAAAAAGGAAGAATTGTGCTAAAGATGAGGGTGAAGGCTCTTCTGACAGACCATCAGAGCTCTGACGAGCAGACACACCTCCCGTCGGGACAATCCAAAATCAGGGTAAACTTGAAGTTAGGTGACGGCTCAGCTGACGGCCCATCAGGGCCTCGGCGAACCGTCACCCTAGCCGTCATTACCTAAATAGAATGGGCTAGTAATTGAAGTCAGGTGACGGTTCAACTGATGGGCCATCAGGGCCTCGGTGAACCGTCACCCAACCCGTCATTGCTTAAACAAAATGTGAGCTCAAGTGTAGTCAAGTGATGGTGCAGGCGACGAACCATCACCTTGTTGGCGAACCGTCAAGGGTAAAACGGCAGTCCAGATTTGAATTTTAAATTTTCACATTATTGGAGACTATAAATACCTAGTCTAGGGTTTAGAATAGGCATATTCCATACTTTAAATATTTTTGTAATGCTTGTTTCTCTGGGTAATCGATATTCATAGGGGAAAAACACAACTTCTTGGTTCTTGTAAAAGATTGGAATTCTGAATTTCTCCTTTATAAGGTTTTCTCTTTACATTATGAAATATATATCTTTCATCTCCTTTATTGCCATGAGTGGCTAAAAACCCTATAAATAGGGTTGTGGAATCCTTGGTGGAAAATCACTTTTAGGGTTAATGTATTGGTGAATTTGAATTAATCTTGTAATTATATTGCTAATTCAGTTTAACGAATTTCTAGTGGTTGTAAACATTGGAGCAAGACCTAAGTTTAACTTGCTTGAACAAAGAGGTTAACAATAGGATAAGGAATTTGTAACAAGAATTCGGAGTTTCTAATCTCCGTATGAAGATTAATGCTTTGACGAGATTAATTTCTTAAGGCTTAAATCGAGTTAGAATCTCATCACTGTAAGTTCGAAAGAATTAAAGTGAAAATCATCTATTTTGGTTGAAAACACTTGGATGAATATTTGGAATCTATTGCTTTATAATTTCATGTGTTGATATAAATTCATATTGTACTAAACCCGAAAGTGATTGGAAGCCAAGGTGAACACAATCCTAGTTTATCTTCTCTCCATTGAATTAAGCATTGCAAATTTAATTGTCATAACTGGAAAAAGTGAAACTGTTCAATAAATTTTCAATACAAACCCCCCCATTTCATGAAAATTGTTGACTAATAATCATTTAAACTACATACAACTTGTTTATCACCTTATTCCCCGTGGGATTCGACCCCAACCTCTGGTGGATTTTATATTTGACAATGACCATTTACGCTTCCTTAAAGGGAGTTGTAGTTTGGGCATATCACTTATCAAGAATTAAAGTACAACAAACGTAATTGTAGTATTTATAGAAATTATAATCATAAGTAAAAGCATCAAGATTACATGAAACATGCTTTATAAAAGACGAGTTTGAAAGTGGGTTTATAAACCCTAACCCAAATCTTGAATTCATAAAAATTAAAAGTTTTGGACATGGGGATGGAAGGAAAACCCCATTGAATTCCTACATACCTTAATTGCTTTCTAAGAAGTCAATGAGGAACCCTAATCTGAGAGAGAATCTCCAAAAATTCAGCTCTTGGAATCTTGGTTGAACTTTCTTGAAAATCCTAGGTTATGGCGTAGGATTTCATTAATAATACGAAAAAAATGATTGAAATACTAGAAATTAATTAGAATTGCATGAGAGTAACATACCTTAGGGTTGGAGAATGCGGAGAGGAGAAAATACCAACTTGGAGCTGATGGGAAATCGAAAGAAAGTGGTAAAAGTCAAAAAAATGACCTTTCAATGAATCCCATCGGCTATTTCGGCAATTTAGAGGTGCTATCGCCACACCATTTGGGGGATCGCTAAAATATAGCCTTATATCACCAAAATGAATAGTTTCTTAAGGTTTTTGGGCGAGTTCGTCCATCTAATTTGACGCATCACCAAACCATTCGCCGAATTTTTCAGCACTGACACGTTTTAGAAAAATGGCCAAAACTTTCTACTCCGAAATTGAATTAACAAACGGTCAGCTGTGTTGGAAAGAAGACTTAAATATATATAATTTGGTAGGAATTGCGCTACAAAACTCTTTATATTCTATGAGTTATGCTAGTTTAAAATTTACCAAAGTAAAATCTTATACAGAAACTCAATCGGTAAAGAAGCTTTCAACTCAACTTTGAGCTAGAAGTTCCTTATGACCTTTATTCATAATCAAAGCTCTTAATACACTAAGGAATTGGTATTAACACCTATGTACAATTAGAAATCATCAGATTTGGGCCTATACACATTTCAATAACGGTTTGGATCTTAGTTTTAAAGTTTGGGGTGTGACAATATCTCCCCCTAGAGATCATTCATCCTTGAATGAAGACTAACGCTAGATCAAAGCGTACAAGGCACGACATAAACATAGAAACATAAGAAAAGAAACTTAGACATGAGAGTTACTATGAGTTTCAATAGGAAGAAGGTCATTACCTGGAATGTTATCATCAAAAAAAGCGAATAGATGCGGATATCTAGACATCATAGCCTCTTCAGCCTCCTATGTAGATTCCTCAACTTCTTTGTTTATCCACAACACCTTGACTGAAGTAATCTCTTTCATTCTCACTTTGTGAACCTAAAGATCCAAAATTTCAATAAAAACCTCTTCATACGAAAGGTTGTTCTTAGTCCCAACCTTCTCCAAAGGGACTACTAGTGATGGGTTTCTAATACATTTCTTGAACATAGATACATGGAACACAGGGTGCACCACTGCTAATTCGATGGGCAACTCCAACTCGTATGCTACCTTTCCAAACTTACTCACAATTTTGTAGGGGCCTATGTAACAAGGAATGAGCTTCCTTTTCTGGCCAAGTCGCATCACCCCCTTCATGGGTGAAATCTTTAAGAAAACCCAATCATTAACCTAAAACTCTAAATCTTTATGCCTCACATCAAAATATGATTTCTGTCTACTTTGAGCAGTCTTTAATGGTTCTCTAATCAATATGACTTTCTCCATGGCTTGATCAACTAAGTCTAGACCTATCAAGTCAGCGCTTCACCTACCTCAAACCAACTAATAGGAGACACACATCTCCGCCCATAAAGTGCCTCAAATTGGGCCATCTAAATGCTAGAATGATGACTATTATTGTAAGTAAATTCAATAAGAGCCAACTGATCATCCCAATTTCCTTTGAATTCATAACACATGCCTCAACATATCTTCAAAAGTCCGAATAGTGTACTCTGCTTGTCCATCAGTCTGCGGGTGAAAGGTTGTGTTAAGGTCTACCCTGGAGCCTAAACCTTTCTGAAATGACTTTTAAAACTGACATGTGAATTGAGGACCCCTATTTGAGATGACAGACAAAGGGACTCCATGAAGACGGAATAGCTAATGAATATACAACTTGGTGTAATCCTCTGCTGAATTTGTGGTTTTCACAGGCAAAACGTGCGCAGATTTGGTCATGTTATCTGCTATCACCCAAATAGAATCATGTTGACGATGCATATGAGGTAAACCTATAATGAAATCCATATTAATCATTTCCCACCTCCATGCAAGAATGCTAATATCTTGAGCCTTAACACCAGGTCTTTGATGTTCTACCTTCTCTTGTCGACAATTTAGACACTTTTCTACAAAGTCTGTAATGTCCCTTTTCATCTTACTCCACCAAAAGACTTCTTTCAAATCATGGTACATTTTGGTACAACCCAGATGAATTGAATATCTAGAACTGTGAGCCTCATACATAATCCAGGCTCTTAACCCATCTACATTTGGAACACACAACCTACCTTGGCACCGAAGAATACCACCTTCCCCATAAGAGAAGACTTCAACTTTCTACTTATGAACTGCATCTTTTAACTAGAGCAATATGTGGTCACTATCTTTCTTCCGCTTCACCTCAATCACTAATGAGGACTCAGAACCATTTTGCACTATAATACCACCTTCATCAGAATCAATAAGACAGACTCTCAATCGTGCAAGTCTATGCACTTCCTTCACAAGTTCCTTCTTATTTTCCTCTACATGGGCAACACTCCCTATAGACAACCTACTAAGAGCATCAGCAACCACATTATCCTTACATAGATGGTATAGAATGCTTATATCATAATCTTTAATGAGATTAAGCTATCTTCTCTGTCTAAGATTTAAATCCTTTTGAGTGAGGACATATTGCAAGCACTTATGATCTATAAACACATCAACATACACACTATAGAGATAATGACACCAAACTTTCAAAGTAAGAACTACAACCGCTAACTCAAGATCATGAGTTGGATAATTTCTCTCATGAGGTTTGAGTTGTCTAGAGTCATAGGCATCACCTTACCATTATACATCAAAACACAACCAAGTCCAACTCTGGATGCATCACAATACACTACAAAGCCATTTGTACCCTTTGGCAGGGTCAAAATTAGAGCAATAGTAAGCCGATCTTTCAGCTCTTGAAAACTCTTCTCACAATGTTCGGACCATCAAAATTTCACCTTCTCCCTAGTCAGCCTAGTCAGGGGGATGAAATAGAAGAGAAGCCCTCTATGAATCTCCTGTAATAACCTGCTAACCCCAAGAAACTCCTAATGTCTGATTGAGTTGTTGGTCTAGGCCAACTTTTGACTGCCTTTATCTTATGAGAGTTAACCTGTATTCCCTCACTAGAAATTATATGCCCAAGGAAAGCAACTGACTTCAACAAAAATTCACACTTAGAAAACTTTGCATACAGCTTTCTATCTTTGAAAATCTGAAGATTAATTCTAAGGTGGTCGGCATGCTCATTTTTACTACGGGAGTAAATCAGGATGTCATCTATAAACACAATGATGAACATGTTGAGATACTGTTTGAACACCCTATTCATGAGGTTCATCAAAGCTGCAAGAGCATTAGTTAGTCCAAAAGACATGATAAGGAATTCATAGTGACCATATCGAGTTCGAAAAGATATCTTCGGGATGTCACATTCTCTAACTTTCAGCTAATGGTAACCCGACCTAAGGTTAATGTTAGAGAAACAGGTGGCACCCTAAAGTTGGTCAAATATGTCATCAATTCTAGGAATGGGATACTTATTCTTGATTGTGACCCTGTTCAACTGGCAGTAATCAATGCATATTCTAATGGAGCAATCTTTCTTACGCACAAAGAGAACTGGAGCACTCCACAGGGAAATAATAGTCCTGATAAACCCCTTATCTAACAAATCTTTCAACTGCTCTTTTAACTCTTTTAACTCAGTTGGGGCCATTCTACATGTGAAATAGAGATAGGCTGCATATCAGGCAAGACATCTATCCCAAAGTCTATTTCCCTATCGGGAGAAACTCCCGAGAGATCTTTGGGAAAGAAATCTGGGAACTCTCTGACTATGGAAACTGACTAAAGAGTTGGGATTTCAAAAGTAGAATCCTTAACCCTCACTAAGTAGTAGATATAGCCCTTAGAAATTATTTTCTAGCTTTGAGATATGAGATGAAATGACCCTTAGGTATACCAGGACTACCCTTGCACTCTATGACTGGCTCATTAGGAAATTGAAATTTAACAACTTTGGTTCTACAATCAACTGAAGCAAAATATGAATAAAACCAGTCCTATCCAGAATGACATCGAATTCTATCATATCTAGTACTACTAAATCAGTCATAGTGTCCCTATGATGGATAAAAATAGGACAACTTTAATAAATTCTTCTGGCTACTACAGATTTTCTGACTGGAGTGGAAATAATAAAAGGGATTAGGAGTTTTTCAGGACTGACTCCAAAATTTACGACAACATAAGGAGTGACAAAGGACAATGTAGCTCTAGGATCTTACAAGGCATACACATCAAGGGAGAAAAATTTTAACATACCAGTGACGACATCGAGGGAGGTCTCCTGATCCTGATGGGCAGAGAAGGCGTAGAAATGGTTCTGATTACCGCTTGCACCTGAAGTGGTACCCTTCTGAAAGATTTGGCCTACTGGAGCTGAGGATGCTGGAGCCTGGAGTTTGTCACCCCCATTTTCCTGCCTAGAAGAGGGATAATCCCTGAGCTTATGGCCTACCTTACCACACCTGAAACAACCATCTCTCTCATACAAACATTAACCACGATGGTTCTTTCCATAAGTCTTACAAGTAGGATAAGCTGTGAACCCATTTCCAATACTATCTTGAGAAAAAGAACCCTATATCTTACCCAGCTGATCATACCTAGGTTTAGGCATAGGTACACTAACTGAAGCTAGAGCTGGCCCAGATGGATTTTTCTGAAAGAATGATCAATTGTCATTACCAGTCTTAGACTGACTGAACTCATTACCTGAGGTCCTAGCTTTCTTGTTATAAAACTCCTTCTTATCCTTCAAGTTGTCCTCCTCAACCTGATGGACATGGTTCATGAGCCTGAAAATATCCATGTTCCAAACAACATAGCTGTCTTTCTTTCCTTAGCCAAAAGATGGCCAAGTCCATGAACAAACAAACTCATCTTATTTCTCAAATCGGTAACTATATTCGGAGCATAGCGAGATAGCTGGGTGAACTTAATTCCATACTCCCTTACACTCATAGAACCTTGCTCCAAAGTAAGAAACTCTCAGGTCTTTGCTTCCCTCATCTCTCGAGGAAAGAACAGCCCCAAGAAAGCTTTCTCGAACATGGTCCAATCTGGAGGTGCAACATCCTCACCCAAATTCTCCTTTCACTGATCAAACCAGGTTCTAGCAACCTTTTTGAGTTGGTAAGCAAAAAAATCAACACTCTCGACCTCACTCACATGTATCAAGCAAAGTATTCTCCGGAACTCCTTAGTAAAAAATTTTGATCCTCGTCCACCTTAGACCCAGAGAACTCAGGTGGGTTCATCCTGAGAAACTCACAAATCTTGATAGTGTCTGGAACACCCTAAAGCGCTGTAAGGGATTCTTCCTGATGATTAACTTAGGAATTCACAACCTGATCAAGGATTTGGATAGCATTGCGAAACTCAGCATTAGTGATATCAGCCTGAGGTGGCACTGATGGCACCTGAGGGTTTTCATTCCTAGACTGTCGTGGGCGTCTAGCGTCTCTATGGGGAGGCATAATCTGAAATACGTGCAAAATTAGAGTTAGGAAAAACTTATAGAGTAAAACTATATCACACGAACCTAAAGCATGAAAGAAAGAAGAGTATTTCCTAAATGCTTTGTAGTCTCCCTGTTATAAGTGTGGCGCGCTTAACACCCTTAAAAAAGACCGTACTGTATGTAGTTTTAAGACATCCTAGGACACTTGAACCTAGTAATCTGATACCAAGTTTGTCACGACCCGAGACTACCCCCTAGTCGAGACACGGTGCCCGAACCACAAATGATTCCAAGCTAACCCTTGGCATAACATACTAAGCCTAATATAAGAGATTTAAGCGGAAGCAGTAATGAGATCATGACATAAGTTCTAAAGCATTTTTTAAGGTCATAACAAACAATGTACCAAGCCCAAAGGGCCAACATAACCCATACTCTAATGTTTGAATACCTCTAAACTGAATAACATAATTTGTTGGGACAAGGCCCCCGAGTAACCTTAAAGCAATTTCTAGAAGTAAATGAAAAGGAGAAACTAAACTAAGTCCCTGAATGATGAGGACTCACCATTACTGGAGTCTGAGCTGATGGAAAATTAGCCACGTGCGTGAGAGTGAGCACCAGAATCTACATAACATGAAAAATATAGACAAAAAAAGCATGTGATTAGTACGTTTGAATGTACTGAGTATATAAGCAATAACCATTTTGACATAAATGCACATTAATAAAAATGACAAAAAACTGTAGATTTATAAGGGTTCATATTAGCTAAAAGTAAAACAGTTTAAAGATCATAAATGAGTATCTCTGAAAGAAAATGCATATGTGAAACCATATGTTCTGAAAATCATATCTGAAAGAATGCATATCTAAAATCATGCTATCTAAAATCATATTGTATTCATATCATCCAAAAGCATATAAGGACCATATCGTGAAAAGCATAAAGATGAAATTAAATCTCATAAAAGGGGAGTTTTTTATAACCGACATAAACCATGTGAGGATCATGGAGTCCAGTGTCATACACCCATACTGAAAAAGGTTGTTTTAACCTGTCAAAGTTAGAACCATAAACGTAAGGATCTTGAGAATGTGCCTAAAAAAGGGAAAAGGTGTCAACCTCAACTAACGGAAGACCCTTATCCTACAGTGGCACGTAGTTTTGGAATTTTGATTTTATTGTGAACTCTTATTCTCTCGGTGCTAAATACTACTCTCGAAACTAGTTCATAATATATGCTCAGAATGTACATAAATCATGCTTATTCATACATAAAGTTTGAATGTTTAAAAAGATTCTTATTTCATAACTATCATGAAATTTTCCCTTCTTTGGATTTATTCAAGTATTTTGAAAATTTATAATGTCATAAGGATTCACAAATTATGCTTGAGATGTCAATTTCAAGAAAACCAACATTTAAGAATCATATCAATAAGTAAAGATCAACAAACATAATTGTAGTGTTTATAGAAATCATAATCATAAGTAAAAGCATCAAGATTACATGAAATATGCTTCATAAAGGATGAGTTTAAAAGTGGATTTAAAAATCCTAACCTAAATCTTGAATTCATGAAAATTAAAAGTTTTGGACATGGGGATGAAAGGAAAACCCCATTGAAGTTCTACATACCTTAATTGCTTTCCAAGAAGTCAATGAGGACCCTAATCTAAGGGAGAATCTCCAAGAATTTAGTTCTTGGAATCTTGGTTGAACTTTCTTGAAAATTCTAGGTTATGGCGTAGGATTTCATTAATAATACGGAAAAAGAATCATTGAAATATTAGAAATTAACAAGAATTGCATGAGAGCAACTTACCTTAGGGTTGAAGGATGAGGAGAGGATAAAATACCAACTTGGCTCTGATGGAAAATAGAAAGAAAGTGGAAAAAGTCAGAAAAACGACCTTTTAATGAATCTCGTCGGCCATTTTGGCGATTTAGAGGTGCTATCGCCAAACCATTCGGCGGATCACCAAAATGTAGCCTTAGATCGCCAAAATGAACTGCTTCTGAAGGTTTTTGGGCGAGTTTGGAGATCCAATTTGGTGCATTGCCAAACCATTCGGTGCATCGCCAAACCATTCGGCGAATTGCCAATTTTTTCAACACTGACACATTTTAGTAAAACAGCCATAACTTTTTATTCCAGAATCGGATTACCAAACGGTCGGTTGCGTTGGAAAGAAGACTCGAAGACCTTTAATTTGATGGATCTTGAGATTCAAAAAATTTCATAGTCTATGAGTTATGCTTATTTGAATTTGACCCAAGTAAAATCCTATACAGAAACTTAATCGGTAAAGAAGCTTTCAACTCAACTTTGAGATAGAAGTTTCTTATGACCTTAATTCATAACCAAATTTCTTCCAACACTAAGGAATTGGTATTAACACCTATGAAAAAATAGAAGTAATCAGATTCGGGTCTATACGCATTTGAATAACGGTTTCGAATCTTAGTTTAGAAGTTCAGGGTGTTACATAATAATTCTTACAATAATCAACTATGTCAATATTCATTTCACTTCAAGTTCAGATTCGAAAGTTCACTAAGTTCTCAATCATCATCCGAATTCTAATTTGTCATAAATCTAACACAATCATCATCTAAGAACCTTTTCTCTTAAATTACATAAATTCAAGACTAAACATGCATAAATTTTATAACAATTATAGAAACACTCAATTAAGAATATATTGCATAAATAATATAAATTATAAATTCATACAAGTACAGACACGTACAAATAATATGCACATTATCACTGTAATATTTCTTTATGAACGGAAATAGATAAAATAAAATCTATATGCAAGTCCATGGGTAAGTTACTCCTCTTAGGTAGCCAATGAGAATGACACACAGTCTTCTTAACCTTCAACTTAATGTACTTATCTATAAAATTTTATACTAACGACTTATAAGATCTCGACATTCTCAGACCTAACTTATGCCAAGATTTATCAAGCAATTTCTTTTGAAAATCATTAGGCAATGCAGATCGTAAAGCCATCTATTTCTTCTCCACACTTAAAAGACCCCAGCCCACACAACTTCTTGAATTAACTTGTTAATTCTCATTATGTGTTCTTGAACATCAGATTCTGGCGAGAGATTAACCAATTTGTCAATCAAAGTTTTCACCCTATCTTTTTGTTGCTTTGTGAAAACTCGTCTGGGTGTCCTTATCATCACCATGATTTTCTGTAACATATACAGAAAATAATTAGGACTAACCACATATACATGTTCAAACATGTATATATAAAAATTGGTGAAAATAAAATTTTACAAAAAACTTTATATTAGCATGACTTAAATAACGTTAATTCACAGTTCTTAAGAAAAACAGACTCACCCACTTCTAATTTACTATAGCATTAACAAAATCATTTGTTTTCCACATAGGAAACCAATTTTAAAATGCTATGAAAATAACATATCAGTAGGAATTTTGGTCCGTAGAAAATAAGTGACCACAAAAATTGGAAAAGCTTTTTACGTGTTATTATTAAAAAAAATTCAAAGTCCATCACAAGAAAGAAAAATTTTGTGACAACTACTATGATTACATCATTGTCACAGTGTGACAAAAAAACTTTTTCTCTTTAAAGAACACAGCCACAGTAGATCCGTTTCATTCCGTGTCGACTTCTTTTTCTAGTTTTATTTCACAAAAATTACGTATAAGACGAAACGGCATCCAGAAGTTTTTTATCTTCTTAATATTAGTAATACTCTACTGAGGCAGTCCCGAAAAAAAATTCTCAAACAACACAATACAAAATTTTCACAACTAGTATCTTTTTCTGACTGGAAAAATTCAACTAGGAAATCAAATTTAACACAGGCATTGATGCCAATGAAGAATCTAATCAAACACTTAGTTTGCAGGATCATTGAACATTGTTTCACTAGTCAACTAGTGCAATCACATGTATATAAACACGAACTACACCGAAATAGCCACAATCTAAAATCGTACCTTATTACAAATTTATTCCAACACTTTTCGGAGAAGAAATCTTCAAAGAATCTTCACGTGGACTTTAAGGAATTGGAGAAGGAAGAAGAGAAGTTTTGTCTGTTCTTTTGTTCTTGCAGAGAATGAAAAGATACTTGATTTCTCCTGTGAGAATCCTTTTATAATTCTAAAAGGACACAACTTTTCAGATAGTTGTGTATCTTTCTTTTTATTTATTAATATATAATACATAATTATATATATCTAATTTTTCTATACATGGATCCGGGTTGACCCACATGGGTGACCCGGTCCAATCTCCTTCACTTTCTAGCGGAAAAAGGTATTAATTCGAATACTTCCATGAGCGTAAATTGTATTATTTAAGTGTGACATGTCAAATCACAAGGGATGTGTGTTATAAAATACTCCCTCCGTCTCAATTTATGTGAGTTAGTTTGACTTAGTATAGAGTTTAAGAAAGAAAAGAAGACTTTTAAAATTTGTGGTCTGAAATAAGTGTAAGACGTTTGTGTGGCTATAAATTATTTCATTAAGGGTAAAATAAGCATTTAAAATTTAAATTGTTACTAAATATAGGGACTGACTAAAAAGGAAAATGAGTCATATAAATTAGGACGGAGGAAGTACAATTTTTTTTGAAGTCTCAACTACACATACTGAATGCACCTCGTTAAAATGTTGACACATCCATCTTCTGGATCAAACATGTATAGGCAGCCTGAATTTTGTTTCATAGCATATCGTATTGTATTGTGTTGTATTACACTATACTATTTTAATAAATACTCCATCTAGGTAGATTTTGTATCGTTTTCCATCGTTACATAATATCACATATCAACAATTGAGATTTGAATAGCAAGAGAACTAAACTGAAGATATGAGATCACTACATTCAGAAGCATATGAGAATAAGAATGTTTAAGAAGAACCGATCAACAATTTTACGAGGCCCAAAATTGAAACTTCAACGTACGATGAGCATTTCTACACCTGAAAATTAGAGCTTACTGTAAATGTCACTAGCACAAGTAATTCATGTTGTTTTCTGGAGTTTCTGAAGAACCTTGACAAAGTAACAGTACACTTGTTTTTGTTCTAAGTCCACAGTTAGACTGTGTGTCCTTAAAGAATCTAATCCCCTCACTATTGCCCGAGGTATGGATTAATTCTTCCCAGGATAAAATAGAACTCTATTCTACAATATCGGCAATGAAAAATTGTAGAACTTCGTCGAACTCAACAAATGGAGTATAATCACACATTGGTTGTTTTATTTGTAGAAGGAGAGAATTTATTTATTTTTAGTTGGACAAAACTTCATTAGTACTCCTTAATTATTGAATACCTGATGAAGAAAAACACAGGTATTTATAGCCAAATATGCACTGTTTCGAAAGGATGTACTGCTTCGAAAAGTTGCACTATTTCGAAGCACTATTTCTGAAACATCACGTTGGTTCTGGAAATGATGCATCGTTTCTGGAATGGTTGCATTGTTTTGGAGCGAAGCCCTGCTTCATGAACAGTCAGAACGTTGCAAAACAGTTCGTTGGAACATTGCATTTGGAGAAAAACTTCGGATGAATTTTCTAGATTAAAATATCACTTAAATACTTAAGTTAAAAAAAATTGTCCAAAAAGATAATCTCTCGATCATTTTCCAAATCCAAATCCAAATTCAAATTCAAATCCGAAGCCGAAGCCAAAGCCAAAGCCAAAGCCGAACCGAGTGAGCAACGACGACGACGGCATGAGGCTTGGCTTCTTCTTGGCTCACTATCCATACAAAGGAGTACTTCTTAATATAAAGGAATAAATTTTTCTTTCTCCCACCAATGGGGGAGATTTTTCCTTCTATAAAGTGACTATACACCTCCCTTTGTTCCCACTTTGTTTCCACCATTTTCCATTCATATTTCACCTCCAAAACCCAACAATCCCCCACATGAATGGGGAATGGATATTTCATTTATTTTTTTAAAAAACATGTGTGATCTACAAATAAGGATCAATTGCATCTGGATAAGTAGGTTTCCCTTTGAACTTTCCATAGTGAACATACATGGGGTATCCTCGGTCAATAGGTAGATTTGATATCTTTGAACCGTCGAGCTTTTATGTATACCTAGACAACGTATGTCACACAGCTAACCCTTAACCGTTCTTGATTTTCATTGTTTTGTTCGTTTTAGTCATGAACACGTCCTGGTTTCATGAATGCGTAGAGAATTGGCCTTACTGTATATTCTCCTTGAAGCGGCTTACACTTCACACTCACATAGGTGATTCCTAAACATTAAGTCCAATAGACAACACTATTTGGTCATACCAGCCAAACTTAGGTAATCATTAAAAAACTTCACATCTTAAGCTATATCCTTGTTTTCTGAACATTGTCTACATCATGAGAATAGGTTGAGTTTAGTTGACAATGTTGAACCGTCAGTCACAACTTTGTTTGATCTCTTTGAACCTAGCTCTTGGGATCTCCAGTCTACTAGGCAGAGTTACCGCCGTGATGAGTTGTCCTAGGCCTTAAACCCATTTCCTTTGATGATTTATCAACCGCCTCTCTAGTTAGGCCTTTTGTTAGCGGATCCGACACATTATCTTTTGACTTGACATAGTCAATTGTGATAATTCCACTAGAGAGTAACTGTCTAACAATATTATGTCTTCGTCGCATGTGACGAGACTTTCCGTTATACATGGCATTTTCAGCTCTTCCTATTGTCGATTGACTATCACAATGTATACATATAGGAGCAACTGGATTTATCCATAAAGGAATATCTTCTAGAAAGTTTCATAACCATTCTGCTTCTTCACCGGCCTTATCCAAAGCTATAAACTCGGATTCCATTGTAGAGCGAGCTATACATATCTGCTTGGAAAATTTCCAAGACACTGCTCCTCCACCAATAGTGAACACATATCCACTTGTGGATTTTATTTCAGATGATCCAGTGATCCAATTTGCATCACTATATCCTTCAACCACTGCAGGATATTTATTGTAGTGCAATGCATATTCTTGTGTGTATTTTAAATAACCCAACACTCGCTTCATCGCCATCCAATGAGTTTGATAGGGATTACTCGTGTACCGACTCAGTTTACCTATGGCGCAAGCTATATCAGGTCTGGTACAATTCATTATGCATATCAAACTTCCTAACACTCGAGCATATTCCACTTGGGACTTGTTTTGACCTTTGTTCTTTGTAAGAGCACGATTTACATCAATTGGAGTCTTTACGACTTTGAAGTCCAAATACTTGAATTTCTCCAATACTATGTTAATGTAGTGAGTTTGATACAAAGCTAGACTTTGAGGAGTTCTGTGGATTTTAATTCTTAAAATCAGATCTGCAACTCCTAAGTCTTTCATGTCAAATTTGCTAGCAAGCATACGCTTAGTAGCATTTATGTCGAAAGTGTCTTTACTCATTATCAACATATCGTTACCATACAAGCAAATAATGACGACTTGATTTGGAGCGTTCTTGGTGTAAACACATTTATCACACACTCATTGATCTTAAATCCATTTGCCAATATTGTTTGGTCAAATTTCGTATGCCATTGTTTGGGTGCTTGTTTTAGTCCATAAAGCGACTTAACAAGTCGACATACCTTCTTTTCTTTTCCTGGAACTACAAACCCTTTGGGTTGATCCATGTAGATCTCTTCCTCTAATTCTCCATTTAAGAAGGTTGTCTTCACATCCATTTGATGAATTTGAAGACCGTACATGGCGGCTAATGCTATAAATACTCGAATTGACGTAATTCTTATTACCGGGGAGTACGTGTCAAAATAATCAAGACCTTCTCATTGTCTGAACCCTTTGACAACTAGTCTTGCCTTATATTTATCAATAATACCATCGACTTTCATTTTTCTTTTGAAGATCCATTTAGAACCCAATGATTTGTTTCCTGGAGGAAGATCAAATAATTCCCACGTATGATTATTCAATATGGATTCTATTTCACTATTGATTGCCTCTTTCCAATATTGTGCTTTCGAAGAAGACATAGCTTCCTTAAACATTTGAGGCTCATTCTCTACTAAGAATGTCAAGAAATTGGGACCAAAGGAAGGTGATGCCTTTTTACGTTTGATGTGTCTTACACTTTCCCCATTAGGTGTACTTTCCTTTGCTTCTTCCGAAGGTCGTTTAGATTTTTCACTAGACGACTCACATTCATTCTTATACGGGTAAATATTTTCAAAAAATTCAGCATTGTCTGATTCGATTATCGTATTTACATGAATGTCAGGATTGTCTGATTTGTGAATCAGAAATTGATATGCCTTGCTATTGGTTGCATATCTAATGAATACACAGTCAATTATTTTTGGTCCTATTTTAACCCTTTTGGGTTTAGGAACTTGGACTTTTGCCAAACACCCCCACACTTTGAAATATTTCAAGGTGGGTTTCCTTTCTTTCCATTTTTCATATGGAATGGAATTTGTTATGCTATGGGGTATTCGATTGAGTATTCAATTAGCCGTTAAAATAGCTTCCCCCCCACAAGTTCTGCGGTAAACCAGAACTTATCAACAAGGCATTCATCATCTCCTTTAATGTTTCATTCTTTCTTTCCGTAATTCCATTGGATTGTGGAGTGTATGAGGCAGTTGTTTGATGAATAATGCCATACTCCAAACATATTTCTTCAAAAGGAGATTCATATTCGCCGCCCCTATCACTTCATATCGTTTTGATTTTCTTATCAAGTTGTGTTTCAACTTCATTCTTGTATTGGTTGAATGCTTTAATTGCCTCATCTTTCCTGTTAAGAAGATAAACATAGCAATATCGAGTGCTATCATCAATGAAAGTTATGAGGTATCCTTTACCACCACGTGATGGTGTTGACTTCATGTCACAAATATCTGTGTGGATTAACTCTAAGGAATTTGAATTCCTTTCAATCGACCTATACGGATGCTTAGCAAACTTAGATTCCACACATACTTGACACTTCATATTATTACTTTCAAACTTAGGAAATATTTCCAAGTTAATCATTTTTCGCAAAATTTTGTAATTAACATGTCCTAAACGCGCATGCCATAAACTATTGGACTCAAGCAAGTAAGAAGAAGAATTACTTTTATTGATATCAACAGCCATTACATTTAGCTTGAAAAGGCCCTCGGTAAGGTAACCCTTTCCTACAAACATATCATTTTTGCTAAGTACAATCTTATCAGACACAATTACACACTTAAAACCATTCTTGACCAGAAGTGAAGTCGAGACGAAATTCTTGCGCATTTCGGGAACATGAAGAACATTGTTAAACGTCACTATCTTGCTCGAAGTCATCTTCGAGCCAATCTTTCCAGTTTCTTATATTTTTGTGGTTGCAGAGTTTTCCATATAAATGGTCTCACCTTGTCCAGAAACTATATAGGAAGAGAACAACTCCCTATTTAAACAAACATGTCGGGTAGCACCCGAATCAATCCACCATTCTTTTGGATTTCCTACCAAGTTGCACTTGGACAGCATTGCACACAAATTGTCCATGTCTTCATTCAGGTTCGCTTGGTCCTTCTTCTTCTTATCCTTCTTAGGAGCACGACACTCTGAAGCCATGTGACCATACTTGCTACAGTTGTAGCAATTTCCTTTGAACCTTTTCTTGCTTGGTTCATTCTTCTCTTCATTGGACCTTTTCTTTTTCTTGTTCTTTGGAGAAGTTTCAACATGATTTGCTCCCAGAATTGAAGACCTTGAAGTGGCTTTCTTTTCAGCAGCTTTGTTGTCTTCTTCAATCCGCAAATGAACAATCAAGTCCTCCAACTTCATTTTCTTTCGCTTATTTTTCAAGTAGTTCTTAAAATCCCTCCACAAAGGAGGCAACTTTTAGATAAAGGATGCCACTTGAGAAGCTTCATTTATAATCATTCCTTCAGCAAGTAAATCATGGATTATCACTTGCAATTCTTGGACTTGAGACATAACAGTTTTACTGTCAACCATTTTATATTCCAGAAATTTGACAACCACAAATTTCTTTAGTCCAACATCTTCAGTCTTGTATTTCTTGTCTAAAGCGTCCCATAATTCTTTAGATGTTTTGCATATGCTATAAACATTATAAAAGCCATCTTTCAACCCATTCAGAATGTAATTTTTGCACAAAAAATCAGAATGATTCCATGCCTCCGTTAGCATGAAACGGTCTTTTTTCGGAGTATCATCCGGGAGAGTTGGAACATTTTCAGAAATAAATTTCTGCAAACTGAGAGTGGTTAGATAGAATAGCATCTTCTGTTGCCACCTCTTAAAGTCATCACCGAAAAACTTTCTGGATTTTTTCAGTCGCTATCAGTGCAGGAACAACACGATTTGACGAAACTGCATTCGTTGGCACAGAAGCAGAATTCATAATAGTATCAACAGGTTCTCCCATTTCGTAATAGATTCTTTAAGCTTATTATTTTCTGGAGTTTATGAAGAACCTTGACAAAGTAACAGTACACTTGTTTTTGTTCTAAGTCTACAGTTAGACTATGTGTGTCCTTAAAGAATCTAATCCCCTCACTATTACCCGAGGTATGGATTAATTCTTTCTAGGATAAAATAGAACTCTATTCTACAATATCGGCAATAAAAAATTGTAGAACTTCGTCGAACTCAACAAACGGAGTATAATCACACACTGGTTTTTTTATTTGTAGAAGGAGAGAATTTTTTTTTTAGTTGGACAGAACTTCGTTATTACTCCATAATTATTGAATACCTGATGAAGGAAAACACAGATATTTATAGCCAAATATGCACTATTTCGAAAGAATGTACTGCTTTGAAAAGTTGTACTATTTCGAAGCACTATTTCTGAAACACCACGTTGGTTCTGGAAATGATGCATCATTTCTAGAATGGTTGCATTGTTCAGGAACGAAGCACTGTTTCATGAACAGTCACAACATTGCAAAACAGTTTGTTGGAACATTGCATTTGGAGAAAAAATTTGGATGAATTTTCTGGATTAAAATATCACTTAAATACTTAAGTTAAAAAAAAATTATCCACAAAGATAATCTCTCGATCATTTGCCAAATCCGAAGTCGAGCGAGCGACGACGACGATGGCGTGAGGCTTGGCTTCTTCTTGGCTCACTATCCATACAAAGGAGTACTTCTTAATATAAAGGAATAAACTTTCCCACCAATGAGGGAGATTTTTCCTTCTATAAAGTGACTATACACCTCCCTTTGTTCCCACTTTGTTTCCACCATTTTCCATTCATATTTCACCACCAAAACCCAACAATTCATCCCTGCACATCAAATTAAATGAAGGATAAAATTAATTTCTTACTTATCCTGCAATTTAGAATTTTGTGAGAATGGAAAAAAAAATACACACATGCAACTATAAGTAAATTGAAGGCAAAGGAAAAGAAAACAGAACTAAAACATACCTTGTAAAAATTACAACATGAAACACTCGAGAAAGCACTACATTGAAATAGGCATTGAGTCTAATGTGATTAGATTTGATGAAAGGAGAGATAGAAGGTTACTAGGAAGAGTTGGCTCGAGAGACATCCACACTACTCTGCAAAGAAATCAGAAACTATGAAGAGAATGTATCATTAATTTATTTAAAAGTCTAAAACATCCTTAGACAAATATAAAAGGATATTTAGCAGACATATTGATACCTCTCTTTTTAACACATTCTTCTACAATAGTAGAAAAATAATATAACAACTGTAATAATATATTCAGTGTAAGTTTATTAGTAGGATCTGAAGAGAGTGATGTATATGAAGCCTTACCCATACCTTGTGAAGGTAAAAAGAAGGTTGTCGATAGATCCACGGCTCAAGTAAAGCATACTAAAAATAAAATAAAATAAATACAGTAGCGAAAAAGTCATGTTGAAAACAATGAAGAAGAGAACCGTAGCAATAACAAATAATACGATCTTTGAAGCAAAAGAAAACAACCAATAATACTAAAATTGAAGAAAAAGATCGTAGAAAAAAAATAATAACAATGCTCGACTACCTATTAGCATTTTATCTTAATCCTCGACCCTCATATCTTCTTATCTAGGATCATGTCCTCGGTAAGTTGTACGTATGTTATATCCTATCTAATCACCTCTTCCTAAAACTTCTTCAACATACTGAAGAAGTTTATAGAACAATATTGAATGTAAAAATACAATTCTTTATGTTTCTCTTCTCAACTAATCCATGAACATAGGTGGTTCTTATATAGACCTACAACTATCTATTATAATATAGAACTAGGGTTCTAAATTCTAATTATAAGCTATGTCAAACTAATCTATTGCATACATATTAACGTTAGGATTCTATATCCTAGTCCTAAACTAATTCTATATTCTAAACTAATTCGACTATGCTATAAGGTTTGTTAATCATCCATCCTCAAGCTGGACGTTGGCAATGATACAACTCCAAGCTTGCTCCACAATCCATGTAAATAAATTATTTATTTTCTGGGCTTGAAAAATCATAGCTTGATCAGTATGATCCTTCTTGCTATCCTCTTCTATCATATCATACCCTTTTAGTGTATTAATAAAATGAATGAAGCTTGGATATGGAGTCTTGCCTAATATTACAATCTTTAAGATTTTGTATCTTTTTCCAAAACCTTTAGCAAAATTTATAACCTTGCTAACTTCATCTAATGATTTGTGTATAGCTTGGAGACTATCATAAATTATTTTGAATTTTTCTATTTCGTCATCTACAGAGTTTAATCTCATCTCGATACTCTGAGTTTGTTGCTTCAATTGAAAGTTCTTATCCTTGGTATACTTGTAGGTAATTATCCTCAAGATTCTCCCAAGTTTGTTTGGTCGAAGTAAGATCAATAATAAGGAACCTCGAATCTTCAGTCATGGTTCCAATTGGCCAACTTCTCACCAAGACATCTTTATTCTTTTTCCATTTTATGAATTTAGGGTTGACGTCTTCTGCACCCTTTTTGTTTACCACATAATCTTAGATGGCGGTTCATTCACAATAATATCATCAATCTTCAGGGTCTGCATCAATTAGCTTATCTGGGACCTCCAAACAAGATAGTTTGAGGATTTCAGTTTTATTGGACATATTATGAATTGATGGAGAGATCCTTTTGAACGGGAGAAAGTGGTGGAAGATGAATTGGTCATTAAAGAACGTGGAACATAGTTCAGGATACAGAATAACTTAGGTTAGAACTAAAGCTCTGATACCATGAAGAAGTTTATAGAATAATGTGGAGTGTAAAAATATAGCTTTTAATGTTTCTCTTTTCAATTAATTCATGCACATAGGTGGTTCTTATATAGACCTACAACTATCCATTGTAATATAGAACTAGGATTCTACATCCTAATTATAAACTATATCAAACTAATCTATTGCAAATATATTAACATAAGGATTCTATATTTTAATCCTAAATTAATTTTATATTCTAAGCTAATTCAGCTATGCTATACGTTTTTTAATCACATTCCTCTACCACTCCTTATACCCGCAATAACCAACCTCTCTCACGCATTCTCACTAGGGTATTTGTTCATCTTCTCTTCACATATCCGAAGTGCCTCAATTTCACCTCCCTCATTTTTTCCACAACAGAGGCTACTCTCACCTTTTCCCGAATAGCCTCATTCCTGATCCTATCTCTCCTAGTATGCCCGCATATCCATCTTAAAAAATTTATATTTGCTACTCTCATCTTCTAGACGTGTGAGTTCTAACCGGCTAACACTCTGCTCCATACATCATAGCTGGTCTGACTATCCCTTTATAAAACTTACCTTTAAGGCTTGTTGCGGCATATTCTTATCACATAAGATACCATATTCGGGATTATATTTCATTTATCCTTCTTCAGTACATGTATAACATCATCGTTAATATCCCATTTCCTTGAATTATCGACCTCGGGAACTTAAAACTTTTTTTCTTGGAAATGACTTGAGTATCAATCCTTACTTTCACATCTGCCTTGTGAGTTACGTCACTGAACTTGCATTCCAAGTATTCTGTCTTAGTCCTGCTCAATCTAAACCCTTTAGACTTCAGTGTTTGTCTCCAAACCTCCAACTTATCGTTAATGCCACCACGTGCCTCGTCAATCAAAACTATATCATCTACAAATAGCTTGCATTGTGGCACCTCTCTTTGTATATCAGTTTATCCATCACCAAAACAAATAGAAATAGGCTAAGAGTTGATCTGCAATCCCATCAAGATTGAAAAGTGATCTGAGTCTACTCCCACTGTTCTCATCACTCATGTCTCGGGTTCATCATATATGTCCTTAATCACTCTAATGTAAGCTACAAATACACCTTTAACCTCCAAACATCTTCGTAGATTCTCTAGGATCTTTGACGTAAGCTATTTTTAAGTTAATAAACATCATATGCAAGGGCATGTTTGGACATGCAATATGAAATCATTTGATATGAAGTAAAAGTTTTGTTTGGACATGCAATTTAGATTTTTTAAGCTGTATTTTTCTCATAAACATGAAAACTCAAAAGTTGTGAAAGCTATTAAATTTTTACCAATTCTTAGATAATATTATCAAAGTGCAAATAGCTCATGAGTAGTATATTGTATTATCCTAAGACGCTGCATTGTTAAATCACATATCTCCATGCATGTTCTTTTTATAAATAAATGTTCGTGATTTCAAACTTTCAAGTATACATAATTTATAAAGATTCATTAATCAACAATAATAGTAACTAGTTATTTTTTAATATAATCCTTTCAGATGGTACGGTCTTCTGGCCGAGCATGAGTCTTTTTTCTTTTTTTTTTGCAAAAATTTAAAATGATGGATTTTTTTTATAAATATAAACATATGGGTCAAATTTCATAGTTTAAAAAGTTGAAATCATGATTTGAAATCCCAAATTACGATTTTTTAAGAATTTGGAATTTCATCTCATGATTTCAATTCACATGTCCAAATGCTGATTTGAAATCTCATGTCCAAACACTAGCTAAGTCAATGAACACCATATTTGAAATACTTCCTCCGTTCCTAATACTTGCCACAATTTTTATTTACACGCCCCTTAAGAAACTATGTAATTTCACAATTATATCCATATTTAATTTCTTTAATAGTCTCCCTCCAATTGATGAAAAATGTGATGTTTCTTCAATAAATGATAAGTGTGTCAATAAAAATATCTAAACAACCATAAAATAAAGAGATTGGAAGATTGGATCAACATTAATACACATAAATATTGCAAAGTGAATGTGACACAATCTTTTTGTCATTTTTTTAATTTCAAAGGAAATATTTGAAATTTTTGAGATTTGAAATATATTGGAGCCCTAAGTTTCTCCATTTTTACTGTAAGTTTGTTCACTGAGATTTCTTTTTAAATCGGATTTAATATAGATGCAATGGTGGGAATAGTCAAGATTTTCCCTAAGTTTCTCCATTTTTATTGTAAGTTTGTTCATTGAGATTTCTTTTAAGATCAGATTTTGTAATAGATGCAATGGTGAGAACTGTCAAGATTTTCCCTAACTTTCTCCATTTTTATTGTAAGTTTGTTCATTAAGATTTCTTTTAAGATCAGATTTTGCAATAAATGCAATGCAGGGAATAGTCAAGTTTTTGAGCGATTAATGTGAAGCAATTAGTGGACATGAGTAAATCTAAGAATTAATCATTTTTTTTTATGTTAAATTAGTCAATGTTTACTTTCAAGAATAATTACTTTAAAAGTAAAATAGGAAAAATATACTCAATTATCTATTGATTTTCTAATAATAACAATTATTGTGAAATATTTTGTCACGACCCAAAATCGGGTCATGATGGCACTTATCACGACTCAGCCTTGATAAGTAAGCCGATCACCCAAACTGATAAGAATTCACAACAACAATACAGAAAAGGCGAGACTTCTAGAACGAAGTCAAGCCAATACAAGCATGATAAAATATGGGACAGAAAGAAATTCATAAATCACCCAAAATCTGGTGTCATAAGGTAAGAGCATCTAATACAACATCCGAAAATTGAAAATACATATCTATCTCTGAAAATCGAAAGTAAAGACAAATAAAGACAGATGAGGTCCGCTCCAGCCCCGAACACTGGGACATGACTGTACCTCGAACTAAGGAATCTCCGCTAGAAATCAGTCGCCACGTGTCATACTCGAACCTGAATCTGCATCAAAAGGGCACAGTAGGGATGAGTACGGGTTCACTTGTGCTCAGTAGGTATCATAGGCTGATTGAGCAAAGTAGAAAAATAATATAGATGAAATAGACTATGAGCACGTAACCTGCAAGTAGAAAAGTTCCCAAACGGTAGTTCACACCGTCTCCACTAACAATTCTAATATGACATCAAAAGTAAACAACACGAGTATACACAGAAATAAAAAAAAAGGGAAGCAAGTCAAGAACTAAGGAATCACTGATTATGCAAATGAAATATAATGCAATGCAATGCAATGATAAAGATGGGATGGAACGGTGAAAGTCATCGCATGACTTTCAGTATATACCTACCGTGTTCGCAATTCCGTAATATGACCCATGGGGGTTCGCAACCCATATACCATATCTGATATCTCAATCTCAATCTCAACTCTCCTTTTCGGCTCGTGTTCACAGAAGGGTTTTTAGGAAAATGTCTCATTTTTTTCAAAAACAGTGTTCCTCAATGGTACTAGTGTCTCATGAATGTATAAATATGGAATGAGGATGTAATGCTCACAATCAAATCAATATGAAAATCTCCAATCAATTCAATACGTATATATAGGTGAGCTCAGAAATCAACTCAATATGTTCATCGATTCATGATTATCAACTATAGATGGGTACCATTGGAATAAATATGCATGTCAGACATCATTAACATCATATCAACCCCTAACTCGAGCTTTTCAATCATGATAAAAGCAATCAATGTTCAACAAGGCCTATAATAACAATTTAAGCCCTCTCACGGGCATCATATCTAGAAACAAGGCATATAAATGCACAGATAAGGCCATATGATGTCAAATAAGGCTCTCACATGGGCGACACGCAATAACATATATCTCAAGCCAACATCCACACCAAATAGGCCCCCACATGGGCATACAATAGTAAATGAAATCTCAAAATATAAACTCCATAACTGTCCTCCCCAACCCATAGCATACTTTACCTATACATTAACTACCCAGCTCGATCTGAAAGAAGTTAAGTCATAACCTACCTCGAAATGATGAAATCCCGACCTAAAGTGCTTCAACACGGACCTTTTCCCTTTCGAACGACCTCTGATTCAACTAAAACATACAAATATAGCATTTACGCGTTAAAAAAAAGTCATTGATACCCATATGACCATATTTGAACGGGTCCAAAACAAACCTCAAAAATTTTGAAAATGAAGGGGTTAAAATCGAATTTTTTCTTTAGAAATACATTTTCCAAGGTTAAAGGAGTCTATAGAAGAAAACCCAAGCAAAAACAAGCTTAAAACGAGGTCTGAATCGAAGAAAAATCATTTTTAAACTTTACCGGTAAAACCCTCCAAAAAACATATTGAAATCGAAATTAAAAGGTGTTTTAGACGACATAATCAATGTAAATTAATGAATATAGAGTTTTGGAGCTTATCCAAGCTCAAATGGTGGAGAAATCGATCAAAAACCCTTAAATCCGAAGCTCAAAAGATTTAAAATGGAGGAAAACTTATGAAATTGGGTTTTATATCAACCCAGCTCTGGCCGCTTTAGCGGTCATCGCTTAAGCGCTAAGTGACCTCTAAAGTGGTCCGGCCTGTGTGGCTAGTCCGCTAAAGCGGCACCCGCTAAATCGGTCAAGTGCCCGCTTTAGCGACAGGCGACTGTTAGGGTTTGCCGCTTAAGTGGCTACCGCAAAAGAGGTACATTGGCCGCTAAAGCGGCTGCACCAGCTAAAGCAACATCAGCAACTTGGCCAAAATGCCAAGTTCCCGATCGCACCCTCGAGATTCATTCAGAATCCCGTGCACGCAAACGAACTATATTACTAGACTAATTTCGACGTTCCGGACTCAATAGCGACGTTGGACTTTCGAAAAAAGATTGTTTTCAGCAAATTAACCCCCGGGATACTACCTCACTATTTTCCAAACCGAGGGTCAAAATGAGATATAGAAGTCCAGAACTCGAACCAACTACGCTACTAACCCAAAATCGATATTCCGAATCTGCTAGCGCAGTCCGTTTTGCCATCCGACACTTGGATCAAGAAATATTGATCGAAGTCAACCATTGGCTCTTAAAGCCTCAAAATAACCTCAAACTCAACCAAAACTTTCCCGATCGCATTGGAAACCGTACCAACTATCCCCGAACCCCAAAACTGACATGAAGCAACTACAGAGAAGGAAAAAATGGTTAAAACACATAAAAAGGAAAATCACAAAAACATGTCTTTACATATTTACTTTTAGTAAGTACGAAAAGTGTTTAGGAACGAAGGGAGTAATATTGGAATCCTAAAATATCGGTAAATTTCACAGATGATAAGCTAACTATCACTTTTTTTCACAAAAGTAACTTAACTATTTTTCGAACATAAAAATAACTAAACTTTGGGTAAACTAACACAAAAGTAACATTGGCCGGCATATGTAACTTTTCCGATCAACCCACTATTTTCACTCTTTTTTTATTTTTAAATCTAATGAATAAAATTTGAAAAACACCCAACTTGACCTGACCCAATCAGAAACTCATTTAAAAAAGTAAATATCTTTTTTAATTGCTAATGTCATAATCTTCCTTTTTCGTTACCTTTTCAATATATGTTTGGTTTGAATTAAATAATCAATGCAGGATAATTCTTTTAGCAATAACTCAGCGAAGATTGGATAAGCCAATTTCATTGCCATATTTTTGGCCTGCCAAGCTTTGACGTAACTAATTGTGCAGTCGTAGTCCTTTCTAATAGCTTCAATTAAGCCATTCACCTTCCATGATGGATCAACTTCGAACATATGAAAGTATCTATTAGCAAGCCACTCGGAATTCATATTGAAGTTGTTAAACACATTTCCACCTGTATGCTCTAAAACACAAGACTTGATCTCATGAATAATTGGATCTGTCTTACTCACTGCGGTAGCATGCACTTTAAAAAGGTAATTTAAGTGCTTGTGTTTACATATTACTCTTAACCTGATTATTAGTAGAAAAGCGAAGTTGAAACCAACTTTTATACCATAATTCCTACAAGCCTCTTTAAGTTGCTCCAAGCTCCTAAATTTCATTCCAAGTTCCAAACTTGAATTGTTTTTATACTTTTGCTCTTCATATTCTTCAAAATGAACTGTCTCTTCTTGAGTTGGTGCTAAAAGAATTAACGTATACTATTTCAAACCAAATATATATTGAAAAGGTAGCGAAAAAGGAAGATTATGACATTAGCAATTAAAAAAGATATTTACTTTTTCAAATGAGTTTCTAGTTAGGTTCGGTCGGGTTGGGTGTCTTTCAAATTTTATTTATTAGAGTTAAAAATAAAAAAAAAGTGAAAAATAGTGGGTTGATCGAAAAAATTACATATTCCGGTCAATGTTACTTTTGTGTTAATTTACCCAAAGTTTAGTTATTTTTGTGTTAGAAAAAATAGTTAAGTTAGTTTCGTGAAAAAAGTGATAGTTAACTTCCCATTCAAATTTACCCCCCTAAAATATTGATTTGAGAAATATTTTAAACAAATAGTCAAATAATAATCATTTTCACTCAGTTTTTTCTTTTTCATTTTTGACAAAAAAAAATATATTTTCAAATAAAGTAAATGCCCAAAACCATTATATGAACCCTTGGCTCAATTTTCTCTTGTATCTGATTGAGTAAAGAGAACAGGAAATTTCCAATTATGTTGTATATCCAAATACTGTTAAACCTGTCCCTATCTAATCGTTTCAATTATTGACCCCTTCAAGATTTACATCTTCTTAAACCTCAATCAAATATCTCATTTCTACTATATACAAATCCATATTTTCAAAATCATACATAGTTTTATTCACAATTAATTCATCAAGAAAATGTATTTTCCCTTACTGCGATCCAACGACAATGACGAATCCTTTCACATACGATCAACCCATCGACACAGTTTCCGTCACGCGATTCATGTTTTCCAGAGAGCAAGCAATCGAACAGGGTTAATGATGCGTGAGCCATCTGATCAAAATGATGACCGGCAAAGCAATTGGGCTTATTCAAAGCCTGTTGTGATCATTGATATCGTATGGTATTTTATGTACGTTATTGCTGCCATCTTGGTTTTGGTGCTGAGTAGAAATGAGAACCCTGAAATGCCTTTACGTGTTTGGATTGTTGGCTATTCTTTGCTGTGTTTGCTTCATGTTGTATTTGTTTTGTTGGAGTATAAAAGGAGAGGATATGGCCGATCGTCCTTAGCTGGAGAGGCGCTTGGGAGCTCCAATGAGGGTTCTAGTAGTTATGTTACTTTGGCTGAATTAACCCCCGAAAGAACAAGGTATTGTTGTCCAAGAATTTGGAATTCTTGAATTTTTTTTAAATATCTTTGTATTGTGTGGAATACATCCAGTGAGTTTCAGTCCGATTAGTAAAAGAAATAGTAGAAAAAAGGTACTCCTCCATTTCATTTGTTTGCTTGATTTTACTTAGCACGGAGTTTAAGATTTATGAATCTTGTGGTCTTAAACTAAAGATAGGTTGAATGTACCAAAATATCCTTTAATCATGTGGACTTAAAATGCCCCGTGGAAAATTGAAATAAAAAAGTTACCAAAAAAGGAAAAGGATTTTTTCAAACGGATTAAAAAGGAAAGTAACACAAAAAAAAAAATTGAAACGAAGGAAGTAGAGAAATATGTTATACTTTGTGGTATTCATATATATAAATTGTTCTCGGCGCTGGCTCAACAAAACCTGGTGATCCAAGCCTGATATTTAATTAGAGAAGGGTTAGAGGGGACGATCCATTATCCACCTAGTTTCAAAGCTGGAAACAATGAATTTTTCATGTGTAGGAATCTATTTCTGTTACATTTGGAAGCTAAAGTTAAGTTCTTTAAAATGCAGTGTTGCTTATTTGTGTTTCCTCTGTCCTCTTCCCCCTCATAGTTAGGATAATTTATGCTTTTAAGCTGAGACACTGCAATGATTTTGACTATGCAATGCTGGGTCTCTTATAACATTTTGGTTTTCTGAAAATCCATGTTACAGTAGCCTGACAAAGTATATGGATTCTGCAAATACAATGTTATCATTCTTCTGGTGGATCATTGGATTTTATTGGGTATGTACTGGCGGGCAGCGAATGGTGGAAGAATCTCCTCAATTATACTGGTACACGTGGAAAACTTTCTTTATCTGAGCATAACATGTGAACTTTATTTTCAGTTTATTTCTCACTCCAAAGCTTCATCTTTTAATAATTTAATCTGAATGCAGGCTTTGCATTGTTTTCTTGGCTTTTGATGTATTCTTTGTGGTCTTTTTACTTGTGATGGCTTGTGTTATTGGTATCGGACTTTGCTGTTGCCTTCCATGTATTATTGCTGTTATATACGCTGTAACTGATAAGGTAATGCTCTCGTGATTTTTCTAGTTTCTTTAACTTTATTGTGTATCTTTTCTCTACAAGGAAGTTTTTCTTGGGGAATCTGATAGGATGAATGATATTTTTATGGTAATTAGCTTGCTGTGGTTCAATCCACTAGGGTACTGGCCCTAAGTTGCTCGAACTCCTCAAAAATGTCAACGGGTGTGTTTCGGATTCTCCAAAAGTAGTATATTTTTGGAGGTCCGACACGAGTGTGGCATTGAAAGTGAAGAGTCCGCTCAACTTAGCTGGCCGTTGTGAAACCCAAGTGGAAGTGCTCTCCTTTGGACCTGTTTATCTTAGATGAATTTAATGGAATTTCTTGTTCAGTCTGTAGATTGATTGCATTTTATGATGCCCTTAACTCATTCAAGAGCTACAGGGATGAAGCAGAAGAAATAGTCTGGCAATAAAGTAAGGTTTGCGTGAGTAACCTATGTAACTAGACTAGGTTAATGTTGCGAAATGTAGATTTGACTTGTTCCTGCTATTGATAAGTTTGAGATGAGGCTTCTTTAAGATGAATTGAGCTGCTCACATCAACGCTGATTACGTTGTTTAAACATTCAAGTTGCCTTGGTAGACTGGAAACTTAGAATTCAATATTCCTTTGGGAGTATAAGAGAAGTGGTCGATACACTTCCAATTTCCCTGAAAATATATGTTTTCTGCTACCTGAAAGGAGATCCTTGGGATGCTCTTTTCAGAAGAAAATGGAATGAAAAGTTTTGTTAACCAAGAGGCAATTCAATGAAAGTGCTGGTCTTCATTCACAGTATGACGGGTAATTAGGTTGATGTATAATTGTGGAACAAGATCGATCAACTTCTATTCCAAGAACATGATTTGATCGAAAAAAGCTATACGTAACCATTGTTCCAACATGTTGCGAATTTCAGCAGCCCATTCAGTAGAAGGTATTCTCTGTTTGTAGACACCCGTGTTAATTGATGATTGATGTCAGGTCAGGGTTTCTCCCATTGAATTCTCTTCACAAACATATATGGAAATCGTGGAACAAGGAATTTCCTTTTTCTCATACTACAACTTTAGTAATGTTTGTGCGACTTTTTTCTTAATGATTCTTTCAATTTTTTCTACAGAAAGGAGCAGACAAAGAAGATATTGAACAACTGTCGAAGTACACATTCCGACGCAATGGTTGTACTGAGAATTGTACTGGTGAGATCCAAGGAACATTTGCTGGATTCATGACCCTGTGTGGGAGAGATGCACCAACAGATCATGAGCGCTCACTTTCCATAGATGATGCTGTATGTAGCCTTGCTTTTGTTTCTTTTTACCTTGTTTTAGTCTATTCTGATATTTGCTTCTGGCAAAATGTGCTTATAGCATGTCCCTTTGTTGTGAATAGGGATGTTCCATATGCCTGTCTACTTATGATGACGGAGATGAACTTCGAGAACTTCCCTGTGGTCACTTTTTTCACTGCACTTGTATCGATAAATGGCTATATATGAGTGCAACCTGTCCCCTTTGCAAGCGCAGCATCATTGGCGCCAGCAGTTGCTGCGGAGAAGTTTAGGAGAGGGTCATTCACAAGACTGCAGGTCACGAGTTTTCACACGCTGTATTCTTGTGTTATACCACCAACCTTGGCTATGTACATAGAACTCTTTATAGCATAAATGCAGCTGCAGATAAAATACACATACTTCTCTAGGCTTCATTTGTCTCTGTGGGTTCATAATTATATTTATTCTTTTGTTTTTCTTTGTTAATCATCCAGTGTAGCAAGAAGAGCAAGATATTGTATTTAATAAAGTGGTTGCTTTAGTAATTAATAATGGATACATCTACTACCCGTTATACTCATTCAGTTGTGAAAACCAGTAAATATGCAGAAATAGCAATAAGATAGTGGAGATGCTGTTTGTTTTTGTTGCGATTCATTTTAAGTCGTGATGGTACCTACCCAATCTCTGCAGGCGTACCAATTACATTACTAAGTCCATTTTTAAAAGGTTAAAGTGCGGAAGTATAGAGAACTAATAATAATGTCTAATAAGCAACTCATAAACAAAAGATACGGAAAGTACACATATATAGAAAATACAGTGTCTAGGAAAGAAAAGACAAGATAAAGGCAAAGATCTAAAGTCCGGTGCTGTGGTTCAGCGAAGCAGCTCACCCCAATAACTCCAAGCTACTCCTCAATGACGAGATGCACCTTGTCCTTAACTAGAACTCGGATCAGTACACATGCAATAACACTTCTTATTTTTTCAGGTGATATGACTTAAAGTAAATTAAAAATAACAAATAAGAGTTAAAGAGTCAAAGGGTATAAAAGGAATGAACAGTACTTCTCAACAATTGCGAGATAAATTATCTCAACAGACATACCTTTCCTTATAGTGTACATTATACATGAATATGAATGAGAGATTAGATCGAACTTATGGCATGTGTCATGACATTAACATTAAATTTTTTTGAATCGTCTTTCAAAAACAGCCTCTCTACCTCCTCGAGGTAGTGGTAAGGTCTGCGTACACTTACCTTCCCCAGACCTTACTTGTGGAATTTTACTGCATATGTTGTTATTGTTGTTGTTTATCTGTCACTTCAATGAGCTGCTAGAAAACTAATGGTTTACCACTACCAAGCTATGCATATATTTGCAATATTTGACACTTTGAGGCTCACCACTACCAGGCTCACTTTGAGGCTCCCCATATATGATCGCTTCATATACTACTACTTATCTGGCGTGTGTATTGAACTCGTTTACAACTCCTATTCTTAGAATTGTTGAAGAAATTAAACCACGAACTCTCACTATCTAATTGCTTCACCACTCCCAAGTCGGAGGCTAATTGTTCCATAGCCCTCATTTCAAGACAACTTCGGTGTGTGAAGTTAAGCCTAACTTGAGACAAAGTATGTTGATTTTTATCAAAGAAATTGAAAAATAACATAGAAAAAATATTGAAAGAAAAATACTGCAATGAGGCCAAAGGGAATTATTTTTATTAATAAATCAGAAACATATATTTATAGCTACAATTTCTAACTAGAAAATAGAAAAATAAGCTACTACACTTATCCAGAAAATTTAAATTCAAATAACAAAAACAGGAAACTAATTCCTTTATTTCTGAGACATATCTTCAACACTCCTCCTTGGATCAGAAATTGTTGATTGTAGTCTTGGCTGAATTTGACCTCGTCAATAAATCTGCCAATTCATCTTTGGTCTTGCAAGGCTTATGTGCATCTTCTGTTGGATTAAATAAGAAGCTTTTACCTCTCATTTCAACTTGTAAAATCTTTTGATTAGTGGAATCAAAGATTCGACAATATTTGTCTCCAAATAATAATTTAAATCCTTCTTCCATTAGCTGGCCAACTCTTAACAAACTTTTATCAATATCAGGCACGTAAAGGACATCTGAAATTATTTTGGTACCTGAACTTGTTTTGATTGCAACAGACCCTTTTCCTTTTGCAGAAATATAGTCACCATTCCCAATTCTGACTTTCTTATTTTTCATAGACATAAAATCTTTAAAAAGATTTCTGTCATATGTCTTGTGGTTTGTACAACCACTATCAATCATCCAAAAATCAGATTTCTTGGTAGAAAAATATGTTGCCACAAATAAGTGGTCAAAAATATGTTGCCACAAATAAGTGGTCTTCTTCTTCTACGTTGGTGACTTGGGCATCTGCTTCATCTTTTTGAGATTTGTTTTTGCAAATCACAGCTTCATGACCAAATTGGTTGCAGATCTTGCATTGTACATCTGGCCTTTTCCAACATTTAAATGTAGGATGACCATTTTTGTCACAGTGCTGACAAGGTG
This sequence comes from Capsicum rhomboideum, assembly GCA_031232105.1. Classification (NCBI taxonomy): domain Eukaryota; kingdom Viridiplantae; phylum Streptophyta; class Magnoliopsida; order Solanales; family Solanaceae; genus Capsicum; species Capsicum rhomboideum. The sequence goes on from CP124714.1 coordinate 19,222,380, forward strand.
GGTAATTTTTTAAAAATTTACCCTTGCTTTGAGTTTTGTGGTTGGCTGCTAATGCTCCTTCAACCATGTCATCTTGCCTCATAAGCTTCCTTTGCTCCTGTGCCTGAAAAGAATTTAACAATTCTGCCAAAGTAATTTTGGACAGATCTTGTATGTTTTACAAAGTAGTTATACATGCTTCATATCTTTCTGGCACTGTTACAAGAACTTTTTCAACAATTCTTGTATCTTTAAATTCAGTGCCTAGCAATCTTACCTTGTTAACAATACCAAGCAATCTGTCTGAGTATTCCTTGACTGTTTCAGACTCTTTCATTCTCTGCAACTCGAATTCCCTCATTAAATTCAATACCTTCATTCCTCGTATTCTTTCATCTCCAACATATTCTTTCTTCAGATAATCTCAAATTTCTTTTGGTGATGCAAGAGTCATAATTTTCGTGAAAATAGTTGTTGAAACAACAACAAACAAAGTTGCTTTCGCCTTGGACTTGATGATTTTCTTTTCCTTGTGACTCTTGATTTGGGCCACAGTAGAATTATTTGGCAGCGGATTAAGTTCATAATCCTCTTCCATGGCTTCCCAAAGATCAAGAGCCTCCAAGTAGGTTTTCATTCTTACAGCCCATAGTTGATAATTTTCACCATCAAAAATAGGAGGAGGCATTCGTGAAAAACTGTTTTCGGAATTCATCTTTTCACTCACAGATCCCTCAAGAAAATGGCTCTAGATACCAATTGTTGATTTTAATCAAAGAAATTGGAAAATAACAGAGAAAAAATATTGAAAGAAAAATACTGCAATGAGGCCAAAGGGAATTATTTTTATTAATAAATCAGAAACATATATTTATAGCTACAATTTCTAACTAAAAAATAGAAAAATAAGCTACTACACTTATCCAGAAAATTCAAATTCAAATTCAAATAACAAAAACAGAAAACTAATTCCTTTATTTCTGAGACATATCTTCAACAAAGTATATAAAGTTTTAGGCTGAAGTTCAAACAAAAATGACTAAAGTCGTCATATGTACCTGAAACTTCAGACACACATGTCTGAAGAAATAGACTTGTAAATTTTTATGCGCTGTAAATATGACTTGATCCCAACATCATATCTGCGTCTTTAAGAACCAACAATGCCTAGACAGGCCCAACCCAATATTTAATTAGTGGACTAATCTCTCAGGCCTATAGCTGCTTCATTCTTCATTAGACTACCTTGTGAAATGTAAGTTTAGGTGAATTTGGCTGCTTGGTCCTTTGTGACTCGTAATGCCAAATTCATTATCATATTGACTTTTCCGATACTCTCTCCGTTTCATTTTACTTAACCGCTATACTAAAAATAGTTATTTCAATTTACTTGTTCAATTTATGAAATCAAGAGAATTTTATTATATTTTTCTCTTTAACTTCTACCTTAGTACTATTAAATAACTATAAAAACTAATAATTGTCTAATTTAAAGTTTCAAAATATCATTTATAAGGTTAATTTGATAAAATATACCCCTAACTAAAGTTTTTTGAAAGGATGTGCCGAGTAAACAAGTTCAAGTAAAATGAAATAGAAGGAGTATAAAATTTGGAAGTTCCCTAATAAATGGTGTATATGATATTTGATTGTTGGGCTTGTTGGCACATGATCCAAATGTCTTTTCTCCGGACAAGAGACATTAATTCCAATTTGCTCCTCCTAATTTCTTGCTTTTAATAAAAAAATTAACGTACATAGTGGTTTGTTTTCTTAACTACTTGTTGGGATCTTAATTAATATTTTCATCCAGTCAATTAAAAGACTATCACAAGGTCATAAATTTCTTACTCTGTTGGTGTTGTTTCTCATTTTATGAGTATTAATCCAACAATTTCTCATTTCGTGCTTAAATATTAAAAAAGGATTTTGCGCTCTATGAAGGATCTCTGAGTCATGGACTTTGGTACAAAATAGGTGTAGATATTTTTATTGAGTGTATTTACTAATGCAAATTGAGCAAGTGAAACAAATAATCGTCACTCAACTTCAAATTATTGTTTCAGCACTACTTCAAGAGTGATTTCTTGGTGTAGCAAGAAGTAAGATGTTATGTTGTTGATTAATTTATCTAGCACCAAAGTTGAATATATTGCAGCAGCCATGGTTGCACAAGAGTGCGTTTGGTTGAAGAGGCTGATCAGAGACAATGTTGTGCAAATTAAATGCGATAATGAAAGTGTCATCAAACTTGCATCAAATATATCATTTTTCATGTCCGAACAAAGCATATTGAGGTACTCGATTACTTTATTCGTGAGAAAATTTTAATTGAAGAGATTGAACAAATAAATATTCGTATCAACAGTCAAATGACTGATATATTCACTAAGACTTTGGTGAAGTCTAAATTTCAATACTTTCAAAATGTTCTGGCAATCGTTGTGCACTAAGGGGAGTAACAAATTAGTGCAACTTATTGCATTGTTTTTTTTTTAACAGCATTTATCAAGTCAAAATAGTTACTCCTATTCAACTAAGGTTTGTTCGTCTTAGAAAGTAGCTTGGGAATTAGAAATTTTAATAGTTTAGTCAAAAAAAAAAAAAAAACTATAAAGAGACATCCAGTTAAAGAGATTCAAACCTTTTAATTTTCCAGTGTGTACTGGCTATGAGGATATCTACTTGTTTAGTTTTCCAATCATAACATGTGATGGGTCCAAGGAAAAAACTATTGGAAAGTCTGGACCATTTTATTGTAAAGTCCAATTAATCATAATTTAAAATTGAAGTTAAAATTTCAAAAACTAATGATGACTTCAAATTTAAAACCTCAAATCTTATAATCAAACGCCTAATAAGTGATCATAATAAGCCTGTATGCATAGCTGTTCATAAGATATTTAGTTTATCATACTAGTGTCGTTATTATAAAAAACTTGTAAGACAAAAAACTTGTGGAAAGTGTTCAAATCACAAATAAATATAATGCTTAATAAATAGCAACCACAAACAAAACAATGTTGTTCGCAGTTCAATCATGCATGTGACAACCAACGTTGATGAAGAGTCAAAATCATCAAAAATAAATAAATTAGCGGCTTCATTGTATATTAACCACATGAATCTCCAGATATTTATTTTACCAAAAAAACATATGACCATTTTGTAATAGCCAATGATGTCTAACTTACATGATGAAAGATTTTTAGAATCCTTGTGGACCATATATAGACGTACGAACATTAATTCTTTGATGCTTACTCCTCCGTTTCAACTTATAATTTCAATCTGTCTAAAAAATATCAAGTTCTATAATTAATAATTCTTTACGCTCGATACTTTTTATATCATATATTTAAGATTATAAAATTTAAAAAATATTTTAATATATTATATGTATTTTTAATTTAAGACCACAAGATTTAAAAAAAATTATATTTTATTAAATTTTGTGATGAGTCAAGCAAATTAAAATGGAGGGAGTATAAGCTATCTTGCATTTAGATTTATTATCAGTATAATTGCAGGATTCTGAGATTAGTCAAAAAGATTCTTGCTTTATCACTGCTTGGTGAAGTAATATGTAAGACAAGCTAGCCAACCAATTTATAATGTCTTAGAAATACTACTACTATGCAGGGGCCGTATTTTATACGAATTCGACAAAATTTAATAATTTTAACTCAAATTCTATATTTATAAATGATAAAGAAAGCTTTATGAAACCATTACTCTTCCCAGGCGTTTGAAAGGATTTCAGCCACTTTAACTATGATCATTCTGCTTTGTGGATCCAAGTGTGGAATATTACGCTAGGTTTTATTGCCATCACATGTGTTCTTTTAGTTGTATGACTATTTTTACAGAAGATCGATAAAATATATAAGTCCATCATTTCTTTTTTAATTTAAATTTAAGCCAAAAATAATGTTTCGAGGGCATTATTGTTGGTTCAATAGGTGGGAAGGAGGTTATTTTTTAGCCAAATTTAATAGGGTAACGATATTTTTAAGTCAAAAATAACATTAATGACATCTTTGATTCAATAGGTGGAAGGATGATAACTTTTTAAAACCAAAGTTAATAGGCTAGGGACATCTTACCCTTTTTCGCAAAAGAATAAATAAATGATACTGCTACTATCTTTGAACAATCAAATACTATCTGTTTGATTAAAATTGTGGTCTTAAATATAACATGATATTTTTATGATTATATGAGCGGGCAATTAAAAATAAAATGAAAAGTTCAGAGTTAAAAAATTTTAAAATATAAAAAATGTATCGTTGTTTTGAAACAGGCTAAAAGATATTGTCATAAAATTTATAATAGAGAGTTTTTTTGTGCGACGGTCTTTTTAAGTGTTTTAAAAATATTTTAAATACAAAATTGTCATAATTAATATTACTCATCTATTTTATTTTCTTCTGGGTGAAAATCATTTACATCCCTTAATTTTGACTTAAAAATCAAACTTCTCCCCTCAACTTTGAGAAATAATCATTCTCCCCCTTTTATCCTATACTATGTCTATTTTACTCTTGACATTTGCAATCCTACATTTATATAATATCTTCTTATATTATTTATTATTTATTTATTTTACTGAGGTATTAATATCCTCTATTTTGGAAGGTCTTTAAGTTGGAATGGTTGACTTTGGTCAACATTTGGAGATCCGAGTGTCATATCAGAATTTAGTTAGTTCCATTAGCTCCGAAGCGATGATTTTGGGTTAGTAGCATGGTTGGTTCAGGTCCCGAGACTTCCAATGTGATTTTGAGAGTTTAGACGAGATGTTGGAAAGTTATGGCCTAAGGTTGACTTTGGTCAACATCTGATGAAAACGACTTCTGTTGAAAATTCTGACTACACCGTTGAGTCCAGAATGTCGAATTTGGTTTAGTAACATAGTTGATTTATTTTTGTGGGGTCCTGAACGAATTTTCAGGGTCTGTTCAAAGATTTTTGACTTTGAAGAGATTTTTGACTTTGACCTTTACTGCTGATGTCTGGTGCAACAAACTCTTCTTAACATTAGCGAGCCTCCATCGCATTCGCGAAGAAGGGAGTATTTCTGGTCATCGTGATCGCGAAGGTGGGCTCGCGATAGCAGAAAGTAAATAGGATTCGGGTCGGGAATCGCCTTTCTGTTCGCATGAATAAAGTGGCGTTCACAATGGGACTGGCGGAGTTGGTCACTATCGCGACCAAGCCCTCGCAATCGCAAAGAAGGTAGTCTGTGGCAGCTTCAAATATTTTATTTTCAGGATTAAACCCCATTTTTCACCATTTTTTAACTTGGGAGCTCGGATTTGATATTTTTAAAGGTGATTTTTAAGATTTTAACATTGGGTCGTGACAATAACTCTCACTTTTCTTTTTTCGATGATACTAATAATTTTTATAAAAGAAATTTTTATATAGATTAAAAGTAAAATACCATGATTTTAAAGATGTAAAAATAAATAAACAAAGATTAATGTAAGGGCAGAATAGACATTTAAAAAAGTCAATTAGGAAAATGGGGGGGACAATGACTATTTTTCAAAGTTGGGGGGGGGGGGAGGGGGGGGGGGGGAATTTGATTTTTAAAGTAAAGTTGGGGGGTGTAAACGATTTTCATCCTCTTTTTCTTGTTAATTTTTTTCATAAAGATGCAAATTCATATATTTGAAAATAAGTTAATGTTAAATTTTTTATTTTACCTTTAGTGACATGATTTTATAATCATAAAAATACCATAACATGTCTAACTAAGACCGATTATAAATTAAAATTCTTTTTTTATCTTTCTGAAACTTCATTGCCCAGTCAAACAGATTTGACATAAAATAAGACGAATGGAATATGTTGAATTTGGGGCTAGAATGGTACTGAATTGACCAAAAATAGAGAAGATGAAGAATATTTATTGCTCAACTCTCATTCTAGGAGAAGAGAAAGTTACAACTAAGTGAATGTGTCTCTTCTACAAATATCTACCTATATATATATATACATTGATAACCACCGACTTCATCTAATCTAACTCCCACTAACTAACTACTAAACAGTGTAACTAACTCTGTAACAATACCACTAATCTGCCAGCTCAGCTACAGCTGATTCTCTCTTATTATTTTAGCCATCATTTGCACCTCTAGCCATTATCCTTGTGTATCATGTCTTCAGTTCCAATACTCCCCCTCAAGCTAGTAGCTGCGAAAACATTGAGCACTCCTAGTTTGGATTATAAGAATTCATGTTGAGGTTTTCCCAATCCTTTTGTTATGATGTCTGCCTGCTGGTCTTTAGTCCTCAGAAACTAGGTCTTGATCAATCCACTCTGTATTCTTTCTCGGATAAAATGACAATCTATGTGTATATGCTTTGTCCTCTCATGATACATAGGATTTGCAACTATTTGTAAAGTTGCTTTGTTGTCACAATGTAGATGTACATGTAGCACAATTTCTTTCTTTAGCTCCTTGAACAAACCTGTGATCCAAAAAATTTCTGAAACTGTTGCTGCCATACTCCTATATTCTGCCTCTGCTGAACTTCTAGATATTGTAGATTGCTTCTTTGACTTCCAAGATATCAATGTGTCTCCATGTTTGATAAAAAAAAACCTGTTACTGATCTTTTTGTGTTTGGACATACCCCCCAATCTGCATCACAATAGCTTCCAAGTGTCTTGACCTGCTACTACTTATTAAAATCCCAAGTCCAGGTTGATTTTTCACATATCTAACAATCCTCATTGCAGCTTCCATGTGAGACCTTTTGGGTTATTGCATGAACTGACTCAGGGTTTGAACTCCATAAAAAACGTCTGGTCTACTGAGGGTCAAATATAATAATTTCCCTATGAGTTTATGATAAGCTTCTTTATCTGCAAGTTCTTCATCTTCTTGTAAGCCACTGATTCTGTCAAACTCTCTTGTTGTAAGTCTCAAGCCTGGATTAAGTGGAGTTCCTACTGGTTTGGTTTCTCTTAGTCCCATATGACTTATCAACTCTATTGCATACTTTCTCTGATTCATAAGTATGCCTCTATTAGATTTGCTGAATTTCAGTCCTAGAAAGAACTTCTGAGTACCTAAATCTTTAATCCTGAATGCTTGTTGCAATTGATACTTGGTGTCTTATATGAGAGTCAAGTTGTTACCTGCTATTAACATATCATCAACATAAACAAGCACCACTATAATGTCCCCTTGAACACTCTTGATGAACAAAGAATGATCAATTTTACTCTATACAAATCCAGATTTAACCAATGCTTCAGTCAACTTCACATTCCACTGTTTGTTGCCTTGTTTCAAACCAAATAGGGATTTGATAAGCCTATAGATAAGTGGTGATCATGTTGTGGTGGCTGAATACACCCCCTGGCTATCAAATCCCTCGGGAAGAGACATGTATACTGTAACACCCCGTACTTTTATAACCTCACTTGATACCTTGGGATCATATCTACATAGGTGTTGAGATGCCATGCATATGTGTTTTATAGTGTCATTGGTGAAATATTTGATATCGGACGTAACATGTGCGATTAGATCTTCGTAGGAGGTGTGTTGTGATTTCGTGGAGCATTTGGGTAAGAACTCGTATACATTCTAACCTCATTTGGTGACTTTAAGTCATTTTTACTTGATGTTTAAGATCACTAAGTAAGTATTTTGTAGTGTTTTGATAAGGGATTGGACGATACGTAAACATTAGATAAGTGGCCGAAAATTTCAGCAAAGTGCTAAAACTTGCGCCACTACCCTGTTTCAGGGGTGTGGCGCAAGCCACCTGCATTATGAAAAATTCATAGAAGGTCACATTCTTGCGCCACAGGCTGCTTTGCAGCTAGTGGCGCAAGGCACAACATTATGCCCTTTCCGGAGTCGTTTTGTAACACAATTCTACGACGATTTCTAGATGGTTTCTTTTGGTTCTTTGGGGTTATTTGAGCATTGTTAAAGATTCAAACACTTCAATACACTCCTACATAATCCTACATGAACCAATCATGAAATGTGAATAGTGATCCAAAATGTTCAATGAAGCCAAGGGCGACTAGAATTCCAATTTTTGCGATCGAAAGGACGAATGAGAATTGTTTAAAAGAATATTGTCGTGACATTATGGAATTATGTAAACATGAGATATATGGTGAATAATACATGAAATTGGATGGGTTACATGGATATGAGTTATTGGGCCCAAAGATAGGCCCAAAATGGGATTAAAAGACTTGGCCCAAGAGGAAATGACCCATTCTTCCACAAATTGACCAACTAAACATATCATGTAATGCCAAGTGTGGCTAAGGATTACTTGAGGTCCATATAAAGTCCCCCAAAATCAGATTTTTATTCCCCAAAGCCTCTCATAACTTTTGGATATTTTTACACACATTTCTTTCATTTCCAAACCCTAAAGCAAATAAACCCTAAGGCATATTTGGACAAGATCATCCTATTCCAAGCCTTGGTAAGTGTTTATTTTCATGGATTAACATATTATATGCATGGGAGATTATGTATATTATGCTAGTTGTGTTGGCAAGGTGATGAATAGTGTATTTTTGCCTTTGGTGAAAGATGTGTCATCTTGGTAATTTGAACTTGAATTAGGCCTTGTGCCTTTGATGGAAAAGCATGGTATGGACAAAATATGAACATGTATGGTGTTATTTTTGGCATTAAACTTGTTCTTGTATAAAAGTGGAAATTATGGGATCTTGGCCGATATGTGTTATGAGTTGTATTAAGGTACTTTGATGGATTATTTGTGATGTGTTATGGATAAGAAAGTGTAAAGGAGAAGTATTGTGGTGAAATGTATTGATTTTCATGTATTGGTCAATGTTGGGAATATTATGGAATTTTTGAAATAATAGTATGATCAATGGTTTTGTCAAGGGGAAATGACATGTTTAAAGGCAAACATGTAACTCATTGACATGGTATGCATTTGTAAAGTAATTGGTGGTTAATGTGAATTTCGTTATGTATTTATGTTGTAGAGTGACACAAAAAGAAGGAGCGGGATTATTGTATACGCATCTAAGGTTGTATACTCGTATTGCGAATCCAAGGTATGTAAGGTTACTTTGTCCGTATCTTTCTGCGGCAAATAGTGTTCACATTGACATGTCACTAGTCCTATCCCGAAATATGCTAAGGTATCCGATATCCGTATATCACTAGTCATTGTCATATATTTTCTACTCATGGATCATTTGTGAATCTCATGTCTCATATTCATGGTTAATGTTCCGAAAGCTCAAATAAGGTTATGTTCCAATATTCCAATAGTGCCTATACTTGTGTCTTTTGTTCATGGATTATTGTCCAATGGTTCCAATGGTATCATGGTGCTAGTTATGTTATATTTCTCATGATGTTTATTCACATGTCTTGGTTAATGACTCCAAGTTTCCAACAATGTTATGTTCCAAAGTTCCAAAGTGATGGTATGATTATCAAAGTATCAATCTCAAAGTAATGAACAAAGTAATGCTAATGTGGTCAATGATCAAGTACGGGTGGCAAGTCTAGGGGCGTAAGCCTAGCTCGACTCGATCCCGAGGTTTGGATTTATGGGTGGCAAGTCTAGGGGCGTAAGCCTAGCTCGACTCCATCCCGATGCATTGATGTATGGGTGGAAAGTCTAGGGGCATAAGCCTAGCTCGACTCGATCCCAACACAATGATATGATATGAAAGACCCACTGATCAGTCGGGGCCCGGGTACATTGTGACTTATGTGATAACAAGTGAGTATTGTGATAAAGAAAGTAATGAAAGCAATGAAAGCAATCCACATGGTTTTCAAAATGCAACATGGTGACTTATTCACATTGAGTATTCATATGTTTTGAGTTCATTGACATATTCATTGAAATATTCATGTATTATACAGTTTCATCTGAGCCTTGCATACTCAGTACTTATTTCGTACTGACCCCTCTCGGGGAATTTACCTTACTTGCTGCAGGCGCAGGTCCCAGTAGGCCTCCTCAGTAGATTGCCAGTGTTAGCGGTTCTTTGGTGAGCTCCAGCTCATTCGGGGCTTCTCCGAGTCAGAGTATATACATGTTTTGGTATTGTACATAATGTGTAAAGCGGGGACTTGTCCCGACTTATCGTTCATTTTGGTCAATGCTCTTGTTAGAGGCTTTTGTAGACGGATGTGGGTGTAACAGTGTAAAAGACATATGTTGTTTTGACTGGATGGCCTCAACGGCCAAGTTTCATATGTATGCATAAGTATGTCCCATGTTTTCCTTTATTCGTCTTTCACGTTCTTATGCAATGGTGAGTATGATATGCATATGATTGAACATAGGCAAAGGTTGGTTCTCTCGGGCCTTATCGGCTACGGGTGCCAATCATGTCTCGATGGGATTCGGGGCGTGACATATACCTTATCATGCAAACCTCCTTGGAGAAATGCATTATAAACATCCATCTGATGGATGTGCCAACCATATTGGGCAGCAACAGACAAAACAGTCCTAACAATTACTATCTTGACCACAGGCGAAAAGGTTTTCTGGTAGTCAAAACCCTCCTGCTGAGAATAACCTTTGGCTACAAACCCAGCCTTGAACCTCTTTGTATCACCATTAGCCAAAAACTTCATCTTATAAACTCACTTACAATAAATTACAGACTTCCAAGGTGGTAATGGAACAATCTGCCAAGTACCATTGTCCTGCAATGCTGAAATTTCATCTTGCATAGTTGCTATTTACCTAGGGTCTTGAGAAGCCTCTTGATAAGATTGAGATTCTCTCACAGTAGAGGAAGCTAACAAACATGTCTTATAAGAATATAAATTGTTATAAGAGACATAATTTGAACTAGGATATGAGCAAGTAGAAGAAGTAGAAACAGTGACAAAATTAGATAACCAACTGGGATCCAATCTAGGTCTGGCGGATCTTTTAAGAGGGACTGAAGTAGTAGGTGTTGGGGTTGAGATAGAAGGTTATAAAGAACTAAGAACATGAGTGAGAGGTGGATGAAGAGGAGATTAACTAGATAGACTAGCTGCAGGTATAAGACTAGATGGACATGAGGTAGCAACTAGATCAAGAGCAAAATCAATATTTCAATCTAGTGCAGAAGAAGCAGGTTCAGTAGATGGAAATGTGATGGAGAAAGGGAAAATATGTTCCCTAAATGTGACATCCCTGGAAACAAAAAGGGAATGAGTAGACAGATCATACAACACATAACCTTTAGAGACAGGAGAATAACCCATGTGTACTGCCTCTATAGATCTAGGCTCAAACTTATTACCAACTAGAAGTTTCTTTGCAAGACAAAGGCATCCCAAAGTTCTGATATGGTCTATAGAACAAGGTTTCTGATGAAACACCTCATATGGAGTTTGACCCTGTAAAACAGATGATGGAAGCCTGTTAATCAAATAAACTGCACCTAAAACACAGTGACCCCAAAATTTTAGAGGAATGCTTTCTTGAAACCTAATAGCTATTGCAACCTCACGCACATGTCTGTGTTTTCTTTCATCAACCTCATTTTATTGGGGTGTAAAAACACAAGTTTTCTGGTGTACAATACCAAGAGACTGAAACAAGTTAAAACATTGAAGGTTAACAAATTCACAACCATTATCTGTTCTAACCACTTGAAGTGTTTTATTGAATTGAGTCTAAACCATAGTAAAAAGTTGCCTCAACACAACTAGAACATCATTCTTGACCTTCAATAAGAATAACTAGTTCATTCTTGAGAAATCATAAACTACTGTAAGGAAGAACCTATTAGCATCAATAGTAAGCACTCTGAATGGTCCCCAAACATCAACATGCAGTAATTGAAAAATAGATGTACTACTACTAATGCTAGACTGAAAAGGAATCCTAGTTTGTCTTGCGAGTGGACATATTCTACAATTAGCCAACACATCTCTTCAAAGATCATCTTTAATCCCTACTGTTTTCTTCAAAACAATGGGTGATGTATGCTCCATTCTCGTATGTCGTAGATCTGCTTCTTTACTTGTATATGTTGTTGCACATCCTACCAATCTTGTTTGTGGATTGCTGAGTAGATCTTTAAAAGGCATTAAGTACAAACCACCAGTCTCTCTACCAATCTCCCCCAGTTTCCCACTCAAGAGGTCCTGAAAAATATAGAAATTAGGGTAACAAGCTACTGACCATTCAAATCTCTTGTAACTTTTGACACTGACATCAAATTGTATTTAAAGTCAGGAATGTATAACACATTTTTAAGTGTTCCGTCATTGTTGAAAACACATGAGCCCACATGTGTTACCATGGTGACTTTCCCATTAGGTAAATTAACCTTTTTGTGATTCATCCTACTTTACAGATTCCATATCTTTTAACATATCTAAGTATGATGTCATATGGTTTGTAGCACCATTGTATAATATCCAGTCTTTGGTTTTCCTTTCAACCATGAGAGAATATGATATACCTGCCATTAGGGCTACTTTTTCAACTGCATTCTATTGAGAGATTTTCTGATTTGATCAAATTATCCTGGAGTACAGTGAGGTGCTGGAGTGAATTAAGGGAAGTTTTGTGCAGTTTGTAGTTGTGATCCTTGTGTCATGAATGTCTGAGCATGAGATTGGTCACTGCTAGTACTTGCTTTATTTCTCAATCCTTGCATCATTTCTCTATGTTGATGCATATCTCTGCTACTTTCAATTGTTGCATTATTGGCATTAAAATCTAATTTCTTCCTTGGGGGATAGCCTAACAACCTGTAACAATCCTCTTTCACATGTACCTGGAGCTTACAAAAATCACATATCTTATCCCAAATTTTGTTTTTATTCTGATAGTTATTCCCTCCTTGATAATAACCTCTGCCTTGTTGATGTCTTCTACCTTGTGGATATACTCTTCCTTGATGACCTCTCTGGTCTCTAAAAAAAATTCCTCTAGTTGATCCCATTAATACAGTTACTTCATTACTTTTTGTGTTCGTTGAGGTGTTCGAAACTACTCGTTGGCTTTCTCTATCAATTACCAGTGAGTATGCTTGGTTTAAAGAGGATATTGGATGCATCATTAATATCTGCCCCCTTGTTTGCTTATAGTTTTCGTTTAGCCCTATTAAAAATTACATCATTCTTAACATGTGTAAGTGTTCCACAAACTCCTTTGTTTTTTCACAATTGCATGCAGGTGGTGGTGTTAAGCAATCAAATTCATCTCAAAAAATTCTCAAATTCGAGTAATACTCAGAGACAACTAGTACCTTGAGTCATTGTCGCTATTCCTTTGTGCAATTGATAAACCCTATATCCATTCACCTTGTCAAAACGTTCCTTAAGATCTTCCCATACACCAACTGCACTAGTTGCATACCCTATTCCACTATATAATTCCTTTGTCATAGTGTTCATTATCCATCCCAAAACTACAGCATTGCACCTGTCCCAAATGCTTACATGTGTTGGGTAATCATTCATTTTACATGTACCATCAATGAATCCTAGCTTATTTTTTCCCTAAATTACCAGCTTCATAGATATACTCCAAACTGAATAGTTTTCCGATCCTGTTAACTGTAGTGGAATAATTGGTCCACCAAAAGTGTCTAATGGATGAAGAAAAAGTGGATGATGTTGATCAAATTTCTCAATCACCATTGACGAACCTTCGAAGGAGAAAATGAGCTAAACCTACTCTAATACCATGTTGAATTTGAGGCTAGAATGGTACTGAATTGATGGAAAAATAGAGAAAAATGGAGAATATTTATTGCTCAACTCTCATTCTGGGAGAGGAGAAAGTTACAAATAAGTGATGTGTCTCTTCTACAAATATCTACCTATATATATATATACACATTAATAACCACTGACTTCATCTAATCTATTTCCCACTAACTAACTACTAAACAGTGTAACTAACTTTGTAACAATACCACTAATCTGCCAGCTCAACTACAGCTGATTCTCTCTTATTATTTTAGCCATCATTTGCACCTCTAGTCATTATCTTTGTGTGTCATGTCATCAGTTCCAATAAAATACTTCTTATGTTATTTTTCTTGAAAACATTTATAGAGGAAAAATCATTGTTTCTTAGACTTCATATTGATAGTAAAATTCATAAATTTCCAACTTGAATTCTATCATTTTATTCAGACAAATCAAAAAAAAAAAGGCAAAATTAGCGGCTTAAATGTAGGGAAAGTTTCGTTGTCAATGTTGACACCCAATTTTGGCTCTCTGTGCTTAAAATTAATGTCTTCAGGCTTTCTGATTGTTAAAGAGCACAAAATCCCATTTTTTACAATCTAATTATAATTATCCTTATTCTAGGATTTTTACCAATTTATTGTCATATTTTCACTTTTCACAATTTATTAATAATTATCCTTAATTTCGTAAATATTTAGAATTTTATCAATTTATTGTCATTTTAATTCTTCACAGTCATCTGCACATACATAATACGAGCATTATAATTTTTATTCTTTACCATACAATACATTTATTTTTACATTAGTTATATTTATACTTACATTTTAAAATTAGATATACATTAACTATATTTTTAGACACAATCCATACATAGCAGATAAAGTTAATTCACCGATATTTCAATACTCACACAATGTATATTATTCAAAATAAAATTACACGATGTGTAATATCTTCTTGTCCAATCATATTTCGGATTTTACTCCTCTAAAAGGGAAAGAGACCCATCCCTTGATTTCCTCAACCACCATATTTTGACTACAAATCCTCTCCCTTTTTCTTTTCTTTTATTTCCTTATTCATACACACACAATAGTAGATTTTGCTCTCTTTTAGATTCTTTGATGATATTTTTTTTTACCACAATTTTTCTTTACTACACATACACAAATAGAAGCACTACAATTTTAATTTTTACTATACAATAGATTTTTTCTAGCATCGCTTATATTTTTGTATTTATATTTTTATTGCATATTTATACTTATATTTTATTTCTATACAAATTATATATACCCTAGTTATATTTTTTAATAAATATTATATCATTTATTTTACTCCTTTAAAAAACACATCCCTTAATTAACTCAACCACTATTATTTACTTACATAAACATGCACAATCCCCATTCATTGTTTTGACTTTTCCTTATCTATTCTCCTTGATTTAGGAGATTTTGTTGGAAGATAATATATTTTATAAGATTTTATCTTCTCTTTTAAATACATACTTTTTACTCTTCCTTTGAGATAACTTTCATCCGTCTTTACCCTCCTCCTGCTCAAACAAACGCCCTTCTCTCCCTTTTCCTTTATTCTTTAACTCTAGCAGTCCATTTTTTCCTTTTCACCTTTTCTTCGATGAAATTCCGGTCAAACAAAAACACACATCCAAATACAATACGCACACACTCACAATATCATATTTTTATCCATCTCTCTTCTATTTATTTTTTTATATATATTTTTTCCCCCTAAATCCCTTAACTTTTTGACTTTTTCTTCATCTACTTTCTTAAATCTAAGGGATATGTTGGGAGAGTATAGATTTGATAAGATTTATTTATTTATTTATTCTTTTAAATACTCCTCTTTACTTTCTTTGAAAAACACAAGAAAAACACACACATACATACCTTTCATTCTCATTCCCTTCTCCCTCATTCTTCTCACAACACATATACATCTTCTTGATACAATTTTTCAGTTTTTTGTTCTTCTTTTCCAAAGCTTTTTAGAGCTTTCAACAGTCCCTTCGGAGAGTTTTCGACGAGCCAACACCATCCACTTCCTTCTCTCTTCATTGTCTCCGATAACTTGTTAATGTGGTTTGTAGATATTTATACTTTCAGATCTAGTTCGCCAGTCCTCCACATTGCTGCTCCATTTGGGCTATTATCACTATACATTGTTGTTATATTTTTGAACTGTTTTGACATACTTTTTGTTAATTTTATGATTCGTTTTACTCCAGGAGCACTTTGTTGTTGCTGTGAATTTTGGACTGTTTTGGAGGCATTTTGTCTTTTTTCATTACTTTTTAAATGTTGTAACTAATAAGAAAAACTACAACACAAAGTTGGCCAATGACAATATCTCTCTGTCGGATTTTCGAGGCCTCCCCATAACAAAAGACGAATTTTATTTTTCAAGTTAAATCAATTTATTTGATATCAATACATGACCAATGAAAAAAAATTGTCAATTTTTGAGACCTCCACAAATAAAAAGACGGATATTACATATATAAATACGTAACAATAAAATAAATAAATTTGGGCGATGACGAAATATTTATATTATCAAGACAACACAAAAGTTTTATGATTCGTATCTTGTCAAGGTTATTTAGGACGGCCGATAAATTCGAGCAACCACTTTGTAGTCATGGCGTATCTAAAACTTAATCTGAGCCCACTATATAATAAAATATTATTTTTTATATATACATTTATATACATATATGCACATATATTTTTCAATTTATTTTGATAATTATTTATTCTTTACTAACATTTCTACCAAGTGTTTATACAGGTTCTTGGAGATACTTCCCGAAATAGTATTCAAAAAAGGAGTTTCGTACTCTTATGTTTGCATTTTTATTTCTTATTCATATAATTGTACACAAAGATAAAAGTATAGTAAAAACTTTACTTTTGGGGCGTCGGGCGGGAATGTCCTGTACTTACATATGCATTAACACGCGCTTAGGTAAAACTTAGGCCGTAAATACTAATATAAAAGATTAAATTGATTCAAGTATTTAATTAGTTAATTCTCATCTTTTGTTAGAAAAATATCGTAGTCTCCTCCTTTAAATAAATCTTTATCTTTATTTAATCTTTACAATTTATTCTTTCAATAATTTTGTTAAATTAAAATATTATTGAAGAATACTTTTATATAATACAAAATACTTTTCTTTCCATCTATTACAAACAAAAAGTGGTCTCCTTTCATAAAAGAGCACTTTCTTCCAATGTATATTTTATATATACATTATTTTACACAATATACTTTTACATAATTTTTATACATACATTTTACAACGATAGATTTTATTTATACATTTAATACATCCTTTTTATACA
This sequence comes from Capsicum rhomboideum, assembly GCA_031232105.1. Classification (NCBI taxonomy): domain Eukaryota; kingdom Viridiplantae; phylum Streptophyta; class Magnoliopsida; order Solanales; family Solanaceae; genus Capsicum; species Capsicum rhomboideum. Next base: position 19,239,442 of record CP124714.1, read on the forward strand.
TATATTTTTACATTATTTTAGTACATACTTTACATATTTATACTTTTTTAAGAGAATGATTTTTATCTCCTCCCTCTTTGATAAATTTAGTCTAGTCGGGTACCACATTTGTGGATTTTGAAGGATATCTAACCCCTTTTTTTTGGAATAATTTGAACCCTTACCTAGAATTTAAGTTGGTTTTCGCAGATTAAAACACAAGTTATACATGTCAATAATAAAATAGATTTTCTTATTTTTCTTAAAAATTAGATGATAACTTTGTATAAAATTAAATTCTTTTAGAGTCCATAAATCGTACTTTGTTTATCATTGATAAAAAATAGAGCATGACAGTCAATCCAGTTGTAATTTCACCAACAACAAAAGTAGAACAAGAGTACTAGACAGGCCAGTTGTACATGAAGAGGTAGTGTCAGTTCTATTTCAAATTCATTAGCAATAAAAATGACAGTCACTGTCGAAATGTCGAATTGGTTGAATAGATGATCTCTCACATTGATGTTTTAAGTTCGAATCCCCTTAAATATCTTTTGGGCTGAGCTCATCACATGAATTGCCTAGTGTAATTTACCTCTTTAATTACAGGAGAGTGAATAACGATTTATTATGTGTGCACCAGAAGAATATTGATAGTTAATTCCCTGTCAAAAAGAAAATGATAACAACGTCAATATCTTTGTCGTTGTTAGGCTCTCGTACGTACACCTTTCTGATATTTTTCATTTTTGTCCCATAAGGTCATATATGGACTAGTTCAATGTATTTCGCCATATATTTGATGAACAAAATTGGAAAAATTATTACTCCCTTCGTTTAAAAAAGAATAACCTATTTTTTTTTTAGTCTGTTTCAAAAAGAATGATCCTTTTCTTTTTTGACAATACTTTAATTCAAACTTTTCACGTGGTATATTTAAGAGCACAAAATTAAAGGGCATTTTGGTATATTTGACACAACTTTAATTTATGACCACATAATTCAAAAGTCTTCTTTATTTTCTTAAAATCCGTGTCAAGTTAAACTAGGTCATTCTTTTTGAAACGGAGGAAATATATCATATCCTTTACATGTCGTTTGGTTGGGATCAAGTAACAAGTTATCTCAAAATTAGTTATCCCAACATGTATATGGAATAACTTATCCCACTACTAAGGTATAAATGATGGAATAAATAATCTCGGGACTAACTAATACCTCTAAGTAAACACAAGATAAAATAATTCTATATTTTATCCAGAAATAATTATACCTTATATACCTCACACTAATTAATGTATTGTATATGCTTCATATATATTGGGGTCCACATGGTCGTCGGGATGGGAAAGAGTGGTTTAAATTGAATTCGACAATGTTAAAATGGGTTGAATCTTTAAATATATCATCACTAGTCTTACCTAAAAATTAGTTGGATCGAAGGTATAGGATATCGATCGATCTCTTAGTAGCTAGATGAACTAAAATTTCGAACTATAAACTTTAAATGCTAATTTGTACAATTTTATTGCAGAGCGTCATTTATTTTTTATTTTTTTTGGTGAAAGCAGCATTTTCATTCATACCAAAAAAGTTGAAATTATAAAACTACATAGATGCCGACCATCTATTTCTCAAAATAGCCAATCTACATATAGTGCTACCAACTAGAACAAAGCCAAATCTAAACTAGCAGATATTACAAATGACAGTATGCTATAATAAATCCAAACAAAAAACTGTAAAACACCAGCCATCAGCAGACTAGGAAATTGTTGGGTTCTTCACTTCATGGCAATCCAGTCAAACTGCTTAGTGTAGTCGACCATTTTGGGAGCTCTCTGCCTGCAATGTGGATATGACAAGCTATTTCTCTGCATATTCTATCAGCCTGAAAATGACCAGCTTGGAATCTCACATGATTTCTTTCCCTTCATATTACTGCAACTACCATACCAAAGACTCAAGATATGATAGCCCTTTTCCTGACCTGCTCTTGGCCATTAGATTTGCCCATAACAATTCTCCTTGCCAGTCTCCAACAAGTCTTATAATCCCTAGCCAAGTAAGTAATATGCACCAGACTTTCCTAGTAACTTGACATTCAAAAAACAAATGTTCAAAAAATTCAAGGGGGTCTTGACAGAAGACACAACTCAAAGGGACCTGACTACCAAACTTCTGGAACCTGTCCATGCAGTTAGCCACAAGAAAAACTTATGTCTAGGGTGGATATTTGGTTGTAAAGCCACATTTTTCCATGCCATTTTCTGAAACTGAGGGACAAGAGCCAGATACATCCTTCTAATAGAAAACTTACCATTTGTCACCATAGAATGTAGTCTTGTCTTCAAGTCACCCTGCAGTTGTTGAGAGCATATAACATGCTTCCTAGCTTCCAATATTCTCCTAATCACCCATGTTGCATTCTTAGGGATTGTACAGGTATCAACAACTTCTCCCTTCATATAATAGACGTTCATCCATTTTGATCCAAAGACACTCTTTTTCCTCTGTTTCTGCCCACAATTGCTTTAGAATAGCTGCAGTATTTCATATTGATCAATGTTTTGCCCACCAGCAGCTTTGGGTCTACATAACTTTTCCCATGAAACCAATGCTTTCCTTGAGCTATTCTGAGAGCCAGTCCAAAGAAATGTCCTGCAAGCAGATTCCATCAGCTTAGGATCCTCTTAGGTAGTATAAAAATTTGAGCCCAATAGATTTGAGCCGCAAACACTACTGACTTGATCAATTGAGTTCTTCCTGCATAGGAAAGAGGCTTTGCTGACCAGCATCTAAATCTTTCAGTGACTTTCTCAACAATAGGCATACATTGAGAAACAGTAAGCTTCTTGGAAGAGAGTGGTACACCTAAGTCTTTAGAAGTGAGAACACCTTCAACATAACCTAGAGAGTCAGAATATGTAATAACCCCAATTTCACAATAGAAACATTCTTACATTATAATCACTAAATCGAAATTACAACGGGAAAATGGGGCTAACAACATAATTGTAGTACAACGATGAATTAGTAAAACAAGAGTCGAAGAAGATAACTAGAAGAGAAGAAGATAACTAGCAAGGAGAAGAGAAGCTTAGACTCTAAGAAAGGGAATGAGAGGACTAGACATTTTTCTCAAGCATCTGCATAAACCTAATTGCTCCTCCCCCAACCCCTATTTATCAACCCGGATCCCACATATAACCACTTAATGTGGTATTGGACTACTTTGCTAATATGGGTCTAGGCCCGTTCATAACAGAATATCTTGTTTCAATGCAGGGCTAACACCTGCTATGTAGATATGACTTTCAGTGTTGGGAGAATCATTTTATTTGATACGAGTTTAATATTTTGTCACATAGATCAAACAAATTACATCACATCAAGAGGCTAAAATATTGTGTAAAACAAAAGGAAGTTACATTTGAAGTAATAATAATATTGGTGTGTACAATGTATATTGTCCTTAATTGTAAAACTAATTGATTTCGTTCCCCAAAAATAGAATTTGTATATTGCACTATACGTTTAAGCAGTACTACTAAAATCAGGTAATAGTCACCTTTCACGGCAATCGTGTCTTGTAATACAAAAAATTTGCATATTGCAAGAGCTTCTATACGTAAAGTTTGGTTTTGATAATGACACCAATAATTAAGACGTGTTATATCAAATTCTGTCACATATATAATTCAAAGATCAATAATCATGCATGTTTTTTTTGGTTTGACAAGTATTTTAGCTCCAGTAATTTTATTTGATATCTTCGAAGGAATAATTTAACTCCAGGATTAATGTAACGCTATTTAAGAATTAATCGTGAATAGTAAAGAACTAACTATTTTTTGCATGCCAAAAATAAGCAAATATAGGAAGCACAAGAAAAACCGCATATAAGCAAAGTAAGGAGGGGAGCCGAGTCCAGTACCAGGCACGTGGTGAATTTACACCTTGTAGTCTGAATTGGGAGTCTAAAACACGTTAAATTGATTGACTAGCTATGCTGACTGGGACACACGTTGCAACATTTTGTCACTTATTAGCTTTGGATTTAAATTAATTAAATAAAATAAACTAAACTAAACAAAAAACCCCTACTTTTCTGTACAAACCTAATATATTATATTACTCTAATATTAATATTCAATTCATTTATATTTATAGGTATAGGTAAGTTTGGTGATAGCGTTCGAACATTCTCTGTTCGCTTTATATAATAAACTATAGCTAGTGGTTTCTAGAGGACCATCAAACATCATTCGTGGTTTCACACATTGAATTGAAAAGTGCACAAAAGGAAAGAGCATGGTAGCTCGGTGTATAAAATATCTCGCATTAGCAGAGTCTGAGGAACGACTGTACTTTAAAAATTATGATATAAATAGTTTATCTTAATACAAATATTACTAATTATCTTCATTGCTCGAACTTGTGACCTATAAAAAATATAAATGTACTATTACTATTGTTAGGGTTTTTGCCCTAATTTTTTTACCAAATTTGAGTTTTATTTTTCTTAAAAGGGAAAAAATAATACCATAATTACTTTTACTTTTCCTAAAAGAAAAAATATAAAACTCTTCCATATTTGGATAACCTCTTTCTTGGAAAGGTTTTGTACCTCTATAAATAGAAGACCCATCTTCTTATACCAAAAACACAATAGCATCCACAATGTAGTCGTTTAAGAGTCTTGTTTAGAAGGAGATTATTCTTCTAATAAATTTTTATTTTTTTTGAAGTAGTTTTTAATATGTAGGCCAATTGGCCAAACCATATCAATAATATGTTTTTTAGCATTGTTTTATTTGTCACCTGATTTATCGCCTTGATGGTTTGCAAATTATATGCTTCCGCATGACGCCCTCTCGATTTCGAACCCAACAAGTGGTATCAGAGCCAATGGTTCAAAGGTCCGATGGTTCAGATTGAGGACATGTTGAGATCAAAGTTGCAACCAACTTGACGATAATGAAGATTTTTGTCGAAAAAAAAAAGTCAAAAAAACTACATGTGGAACAATTATCAATCATATTTTCAACAATCCTGCTAATACTTTATTAAAAATAAAACTCACTTTTAACCCTGCAAAGGGCTCCAATATTTTTAACCCGAAAGGGCTCATATATTTTTAACCCAAAAATGCTCCATTTTTAAACATGCTAAGCAGCAATGATATATGAAGATTGTGTGAAGAAGGAAGATCAAGATTATTTTATTAAGAAAATCAAGCCAAAAGGGGGAGATTTGTTAGGGTTTTTGCCCTGACTTTCTTACCAAATTTGAGTTTTATTTTTCTTGAAAGAAAAATAAAAGTAATACCATAATTACTTTTATTTTTCCTAAAAGAAAAATATAAAACTCTTCCATATTTGACTAACCTCTTTCTTGGAGGAAATGTTTTGTACCTCTATAAATAGAAGACCCCTCTTCTCATACCAAAAACACAATAGCATCCACAATATAGTCGTTTAAGAGTCTTGTTTAGGAGGAGATTATTCTTCTAATAAGTTTTTATGTTTTTTGAATTAGTTTTTAATATGTAGGCCAATTGGCCAAACCATATCAATAATATGCTTTTTTAGTATGTTTTTCTTTTCATCTGAATTATCGCCTCTATGATTTGCAAACTAATAGCTTCCGCATGACGCTCTATCGATTTCGAACCCAACAACTATCAGTGGCTTAACCGAAAGTTTTACTAAGAGGGTTCAAAATATGAAAAAGTAAACCCAAGAAGAAGCTGAAGGGCATTCAACATTTATATCTACTATACATACAATAAAGAGTTAATAACTCAAATGGTCACTTAACTATAGACTTTTATCTCGGAAAGTCACTCAACTTTGGTCTTTACCTCAAAAGTCACTCAACTATGCACTTTTATCTTAGAAAGTAACTCAATTTTGGTCTTTACTTCAAAAGTCACTCAATTATCATATTTTTACTCAGAAAGTCACTCAAGTTATTTAATTATTTTTTAAAAAATAAAATTTGCTTATGTGGAATTTCTATTTAAAAGCAAAATTCTGAAAAATAAAAAATATCCCTTTAATGACCCTTTTATCCTTATTCTCCTAAATTAATATTTCTCCCTCCTCTTTGTCATTTTTCTTCTTCTTTTCACTTTCTTCCCATTAATTGTTCCATAAATCACACATTATAATCTAGGAATTAATAATTAAAATTGTACGAAATGGAATTACTACCATATTTTATATTTGCATTTTATTTTTATTTTGCCTTTAAAAAGGAAAAAACAAATAACAAGGGCAATAGAAGAGAAATAAAATAAATTATAAAGCATTAAAAAAAGGAGAAAAAAGAGAAGTGCAGGATAGTTTAGTTTATTTTATTTTTTCTTCCTTTGTTCCTCTTTATTTTTTTCTTTTTCAAAGACAAGATAAAAATAAAATGCAAAGATAAAATATGATAGTAATTGCATTTCGTACTGTTATAATCGTTAATTTCCTAGATTATAAAAATTATGGGAAGAAAGTGAGAAGGAGAAGAAAAATGAAAAAGAGGAGGGAGAGATATTAATTTAGGGGTATAAGGATAAAATGGTCATTAAAGGGATACTTTTTATTTTTCAGAATTTTGCTTTTAAATAGAAATCCACATAAATAAATTTTATTGAAAAAAATGATTAAATAGGTTGAGTGACTTTCTGAGTAAAAATGTGATAGTTGAGTGACTTTTGGAGTAAAGACCAAAGTTGAGTGACTTTCTGGGATAAAAGTCCATAGTTGAGTGGCTTTTGCGGTAAAGACCAAAGTTGAGTGACTCTCTAGGATAAAAGTTCATAGTTGAGTGACTATTTGAGTTATTAACTCATACATTAAAGGATAATTTTAATCATTTATAAAAAATATAATTTTTCACCAAAAAGGATTCGGATAAATCCTCAACCCTACCTGATTCCACCTCTAATTAGTGTTATGAATATAGAATTTAAAAGGTAATAGCAAGTCGGAGTAATTAATAATTCGGCAAACAGAAAGGCTACAAAAAATATACTCATGTGTGAACAAGTAGTCTAATGCATTGTATGTGTTTATTAATTACTAGTTAAGTGTACGTGCATGTGTGTCAATAACTAATATATGGTTATAATAATATTAATATATAGAATTACACACAATACCAAAAAAAAAAAAAGAAGAAGAAGAAGAAGAATACATGACATGAAATCTATGATTATGACTCAAGTGGTTTATCGAACATGAGACCTCATACAACTTCTCTAGTTCCTATATTGCAATATATTATTCCTGGATAGGTTGTATTTATTTCTAGTGAATTTCTCAGTAGGATTTAAACACAAATAGTTAAAGTTATGATAAGATATTTACTTTAGTTTTTCCTCTAAATATTTTTTCACTCCTATACTGCACCAAACCAATTTAAATTTATCTTACATGTTCTTATATAATCTTTGGCCTCCCTATTTCTCGAGTACTTTACTCCATCGACAATGTCAAACAAATAAGCCGCCCTAATCGGAAAAAGTTTAGCAATTAGCAAGAGAAATATTATTTGTTTTCTTATTACAATCTTTTCCAAATATCTCTTAAATAACCAGAGAACAAAAAGATTTAAAAAAGAATTGCATGTTCAAGAAAAATGAAATATCTTCCTTTAATTTGCAAAAGACCAATATAATTTTAAAAAAAAATTTAAATCTCGCTTCTTCAAATAATTTTTTCCTATATTTTTGAACTTTGAAGCCTATCTTTTCACTTTTATAACCATGTCTAATAGTAGTAGACTCTATCTTTAGATAAATATTTATGAAAATTGATTAAAACATACAATGATTCTTATTTAATTTTATGTAAGTATAATTTCGACTAAAGAAGTATTAATTTGAATATATTATATGTAAAAATATGTAATAAAAAATTAACAACTTGAACCAATATGAATGAGAAGTAACATTTAGAAAAACATACCTCTAAATCAGCTCTTAAGCGGCATAAAGTCTTAATCACAAGCTCCACAAGGATCTTATTTCACTTGCACAAAAATATTAAAGAATCAATCAATAATAAATTATATAAATTTATTCATACATTGTTTGAAGAAAGTAACTTTGAAGTGTTGGCTTCGAAAATTCCAAACCATAAGTAAGAAAAAAACCAGAAGAACAATTTATACAAATTATTAAATTCCAATTGAAATTGAAACTCTTCAAAGCCAAGTAAAAAAATAAGCGTATTTAATATAGTTCATTCACATATTTGCCAAATAAAACTTTACAAAAATAAGGATTCACCCAATAAATACTACCGGACTTCTTATATAGTTTAACTAATAACCGAAAATTTACTAAACCTAAACTTAAATAAAGAATCTATAAACCTATAATGAATACTATTAATTGGTAGCAAGAATCCCAAATAAACAAAAAAACCAATGAATCCTAAATTAACCTAACACATCAACAAATCCTAAATTAACCCAACACACGACAAAAGATTGTTACACCTAAAAGGCATGAAATAATGGCCTATATTTTAGGTAAATAATTAAATATCTTATTATTTTTTATAAAATAATTATATAATAATTTTAGAAAAATAGTAAAAAGACGATTTTGTCTATTGCGAAGTTTTTTTAATGAAGGGCAAAAAAGTCGAATCACTTTTCTAATTAAGGGTCTTCACACTTTTAATATAGTATAGATTAGCTAACATGTTGATAAAAGCTTCAGATTTGGCTGACCAACTTAGCATAGAAAACTGTATTAAAAGAAAACTCATTGGTAGAATATGATCTGTTAAGATGATTATGATCAATTATTACAAAGATTTTGGTGGTTATAAGTAGAGTTAATTGAATACTCCTATTTAAATACTCCCTCTATTACTTTTTATTTATCATGTTTCGTTTTTCAAGGGTCAAACTATATAAACTTTGAATAATATTTTACGATATACTATTTCTCATTATATTAGTAGCGAATATTGGAACTTATATATTTTAAAATTTTAAAATGTTGAAATAATTTAATTCAAGTTAGCTCCAAAGATTAGTCAAATTGATTCTCGAAAAACCAAACATAATGAACGGATGGAGTATAAGATATTTTAGGGGGGGGGGGGGGGGAATAGAACAAATTAAACAATATAGTTTCCTGATTCAACATGAATTTTGAATATTCTTGATATAGCAGAGAAAATAAAAAAAGTCAACGAGGAAGAATCTTGAACTTTATGCATTCTTTTAATTAAGCGTTAAGATTATATTCCATCAAGAGCTAATTCCATGGACATTTCAAAAGTTGATTGTATGCTTAGAAATTTATGAGTAGCACATAATATTAGAGAGGAAAAGGTCATAAATTTGTCAAATTCCACAACTGTTCTAGTCTCTAGACTAACAAGATATGTACTTGTATTTTCTCCGTTAGAATTTATGGATTCACACCTACGTATATGGGTAGAGTTTCACTTATAAAAATTTCGTAATGAAATAATTTTTTAAGTGCATGGTACCTGAGAAAATAATGAAGTAATTTTATAAGTGGTATATGAGAAAATAGTAGGTAATTTCAATTCAAATATACATGAGAAAATAATAGAGTAATTGATTGGATATAGAAGTAAAATTTTAGAATTGTCCTATAATTCGAACTTATAAAAGTGAAATTCTGAGTAATTTTAATTTGAACTGATACTTTTTTTATTTGGGTATTTGTTTACTTAAAATTTTCATTCTACTTTCATGTTTTCGTAGTCTTAGAAGTGTAATGTCATGACTTGTTTAAGTTTATTACAAGTTCAAATAGTACTTTTGGCATGTGCTAATTAAGAGTATTTGTTTCTTTTCGTACTTAGCTCTTTCCATATCAAGTTTAGCTACCAATCTTACAGCTATTTCAATAAGGAATATGTTGATAGTTTTGAAATAATGTATGCCACCCAGTAGTGTAGATCCACTATGAAGAAAAGAATAACATATGAGATTAAACTTTGATAAATTGGTTTAGGAAGTTGGATCCACAAAGTACACATGTTAAGCAATACGCAGTCTTAGCATATGACGTGTTACTCATGTCACCGCAATTATACACGCTCAGTTGGAGGTGTTTATTATTTTTTGTTTCAAATTTTGACTTCATACGAAATGTAAGAATTTTTTTAAAAAAAAATTAAGAAAAATTCTTCCAAGTCAAATTTTGAAATTGTGACTTCTGACTTAAAATTGTGCTTGGATATGCGTTTTATTTGAAAATTTTTGAAGTTTTTAGCTGAAAGTGAAAATTTCTCTTAAAAATGGCTAATTAAACATATTTTGGAGATAAATTTTCAAAATAGATTTAAATTTTATGGTCCAACAGATATTTAAAACAAAATCTTCAAAATTTATGGTCAAACACTGACTGAATGAAAGGACTAAACACATATTTAATTAATTTGTTTGTCTTAATTTTCTTTTTAATCCACTTTCAAAAAATATTTTTTCCGTTTTCGACAACTATTTAACTTTAACTGTTTAACATACCACCTAACATGTTTAAAAATCACAGAATTAAATAATCTAAGTGGTCATTTGATACACCATATGAAATAATTAGGAATATCTCACTAAATATGAGATAAAGAATGTGTTTGGTATGAAGGAAAATATTTCCCAATTTTCTCATGTTTGGTTGGCTTAAATATTTTGAAAAATATTTTCCAAACGAACTTATTTTTCTCAAATTTAAGGAAAATGACTTCCCTTCAAAAAGTAAGGATTTTTTTTTTCAAAACTCTCTTTCAACCTAACACCTCAACTTTCCACCCTAACTCAAGTCTCGGGTACCGATACCCGACACTAACCCGGAATTAGACTCTCGATCCTGACTCCTGATTCTCGACTCAGGTCTCGACTCCCAACCTCGATTCGAGACCCAACTCCCAACCCCGACACCCGACTTCCCGACCTGATATCTGACTCTCAACCTCGATCCAAGACACATGACCTCGGATGCGACCTCGACTTGAGACCCAACTCCCAAAGCTGACTTGGGTTTGGATGCTTGACCTCAACTTGGGACCCAAGACTCGATCCGAACCTAAAATCAAGGTCTGATCTCGACCCTGACTCGGGACTCGTCTCCCTACCCCAACCCTGACTCAAGTACCAATTTAGAAGTCGGGATTAAGTCTCGGGTTCAAAGTTGGGAGTCAAGGTCGAGTTCCAGGTCGGGTGTTGAGGTTAGGTCCCGGGTCGGGAGTTAGAGTCGGGTTCGGGGTAGGAGTCGGGTCCCGGGTTAGAAGTTGAGAATCGAGGTCGGGTCTTGAGTCGAGAGTCGGGGGTGGGGTTGGATCCTGGTTCAAGTGTAGGGATCGGGTCTCGAATCGATCGTCGGGGTAGGGTGTCGAGGTTAGATTTTAGGTCGGGTGTCGAGTGTCGAGGCTAGGAGTCGGGTCCTAGATTGGGAGTCGAGTGTCGGGGTCGGGTCCCAATTCGGGTATCGGGGTCTAGTTTTGGGTTGGGAGTTATGAGTCAGAGTCGGGTTTGGGGTTAGGAGTTGAGAGTCAGGAGTCGAGGTCAATTCCCGGGTTGAAAGTCGAGGTCGATTACTGGGTGGGGAGTCAGGGTCAGATCTAGGGTCAGGAGTCGAGGCCGGGTCTTAGGTCGGGTGTCTAAGTCGGGTCCTGGGTCGAGAGTCAAGGTTGGGGTTGGGTCCTAGATCGATCATCGGTGGTGGGTGTCGGGGTCAGATTTAGGGTCAGGTGTCGAGTGTCAGGGCCAAGAGTCGAGTCCAGGTCGAGAGTCGAGAGTCGGGAGTCGAGTGTCGAGGTCGGATCTTGGTTTAGGTATCGGGGTCGAGTTTCGGGTCTGGAGTCGTGGTTGGGGTCGGGTCCCCAGTCAGGTGTCGGGTGTTGGTGCCAAGAGTCTGGTCCCAGGTTGGGAGTCGAGTGTCGGGGTCGGGTACCTGTTTGGTTATCGGGGTCGAGTTTCGGATCGGGAGTCGTGGTTGGGGTAAGGTCCCGGATTTGGTGTCTGGTGTCGGTGCCAAGAGTCGGTTCCCAAGTTGGTAGTCGAGTGTCGGGGTCTGGTCCCGATTCGGGTGTCCGGGTCAGGAGTCGGGTTTGGGTCCCAGGTCGAGTGTTGGGGTCAGTAGTCAAGGTCGGGTCCTGGGTTAGGAGTCGAGTCCAGCGTTGGATGTCTGGGTTCAAAATCTGGGTCAGATCCTTATTTAGGTGTCGGGGTCGGGTCTCGGGTCGATCCCCCGATCGGGTGTCGGTCGGTAGTCGGGGTTGGGTCCTGTGTCAGATCCTGGGTCGGGTGTCGGGATTGGATGTCAGGATCGGGTCTCGGATCAAGAGTCGAGATTGAGTGTCGAGGTTGGGTCCCTAATCGATCGTCGGGTTTGGTTCCTATAAAATATTTTTTGCTCTCCAGCCAAACACTAAAAGATATTTTCTAGAAAATGTTTTTCATTTACCAACCAAATACTTAAAAAATATTTTTTGAAAAATGTTTTCCACTCACCAACTAAACATAAGAAAATAAATAAGAAGCCAACTTATTTTTCGTGAAAAACATTTTCCAACACATGCAAAGTTAATTCTAAACTTTATCCATGATACTCCATTAATATTTTATCCGGGTGTACCAAGCTACGATTAAAAGTTTATATTCGTAGTTTTGACCTCACCGATACGGCGATGCGAATACATATTTCCCGCAGAATCCGACCAAAATAACAAACAAAAAAGTACGCGTCCATTTTTCTCTCTCTATATACACACAATGCCAACTATACATCCAGCTGTTCTTGTTTATATATGCTCTCTTCTTTCTCCTTTACATTATCCCTCTTTTTTCGTCTCATCCTCCATCCATTTCTTGCCAAAAATACACTATCAAAATCCCAAATGGGTTCTTCTTTATCCCATTTCTTGATTCCACGTCATTCTTCCACCGTGCCGGCGCCGGAGACCGGTCTGGATGACTTACCGGAGAGTTGTGTTGCGTCTGTTATGGTGTATTTAGACCCATCGGAGATCTGTAGTCTCTCGATGGTTAATCGGTCGTTTAGGGACGCTTCTTCTGCTGATTTTGTATGGGAATCGAAATTGCCGGTCAATTATGGATCGATTATTGATAGAGTATTTGGTGGGATTGATGATAATGAGATTTTTCCTGCCAATTTGTGTAAAAGGGATATTTATGCTAAGCTTTGTCGACCTAGTTATTTTGATGGTGGCACAAAGGTAAAGATCTTTAGCCTTCTTATTTTATTATGTGTCACCGTTCGGATTACGAGAGTCAAAAGATTTTGACTATGAATTCGGACTTGAAATCTTTAATTTTTTAAAATGAAATTTACATATTTGAATACTACTAAAACAAAGTCACAATAATTCATAATTCAAGATAGTTAAAAAACATAGGAGAAAATTATGGTCAAAAAAAAGATTTGTCCGAATCTCGGAATTCAAAAGGTGCCCTAAAAATTGGGACGGAGGGAGTAATATATTTATCGCATATGGAGTTTTGTTTGATTTTTATCCATACATCTTTGTCCATTATTGGATAAAATAATTACTCTTTTTTAAAAAGAATTGATTTTGATAGGAATCTTGAAAAAATTCTGTTGAAAATGATTGAATGAAATTTAGGTGAAATGGGGTTGTCTACTTTTTAGGGAATTATCATAAGGATGAGCTTCTTGTGATTAAATATTCTGTATAATTGCTCAAATTATCTATGTTATATGGGGTTTTGTTGTAAAAGATTGTTTTTTGTCCATTCTTGGAGAAAATTATTACTTTTCTTTAAAATTTGTCTTGGAAAAATTGTTTTTGATAGGAATGTTGAAAAATTCTGTTGAAATGATTGAATGAAATTTAGGTGAAATGGGGTTGTTTACTTTTTAGGAAATTATCACAAGGATACGCTTTTTTGTAATTAAATATTCTGTATAATTGTTCTGATGGTTTTATCGATTGGGATCTATGCAGAAGGTTTGGTTAGATAAGAGTACAGGAAGGGTTTGTCTATCAGTATCTGCGAATGGCTTGTCGATAACAGGCATTGACGATAGGCGATATTGGAGTCGTATTGAAACAGATGAATCAAGGTGAGGAGTAAATATCGTTTTACTTCTGTTATCAAGTTATGGCTGAATATACATTTGTATGTGTGTGTGTTTATTGATCACATGTGTTTTTAGATTGGCTGATCAAATCCAACTGTTCGGGCATTTTTTACGAAATCCTCCCACAAAAAAGGTTCTCTTTTTACAAGATTTATGTTGTATAGATGTGGTTTCTGATTTGAGATGCTTTGTGGTTCAGTGTATGAATTGAAAGTTATATGAATAGAGATAACTCTTACCTGTTTACTTCTGATTCTGAAATTGGAACATGAGTAAATTGATTCCTTTATGCAATTCTGGTTTTTGATACTTCAATTCCATTAGCAGTTTCTCATTGTGCATTCTGGCTATATCCAAAAATTAGTGGAATAACTTTGGAGAAATGTGTTGAGCGTTTGGTACTTGAGAAGTAATCTGAACTATTTGACAAGTCGGTAGAAGGATTGATCGGTAGATCTGTGCTTCAGATGCATGAAGGGCTTTGGTGTTGTTGATATCAGTTCCTTTAATTGAGAACAACTTACCTGCTTGAAAAGATAAACGTTCAAGTTCTACTTCCGCTGATTGCATGTCCTCACGATTTACCTAGCAGTTAGTGATCGGAACTTTCTTTATTGTATGGTTGGAGTCCACAGGCAAACCTAATGAATGAAAGAGCACTTGTTCCATAGTTGTTCAAAAATGAAAATAATACGAATCCGTCCTGTATTGCCCCATAGATCATGAAAATTAGACAGAACAAAATAATAAGAGTGGTTCTGGCGCACACATTTTCACCATTGTGTATGTACATCTTCATTTGTCCCCTGGGATACTGGATCAAGGGTAAATGGGTTCCTGTTGCAGTCTCAGAACTAGAAATAGGTTTCAGCTGTCAAATTTTATACACAAAAAAGCCTATAAGTTTCTTAAATTGCAGTTCTACATCTTTTATAACTCCGAGTCAATCCACAGCATTGACAATGACATCTTACGACCAGTAAATTTGTCAAGAATACTCCTTTCGCTTATCCTCCAAAGCAAAAGAAAAGTTTTAAAAAAAACTGATCTCTAGTTGAAAAATCGTCTTCTGGTGCTGGCTTTTTGAGTATGACATACTTGCATTATGTTTTTAGATTTACTGCTATTCGGTTTACACATTATACGTTCTTCATCTTAAGACATACCAATACTAAAGGTTTCTTTTCCTTTCCTTCTCTACAGATTCCAGTCCGTTGCGTATCTCCAACAGATATGGTGGTTTGAAGTGGATGGAGAGGTTGATTTCCCATTCCCAGCAGGGTCCTATAGCATTTTCTATAGGCTGCAAGTGGGGCGTGCCTCTCGGAGATTTGGACGGCGAATTTGCAACTCGGAGCATGTTCACGGATGGGATAAAAAGCCAGTGCAGTTCCAGCTCTCAACATCAGATGGCCAGCAAGCTTCAACACAGTGTTACTTGAAAGAAGCTGGAAAATGGAAATACCACCATGTAGGAGACTTTATTGTCACAGGGTCCGGAGCAACTATGAAAGTTAAGTTCTCCATGATTCAAATCGATTGCACACATACCAAAGGTGGACTTTGTGTCGATTCTGTGTTAATATACCCAAGCGAGTTTACAGAGAGGTTAAAGCGTTTTTAATTTGCTGCTAACCTTCTCTTTAGGAAAGAGTTTGTAGAAGAGTTAGAGGTAGCACTATCCATAGTTCTGGAGAAGTAAGGAACGACGATCAGCTATACTAGATCGAGTCAATGTGTGTGTACGTGTATGGCGGGCTTTTTAAATCCCAACTACTCGTTAGTAGGTATCGTAGAGCTTTTTCTTCTAGTTTTTGACACCAGGCGGTTATTATACTGAGTTCTTAGTGTATGTTAAATGAGACTACGTTTTTCGTGTACTTTGAAGTTTGATCCTAGCAAGCAAATGGAAGCAAGAGTCTGTCTCTGTCTAGGAGTTATTGGAATATTAAGTTCCTTTTCCTGCATTGTCTGATATTCTTGGTGTATTACATACTCCCTCTGTCTCAATTTATACGACACACATTTCTTTTAAGTCAGTCCCAAAAAGAATGACGCATTTCTATATTTCATAACAATTTAACTTTAAAATACCCACTTTACCCTTAATAAAATGATTTACAACCACACAAACATTCACGACTTATTTTAGACCATAAATTTTAAAAGTCTTTCTTTCTTTCTTAAACTTCGTATTAAGCTAAATTATATCACATAAATTAGAACGGTGGAAGTATAATAAACTCCACATGGTAAAGGTAAACTCACAAAGCTTGCTCAAATTGATATATTTCAGTGCGCGATGCCTCTCTTTACTCGTGTCCTTGCATTTAGATGAGGGTTTAAGTTATATACATCGTTAATATAAAAAATATCTTTTACATTACAAAGTCTCTTTAAAATGTGAGATTTGTAATACGTTATGAATCATCCAATCGCCTATTTGATTGGTTCAGTGAATGGGGTCCAAGTGTGTAGTGCAGTGAGTTGCAACCAAGCTGCCAACTTTTTAGTCACTCGTTTGTTTTTTGAAAATATCCAGCTATGCATTTGTTTTGTTAAAGAAATTATCATTGCATAACAAAAGAGAAGTGTATCGTACATTCAACATTAAAGCATTTATGTCCAGTGTTTTAAAAGGCATTCGAGAGGCGTAGACAAAATGCACCTAGACGTTGTGGGAAGATGAAATGTCGAAAGGAGTACACCTTACTATTTGGGGCGTGAAGCGCAAATTGGACGTAAGCGCATAAAACTTTATAAAGAAAAAATGATTTTTTCCTATTAAATTCCTAATTTAAATTTAATATTAAAATATCGAATTGATAAATACTTACATACTCAAATCAAAATAATTAAAGAAAGGCGGGGGCGTAATGCATAGCGCTTAGTGTAAGTCCCGTGAATATTAATTTTTAATATTTTATAAATTAATATAATAAAAATAATTAAAAAAAAGATAAAATAACATAGAAATTATAGAAATTTCAAGAAAATATAAAATAAATGGAAAAGCACATATAATTTTGTTCCATTTTAAAACGTTATTCAAATCAACAACATACCCAATGTCGTTAATCAAATCAACAATTGACTAAAACTTAATTAGAACTGCTTATCTCAAAAAATAAATCAGATTTTAAAAAAAATTGAGTAGAAATTTAATAAATTAAGTTGAAAAAATAAAAACAAAGAATAACCTACCATCAGAAGCATCAAATCAGAGCAAGTGATGAAGGATGATGCAACACATTGATTGTTTTTTTTCTTTACCCGATAAAAGACGAAGAGAAAAATAAAAATTAGGGCTAATAAATAAAAAATATATAGATTTTAAAGCTTTTTAGCTTCTTAAAATTTGATAAGAAATTGAATTTTATATTTTTGGTATTAATTAAGGATTTATTTAGCAATTTTAATTTCAATTAAGTGAAATATTTAAACTTAGGCCTCAAAACAAAAACTCGCCCAAGGCATAATCATAGGTCTAGAGTGATGAAACTTACTCCTGCTCCATGACTCCCCCAAAAAAACGACTTTTAAAACTATAATACTCCATTGAATAGTATTTAAGTAAAACATTATTTTTACTCACATAAAATCAATTCTTTTTCCCTAAATAAATTCATGTTTAAACGCTTCTTCAATTTCTAAATATTTGATTAAAAAAGAAACCAAACAAATGCCTGCATGTAATCTCACATCAGATTCACTAAATAACTAACTTCTTTTTTGTCCTATCCATCTATCTTCCTCTCCTATTCGCTTTTCTTTTCCTTTACGATTGTTGCAAATGCAAAACTCACAAAATTAAATTTTACGTATAATTTATTGTACAACGTAACAATTTTTTTTAATCACAAAACATGAGTTTACCAGAGATGGAATCAATGGCATCAACGATCGGAGTATCGATTCCGGTACTCTGTTTCTTGCTCTGTTTCGTTTCCACCATTCCTGTTAGTTTTCTTCATCGATTTGTTCCTTGTGTAAGTGGTAGACATTTCTATGCTGCCTTGTCTGGTGCTGTTCTGTCCTATGTTGCGTTTGGATTTTCGTCAAATTTTCATTTTTTGGTGCCCATGATTTTGGGTTATGGTTCTATGGTTTTGTGCCGGCCTTATTGTGGGATCATCACTTTCTTTCTGGCTTTTGGATATCTTATTGGATGGTACGTTAATTCTATCTCCTAACATTATTTTCTTTTGGATCTCTGTTTGATTTGGAATTTCATTACTTAATTAAGGATTACACACTGTTTGTTGCCTAATATTTCATAATGTATCGTATTGTACTGGTATTTTTTAATGAATACAATGTTTGAATAGATTGTATCTCAGTTGATTGACTACTTGTTAAGTGAAAGTTCAATTTCCCACCTTATAATCCCCTCCGCATACCCCCAATTTACAAGGAAAAAAAAGAGATTATATTCCGTGTTACATGATGTTATAAATCAATAATTTGAAGGATAAACCTACAAGAAAAGTACGGTATGGGTAGAGCTACTATACAAAAATAGGGTAAAGGATAAGATAAAATTATGAAATAATAAGTAAAGACAAACTCTATGAATAATTTCGTCCAATGGAGGAATTAGGATTTTCAATAAAGGAATTCAAAATAGAAAAGAAGCAAACAGACGAAAAAGCTAAGGAAATTCAACAACTACTACAGATATCTTCTGGTATAAAATAATTTTATTACGACATATGCAGTGGGAAACCCTTTCTGCCCCCTAGCTCCGTCCATGGTCCGCCCCTCTGTCCTTCTACACTTAAATATATTACTCTTTTATCTGTGATGGAGTTCAAACCCATGACATGAGCTTAATGCGTGCATGATGATAAGCTCTTGCCACTAGGACAAAGGTTGATGCAATTTTGAGCTGTATTTTTATGTTGACATTTGATAATATTATTTCTGTATGAACTGTTTTCCAAGTGAATCTCCCCCAACCCCCAATAGGAAATAAAGCATTCCGGCCTGTTGAACCATTTCCTTGTTATGCTAGTTGCAATCTTTATAATTCTGTGAATGAAAACTTTTTAAACTCCATGATAATATTCAAACATTTCGGTGCAGTCACGTGTACTACATGAGTGGGGATGCATGGAAAAAGGGAGGAATGGATGCTACGGGTAAGAACGTACTTCCTCTTTGTCCTAGTCTCGGTTTCATCTTTTAAACATAACAAAACAAACCACGCCTCAAGCTCCTTTAATTTTCGTCAATGTGTTTACTCAACTTGGCATTTGAGACAAATGAAGCATAAGAAGTATCTTTACATAAAAAATATTTCTCGTATAAGGAAACGAGTCTAGACATTGTTGATATGTAGAATCTACTGATTATTAAGCACTAAACAATATTATGGATTCAGCAAAGTTGATTTAGTGCAGATTGGGTGAAAAACTTGTGATCATCCAGCTCGAAATTTACTTTATCATTATGATCTGTTCCTTGCATTTTGTTTTCATTTCTGTATCTTGCTGTTGATAGTGTTTACATTTGTTTTTATGGGTACAATATTTACATTTACATACGTAATTCAGTTCTCATGTTTAGCTTACTGATCATTGATTTAAATGGTTCTCTCTTCTAAAATTTTAGGAGCTCTAATGGTGATTTCACTGAAAATAATTTCAAGTGTGATCAATTACCAAGATGGATTATTGAAGGAGGAAGATTTGCGTGAGGCTCAGAAGAAAAATCGTTTGCTCAAGTTGCCATCGTTACTTGAGTACTTTGGTTACTGTCTCTGTTGTGGAAGTCATTTTGCTGGTCCAGTTTATGAAATGAAGGATTACCTTGAATGGACAGAGAGAAATGGTGTAAGTTCATTTCATCATTGTATTGTTGTTCTGCCAAAGGGTCTCATCCGACACCTTCCGTAAAAAAAGTTTGTGTGTAAATTATTTATTTCTTAAAAAATGTGTATACGTACCAAATGTTTACAATAACTAAGTCCTTTACAGATCTGGAAACCTTCAGAGAAAGGACAACCATCGCCTTTTTGTGCAGCGTTAAGGGCTTTTCTTCAAGCTGCTATGTGTATGGGATTGTACATCTATCTGGTGCCTCTTTTCCCAATAACTAAGTTCTTGGATCCAATGTACCAAGAATGGGGTTTCTGGATGCGGTTGGGTTACCAATATATGGCTAGCTTTACCGCACGGTGTAAATATTACTTCATATGGTCAATCTCAGAAGTAGCTATCATCATATCTGGATTCGGTTTCAGTGGTTGGGCACACATGACCAATCCACCAAAACCACAATGGAACCGTGCTATAAATGTTGACATATTAGGTCTTGAGCTTACAACGAGCGCAGTTCAGATACCTCTTGTTTGGAACATTCAAGTTAGCACCTGGCTTAGGCACTGTAAGACCATTTTGTTTTATATGACACTTTTTTTTCCAGTCTGTCATAAAAATAGTACTCAACACATTCCATATTTAGAAACTTTTGACTTTAAACTTCTCATTTTATTCTCCACATGCTTTTATAGCTATAGAAATGTCATAACATGTTTAAGATCACAAGGCCAAAGTGCTCTTTTGATATTTGCCAAAAGTCTCTCTCTTAAAACGTTGTGTGTATTCAAACATCTTCATATAAATGAGATGCAGGAAAAGTACTTGTCATGTTGCATGTGTTATATTTTCCAGGAAACTGATGTAGACAGACTTCTATGATTTATCAAATAAGGGTCATGTGCCTTAGATTTCTTGTCCATCATCTTAGTGAATGTGTAGCTTTTTGTAACAAAGTTAAGCATGATGCAATCATTTTATGATCAAATCTCCTCTTTCTGTCTTTTTTCTGCAGATGTATATGAGAGGCTTATACAGAAGGGAAGGAAGCCTACTTTTGCTCAGTTGCTGATCACACAGACTGTTAGTGCTGTATGGCATGTAAGTCGATATTTCACACAATGTGTTCTGCAATCTATCTTCTGAAAGTTTCATATGATAACATATAATCTTGGTATAGATAAATTCTCATGGAACTATAACTTGTATGCACAAGCATTTATTCACATGCATCAGAAATCTATTCTGCCTATGGTGGCACATCAGAATTTTAGGACATCCCTACTTGTCCTCCTAAACTTTTGCCACTTAGAAAATGCTAAACACAATAGAAGAGAAAATTTTCCTATTTCATACTTCACTTCTCAGCTCAGAAATCCAAAATTAAGTACTCAATGTAAAGTGATAGATACTTTGGACTAGGGGTGGCAAAGTTAGCCCATGAAAACATGACTGGCTCAATGACCGGCCCATTTGACACCACACTTTGAACACAAGTTAATTTAGTCTTGAATTTGGATAAGCTACTTCCCATTCTTGTGTTTTCTCTACCATGTTCTGTTCCTTTTTTTTTTTCTCTTTCTTTGCTAAAGCGCCTCTGATTTGCCTGTAGTTCTTTAAGCAATTTCTTGTCTGACAAACGTTTATTGAGTTACAATGCAGGGGTTATATCCTGGCTACATTATATTCTTTGTTCAGTCTGCTTTGATGATAGCTGGATCAAGAGGTACTTAATTAAAACTTATACCTTGCTAGCTAGATCAGTCATATATAGTGTAGGCTGTCTACGTCACACCCCTTGAGATGTGGCCCTTCCCCGGTTCCCTGCTAACACAGGATGCTTTGTGCATCGAGCTGCCCCCTTTTCTTTTTTTTTTTTCTTCTTTTTATGGTTTAATACAATCTTGCTTTGTCTCTGAGCAGTCATTTACAGATGGCAGCAAGCTACAAATATTGCTCAGTTTCAGAAGATGCTTGTATTCATGAACTTTGTATATACACTGCTGGTTCTCAACTACTCTGCTGTTGGATTCATGGTTAGTTTGCCTATTTTTTGGAATGATATGTTTACTACTCCCTCTGTTTCATTGTACATGACATTTTATTTTTAATCGAGATGGGTTCGAAATCGAGAGAGCATTATGCGGAAGCTTATAGTTGCAAATCATTAATGTGACAAATCAGATGAAACATAAAACAATACTAAAAACTTAATATTATTATATGATTTGGTCAAACGACCTACATATAAAAACCTAATATTAAAAAAATATAAAAACTATTGGGAGAAATCTCCCCCTAAAAAAGACTCTTTGATGACTACATTGTGGATGCTATTGTGTTTTGGTTTGAGAAGAGGGGTCTTCTATTTATAGAGGTACAAAATCTGTCCTAGAAGAAATAGGTTAGCCAAATATGGAAGAGTTTTATATTTTCTTTTAGGAAAAGTAAAAGTAATTATGATATTACTTTTATTTTCCCTCATTAGAAAATTAAGAATCAATTTTGGTAAGAAAATCAGGGCAAAAACCCTAACAAATCTCCCCTTTTTGGCTTGATTTTCTTTACAAAACTTAATCCGCCTTCTTCACATGTATTGTCTTCGTTCTTCACATAATCTTCATATCTGCTGTTTGGCATGCTTAAAAATGAAGCCTTTTTGGGTTAAAAGTATATGAGTCCTTTCGGGTTAAAAATATTGGAGCCCTTTGCAGGGTTAAAAATGAGCTTTTATTTTTAAAGATGTGACAGCAGGATTGTTGAAAATATGATTGACAATTATCTCCACATATAGTTTTTGGACATATATCTTCATTATCATCAAATTTGTTGCAACTTTGTTCAACAATTGAACCGTCGGATCATTGAACCATAAACTCTGATACCACTTGTTGGGTTCGAAATCGAGAAGGCGTCATGCGGAAGCTTATAGTTGCAAACCATAGATGCGATAAATCAGATGACAAAGAAAAACATACTAAAAAATATATTATTAATATTATTTTAGTCAAACGACCTACATATAAAAACCTAATATTAAAAAAACATAAAAACTATTGGGAGAAATCTCCCCCTAAACAAGACTCTTTAATAACTACATTGTGGATGCTATTGTATTTTGGTTTGAGAAGAGGAGTCTTCTATTTATAGAGGTATAAAATCTTTCCTAGAAGAAATAGGTTAGCCAAATATGGAAGAGTTTTATATTTTATTTTAGAAAAAGTAAAAGTAATTATGGTATTACTTTTATTTTCCCTCATTAGAAAATTAAGAATCAATTTTGGTAAGAAAATCAGGGCAAAAATTCTAACATCATTGTACATGACATTTTATTTTTAATCGTCCTTTTTTTGAAAAAATGACACAGCTTTTAATGTCATGACATGTTTAAAATAATAAGTTAAAGGGATATTTTGAAAAGGCTTCTTTCATTTTTGGCCCGTCAGCCAAACTTAATTATTGGCACTAGCCAAAATATACAAAACCTATACACTAATTATGTATATTATATGTATATTTATATAAAATCTATACATTTGCAAGCTATTTTGTACATTAGATTGCCGAAAGGCATTGGACTGCAATTATCTCATTTTGATGTGTCAAAAGTTTTTCTTTCTTTTTTTAATTTAACATCGTATTCAGTCAAACACTAACATATAAAATGAAACAGGAGTAAAAGCTAAAATCTTTGACACAAATTGACAGTACTTTTCTTTTTTATGTTTTACAGGTACTAAGCCTGCATGAAACACTTACTGCTTATGGAAGTGTATACTATATTGGAACTATTGTACCAATTCTAGTGATCATGCTTGGTAAAGTGATTCAGCCAGCAAAACCTGTAAGATCTAGAGCAAAAAAAGAAGAATGAGTCAGAAGTATGATTTTTGGAAATTGAATTTTAGAGTTCTTGGTGGAAGAGTACTAGACTTGTTTTTCCCATTACTCTATTTATTATTTTTGGATTTGTATAAATCATCAATTTTGATTGTTGTAGAGTAGTTAGTTTAGCTGTTGGTGTTGATTTGGTCCATTCAGATGAGTAGACCCAACTTCTAAGCCTGTTACTTAGAAAGGCCCAATTATGTCTCTCGCCAATATTGAACTACTTAATACTCCCCCGTTCTATTTTATATGGCACCCTTTGACTTGACACGGTGCTTAAGAAAAAAAAAGAAAAACTTCTAAAATTTGTGGTTTGAAATAATCCTTAAGTAATTGTGTGGCTATAAATCATTTCATTAAGGGTAAAAGAGGAATTTTAAAGCTAAATTATTTCTAATTACAGTAAGGTGACATTCTTTCTGGGACAGGCTACAAAGGAAAGGGGATCACATAAAATGGGACGCAAGGGTAGTAAAAAATGGGTGGGATGACAAGGTTTTGGACCGCTTGTTAATATTTAGCAACTGTAATTGAGCAATAAACACTATTTAAATAAAATTTGGAACTTTTAACTAAAATACGAAAAAATGTTAGCACAGTGTGCTTGAGTCAAACCTTTTACTATTGAATTTCCAGCACAATGTGATAAGAGTTTGAACTCTATGAATTTTTTTTAATGAGGTTTTCAACTGTCACAATTTAAAGTTCAGCATTTTTCTTAGAGTTTTGACACCACAATTTAAACTCTAGCATGGAGTTCGAATTGATAAAGGTTCAAACTCCATAAATTCTTCTTGGAGTTTGAGTTATGCAATTCAAACTTCAGAATTTTTTAGCTTCAAGAAAAGTTTGAGAATTTTTTTGATTAATAAAGAACCAGTGAACCTACATATAAAGAGATTATGAACTCCAATACATCAAATATCGAGATTCGTTATCCAGATAATGGACTTGACAATCTAATGACGCGCAGGTAACTAATCCACAGATAATATAGTCTTGATGTGAACATTCGATTTTAGATATTATACAACATATGCATATCCAAACTAACCAACTTTATGTACAAATAATTGAATAGACCTCTAGAAGAAATCGGAAAACATCTTCGAGGCCGGTTTTTGCCTAATTGAACATATTTGAATGAAATTAATCAAAGCAAGAGTGAAAAAGTATGGAGAAGAAGCGGAAGAAGAAATGTAGGTTTTTCGTGTTTAGTTTAGGGGAGTTTTTATTTATTTATTATACTAGTATATTTACCCGCACGATTCGCAGAAATTACTATCGAAAAAAATTATAAATATTATTATCTTATTCTTTAGATCATATTGAATTTTTTTATTAATTTATTAATTGTGGAATATGCCACTTGATCACGATCATTTATTTATTGATTAAAATTATAAAAGATAGAGTATTAAACTTTTTACATGAGTCATTAAATTAAATTAAAAGCTAAAAGGTGCAAATTTTTGATAAATATAATATTAATTTTCTTTAGGTAACTCAAAGTAAAATAGCAAAGGAAAATAATATATAAATATATGTATATGAACTATGTGTTTTAAATTGAAAATATTTTATCCTCGATCTTATTTTGGATCATCGTTAATATATAATAATATTTTGTATGGTATATAATATCAATTTTTTAAATAATTTTATTGTTATTCAAATATTATATATAGTTTATATTTTATGGGGTGATAACTTAATGAGAAGATGTATCTCAATTATTGTAAATGTATTTTTAATATATTTTATTAAAAGTACATATAAAAAACTCATTTACGTATCCATATGATACGCGGCAAGTATTAATGAAGAAAATCATAAATATTTTTGTCTTATTAGTTTGACCATATTGAATTTTTTCATTATTTTATTAATTGTGGATTTAAACCATTTGATTCACTATTCTTTATTTATTTATTATAACTAAGTTGAAAATTTTAAAGCTACATAAACAATGGAGTATTAATTTTTTATTAAGTTATTATTAAATACAAGGAAAAGAAAAAAAGTTCAAATTACGGATAAATATAATTTTGATTCTGGTTAGTTAACTCAAAGTAAATACAATGAAGAAAAATAATATATAAATATGTGTATATGAACTATGTCTTTATTAAAAATATTTTATTCTAAAAATCTTCTTTTGGATCACCATTCTTAATGCATAGTAACATTTAGTATGACATACAGTATCTATAATTTCAATCAATATTAATTTTCTTCAAATATTTTGTATTATTTATATTTAAGGGACGAATAATTGAATAAAAAGATACAATTTAACTTTAACAATTATTGTAGATATATTTAAAGAAAGTAAAAGTTTGCAAAACAATATTGTTTCCTCGGAACGCAATTGAACATAAAATATATAATTTTATTTGAAACAATCCGCGCACACATATTATCTTCATTATCATTCTCAAACTTTACTTCCCAATTTTCTTTTTTATAAAATTATATTTTGAACTATATTGTTTTATTCCCTTTGTCGAAATTAAATGGCACACTTTTGTTTTTACTAAATCCCAAAAGAATGACACATTTATTTAACAATAATTAGAAAATGTCAATCTCACTTCTACTGAGATGATTTATAACCATACAAAATATGTAATTTAATTTAAGCCACAAATTTTAAAAGCTTTTCTATATTTTTGAATTGTGTATCCATTTAAAATATTTTATACTCCCTCTGTCACATATTAATTGGTCATCTTACTAAAAATAATTGTCCTATATTAGTTGTCCATCTTACTAAATCAAGAAAACATTAATTAAATATTTTTATATTACCCTTGCAATTAATTCTTTTTTAAAGTGTTCATACTTATTTGTAAAGTTTTCAAGATATTTTTTATGTTCATACTTATTTGTAAAGTTTCCAAGATATTTTTTAAGGGGTGAATTAGTAAAATTATTTTCTTATTTTTAATTTATTAATATGTATGTAAAATGAAAAATGACTAACTAATATGAATCAATATAAATTGGAAAGAAGGGAGTACATAAAACTTGGAGAGTTTAACCAAAAAAGGATTTTTCTAAAGACTTTAAATTTTGTACATGAAAATGGATTTTGAAGTTTGGCCCAAACCCGAAAAGGCCCAATATAAAAAAAAAAAAAAAAAAAAAGACAAAAACCAAATAGGAAAGTAGAGCCAATATTTGTGTACTTTGTCTGCTCCAGAAGGTTCATTTGCTTCTCTGACAAATGTTCTTAGTTATCTCCGTGCTTTGATGCTGATTTTTCTATGGAAAGCTTAGTGTGAAGGTTGAAGCTTAATTTGCTTCATTATCTCTATTAAGAGCTTCTTTGCTTTTTCAAACTCGATTTGTTCATGTTTGTTAATTTGTTTCTCTGCTCCAAAAAGGGTGAGCTATTTTTGTGCTCTTGTATTTATTGATACAAAAAATTAATTAATTTTGAATTTAGAATCTTCAAATTCTCGATGAACTTCTACATCTATTCTCCAAGGCCTTGTCTCTCTTGACTGTCCAAATCCAAGATGAGCTCTTTCTGTGATCATCCATTATTTGCTTCGATTAACTGAGAATTGGGGCTGATTTTTTGATGTGTAGCTCTATGTATCTATTACTTGAGCTTTATTTTGTTGCTGTGTTCACGGATTTAAGGTATATATGGTGACCCTTTTTTTCTGATATATGCATGAGTCTCAGATGTGTATATCGTTGGTGAAATAATAAAGAGAGCTTATGTGTCGACCGATGTACTTTCTATCTTCTGGATTTAGAAGCTTATTTTTTCAGATGAGCTTTAAGATCTATTCTCCAACGCATTGTATCTGCTGATTGTACAGATTTGAGGTAAGATATTTCTTTCCTCTTTCTTTCTTACTATTCACACTTCTCTGAATCGTTTGACTGATATTTAGGACTGATTTATTTGTGTGTAGCGATGTGTATATCTTTGATGGGTTGTCTTTTTGTTTCTGAGTCCACTGGCTTAAGTTATCTGTGGTGACCCTTTTTTTCCTGATGCTTGCATGATTATCAAATGTATTGTTATGAAGTGTGTGTTAATGGTTGTATACTTAAATGAATCTTAATTTTTTTTTTCTTGAGGTGTTTATGTTATGTTTGTTTTTTGAACATTGAATGGCTGAAGCTCTATTCATTCAAATGTGCTTAGCTCAAAATTTGGTGAAGTTGCATTTTATAAGAAGCTTATGTACGTCATGAGTCAAATATCAAGCCTTGTTAATATTTAAAGTGAGTAAATAAGATAACTTAAATGATAGGGAGAGAGTTTTGAGTTGTGATGTAACTGGGCCTCCAATATCCCTCGGCTTGTTTTGAAAATGAGAAATGCTAAATTATATTTGGTAACTTATCATAGCCACAATTTATCAAGTTGTTGTAGTCTCCAAGTATATTAAGTTATCTCATGATTGAACCTGAAAAATATTTCCTGAATCCCCTTGAAGTCAACTTTGACATCCTCATAGCCTCTTAAGTTGAAAAGTTTTACCATATGATTTTGGTTCTTTGGGGTACTTATTTTGTGTTTGATTTTTGTATCTATTGTATCGACTATATTTGGAAGCTAACATCTTCAAGGGAAGGCCAATTACATAAATATACCCAAACCTTGACGTTAAATGAAAATTTATATCATTTGAATTCATATCTAATTTGAGATAATGCTTATAATGTCTAACCATGTACTTTATATCTGGTGTATATTCACATCTCATTATTTTTTGTGTCGAAAGGTTGGTTCGCATCGTAAGCCTGTTGCGGTCATTGCTCTCAGAAAATTCAAATATCAGATTTTTTTAATATTAAAAGAGTTTAAAAATCATAACATAAATAAAGGGTGACCCAAAATAATAGAGATGAGACGTCAGTAACCATCTCTATTGACGATGGAATCTGATCAAATGCCTGTGTGTCAAACTTGGTAAAATTAAAGTCAGTGTTCAATAAAAGTGGAACTACAATTGCTGGTAATTTGATAGTCTTTAGGTCTTATTTTCTGTAGGGAATTCCGGAAAAGTACCTGATGGTGCTAGAGGTGCACTTCTTAAGAAAAGAAATGTTGCAACACAAATGAGAATTCCTATTGTTGGTGTATTCCGGTCAAGTAACTGATGGTGCTGGAGGTGAACTTCTTTCTTTCATCTTCCTTTATTGCTATTGACATAGTTTTGATTTGGTTATATGTGATTTAGGACTAATTTAATGTTGTGTAGCTAATTTGTGTGTTTGTGTTTCTGAGTCGACTTGTTTAAGGCACGTGTGGTGACCTTTTTTCCTTGCTGCATGCATGTTTTGCAAATGTATGGTTATAAAGTGTGTGTTGATGGATATATGATTAGATGAATCTTCTATTTTTCTTGGGGTGTTTCTGTTGTGTTTGATTTTTTATCCTTCAACATTTGGACCTCTATTCCTTCATATGTGCTTAGCTCAAAATTTGGATTGATTCGCTGAATTTGATTTATAGGATCCTTATGTACAACTTGAGTCAAGTACCAAGTGTTGTTAATTTCAAAAGTATTTATAAAACATAACATAAAAGATAGGGGGAGAGTCAAGTTATGATCAGTAGACTTGCACCCTCCATTAGTTAATCAGTCCAAGATAAATATAACTTAATTTACGTTGTGAACCACTATGGCCTTGTGATAGAGAAGGAGTTCATTTGAATCTCACTGTAATAAGAACATGTGAAACTGTCATTCAATTTGTCTAACCATGTAATTTCTAATCAATTGGGTTAAAAAATCATTAACTATTATAACTGTGAAGTGTCTATTGATGGATGATGTGTCGAAGATTATGATTTTGGTTATTTGGGGTGATTATTTTGTGTTTGATTTTTGTATATCTTGTATCTGCTATGTTTGGAAGCTAACATCTTCACACGAAGTCCAATTTCATAAATATATTACACAAATTTTGACATAAAATGGAACTTTATATCATTTGAATTCATTTCTAATTCTGAATAAATGCTTATATTGTCTAACCATGTAGTTTCAATCTGGCGTATATTCATATTTCATTATTTATTGTGTCGCTAGGTTGGTTCCCATCGCAAGGTTGTTGTGGCCGCTGCTTCCAAAAAATTCAAAGATGAATAAATTCCTGTAGCCCCAAAGGTATCATCTGTATAGGTTTTAATCACTCGATATCCATTAATATTTATATTAAATATGTCCTCTTACGCTTTTGTTGTGTTCTGTTAAAGATTGTTGACCCAAATGAATCAAAGTTTATTATAAAATTAATGTACTTAAGCTTAAAGTTATCTTTTTGTTGTTTATTTTTTTAAAATAAATTAGAATGTCAAAACAAATGGAGTGCTTATAACTTAACAGCCTATGTAAATTATACTGATTTCTTCACTTCATATAGTTATTCCTAAATATTTTGTGATGATTTTGTACTTATAGATGCTAGATTTATTTGAAATCGAAGCAAGCTGAATGAAGATAGAATAATGTCTTTGGATAAAGTAATCTTTCGAATGTGTTGATTGGCATAACAAAAAGGTATGTTCCTGTCCATTGTTTCTTCTACTTGAAATATAAATTTTATTGTTGTGCAAGTAAGATGCCTTTATTTTTTCTCAAATGGATCATTATGTATAATAGCGCAGTGACTTGCATTTCAATATATAGAAATGAACATAATTGTAATAAACATTATGGAGATAAAAAACTGAACAGTCTAAAATTATTTCTGTCTTTTTTAGGCAAGCATCAATTAGATTCATTGGTGAGCTAATTTGAAGCTTCTGTGTCCAAGGCTGCAAAGTGCTTGTTGTTTTTTGAATTTAGAAGCGTCATATTCCAGATGATTTACTACATCTCTTCTACAACGCATTGTCTGTATTGACTCTCCAGATCTGAGGTAAGCTCCTCTTTTTGCTTTTGCTTACTTAATCTGTACACCTCTCTGAACTTATGATTCTTTGGGATCTAGATATAATTTTCTGAATGTGCACTTTCATGTATCTATTTGATGACTCGTATTTGTGTTTCTGAATCCACCTGGACAAGGTCTTGAGCTGATTCTATGAGCTTTTAGGACCTCATAAGTGTTGTTCCTACATTTCCCTATGAAGAACATGAAAGTTTTAACAAATAACATAAGTCAAATACTCATACAGTAAAACTTAATAACAGATTACTTTAAAAGGGCAAGAAAAATATATTCATGTAGATTAAATGTAGATGAATATAGTTACCTATAAATTAGAGAAGACTTCTTTATACACTGCATTTATAGTTTCATTTGTTATTTTCTCATCTTCATCATAACATAAGATCTTCAGCCCTTTTCTAGATGTTACTCGTGAAAGGGCAACATATAATTGTCCATGAGTAAACACAGGATTCTTCAAAAATAATCCCATATTACACAATGATTGACCTTGACTTTTATTGATGGTCATGGCAAAAGATACGATCACTGAAAATTGCCTTCATAGGGACTTGGAAGGAATTTGTGAATCAAATGGTGTAAGTGACATTCTTGGGATAAAAACTCTGTCTCCAGCTTTTTTTTCTACTAATTGTTTGGCTTCAATTATTCGATTTTCGAGTCTTGTGATGATTAATTTTGTGCCATTACACAATCGTGCTGATTGATCTATATTTCTTAACAACATCACAGGAACACCTACCTTCAAAGTGATAGAGTTATTTGGAATACCTGAGCACTTAATAATATTTAGGAATTCAGGTGTACGCACATGTCCCAAAGATGTAAATGAATGATCAGACATACAAACTGTATCGAAACGTAAATATGACTTCTCCTGTCCACGGTTGAGAGAAACCATGTAATTATTCACCGATTCCACCATTTGAAGAGTAGGTGTAAGAATTGCTCTTTCTTGAAGGTATTTCATATCAGTAGAATGTCTCGGATAATTAAAATATGTACTTTCTACAATTTCAGCTATTGGATCATCACAATTATCAATGAGAAGATCTTCGAATATTTTTACTTTCTCAATGCCATCCGTGGAAAATCCCGTTCTTCCATCACCTATTGTCAAAAGCCAATCAGAAAATTATTTTAACTCATTCAAATCTGTCCCAGATCGACTATCTTGCAATCTCATATTCTTTGTTAGCTTTAGAATATGACAGTGTGACCACAAATAGAAAGAATTTATAGTTGCATTAACAATATCTTGCCTAGTGCCTTTTGTAATTACCGGCAAGATTTGTCTAAAGTCCCCTCCAAAAACAATCGTCTTTCCTCCAAATGGTCGATCTAAATTTGTTGGATCTTTAAATCTTAGAATATCTCTAAGCGTTCGATTAAGAGCTTCAAAACAATATCTATGCATCATTAATTCCTCATCCCAAATGATAAACTTTGCCTTAACCATCAACTTAGCTAATGGACTTCCTTGCTTTATGTTGCATGTTGAATCTTCAGTTGTATTTAGAGGAATCGCAAATATCGAATGAGCAGTCCGACCTCCTGGTAACAACATAGACGTAATACCACTTGATTCAACATTTAATACTATATCGCCTTTAGAGTGTATGCCAGTAGACAATATTTTTCAGAGAAAAGTTTTGTCTGTTCCTCCGTGACCATATAAAAAGAATAACCCCCTTTTGTCTTGATTCAGTACAGTCATGATTTTATCATATGCATACTTTTGGTCAACTGGTAATTGCATCAATAGTTGTTGATGTTCTTGTGTCAAATTACGTCTATTATAGCGCAATTCCTTATTGATGAGTGTATTGGTACCATCTACTTCTTCATGACTGTATCATGGTTTTGACATTGTTAAAAATTCGTTAAAACTTTTTTCACAACCTTTCAAAATTTTGTCCAACTTTTGCAAACAACGATTTTTCAATTCATCATCTGTTAGATCTACAATAATTTTAGCATGAAGCTTATTAACATCTTGTCCACGAATGCAAAAGATATATGATATTAATAAAGTCATTAAAATAATGTTTAATTGCATAGTATTATATAATGAAGATATAATACTTACCTGACAGCGTTAATTCTATTTGCAACTTCATTTTCTGTATCGTAAATATATAGCTGCACAAATTTTGGAGTAGATCCTTCAGGAGGTAGTAAGCTACCAATTTGATGATAATTTTGTTCAAATAATCTGAATGTTCTTGGCCCTCGTGTCTGACTGATGGAGGCATCAACCTTTCCTCCCATTGATGTAAATGAGAACATAGAGTTATAACTTCTTATTTTTTCTCGAAAATGATTACTTTTAGGACCTATATTAAAATAATTGCAGAATGATGAGGGTTAATATAGGTAGATATAAATATGGTGATATTAAAACTCATGATTCCTCTAACCTGATCCAAACAATAGTTGTTTCAAAATTTGAGGAGGCTTCTGAAGATTTGGAAGCTTTATTTTTCCTTATTGACAACACATTGAGAAAATTGAATTTTTTGATTTGTAATGCTTCTGTGTTCTTTCTTCATATCAAAAAGGAGCCCCACAATTTCCACATTCATATGTAGCATCTCCTATATCCCAATATTCTATAATTGCAATAGCATATATCGTTAAATAAACAGTATTATAGATTCAATCGATCAAATAATTTTATCTGAACAAAGAATTTTTCAGCAGTACCTTCAATGCAAATGTCGCCACATCCAACAGCCACATCTATAGAAAGAAGTCGTAAAATGAATTAATAGGTTTAAATTAGTAATATATATATATATATATATATATATATATATATATATATATATATATTTGTCAAGATAGTTTTATATGTAATAATAAAAGAAGTAAGCAAAGTATGGTTGCCATACCTGGATACTCTTCTTCATCTTCTATGTTATGTTGAAGCTGTTATGTTATGTATATAATTTATTTATGAGTGTATATAGATGTAAATGTAATAATATTTTTGTAAATTAAAGATTGTTGATTCAGAAAGTCACTTCTACTATAATGTAATTTTTTTAAAATACGTAAATATTTTCTAGGAACATACTTTGTACGATAGTGTTGTTTATTGCTGCCTCGATTTCTAGTAAGAAAGATACACTAATTAACTGTCTGTCATATGAACAATGTATATTATGTTTAACTTATAACAAATGAGAACTTGAAATACTTACCTTTCATTATTGGAGTTTCATTTAAATCCGGTAGAGAATTATGTGTTTGCACATCTACAAATAAAATAAAATATTATTACTGCCATTTACAAAATCATATTGAAGTAAGAAAGTTTTAACTCATGATCTACTTCTAATAAAAAATTTAAAGGACTAGATAAAACATTTAAATCAGGCAATACGTTGTCACCATACATACCGATATAAGAAGAGTATGACAAAGTAAATTTTAACAATACAATTGTAAATATATTAAATCAGGAATATTTTCGCTCACCATTTGTTATATCAATCAAAGGTGCTAGTATTTCTTCACTCTCGACAGAATAGTTTCTGTACTTTGAGGGTTCACCTTTTTCTGTAGAAGAGATTTGTATGTTATTTTAGTTCATCCTTTAAAGAATCAGTAAATATTGCTAGCAAAATCAAAGTAATTCTTGATTTTTCCTATAAATTAGATAATTAATTAATTTATCCATAAAATTACTCTTGGTGCTTGAATATTGACAACGTAAAAGTATAGTTTCACTCTCTTATAAACTTTACAACTCTTTTAGTTCCACTCTCTTATAAACTTTACAACTCTTTGGGTCAGTGAACTTAAGAACCTCGATTGCTATTTTACTTCTCCAAGCAACTTCATTTGATCAAGTCCTTTTTGAATCAAAATCTTATCATGTTCACTTTTTTATATTCTTTTACCCTATATCTTTCACTATACTGATTGCATAACTTTACGTGTATGTTATATGCTCTCATTTTCACTGAATTATCTTCTCTGTCAATTTATAAACATAGTGTGTCAGAGATGAAAGTGGTAATCAAAGATCATACCTTTTTTAAATGTGCTTTGTTTGCGTCGTTTTTTTATTCTGTATGCTGTAACTGCTTAGTGTAGAAACTATTTTTTTTTTTAATTTTTCATTGATAAGGACTTCAGAATCATGATTTAGTATGCATTTTTGAAAGATTTTGAAAGAAAGATGGAGTCGGTTGATAATTTTGAAAGAGAAAACAGGAGTAATTTGAAATATTTACTGTTATTGAAAATTTCAAAACAGGTTAGTACTATGTAACTATCATTTTTAAACTTTTAATGAATAAAGTTTTAATTTTCACTATCAGTACATAAAGTTTCATGAGTTAACTAAAGAATAATCAGAATAACTTTAATACAGTAATTAAAATTTGTGAAAAGAGGTAAGGACATAGAAAAAAAAAAAAAAGTCAGCACGTCATTGTTCTTACCTATGCTAAAGTTCACATAATTATTCAGTAGTTATTTAGGAATAATGAATTTGTAAATAAAATGAATTAACCTGCAATAAAAATCTGAACTTATTTTTATTACTTGATTGATTAAATTACAGAGGATAATGTATGGACTTGCAGTAAGTGAGGAAGTTGGTACTACAGATAGTGTACATATGAAATAAAAGTTTGAAAGTTAGTTTGATAGAGAAAGTAATATAAATTAGGATCAAAAGCTACAAATTAACAGAGCTTATTTCCATCTTGTTCTTCAATATTGAACTTATTTTCGTTACTTGATTGATCAGATTACAGATCTTAATAAAGTCATCAGATAAACGGGTCTTTGGGAAATTGGATGGCCAGAACAAGATCTTGTCTTTGGGTATGCAGGAACAAAAATATATATATTTTCTAATGATAAATCAGGTGATAATTTATGTTATGTGAAGTCATTATATGCTTCTTTAAGATTTATTATCTCAACTTACTTTTTGTATATTAGAGTGAGAAGCTTCTTTGTTGATACTTGTCTTTGTTTGCTGCATTACTGTAGTTTACTGCTACTAAATTTTTACTTTGCATTTTCTGCATTTCACGTATAATGAATTTCTGATATGAAAATTAAGATGTGTAAGTAAGGACTTGTAAGGAGTTGAATTTACATCATAACACGTTACCACATTATGTGATTATTTACTTTTAGGAAGTTTGATCAAACTATAGAGAATGAAGAAAAAGTTCATAAGGAGTGGACAATTTTTTTTTTTATAATTTTTGACTAATTCGATTTTTTCATAAAATTTTCTTTAGCTATTTTTTTTGGACAAATAATCTCTTTATTATAGAATTATGAATATTTTAATTTCTCTCAATTAGACATACTAGTATAGACACAATATAATAAGATAATTTGAGGTTAAGCTAATAATAAAAAAAAATTGAACCTTATTCATGATTGATATGTTGCTTCTGGTTCTGATGATCAGGTGTTTCAATTTTAGGAGAGGAAACCTGGATCAAGAACCATATAGTTTGACAGTGCAGATCCACATCTGCATACTCTGATCTGCTTGTTCTTGCCATAGAAGATCTTAAGATTATGGCTCAAATATCATTTAATGTGATAAATGACAATAATGTCGAGGTACCATTTTAAATCACAGTTTATATGGGCGTCTTTTCAATATACTTCTGATATTTGTTTATGAAAATGCAATTGATCCACTTCTTTTGTTTGTCATCACCTTCTTTACTTTGTGCTTCAAAAAAATCTGCTTTTTACCTAAATAAAGAAGTCAACTTTAAGTTTGTTCAAATTTACAATGTGCAGCTAAAAAAAGGTGTAGATGTCTTCTTTGATAGCTTTGCCAGGTTGTATTTGTGTATATCTAATTTTGATCAAATGACTGCTAAAATAGAAAATTTTTTGTGAGCTGCTTAATACCTGCTTTGAATTTTGAAAGTCTTGTAAGCATTTTCTTTGATGCTTGATATAGGTTACTCTTATATGATGCTTTTATGTTCTATGCAGTTGGTTAAATGATAGTGTTTCTTTATATTCAAGTGCAACTTGATTTTTTTTAGAAAAAAATATACTTTCACTTTTACTTTTTTCTACTAATAATGAAATGTCTACTTTCATCAGTGGATAGAAAGTGAATCACTTACTTAACTTTGTCATTTCATGTATGTTGATCTGTTTTCCTAGCTGTTTGAGACTGTCATCATGGATGTTGTTAGTATGGTCAGATTATATTAAATCTTTTCTTGTATTCAGACTGTACATGCTGAAAGAGAAGTTGCCTGTGAGACGATGGAATATATTGACAATCTACTTTAAAATATATTTTTACCTACTTCTAATGTTTCTCCATCGATGTATAGCAACTTTAGTGTTACAGTAAAAGCGTGCTAGCTTTGTTATCTATTAAGAATTTCTCAACTTCTTTCTAGCTAAAGTGAAATAATAATTAATGTTCTTTTCTTGTAGAGGCTATTCAATATTTTCCTAGCTGTTTGAGATCATATCATCATGAAATGCTGTTAGTATTGTTAGAGTAAAATACTCCATTTATTCTTGTGTTCAGACTGTAGACGCTGAAAGAGAAATTGCCAGTGAGAAGATAGAGCTCACCAAGGTAAACTTTTCATGACTTCCTATTTTAATTTATTTTTTTTAATACTTGTGCCTTTTTCTTATATAACTAAATAAAAATTTCATCTGGAGTTTGCTGAAACATAGAGATTCTTGTTGGTGATAATTTCATTAGAGGTGAGGGAGCTGTGGGCAAAGCGAAGATAGTCTTTCTAGATTGCTTCTGCTTTTGATGAAGACAGAATTAAAAAAATGAGTCCAGATAAATGGCTTACATGAGTGAATAATTTGGAGTGAAGAGATGCAAGAAATATCAACAGGGAATGACTCTTCATCCAGGTAATATTTTAAATCACTGTTTATATGGACATGTGTTCAATATACTTCTGACATTTGTTTAATGAAAATGCGGTCGATCTACTTTTTTTTCATCTCTTTCTTTTCTTTCTCTTTGAAAGATGTTTAACATCCTCCATGCTCCTTGGAGCTGCTTTTTACCTAGATAAAGAAATATCTACTTTTATCAGCGGATAAAAAGAGAATCTCTTGATTAACTTTGTTATTTCATTTATGTTGATTCATTTTCCTAGCTGTTTGAGACTATATCATCATAGAATGCTGTTGGTATGGTGAGAGTATATTGAATCTCTTATGTTCAGATTATAGATGCTTAAAGAGAAGTTGCAATGAGACAATGGAGCTCACAAAGGTAAACTTTTCATGACTAACTTCTTGGTTATCAAAAATGAAAAGAAGTTTTGATCAACTTTATGCATGATATAAAACGGGCTCTATCTTCATTTGAGAACTGACATTATTAGTATCTTCATTTGCAATAATCCACAATTGTCCAATCTATAAAAATAAAAAACACATATAGTAATGTATAAAAATTGTATAAATTTCCAATAATTTAGTATAAAATGTGTATAGATAAGCTAGTCGAAATCTAGTTTGAAATTAATATAGAGAATATTTCACCTGCATGGAATCAAACATAAATGTATTATAGTGTAAAAGAAACCTGAATTTGAAATTATTAGCTTGGGGAAGATCAGGATTAATCCAAAATTGGGAGGAATTGTAAATATTTTGTACGAAATATACCACTGTAAATATTAAAATAATATTAGTGTAATAATTTTTTAACAAAATAAGATATGTGAAATGTAAAATATATTGTTGATAGACCTTGAAAGTTATGTGCTCTTATAAGCTGCATAACAATGATAACGGGTTGATCAATCAAATTGTGCAAGTGGGGCATGGTTTTGTCAACAAATTCTCCCCCAAAATGTTGCTGTAATTGTGTTCCTTCTGCATGAATAAACAAATATTAGAAATTAAGATTGTAGAAAAGTACTAAAAATTACTAATTGAATCGCAATCTTACTCATCGTCTTCGATAACAACATTCAAAAATTGACTGATTGTACCATCTCGGAGCTGATGAGTTTGTTTTTCAGCATGACAAACAATTTGTCCAATGACATCTGCAGGATAATTAGGAAAAATAAATAAATTAGTATAGTGATATATTGTAATAAAAATTCAATTAGAGGAACATAGCGGAAAATATTACCGAAAAGTTGAGTCTCATCAATTTCAATCTGATTTTTTAAATCCTTAAACGGTCAAAAATTTAAAATATTTAAATCAAAATCTGGATCAAGTATCTCCTTAACAAGTGTCCTTGCTGTAAACTCTAGCTTAAAGTTATGTGCAGTTGTTTTGTAATACATATTGTTAGGATCAACTACGAAAGTATTCATAAAGTACAATTCTATTTTTTTATTGCATTTTTTTCTTCTCTAAAACGACGGACAACAAATCGTGGAGTTGTTGCATAATGTTCAGACAACAGATCGTGGAGTTGTTGCATGAATTCTTTCTCCCTACAAATAAATAAGTGACAATAGAAAGTCAGGATTAAGAAGTAAGTATTGATGCAGAAAATAGCAAAATATTGAAGAGTTTTAAATACCTTTTCATTTTGAAGAACTAATTCAATTGATAGAAGAAAATTTGACTTTTTCCTTGGTGTAACATGCCACATACTTACAATCCTTACCTTCAAGTTTCAGGCCATTTTGTTATTTGAAATTTCACTTATGTAATCGACTCTTGTCATATTTTAGAATGTGTGTTTGTAGAAAATTATATGCCAGAGGATCTGAGAAAAGTTTATATGCGTTGGATATATTTATAGGAGAGAGTTTTAAACAGTTATAAACAATTTTGACTTATAATTTTTTTAAATATAACAGTAAATATTTTAAATAATAGCTTTATGTGTGTGTATGGATGTCTGTGAGTCATAATTTTTTTAATTAATCAATAATCCTCATTTGTAGAATAACTTTAACATGTATTTTAGAAAAAAGAGTTTGAAGAAGTAAGAAAGACTTTTGTTTGTTTTAAATATAGAAAAATAAGAAAATGGGGATGTAAAGATTTAAAGATAATATGAAAAACTGCGATAGCAGAATATCATGTAATTGCTTGATAATAGGGAATGTGATTGTAATTTAAAATAGTAATTGTATTAATATAATAAAATTCTAAACTGTCAAGTACACAGTTGTTGTGGAAGTGGTAGTGTTAGAAATTAGTGAAAAATGTGGGTGTGAATGTGGTTACTTTTAAAACATTGTGTGAGAGTTGTGTGCGCTATAAATGCAGTGCACTGTGAACGTGGAAAAGATGAAAAGGGAATAACTGCGTGGTGCAAGAAAAATGGGATAGTTAACTTTAGGAATCTGTGTTTCAATTTGTAATGTTTTTCTTGCCTTTTTAATATTTGTATTGAAAAATAAAATATTAATTAATTATTTTACATTAATCCAAAATATAAAAAGTTTAAAATATATTTTTACAATTTTAAAAGTTGTATACGTGATGAATTTATAAACATGAATTTAGTACGTACGTGCAAATCATTGAAAATTATGGATAACCTTAGTTTAGTATTTTAACCCTAATTATAATTATAATTATTATAATAACAATAATAATAGATTATTCCTAAATAAAACAATAATAATAGATTACAACTTTTTTATTATTTCTTTGATTAGGATAAAATATATTGTAGTATTTTGGCCTGATCATGTTACAGACACCATATCCTAATTGAATACAAATAATGGAGACACATATTTGGATATTTGATTTTATCTATTAAAAATAATTCTTCATGCACCAGCAAGCAACTTTAAATATGTACATAACTTTTATGGAGGAGCATGTAATTTATTATGTGGTGTATATATTTAAATTTTAAAATTTGTCAAAGTCTTTCTCGGGTCACATCTCCCTATTTTGTGAAAGTGTTAAATCGTGCAGCATGCACTACTATGAAATATATATAACTTCCCTTTTTTTAAAGAAAAAACTACCTCCTTTTCGTAGATTTTTTTATTGTATATTTTAAATTTTTTTTGTTTATTTTTACAATTTTCAAAGTCATATACGTGATTAAATTATAAATCTTGCATTAATATTATATTATTATATAGATATAAATATGAATTCAATAAATAAGTGCAACTCATTGAAAATTATGGATAACCCTAAATATTTGGTATTATGAATAATATTAGAAGAATTTTTATGAATAATTGTCAAGTTTCCAATTGGTAGGATGTTATTTGTGTTAATTAGGAGAGAAATTCTTCCTTTCGTTTTAACCCTAATTATAATTAAAATAATTAAAAATGATAATAGATTATTCCTAAACAAAACAATGATAATAGATCACAACTTTCTTGTTAATCTATATATTCAAAATTCAGAATTTTTAGTTAAATAAGTTCAAAAATATTATGTAAAAAACCTGCATATAGAGCAAAATACGGGGAGGCTATTTTTTTTTTAAATTTTGTCCTTAATTAACTCTATATTTTTAAAATTTGAATCAAATTTATAATTATTAAAAAACTGTCAAATTTTAAATTTTAAAATACTGTAAAAACTTAAAGTAAATATCAAATTTGAATTTATTTTAAAAAGCTGTAAAATTTTAAAAATTGAAACTTAAATTGATACATACGGGATACTAATAAATTTTTATACTTTAATTTTACAGGCAAGATAATATTGAAGTCTGTCATATTAACAGCAGCAGTGGTGATTAGTTTGACACTGTACACATTCTGGACAACAAAGAAAGGCCACGATCTCAATTTTCTTGGACCATTCTTATTTGTTGCACTTATAGTTGTCATGTTATTTGGCTTCATCCAGGTTCGTCCTTTTTTGATATCACTTATTGAATAATTAGTTAATTATTACCTAAATTTAACTATATAAAAATATATAGATAAGCAAATTAATTAAATAAATCAATTAAAGGGAAAAATTTCAAATAATTAAACTAATAAGAGAAGAAGTGGTGGAATGGAATATTAAAGCAAAAGAACAAAATCTGATCAGAATCCAGATCAACACAAATACAATTGCACAAATTCATCAAATGGCACGAACTAAATCAAAGTTAAATAAAAAATGTAGACGTACAACCAAGCTGTGATAATAGTTGGGCATGATAACTACATGATGCTATAATTTTACATTTACATAAGATTAAATATCTTATGGTTGAACATTAATGAACTCGTCCAATTTGGTGTTGTAATTCTTAATACGAATTAAGACCCATGCTATCCCGATCTTGATTGTATAGAGCTCTTTTGTGTCAGCAACAAGGCAATCAAATTGAAGGGAGACCTAGGTTTCTGCAAATATCATAGAGCAACAAATTTGTTGCACTTCGACTCAACAATCTGCAACAAAATGAAAGAGACAAATCAGATAATGTGTGAATAAAAATAAATTGAAAAGAAAAAGTAAAAAGATTTTCAAGAATTGTGTTGTAATCGTAGTTGCTAATATTTTAGTTTGGATTCTATTATGCGGGATCAATCCTTTATTGTTTCATTTATAGTACACATATTTTTCATAATAATTTGGTACTTGATCCTTTATATTTCATCAATATTAGTAGGTGTTTAAGCAGATTAAAATAGTTTTAGAATAAACTTACTATAAAGAGCAAAAAGGATTAATGAAAATACAAATCCTCTGCATTCATGAATGTTTGGATGGAATTGTTGTATATCCTCTTTGATCAAATAAATTCTTCTATGTAATGCTAAGATGTGATAATATTTTTGTGATGGACATTTAATGGTATAAGAGAAAAGTAAAAATTATTTGTGATAATGCATGAGGAAAATGGGGAATGAGAATATTAATTATTAGAGAGTTCTGATTTATGGATAAATAAATCGAAGAACATTGATGATGAAAAAGAAAAGAACGTGGAGCAGTTATAGTCAAAAAATAAAACGGAGAAAAACTGATACACGTTACCCTAGTAAATTTTTTTTTTTTTATCACAATAATTAAATAAAAAATTTAATTATTATTTTTGTTAAATGTGGTTTTATGTTTATTTTAATTAGTTTACAAATCAAATTTTACATCAATGTTTGCGTATGTAATTGCATAATTAAGATATAAATTGAAAGAGGGTAATTCAATTATTTTTTAAAGTTTTATAATTGATACAAAAACCTGATAAGTTATAAATAATTTTTAAAAAATAAGGTTCTATAAATCCCTTAAAAAATGAATGCACATTTTTCTTAAAGTGTAACTTCCTCAATTTTTTTTTTGAAATAGAAAACGTTTTATTATTTTTAATTTTAAATTTTAA
The DNA here is from genome assembly GCA_031232105.1 of Capsicum rhomboideum. Lineage (NCBI taxonomy): Eukaryota > Viridiplantae > Streptophyta > Magnoliopsida > Solanales > Solanaceae > Capsicum > Capsicum rhomboideum. The sequence continues at coordinate 19,282,445 of CP124714.1, forward strand.
ATAAATAACTAATTTTACCTAACCTAACTAATTTGTCCTAAAAATTAACACATGGCAGTATCCTATGAAGCTACATGGCAAAAATCTATGCAAGACTTTCTTGCTAATTAGAATATATAGATGGTGGCTAATTTTTAGTTACTTCTGAAACAGTGACTAAATCTTAGTGAATGAGTTAAAAAAAGGGAAATTTATGCAAAATGACAATCCACATTAATTTTTACAATTAAAATGGCCCAAGTTTACAAATATTACCCAAAATGGCCCATTTTGCACATTTTCTGTAATTTCACGCTTTTTTTACCTATTCTCTCTTATACACGCTATTTCACCTCTCTCAGCTTTACTCTCTCTCTTACCCACGCTATTTCATCTCTTAGCTGTCCTCTTTACTGCCCTTTTTTTCCTTTTTTTGTTCAAATTTCTTTGTAATTTTCGCCGATTTGAGCTTCAAAGTAGGTACATTCCTTTTTTTTTTTTTGATTATTTGCTATTATTTATCAAAGTTGTTCATTTTGCTCCGGTTTGAACTTCAATTTAGGTTACTAAAATGTGTTTTTAGTTTATATTTTGTGTTGTTAACTTCGATTTTGATAAGAGCTGAACATCTTTGTTGATTATTTGATGTTATTATCTGCATTAGCTTCCATTTTAGGTGTATTTTGGGCTACTTTTTATAGTTCAAATTTGTCACTTCTAAGTTGAATCTTAGGGTTATTTTGTGGATTTTTTGTTCTTTCAATTATAATACATTGTAGGTTAGATTATTTACTCACAAGTGCCTTTTTTAGTGTATTTTGATTATTTAGATTATGTACTTTCAGTAGGTTAGACTGTGTTGTTTGTGTATATAATTGTTCCTCTTTTTGTGTTATTTTTGAAGTTTATGCGTATCAAAATCGTTCATCCTGCAATTGGAAAAGTTTTCGGGAAGGGTATAAAGGTAGATATGGTTACTTTAGGGGTTGTTGCTGATGATGTACCTGCTGACATTATATCGATTGCGAGTGCAACGCCTGATCCTATGGAAAATATAACTTCTAGAGTTGTTGATCCCATTTCGATTGGAAGTGCAAGTCCAAGTCCAATGGTTGATACGCATCAAAAAGACGTTATATCTGTTGCGAGTACCACACCTCTTTTGCCAACGAAAAAGGTTTCTAAACTCTCTGTTTCTTTTAAGAAACAGACTTCCAAACCAATTGAAGTAGTCCCGATTAGTAGTGCTGGTCCGAAGGTCGAACCGAATTTCACTCGAGTAACACGCTCCCAATCGAAAAGTCCTACTACAAAAGAACCTGTTTCGGAGAAGAACAAAAGAGAAAGAAGTGTTGAAAAAGATGAAGGTTTAGAAGCTACTCCAAAGAAGAAAAAGAAAATAAGAAAATCTAAAGATGTGGTAAAGGTAGTTTCTGATTTCAGTTAAAGTGTCACATTTATTTTGTATGTATATGTATTGTATCTTGGTTTAACTATTTGAAACTATTTGTAATGCAGAGTGTAGGCGAGTTCTATGTTCCTCCAAATAAACTATTTCATCTTAGGATCAGTGTACACACTAGTACCGATGTTGTTACTATGTTGAATCAATTGGAGAAGCACCAATTAGAAATGTTTAAAGCTACTTGTTTTGGCCATTTTCTTGAGCTGCGTCCTTTCTTCATTCAAAATCAGTTCATCCATGCCTTGCTGCATAAGGAGGTTGTTCCGGACGAGCCCAACAAGCTTTGTGTCAAGATTAATGGTGTGGTATTGACTTTTGGTCTTAAAGAATTTGCAATCATGACGGGTTTGAAGTGCTTTGTTGACGATTCGAGCGCGACTGTGTATGATATTTCAGAGAAGAACTATTTGTTGGAGACATATTTTGGTGGTGCTGAAAAGGTACATCGATCTGCGGTGCTATAATGTTTTGTGGAGAAGAGTTGGAAATCGGATAGTGATGCTGTCAAATTAGGTGTGATGTACTTTATCCACTTGTTTTTGTTCTCAAATGAAAATGATCACCCTATTCACAAGAGTGATTTTGATCTAGTTGACAGTGGAGCGTACAATACCTTTCCTTGGGGTTTAGCAGTCTTTGAGGCCACAGTGCACTCGTTGCATGATAAAGTTCGGAACATAAAAAACATGTACAGATTTGGGGGTCTACCACTTGCATTCCAGTGTTGGTTCTACGAGTGTTGCATTGATTTGTCCTGGAATATTGCTTCTCATGTTGGTAACAATCGACCACGTATTCTCAATTGGAAAGTGAACGATAGGCCTACTCTTAACGATCTGACAGTGGACAATGTTAAGATGAAGAGCATTGATAAGGTACTGTATTATCTATACTTGTTATTGATATATTCTTTCTTCTTTTTTCCCTGTACTTTTAGTAACTTTTTAAATGTTTTCTTTTTTTTAGTGGAAGGTGAGAAATATTTGTCCTACTCCTGAAGAAAAATTAGAGTCGTATCTTCAGGGGTTCTATGATGCTGCCGGAGATATTCCTGAATCGTCATCTCGTGGACATACTGGACATACTGATGATTTTAGTACCCCACCTCCTCAAACTGTCAGGGTGCAACATATAGCCACAAAAAAGGATCCCCCTGTTAATCTACCTCCTCAGACTGTCAGGGTGCAAGGTCATACAGTCACCAAAAAGAACCCCCCTGTGAATCTACCTCCTCAAACTGTCAGGGTCCAAGTAGATACAGTCACCAAAAATGACCCCCCTGTTAATTTGGATTATTTGAGCTCCGAGCTTTCAGCCCTACGGAGTGAAGTTGGAACAGTATACAACTTTCAATTTTCTTTTCGTTTAATAGATGCATGTAGATTTTTCTACCTTTAATCCTTTTACTTTTTCCTTGTAGATTAATGATCGAGTTACACGGCTCAATGATTTTGTTGTTTCTTCATTTGAGTCACTTTTCATACTCATGAAGGACAGTAAAACTGAAAAAAATGAAACTGAAGAACATTCGCATGATGAGAAAGCGCATACTGTCATGTCTCCCTCTCCTTCTATAGTTCCTAAATATTGTGGTGCTGTGAAAGATGGACTAGCTGAGGCTCCAAATTCATTGTCTGGAAAAACTGTCTTGACAAGCACAAAGGATTCCGAAAGAGTGATTGAGGCCCTAACACGTGAAAAAGCTGGTAGAGTGAAGCTTGTAGGGACTTTTTGCAAGTCTCCATTTGTAACTGATTTTGATTCAGGCGCGAGTAGTTTGCCGGCAGCGACCCAAAGTGTTATTTTTGAAAGAAAACATCCCTTTAAGAGTCCTATTGATATGCCTGTTCAATCAGAAATGCTACATGCCTTTTCAGCATGGCTTAAACGTCGGAATGAGTAAGTTGTCCTTTTCTAAAGTTGTTTCATTGTATTTAGTAAATGCATTTAGTGATGTGATTCCTTTCTTAATGATTTTACAGGACCATTCAACTTGATCTTGGAATTTACATGTTGGATAGGAAGTCTTGGTTCTCAAAGTTGTATACTCTTGGAGATGGATTGTCCAACAGTGTATGTTTCATTCTTTCTTTTTAATTTTTTTTTTTCAAATGTTCTGTTTCTTGTCTTTTGTGTTTATGTTCTTGGGTGATTATGACTTCACTTACAGTGGTGTATTATTCATGTATAGCAATGGATATGTAGTTTCTTTTTCAGGACATCTTGATGTATAATAAGTGTGTGATAAATGTATCTTCATGGATAACCAGTGTATAGAAAATTCATCTTAATGTATAGCCACTATTTTTAGGTTGTGTCTGTTTAAGTAATCCACTGTATATGACTGTAAAGACAGTGTATAATTAATGTATTTTGTAGTGTACTTTTAGTATATAGGCAGTGTATAAGTATGTAATTATGTGCTTTGCACTTTGTTATTTTTCAGCATCTTGATGTGATCTTTTACTACTTGAGGAAGAAGAGAAAGTATGATCCTAATGTCACTGTGAAGTTCACCACGACAGACTTTCCTTTCCACAATGCTGTGACAGATTTGCATAAGAAGTTTCTTGCACATAATAAAGATAAAAGTGTGCTTGAGGATAATCACATTATAGCTGAGTACATTCTTGGCTACCTTATGGATTGCAATTTCCCTTGGCATACTGTCGATCACGTGTTAATGCCAATACACGTAGCGCTTCGTTGGCATTGGGTTTTGGATGTTGTATCTTTGAAGGACAGGAGTATTTATGTGTATGATTCTAAGCGTGGAGCTGTCAATGATAAATTTGTTCTGGATACTTTGACATCCTATGCCGAATTGATACCACTTTACCTAGAGAAGACAAAATTTTACAAGAAAAAAGATGGCATTGACTGGCTCAGTGATGCATATTTTGCACAAAATTTGTTTACACCTTTGATGATCAAGTTTGTTAATGAGTTACCACAACAGTACACCGCGTAAGCTATCTTTCAATTTACACACCTTCTTTTAGTTTTGTTTTCTTACTTTTAGGTTTGATGCATTTTGTTGTTTGATACTTGTAGGGATTGTGGTGCATATGTGGCAGCCTTTGCTGAGTATCTGATGATGGGCAAACCTATTCCAACGAAATTAAATATTGAAGCAGTTCGTGCAAGATATGCTGCTGTGTTATGGGACTATGCAAAAGGAAAAGAAGATGCAGGTGGTGCAATCAGTGAGTCGGAGCAAACTGGCAGATTTTATGAAAAAAAAAAGTCAAAAAACAGAAATCGATTCAAAGCGTAAAGTAGTAGAAATTGATCCAAAAGGTAGAGGAAGAGCAGAAAAGCATCCAAAGGGTAAAGGAGCACAAAATGATGATGGGAAGGCCAAAAAGAGAAAGAAAAAGTAGTTATGTAGTTTTAATTTTGAATTTCTGTTTTGAATTTTTGTCGATTTTAAAGTCATGGATGTAGTTATTTTGTTATACAGTAAAACGTTTTCTAGTTACTTGTATGCTCACAGTTTAGTATCTCTATGTTGAACAGATTTTTGGATCTTAATTCAAATCAAATTATTGTGACTGTTGTCCATGTTGGTTTTGGTTTCTTTTATGTCATTACATATTAAGTGATAGTCATGTGCTTTATATATGCTATGATACATGAAGTATATATGTCATTACATATTAAGTGACGGTCATGTACTTTAAATATACAAGGATATACATTCATGATACATGAAGTATATATTTCATATTCACTGGATATACACTCTCTATTCATTACAACATCATTCACTTTATATAAGAGCCACACATCACTTTATATGTCATTACAATAGTAGTAATTTACAACCATCAATTCTAATACAGTTAGACTAAAACAAGCAGTTTATTCATGATCCAAATCAAAAACACACATAAGTATCAACAACTTTACAACCTCAAAAGCAGAAATACATGAAGTATCAACCGTTTTTCAAACCAAATTCAGCAACATAGGAGCAAGTATCATCACTTATTCCACAATTAACCAACTAATATTGAGTTTACAACTTCAAGGTGGGATGTTCTTGCACGACCTCCTATTGTGCCCCTTTACTCCGCATGACCCGCATGAAGTCCTTGACCTCTTTTTCTTACCTTCTCCACATGATTTCACTCTTTCCTTTTTTGGCCTTCCTGCACTTCTTTTCCCTATTGGTGGTCGCACAACCTCTTCTAAGACCTCTTGAGGAATGTCCCATGTGCTCTCATCTGGAAGAGGTTCGATATGATCTTCATACGTTTTAAGCATTTGATCCTTTGTGTAGTACAAGGAACAATACTCATGTCCAGTCATATACTTTTTCTTCAAAACTGCAGAAGCATGCTTGCATGGAAATTGGTTCTGTTGGAATCTCTTGCAACTACATGTTCCTGCTTTCAGACACACAATGTAACGCCTAAGTTTGTGGACCACAGTGAACAAGTACTCACTTGAAGGTATCACCTAGAATTTTTTAAAAAGACAGTGAAAAGATACAGTAGTTAAACATGGATAATAATAGTGTTTACATTAGTTATATATTCATCATAGAGTACATGTACAAATGAGTTAAGAAACTGTGTTTTACCTTCATCTGTACCGATTCTTTCATATTCTCTATTAGGATTTCATGGTATCTGGGAGAAAGGTATGTGGTTGTGTTTGTTGCAATGCTCTTATTTGAGCAATTCCACTTTTGAATCATCATCGTCATAAATTCTAACAAACGCAGTACTGGCATATCTCTTCCAACCTTATTTGCAGCATTAACAGATTCTGCTATGTTCGAAGTCATAAGAAAACCCCTGTTGGCTCTTGCGTGCACTCTAGACCACCTGTCATATCCAATTTTCATCAAGTATGTTGACACCCTAGAGTCAATTTTGTTCACCTCTGCCATCAGATGATCAAATTGTCTCGTTGTATAAGCTTTGGCCATGGCAAAAAATAAACTTTTGATCTTGGCTTGGTTTTTTCTGAAATTTGTTTTGATGTTGTTCCACAAGTGGTAGATGCATATACAATGTGGAACTGTTGGATAAACAGTAGCAACCGCCTTCGCTATGCTCTCATGCCTATCCGATATTATGCACATTTCTTCTCGAACCCCAAAAGTGTCCTTAATTTGCTCAAAGAACCACTGCCAAGATGCATCATTTTCCGAGTCAACTAGTGCATAGGCAAGAGGCAAAATATGACCTGCAAGCCAAGAAACGAAGAAATATGTACATTATGAAACGTAGACAAATAACAATCCATATGCATTATTATACATCAAGCTTAAAGTCCGTATTGAAAGTCCAATTACCATCTGCATCCTGTGTTGAAGCAATAAGAATTGTTCCTTTATATGCTGCTTTTAGAAAACTCCCATCTACAACCATTATAGGTCTGCAGAACTCCCATCCCTTGATAGACGCACGAAGTGAGACATAACAGTAAAGGAACCGGTCATCCTCTGTCTTGTGCAATCTTGTTATCGATCCTGGATTTGTATGCGATAACATATACAAGTACATTGGTACTTTACAGTATGAATCTGAAGGATGCCCTCTTATCAATTCAATTGCCTTTTCTCTTGCCCTCCATGCCTGCATATATGTGAGCTCAATGAAGTATTCTTTCAGAATATCTCTTATTATGTCATTAGGTGTATAGACAGTCTTTGGGTCACTAAATTTGTCCATCACCAAACTTGCAATAACGGTTGAATTAGCTTGACTCTGTGCTATATACAATTCCAGCATGTTGCAAGTATGAACTTTATTGAACTTTCGAACTTGGAACACATTCGAGTGGTGTAGGCTTGCAGAGCGAAAAAACCACTTGCAATTTTCATCGATACAACGAAGGTAATACCTGGTAATACAACACAAACAAGCATATACACTCACTAAACAAAATTATACTGTCAATTTATATTATTATACAAAGTTATACCTGTCTGCACTTGATCTTTCGACCCTAGTTCGAAAGTGGTTGCGAATCGAATAGTTCTTCATCACTTTCACAATGGTCATCTTGTCCTTATAATTCTGATCTACCTCAACTTCTAGGTGAAAACAATTATCAATGATATCACCTACATTCTCTTCCATTACTTCCCCATTCTCTATGGTTCCACCTTCTATCATCTGGACTGTATCTGGATTGTATAGCTCATGTATATTGTCTACAATTTTCTCTTTTACAGTGACAGACAGTGGATAAGCAGTGATTTCAGAATTTTTCTTTTTCAACTCAATATAAACACGAACACTCATGTTATTGTGTATCAAAATAGTCGGACAGTTTTCGTTTAGAATTTATTTCATTTCTATGAAGTTTAGATCAATATCAACTCCAATTTGTCTAGAAACAATATCAGATAACTCTTCGAAATCACAATCTGAATTAATTGCAGCAACATCAACGTTATAATTGACATACCTATTGTCAGTATCCCAGTTTCCTTTGTGTTGTATTAGAAAGGTATAAGTATCCATGAGAATGATGAATCTAATATAATTGAATTGATTACCGGAGAAATTGACAGAAATTGATGAATTCAATTCGAACTTGATGAAGAAACACCTCCAAAATTGATGTATTCTGCAAAATTGATGAACAATCTATTTGGAAATTGATGCAGATTCACCTCCGAAATTGATATATTATGCAAAATTGAAGAACAATCTATTGAAAATTGATGAAGATTCACCTCAGAAATTGAAGAAACAACTGAAAAAATTAAGTTTTGCTCTGAAAATCAACCCTAGAACTAGCGATTTTGAGAGAGTTTGTATCAGAGAGAAATATTCTCCATTACATTTTTGCCATTTTGAACGCGAAAAAGACGTTGGGTGTATTTATTGTGGCCTAATTTTTGGCTATTTTTTCTGTAAATGAAAAGTGGGTTACTTTTTTGGTAAATACTTTATTTTCCTGTATGTAATTGAAATTTTCCCTTAAAAAAATGGTTATCAACCAATTTTACCTAAAGAGTCAAAGGCCGAGCTTCAATCAGCAAAAGGGGACAATCATGTCAATCCAAGCACAGTAAAAGTGAGCAATTTTTTTTCTTTATATTAAACGCCGTTCTTCAAAAAATATATAGGATAGAACAGGATATTCATTTTAGGGTAGACTTTCATTTTTAGCCACAATAGAGGATCTCTCAATTTCTCTCTACTTTTTAAATAAAACTCTTCTTGAATCTCCTTAGATTTACATAGTATGAGTAATTCCTAATCAGTTCTACTCTTGAATACTTTTTAATGGCTTAACTTTAGCTAGAACATTCAATAGGAAGTCATCTTGACTCAAAAGGGATTGGAAGAAAATAAAATTTATAAAAAAGAAAGACAAAGAATACATGCAAATCCAGAAGGTAAAAATAAATAGAATCCTAGTAACAGAACAATTAAGAAGACAACTTCTGTGATTGAGGGCTCGTTTTTTATTCTCTTGAGTCAAGATTTTTAATTTATTTTTATTTATTTAAATTTTGAATAAATTATTTATAAATATATATATTAGAGAAGGGACATATATACCTCAAACTATCGAAAATAGTATGTAAATATCCTTCGTTATACTATAGGGTTGTAAATACCCCCGCCGTCTAACTTTTGATACATATATACCCTTTATCCGTTAAATATTTGGATTTCAGTTATAAAATAGACACGTGGAGGATTGAGATTAATTTAAACCCATAATAACCCATAATCCGACCCAGATGAAGCTTCAAATATCAACAATGGAGTAACTTCAAAGTTCTTTCTTCAAATCCACTTTGACCACTTCTAATACAAGGAATTCACCTAATCTGAAATTCCATTGCAGTAATGACTCAAAAGATTTTTGACAGAAGCAAAATTTGGATAATTAATCTAACTAAATTTCAACGTAAACCGTTCTACATTCACAATGTTAGTAGCAAAATCAACCCAGAAATTCAAGTCTTGTTCAAGATAGTCCTTCAATTTATAAGGAAAAAAACTCAATGCTTGAATTTTCTTGCAAGAACGGAAATAATGAAACTGTCTATTGATTGAAGTAGCGAAAGAGAGGATTTTTTTATTGTTGATGTTGGATTTGGCGGGGTAGTTTGGGAAGTGGAAAGTGAGTGATAGTGGAATGGATTTCCAAAGAAAGATGATAGTACGCAGGTTCTGAAAATTATTTCTTTATTGTTTGGCAACAAAGAGAGGATTTGGAGTAGTAACGGCTCCGATAGATAACTGAGTCGGTCTTTATCTCCGTTGATGCTCTGTAAATCCATGGAATACAATGAGTAAAATGAGGTCCAGTAGTCGGTTGACCTCTTCCGGTAGCTTTTGAGTCATTCCGCCGAGGCCGACAGAATTCACTCAATTCGTTGGGTTGGGTAGTGGGTCGGGTATCATGCGGATTATTAAATCCAGGGGAATTGAGTTAATTAGTTGAGATTATGACACGTATCTTGCCATCAAAATTAAGAGTATATATGTATCAAAAGTTAGACGGCAGGGGTATTTACAACCCTATAGTATAACGGAGGGTATTTACATACCATTTTCGATAGTTCAGGGGTATATATATCCCTTCTCCATAGATATATTATGCATTAAGCTAGAGTTATTATCCGTAGTTTTAAGTCTGGCTCCTCCTCTTTATCTTTCACCTTAATAAACACGTAAAAGTTAGAAAAGTACTCCCTCCGTTCATCAATAGTTGTCCATTATTGACTTGACAACAGGTTAAGAAACAGTAAATGATAGGGGTAATTTTACCATATCACCCTTTGAATATAATTAATTCAATGCTTTGAGAAATGTATTGAGTAATGGAGTAGTATTTAATAGTAAGTGTGAAATGGATAGAAAAGAATAATTATCCATTGATTTTTCAAACTCGACAAGTATTATTGGATATCAATTTTTAGTACAGTGGACAAGTAAAGATAAACGGAGGGGATTAATACATAATGTCATTTTAAAATTAACCCAAATTAATATTTTGGAAAAAAAATGAAGTACATAGTTTAACGCCTGGGTTATATTGTGCTAAAGGAAATACATGTACCACCATCCAATCCGATGTTTATATTAAATTATTAATAAATTTAATTATAGTATATTATTTTAATTTGTTTATCTTTTTTTTTTTTAATTCGTTTTAAAAAAAGTATCTTTTTTTTTGACAACTCTTTGATTCTAACTTTTTGCGTGACGTATTTAAAGACCACAAGATTAAAGGGCATTTTGATACATTCTACGTAACATTCAGAGGTTTTTTTTACTTTCTTAAATTTCGTATTAAGTCAAAACTAGATGAACAAATTGAAAAGAATGGAGTAATATAACTATGAGTAAGCAATAATTATGTGCATTAAGATTACATATCTTTTACTCCCTCCGTTTAATTTGTTTAACCTACTTTCCTTTTTAAGTCCATTTAAAAAAGAATGATCCTTTCCTTTTTTAGCAAATCTTTAATTTCAACTTTCCACATGTCATATTTAAGATTACAAGATTAAAGGGTAATCTAGTACTCCCCCGTTCCTAAATAAGTGCTCTTTTTGCCTTTGATTTTGTTCCTAAATAATTATTTGTTTAAGCCTTCAAGGATAAATTGGTCATGTTCTTTCAAATTTACTCTTGTTAAGATAAAATGTAATCAATGCCAAGTTGAAAAAAGATAAATTTAATCAGGAGTAAGTTGATAAAGTTACCTTTTAGTTTTTAGGAGTTAGTAATTTGTTAAAGGGTATGTCTAATCCAAAAGGAATACTAATTTAGGAATGAAGGGAGTACATTTGATATATCTTTAATTTAAAATTATAAATTTTTTTTAAAAAACGTCAAATTAACTTAAAATAAGCCAAATAAATTAAAATGGAGGAAGTATCATGCATGATAACCAATTGTTACACTGACATCACCCTTACTCTTTGTAACCAAGGGTGGGGCGTTGGGAGAATGCAGACAATCTGTTAAAAGAGGCCCGCCATTGACTGTGTCATTGATAATGACACAGGCAATTCATTTGTCAAAATTATTTCAAGGCCCTACGAACAGTCGTTATTAAACTATTATTCTAGAACTAGAATATACTGCCAAAACTCAAAAGACGTAATTCACATGTGAAACAAAATTTTTGTGCTTAAAAATAATCAAGATAAGAACTAGCGTACAAATAAAAGATTTGATTTAAAAGTAATGAAGATTATTTTAATTACATTCTATTTATACAAAATAATGATATTAGTTATAAAATCAATAAAAAACAGAGAATTGTGATAATCTTCACTATGAGTAAAAATGTAAAGAACTTACTTAGAAGGAAGACTCTGCGCAGTAATAAATACTCTTATAAATTGTGATTTAAAATATATAGTTATTCTTCTTGTTTTAATTTATGTGAAGGAGACATATGAAGATTAAAACACTTAATTTTGATTATAATTCGAGCATAGGCTCTTTAATAGTTTCAAAATAGAACTCATCTATTTGAAAATTACATGATAAATACTACAAGTTAATATAGCTAATAATTCAAAATTCTTTTAAGAAAATCAGAGAATATTATTGTAAGAATATATTCTATTTAACCTTCTAAATAGTAACTTCTTCACATGCATAGAAAGGGATGGTAAGAGTATGTCATTTAAATGTATATAAAAACATGTTCTTGACGATAAAATTACAAAAGTAATACTTCTTCCATCCCCCGTCTCAATTATTTATATCACACTCTTTTTTTTAATCGATCCAAAAATAATAACATCTTTTAATATATAATATTTATTTTATCTTTAATAAAATAATTTATAATTTATTCTATCATATCAGGCCTAATTAATTATCTTCACATAAATTAAGATGGACGGATTATTATTCTTTTCAGAGTAAATTGAAGAAAAAGTCGTATGAAATGAACATACCAAATAATTGTTTGTGCATGAAAGTTTCCCTCAAACGACAAGCATGTTTCTGTCTCACCCGATAAGACTCATTCTTTTACCATTAATAAAATGCCCAACCATCCTTACACGTGCTAAAACCCAACAACGTTTTCTTATTCTTTACTCCCTTGGTTTCATATTAATTATCTACTTTGTTATAAATAGTTATCTCAAATTACGTATCAATTTACTCCTTTCATCCATCTTTATTTTTCACTATACTAAAAACAGATGTCCAATAATATTTATTCAATTTAAAAAATCAATGGATAATTTATTTGTTCGGTATATTAAAAATGGATGCCAACAATACTAGTCCATTAAATTTATTTTATATATATATATATAGATATATCCTAAAAGAAATAATACTAGAACAAGAAATTCTCAGTTAATAGAAGATTATATATATATATATATATATATATATATATATATATATATTACTGAAATTTTTTTGTTATATTCAAAAGGTGATATAATAAACTTACCTCTATTATTTATTCTTTAAGGTGTGCCAAATAAATAGTGGACAAGTAAAGATGGACGGATGAAGTACTAAATCAAGTCAAAATTAATTAAATTTTTTCTATTTTACCCTTATAATAAATATTTTTAAAAGATTAAACATATTTATAAGTTTGTAAAAAATTTCTTTCTTAAGGGAATGGATAAAAGTAAATTAATAAAATTACTCATCTTATTTCTTGAGAAATCTAAAGGAGAAAATCAACCATTAATATCGGACGGAAGTAGTAATTAACATTTATCTATTGACACAGTCAAGCAGTCCCCACATTTCCTCTCCAATTCCTTTCACCTGCAGTTTTTTTTATAACGCATATTCCGTGAGCGTGTCTCCATCGTATATCCACATTCCGTTCTTTCTCCTTCTCCATAATCCAAAATCTATAAATACACTCAATACATTCTTCTATTACAATAAAGTACAAACTACAAACTACAAACAAATAGGAAACTCAACAATAATATTCGAGACGTCAGGTTCAATTAATCGAAATTCAGAAGCTGAAATTTCAACTCAACGAGACGATGAATAACTCGGGTTCGCGCTCTTCGGTCATATTGAGGGAAGCAATATCCGATGATGAAAGTTTTCTATTAGCCTCTAGCAAACCGAAGAAACGTGCGGGGAGAAAGAAGTTCAATGAAACACGCCACCCGGTGTATCGGGGAGTGAGGAGGAGGAACAATGACAAGTGGGTTTGCGAAATGCGCGAGCCTAGTAAACAAAAGCGAATATGGTTGGGTAGTTACCGGACTGCGGAAATGGCAGCGCGCGCTCATGATGTAGCTGCATTGGCTCTTAGAGGACATTTAGCCACTCTTAATTTTGCGGACTCGGCTTGGAGGTTGGAAGTGCCCGTGTCAAATGACCCGAAGGAGTTACGCCAAGCGGCTGCTAGAGCCGCTGAGGCGTTCGGGCCAGGAGGAAATAGTAATGTTAACATTGATATTAATATTGGTGATGAGGAAATGAAGGAGGTAGCACCACAAGAGAATGTTGTAGATAATTATAACGTGGTGGTTGAAGAAAATACTAGTAATGTTATGTATAGCAATACATGTGGGATAGAAGAATGGCAAGCAAACATGAAACAAGGATGTTTGTTTTCCCCAAATCCATGCTTATTTGGGAGTCATTTCAGCTGGGATGATCATGTGGAAAGTGATGTTGAGGTGTCCTTGTGGAATTATTAATCCTCTTTGATCTTTATATTTAAATCATAGTATTGTTATTTTTTCTTTTTCAAATCTTCTTTGACGGTTTGGAAAATGGACTTTTGCCGCTTTTAATAGGCAATGTATTATTTAAGAAAGAGAGCTAGCTAGCTAGCTCAATAATCTCTTTGAAGTATAGAACTGATGTTTGTAGGATTTTGATCGTTCTGAGAGCAGAGGTGGAGCAATAATTTTAAATTTATGTGGACTGAAATATTTTAGTTTAATATAAATACAAGCTGGAGCTAAAGCTACTCCATGATCTACTAAATTTGTAGGTGAAACTTTAGCTCTGCCCTGTTTGAGAGAACATGCATGACACATAAGTACACATTTACGTACACATGCGCAATACAACCTTAACATTTTAAAATTGATTTGATGCCATAACCACAGGTCCACAACATGTGAATGGAGCATTTCTTGATGTGATAGTGTGTGCTAGTGAAAGGGCTAAAAAATGGCATCTCACTGATATAGCAGTACTTAGTACTGCATGTTGTTAAGATCTTAAAACTTAAGTGCTCGTTTGCTTGGATAGTATATATGGGGGCACAAAACTCAGTTTTGTTTTACACGTTATTTTGGTTATGAGAAAAGTTATGCAACAACCTAAATACTATTATATGCATGATATAACAAAATACAGATATTAGAAAGACATAGATTACCAATAAAATTCAATAAGTAATATTTTCTAGTAGCTAGTTGGGTTGTTTGGTGTCATAGGCAAATTTAAGATTTTGAAGTTTGTGAGTTATATTGCGATCTCAAATTAATATACAATATAATTGAGTTTCACAATAACATATTTATATATTATGAATTATTCCTTTATAGATCAAATATAGGATCGTTCGCAAAATTACTAAGTTCATGTAAACCCATATACAATACATCTACCGGCCACTGCATGACCCTGACTTTCTCCTTCTCCATCATTCCACAATAAGGGCGTCAGGGTGTCTGTTTTGCACGTGTCTATACTCACCCACCCACCCCCTTCTTTATTATTTCCGGGAGCTGACGCTTAAATGAATATCCACAAAGTTTATATTAAACTTTATATATATGATTCAGAAATTTTATATATTCAATTCAGAACTTTCATTGCAACTCATTTAATTTATACTCCCTCTATTATATGACTCATTTTTCTTTTTAGTAAGTTCAGAATGACACATTTCTATATTTAGTAATGTTGTTTTGCGGGTTTAGTAAAATCTGTATTTTTTAACAATAACTTCAAACAAACTAACATATGAACAATCAAAATGAAGTTGTAACTCTGTATTCACAACTTGAACTTCAACAATAAGTTCAACCCAACGTATGAACATCAACAAGATGAAGTTCAAACTATTTTCTTGAAAATAGCAAAACCAAACGTTTAGAAAGAGATGATGACAAAAATGAAAGAATAAAGTCCACCGAATTCACGGTGTGTCCTTAAGGAATTTATTCCCCTCAAGTACCCGAGGTTAATGGAATATATCCTCCCAGGATAAAATGATTCACTTCAGCAAATGGTGGTATCTCAAATTTGCTGAACTTCGAACACACTCAATGATTTGTAAATCACACTTGAGTTTTTATGAAGAAGAAGAGTGTTTTCACTTCAAAATTTTGTGTACATACCTGAGGAAAAATTTAGGTATTTATAGCCAAAAGGTGGCATCAGAAAGAAAGCAATAGTTCTTGAATAGACGCACTGTTTCGGACAATAGCTGATCTGCTTATCCCACCTGCGCCGGCAGTGGCCCACATACGGCCACAGGTATCTGTTTGTCCAAAAATAAAATATTATCCTTGACTTGCGCGACCATCTGCACCCTCAAACCTACACCTGGGCCCGCAGATCGACACCTGCGCGTGCAGGTCACCTTTTACGTCTTCAACCAGTGTCTCGAAGGGTCACATCCCTTCTAGGTGCCTTATGAAATGAGTTCGCACTTCCTCATGTGCGTCCGCAAATGGGGAACTTTCAGATTGAATTTTTGGATCACTAACTCTCAAGTTTCAAATAAATTTTGTCCAAAAAGATAGTCTCTCGATTGATCATTTGACAAATCCAAATCCAAATCCAAAGTCGAGCCGAGCGAGTGATGACGACGACGACGCGAGGCTTGCTTTCTTCTTGCCTCACTATATACACGAAGGAGTGCTTCCATACTTAAGCACAAGAATGTTTCCTTTTCACTCTTTTCATATAATGAATACACATTTCACTTTTCCTCTATTTTTCTTCCCTTCATTTTTCATTCACATTTCACTAGCACCCCAAAATCCCCCAAATGAATAGGGAATGACTATTTCATAAAAAATATATGGACAAGTGTGTGATCTACAAACAAAAAATAATTACATCTGGATAAATAGGTTCCATTTGAACTTTCCACAGTGAACTTGCATCGGATGCACTCGGTCAATCAGTAGATGCGATGTCTTTGAACCGTCGAACTTTAGTGTACACCTAGACAATACAATTTACACAACCAACTTTTTACCATTTATGGTTCTCACGATTTTGTTCGTTTCAGTCATGAACACAACCTGTTTTCATGAGAGCTTAGAGAATAGGACTTTACTATCATTCTGCTCGAAGTGGCTTCCGCTTCACCCTCACATAGGTGATTCCTAAAAATTTTAATCCTATAGATCAAACTATTTGGTCATACCTGCCAAACTTAGAAACCATTAAAAAGCTCCAATCCATAAGCCCTATCCTTGTTTCCAGAACATTGTCTTCATCATGAGAAAGGGTTGAGTTATTTGATAATGTTGAACCGTCAGTCACAACTTTGTTTGATCTCCTTGAACCTAGCTCTTGGGATCTCCAGTCCACTAGGTAGAGTTACCGCCATGATGGCTTGTCCTAGCCCTTAAACCCATTCTCTTTGATAATCTCTCAACTCCCTCTCTAGTTAGACCTTTTGTAAGTGGATTCAACATATTATCCTTTGACTTTAGATAGTCAATCATGATAATTTCACTAGAGAGAAGTTCTCTAACAGTATTATATCTCCGTCTTATATGATGAGATTTACCGTTATACATTATGCTTCCTGCCCTACCTATTGCAGCTTGACTATCATAGTGTATGCATACGGGTGCCAAAGGTTTGGGCCAATAAGGAATATCTTCCAAGAAATTTTGGAGCCATTCAACTTATTCACCGGCTTTATCTAATGCGATAAATTTAGATTCCATTATAGATCGGACAATACATGTTTGTTTGGATGATTTTCAAGAGACTGCTCCTCCACCTAACGTAAATACATATCCACTCGTTGACTTTACTTTATTCGATCCGATGATCCGATTTGCATCACTATATTCTTCAATTATCGTAGGATATTTGTTATAATGTAAAGCATAGTCTTGAGTATGTTTTAGATACCCCAAAACTCTTTTCATTGCCATCCAATGAGTTTGATTGGGATTACTCATGTACCGACTCAATTTACTAATAGCACATGCTATATCTGATCGCGTACAATTTATGATATACATCAAACTTCTCAACACTCTTGCATAGTCTAATTGTGAGTCACTTTCACCTTCATTCTTTTAAAGTGCAAAGCTCACATCTAATGGAGTCTTGACAATATTGAAATCCAAATGCTTGAACTTGTCAAGTACCTTTTCAATGTAATGAGACTGTGACAATGCCAATCCTAGTGGAGTTCTATGTATTCTTATCCCTACGATCACATCAGAAACTCCAAGGTTTTTCATATCAAACTTGCTCTCAAACATTCGTTTCGTAGCGTTTATGTGAGAAATGTCTCTACTGATGATCAACATTCATCCACATACAAACAAATAATGACTTTGTGATTTGGAGTGTCTTTAATGTAAACACATTTATCACATTCATTTATCTTGAATCCGTTTGCCAACATGGTTTGGTCAAACTTTACATGCTACTATTTGGGTGCTTGCTTTAGTCCATAAAGTGACTTAATAAGTTTGCACACTTTCCTTTATTTACCAGGAATCACAAAACCCCCGGGTCGTTCCATGTAAATTTCTTCCTCCTCTAATTCTCTATTTAAGAATGCAGTTTTCACATTCATTTGATAGATTTCAAGACCATATACAGTAGCTAATGCGATCAACATTCGAATGGACGTTATCCTTATTATTGGCGAGTATGTGTTGAAATAATCAAGACCTTCTTTTTGTCTAAAGCCTTTCACAACAAGTCTTGCCTTGTATTTGTTAATAGTACCACCAACTTTTTTTTTCCTTTTGAAGATCCATTTAGAACCTAAAAGTTTATTTCCTAGAAGAAGATCAACCAATTCCCAAGTATGGTTGCTCAAGATTGAATCAATCTCAATATTGACTACCTCTTTCCAAAAGGATGAGTCCGCAAATGACATCACTTCTTTAAACATTTGAGGCTCATTTTTGAGAAAAAATGTTACAAAATCTGATCAGAAGGAAGTTGACATTCTTTGACATTTATTACGCCTTTGGATTCTCTTCATTAAGTACATTCTCCCTTGGTTCATCCCTAGGTCGTTTAGACCCTTCACTCGACAACTCATGTCTAGTTTTATACTGATAAGTGTGTTCAAAGAACTCAACATTATCTGATTCAATTACCATATTATCATGGATATCTGGATTTTTGGATTTATGAACAAAAATTGACATGCTTTACTATTTGTAGCATATCCAATGAAAACACAGTCCACAATCTTTGGCCCTATTTTCACCCTTTTAGGTATAGGAACTTGGAATTTGGCTAGACACCCCACAATTTGAAATATTTCAAGTTGGGTTTCCTTCCTTTCCATTTTTCATATGGAATTGAATATGTCTTGTTTTGGGGCACTTGATTGAGTATTCGGTTTGCGATAAGAATAGCTTCCCCCTACAAATTTTGCGGTAAACTTGAACTTATAAGTAAGAAATTCATCATTTCCTTCAATGTCTGGTTTTTTCTTTCCACAACTCCATTATTTCCAATGAAGATCACTTTTTTAGGACCAGCGGTATCATAAGTAGCAAAAGCTTCTTTGTCCGCATAAACATGTCTAGTGGCTCCTGAATCAAACCACCATTCATTTAGATTTCCAATTAGATTGTATTCAGTGATCATAGCACACAGATTTTCAAACTTTCCAGTTGCTTCCAATAGATTATCTGATTTCTTTTCTTTTTCCTTCTTCAGAACTTGACAATTTAGGGCTTTGTGGCCAACTTTACTACAATTGTAGCACTTGCCTTTGAACCTTTTTTTGTTCTACTCTTTCTCTTGTCTAGAAAAATTCTTCCTCTTCATGTTATGTGTAGCATTATCTTTAACAAGATTTGCACCCACTATTGCTGATTTCTCATGTAACTTAATATCCTCTTCTATCTTGAGATGAATCACAAGATCTTTCAAGTCAAACAATTGGTGTTCAAACATTCCTTTTTCAGGAATATAAGGATCTCTACTTATTAACCTTTGCATTTCAAGTTTGGTCAGCCAAAAATACATCATTTGCTGCCATTCTTTGAAGTTCACACCAGAATAATTTTGCGGTTTTTCTGTCATTTTCATTGCTAGAGCAACATCTGAACGACTTAATGATGCAACATTGATTTCCATTGGGACAACACTTCATTCGTCATTTTTTGTCAAGCTTTGACAAACACTTTAGTATTTTAGAATACTACCTATAAAGACTTTAATCTTTAAACACTTGTTTCTAGTCAACAATGAAGTTTTTATGTCTTCAAATAGTCAGCCGAATGAAATTTGAAACCTGACGAAGTTTTTATGTTCTTCAAATCAGAATCAAATTCAAACAGAGTGAAAACCCATAGGTTTGAAACTCCAAAAACCAATACAAAGAGTTCAATGAATCGATGAAGTTTTTATATTCTTCAAACTGAATTCTCAATCTAATTTCTCGGCAAAGTTTTTTTATTCTTTAAATTGAGGGAGTAGAAATCAAAAGATTTTAGTCTCCACAAAATCAAAACCGATATTGATTAACTAAGTACTTAATAATTTCCTTAATATTGTTGTTTTTTGGGTTTAGTAAAATTTATATTTTTTAACAATAACTTCAAACACATGTTCAAACTAGCTTATGAACAATCAAAATGAAGTTGTAACTCTATATTCATGACTTGAACTTCAACAATAAGCTCAACCCAACTTATGATCATCAACAAGATGAACTTCAAACTATTTTCTGGAAAATAGCAAAACCAAATGTTTAGAAAGAGATGATGACATAAATGAAAGAATCAAGTCCATCGAATTCACGGTGTGTACTTAATGAATTTATTCCCCTCAAGTGCCCAGGTTAGTGGAATGTATCCTTCCAGGATAAAATGATTCAGTTCAGCAAATAGTGGTACCTCAAATTTGCTGAACTTCAAATACACTCAACGATTTGTAAATCACACTTGAGTTTTTATGAAGAAGAAAAGTGTTGTTTATTCAAACTTTTGTGTACATAACTGAGGAAAACTTCAGGTATTTATAGTCAAAGTTTGGTACTTTAGAAAGGAAGTAATGGTTCTTGAATAGACTCACTATTTCGAACTGTCGCCGACCTGTGGACCATACCTGCGCCTGTAGGTGGCCTGTATATGGTCTAAGGTCGCTGCTTGTCCAAAAACATAATACTGTCCTTGACCTTCATGGCCATCTGTGCCCGCATATCGGTACCTGTGTGTGCAGGTCACCTTTTACGTCTTCAACCTGTGCCTCGAAGTGTCACGTCCCTTCGAGGTGTGTTATGACATGCGTCCGCACTTCCTCATGTGCGTCTACAAATGAAGAACTTTTAGATTGAATTTTTGGATCACTAACTCTCAAGTTTCAAATGAATTTTGTTCAAAAAGATAGTCTCTCAATCGATCCAAATCCAAATCCATATCTAAATCCAAATCCAAATTCAAATCCGCAGCCGAATTCGAAGTCGAAGTCGAAGTCGAAGCCGAGCGGAGCGAGTGACGATAATGATGGTGCGAGGCTTGATTTCTTCTTGCCTCACTATCCACATGAAGGAGTGCTTCCATACTTAAGTACAAGAATGTTTTCTTCTCCCACCAATGTGGGAGAGCAATCTTTTCATATAGAGAATATATATTTCACTTTTCCTCTAGTTTAATGGCGTTAGAGTTGGTTAAATCTATCCCTGCTCAATGATGTAGTTAGGTTTCCAATTTCTAATAGAAGGTTATAGTTTGGAGACGAATATAATCATAATATAAACCTCGTGATCAATAACCAAGATACACGACTCAAATTGCTTAAACCAGTAATATTCATGTTCTAGAGATGATATTCTAAGTGTCTTGACCCTGGGAATTTACTTTTATATCATAGTTGTGAAAACTGAAGTTACGGTAGCAGAAATAGTAGTTTATATTCCACAATCATTTAATTTTTAGTAACAAATCCCTTTTCCTTTTCGCAACACTAGTTTTTAATTATTGTTTGACGTCTAAAATTAATTTCTGTTGACGAAAGTCCCTTGGGTTCGATATCCGGCTCTTTTAAAGGAGCCATTATATTACTTGAACGATCACGTGCACTTGCGTGTATAGCTGGATCGCAACAAATTTTTGGCGTCGTTGCCGGGGACTTTTAAATAAATAGATTTCCATTCTTGACGTTTTTATTTTAATTTTTAGCTAAGTGTTGACAACTTGATCTTAACTGTTCTATTTTGCAGGTTTACTTCATCTAAACGCTGGCAAGGAAAAAATATTTGGTAACCCTGCAGTCTGAACCTGAGAGATACTTTATAGATTGAGGAGACAGGCTGCAGATTACCCAATCCCGTTGTTTGAACTGGCTGACGAAGGCATACGGGGTGATCCCATAAGAATTGAGGATCGAGAGGAATACCTAAGGAATCCAACAAATCCAGTTGATCCTGTGGACCCAGTGGGAAATAGATGTGAACCGATAGTTATGACAGCTAGGACAGTTCGCGATGTGGCAATCCCACTCGCTACTAATGTTACCTTCAGTATTCAAAAATCGAAAGCTGGAGGTAGATTTGAGCTTAAACATAACATGGTGCAACTCTTGCACTCAAGTAGACAGCTTACAGGTCTTGCTCATGAGGACCCGCAGAGGCATATCTGAGATTTTTTGGAGATCAGTGACACATATATTCCTGCGGGTGTGTCTTCGAATTATGTGAGACTAACTTTGTTCCCCTTTTCTCTGTTGGGGGAAGTAAGGAGGTGGTTAGATGTAGAGCTGGCGAATTCTATCATGACTTGGGATGATCTTGCTCATAAATTCTTGATAAGGTTCTTTTCATCCGAAAAGACAGCAAAGCTGAGGAGTGAGATATTGAGTTTCAGACAAAGAGATGATAAAAATTTGTACCAAGCTTGGAACAGATTCAAATCCATGTTGAGGGATTGTCTTCATCACCACCAAGCAAATGAAGTGTTGGTGCATAATTTTATTGAGGCTCTCGACCTTAACACTAAAATTCTACTTGATTCAGCTGCAGGTGGACAAGCTTTAGAGAAGACTTATGATGAATCGTATGCTTTGTTGAATCATATTTCGTAGGAAAATCCAGATTGGCATGGTGATAATTCTAGAATTTCCACAACGAAGGTTGCTGGGAAACTAGAGGTGGATGCAGTCACGACATTATCTGCCCAAATTTCAGCCATGCAAACTATGATGAACAATCACTTCAGCAGTTTAAATTTGGGGCAACAATAAGCTCCTGTAAATGCAGTACAACAACATGGGTCTGTGGGGTGTAATGTATGCAGGAACGGGGACCATACCAGCGAGTTGTGCGGTGCAAATCCAAATTCCGTGAACTTTGTGGGTAATGCCCAAAGAGGAGGTGGAGCATAAAATTATGGAAATACTTACAATGCTAGGTGAAAAATTCACTTGAACTTATCTTGGGGAAATCAAAATCAGTATAGGCCTCAAGGATATGCACCACAATACAACCAACAGCAGGGTCAAGGTAATCAAATGGGTGCTAAGCCCGACAATATGAGCATGGAATATATGTTGAAGGAGATTATGACGGAGCAAGCTAAGCTGGCAGTTGATGTGAGGAAAAATCAGTTGGCCACTTAAAATTTGGAGAAGCAAATTGGTCAGTTAGCAAATGCACAAAATACAAGGTCTCAAGGAGGTCTTCCAAGTGATACTGATCCTAACCCAAAGCAAGTGAGTGCTATTGGTACTCTTAGTGGTAAGAAGTTAGATGATATAGCTCCACCAGCAATAGAATTTGAGTCGAAAGAAGTTGTGGTTGAAAACGAACAAGTTGAGTCTGACAAAATCTATAA
This sequence comes from Capsicum rhomboideum, assembly GCA_031232105.1. NCBI lineage: Eukaryota > Viridiplantae > Streptophyta > Magnoliopsida > Solanales > Solanaceae > Capsicum > Capsicum rhomboideum. Next base: position 19,305,865 of record CP124714.1, read on the forward strand.
AGATGAGAAAGTGGTCCAAAGTGTAAAGTAGCCTCCTCCTTTTCCCCAGAAATTTAATAAGAAGAAGGAGGACGAATGCTTTGGTAAGTTCATTGAATTACTTAAACAAGTGCACATTAATTTGCCACTTGTGGATATCTTACAGGGTATTCCAAAGTATGCTAAGTTTCTGAAGGATATTATGACAAATAAGAGTAGATTGACGGAGTATGCCACAGTTGCACTTACTGAGGAGTGCAGCTCTCGCATTCAAAATCGTTTACCCACCAAGCTGAAGGATCCCAAAGGCTTCACTATAAAAATTACTCTGGGAGATCATGTTTGTGCTCGTAGGTTGTGCGATTTGAGGGTGAGTATTAATCTGATGCCCACTTCAGTTTTCAAAGAGTTGGGTTTGGGTCTTCCTAAACCTAATACTATTATTTTACAGCTTGCAGACCGATCCGTGACTAGACCGGATGATATTGTTGAGAATGTTCTGGTTCAAGTGAGTTCGTTCATCTTTTCGGTTTATTTTGTGGTGCTTAATTTTGAGCCTGATGCAGAAGTCCCATGTATTTTAGGGCATCCATTTCTGGCCACAGGGGGTGCGATCATTGATGTAGCAGCAGGGAAATTGACTATGCGAGCTCATGATAAGGTTGAAGTCTTTGATATTTATAGGACTTTGAAGCTACCAAAAATTTATGAGAACTTGTCAGCTATTACGGCTATAGATTTGGCAGCTGAAAGCATTCACACTTTGTCGACAGATCCCTTGGAAAGAGTTTTGATGAGGCAAGATATTTTTGGTGATGTGGAAGCTAATAAAATGGTGCAGTTTCTTGATCTTATGGGCATTTATGCCAAAGAGGGTGGATGGGAACCCTTAAATCGTCCACTCGGACCTCCACCCAAGCCATCAATTGAGGAGGCCCCGAAGCCTGAATTGAAAGAACTTCCATCTCATCTCAATATGCTTTCTTAGGTGACAATGATACCCTTCCCATTATTCTTGCAGCAAATTTATCAAGGGAACAAGTTGATGCAACATTGGTGATACTCAAACGAAGGAAGAAGGCTATTGGATGGCAAATGTCTGACATCCATGGTATTAATCCGGGTTTATGTATGCATAAAATTTATATGGAGGAAGGGCATAAGCCGAGTGTGTAACACCAATGACGCTTGAATCCAGTAATGAAAAAAGTGGTAAGGAAAGAGGTAATTAAGTGGTTAGATTTGGGCATTGTTTACCCTATCTCTGACAGTACATGGGTTAGTCCAGTACAGTGTGTCCCAAAAAAGGGTGGTATGACGGTAATCATGAATGAAAATAATGAGTAGATTCCTACAAGAACTATGACTGGGTGGCATATTTGCATGGATTATCGAAAACTAAATGATGCCACGAGGAAAGTTCATTATCCGATCCCTTTTATTGATCAGATGTTAGATCGATTAGTCGGGTAGGAATATTATTGCATTCTTGATGGATATTCTGGGTATAATCAAATTGCTATGGATCCTCAAGATTAAGAGACGACTACATTTACATGTCCTTACGACACTTATGCTTTCAAGCGTATGCCCTTTGGATTGTGCAACGCACTGGCTACTTTTCAGCGTTGCATGATGGCAATTTTCTATGACATGGTGAAGGAGTTCGTGGATATTTTTATGGATGATTTTTCGGTCTTCGCTAACTCTTTTGAGGTATGTTTGCAAAACCTAGATAGAGTCCTTGCTTTGTGTGAAGAAACTAATCTTGTTCTCAATTGGGAAAAATGTCATTTTCTTGTGATGGAAGGTATAGTTCTTGGACATAAAGTGTCAAAGCAAGGTCTTAAAGTTGATAGAGCAAATATTGAAGTTATCGAGCAATTACCTCCACCGGTGTCGGTGAAAGGGGTACGTAGTTTCTTGGGACATGCTGGTTTTTACAGACGGTTCATTAAGGATTTTTCGAAGATTGCACGCCCCACGTGCACGCTCTTAGAGAAAGATGTTAAATTTGTATTTTGTGAGTCATGTGTAAAGGCATTTGAGATCTTGAAGAAGAAGTTGGTATAAGCACCTATCCTTATTACTCCGGATTGGGCTTTACCATTCGAGCTCATGTGTAACGCGAGTGATATTGCAGTGGGTGCTGTTCTTGGGCAGCGTAAGAAAAAGGTATTTCACTCTATTTATTATGCGAGTAAGACCCTTGATGCAACCCAAGTGAATTACACGGTGACTGAGAAGGAGATGTTAGCTTTGGTGTACGCCTTTGATAAATTTAGATCGTATTTGGTAGGCACTAACGTCATTGTATACACGGATCATACTGCCTTATGTTATTTGTTCAATAAAAAAGATGCTAATCCTTGATTGATTCGATGGATTTTATAATTACAAGAATTTAATTTGGAGATTAAAGATAAGAAAGGATCAGAAAATCAGATTGCTGACCATCTTTCTAGACTTGAAAGCTCGACACATGTAGCTGATAATGGGCCTATCTGTGAGGAATTTCCAGATGCACAATTGCTAGTATTAGAGGTTGACGAGTTGCCATGGTATGCGGACATTGTAAATTTATTGGTAAGCGAGCTATTTCCTCCTGATTCGAGTTTTCAACAAAAGAAGAAGCTATCATATGAGGTGCATTCTTACATTTGGGACGAGCCTTACTTATTCAAGCAAGGGGCCAACCAAGTAGTGAGAAGATGTATTCCTGATTTAGAGGTTAAGCAGGTGTTAGAGAGTTGTCACGCATCACCTTATAGTGGTCATCATGGAGGTGAATGAACAACACGCAAGATTCTACAATCCGATTTCTTTTGGCCGTCTTTATTCAAAGATGCACATGAGTTTGTGAAAAGTTGTGACAAGTGCCAACGTATGGGGGCGATTTCAAGAATACACGAGATGCCTTTAACTAATATCCTTGAAGTTGAAATTTTTTATGTATGGGGGATAAATTTTATGGGCCCTTTTTCGAAGTCAAATGGAGCCAATACATACTTGTAGCAGTGGATTACCCGTCTAAGTGGGTAGAGGCTGTTGCTCTTCCTACGAATGATTCTAAGGGTATGGTGAAGTTCCTTAAAAAACACATCTTCACAAGGTTTGGAACTCCAAGAGCTATTATTAGAGATGGAGGTTCACACTTTATAAACTATTGAGTGAAGAGGGTGTTGGCTAAATATGGTGTTAGACACAAGGTTTCAACAACGTATCATCCCCAAACAAGTGTCCAAGTTGAAGTGTCTAATCATGAGATAAAACAAATCTTGCAAAAGACTGTGAATACTCAGAGAAAAGATTGGTCGCTTAAGCTAGATAATGCTCTTTGGGCTTATAAAACTGCATATAAAACCCCTATAGGGACTTCTCCATATCATCTTGTCTTTGGGAAAGCATGTTACCTCCCGGTTGAGCTTGAGCACCGAGCATATTGGGCGGTGAAGAAATTAAACCTAGATCCGGAGTTGGCTGGTCAAAGGAGATTGTTGCAACTACATGAGTTGGAAGAGTTTCGTTTCCACGTGTATGAAAATGCAAATATTTATAAGGAGAAAACAAAGTGATGGAATGACAAGAACATTCTCCAACGCACTTTCGAACCAGGCCAATTGGTACTACTGTTTAATTCTAGACTTAGGTTGTTTTCGAGCAAGCTAAGATCTAAGTGGAGTGGTCTTTGTGAGGTAAGTTGTACAACTCCCCATGGTGCAGTGGAAATCATGAATAAAGGTGATGGTACTAAATTTCTTGTGAATGTCCAAAGGTTGAAACACTATTTTGGGGAAGATGCGAAGCGTAAGTAGGAAGTGCTTCACCTTGATGATGATTGAGCCAAGCTTGGTCGAACCGCGACATTAAACGAGGTGCTGCATGGGAGGCAACCCATGAATGTATTGTCATAGTTAGGAATTATCAAGTGAAAAATACAAAAAAAAGAGTCGTGCCACGACCAAAACTAAGTCGCTTGATGGGAGGCAACCCATTTCTTTTTCATTTTTTCTTTTCTAACCTAGATCTAGGAGTTATTATTTATACAGGGATTCATAGAGTGTTTTTCCAAGAGAAAAAGGTAAGTTGGAGAGTGGATGATCTTTTGAAGGTGTTAGGGAGGTAAGAAATGCTTTTGAGTGAAGTTTTGCGTCGTGGGACTTGAAAAATCCCCAAAAATATGTTGAAAACTGCAGAAAAACTGCCTAGGTATGATGTCAAGTATAGGGCGCGACACCTAGCGTGTCGGGCCGTACTTGCCCAAAATTTAGATAGCATGGACAGTGGGCAGGCGCGCCAGGCAGTATGCCGGGCCGCTCCTTCCCATATTTTTGGTGTGGTTGGCAGTGGAGTAGCACGACAAGAGGCTTGTTGGGCCGCTACCCCCTTAAGTCCTTGGGCTGAATTTTTTAAAAGGGGGAGGACCCCACACCCTCCTACTCGACCCACCCCACCCCCTAACTATTAGAACCCCCAATTTTCTTTCACTTCATATAAAAATCCCTTCCCCTAACCTATTTTCTCCTCAAATTCATAATTTCTCTTCCCCTTCCAACCCACCACGCCACCAATTGCAATTTATTCTTCTCTTTCTTGGGTTGTGCTTGTAAGATTACATTAAGGCTACCAAGGTATGTGTTCTTTGAGCTTTCTCTCTCTAGATTGCCATGAGATTGTTGGAAAAATTTGGGGTTGTGAATTTTGAATTTTTGTTACCCATTCTTTTCCTTGTATTCTAGTGTGATTATTGTTGTGGAGTTAGAAGTTATGGGGTGTCATGAATAAGAACTTGAAGTTGCAAGTGCAAGTGGTAGAATTAATCATGTTTTATTTGGAAAACTTCCATATGGGTTTGTCGGAATGATGCAACGTAATGAAATTGTTTGGTGAATTCACTTGGAATAACCCATATATTGTTGAATTTGCATGGAACTTGTTTGAATTTTTGAGTAAAACAAGTAATCCATTATAATGATATTCATGGGAATGTGGAACTTGTGTTGGGGATAATGAACTTGAATATGGGTTGGAATTCTTGATTGGGCATTAAGTGCAAAGGGGAAGTCTAAGTACCCTAACACCCATAGATTTTGAATTGATGCTAATCAACTAAGTGTGGGGTGGTCCTTAAAGCCAACACACATTGGGTTATTTAGCTATCTTTCAATGGGAAATTGACATACTTGTTGGAACTTTGTCAGAGGTACCATGTCAGAATCTAACGTGGTAGCTTCACGTTTACACAAGCGAAGACGATCTGAAAATAAGGTTCCAGCGGCTCCCCCAGTCCCTAAAGGCTAGAAAATAAAACATGGGTTAAATGTTGTCTCTAGTGCTGACAAAAATTGGTACAAGAGTCACACCAAGGTAAAATACTTTGCAGATGAGTGTATTGATCGAGACAGTCTAGCCTGGACTTACCCAAAAATATTGGATCGCATTATGAAATTGGGTATGGGTTTCATCTTTGCAAAACCAACTGATTGTAACCTTCATCTTGTGAGGGAATTATATGCGAATTGGAACCCAGATGCACCTACCAGCTCGGTAATTGTGCGAGGGTCAGATGTCATACTGGATTCTCTAGGCCTAAATGGGTTATTGGGAGCACATACTCGCGCTAGTCCCCACGACCTGCGTAAGCTGCATGTTCGACCTCCCTATGCGCAGATTCGCCACACACTTTGTGGCCGACGTTCGACGACAAGGTGGCTTCGACACCATAAAAAAAGGTAGCACATGAGTTTACTCTATGCTCATTTGAATAAAGAAGCGCGGATTTAGTTGAAGATTATTTTTTATTGCTTGATTTAGGGTAGCCACATGATGGAGGTCACTAGGGATCGAGTTTGTTTGGTTTATGTTTTAATGAATGATGTCGAAATCGATGTGGGTTTCGTGGTGCTATCGTCTATGTGCTGATCTCAGCTACAGGGAGGCCTTCGATATGCTTTTGGAGATGTGTTGACCAAATTAATGAGAGCATTCGACGTGGCTGAAAAAGCATTTGATTATCATCCTCCTTTAGTGATGACACCTGTTGATGTCACCTAAACCAAAGCACCTGATGCGCTAGGTCTCACTCTCACATTAGAAGAGCGTCATGCTCGTGATGACGGGATCTTATCCTGTATGTATGGTTTGGAGATGCTACGCCATAGGACTAGGGGTAGGCCCTCTACGACAGATGAGCTGAGCCAGGTTAAGAAGGAGTATCCTCTAAATGAGCATGCCATGGCATTGTTGCTGATTGGGCCAGATTTTGTTGAGCCCATGGATGATGATGTCCGCCACCCCAAATCCGATAAGGACGAGGTGGAAGAGGGTTCTTCACCTTTAGCAGGATGTGGCCCGGAGGATGACGACTTCCTCGATTAACCAGAGAGCTCCTTATACCCTACTCTTAACTTGTTTAATTTATGTAGCATTAGGGACAATGCTAATCTTTTAAGTGTAGGGTGAGGTGTTATGGGATTCCCTTTATATATGTATATATGTGTTTTTAGTTATTTTATTTTGGGTTCCTTAGCCTTTGTTTTCTATTTTTTTACTAAGGATAGTCCCTTTGAACCGTACAAAAGCACAAAAAGTTTTTTTTTTTTTTTAGATTGAGTCTTTTAGTCATAGTATTAGGAACTTTGCTCTATGATGGATGGATGACGACCGTCTTAAGAGTAAATTAGTCATGTTATTGTTGGGTGTTCATGCTTGCTATGTAATTACTCATACACATTCGGTATAATTGTGGAACTTGCTAAGTTATACAATAGCAAGTGTTGAGACATCTAATGCTCACTTAGTCAACTTGATAAGTTGCTTATGTTGAACTCGTGCATGACTTCGTATAAACTTTACGATGAGCCTTCTTGAGTTAAAATATGTACCATGTGTGAGTGAGATTTTTGTGATATTCCATGTGCATATTGATGTCTTGAACTTGCGCAGTGTGTTTGCAAAGAGAAATAAAGAGTGTTGAGTTTAGGAGATGATATAGGCATCTCTTTGATAGCCATGTTCTATACCTACTTTATCTACCCTTTTTGCATGATCTTAGTTAGCCCCGTTGAGCCTTTAGCCTATTATTTGGTAGCCTTATATGTAGCTTAATCCTTTTCTTAAATTTAACCGTAATTTGATCCAAAACTCCTAAGCACTTTAGTTGAGAAATTAAGATGTTAAGGAGTGTAAAAATTGAAGAAGGAAAAAGTGAAGTTGAAGCTCCAAGTAAATAGCTTTTGGTGTGTGAAAAAGTTTATGTGTTGTTGGTAGTGAGTAATGTAATGAAAAGAAAAATTAACCAAAAGAAGTGAATCATATGCTAATAACAAATACTCCCTGCCTAATACGTGTAAGCTAGCTTAAATTGATGGGGCAAAACAAAAGAGAATTGGGAAGACAAAAGTGGTGTAAAATAGGTGGGTTGGAGGTGATCTTTAAGTGAATTGTAGTGTATTAAACCGCTTATGAAAGATAGTCACTATTCTTAACCAAATTGTTCCTACCCGTCCTTTAGCCTACATTACAACCTTTAAAGTCCTACTTGATCTTGAGCTTTGACATTCTAATATTAGTGGAGTACTACACTAAGGGAAAGCTTATGGTTCATCTTGTGTTGAATGTGAATTCTTTTAGAGAGTGAGAGGACTTTTATTCATGCCCCCATTCAATCATTACTTTGAATGAATTGACCGAGATGTTGGGTGATTCTCTTATGGTGAGGGCGCATGTTTAGCAAAGTGTGGTGATCCATTGATAACGTGTCATGCATGAATTCACAACTAGTAGAGTTGTTTTGTGAGGATAGGTCGTTTCAATTTGCTATTCACTTGTTGGTGATATTAGCATGTTAGTTGCATAAATTGATGAAGGTAGTTGTGTAGCTATGCTTGAATGCCTATTGTTTGTTGGTTGTCTAAAGTCGCCTTGGGTTGATTGTGGTAATTGTTTGAGGACGAACAAAGGTTTAAGTATGGGGTGGTGATCTAGGGCGTATAAATATGCCCTATTGCCGTCTTCGACCCATGTGTACCTTAGTTTTGAGAGAAATAAGTGCGTATTTTATATTGTTTTGATGAAATATTTGATATTGTGCTAATAAATATGATTAGACCCTTGTAGGTGGAATTTGTGATAAATTGGAGCATTTTTGGAGTGGAAATTGAGGCTTGAAGGATTTACTAGCAAAGGATCTTAAAGATAAGAGAGAAGCCAAAGATTTGGACTTGAAGAATCCACTCGAATCCACGAAGAAAGGAAGAAAATCGGAGTTTAAGTGTTTGGCGGGCCAACTAGCGTACCGGGCCGCTTTGCACCAATATTTTGTTTGGATGGACAGCAGAGGGGCGCGCCAAGGGGCGTGCCGGGCCGCTATTGCCCAAATTTCGGAGGCAAAATTTGGCTAAGTGTCTGGCGCGTTAGGTAGCGTGCCGGGTCGCTTTTTGGCAATTGTTGACTCCGAATTCTAGTCTATAAATAGGGCTCTTGGGTTATTTTATCAAGATTCGAGGGTGGTTGGACTACTTTTTGGCGATTTGGGCATCCAATTTAGGGTTAATTCTTCTTTTCGTCTTTTATTTATTTTTATGAATTTTTATCAAAGTAGGATGTTAATTCAAAGTATGAGTGGCTAAAATCCTTCATTCTTGGGGTTAAGGCTACAAACATGAATCTCGTGAGTTGAATATTATTGATTTTTGCTGAAGTTTATCAATTTATGGTTATTCTTATATTCTTGTTTGTACTATTTTAATGCTTGATCACCATTGGAATAAATCACTTGTCTTGAGGTGAGCTCGAGAGAGAAACTAAGAGATAGAATGGGGAATATAAGGAGCGCGATCTTTACTCGAGGAAGAGATTCCAAGAGATTGATATGCGGTTAGGACCGAGAGGTACTTAATTCGCCACGCAAGTTCAAATACGGGAAGACAACTTAATGGTGTTAGAGTTGGTTAAATCTATGCCCGCTCAATGATGTAGTTAGGTTTCCAATTTCTAATAGAAGGTTATAGTTTGGAGACGAATATAATCATAATATAAACCTCGTGATCAATAACCAAGATAAACGACTCAAATTGCTTAAACCAGTAATATTCATGTTCTAGAGATGATGTTCTAAGTGCCTTGACCCTGGGAATTTACTTTTTATTGACTTTTATATCATAGTTGCGAAAACTGAAGTTACGGTAACAAAAATAGTAGTTTATATTCCGCAATCATTTAATTTTTAGTAACAAATCCCTTGTCTTTTTAGCATCACTAGTTTTTAATTATTGTTTGTCGTATAAAATTGACTTCTGTTGACAAAAGTCCCTTGGGTTCGATATCCGGCTCTTTTAAAGGAGCCATTATATTACTTGAATGATCACGTGCACTTGCGTGTATAGCTGGGTTGCAACACTGAGCAACATGCCTCAATACCAGAAGATTAGTTACAATTTTAATGACAAAGTTTGGAAAGTCTATTGGGTCTTGAAAATCTAAGAAACAAATTGTGGTATCAAGGAGTTCTGCAAAAGCAGAATATAGAATCCTGGCCCCTACTATTGCCGAACTAACTTGGTTACTTGGAATGTTAAAATAGGGTCTAAAATGCTGCAACCTGTAAAGGCGTTCAATGATAGTAAGTCAGCACTATAAATAGTTGCAAACCTTGTCTATCATGAAAGAACCAAACACATAGAGATTGATTGTCAATTCAACAAGGACTTGTTACCACTCAGTACATTTCAACCAAAGATCAGCCAAACTAGGTGTACTTGATATATTCCATCCACCTAGTTCGAGGGGAGTGTGAAAGTATGTACTAGAAGGGTATCTTGGTAATTAACCTAAACTAAGTTAGTTAAATGAAGCTGTTAGGAAGTTAGTTAAGTAGTCAGCTAAATTAATTAGTTAACGGCCAATCAAGTTACTAATCAACTAATAGATACAACTCTATATATAGTTGTATATCAGTCATTGTAAAGCTCAAGAATTCAACATCAAATAATCACTAATCTCTCATGCTCTCTCCTTTATCTATTCTCTTATATACTTTCTTCTTCTACTACTTTCTTCTCACTGTATTGAATGCTAGTTATATTACATTAATGATAAAAAGCTTAACACTTCTTATTCTTAATACTTTTCCAATATGAAAAGGGGAAAAAAATGATTTAGGTCTTAAAAAATAATTTGGTGAGTAATTATTATTGAACATAAAAACATGAAAAAAAGAAAAAAATCTCTACTAAAAATGACAATAATAAACTGAGGAGGAAGTATGTTGTATCTAATTTTGTCTAATGGGACAAAGTTCTTTTAAGGTTAGACCAGATCAAGGTGGACTAGTTTGGTAAGCTTGTCGTACCCGCACACATAATCTTTCATATTCCAGTTGAAAGAATTACTTACATCAACAAGGTCAACATTCCCCTCTATCAATCAAAATTTATATTTCCTATTTTTTAATCTAATGTGCATGCATTATCTGTGTAGAGTGTGTGCACATGATGCGCAATACCAAGGTGACTTTTATTGGTTTGATGCCACACAACTACAGGTCCACAACATGTGAATGGAACAGTTCTTGATGTGATAAGAGTGTGCATGCAAGTGAAATAGCAGTACTTAGTGCATAGTGTTAAGATGTTAAGACTTTTAAGTGCTCGTTTGCTTGGTTAGTATCGGGGCACAAAACTCAGTTTTGTTTTACATATTATACTCAGTTTTGTTTTACATATTATTTGGTTATAAGATAAGTTAAGCAACAACCCATATAGAGCCTGTTCGGATTGACTTTTGACTTATTTTTATCTTTTTTGATTTAAATTCAAGTGCTTAAAAATATTTTTTTATTTTATTGAAACGCTATAAAGGTGCTTAATAACTATTTAGAAAAATATTTAAAATAAGTTAATCCAAACATACACATGAGTACTATTTTATGCATGATATAGTAAAAATACAGATATTGGAAAGACAATAAACATTCAAGAAGAAATATTTAATTTTCCAGTAGCTAGTTGGGTTGTTAGATGCCATACATCCGCAATACGGGTGTCAGGGTGACTGTTTGGCATGCGTGGATACCCATACCCCCTTTATTATTTCTGGGGCTAACGCTTAAATGAATATCCACAAAGTTTATATTAAACTTTATATGTATTTGGAAATTATATATATTCGATTCAAATTTTTTATAGCAACTCATTTGATTTATAAAAAATGAAATCAATTATTTATTATTTATTATATATAAATAATAAAAAATTAACAAAAATATATATGATGAGAACTCATAGTATCTTTTTTTCACTACTTATCTGGCCCTGGTCATGGCTAAAATTAGTTACTACTCCCTTTCTTTATTTTTAGTTGTCACTATTTTTCTAATTGAATTTTTATTTTTACTTGTTACTTTTGATATATTAAGAAAAGATAATTTTTTTTTTCTATTTTATCTTTAGCATTAATTATTTATTTTCTAAATTATTTTCAAGATATTACTTTAAATATCAATTAATAGAGATAATATGATAAAATAATTATATTAATAATTATTTTCTTAATAAGTTTGTCATATTAAAAAATAACAAGTAAAAACGAATGGAGGGAGTATATGACTTGGTCGTTGTTCAGGTGATGATAGGTGTGCTGAAAGTACGAATTAAATTCTTTTGTTCAAAGAAGAATTAAGGAACACGTGGATACATTATTTAGTGCACACGTAAGACTATTTGCAGGTGGGTTCCATCTTCTTGGTGGGGTCTGTTTGATGTGTCAAGTACAAAGTGGATTTAAGAATGTTTGTGCACGAGATACTGTTAGATTTAATGACAAACGTGATACTGTTTAGATTTAGTATTTGTTTGGAAAATCACCTGCTAATTGAAATTAATATAATTATTAGGATAGTAATTATTAGAATAGTAATTATACAGTCTAATAATTATGATGACTTATTTGTTTGTCACAATATAATTACAGAGTAATTACAAGTATATAGTTTGGTTGCACAAGTGTAATTATATGGTTATATTCAATTTTTAAAATAAAAGTTAATTATTAAAAATTTATATTAGACAAATAAGTACCTTTATAAATGATATTAAATTAAATATTATATATATATAGTCTTTTGAAATATATTAATTAATAAATGTATGTTATTATAAAAAAATAATGGACTAGTATATTTTAATTAAATTAATCATAAAAACATAAAGTACATGATTTTTAAGAACATCATGAAATGCATGTTTGACAAAAGGATTAATATTACAAATATAATATCATAAAATTATTAAAACATTTGACAAACAGATAATCTATCAATTCTAATTAAAAAATGAATGGCTTGCAATGTAAAATATTATGTCAATACTAGTAAAATAAATAAATTGAAAGTGGAAATATAACATAAGTTCAAAATTCAAAAAAAAATAATACTACTCTTATGTCAAATTTCAACATAACATAAATATGATTCAAAATAAAAGAAAAACCTAAGTCTATAACCTTATTCAACAATGAATTCTACTTAATTTAAAATTAGAATACTAGCTAAATTATGCTAAATGAAAAAATAAACATAAAATAAATAAAAAAAGTAGATAATACGAAAAATTACATGGAATCACAAGAAGTAAAGTTTGGGAAATGAAATATAAATAATATAAAATAAAAAATATTTTTTAAACAATATTAGAATTATAAAAATAGAAAGAACTTAAAATAATAGAAATTTAAAATAAATTAAAATGAAAAAAATAAAAATAGAAATAAAAGAAAGTAATTAAAAAGTAATCAACTTGTAATTACATCATGTAATTACCAGCAATTCACAGCTCCCCTCTGTGAATTGGAGAGTGTAATTATCCCCTGCCAATTACACCTAATTACCTACTGACCAAGCAATTACCTGGTCAACCAAACATGTCAAACAGTGTAATTACACTCAATTACACCAAATCCAATTACCAGGATGACTTTCCAAACGGACCGTTAATGACAAATATAAATGATTCCTTCCCCTTGTGCCGTTCATTTTAAACTTTATATACTTTTTAAAAAATAATAATTAATATAAATATTTTATTATAATATCAATATTAATTAAATAATTACAAGAATACCAAATACAATACCGTTCATCTTTGACGCAAAAGTGCTTGATGAGTAAACTCTTGCGCAAAGGTGATTGCTTGACATTTTTGAACCAGAAAATGCTTGGTTTCTTTCGAATAGGCCCTGTAAGGAGAAGGAAGATTGTAATGCCTAACATATGTATATTATATAGAATTTACCTATAGTCTCCATTTGGGTAACGTCTAGTGTCAAAGTCATTGAATCGGTGACGGTACTGTATGGGAGGTAGAACCGTCAAAATGGGCTGGTCCAACCCAACCCAACTCTAGCGTGCTAGAGAGTTAAACAGGTTAGGACGAGCTAGCTCTTTTAACTAAAGGGCCTTTAAAATAGCAGCCCAACCCAGCTCTAAGAGGGCCACGGGTTGGGACGGGTTGACCCTTCAAAAAAAATAAAAGTAACCCAAAACATGATAAACGAAAATAATGTAAGTCCTAGACAATCACAAACTATTATGCTTTCACTTTAATATGTCATCTACTAGTTTTTAGCATGTTATAGGCACCTTACTAATACCTTTAGTTGTAATTAGCTCGTGACATTTACTGCAATAAGCAGAGAAAGGATGATAAACTACAAATTCCTTGGGGAAATTCTAATATGGTCAAGATAATAAATACAAGTATACACAAAGTATCTACATAAAAGCAGTAAGATTGTAATAGAAGAAAACCTAACTTTCAAGAACAAAATATTGCATTAAGCAAAGGCAACAAGTACTAAACCATCACGAGTAAAGCAACTTTTTGAAGTTCACAACTAAAAGCAGCTTATCGGCCATTTCAAACACACACTAAGAACTTTTAAAAATTTAGTATCAACCAAAGGATGGACAAAAAATAACTAGCTAGTTAAAAAAGATTGACAAAATCCTAATTCCTAACAAATAAATGACCAACTTAAAAATATTTAATAATAATATTTAAAATCCCGGCCCACAGGTTGGCCTCTGAGGCTAACGGGTTAGGCCTCTGAGGCCGATGGGCCAAGTGAGGCTGGACTTATAAGTCTCATTCCTAATTGGGCTGAAAAAACTTAGCCCAACCTCACTTAATTAAAGGATTGGGTTGGGCCGACCTCACGCGCCAAGTCTATTTTGAAAGCTCTAATGGGAGGTCATGTTAGAAAATAACTCGACATCAGGATGATAAAAAGTTTAGTACCTTTCATAATGACTTTTTCAATATGAAAAAAAAAACAAAAAAACTTTCTAGCTTCATCCACTTTATCTGACACCTTTTTTTTTTTTAATCCATTTTAAAAAAAATGTCATCTTAATATAATTAGAAATAATTTAACTTTTAAATTCTCATTTTACCATTACTGAAATGATTTATAGTCATACAAATATTTAAGGTTTGTTTTAAATTATAAATTTTAAATGTTTTTTTTCCCTTAAACATCGTACCAAATCAAATAATGTTACGGGACCGAGGAGAAGTTTCTAATTTTGTCCAATAGTACAAAGATCTTTTAAGGTTAGACCAACTCAAAGTGGACTTAGTTGGGTAAGCTTGTCGTACACGCACACGTAATCTTTCATGTTCCAATTGGAAAAATTTCTTCCATCGACGAGGTCAACATTCCCCTCTTTCTAATCAAAACTTATATTTTCTTCGTTTTAATTTTGTTTTCCTTTTTTAGTATAGTTCAAAAAATGAATTTTTTATTTCATGATTCTTTAATTTGAATAATCATATGACATATTTACAATCACAAGATTAAAAAAGATATATTTTGTACTTTAGATATATCTTTAGTTTAACATCACATGATTTGAAAATCTTCTTAACTTTTTAAAACTTCATATACATTCAAAATAAAACAAATAAATTAAAACAAATGGAGTAGTTTATTTGGCCAGACTTTTAAGTAGTCAAAAGTATTTATTTTTCTTAAAATAAGTACTCAAAGAGTTATATGTTTTGCCAAGTTTTTAGATAGAAAATAAGTAATTTGAGAAGCTGAAAAAAACAGTAATTTTCCTTGAAAGCACTTTTGGAACCTTGAACAAGTATAAATTCTGCTCTAACATTGGCCAAAATATTTTTTAAAATTAATTAGTCAAATATAAATTAGTGGTCTCTAAAATTACTTTTTGTTTAAAAGCACTTCTAACAAAAAGCAAATTATAAAATAAGTAGCTTTAAAACTTTCATGGTACCGGTTATTACACGGATGAAAAAAAATCCTAATATTTTTGTTTCTTCTGAAATTTGGTCACGAGGGGCCATAATTCTCAACCAAGAAAGGAAATAATAACCAAATTAGTTTCTTCCTTAAGCATATAAAATCAACAATTTGGTTCATTACAAATTCTCAACAGTATTACTCACACCGAAATCCAATTGATTTTTATTTCTTATTAACGTAAATATCACTTATCAACTTCCAAAATACATCCTGCAATTAATTATGAATCGTGTGTTACACAGCATAATATTGTCTATGTATCCAATGAACACCGAAAAATATAAATAAAATAAAGCAGAAGAGTTGTATAAGGAGCATTTTGGTGTGTCTTTTAAAACTCAATTTATGTTACAATGTTTCCTCCATTTTAATTTATTTGTCTAATTTTAATTTGAGACGAAGTTTTAGAAAGTATGAAAAGAATACTTTATTTGCCATCGATTTTTGGGACAATCAAATTTGTAAGCGGGTCAAGAACACACATTACAGTTCTATCTTCTAGTTAGTAACGAGAGTTTGCAAGATAGTAAATAGACAAAGTATATAAATAAATCAAACAATGAGAAAAACAAAGATCAAAAATAAATCTGAATGACAACGTAGTCCTTAGTTTTTTAGCTATGAGCCAGTCGAGGCTGCAATTGTTAGGCTAGCGAGCCTAACAGCAAGAACAAGTAAAAAATCAATTATGGCTATGAAGAAAGCTTAAGAACAAAGCTAAAGACTTTTATTGCTTGAAGGTAGAGAGGAGCGAAAATTAGATCCCTTTACAACGGGAGAGGGGGTGTTTATTTATAGGGTACAAATACTACTATTAGCCAACATGAGAATGCCACTTTAAACCTATAGTACAACAACTAATGGACGATGACCACCTGTCGTTGAGCCATTGGAGGGTGCCAACACAATATTGCGTGTCTAACGCAGTTCAACCGAGGGTTGCCTGTGCACCTGAAAACCCTGACACACTGTCCTTCTATCTGTCCTTTCGGGTGAGGTCACCATTGTTGGATTCTCGAGCCATTCCTTTTCTTACCTGAAAGGACGTTCTCGCATATCGATTTCATCTCAGACAACACCTATCTTGGGTCGGTTTCAATCCTACCCAGCTCGAGTCGGCCTAATCTTTATCAACACTATTTTACCCCATACAGATAGTCCCTTCATCTTTTGGTTGCGCAACCTTTAGTGCGAGCAGAAGATGGAAGTAAACACAAAAGAACCCCTTTCATTCGTCATTCTTCCAACCCTTTTTGTCGAAACATTGCATAGCCCTGTTCTATTATGACGCCTCTAATCAAATCCCATCCCCTTTCTGGCACGTTCTGACTGGAGGGGAGGTGATGTTCCTCGGGAGCCGCCTTGACGCTTCATATCCTAGCATCGATTCGCAATCCCTTGCAGTGATGATATGCCTTGACGCTTCATATCCTAGGACCGATTTGCATTCCTTCACTGTGCTTATATATTTACCTCTCATCAAAGATTTCCCTTTACTTTTTATCCTTATTTTCTTACAGCTTTACACCTACAAGAAAAACCTTTAAACCAAAGTATTTTCTCTTCCCTCTACACTTTACGTCTCATAATTCTAGCCCCATTTTCTTTTGTTAAGCTCGAATAAGTCGTCTTGCGATTGTGAAGGGGACGAGGTTACTTTTGGTTACATTGTGGAGCGTATTATGCTGACAGTTCATTATTTTGTTGATGAATTCAGAGTTCCTTCAGATGGCAAACAAAATGCTTCACCTGTTGGGGAGGTGACTTCCCAAATATCCAGGACAGATTTTGAGTCTGTTTGGGCTGCTTGCGGTTGGTCACCAGACTTCTGTGCAGAAGTTCCCCATGCTACTGACAAGATCACCACCTAGAGGCTTGGATTTACCTTCATATACACATTTTCATTTTTTCTAGGCTTGAGTGACCCTATTGATAACATTATCATTTCATTTTTTTGTACTTTCCAACTGAGCCCGAGGTAGCTCAGCCCTGGATTATAGAATGTTGGCCTGCCTTAGAATTCTAGACAATTTGACTGGTATGGAGTTAACTATAATATATCTTCTCCTACTCTTCTTTCCTTGGCTAGTCCATGGAGACATAGTTCAATCGAAACCCCATGGGCCATGCTCGATCTTGGATGATTGGGATGATTTTCTCAGCCTCAATTGGACTTCTCGTTATATGGCTATCACCTCCACGGATCTAGTCGGGGCGCCTTCCCCTTCTCCATGGAACGTTCACCCTAAGTTCCTATTATCCTCCTATTTAATTGTCTCATTCAAACTTTTGGGTGGTCTTCTGACCATTCTTATTTTGCGACTCTCCGATGGCATCCTCCGACTAGCGTCTTTTCATTTCTTTTTGGTCTTTTCAGAGAGTGGGTTTGTGGAATCCTCTCATCGGGTAGGATAAGAAATTGGGCCACTTTTTTTTTTCACTTCGGGGATCTAGCCTGCCTTTTGGTGAGCATCGCAAACTCTTGATTTTTCACCCAAGGTATCAGTGACTTATCACTTTATGTCTAACACTTTTTTCTCTTTTAGTATGTAGGTTCTTTTGCAAGCAATGCGCTGCCTGTATTTTCGGCCACTGCATTCATCCTTCCCTACTTGGCCGAGCCTAAAGTGCCTTCTTTGTCCTAGCCTATGGAAGCTAGCCCTATTGTATAAACTGCCACCTAGTGTAGTGAGGTCGGCTTGGGACCAGTCGCGACCCTTTTTCATCTTTCTAAGGAAAAAGACCAGCCCAGGGGGTTGTAGTTTTAGATAACGACTCTGACGAGGAAGGCTGCAAGCCTATTAATAAAAGGTCTCGGGGTACGGTCCGCGCGAAGAGCTTAATTGTTCTTGTCGAGAGATTGCCTGTTGTGGGTCCTAATCCTATCCCTGAATGTAGACCAAACCTACTTCAATGGTCGCTGAGCAGAGGCCTATATATGAGGTTGGGAACCCTATCTGATCAGGGGCCTCTTACCTCCTTGGGTCGCATTGTGAATGACCCTTACACGTTATCAGTCCAATTTCCCGCATCGAAAGGTGGGGTTTTGCTGCCCAGAATATTTTATATATCCGTTCTTATAGATGTTGATTTTCTATCTAAGCCAACTAGAGTGTCCAACTACCTCATACCTTTAGTCTCCCTAATGATCAAAGGAGGATGGACGCAGTGCGAATGAGTGTTTGGCTATCAAGAGTGCCCATGTTTCAGCTTGGGTGAGTAGACTTTTCCTTACGCTATGTTGTCCTTCAGCCTTTGGGCTTTCTGATACCTTACACCATTTTTGTCTTCCTCCTCAACTTTTCGCAGGCTAGCCTGTTGGCTGCTGAGAATCTACAGCGGTAGCAGAAAGAAAAGAAGGTTTAGGAGGCGTACTGTGCTGCGCTAGAGACGAGCTTGAGCTCACTGTAGAATCAATCTTTGTTGGTAGAGTCCCTTTCCCTTTGCAATTCTAAGATCGATACTCTCAAGCTTTTGATCAAGAAAGCTAAATAAGGGAGAGATACTTTTAAAGGGGACACTCAATAAGGTTTTCTCGAAATCAACAATCTGGATAGAGAGTGTGCAACAAATGTAAAAGTGATTAAGGGGATTCTACACTGACAGAATAAGCTTTAGGTAGACCTTGATAGGGTGTTTTGGAGTGTTGACCCTTATGCCACGGATGAACCGACCCTTTACGTCCTGTTGCAAGGTCAGAACATGTTGAGGTCTTTCATCTTAACGAGAAGATTCAGCTGCTTTCGGCTTCCAGGTCAAGTGGAGGGGCTCAGGGTTCTATTAAGACAACACTCGAGACTCAAGTCACCTAGATCAAGATTATCGTAAAGGTGAAATCTGGCCGACTGGATTTAGAAACTGAGATAGCCTAGGCATAAAACTTGATTGATCATTTGGGGGAAGATGTTACCCGAGAAGACAGTGGATTAGGGTCCTCCAGGCGAAGCATCAATTCAGGACCTAGCAGTATCTCTCCTACAAGCGCTCAGGAAGCATAAACCTGACTTATTGTTTTTGAGTAGATTTCATTTTTTGTTTTCCTTGTACAGATTCTTGGGTAGGTGTTGTGGTCAAAGCTTGTAATCAATGAAGTTTTTGTATGCCTACTATTTTGTAAAATGCTCTTCCTTTTTAGTAGTTTTTTATTAAATACTAGTTGCCAGGTGGCAATCCCTTATTTCTTGGTTAAAAGGTACTTTGCTCCGTGCATTCAAAGGAAAAGCTTATTCCTCCCTTTTATTCTTCTATAATAGGAGGATACCTCAATATGAGACTCAACCAACACCTAAATAGGCCTAACCTGTCGCCTAGATGGTAGCCACTATGCTCCATGCTTCTGACCTTTCTCTTGCATTGGCCTCTTTTACACTTGGCTCCCTGTTTTCTCCCTAGTTCCTGATTCTCCTTTGTCTTTGACCCTGGTGTTCTTTTCCACTACCATGGTTAACAATTAAGGGTAGAGTAGGAACTAGAGAAAAAATTGAGAGGGATGAGCGATTTAGGTTTCATATGAGGGAGGCATTCCCTTTTTTGTTCTCATGAGGGTCAGGTTTACTGTCTCATTTTCTTATTTTTGTTGTTGTTCTCCGACTTTGTGTTCAAGGAGGGGGAACTTCATTTCCATCCTTGATTTTTACCATCACCGAAAGTGCCTATCTTGAGAAGGTACAGAGCCAAGATGCTTCACCTGGCGAGATCTGTAAAGCTTTAGAGCTTTCTGCTCTACTGGTTGTTCCCTCTGAGTGGTTGTGAAGGCTTTGTTCGCATTTTTCTTCCACGAGATGGATATGTACCTTTTTTAAGGCACTCAATCATAGTCGTTCTTTTTAGTTTTCAAATATGTAAATGTACTATTATGTTGAGGATTTATTGTAATGTTGAATGAAGAGGTTTTTGACTGCTCATTTTATGTATACCCCAAGATCCTTTGTAATAACCCATCCTATCGTTATGGTATTGGTTAGCATACAAAAGTTTAGGTTAAGTTTTCCCTCGGACGAAAATATTGAAAATTTTAGGCTAGGCTGGTTTTGAGCATATTTTTAGTGTTGTATGGTCTATAGAAATCTAGTGGCTTATGGTTTTATAGTCGGTGAATTTAAGCTGATAAAATGCTAGTCGAGAGGTTTAGTAATCCATAGAAACGTTTTAAATGAAATTTGGATGTATAGAACTCCGATTATAGCATTTACCATGATAGAAAAAATCCGTGTTGTTAAAAAGAAATCCTTCATCGTAAAAAGGAGGAAAATACAAAATTTCCCTGAGTTTATGTTTAAGCTCCGCTATAGCGTCCCTAGGCTCACTATAGCGGGACCGCTATAGCGATCAGAGGGACCACTATAGAGGTCCACAGTTTTAGCAGAGAACCGCTATAGTGTATCTTGGGCAGAATAACTGCATGGGTTCTGAGTTTTTAAATTATTTTCTTCCAAAATCTCAAACTAGGGTCGTGTGATATGATTTTCTCTAATTTAGGGTGAATTCCATCATTAAGGTAAGATTATTTCACTATTCTTACATAAATTAACTTTTTTAATCTTTAAATCATTAGAATCATAATGTTAGGAAGGATTATGGGTTAAACCCTAAGAATGATAAACTTAAGATAATCACCCTTGGGTGGCCTTAAAATCAATTGTAAATGATTTTAGGTTGCTAGATTTGACTTTCTAATGTAGATTCCTTCCTCTTTGACATGAATTATAGGGGAAATTGGGTGATTAATGGGTAAAAACCTGAATTAGAGGTTTAGGGTATGAACTAGGTTGAAACTTATGGGGTTTAGTTCCTAATGCTTGTAAATGGATAATAAGTTATTAAATTCTCTTCATTTACTATTTTAGCCATCCTGCCCTTATAACAACTCTGGAACCCAAATCAGTCTTGCAAAAGTGGTAACCCCTATTGTAAGACTCTTCGGCCTCAAAAGACGGGGTTGAATGCAGCTATAACAATACCAATCTCCTCTGGAGCAAGGAAAAACAACTCTACCTGGTATCGGTAATGATTAACATATTCTTTTTTAAAGATGGGAACCCTTACTTAAGAATAGAGAGTGGCCGAGCAATATAGTAGTCTGTTGGACAAACTTAGGGTAACAATCTCGGTAGAAAAATTGATAATATCTGAGAACGGAACCATTGAGTTTGCTAAGAGATTTTGGACTAAGGATATGTAGGCCAAGAACAATTGAAAAAGGCAAGGAAAGGGAAAGCTTTGGCGAATTAGAGCATTCTAGGCACACGTTTGAGGTAGGTAAGGTTTAAATGTAGTTATAGACTTAATTTAATTTGTGCGTATTCATGAGTCGAATAATTATGAATTAGCCTTCGGGCATACTTGTGATTTGGAAAGTAACTGTGTGATTGATTTTATTCATATCAGCGATGGACTTGAACTTGACTATGTGTTTAGACAATTGTGTCATGGCATGTTAGTGCATTTCATCAAATTATTACTGATATTGATTGAGATGTTCACATATTATGATCTCCAGAGGGTTGGGTACCATGCCGGTACGTGTTTCTTATATTTTGATATTCAGAGAATCGGGTACCACACTGGTATGATTCATGGATCGAGCTCGTCCCCTACAGATTATGACTATTGGGCATAAAAGATCCTTAGTATATGTTTACACTTCCATGATTGGGTTGATGGTCATGATGCATTATTGCATATCATTCATTCAATGATTTTATGGTTATTTTGATATAAGTGTGGTGTCAACTAAAAAAAGCTTAAGGCTACTTGTGAAATGATTAGATGAACGTAATTTAGCATGTTACACCTGTGATAATTAGAGTGTCTTAGACTCTCCCCTTGTTATGATTTACATTTGCTAGAGAAGATGGCATGATGATGGAAATGGACTATTAAGTGTATTCTTGTATTGCCTAGATCTACATTAAGAGGTTAATTTTGGATAGAAGTAACCTGTTGTGTAATTGCTTGTAGGCCTTGAATGCTAGTTTCTTTTCTTTGATTCATGTTTATGCATGGATTTTAAGTTAAGTTGGCCGATGATACCTACCATTATAAAGTGCTTGTACTTATACTAACTATACTCTTCTTCTTGTTGAGTGCAGAAAGTGTTCTAGTGACTAAGATGAGACCTTGGATCTAGTTCGTGAGCAACAATTTGATTCAAGGGTGACCACCTATCTTTGGGCAACCTTTGAATCTTCTTATTGAACATGTCCACTCATTCAGACAATGACATTCCTTTATTTAGTTGTTTTGATATATTTATTCAGACTTCAGTTTTTTGGTTTTAGATGTTCTTGTTCGGTGACTTTCGGATCTTTAGAATTGTAATAGCTAGATTGATTTCTGCATCTATTATTGGTTAGCTTTAGAATATGTTATTGTTAAACTGGTGTTATTATTATTGTTTAAAAATAGCTAAATAATTAGGTTAGTAATTGGGTTAAATGGCTCTCCCACTGTTGGGTTAGTGTGGGTGCCACTCACGACCATCCTGGTCGTGATAGCCTTGCTCTTTAATAATTTCTTTTTCTAGCAACTTGTCTCTCAGGTTGAAACACAAAAATGTCGTCACTTTGTTCCTTTTTTCCCAGCCTGTCCCCATTAAATCGCCTAGTCTTGCTATTTTTTTCTTTGAGAAGGTATCAGTCACTGGTCTTTTTGGAGGGTCATTGTGCCTCTCATTTTAGTGGCCTTTCTTGGCGTGGACTCTTCGTAATTATGTTGGTTGGAACTTTGGGCATTAGGCTCGGGGATATGAAAGATGTATGCTAACCAAGTTTTGTTTTTGTAAGGTCTCTAAGCCATCTATGTAATTTAGTTTGAGTTTGACCTCGGGCACTTCGGCCCTTTTCGTACCTCATTATATTTAGAAGAGATCCCTTTAATTTTTATTTTACTGAGCATCTAAGTCTGTACATCTCCAAGGTACTTTAGTGTGTAGCCTTAGAGTTATTACTCTTTTTATAGTCGGTATTAACTCTATGGACTATTCTCCAGAAAAGATAAAATTCTTACATGGACAAATTTTAATAGTGCCACCTGTTTGGGCATCTTACACCTAGCATTTGGCTACATGGTCTCAAATTCTTTGCCACCGGATGGTCAGTCTGCATGGTTTTGTAATTATTCTTCCCAGAGAGGCCGTGGGTTGGGCGCTTGCATGTGTGGAGGTGAGTCCCGATCCCATTTGATGATCGAGCCACTTTGGACTTGTTAATTAATCCCTAGCTTGGACTTCAAAGTCGTCGGTTCGGTCCTCCCTTCGAGTTAGGGTCGGGGAGTATAATAACCTATACTCTGATTTTTAGATTTTATGCATCTTTAATGTTATACCTCTCCTAATAGTGTCATTTCAGTATTTATAGGTTGCGGGAGTAGGTGCCATAGTTTGCGGAGTGTCTGGTTGAGAATTCAGTGACTTTTTTTTTTAGAAAGGTTTTAAGTTGAAAGGGGTTGACCTTAGTCGACATTTAGAGATCGAAGTGTAAAATGGGAATTCCGTCAGTGCCATCAGCTCCGAAACATCGAGTTTGGATTGGTAGCATGGTTGGTTTGGGTGTCCATATTTCTGGTATGATTTTGAGTGCTTGGATGAGCGGTTCGAATTTTAAGTCTAAGTTTGAATCCGATCAACATTCGATGATATCGACCTATGTTCAAGATTATGACTGCCTCATTAAGTCTGGAATGTTGAAATTAGCTTTGTAGCATAGTTGGACTGTGTTCACGAGGTTCTAAACACATTTCTAGGGTCCATTAGCCATTGGAGAGTTATGAACTAGGTTGATTTTAGTTGTGTTACTTTCTGGTGGTGTAGAATAATTTATTCTTCGCATTCGCGGTGGGCCTTATGCGTTCGTCAAGAAGGATTCTTCTTAGGTATCGCGAATGTGAGGCAGTAGCCACTTTCGGGAAGAGTTATTTTATTCGGGTCAGGAGGAATATCTTTGTCGCATTCATGATGGACCTCCCATGTGTGAAATGGTGAATAGGTGGGTACAATCACAAACACAATGTTTTTTTTTGAGTTCATGAAGGAGGGCGGACCTGGCAGCCTTACTATTCTCCTTTTCGATCAAAAACCCTGTTTTCACTATTTTTTAGGTTTAAAACTTGGTTTCGAGTATTTTCAAAGGTGATTTTCAAGGAATCAACGTTATGTAAGTTTAAACTACTTTTCATCATTTCCACTAGTTATTTCATGAAATTAACTTCAAATCTTGGTTTCTTTAATTGAAAAATTTAGGGTTTTCTTGGTAAAGTTATAATTTAATTATTTGACGATTTGAAGGTCGACTTCAACTCTGATTTTGATGAAATTTCAGATTTGGAATTCTTAAAATATGAGTAACATGAAATTTAGATAAAATTTTAGTTTTGCCCTTTTAATTTTGGGGTTGATTTTCTGATTGACTTTTCGGACCCAGATTCAAAATATAGCATTATAGGTATCATTGGTACCCTTTTCTCATGTAGAATGCATATTTGAATAGATTGAGTTCATTCGGAGGCAATTTTTAAGGGAAAGGATTCTATCTGACTCATCAGGCTTTGGGTTGGATTTGCAGGTCTTTTTTTAAGGAAAGTAGAGACTTTTTTTGACTTTTTTTTTAAAGTGTTTATGTGCTAGTTGTTTGTAGTTTGGAGTAATAGGTATTTGGGGGTCCCTTATAGATTTGGTAAAAAGCATCTATGCGGACAACAATATTTATTGAGTGGGTTTAAATTAGTAAATTGGTTTGTTTTGACTGTTTAGATTGGTTGTTAAGATGGTGATAATGAATTGTATTGATGAACAACTTATTGATAAAGTTTGTTGGTATTGAGCAACTATTTGAAGGCTTGAACCAGTTTTTAGTAACAATGATGGTAAATTGGGCCTTAGTGCTCATTTAGATTACAATGAGATTGAGGCTATATGATCGCAAAAATTTAAAGAGGAATTTTGGCTTGGTTGTATGTTTTGTATCTAAAAGTGAACTCTTGAACACGCTAATTTATGAGTGTACTCCCTTTTGAGAATTTGAGTTTGATAATGGTGATAATTGTGGGATTGAATGAGATGGACTTAACTTGAAAGTTGAATTAACTTATGATATGAAATATCTTGTGTTAATTGTACTTGTTGTTATGGGGTTGGAGTTAGGATCGGATTGCATGCCTACACATAAATATCATTATTATTATTGGAATCAGAGTTGTAACGACCCCAAATCATCGTTATGTAGTAATAAAAAGTGTAGCCTTTGCCTAGTTTCCCCTTAGACCAAAATTTGAAAATTCTAGATTGGCTTAGGTGTATTTTGAGTGTATGGTGGTCTAGGGAAATCTGGAAAGTATTAGAGTGTCAATTAGTGTATTTGATGGTATTTTGTGTTAGTGAACGAGTTTAGGAAGTCGTAAAAACTTTCAGTGAATAAAATGGGTTAGTAGAAATTCGATTATAGAAATTACCGCAAAAGGGTTAGTTCATAGTGTCGAATTTTGAGAAGTGTGTCGTGAAATAGCCAGTGCTGGGACCAAGTCCTGAGATACTGGTTTGGGATCGCTACAGTGGCAGAAATATTGCTGCAACAACAGTATTAATTGGCCTAGGTGCCGCTGCAAAAACAAATCTTCCTCTGCAGCGGTACCTCTGCAGCGATGAAAGTACCGCTGCAACACCAAAGTTTAGTTTTCCAGTTTTTAAATCAAAAAACCCGTCTCTATTCCCACTTTTTCCAAAAAATGTTCAAGGGCTTATCAAGATTAATTTTCTCAACTCTAGGGGTTTGTCCATTTTTGAGGTAAGGTTCCTTTACCTTTCAAACTTGAAATTATTCCTCTAGAGTCTTAGGATTTTAAGAATACTAGCCATGGTGAAAAATTAGAATATAGCCCTAAGTTATGAACTGGTGGGAATTGGTGGGGAATGATGATTTTATCAATTGTTATTGATCCTAGGGTGTTAGAAAATAATTCCTATGGTAGAATTCATGATCATTAGTTGAATGATGAAGAATTCAAAGAGTTTAAAGGGTAGAAAACCCTAAGATGATGAACTAGGTCAAGTTCATGAGTTAATTTGCTAAATGTGAGTTCCTAATGCTTAGATGGTTGATTTGTTGTGCTAAAGTTTGTGTAATTGTTTTTTATATATCACGAACGAGCAGAAATCAAAAGAAAGGGCAAGTCTGTGGCTATATAATATTTTCGGGAAAAGAAATTGAGGTAGGTTATGGTTTAATAGTAGTAAAGACTTGCTTAAATCCGTGCTTAAATGTAAATTGGGTGTTTGTGTTTGGCTTTTGGGAATTACTTGTTATTATTGACTGAATCATGCATTAAACATATAGTGTTGAGATGGTATTGATATTATATATGGATTGGGTGTGATGCCGACACTGTTATATGGATCAGTTGTCATGCCAACATTGCTATTGGAACGGGTATCACGCTGACACTAGTACATGGACTGAGCTCGTCCCATCTAGGTCATGGATGAGAGTCCCTGCTAACTCTAGTATCTCTGTCCATCTTGCATGCATGCAGTCATCATTTTATTGGTATTCATAATTGTGATGGCTATTGTTGAAGGAATCTGCATAAGTGTAATTGATATACTTATATACCTATGTTCTGATAAAATGAAGTGTTATAATTATAATTGCTTGCCAACTAATTGTGAGTTGTGTTTTGATTGTTGTTACTTGCATTTAACTTACCTATTTGTGTGGTGGTGAGTTGAGTCGAATGATGTTAAATACCAG
Source organism: Capsicum rhomboideum (assembly GCA_031232105.1). Taxonomy (NCBI): domain Eukaryota; kingdom Viridiplantae; phylum Streptophyta; class Magnoliopsida; order Solanales; family Solanaceae; genus Capsicum; species Capsicum rhomboideum. Next base: position 19,332,909 of record CP124714.1, read on the forward strand.
TAACTAGTTCTTGGACTGATACTACCTGTAGTCTACTTTTTGTTGAGTACAGATCATGTTCCAGCGTTTGAGACAAAATCTCGACTCTAGTTCATGATTCAAACATTGATTCAATGGTGAGCACCACGTTTGGGCAACCGTTGGATCCTCTTTATGTTGGTTATGTCCTTTATTTAAAGACAACGACATTTCTTTATTTCCGTATTCTGGATATTGTTTAGACTTGGTTTTGAATTTCTTTATAGTTTTTGTATGTTGACTTTTGAGTCTTGAGGGTTGCAATAATTAGAGACACTTTCACACTCTCTTATTTTGGATATTAAATAAGTACTGGTTTTATTTTTTATTAATATTGCATTTAGTAAGTTAAATAGTAGTGAATTGATAAAGATGGTTTGGGTGAGTTCTTGGTGCTTGGTTAAGGGTTGGGTTAGATGGTTTTTTCATTGTATAGTTAGAGTTGGTGCCACTCATGACCGATTGAGTCATGAAAAAGATTGTATCAGAGCATTGGGTTCGTCGATCTCGTCTTACAAGAACGAACCTTGTAGAGTCTTACAAAATGGTAAGGAGATGTCTGTACTTTTCTTTGAGAGGCTACAAGTCTTTAGGAAACAATTTTCACTTCTTTCTTCCTTTTGTGCTAGTACTTGATTTCAATTGGTATCTGGTGATCCAAATTGGTATCTAACCTTCTTCACTCTTTTTTTGCATATGGTGAACACTCGTTCAACTAGAGCGGCAACAACCTCAGTAGCAGCACCAACTGCTGAGGCCGCGGGTTGGGGTAGGCCTCAAGTTAGGGGCAAGGCTAGAAGGGGAGGATGAGAAGCAATACCTATTAGGGGTGGAGTTCAGGCATCCAGAGGACTGACTAGGAAGAGATCATCATCCCCCCCCCCCCCCCATCAGGATGCCCCGTTTTTGGTTTAGAATCCAATGGTTCCAAAATTTTTGTCCCCGACCTTGCAACATGCCGTTACTATAACTCCTTAGATGAACAAGGGCTATGAGATAGGAGTATTTCCCCAACAGGTATTAGGAAAGATGATGATCGATGATGAGCATGGACTATTTTATAAGTTCATGAGTATGAAACCTCCAATGTTTCAGGGTACTGAGTCAAAGGATGCATTTGAGTTCTTGATTGATTGTCACAAATGTCTATACAAGATGGGCATTATTGAGAGGTATGGTGTTAAGTTTGTGACATTTCAGTTGCAAGTGGAGGCCAAGAAATGATAGAGGTATTTTTTTGAGTATAGGTTTGGTTTACTTTCGTTTACTTGGTCCCAGTTTCAGAATGTGTTCCTTGAGAAGTATGCTTCTCGTACCTATAGAGATGTGAAGAAGGATGAGTTCCTGAAACTTGAGCAGGGTGATATGTTTGTGGCTGCCTATGAGGCAAAGTTTCATGCCTTGTCTTACTATGCACTTCAGTTGATTACTTCAGAGGAGAAGAGGATCAATTATTTAATGAAAGGTTTGAACTCAGGTCTTTAGGTGGCTGTACTGTCAGTGGCTATGTCCAGAAAGATTTTTTAGAAAGTGGTCGAGTTTGTAAAAAAGGTGGAATGGATTAAAAAGCAAGGAGAAGTGAAGGCAGAGGAAAAAAAGGCCCCAAAAATAGGTTATTTCAGTGGTACTTATTTGTGGAGCCATGGTTCCAAGGGTTACTCTTCTCGGCCATTCCATTCAGCTATGCTTGTGTTTGTAGGAGGCTTGTCAAAGGTCAGTTATCAGCCCTCTTAGATAGATAGTTATACACCTTCAGAATTTTCAGTCTAGCGACCTTTCTTAGGTATCAGATGCCATGAGTATGGGGGATTGGGTCACATTCAGAGGTTTTGTCTGATCTATTTATCTATAGGACAGTTGGCTCAGTAGCCAGTTTCTAATGCCTTAGTTATAATAGGTTGTGGAGGTGGAGGATATGGTAGGGGTCGTCCATATAGTGGGCGTGGTGGTCATATTAAAGGGAGGACATGTTGGTCGAGATGGCGCACAGACTGGTATAGGTGGTGGTTAAGATAGTGATAAGCCTCATCTTTATGCTGTTTTGGCCTGTCTTGAAGCTGAAGTTTTTGATACTGTGATCACAGGTACTATTTCTGTTTATGATTGTATGGCTTCTGTGTTATTTGACCCTGGATCTACTTTCTCTTATGTGTTTGTGAAATTTTTCTTCTGTTAAATTTGCCTTGGTTGGGACTTAAAATGTGAATTCCTTGATGCACCTATGTATGTTTCTACACTACTTGGGGTTTCTATATTTGTTGATCAGGTTTATCGGGAGTGTCCAGTGATGTTTATGGGGTATAGAACTTTGGTAGACTTAGTAATCTTAGATATGAAGGAGTTTGGTATTATTTTGGGGATGAGCTGGTTGTCTCCTCATCGTGCTATTCTTGATTGTTATGCTAAGACTGTCACTGTAGAAATGACCAAGATGGATAAGTTAGAGTGGGAGGGTATTCTTAAGCCTACCCCTTTGAGAATTGTGTCTGCTATTCATGCCTAAAAGCTAATTAAACAGGGGTACAAGGCGTTCCTAGCTCATCTTCGGGATGATAGCTCTGCAGTCCCTCATATTACTTCGGTTTTGGTAGTATGTGAATTCTTAGAGGTTTTTCCTGATAATCCTTCTGACATACCACCTGATCATGATTCTTACTTTTGTATTGACTTAGAGCCTATAACCCGCCCTATATCTATCCCTCAATATAGGATGACACCAATAGAGTTAAGAGAATTAAAGTCCCAATTGTAGGAGTTATTGGGAAAGGGTTTTATTCATTCAAGCATTTTACCTTAGAGTGCTCCTGTATTTTTTGTGATAAAAAAGGATGGTAGTATATGGATGTGCATAGACTACCAACAGTTGAATAAGGTGACTATTCGTAACAAGTATCCCTTGCCTAGAATAGATGATCTATTTGACCATTTGTAAGGAGCAACAGTGTTCTTGAAGATTAATTTGAGGTCAGGTTACCATCAACTTAAGATTTGGCCTGAGGACATTCCAAAGATTGCCTTCTGGTCTCGTTGTGGACATTACGAGTTCCTGGTTGACATTGCGAGTTCCTGGTTATGTCCTTTGGTTTGACCAATTCCCCAGCCGCATTTATGAGCTTGATGGATGAAGTATTCAAGCCTTTTTTGGTTTCATTTGTTATTGTTTTCATTGATGATATTCTAGTTTACTCAAAGAATAAGGAGGAGGATGAAGCCCACTTGCATACAGTATTGGGGTTACTTAAGGAGAAGCAACTTTATGCTAATTATTCAAAGTGTAAATTCTGGTTGTCTTTAGTGTCCTATTTTAGGCATATGGTATCTAAGTAAGGGGTTATAGTAGACCTGCAGAAGGTGGAAGCTATCAAGAATTGGCCTAGACCGACCAATGTTATGTGGTGTTGGCCAGTTACTATCGTTGGTTCGTTAAAGGGTTCACCTCTATTGCTTCGCATATGAATGGTCTGACTCATAAAGAGGTACCTTTTGTGTGGGATGATAAGTGTTATGAGAGCTTTCAAAAGCTCAAGACCTTGCTAACTTCAGCTCCTATTCTTGCCTTGCCTATTGAAGGTAAGGATTTTACTATGTATTGTAATGCTTCATGGTTTGGTTTAGTTACTATTTTGATGCTGGGTCAGAATGTAATTGCTTATGCTTCGAGAAAGCTGAAGCCATATGAGAAGAACTATCCCACCCACGATTTAGGATTAACAGTAGTGGTTTTTGCTTTGAAGATTTAGAGACATTATTTCTATGGGGTGAAATGTGAGGTGTTCATAGACCACCATAAGTTACAATATGTATTTACTCAGTGGGATCTGAATTTGGGACAGAGAAGGTGGATGGAATTAATCAAAGATTATGACATCTCAATTCTGTATCATCCGAGAATGGCCATGTGCAGACGCATTGAGTTAAAAGCCGGTAAGTATGGGAAGTTTGGCATAGTTGGAGGTATTGAGACTCCCTTTGGCTAGAGAGGTACAAAATCTGACTAATGGTTGTATGAGGTTGTAGGTGACTAGTAAGGGATAAGTGTTAGGCCATGCTGAGACTAAGTATACTTTCTTTGAGAAGATTAAGAACAGGCAGTTTGAGGACAAGAAGTTGAATAACCTTAGAGAGAAAGTGTTACATGGCAAGGCCAAAGAGGCCATTCTTGATAAAAAGGGGGTATTGAGGATTCGGGGGAACATATGTGTGCCTTATGTGGGAAAATTAATTCCCACCATCCTTCCAGAGGCTCACACTTCTAAGTATTATATACATCTGGGGAAACCAAAATATATAGAGACTTGGGGCAACATTATTAGTGGTGCAAAATGAAGCAAGATATTGTGAATTTTGTGACCAAGTATCAAAAATGTCAGCAGGTTAAGTATGAGCATTGAAAACCTGGTGGTACTTTTCAGAGAATGCCCATTCTAAAGTGGAAGTGGAAGAGAATAACTGTGGACTTTGTTATGTGTTTTTCTAAGACTCTAAGGAAGTGTGACTCCTTATTGGTGATCGTCGATCAATTGACCAAGTCTGCACACTTTATTCTAGTAAGGGTGGACTATATTATATCCATGTTGGCTAAGATCTATGTAAAGGAGATTGTGAGACTTCATGGGGCGCCTGTGTCTATAGTGTCAGATAGAGGTACACAGTGTACCTCCAACTTTTGAGAGAAGTTTTATTCAGAATTGAGTACTAGGTTGGACCTAAGTATAGCTTTCCATGCAGTCAGAACGAACGATCCATGTACTTGAGGATATGCTCTGAGCTTGTGTGATGGACTTTAGTGATCAATGGGACCAATATCTACCTTTGTGTGAATTTGTATACAACAACAGCTACCACTCCAGTATTGAGATGGCTCTTTTTGAAGGTTTGTATGTAAGAAGATGTAGATTGTTGATTGGATGGTTTAATGCTTTCAAGGTGAGACCTTGAGACACCAATATGCTAAAGGAGTCGATGGAGAAAGTGAGGTTCATCTTGGAGAAGTTGGTAGTAGCTCAAAGTCGATAGGAAGAGTATGCAAACAATAAGGTAAGAGATGTATAATTCAATAAAGGTGAGAACGTTTTGCTAAAAGTGTCACTCATGAAGGGAGTAATGCGATTTGGAAAGAAAAGGAAATTGAGTCCGAGGTACATCAGACAGTTTGAGGTTTTGAATGGGGTACGATCAATCGATTATAGGTTGGCTCTACCTCCTAGTTTTTTAGGAGTACATCCAGTGTTTCATGTTTCAATTCTTAAGAAGTACCACGGAGATAAAGACTACATCATTCGTTGAGATTCAGAATTGTTTGACAAGGAGCTCTCTTATTAAAAAGAGCCAATTGCTATCTTGGATAGAGATGTGAGAAAGCTGGGAACTAAAGTCATTCCGTCTGTGAAGGTTCAGTGGAGAATTCATTTGATTGATGAAGCCACATAGGATATGGAGCGGATATACGCAAGCGCTATCCACACTTGTTCATCGATTCAGGTAATTCTTTTCCTCATTTGTTGTGTCATTTTAGTTAGTTGTCATTCTGGGATAAATGAGGGGTAAATTGGTATCTAATGTAACGACCCCAAATGGTCGTTACACTGAAATAAAGAGTTTAACCTTCGCCTAGTTTCCCCTTAGATCAAAATTTGAAAATTTTGGGATGGCCTAGTTTTAGGCGTATTTTGAGTGTGTGGTAGTCTAGGGAAATTTTGGAATTATTAGATTGTTGATTAGTGGATTTGATGGTATTTTATGTTAGAGGATGATTTTAGAAAGTCATAGAAACTTTCAGTGCACAAAATAGGTTAGTAGAACTTCGGTTATAGCAATTACTGCAAAAAGGTTAGTTCGTACTGGTGAATTTCAAGAAGTGTGTTGTAAAATAGCTAGAGCTTGGACCAAGTCTCGAGCTAATGCTTTGGGACCACTGCAGTGACAGAAATACAGCTACAGTGGTAGAAGTATAGCCGCAATGACAATCCCAATTGACCTAGGTGCCACTGCAGCAATAGATCCTCCACTACAAGTGGTGCCGCTATAGCGATGAAAGGTCCACTGCATCTGTCAAAGCATAGTTTTCCAATTTATAAATCAAAAAACCCATTTTCATTCGCACTTTTTTTCAAAAAATATTCAAGGGCTTAGAAAGGGAATGTATTCTCAAATTTGGGTTTTTTTCCATCTTTGAGGGAAGGTTCCTTTACCCTTCAAACTTGAAATTATTCCTCTAGATTCTTAGTATTTTAAGAATCATAGCCATGGTGAAAAATTGGAATTTAGACCTAAGTTATGAACTGGTGGGAATTGGTAGGGAATGATGTTTTCTATAAAGGTTGCTTGCGAGGAGTCGACACTTTGAGATGTCAATGGAGAGATCAAAAAAATGAGTCATGAGTGTTCGAGTCTGTAATCGAGTAAGATGTTGATTCTATAGCGGCTCCAATTCCTTCACCGAGAATGAGAAGAAAGTCTTATAGAATGAACAAGCGCTAAAGAAGGGGGTGGGATCTCTCCTAAAAGAAAGAATTGACCTCGAGCCTATCCTACTCATTCTCCTTTTCCTTTTCCTGACCCTTAGTGTGGAGGGGTTAGCCTTGAGACAAGATTTGATTGTTTATTCCATTTTGTGAGTTTAAGTACTAGAATGGGAGTTACGATATTCCTTCCTAAACTATGTCACCAATTGGTGACCTGATCCTGCTAAGTAAGAGAAGCTACCGACACTAACTCTACCTTAACAATCGGTAAAGTCCTCTCTAGGAAATGACACTTCACCACTCATAGAAGAATTAATTCTTCTCCAAATCATCTCTTTCTGTATTGTTGTTAAGAAAGAAGTCAATTACGTTCGAGATTTTTGTCAACTAATTCCACTCATCAATTTTTATTGATCTTAGGGTGTTAGAAAACACTTCCTTGGGTAGAATTCGTGATTTTTAGTTGAATGATGAAGAATTCAAAGGGTTGAAATAGTTTAAAGGGTAGAAAACCCTAAGATGATGAACTATGTTAAGTTCATGAGTTAATTTGATAAATGTGAGTTCCTAATGCTTAGGAAGGGTGATTTTGTCACGCCTCGAATTACAACGGGGCGGACTGGCACCAGTAGTCATTGAGGCCCGAGAGAACCAATCTTTGCTCATGAACCTCCATATGCATGTCTCTCTATGAATAGCATTCTATCTCATGTAACCTATAAAATATAAAATGCCAATGACGGAAGTCATCGAAACATATGCTATATATGAAACTTGGCCGTTAGGGCCATCAAGTCAAAATGGAAATACATCTCTTCATTCATCTTCCCACATCCGTCTATAAAGCCTCTACAGATACATAACCATAACCAACATAGAGTCGGGACAACACCCCGCTCTATACACATATACTATACCAAATCAAACCAACTGGAGCTCACCAATGTTCCGCAAATGACCCGCAACCTACTGTAGAGGTCTACTAGTACCTGTGCCTATAGCAAGTAAGGTAAGTCCCACAAGGGACGTCAGTATGAAGAATGTACTGAGTATGTAAGGCTATAAGAAACTGCATCAATACATAACATTATTGGAACTTTGGAACGTAATATTATTGGAACTTTGGAACCATGTCCACAATTATGTAACATATGAATAACAAATGATCAATGAATGAGGAACTTGTGACTAACAATAGATAACAACCTGAAATGAGATACCTTTGGACATTTCGGAATGGAGCAAGTACAATGTAATGTAAACAATATGTGCTGCAGAAGGATACGGTAAGAGTAACCTCACATACCTTGTCTTCTCAATATGAATACACAATTCTATACTTGAACACAATAGTCCAGCCCCTTCCTTACGTTTCACTCTACAACACAAGTACATAACGGAGCTCACGTTAACAACCAACTACCTTACAAGTGTATAAGACGACAACGAGTGACATGATTGCCCTATAACTTCATTTCGCCCTTTACAATACAATTCACGGCATCATCATACCAACAATACCACAACATTCTACTCATTGACCACAACATCATAAACCAATAGCATTTCACACCAAGTTTATCCTTTACGCTTCCTCATTAACACCACGTCACAATTATTCCATCAAGTCACCTCACTTTTATAACAATATATCAACAACAATCCCACAATTTATATTTATCAAAAAATAACAAGGTAAGGAACATAATCACATCATAAATGTTAGTATCGCATCCACACCATGCACTTTCATTCAAACCTCAAGTCTCCATTCAATTTTAAATCACAAGGATGGCACATCTTTTAGCAAAAAGCAAAAGTGCCCTATTCAACACCTTGCCAACATAACCATCATGATATATACACCATATTAAGCATATAATATATTAATCCATGCGAGTAGACACTTACCAAAGCTTGCAAAGTGATGATCTTTACCAAAGAGAATGGTTGCCTTAGGGTTTATGTTGAGAGAGATATGTTTGGAAATATGTAGAAAGACATGTATGTTATAATGAATAAAATCATCCTTTTGTGCCTTTATATAGTCCTTATGGTCATCCTTAGCCACACTTTAATCAATAATTGAGGTGTTTTACTTGGTCAACACAAGAATGGGTCATTTTCCCATTTGGGCTTCATTTTGGGCCTCAAATTGAGCCCATTAACACAAGTTAACTTAGCCCACAAAATTCAATGTGTAATTCATCATCTATCTCATGTTTAAATAATTCCAAAAAGTTACAATAATATTCAACTCACGCGATTCATGCTCGTAGCTTTAATCCCAAGAATAAACAATTTTTGGCCACCCATGGCTTAATTGAACATAATTTGATAAAATGCTTGTGACGAAGAATTAACCCCAACTTGGATGCGAAACTCGCTCAAAAGTATTCCTACTATTATGGAATAATAATACCATAACCCAAGAGTTCTCTTTATAAACTAATAATCGTAGAAGAGATTTGGCAAAAAGTACTCCGGCACGCTCCCGGGCGCCCTTGGGACTTAGAAAAATTTCAGCACCTGAATAGGTGCACATTAGCGGCCTGGCACGCCCCCAGGAGCGCCCCTCTGCTGCCTGTGCCACAAAAATTTTGGCCAGAAGCGGCCTGGCACACCACCTGCAGCGCCCCACACTTAATTTTTGATTTCGACTTTTCTTTGCGGATTTGGTTGGATCTTTCAAGTTCCAACCCTTTGCTTGCCTCTTATATTTAAGATCCTATGGTTGGATATCCTTTAAACCTCGCTTTTCACTCCACATATGCTCCACAAAGTCACAAACACCTCCTACAAAGGTCGCATCACATGTACTAGCACACTATAAAATTTTCCATCAATAACAATACAAAATACGTACTGATGGCTCTCAAAACCTAGGTAAGCATGGTTCAAAATTGTCAAGTAGGGTCGGAAATATACGGGATGTTACAGATTTGTTGTGTTAAAGTCTGTGTAATTGTTGTTTATAGATCAAGAATGGGTAGAAATTGAAAGAAAGGGAAAGTCTGTGGCTATATAGTGTTTTCAGGCAAGGAATTGGGTAGGTTAATTTTTAATTATAGTAAAGACTTGCTTGACTCTGTGCTTATATGTAATTTGGGTGTTTATGATTAGCTTTCTGGCATTACTTATGATTATAAATTGTATCATGTATCAGACATATAATGTTGTGATGGTATTGAGATTATATATGGATCAGTGTCATGCCTACACTGTTATGTGGATGGGGTGTCATGGTGACACTGTTATTGGAATGGGTGTCATACCGACACTGGTACATGGACTGAGTTTGTCCTCTGCATTTCATAGCTGACAGTCTCTGCTGACTCTAGTATGTGTGTACATCTTGCATGGATGCAAATAATTAGTTGACAGTCCCTACCGACTATAGTATATGTGTACATCTTGCATGGGTACAAACATCATTTCATTGGTTTTCATAATTGTGATTACTATTGCTGATGGAATCTGCCTAAGTGTAATTGATATATTTGTATACCTGTGTTCTGATGAAATGAAGTGTTATAACTGTAATTCCTTGTCAACTAATTGTGGTTGTGTTTTGATTATTGTTACTTGTATTTAACTTGCCTATTTGTGTGTTATTGAGTTGAATCGGCCGGTGGTACCTACCAGTACCTAGTTGTTGTACTTATACTATATGTACTCTTCTTTTTGTTGAGTGAAGAGCATGTTCCAGTATTTGAGATAAGTCCTCGACTCTAGTTCGTGATTTAGACATCGATTCAAGGGTGAGCACCATATCCGGGCAACCATTGAACCTCTTTATGTTGGTTATGTCCTTTGTTTCGGGACAGAAACATTTCTTTATTTTTGTATTCTAGTTATTGTTTAGATTTGGTTTTGAATTTCTTTATAGTTCTTGTACGGTGACTTTCAGGTCCTTAGGATTGTAATAATTAGAGACACTTCTGCACTCACTTGTTTTGGATATTAAATAAGTTAGTAGTGATTTTGGTTTTGATTAATATTGCATGTAGTAAGCTAAATAGTAGTGAATTGATAAAGATGGTTTGGGTGAGTTCTACAGTGGGAGAACCATCTAACCCAACCCTAAAAGAACACAAAGAACTCACCCAAACTATTTTTTTAGTTAAAAAAATGGTTTCGGTGAGTTCTTGGTGATTTTTTAAGGGTTGGGTTAGATGGTTCTCCCACTGTAGAGATAGGATGGGTGCCATTCATGACCGATTGGTTGTGATAGGAGTTCAAGCCCATACACACATACACACACACACACACACACACACACACACACACACACACACACACACACATATATATATATATATATATATATGGGATCAGTGTGCACACCTGCACAGTACATGGACTCGCGAGTCTCCCATGGTCCCAATCTAGAAGCCATTGCTCGACGGGTTTGTACACAACATATGCATTATAATCATTCATTCACACATTTTCCCATTACTGGTGTTGTACATGGTAACTCATTGATGAATATGTGCTCATCTTTGGTACAACATGGAATTGGTTATCTGATTTATTGCTAGTTGACTGGTTTTGGTATTTGTACTGGTAATAGGGCGCGAGTGATAAAATTTGTTGATTTTGTGCTACTGTAGAGGGTTTGAATATTTGTTACCTGGTTTTACTGGTTGAGGCTCTCTTGGACTGTGATTGTGATATCTTTATGACTGTTATGACTTGATTATTCTGTTAGACTAGGGTGGCTTTCCTGAGTGTAGATTGTATGATTGTTTTGTAAAGTTGATGTGGTGTCGCTTGTCACTATTTTTAATTAGGTTCATTCAATGATGCTTGTTGAGTACACGTATTTTTGTACTCACCCTTGCTATTTTTTGCACCTTACATGTAGGTACTTAGCGGTGATTGTGTTGCTGATACTTCCTGGAGGTTCTAAGGTAGTAATTATTGGCACCTCAAATATACGGGAATTTTCCATCTTATCTTAGTCTTATGTGCTCTTTCACATTTAGACATGTTTTAGACCCTCTTTTTTGTATTTTTTGATGGTTTAAAGCCTTGTACTATGACTTCCAAACCTAGGAATGTTGTCGAAGTTTGTATTTTTTTTTTCTATTCAGCCTATTTTGAGTTATTTTGGGTTTTGTTGTTTACTTCTTTTGCTTAAGTAATATCTTGTCTATGTTGGAATGGGTTTAGGCTTAACTATCATAGAGTGCAGGATAGGTGCCATCACGGTCCCAATTTTAGGTTGTGACGAGATCACTATTTGATATCATTCCCTTTTGGTTTATTAAGTATTGGAGATCCTCGACTTGAGAGGCCCCGCTTAGTTGTAGTGAGTCATAATCCGACTAAAGGATCCACTCCGATAACCTAGATGTAGTGAGATTTTAGATAGTATGCACACATATCAATAATTTCCACAAGATTTTTATTCTTTCACAGGCCGCTGGCCTTTATAAAAGAAAACTATTCTAACTATACCCTGAATTCTTTAGTGCTACCTCACTAAAAACCTTGTCGAAAAAAACACAGTTTGGGATAAAAAAAATAGACAGAGGAAAAAGAGTGTAGCACACTCTTTTGGGCCTTAGTAGTCCTTATTGTCCTTTTTTGTTCCTCCCAAGGCGATGCTTTGTACTCTAGCCACTGTGCTCCAACTCTGCATTAGGGAAGTACAACCTTGTTAAACCAAAAAATATGAAAGAGAGAGAGCATATTTGGTTTGGAGGTTCCGATGCTTAATTCACCATCTTTCAAGGGGTTTCGTGAAGCTGGCGCAAGGGGCCCGTAGCTTTTGCATTCAAATTTTTCCATGCTCGCACCCTCTCATTCAAAGATCCTTCCTGCCTTTCCCCTATGCCCTGACAGACCCTTGGTCCACTCTCTCGACGAGCTCGACTTCCCCAAGAGCCATACGGGGCCACACAAAATAGTCAACATTATCTCTAAGAAGATCAACGTACGTGATCCTGAATTCAGGATTCACTCCCATGCCCAAATACACCCTTCCCCTAGGTGAGTCGGGGATAAGGTGGATCTAACCGGGTGATCCTCCATATCTCTCCCACTGGGAGTGCAGTGAGGCCTATGGATTCTGCTCCATTTATGTGGGGCTCGCCCACTGCCCAGCTGGTGTTCATCCCTACCTTGAAATTTAGGCTTGCAGCGACAGTGTGCCTGCGTTTGGGACCCCATATTTAATCCAGCTAGACTTTCTTTAGGCTTGCGGGAAGCGGTCTAACTCCTTAGGTTTAAGTCTCTAGAAAAAGTTTCCACTGCCCACCTATAAGTAATTGCTAGCATCCATACTCTTTCCTTACAGAAACTGGCGATGAACCCTCGAAGCGTATATTTGGTCCCCGATATTCCCAGCCTTTGTGCTAATAATTTTATGAAATTCTTCGACAACATGAGTAAAACTCTGGTGCTTCTCCTGATAACGTTCCTCTGAACTCCTCTACCATGACCTTTTTGGCTTCTTCGTAGGTCAAGTTGGTGCCATTTATCACCGTGGTAAACATCAACACATGCTCACATGGGTCTATTTTCTCATTGTATTTAACGATTTTGGTCATCTTAAAACCCTTTAAAATAAGATCTCTCACCGTAAAGGGCATATAAGGTATGGCTATTACACGTATGGGTCCGGACCTTTGCCTTGTCGACAACAGTCTTGGTATATGGCTCACCCGAGGAAAAATTTCAAAGTATTACAACTTTGTCTCTTCTCTTATTACTTCGACCATGGCCTCAAGTGAGGTTTTGCCTTCAACCTCGAGGCTATCCAGGCCGCCTCTCTTACCTTTCTTTGGGACGTAGGGAAACTGATGGACCAAACTCACCCACAATTCACTTACCCCCTCATACCTAGCCTCGATGTGGTATATCAACTCCTTGAGGGGTTTGAAAAAAATCCTCTTGGAGCCCTTATATCCACTTTGTGATACCTTTCTCATAATCTTCCTAACCGTAGGCCTCTTCCATCCTCCTTGCATGCTCACGTCCATTGCATCTATGGTGAGGAACTATTCTTCCTCTTTGGGGTTAGCTTTTCCTCCTCGGTTTATGGGACCCATTGTCTGAGTACCTAGCACCTTTCGAAGAGCAATATTCTCCACACGATCGTTGTTGTCGTCTGCCATGACCTGTCTTTTTGTAAAGCAAAGCACAGAAAGAAAACTAACAGGAAGAAGCTACAATCCACATAGTTGCTCTAGCCCTACAGTGGGTGCCAAACTATTTGTCGTCAATTTTGGGACTGTTAGATTTTTACACGGGTAAATAGCATGCATTATGGTTCTAGCTTCGAGTTAGTAAGGAGAGTTTTAAAAGATCATAACTAGACAAAGTAAATAAATCAAACAATGAGCAAAATAGAGTTTGAAAACATATCTGAATGACAACATAGTCCTTAGTTCTTTTGCTATGGGCCAGTCAAGGCCGCAATTTTTAGGTTAGTGAGTGTAAAAACAAGAACAAGTAAAAAGTAGCTAAGGCTATGTAGAAAGCATAATAACAAAGCTAAAGATTTTTATTGATAGTAGGGAGAAGCAAAAATTAGATCCCATTACAATGGGGGAGGTAGTATCTATTTATAGGGTACAAATAGTGCTATTAGCCAATAGGAGAATGCCACTTTAAACCTATAGTGAAAAAAACCAATGGAAAATGGTTACCTGCTATTGAGCCGTTGGAGGGTGCCAACACAATATTGCGTGTCTGACGCAGTTCAACAGAGGGTCGCCTATACACCTTAAAACCATAACACACTGTCCTTCTGTTTGTCCTTTCAGGTGCGGTCACTATTATTTGTATTCTTGTTCCATTCCTTTTTTTTGAGAGGATGCGATCGTATCGATTTCATCTTTGGACAACGCTTATAATGGACCGGTTTCAATCCTATCCAACCAAAGTCGGCTCAATCTTTATTAACATTGTTTTACCTCATACATACTTTTGAATCTTATTGTATTAAATTAAAAATTTGTTGAACATACCAAAATGTCATTTAATATTGTGGTCTTTAGAATATCATATGAAAAGTTAAAATTAAAGAATTCCCCAAAAAGGAAAAAATTATTCTTTTTGAAATGGACTAAAAAATAGGACAGACAAATTGAAATGAAGGGAACAGTAAAGAAGCTAGAGTGAGACCTAATTTCCTCTACAAATATAAGATATCAATGACTTAGTCATGAGAAATTAAGTTTCATCATTGATGGAGTATGATATGGAATGCATGATGTAGCTTCTATTACTTCATGTTTTAAACATTAGATTAACTAGTAAATCATATTTATAATTAGTTTTCAACTTTTCCCTACCCCCTTTTCTCTCTCTCTCGTTTAGGTAATGGGCTTTTCCCCAACCCCTTTTCCCTCTCATTTAGGTAATGGCCTTTGAAGCCTTTGCCCGAACTTTTCATCCAATCATCAAACCCAATCCAACCTACTGTACAAAGCCTTATAGATTTTGGATCGAATCATGAAATTTGGTAAATAGATATAGTTTGGACCATAATTATCATTAATAGTTGTAGTTTACTTAATAAAGATTCATAGAAATAGTTGAGAGAGAAGATAGGCTAATAGATTGAGAGAGAGAGAGAGAGAGAGAGAGAGAGAGAGAGAGAGATTCTATATACAAGTTGTATTTGACGCATATAGAGTGATACAAATTATACCGTCACGACCCAACTAACCGGATCGTGCGGTTACCTACTCTAAATCCACCTAGATTGGAGAACCCTTACCACTCATTTAAAAATCATGTAGAAGTTTAAAAAAATGTTAATAAATAAAGAACTTATAAAATTCGATACAAATTTCATTAGAATACAATAATGGAAACACTCTTTCCAAGGACCTAGTTTAGACATGTACAAAAGCTTCTAAGTAAAGGAAAGTGTGACACAAGACCCAGCTTCCACCATGGAAATGAAAGGATAGAAGCTGCTAGAGATCTCTAACCACATCATGTAAGAAACATCAACTGATCCTGCAACCAGACTATACCCTAAAAAGGGTATAGCAAGTGTAGTATCAGTACAACCATACATACTGGTAGGAATCATAGATCGACCAGGATTAGATCACATAAATATAATATAGAAATCTAGAATCAAACATGAATATATAACAATCAATTAAATTTCTTCCAGTCTCTAAATCATGTTATCACTCTTTTACAACAATCTTACCATTCTCAGCATATATGTATATACCAGACGACTCAACTAATTAAGATGACTACTAATAATCCACTCAGTTCTCATTACATCTTGCTATCAACTAATAATTACTGTAATTAACTATCATATTCCCCATACATGCGCTAATTTCTATGTCTCCGACCTAAGTCAATATATGGGTGCACACATTTTTGGGACCACAAGATTTAGTCTACATTTGATAACAAATCAAGAACTCCCTAACCTTCACCTTCCATATCTCCCATCATTCTGTCACTTATTCAAGATACATCACCTAGTACCAAATTAGTGAACTTGTAAATTCTCATCATTAATCAATCATAACCCAATTCATTCCCTTATAACAAATAAGGGTATGTGTAACCTGTAATGATCTGATTTGTGAAATTTTTTACTTTTATGTGATTTGACCATTTTGCCCTTCATTGTAGCTACTACATATTGATTTTGGGTGTGGGGATGGTTGGCATGGTTCCCAATGCCTTCGAGAGGGTTTTGAGAGAGTTTGAGATTTTTAGAGGCTTTAAAAGTCCTATAGTTGACTTCAGTCAATATTTGATATTCTGAGTGCCGGATGATGATATGGATAGTTCAATTAGATTCAGAATATCGAATTTGAGTTAGTAGTGGGGTTGGTTTAGATTTGGAGCCTTTATTTTTCATTTTGACCCTCCCTTTAAAAACTAGTGGAAATTGCCTTTAGAGGGGGTCCCGGGGGCCAATTTATTAAAAACGATCCTTTTTTGAAAAATCAATGCTACCATTGAGTTTGGAACATCAAAAATATCCTTGTAGCAAATATGGTTTGTTATAGTGGGGTTCCAAACGAATCTCGAGGGTCCTTTCAAATATATTTCTACACTTGGAAAATCTGCAGTATTTTCTGGTGCATCAGGGCCTTCATCACAATTGTGTGTCCGCGTGTCGTGATAGCGGGCCTTGATGAAAACCAACAATGCAATTGCGTGGTAGTGGTACCACAATCGCGATGGGCTAATTGGTGGACCGGTTCAGGTTGGTTCATCGTAATCGCGAGGCCCAACTACATGACCATGATGACCAGATTAATTGTCGGTCAATGTTGACCCTCATGATTCTGAGGTACTTTTCACAGAACAATATAAATATCTCAAATTTGCAATTTTAATCCATTTTTGGACCTCCAAGCTTCGGGAAAGATGATTTTACTAGGGTTTCTTCATCATTTTCATATGGGTAAACTCTAAACTCATATTTTCATTAATTTCTATTGATTATGTCTTCGAAAATACCTTTTAACCTCGATTTTGAAATGGTTTTTTGGGGTTTTTGCCTGTAAAACTTGAAAATAGTTTTTTCTTCGATTTGGACCTCATTTTTGCATGGGTTTTCAACTGTAGACTCATATAACCTTAGGGGAGTGTATTTCTAAAATAAAATTCTAGTTTCACATCTTTTATTTTCAAACCCATTTTTCGAATTCATTTTGGACCCGACTTAATTATAGTTGATATGGGTACCATTAACTTTCTTTTAATGCATAGATGCTATATTTGTGTGTTATAGTTGATTCTGAGACTGTTTGAAAGGGAAAGGCTCCGTGTTAAAGGACCTTAAGCTTATATTTTAACGCTTTGAGGTAGGTTATGACTTAACTTTCTTCAGACTGGAATTAATAGTTAATAAATAAATAAAGCATGCTATGGGTTTGGGGAAAATAACTATGAGAATTGTATTTCGAGTTTATTATTACTGTTGTGTACCCATGTGGGGGTTTATATTCTGGTTGTTGTTGACTTATGATATCATTTATTGCGTGTTGCCCGTGTGGGGGCTTTATTTGACATTATTGGCCTTATTTGTGCATTTAAATGCCTTTATTCCTTACGTGATGCCTGTGCGAGGGCAAGAATAGATATTATAGGTCTTATTGAGCATTGTTTCCTTTTATCATGATAGAAATGCCCAAGTTATGGGTCACTATGATATTAATGATGTCTTACATGCAAATTTATTCCCATGGTGCTAAAATAGAACTAATATCATGAATTATTGACATATTGAGTTGATTTTTGGGCTCACTTATACACATATTGAATGGATTTGTTATCTTCATACTGACTTAATTGTGAGCATTATATCCTCATTCCATGCATACACATTCATAATATATCGGTACCATTAAGGAACATTATTTTGAAAGAAAATGAGATAATTTCATGAAAACCTTGATTCGTGAACACAAGCCGGAGAGGTGGATTGAGATTATGAGATCGTATACAGGTTGTGACCCCCTTATGGATCCTATCTTGGGAGCATTAAGGCTCGATAGGTTTATATAAAAAGTCATGCGATGACTTTTAAACTATTCACTTTATCATTCATTGCATTGCATTTGCAATTGCTTTTTCTGTATTCTTTTATATATTACTTGATGTGTAATCAGTTCTATGTATTTTTGTGAATGCCTGTTTCTATTTGATGTTGTTTATATAGTAGAACTGTTAGTGGAGATGGTGTGAGCTACCGTTTGGAAACTTTTCTGTTTTCAGGTGACATGCTCATAGTATTTCTTTACTTGTATTATTTTCTGCTTTGCTCAGTCTACCTATGATACCTACTGAGTATAAGTAGATCGTACTCATCCCTACTGTGCGCTCTTTTGGTGCAAATCCTAGTTCGAGTACAAAATATGGCAACTGATCATGCTATTTGGTGGTTAATTCGAGGTACTGGCACGCTCTAGAGTCCAGAGCTGATTCCAAACCTCCTCCTATCCTTTTCATGTCTTTATTTCATATTTAGAGACAAATGATGTATTTTTAGAATCAGTTATTTTTAGATTCTCTTGTACTTATGACACCACGTTTTGGGAGTATTTAGGTCATTTATTTCAGACTTCCACTTATTTTAGATTTGTGTTTACTTGACATCACTTTTGATGTCTCATTTTGTCTTACTTTGTGTATTGATTTGATCTTCTTTCTTCTTTGGGTGTTTGGATTATCTACCAATGTTGGGTTGGGTAATTACCATCATGACCTCAACTTTTGGGTCGTGACAAGTTGGTATCAGAGATCTAGGTTCACCCGTCTCATAAGTGTAAAACCAGGATGTCTAAGTAGAGTCTCGTGGACGGTAAGTAGACGTCCGTATCTATTTTCGAGAGGCTATAAGATGTCTTTAGGGAAAAACTTCTCTAATTTGATTCCTTATCGTGTGGGTTGTTCATACCCAATGTTTTAAACTTGTATTTCCATTTTTCCTGCACAAATGGTGAGGACTAGGTCAAGGAACGCTAGGGATATTGGGCTGGCACCTGATATAAGAGCCCCATACTGAGGATAAGGAAAAGGTTATGGCCAACCCAAAGGGAGAGAACGGGCACAAGGATCTGCACCAGCTAGAAGACTCACTAAGGAGGTCTCTCCCAAGCCTGAGGTTGTGTACACTAGAGATAACTATCAAACAGAGGGTGCGAGGCCAACTTAAGTTCCACAGAGTCTAGTTGATACCCAGTGCTTCAGGATTTATTGATGTGCCTTTTGAGTTGCTTGGAAGGTGTTCCCTTGAGTGTACCTGGTATTCCTCAGACTTTGAGTGGTGTTCCACCATCTATACAAGCATTTGCTTATGGTTTTCCTACTTTAGGGGTGCAACCATCATCTATGGTACCCCCGCATATGGATTCATTACATGTCAGACTTATTATTTCTTTAGATGCTTTGGGTACTTTAATGTCTTCTGATGATTAGAAGAGGTTTGAGAGGTTTATTAGCTTAGCTCCTCCCATGTTCAGTGGAGTCATTGGGGAGGACGCCTATTAGTTTCTGATTGACTTGGGTCCTTTAGGTCTCACAAAGTTTCTTATACTAACCTATCAGCTGATAGCTATGTCCAGGGATTGGTGGAGGTCTCTATCTAGTGTTAGACCTTTGAGTTCGCTTGCTATGACTTAGGCCCAGTTTTTTGAGGCCTTCTTGGAGATGTTTGTGCCTTACAGCTTTAGAGATCAGATACGGGATGAGTTTGATCACTTAGAGCAGGGTTCCATGTCTATTGTCGAGTATAAGATGTCCTTCCATGCTCTATTCAGGTATTTAGCCGCCAGTATCTCCAACGAGTCAGAGAAGATTCGTAAGTTTGTGAAGGGTTAGAGGGTCCTCATTTGTTGGATACAGGCCATATGGTTGTTTCAAGGGCTTCATTTTAGAGAATTATTGAGCATGCCAATTTGATCGAGTCTATCACTCAGGCTACTCAGGGAGGCACCAAGAAGGAGCACCGATAGAACGAGTTTAGCAGCTGCTCCTCTCGAGGTAGAAATTTCTTGAGTAGAGGTTCCCGTGGTTATCATAGTAGGCCAATTTAGGCCGATTTACAGGGATCATGTGGTATACGTTCAGTTCCTATGGCTCCAAGTAACCAGGTATCAGGTCATGCCAGTGGAGGTTCCAACTTTAGTTCTTTAGGCCAGGGCGATCGTCCTAGTTCTTTTGTTACCCCTCAAATTATGTCAGGTCATAGGGGATGCTATGTATATGATGAGGTTGGCCACTTGGCCAAGGATTGTCCCTAATATGTCTATAGACCTACTCAGTAAGGTTCTCAGCTTTAGCTTTGCCCTACTCTGATATCTGTAGTGAGAGGTGGCTCACAGAGTGGTAGGAGTGGTGCTAGAGGTACTAGAGGTAGAGGTAGGGGAGCTCGTAGTGGTGGTCACGGGGTTGCTCAAACTGGGAATGGATGTGGATAGTGTTATGCTATACCTGGGACACCCAAGGTAGAGGCCTCTAATATAGTCATTACAAGTATCATCCCAGTTTGCTACAGATCTGCTTTCATGTTATTTGACCCTGGGTCTACATTCTTTTATGTGTCTACATGTTTTGCTTTTGGTTTTGATGCTTTCTGTGAGCCCCTTGTTATGCCTCTTCACGTTTCTACCTCGTAGAAGATTCTTTAGTAGTGGATCGTGTGTACCAACTTATATAGTTACCTTTGCAGGATGTGAGACTTAGGTAGGCCTGATTATTCTAGATTTGGTTGACTTTGATGTTATCTTAGGTATGTATTGGTTAGATCCCTATACTTCTATGTTGGATTGTTATACCAAGACCGTGATCTTAGCTACACCGGGTGCACCAAGGATAGCTTAAAAGGTCACGTTTAATTCAGGTCTGGAAGGAGTTATATCTTTTCTACATACCTGCTGCGTGGTAGAAAAAGGATGCTTGTCTTATTTGGCTTATGTTCGTGATACCAGTGTTGCCTCACCGCCTCCTATGGATTCTATTCGAGTTGTTCGTGAGATCATGGATGTGTTTCCTATGGATTTGCCTTGTATCCCTCTGGATTGTGATATTTATTTTACTATTAAGGTGGAGCCAGGCACTAAGCCCATCTCCATTCCTTCTTATAGGATGGCCCCAGCTGAGTTGAAAGAATTGAAGGAGCAGTTGCAGGATTTGTTGGTTAAGGGGTTTATTAGACCTAGTATATCTCTTTGGTGTGCTCCTGTCTTATTTGTGAAGAAGAAGGATGATTTTATGCACATGTGTATTGACAATCGATAGTTGAACAAAGTGACAGTTAAGAACAAATATCCTCTTCCTCACATTGATGATTTGTTTGACCAGCTTTATGGTGCTTTCGTGTTTTCCAAGATTGATTTGAGATCCGGGTATCACCAGTTGAAGATTAGAGCTTTGGATATTCCAAAGACGGCTTTTCAGACTTGATCCGATCATTATGAGTTTTTGGTCATGTCTTTTGGGTTGACCAATACCCCAGAAGCATTCATGGAGTTGATGAATCGGGTATTTCAACCGTACCTCAATTTCTTTGTGATTGTATTTATAGATGACATCTTGGTGTACTCCAAGAATGAGGCCGATCATGTGAGACACTTGAGGACTGTACTTTAGAGATTACGTGATGAGAAGTTGTATGTAAGGTTCTCCAAGTGTGAGTTTTGGTTGGATTCTATCTTTTTCTTGGGTCATGTAGTGACCAAGGACGAAATTATGGTCGATCTAGCCAAGATTTTGGCAATTTGTGATTGGGCTAGACCTACTTCTCCTACTGAAAATTAGAGTTTCGTTGTTTTTATGGGTTATTATCAGCATTTTATAGAGGGTTCTCATTTATTACAACTCTTTTGACCGAGTTGACCCAAAAAAAGGTTTCCTTTCAGTGGTCGGATGCTTGTGAGGCGAGCTTTCAAAAGCTCAAGGAGTTGTTGATTTCGGTACCTATCTTGACTTTGCCCAAGGAGGGCGTAGGTTTTACCATGTTTTGTGTTTCTTCTGGTGTGGGTTTGGGTGTAGGGTTGATGTAGGAGGGTAGGTTATTGCTTATGCTTCTCATCAATTGAAGCCTCATGAGAGGAATTACCGTACCCACAATTTTGAGTTGGCCGCGGTTGTGTTTGTGCTGAAGTTGTGAAGGCATTACTTGTATGGAGTCCGTTGTGAGATTTTATCATCGTAGCCTTCAGTATTTCTTCACCCACAGAGTTCTTAATATGAGATAACGACATTGACTTGAGTTTTTTAAATATTATGATCTCACTATTCTTTATCATTCAGGTAAGGCTAATGTGGTAGCAGATGCCTTAAGACGGAAGATGACTAGTATGGGGGATTTTAGCTCACCTCTTGACTCAGAAGTGGCCTTTAGACTTAGAGGTTCAGTCTTTAGCTAACCAGATGGTTAGGCTTGACATTTTGACAACCGAACATGTTTTAGCCTTTATTGATGCTAGATCTTCTTTGATGGAACAGATTTGAGCTTACCAGTTTGATGGTGATAGCTTAAGGGTGATTTGAGATAAGGTGTAGAGTGGCGAAGCTAATGCAATATCTCATGATTCTGACGGTGTTTTGAGTATTGGTTGCCGAGTTTGTGTGCCGAGAGTTGGTGGATAGGTAAGATTGATTTTGGAGGAGGTGCATTGTTCCTGATATTCTATTCACCCAAGGGTTACCAAGATTTATCATGATTTGAAGCAGCATTACTGGTGGGGTGGTATGAAGAAGGTTGTAGCGGACTTGTACCTCGTTGCTTATGTTGTCAGCAGGTAAAGGCTGAGCATTTAAGGTCGGGTGGTTTGCTTCAGAGATTACCCATTCCTGAGTAGAGGTGGGAGCGGATCACTATGAACTTTGTGAGTGTGTTGCCTCATACTTTTTGTGGTTCTGACAGCATTTGGGTTATCATAAATTGATTGACCAAATTGGCTCATTTTATCCCTATTCATATTTCCTTCAGTGTCGAGAGGTTGGCTGGTATCTATGTTCAAGAGATTGTTCGTCTTCATGGTGTACCCGTGTCCATTATTTTAGACAGAGGTTTCGTGTTCACTTCTAGCTTCTGGGGGGCGTTTCAGAAGGAGTTGGGCACTCAAGTTGACCTTAGCACAACTTTTCACCCCTAGACCAACGGTCAGTCGGAATGGACTATTCAGGTTTTGGAGGATATGCTCCGCGCGTGTTATGGACTTTGGAGGCCAGTGGGAGCAACATTTAGCCTTAATGGAGTTTTCTTATAATATTAGCTACCATTTGAGATTAAGATGGCACCTTTCGAAGCATTATATGGTAGGCGTTGTCGATCTCCGATTGGTTGGTTTGAGACTTTTGAGGTTAGACCCCGTGGTACCGACATGCTTCGCGAGTCTTTGGATAGAGTTTGGGTGATTCTGGATAGGCTTCGAGAAGCCTAGAGTAGGTAAAAGAGTTATGCTAACTTCAAACTTCATTCCTTGAAATTTAGGATTGGTGATCAAGTTTTCTTTCATGAGTCACCCAAGAAGCGAGTGATGAGGTTCGGGAAAAGGGGCGAGCTTAGCCCGAGGTACATTGGACCTTTTGAGATACTTCGAACAGTTGGGGAGGTTGCTTATGAGTTGGCCCTACATCCAAAATTTTCAGCCGTTCTGTAATACCCCGTACCTTCCCAACCCTACTTGACGGCGTTGAACAATGTTCACTTAGGTGTCGAGAGCCATAAGTATGTAATTTGTAATGATTTTGATGAGATAATTAATATTGGCCCTCGTACATGTGATTAGACTTTCGTAGGAAGTGTTTTGTGACTTCGTGGAACATTTGTGGGGTTAAAAATGAGGCATGGAGGACCTCCAAACAAAGGATATTAAAGGTAAGAAGTAAGTTAAAGAATAGAACTTGAAGTATCTAACCAAATCCGCGAAGAAAAGTCGAAGAAACGAACCTCTTGAATATATGAAATCTCCGGGAGGCAAGTCTCTTCAGTGAAGGTAATTCTATGGAATAAAGGGGTTTGTGGAGGATAGTATATGAATAACTAGGATATAAAAGAATTCTCATAAATGGCAATGACAGAAGAAATATATATACGTGGTTCCGCACATACAGAAAGAGAGTTTATTCACATTGACTATTTCTCTTATATTGACTCCATTGTTGTTGTTTTTATTATGTATGATACAGTTCTTATGAGCCTTACATACTCAGTACATTCTTCATACTGACCCCCTCGGGGGACTTACCTTACATGTTGCAGGTGCAGGCACTAGTAGACCTCCACAGTAGGTTAACAGTATTTGCAGATCTTTGGTGAGCCCTAGTTTGTTCGGGACTTTTCGAGTCACAGTTGTATAGTTGTTTTGATGTTGTAAATGTTGTATAAAGCGGGGACTTGTCCCAACTTTAGTTGGTCTTGTGAAATTCATTTGTTAGAGGCTTTTGTAGACATATGTGGGTATATGAATGTAAGATATGTACGTTCAGTTTGACGTGATGGCCCCAACGGCCAAGTTTTATATATATATATTTATGGCATATGTTTCCATGTCCATGACTTCCGCATAGTTGCATAAGGTATAATAATATTCATACGAGGTTATGCATACGATTGTTCATGAGCAAAGATTGGTTCTCTCGGGCCATATCGGCTTCGGGTGCCAGTCCGGCCCTAATGGGATTTCGGGTTGTGACACGTTCATCCAGTCTTTCATTTATCTATGCTTTGGTGATACATTCCGGATGAGTCTCAAGTGCTTTGCTGGGACTCGGTTCAATTGGATGAGAGGTTGACCTTTTCAGAGAAGCTAATTTTTATATTAGCCAGGGATATTAGACGGTTGCGTTCTATAGAGATTTAGGTGGTTAAGGTTTAGTGAAGACACCATTCTGTCAAGGAGACTACTTGAGATGTCGAGTCTGACATGCGTAGTATTTATCCTCAGCTCTTTACTGATTCCGGTACTTCTTACACCTTTTTGTTCGAGGATGAACTAGAGTCTTAGTAGTGGATATTGTAATGACCTGATATGTGAAATTTTACTTTTTATGCAATTTAACCATTTTGCCCTTCCCCTAGAAGCTATATGTTTATTTTGGGGTGTGGGGATGGTTGGCACAGTGCCCAATACCTTTGGGAGAGTTTGAGGTTTTTAGAGGCTTTAAAAGTTCTTTAGTTGACTTCGGTCAACATTTGATGTTCTAAGTGCCGGATGGCGATTTGGACAGTTCCATTAGATTTGGTATGTCGAACTTGGATTAGTAGCAGGGTTGGTTTGGGTTCAAAACCTTTATTTTTCATTTCGACCCTCTTTTTGAAAACTAGTAGATATTGCCTTAGGGGGGTCCCGGGGGCCAATTTGTTGAAAATGATCCTTTTTTCGAAAAATCGACATTGCCATTGAGTTCGAATATCGAAAATAACCTAATATGGTTTGTTACAGTGGGGTCCCAAACGAATCTCTAGGGTTCATTTGGAGACATTTATTCACTTGGAAAATTTGTTGGTGCATCAGGCCCTTCATTGCGATCGCCACACCTCGCGATTGCGGGCCTCGATGACAACCTATATCACGATCTCATAGTGGTGGTACCGCGATAGCGATGGGCTAATCGGTGGATCTAGTTAGGTTGACTCATAACGATCGCGAGGCTCAGCTACGTGACCGCGATGACCAACTTAATTGCCGGTCAACGTTAACCCTCGCGATCGTGAGGTGGGGTCCGCAATTATGAGGTACTATTCATAAAACAGTATAAATACCTGGTCCGCAATTATGAGGTACTATTCACAAAACAGTATAAATACCTCAAATTTGTAATTTTACTCTATTTTGGATCTCAAGCTTAGGAAAAGATGATTTTACTTGGGTTTCTTCATTATTTTCGTGTGAGTAACCTCTCAACTCATTTTTTTAATTATTTCCTATTGATTATGTCTTCTTAAACACCTTTTGACCTCCATTTTGAAATGAATTTTCGGGGGTTTTACCGGTAAAACTTGAAAATAGTTTTTTCTTCAATTTGGACCTCGTTTTAAACTTATTTTCGCGTGAGTTTTCAACTATAGACTCCTATAACCTTGGGGAATGTATTTCTAAAATAAAATTTCAATTTTACCCCTTTCACTTTCGAACCAATTTTTTGAACCCGCTTTAGACCTGACTTAAATATAGTCGATATGGGTATCATTAGCTTTCTTTAACGTGTAGATGCTATATTTGTGTGTTTTAGTTGATTCCAAGAACATTTAAAAGGGAAAGACTCCGTATTGAAGGACTTTAGGCTTGGATTTTGATGCTTCGAGATAGGTTATAACTTTACTTTCTTTAGACTGGGCTAGGTAGTTAATAAATAAGTAAAGCATGCTATGGGTGATTTTGGGGAAAATAACTATGGGAATTGTATTTTGTGTTTATTATTACTGTTGTGTGCCCGTGTGGGGGCTTATACTCTGGTTGTTGTTGACTTGTGATATCATATATTGCGTGTTACTCGAGTGGGGGCTTTATTTGACATCATAGGCGTCATTTGTGCCTTTAAATGCCTTTATTCTTAGTGTGATGCCCGTGCGAGGTCTTGAATAGATATTATAGGCCTTATTGAGCATTGTTTGCCTTTATCATGATAGAAATGCCCGAGTTATGGGTTGATATGATATTAATGATGTCTTACATGCATATTTATTCCCATGGTGCCAAACTAGAACTGATATCATGAATTATTGGCATATTGAGTTGATTTTTGGGCTCACTTATACACGTATTGAATTGATTTGTTATCTTCATACTAACTTGATTGTGAGCATTATATCCTCATTCCATACATACACATTCATGAGATGTCGGTGCCATTGAGAAATATTATTTTGAAAGAAAATAAGATAATTTCGTGAAAACCTTGATCCGTGAACACAAGCAGGAGAAGTGGGTTGAGATTCTGAGATAGTACATGGGTTGTGAACCCCCCATGGGTCCTATTTTGGGAGAATTAAGGCTCGATAGGTGCATACGGAAAGTCATACGATGATTTTCAAATTATTCACTTTATCATTCATTGCATTGCATTTGCATATGCTTTTTATGTGTTCTTTTATGTGTTACTTGACGTGTAATCAGTTCTATGTATTTTCGTGAATGCCGATTTCTATTTGATGTCATTTATATAGTAGAACTATTAGTGGAGACGGTGTGAGCTACCGTTTGGAAACTTTTCTATTTGCAGGTGACATGCTCATATTAATTCGTTACTTGTATTATTTTCTACTTTGTTTAGTCGGCCTATGATACCTACTGAGTATAAGTAGACCGTACTCATCCCTACTGTACTTTTTCGGTATAGATCCTATTTTGAGTATGAAATGAGGCAAGTGATCATGCTATTTGGTGGTTGATTCAAGCTACTGGTACACTCTAGAGTCTAGAGCTGATTTCAGACCTCCTCCTATCCTTTTCATGTCTTTATTTCATATTCAGAGACAGACGATGTATTTTTAGACTTGATTATATTTTAGATGCTCGTGTACTTATGGCACCAGGTTTTGGGAGTGTTTATGTCATTTACTTCAGACTTCTGCTTATTTTAGATTTGTGTTGACTTGACTTTACTTTTGAAGTCTCGTTTTGTCTTACTTTGTGTATTAATTCGATCTCCTTTCCTCTTTGGGTGTTTGACTTATCTACCAAGGTTGGTTTTGTAGTTGTCATCATGACCTCAACTTTTGAGTCGTGACATAACCGTATTTAGCTTGCCACACTTTCATGATTATATTATCACGTCAAGACATTACATGTCAATGGAACACTTGGGTATCAATCACTACAATTAAGCCATTTATACTCAATCATTAAATTAACAAAGGGTGATTATTCTCGATGCAACCTACTATCTTGTTCATCATAACTTCATTACCTTTTCAACATCCCAAAAGAAATCATTTATGTCAATAAATGGACCGCATAAGGATCCCAACATACTAATGTATTGGCAAATAATCAGATCAGTCAAGGATCCAAAGATATGTCAAATAATCGGACCGCACATGGATCTAAATTTATTATCAGTCAAATAACCCGACCACACAAGGATCCAAAGAATATGTCAAATAACTAGACCACATATGGATCTAAATATAATATTAATTAAATAAGTAGACCACCCAAGGATCCAAATAATATGTCAAATAATGAGACCACACATGGATCCAAATATATCCTTAAACCGGACCATAAAAGGATCCCAAATATATCATCAAGATCGAAACATACAAGAAACTGTCAAACTCTCCATATCATGATATACACACATGCTATGGGTCTTATGGTTGCCCATTAGCCATGACCTGTATGGGACGAGCTCAGTCCATGTACCAATCATATCAGACAACTAAGAATCTTGCCACCCTTATCTCAAAATAAGTGTTATATCACCCTTATTTCAACATCCCCACTCTTATAACGCCTTAAATTCACCAATTCAATCACAAACATCCATTTAGCATAATTTAACTCACTACAACATCATACACTTCATTGATTGCAATCATAATTTAGTCATGTCCCTCACTTAATAGCATGTATTGCAACCAATAGGAACATCAATCAGATAATATGCACACATGCGATAGAATTGGTATCTTAACTCCAGTTCATTATTACATCTTTTGCATAATACTTATTTACAATCATTTCATAAATGATCCAAGGACAACTCATCAACTTATCTTTTCAAGCATTATCAAACAACAACTCTTATCTACAAACATGTCCGAAAACCAATCCACAGATAACAGAAAGAACACACATACAATCAATGAAGTCTAAACTCCAGTTACATAAGCATGTACATATATATATTTATTTATATTCTTCCATCCAATTACCATCCATTCCTGACTATAGCGCCATTAACTTCTCAACCTTCCATGCCTATTTCTTTACCATATATAGCACATAGTTAACTAAAACTCAATTTACTCCACAACTTTCAACCTATTACTATCACCACAATTGATCGGTTTTAACATACATATCTCCATAATTTACTTTCCCAGAACATAAACACATATCCTTGCATAATTAACACAGATAGAATATAAACACATAACAATCAACAACAAGTTCACCAATCAATTATGTTACACTGGATTAAATCATGTCTACCTTAGTGTCTGTGTTCTATCCAACCAAACACCATGCTTATAGGCCTAATCATAAAATCTCCCGTCAATCTATATCATGGTTATGTTTTCTAACCACAGTCTACTACTCTGGGCGACAAGCGTATCATGTTTCAATAGTTCCAACTGCAGAGTGCATGGATCTTTGATCTAGTATGATTCTAGCAATTATGATGAAAACTTCACGCATCTACCATTGGAACACGCCCTCTAGAATCTTGCCTGTTTATTCACGTTTTCAAACACTCAACATTTATAAACAAGAAATTGTGAGAGAAATTTAACATCTACTCTTCAAGGAAACACTTGAAATTCAAACCCACTAGTTCTACTCTTATTTGTGGTCTAAAACAATATCCAAGGGTCATTCAATCATTCTAGGGTTTTTTCACCCTTCAATCCCCTTTATTTCCTCATATAGCAAGATCAAGAAAACAAATTCTATTCTAGGAATAATAATTCAACACTTTAGACTAGTATCAAGTGATTCTAACCCCTTCATAATCATATCTTATCAGTTTCTTCAATCTAAGGTTACACCCACCATCTCTACCATGATCAATCTCGAATTTTAAGAATTTGGGGATTAGAATTATGTTAGAGGGAAGGAAATTCACTTACCTTGGGAGTGGGAATTGATGGAAATCAGCAAAAGTCGCCCTTTTTTGCCCTAACTCGACCACTGAAGGGTTAGAATGAACAATAACATTTAAACTCTGAAAAATGGTATTTTACTGCATTGAGCCCGCTATAGCGGACAAATTCCCACTATAGCGGCACCGCTATAGTGGGATCCTCATGTCTTAATGGCACTGACCAAAACAGACTCCCGCTATAGCGGCCCTCTTTCCCGCTAAATCAAGAGTGAGGCGAAAACCCAAAACTTGTTCCCATTTTTGGTGTTTTTACAACATAACTCAGATTTCGACACTACTAACCCCTTTACATCAAATGCCATATCCAAAATTCTACTAACCCGACTTTCGCTCCAAAAGTTTCTATGAATTACTTAAACCTCTTGGCTAACATAATATGATCTTAAATCCATAAAACACTACATCATCAATCTCTAGATTCTCCAAGACCACACAACACCTGAAATTTCTCAAAAACTAGCCTAACCTGAAATTTCAAAATTTCTATCCAAAAAAAAAACTTAGCCTAAATTTTCTCATGCTACACAACACCGTAACAATGGAACGGTAGTTACATGTACTCTATTCACTAAGCTTTCCAATGGACATGAACAAAAGGCAATAAACTTGCTTTTTCTAATTTTTTTTTTTTTTTTTTTCTGTTCCAACTTTTTTTTTTCAAGATCATACATAATTAATTCACGATCCAAGTTGATTTGTTAGTGTATTGCTTTTCATGTCTCTCATATATATATACTCCCTCCATTCCAATTTATGTGATGTAGTTTGACTTATCACGGAGTTTAAGAAAGAACGAAAGACTTTTGAAACTTATGGTCTAAAATAAGTCATAGATGTTTGTGTTTTTATAAATCATTTCATTAAGGGTAAAGTGGGTATTTTAAAGTTAAATTGTTACTAAATATAGAAATGTGTCATTCTTTTTGAGACTAATTAAAAAGAAAAGTGTGTCATACAAATTGGGACAGAGGGAGTGTGTGTATATATATATTCATTTGCTACTACATTATTAATTTAATGTAACTAAAGGTTAATCATCTTTTGTTGATAAGTGTTTATAATTATCAAAGTTCTTCATTATATAATTGGATGATTTTTAAAGAAACATTTATATATGAGGAAGTCAAAGTCAGCAAGTACTAAAGGACACAAATGATTTAACAACGACAACAATGATACCCAATGTGATCCCACAAGAGAAATTTGGAGCGGGTAAAGTATACGTAGACTTTATTCCTACCTTGTAGAGCAGAGACGGATCTATTAAAGCCCGTGAGGGTGCCACGCCACCCGCAAAGTTCGATGGAAACTCTCTCTCTATATAGGTATATATATATTATACTGAATATATTCAAATAATTAATAAACATGCCACCCATAATACCAAAGTGCCATCTGGTTCTAGTGGTAAATGGTCAGGTTTGCGCCCCAAAGGTCGCGGGTTCGACTTCACTTGGCAGCTTTCTTTTTTTAATTTAGTTTTAGTCAATGAATCAATTAAATAAGTGGCTGCCAACGTATACGTATATTTCATTTACTTAATTTTATATATGTTGACTTGATATGTATTAATTAATAATTATTTTTGATTTTTCTTTTATTTCTCAAGTAATCCCTCCGTTTCAAAATAGTTGACCCTCTTTCTAAAAGTATTTGTTTCAATTTAGTTGTTCTTTTTATGAAATTAAGAGAATGTTATTATGTTCTTCCAATACTATATTTTTGAATTTATAGTTTATGTAATACATAAATTGTCATCTTATTATTGTTCATTTTTTGCTGAATGATTTGTCATATAAACCGAAAAGACGAATAATCCGGTTGATTTAATCAGTGAGTTTACTTGACACCCGGAGAGTTCGAATCCTGAATCCGCCTCTGTTGTAGAGGTAAAGAGACTTCTTCCAAAAGACCCTTAGACCCTCAAGTGATTCAATATTCTATAAACTAAAATGATCAAATATGATAATTACAACTTGCCGAAGATCATAACTTCAAAAATATTTTTGTATTTTTTTAGAATTGTGAGCATGTAATTTCTATTTATTGAATTTTGAAAATTTTAGTTTTTATAATTGTGATTTTCGAAATTCAAAGATTTTTTTGGACATGTAGTTTACTTTAAAAAAAATTAAAGTTTTATGAATGGATTTGAAGATGTATTTGGACATATATTTTACTAGGAAAAATTGAAGTTTTGTGAATGGATTTGAAAATATTTAAAGATAAAATTTTAAAAACTACTCCCAAATTCAATGGCGAAATACTAGCTTATTTACAAAAAAATATACTCCATCATTTTATTTTACTTGGTACCTATACTAAAAATGATGTTTCATTTTACTTATCTATTTTAACAAATTAAGAGAGTTTTATCATCTTTTTTCAGACTTCTCTTAGTGTTAAATAACTGTATAAATTAGTAGTAGCCAAATTTAGAGTTTCAAAATATCATTTATAAAATTAGTTTAGTAAAATACATATCTAATTAAATTTTTTTTAAAAATACATCAAATGAATAGAAACCAAATAATATAAAACGGAAGGAGTATAAGACATCAAAATGAACGAGAGTAATGTAATGAGAAGTCAAATTGTAGCAGCCACTTGCAAAACACTAAAAAGAATTTGAAATTCCCACCAAAATAATGAATCCTCTTTTATATATGGATTCTATTTCTACTTACTTATAAAAGGGAATGGGCCAATAAAATTGTGCCAAAGCAGACACCAAGTCAACATGCCTGCTGTGGTATAATTTTATCGGCTATTTCTTTACCTCCTTTTTTATTTTTTCTCCGTTTTAATTTGTTTTTTTTTTTTTTAATTTGTTATATATTTTTTTAAAAATTACTATAAATCACAATAATTAACAACTTAAATATATAAAAGACATAACAAATTTGATTGACTCTCGAAATTATATATCAGTGCCACATAAATTGGGACAGAAGAAAAAGTTTTATAAATCATAATAATTAACAACTTAAAATATTTTAAAAATTTAATTGAGTCTCGAAATTGTATCAATGCCACAAAAATTGGGAAATGGGTAGTAACATATATTATTTGAAAATTACGTAAAAAGTACTATAAATTACAATTGTTAACAATTTAAAATATCTAAAAACATATAGACAAATACGATCGACTATCTAAATTCTATATGTGTCACATAAATCAATACCAAAAAGTAATATATATATATCCTATCACTAGCTTAAGTGGGTGCGAGAAAGTCGTAGAAATTATTTAACTCTCTTTTTTAATGTTTCAACACAGTTGATTCAAGTTATTCATACGGGGTTGACATATAAATGTGTTAGAATATTACCTTTCCAATTCTTAAATTTAAGTTGAAAAAGTTAAGGTTATAACTAATTTCTTAGTCAAATTAACTGGACCCATTTTTAATTGATTATAGTTTGAACAATAACTTATTTAATGACTTGACCATTTATTGAACACAAAAACATGATCAGATTCGACGTTCAAAGCTAAGTATCAGAAACACTCAATAATTTTATTACTTCATTTCAAAAGTTAATCTAGATAACAACAAAAGTAAAATAGTTCAACATTATGTGATCCCTCTTTAGCTGAAACTGGTGGGCTTGTGAGATTATCCAGATGGTGGAACTCTCTTATTTAAGGATGCCTTTCATAAAGGACGTGTAGCTTATTCTTGATTAACGCTAGTGGACCTCCATGTCCACCATGAGATGGTCCAGATGGTGGAGTTCCCTCATTTAAGGGACGCCTTTCATGAAGGACTTGAGACTCATTCTCGATTGAAGGGGGTGGTGCTCCATGTCCACCATGAGATGGCCCAGATGGTGGATTTCCCTCATTTAAGGGACGCCTTTCATGAAGGACTTGAGACTCATTCTCGATTAAAGGGGGTGGTGCTCCATATCCACCATGAGATGGTCCAGATGGTGGAGTTTCCTCATTTAATGGAAGCCTTTCCTGAAGGACTTGAGACTCATTCTCGATTGAAGGGGGTGGTGCTCCATGTCCACCATGAGATGGTCCAGATGGTGGAGTTCCCTCATTTAAGTGAAGCCTTTCATGAAGGACTTGAGACTCATTCTCGATTGAAGGGGGCGGTGCTCCACGTCCACCATGAGATGGTCCAGATGGTGGAGTTCCCTCATTTAATGGAAGCCTTTCATGAAGGACTTGAGACTCATTCTCGATTGAAGGGGGTGGTGCTCCTTGTCCACCATGAGATGGCCCAGATGGTGGATTTTCCTTATTTAGAGGACTTCTTTCACGAATCATTAATCTATCAGTAGCTGCATTAATATTAGTGAAGCCCAATATAAGGAAAAGAAGAAAGAACATGGTCGGGCCAGAACAACATAGTTTTAGAAAAGAGCAATTATACATAGACATAACTTTCAATAATAAATGGGTGAAAACTTGACCTTACATTTTGCCAATCAAAATATTACCTCTTTATATAGACTATGAAGTGGTTTAAAGTTGGTAAGTACTTGCTATGATAATCACATTCAGATTTTATATATTCTAAATATTTGATTTTTTTCTAAAATTGAATCTTAAATTTTTTATAGTCAAGAAGGCAAGTAATTGATTTATTTTTGAAACGAATTGAGGGTAGGAGAAAGAAAAGTAATTGGTTTAAAATCAAGAAGACAAGTAATTGATTTATTTTTAAAAAGAATTGGGGGTAGGAGAAGTGAAAGTAATTGATTTAAAGTCAAGAAGGAAAGTAAATTGATTTATTTTTAAAGTCAAGAAGACAAGTACTCCCTCTGTCCCAATTTATATGACACACTTTCCTTTTTAGTCAGTCCCAAAAAGAATGACACATTTCTATATTTGGTAACAATTTAACTTTAAAATACCCACTTTACCCTTAATGAAATGATTTACAACCACACAAATATCTATAACTCATTTTAGACCACAAGTTTCAAAAGTCTTCCTTTATTTCTTAAACTCCGTGCCAAGTCAAAGTACATCACATAAATTGGGACGGAGGGAGTAATTGATTTATTACCTAAAATGAAAATTGATGTAGTCAGCCAACTAAATTATTAAGATTAGTAAGTAATTAAATTTCATTTGATAAACTCATGATAATTTTTTTCTATCAAATTATAAGTACTAGTCATGAACAATAAGGGGTTGTTTGGTATGAAGACAAGTAATGCAGAGATTAATAATGCAGGATTGTAGTGCTTGGATTATTTTTTATAATGCAGGATTGTAGTGCTTGGATTATTTTTTATCAAGTGTTTGGTTCATTGTATTTAAAACTAGATATATCATGAATTGTGTTTCATTTAAAACTCTAGAAAAATTTCCTTTACAATTATACCCTTGAATTTTTGTGGGATTTTCTATTTCATTAAATTAGTCAAGTTACAAACTAAAATATGAATAAAAAATTTGTTTCTAATTTTTCAGGTGTGATGTGCCACTACGAAGATCCTTAATAGCACGGTGTACTTCTAATAATTTTTTTATTGATCAAATATGCCTTAAGCTTACCATAGATTTAAGGCTACATAAATATTCAAATACCTGAAGCTTATTAAAAAAAAAAAACAGAAAACAAATGGTTCAAGTAATCAATCCACAAACTAAATTAAAAAAAAAAACAAAAAAAACTCAATCTAACAAACCAAACATAGAGAAAACAAAATCAAACATTAATTTGGAGAATTAAAAAGGACATTTATATCCAACCCAATATAATTAAAGAGGACATTAAATTACAAAAGAAATTTAGGAAAAGGAATTAAGGGATAATTTAGTCATTTAGGGTCTTATTCATTGATTGTTAAATCTTGAATAAGTTATCTCTCCATTTACTAGGATAAAATAAGACTCATATGGTATATAAGTAATCCATATATTAAGTGAAAAAGAATAACCAAACAATGTATTAGATGGAACTAAGTTTTAATCCAAAAACTATTCTAATTAATGCAGCCTACGAAACATCCTAAGTGCTTACCATGATAATCACATTCGAATTTCAGATAGTCAAACACTTTGACTTTTAAAAAGTTACAACATCTTACTTTAATTTGAATTTTTAAAGTCAGGACAGTAAATTATTAAATTTCATATGGAGTATCATTTTTAAAATCAATCTAGTTTTTTTCTTCAGTCAAAATATAAGTAATCACTAATCATAAACAATAATTCATACTTCAAAGACCAACAAGGGTTGTGGTGGAGTGGTAAATACTCCTTCATCCTTAACCAGAGGTCTAGGGTTCGAGTCCCTCTGGGTACGGAGTCGCCTTTATTAGGGAGATCTTTACCCCCCAATGAGGGACTTCCCGGCGCGAATCCGGATTTAATCGGGCTCCAATGTAGTTACCGGACACCGGATGGAAAACGGAAAAAAAAAAAATCATACTCCAAAGATTATCGGAAAGTCACTGCTAGAAATTTATTGTGCTTTTTTAGTTTTCATTTTGAGGAACGTATTTACACTGTCGTCTTTGTTAATTTATGTGAATTTTTTAAAATTGTAAAAATACATTTACAATTTAACTAAATTGATATATATTTCACATGCAAATTAATAATTAAAATTATATCATTTTCTAAAATCATTGTACTTCAATCCTCCTTATGAACTCCTTGTTAAACCATATAGATTCCTCATTCTTGGTTGACACATAATATATTTCATTATTTGTTTGAAATAAACGTCAATTTGTATGATTAATCAAAATCACTTCTGCTTTGATCCCCATTTATTGTAGGATATATACATTAATCCACTAGAGGATTGGTAATTTGGAATCGAATTTGGTTCATGTTTTTATAAAATGAGGATTGGTGATTTGACATGCCACTTAAGTAATATGCAATAATTTTAATCGAATATCTATAATTTTCAGTGAGAGTGACTTTTAAATGAATTGGTGCATAATTGAGTGACTTTTACGTAATAAGCAAAGAATATTATTTTTTATCAATAGACTAATACTTGAATGGTAGTCCAAAAATTGCATACTGGTCTGAGGTAGAACACCTTGGGGTATCTATTAACAGGTAAATTATCTTGGTTTTAGCTTGTTGGTACATTAATATTTACAAAAAAGGTGTTCGAGGAGTTCCTAAAGGTCTACTATTTAGTATTTGTGTCCATTTTTGTATATTTTGCAAACATAGTCGTGTTTTGTTTTACGGGCAAGACAAACAACGCATTTCTCCTTGCAAAATACAATACATATTAGTAGTGTGTTTCAGGAATTTGCAGATAGTT
This sequence comes from Capsicum rhomboideum, assembly GCA_031232105.1. Lineage (NCBI taxonomy): Eukaryota > Viridiplantae > Streptophyta > Magnoliopsida > Solanales > Solanaceae > Capsicum > Capsicum rhomboideum. The sequence goes on from CP124714.1 coordinate 19,369,947, forward strand.
ATGACGATTTTGTAATGATCCGTACCTTGTTCTTTTTGGAATTTTCTGTGATTTGATTGTTTTACCCCTCTCTGTAGTGATTTTTTGATGTTTATGGATTTTGAGAGTGGGTGATACAGTTCCCGAGGTATTTGGTTGGGATTTAAGTGAGTTTTTGATTTTGGAAGGTTCTTAAGTTGGAACGGTTGACCTTGGTCAATATTCAGAGATTCGAGCATCATATTAGAATTCCTTCAATCCCACAGCTCCGGAACATCGAAATTAGGTGGGTAGCATGGTTGGTTCGAGTCCCGAGCTATCATTGTCATTTTGAATATTTGGTCGAAAAGTTGGAAATTTAGGCCTAAAGTTGGTTTCAGGTACCATTTATTGATAACAACCTCCGTTGGAAATACTGACCGCACCGTTGAGTTTGGGATGTCGAATTTAGCCTAGTAGTAAAGTTGATTTATTTATATGGGGTCCCAAATGAATTTTAAGGATCCGTTCGGAATGATTTTATTCTTGGCGTCAGGTGGTGCACAACTATTTTGGTGCCAAGTTCTTCTTCTTCGCGTGCGCGGCTAGCCTCCCACATTTGCGAAGAACAATTTTCTTTGTGCATCGAAATGCGAGGAAGAGACCGGGTTTGTGATGAAGAAACTCTGTGGGTCGGGTCCATGTGAACCATCACGAACACGACTGAGGCTCCATGTTTGCGAAGAAGGCACTGTAATAGTCAGCTTTAAATATTTTGTTTACATCATAAATCCCCATTTTGACCATTTTTGAAGTTTGAAAATTCGGTTTTGAGCATTTTCAAAGGTGATTTTTGAGGAATCAAAATTGGGTGAGTCCCTAGACTACTTTTCCATCATTACCCACTAGTTATTTTATGAAATTAACTTCAAATCTTAGTTTTAGCAATTAAAATTTGGGGTTTCGCCCGATAAAGTTAAACTTTGATTATTGGATGATTTCAAGGTCGATTTCTGTCACGGCCCAAAAGTTGAGGTCAAGATGACAACTATCTCGACTCATCCTTGGTAGGTAAATTGAAATCCCGAAAAAGAAAGAAATTTGATATACAAAGAAAAATAAGTAAATACGAGACTTCTAGAACGAAGTCAGGCCATAATATGTAATATAACATAAGATCCGAACGAAATATTTATATCCCCAAAACCTGGTGTCATAAGTGTACAGAGCGTCTAATACAAAATCAAATCTAAAAAACATAAACCTGTCTCTGAAATTAGATAAAGACAAGATATACTAAGAAGAGGTCCGAAATCTGCCCCGAACTCTGGAGCTCACCCGTACCTCGAACATCAACTCTCACAGCATGAGATCAGCCACTGGAGGTCACACTCATGCTAGGATCTGCACCAAAAAGGCACAAAAGTAGGAGTGAGTATGGTCCACCTGTACTCAGTAGCTATCATAGGTCAACTGAGCAAAGTAAAAAACTAAATAAGTAAAAGATACTATGAACACGTCACCTGCATACAGAAAAGTTCCCAAATAGTAGCTCACACCATCTCCACTAATAGTTCTACTATATAATAAGGAAAAAAGAAAGCTACACACCAAATGTATATAGGAACTAAGTGCACGACAAAAAACACATATATGAAATAAAAGAGATGCAAATGCAATGCAATGCGATGCAATGATGGTGGTACAATGATATAAGCCATCACCTGACTTTAGTATACACCTTCCAAGCCTTAGCACTTCGGATAGGAAACTCATGAGGGGGTTCACAACTCATATATCTTTACAATCTCAATATAATATCTCAATTTCCTTGCCGGCAAATGACCTCGGTCAAGGGTTTTCAAAATATCACAATCACCTTGCCGATAAGTGACCTCGGCCAAAGGTTTTATATAAATATCTCTTTCAAACGCTGTGTTTTTCGATGGTACAAGTATCTTATGAGTATATATGTACGAAATGAGGAAGTAATGCTCACCACCAATCAGTGTGAAGATAATAATCAATTCAATACAAGTATAAATGATCTCAGAATCAATTCAACATGTCAATAACTCATGATGTAAACCCTTGCTCGGTACCACTAGAATAAATAGTCATGTAGAATAAGGCCTACAATATCAAATAAAGCCCACACACAGGCATCAAACCAAATAATATTTTCTCAAGTCAACAACTGTATGCATATAAGCCTCTACACGGGCAACACAATAATAATATTAATCCTCAAATAGACAATTCCCCGTCTTATTTCCTAACCTATAACATGTTTTATAAGAATGGTTAACTACCTAGCTCAATTTGAAGAAGTTAAGCCATCACCTACCTCCAAGAACCAAAAATGCAAGCCTAGATCTTCGACACGGAGCCTTCCCTTCACGAGCAGTCTCAAAAAGAACTAAATCTATCAAAGATATAATCTACGTGTCAAAAGAGAACTAATGATACCCATATCAACTATATTAGAATAGGGTCCAAAATTTGTTCGAAAAATGTGTTCAAAATCGAAAGGAGAAAATATGAAAAATTTATTTTAGAAACATGATCCTCATATCAAAAGGAGTTTATATTTGAAAATCCAAGTAAAAACGAGGTGAAATCGACCCTCAAATCGATGAAAATCTAAATTAAAGTTTACCCGATAAAACCCCCAAAAATCCATTTTGAAATAAACTCCTTAAAGATGTATAGAAGATAAAATCAATAGGAATGAATGAAAATAGTAGTTTAGAGGTTGCTCACACGAAAATGGTGAAGAAATCCCTTTGAAATTGCCTTTGCCGAAGCTCCCAAGTCCAAAAAATGGTGAAAATTACAAAATTGAGCTATTTATACTGTTCAGGTGAACAGTACCTCTCGATTGCGGTCCCCCACCATGAGATCGCGAGGGTCAACATTGACCAGAATTTACGTTGTTCCTTGTGATCGCGAGAGGAGGGCCTCGCGACTGTGATGGTCAAACCAGAACCAATCCACCGATGTACCCATCGCGATCGCGGTAGCTTCACCACGTGATCAAGATGAAGATAATAATCGAGGCCCACAATCATAACAAGTGTCCATGCAATCGTGATGAAGGTCCTGATGCACCAGAAAAACTACATTAGTAGTTCGGGGTTTTTGGAGAATTATCCCGATTGAACCCTCGAGATTCATTTGGGATCCCACAAAAATAAACTAGATATTCTACTAGGATTTTTTTGATGTTTTAGACTCAATGAAACCATCAGATTTACAAAAAGAAGTTGTTTATAATAAATTAGCCTCCGGGACCCCTAAAAGCTTATTTTGGCTAGTTTTTGTAGTAAGGGTAAAAACGCAAAATAAAGGCTCTGAGCCTGAACCAACCCCGCTAGAAATTTAAAATTGACATTTTGGATCTAATGGAATTGTCCAAATTACCACCCGACACTCGAAACATGAAATGTTGACCGAAGTTAAACTCATGACTTTAAAAACCTATAAAAGTTTCAAATTCACCCAAATCACTCCCAAACACATCAGAAACCGCACCAACCATTCCCACAACTCACAAATTGTGTAAAACAACTACAGGGAAGGGAAAAATGGTCAAAATACATAAAAAGGTGAAATTCACAACTATCATTGTTACAATTTCACCTCCGTTTTTTTATGAGAGTACAAATTAAGATTTCTTAAACTATGGGTAACTTGAATTTTTGGTAAAATTCTAGTTTTTCCCTTATGGGCTTGTGTCACAACCCAAATCACGGATCGCGTGGGCTCCTACCCAACTCTACCCTATATAGGAGAACCCTTACCACCCAACCTTTAACCACTGTGGAAAACATTGCTAAAACCTTAAGCGTTAGTAAATAATAAACCTTTCACTTAAACAAATTTTTAACAAAGTACGTTGTAGGATTTAATTACACAACTCCCTAAAACCTAGTCTAAACAAGTACAAGAACACTAAACAAATTGAGGACGATTTAAGACACGAAATTCATATAAGAGTAGAACGACAGGAGCTGCTGGAGAATAATCACTGTTGCACCTATAGAAACTTCAACTGACCTGCAACATGGCTATGTATTAATTCACGGATCGTGCGGGCACCCACCTAATTCTAACCCAGATAAGAGAACCCTTACCATCCAGTATTTCAATTAAGTCTGGAATATCTATTAAACAATTTTGAAAATGAGTAGTCCTTTAAATGAAAGAAAAAACTCTTTTTCAAATACGTTTATTACATAATTACATTGCGGAAATAAAACAATAATTTCCCAGAACCTAATATGAACTAGTACAAGATCACTAAGAAATGGGAAAGACAACCTGAGACACAACATCCATGTAAGAGTAAGATGATAGGAGCTGCTGAAGAATAATCATCGTTGAACCTATAGAAACTTCACTGACCTGCAATATGGATACATCCCAAAATGGAGATATAGTAAGTGTAGTATCAGTACAACCATATGTACTGGTTGGTATCATAGGCTGACCAGGGTTAGAAATAAATAACTAAAATAAAAAATAAGAAGGAAATCATGGCAACAATTAATATTTTGGACAGCTAAACCTTTCCAAGCCCTTTTTGCTAAGTTCCCTAACTTTCACCTTACTCCCTTTCTAACAGCACCTCCGATCCTTCACCCAACATAATTATAACTCACTATTCCACACCTGAAATTTACCAATAATGCCACTAGTATTACCCTCTAGAATACCACATGGGCTAGATCAGATTACCCCACACCCCACCAATCAGAGCCTAGGTTCATCAGTGTTATTGGTATAAGAGCTAAGAGCCTATTAAAATCCTGCAGATCGGTACGGAGACGTCTGTATCCTATCTTCGGGAGGCTATAGGGCATTCTTAGGAAATTATATTCCTTGATTCTTTGTCGTGTGTTCGAACCTCTATGAACCCCTAAGTACTTCTTTTGACTCCACCCTTTCCCAGATGGATAGCACAAGGTTTTCAATAGATACGGATAGGACTTCTATGCGTACTGCTAGAGTTTCAGTTCAGAGTCAGACCAGGGAGTTAGAGGTTGATATTAAGGATCATCAGCATCAGCTAGTGGGTATGGGAATGGCCCAGGCTCCGGCAGAGTTTGTGACCGCCTTAGTTTTTCCGGATTCCATGTTAGGGATTTCCAGTCTTTTCGTGGATGCTTCACAGCCAGTGAAAGTATTTAGTATATCGAGTGTTTCTCAGGCTAAAGTTGGATTTGTTAGTGTTCAACAAGGATCTTTATCAACTTTAGAGTATGATATTAGGTTTCTCAAGTGGGCCAGGCATACCCCTATGCTATTTCCTATATAGCATGAGATGGTGCGTGGATTTTTAGAAGATTGAATTTATCGCTCCACTTGGCGTCTGAGCATTTGATAGTAGCTAGATCTACTTTTTTTCAGGTTGTTAATCACGTGAGGACTACAGAAAGAGAATGTATTGATACATAAGGAGGTGGCGGTAAGAGGCTATGTCAGTAGTACAGTATTAATGGTATTTCGTTTAGAGGTAGTGATACTTCCAGCAGAGGTCAATATCACTTGAAGTCTATTAGGTCAGTTTAGGTTGCACCTCAAATTATAGGTGACTCTTAAATAGGTTGTGGTGGCCACAGTGGATAGAGTTCTGGTCGGGCATTATAGGGTATTTGATCTAGGTCGCCGTAACAGCCGTTCTGGGTCAGCAAGTATAGTGCATCAGAGAGTTTCAGGGGTTTGCTTTAGTTATGGTGAGATTGTACATTAGTTTAAGGAGTGTTCCAGGTATGAGTTGGTCATCCAGTTAGGGTTAGCTCGTGTTTCTCACCAGGTTAGTGCTTCAGAGGTTTGTTGTAACTGCAGAAAGACCAGTCATTGGTCCAAAGGATGTCCTCGATGAGGGATTATCTATCAGTCAGCGCAGTCAGATCTGTCTCATATAGTTGCGACACCTTCGATTATAGGTAGTGCTTTTGGTAGTTCAATTGATGGTTCAGACGCTTAGTTCGTGCTTGGACCCATTCAGATTTGTACTTTTTTGGTCATGTCAGGGACTATGACTTCGGATAACATATAGGTGTGATTTTGATTTACTAGCTTTAGTTTTTATTTGAGTTGAGTTGTGGTATTTATCCCATCAATGTTCATGTGGTTTGATGTTACTGTATTGCCTGTTGTAGCCTTTGTGTAGATTTTTTTGCATATGTAACTACCCTCATAAATATTTTCTTTTAGTAGTGGATCGGTGTTGTGATTTTCTTGGGGTGTAGCATTTGGGTTAAAGTCTCTTTCCTTTGGCATATTGGCCTTGTTACGGTTCTAGAGTGATATTTGTTGCTATTTTTCATTTTGGTGCCACTTGCCGTTATACTGTTGTTATTATTGTCATTATTTTGACATTTATTGATTCTTACTTGATAGACAGCTAGACTAGCGTTATCTAGTTAGTATGTCCTTTTTTACGATTCTTATTCATTGGCTTAGATGACTACCTTGGTTAGTTGGTTTTCCTTTCTGTTAACAAGGTCGGTATTTGAGCGGATTGTGAAAGTGAAGGAAGGTTTGGCCTTCCCTGGTTTTATGGTGATTCTAACTTTGGCGATCATTTCTATAGTCGCTTCTATTGTTGATAATTTTGAGGTTTGTTATTTTGAATCGTCGAGTTTGTCTCCTGGTGGTAGTCTTGATCTTGGATTGGTGTTGAGTTAGATACTCTGTTCTTTTATGATTTGGTTCATGGTTCAGTTGAGTTAAGTTTGGATTAAATGGGTGAATTCAGAAATTTCTCATTTTTGGTATTTGTTCAGCCTAATTTGACTTCGTGAAATATTTCTGCTTGGTGGTATGTCCTTGGGTATCAGTTGTGGTAACCAAAGCAGGTGTCTTTTTGGAGTGAGTATTTGTTGCCACAGATTGTGTATTGGGTTGACCAGATTCATGCTAAGATTGTATTTTCTAAGTTGCTCGAGATTTTGCTACCATTAGTACTCTTTGCAGCCTTGGTGAGTTCTTATTTATGCTTTAATGTGTTATTCCTTCAACGGATGCGAATTTGATTGCTCATGTCCTTAGCCCATAGTTTTTATTAGTTGTAATTATGTTCTTCGACAATATTTTAGTGTCAGCCCTTATGGAAACTGTTGGACATATACTTAGTCTCTGAAGTTGTGATTTTTTACTCTTTCGGATGGTGGCTGGAGAATTGTGATAGATTTTGGAGTATGGATGCTTACTCGTCAACAAGATTGATTTGAATAGTTGAGATCGAGTAGTTCAGCTTCAGTGTTGGGATTACAGCTATGGATTGTCTAGCTTGGTTGCAACCCCTGTTTTGAAGTTTGATTCAGTTGAGGCTTCATCGACATGTTGACTAGCCTACTCTCTACCTATCGGTTCAATTTTCTTCGATTCAGGGAGATTGCATTAGACAGATACTCGTAAGATGGTTCGTTGGCACATGGTGTTGGTTTACTGTTCTTAACCTTGGTTCTTAGTTGTCGTCAGAAATTTGATTGTCAACTCAGCGGAAGAAGTGTACTCGAGTTGGGCTTAGCGTGATTTAACCCACAATCAGTGGGGCATTCTGGAGCGAATCATTCAATTTTGAGTGATTGTGCTTTGTATTAGTGACTATTAGTTTCGAGGGTCATCCGGACCAGTTAGTGGCTTTGGCAGAGATTACAGACATTAATCGCCATCATTTGGGTATTCAGGTAGAACCTTATTGGGCATTGATCATATGCTAGTTCGTGTGGATTTTCAATGAGTCAGCTTTAGTCTTTCGAGGTTAATGTGATGTGATTATGCGAACAGGACTCAGATGATATTGGAGGGATTTTGTGTAACTTAGAGTAGGCATCATGTTTGGAAAGGCAAGAGAATATTAGATTTGGAGTTTGGAGTTAGCTATATAATTTATGCCTTAGGTTGTCTTTAGCCTGGTTGAGTATCCTCTTAGTTGTGCTTGTCTCAGTGTGATGTCAGTATGTTGTGGCTTGTGTTTGCTTACTTCAGTTGTGCTGAGTTCTATTGAAGGCCAGTTGGTTGTTGAGGATTAGTTTTGGTTATTTGGAAAGCGAAGTAAGGATGTGAATGAAAAAAAAATACCTCTAGCGAAATCCCTTAGAAGCGTTGTTTTGCCTTAGAGGTTTTCTGGGGATTTTTTCTCGGGGTATGTAGGCCTAGTACCTCATCCTTTCAAGTTTTCAGGCTCTTTATGTTCATTGACTTTCGAGGACGAAAGTTCTTATAGTAGTGGATATTATAATGATCCTCCAGGTCATTTTCTCAATTTTCAAAATGTGCATTTTGTGCCTTCCCATAGCAGCTACAAGTCATTAATGACTTGTCAGGACCGTCAATTTGATGTTTGGGCAGTTCGTTTGGGTTTTAAGCCCATTTCTCTATTTTAGAGCTTTTGAAGTTGAGAAATTGGTGTCGGACCAAAAGTTTTTTACCTCGGATGAGAATTCTGTCAGAGTTGTTAGCTACGGAACATGGATATTAGGCTAGGGAGACCCTTGGTATGGGTCCCGAGATGCTTGGACTCATTTTGGTCTATTGAGTAGATTTTAGTAAAAAATAGAACTATGGGTATGGGGCCCACATTTTATTAAAATGACCCCAAATGGAAATTTTGATGGTTTTGTTGAGTCTAGAATGTCGAATTTGTTATGATAGCATAGTTCGTTTGCACGCACGGGGTTCCAAACGAATCTCGAGCACCCTATCAAAGTCCATTGGGACTTAACCATTTTATTGGTTTACAGCAGCAAGTGCAGGCATAATTTTCCTTTGCGTTCGCAAGGAACTGGCCGCCTTCGCGAAGGGTCAAGTCTTAGTCCTTCGTGTTCGCGAGCCCTCCCAATGTATTTGCGATAAAGATTCAGTCTGACCCGGTCCATTCTCTACTTTGCGTTCACGAAGGCTTCATTGAGTTCGCGATTGCCTTCCCTTATTTTTCATCGCGTTCACGACTCTTTCCCAAGGTGTTGGCTACAATAAGCATCATGCAATTCTCCCATGGTTTTTCCATTAACAAGATTACCAATAAGCTCAAGTGAGTTAGCAAGCAAATCACCACATGTTGGAACATCCAAGGATAAAATCAAGTAGTCATTATGGTGTGGATTACCCTTCCTCCCACAACCAACCATGTTCACACAAAAAACATTCTCAACACAAACATGACTATCGTTATAAGCAAAGAGATAAGAGTGAAAAGAGCTAAGATCATTTAAGTTGCTATCAAAGATAAGAACACAAGAAGGTAAGAACAAGCAACTTAAGCACCTACATCTCTCTCATCCAAATAACTTCCCAAGGAAAGAGTACTCACTAGCGGGGTCCATCCTAGTGCTTCAAGTTGTCTATCCACATAAGTATGACAGGTAGTTGAGAATAAGAGTTGTTTATCAAGTAGGTAACATGGACCCTTTTCAAAGCAACAAATAGATTGGGCATTTGGATTGCAAAGCCCACACAATTTAAGTACAAGGGACATAGGATAAATGTCATCATGATTTCAAGGATTGCTTGGAATAAGAGGATGTAGGTACATACCTTTGGAGCAAGGATTTAAACTTTCTCTCTTGTCTCCTTTACATTCTCCACATGGTCCTTCCCTCCTATGCATCAACTTAGACCAATAGACTTGGCCCTCTTGCCTCTTTGTAGAAGTTTCCTTGGTAGGTAACTCCATTATTTGATCCATGGAGTTAGATGCTTTACCCCTTGCTAGCAAGTATCTATCAACCCATAGGAGTTTTTCTATAAGCCTCCTTTGAGCCACACCTTCATCAATTTTGGAGTCCTTAGATAAGAACTCATGTAGGCCTTCAAGTGCATACTTGTGAGGAACTTCCATTGGATCCTCATTTGGAAGTATTCCCTGATGACCCTGCAAAAGAGAAGTATTGTTGCTAGGTAAAATGCTAGCACCATGGTTAGCAAACAACAAGGGTTTGAGAAGAGCACAAGGTTCCCTTCCTTGAGCCAAGTCCATTTCCTCCTCTTGGCTTGGATCATCTAAAGCCTCACTACTCACCATTTGCCTCATCATAAAGTTAGAATTCATTATCTCTCCTTTTTGAGGACAAACATCTTCATGGGGAGCCTTCATCATCATACCAATGAGCACATTAATTTCCCTTTCATTGGGATCTCCCGCAAGTTCCCCTTCATCTTCAAAGTATTCACCCTCTTGGGTTTCTTTTTCATCACCGCCTTCTTGGTCCACCTTATATCCAACAAAGTATGCCTTACCTTCCACCAAAACAATGTTTCTTCTATTGGTACACTCACTTTTCTTATGAACCCAACCTTGACATTTAAAACAAACAATACCTCTAAAATTAGTGTTCGAGTATTGGTTACCTTCATTCTTTGGTGGATAATTTGGAGTAGTCTTCTCAAAGGGCTTCTTATCATAGGACTTATTGAAATCCTTATTCTTGTTCCACCCGAACGCACTAGAAGAAGTGTAGCCTTTAGGATTGAAAGACTTCTTTTCTTTGTTGCTCTTTTCAACCTCAATGGCCACTTCGACAAGGGCTTCTATGTTTTCAAACTTGTGGACAACTAGTTGAGAAGCGATGCCATATTCCAACCCTCCTTTGAACCGAGCCATGCAATGGTGTGGTGGTTCAACAATCTCAAGTTGAAGGATTAAGTTTTGGAATTCTTCATAATAGTCTTCCACACCTTTACCTCCTTGCTTCAAGTTGTATAGCTTGGTGAGTTGTTTTTATTTGTACCTTGTTGTCACGTACCTTCCCCTCATAAGCGCTTTTAATTAGTACTAATCTGAAAGGTTGGTATTACCATCTCTTTCTCATTGTAACCTTTGGGTTTCCCACCAAGTAGAAGCATACCCTTTGAATTGAGCAATTACATGGGCAGCTTTTTTTTGACCGATTAACTCATTGAGTTGAAAGATTCTATCACATTGTACTTCCCAATCAAGGTAGGCCGATGGATCACTAGTGTTTTTGAAGGTAGGAAGAGAGATCTTGATGGAGTTAAGACCCATGTCTCGACCCTTATTACCTCCTTGATCCCATTAACGATCTCCCTGATCTTGGGGTTGCTTTCCCAAGTTTCCTCTACCATGGGGAACCAGACCAAACCTTCCTCCTCGTCCTCTATGCCCTTCTCCATGAGCTTCTTTCCTATTTCGTACAAATTCTGCCAATATGGCTACTTAATTTATCACTCCATCTCCTTCTTGCAGTGCCTCTCCCCCTACATCCTAGACTTGGATAGGTTGATTTTGGTTAAGTGGGGTTTGGGGTGGTGGATTTTGGTTAATGGGTTGGTTTAGTGGAGCTTCTTGGTTAGCTTGATTGAATTGGGGTTGAGTGGACGAACGGGATTATGGTTATTTGGGTACGTAGTGGTTTGGATGATAGGCTCATGTACTTGCCTCGGTGGATTGAACATTTGGTGAAGTGTTTTTGGGGAGATAGTAGTGGAGGCGTTTTGAGCATGTCCACTAGTAGAGGCATTATAGTTTTGAGTAGTAGAACTTTTGGAATCTAAATGGCCTTCCAAGTTGTCCATCCTCCTTTGTAGAGAAATTTTCAAGGTTTCCATTCTATGACCCAAGGATTCAATTGCGGCCAAGATGGTATTTGAAGTATTGTTATCCATAACTTGTGGAGTTCCATCCTTCGTAGCTATTGTACCTAGTAAAATAAACACTAAGTAAAAACAACAAACAAGTTAGTGTTAAGAAATCAACCTCACAATCTCTCAGAGTACACACCTTTGTTTGCCTCACAATAGGCGTCGCTAGCTTTGAAAGATCGTTTCTACTCCGATGGATGACGTGGTGCCAATTGCTACTCATGGTCGGAATGGATTCTTGTTTGAAGTAGAATACGTGACTCAAACAAACTAACATACTTGGAACAAGAAATAACAACGAAATAAAAGAGAAAAGCACAAAAAAAAATCGACGAAGAAAGAAAATAGACTCTAAAATTAATCAACCAACTAAGTAGATCAATTACTAGTTGTTAATTAGTTTTAGGAATCAAGAAAAGAGATTAAGAATCATGAAATGGAATTAGGACGTTGGATCCTGAGTGAAGATCGATTTTAGAATGTTTAAGGTGTGTTTGAATGAGGTGCAGGCGCATGTGGGATCTTCCCTCGCGGGTGAGACTTCGCATGTCACTTCCAGTGAACCTGGAGTCACCTGTGCTGATGACCTACAGCCGCAGGCGCTTGACCTGCTTGGCCAGGTGCAAGCGCAGGTGCCCCTAGGTAGTGCACCTGAAACCTTCGCGTTTTGTCCTTCTGTGTGCCCTCTTGTACTCTCTTTCCAATAATATTCCTCTCTTTTTGGATATTCCTTAGTACTAACACTTCTCTTTGCTACTTTTGACCTCCTTTTGGATCAAATAACAACTTTTTGATGAATCTTCCTCTTGAAGATATGAAGATCCTCAAGAACACTACGAACACCAAATTTCCAACTAACTCATTTTTGCTCAGAATTGCATGAACACTTTCCCACCAATTTTAACCTTCAAACCCACACCAAAATAGCAAGATCTAAAAACCCACTTTACTTTTTCATCAAACTCAAGAACTCATCAATGGGGTTTTTTCCAAATCTCTTCCAAACAAACCAAAAGCTCAAGATCCAACCTAAATAGTACTAGATGGAACAAATATAGTATAGAAACAAAAAAATGACTCAAAAACTCAAAAATACTACTTAAAATGAGTTTCGAGTCAGTTTGAATTATTAGACTCAACTTCAATTCTCTTATTAACTCTTACTTTACGCTACCTTTTCCACCCTGTTTGATTAACTTCATTAAGTTCTGTCAGTGAATACGAATCCCCATTGCACCTTATCAATCTCATATCACTTATGATACACCAGTTGTATGTAACAAAACTACCACAAACATTCAAAGGATGCTATTAATCAATATTTATTCCCATACTCTATTCATATACACTATATCAAGTCATAACGAGCTACTTACAAGGTCTATCTAGTAGCCTTGCCTCCTCATTAAGCCTAGGAACATTTTCCTACTCTCACTTTATTCGCATCCTTAGACTTAACCCATTATATTAATTCATAATCACCATGGGTTTTATACCACTGATCTAAGGCGTATTTATATGCCCTATTACCGTCTTCAAACCATGTTTACCTTAGTTTTGAGAGCAATAAGTACGTATTTTGGAGCATTTTTGGAGTGAAAAATAAGGCTTAAAAAACTTTCGAGCGAAGGATATTGAAGATAAGAGGCAAGCCAAAGATTTGAACTTGAAGAATCCAACCAAATCCGCGAAGAAAAGTCGTAGAAAGGAAGAAATCGAGGTCTAAGGGTATGGCGCGCCAGGCAGCGTGTCGGGCCGCTTTTGAAAATTTTTTTGATGGCATGGACAGCAGAGGGGCACGCTAGGCAGCGTGCCGGGCCGCTAAGGCACACCTTTTCAGAGGCATAAATTTGCCTAAGTCCTATTGTTGTCCCTATTTCCAACCTATAAATAGGGCTCTTGGGTTATTGTATCATAATTCCATCTTGGTAGGACTACTCTTGGGTAATTTTGGCATCCAAATTAGGGTTAATTCTTCTTTCTTTTTATTTTTACTTCTTTTTTATAATTTTTTATCAATTTATGTTAAATCAAGCCATGAGTGACTAAAATCGCTCATTCTTGGGGTTGAGGCTACGAACATGAATCTCGTGAGTTGAATATTATTGGTTTTTGCTGATTTAGCAATTTATTGGTTATTCTTATATTCTTGATTTTACTATTTTAACACTTAATTACCATTGAAATAAATCTATAGTCTTGAGAGGAGCTCGAGAGAGAAATTAAGAGATAGAACGTGGAATATAAGGCGTGTGATCTTTACTTGAGGAAGGGATTCCAAGAGAATGATATGCGGTTAGGACCGAGAGGTACCTAATTCGCCGCGCTTGTTCAAATACGGGAAGATAGCTTAAAGGCGTTAGAATTGGTTAAATCTATCCCCGCTCAACGATGTAGTTAGGTTTTCAATTTTTAATAGAAGGTTATAGTTTGGAGACGAATATAATCATATTATCAACCTCGTGATCAATAACCATGATAGACAACTCAATTTGCTTAAACCATTAGTATTCAGACGCTCGAGATGACGTTCAGGATGCCTTGACCCTGGGAATTCAACTTGCTATTGTTTATACCCCAAGTTAATTATGTTAGTTTAGTTCATAGTTATTTTATACTTTAAAACCATCATATCTCTATATTCCACCGCTTAAATAAATAATCAAGAACTAGTTTAGTCTAGTGAATAGTTAAACGATAAGTCCCTGTGGGTTCGACATTCGGCTCGAAAGGGTTTTATAGTAGCCTCGCCTCCTCATTAAGCCTAGGAACATTATCCCACTCTCTCTTTATTTATATCCTTAGAGTTAACCCATTATATTCATTCATAGTCACCATGGGTTTTATACCACCAGTTAGTCCACCTTTATGACATCAATGTCCTTACCCTAATAAGATCATTCAAGTCACTTAACCACATAAGATACATACTCCTCAATCCCACAGTTAAGGTTTGGCTTACCAAAATTAAGTAAAACCATTATTATCATCTCCCTTCTTCATATTATCGTAAACAACTAATTTTATATCCTTAGTCACTTTACCTTACGTTAGTGACATCAACTACACAACTCACCTTACGTTCAAGTCACTAATTCTGTGCAAAACAATTAAGTTCATATCAGTTTAACCAACTACTTACCAAGGTATCACTAGCAAGTCAACTCATTAACCGGGTTATTCAAACCAATAACTCAACAACACTTCATACCCAAATATAATCATCAAAGATCGGACCACACAAGGGTCTCACTCTAATCACCAACAATTTTGACCACACAAGGATCCTAATTATAATCATCAAAGTTTATACCACGCAAGGATCCTAAGCATATTCTCAAAACCAAATAAAATTCATGACATACCTCAAATCACACCCAGCCTTTACGATTCACAGATATTCTTCATAACAACTTATCTCATATCCCTCATAGTGGTCATATGCACTTAAGAAGTTCCACCATCAAACCACTAGGTAAAAGTATGATAAAAACAATAGTCAACCATATAGTAATATACGCAGCACTCAATCATACCATAATTTCCTCATCCAACAGCCAGTCACCTAGGTAGTTCGTCAGGATTTCGATAAAAGTCAGAAAGCAATCCAAATCACAGAGAGATGAGACGTATATCATGTCGCAAAAATGAAGACACCTCTGATATCATATCTGGTCCTTATGATGCTCGGGTTTCTAAGCCATACACTATTTAAGCACACACATAACAGATAGTTACATATTAGAGTTTCAACCATCAGATAGTAAGTCATCGTATACTACACTTAGACAAATCCATACCATACATTCCTACACATTATTGCATTACCATAAGTACTTCACACAATATCAAACAAAACATAACAAATCAACATCATATGCTTTTTATCGACCTCTACTGGTTGGAATGTTCTGCCCAAACCTTCAACGCTACAAGATACCAATTAGGGCCAACTAGTCCCAATTGTGATGGTTAAGATACCAATTGGAATGGAATAGATACCAATTGGATTCAACCCGGGGAGACAATACTAAGATGGCACGATAGGAAGGAAGAAAAAAGATAGGTTCCTAGATGTCTTTCCTACAGGTTTGATGTGGACGTCAACACACCAATCCGCAACACTCTACTCGACATTTACTCATGTACAGGGAGACCAGTAACTTAGGCTCTGATACCATATTTGTCACGACCCAAACCACAGATAATTACTCTACCCCAGGTAGGAGAACCCTTTTTACTCAACCATTCAACATATGCAGAATTTACTACAATATTCACTTAGTCAATTTGTGTCTTCTATGTGAATAACTAATCAAGTTTTTTAAATACAATTATACAATTAATTTTGCTTTCCAGTTATTCTAATACATCTGATACATAAAATAAACGTGGAAAATCATTACAAGTGACTCCCCAGAACCGAGCCTAAACCAGTACAAGAGCACTAGACAAGGAATAGAAAAGTCCATGACACAACATCCATGCAGAATAGAAAGGGAAGGAGTTGTTGCTGAATGATCACCGTTGCTGCTATAGAAACTCTAACTGACCTGCAACATGGATATATCCCCGAAAGGGGATATAGTAAGTGTAGTATTAGTACTAACCACACGTACTGGTAGGTATCATCTGTTGACCAGGTTTAGAAACAAAAAATAATGATAACAAATAGGAAAGAAACATGACTTAACTTTAATTCCAGTTACTAAAGCACATTCATACAAGTATTACTACTTACACTTAGTTTCTCTATGAACCACCTAACATTTAACACTTTTGCATATCTTTAGTCTTGGAAAATTCGGTCTATCTTACAAGGTTCTTTCAACTTATGTAACCCTGTCTCTATCCTAGCAGTGATAGCTCTACAAATTTCACTCCATCATTAACTATCGGGATTGGTACAACCAAGATAACTAATAGTGTCAACAACTTTACAAGAAAGGCATCCCAATACACATCACGTATATCTATTTACATAAGGAAACATGAGTTATACATAATTCAGGATGTACCTTATATTCATACTTAGCTATAATGTCCAATCACAGTCATCAACATAATTGATCCACTCAAGGGACCGCCATATCTCGTCAAATACCCAGTCCACACAAGGAACCACCATATCTCATCAATATAACTTGGTCCACACAAGGAACCAACAACAACATATAAATATAAATGCATGTTTAATGCATCTGAATGAATGTATGTATGCAACTATGCACAATTTCTCTTCCCTTCTCTACTCGTCCACAACATTATATTCATACTAGCGTGGTACCCGATCCATAATAACCAACATATCATATCTGTACTGGCATAGTACCGACCTATCATAACTAACATATCATATCCGTACCGACGTGAAACCCTATACATCATAACCAATTATCATCAAAAATATGTATAAATATGCAAATGCAGTCAATAATTATAAGTAATGCATGAAGGAAAATCCTGAATTCCCAATTGAAATTAGATACAAGCAACAATGATCGAAATAGAACTTACAATTAAGGATAACCAAGTAATTGTAGTCAATAATCAAAAGTATGGTCAAAGGCCCATTCACCACTTGCTCAATTAAGCATTATCAAATCCAATCATCAATCAAAATATGTCCGAAGACCTATTCATCAGGTATCCATTCAGGAATGCACATTCTACCCAGATTGATATATCTAAATCTCTTTTAATCACATTGGATCGGTAATTCAGTCACTAATTGGTAATCTAAAATTCAAGTCGCAGCTAAGTTTCTAGATGCTATCCCTTTTAGCCGATTATTCAACTATTCGGCTCCATTCAATTTACAATTCAAGTACTTAGCAAAACTGTCACGCCCCAAATCCCATTAAGGTGGACTGGCACCCGAAGCCGTTGAGGCCCGAGAGAACCAATCTTTACTCATGTACCTTCATATGCTTGTCTCTATAAGAATATCATTCTATCTCGTGTAACTTATAAAATATAACATACCAATGGTGGAAGTCATGGCAAATATGTACAATATATATGAAACTTGGTCGTTAGGGCCATCAAGTCGAAATGGACATACATCTTTTACGTTCATCTTCCCACATACATCTACAAAGCCTCTACAGATACATAACCATAACCAACCTAGAGTCGGGACTACACCCCGCTCTATACATATATATATTACCAAAGCAAATGTACATAATAACTTGGAAAGCCCCGAACCAATTGGAGCTCACCAAAAATCCGCAAATGATCCGCAACCTACTGTGGAGGTCTGTAAGTACCTATGCCTGCAACAAGTAAGGTAAATTCCCCCAAAGGGATCAGTACGAAGAATGTACTGAGTATGTAAGGATATAGGAAACTGTATGAAACATAGGATATCAAGTGGGATCAATACATGTGAATAACCATTATGGATCAATCACCGTTTTGCATGTGTGGAACCATGTTCATTACTTTCATTATTTGATCGATCATTCATATGATTATCACTCGTGAAATAACATTCCTTCATACTTTCAATTACGTGACATACTTCCTTTGGCTTTACGTTCATCTTTATTATCAGTCATCCACTTATTAGTGGGCCATAATATAGTAACTGTCATCCACTCATAGGTGGGCTATAGTAACCGTCATCCACTCATAGGTGGGCTATAATAACCGTCATCCACACTTGGTGGGCTACAATATAATATATATATATATATATTATACATAATATAACATAATATTGGGATTGTTCCATCCGAGCTTAGGCCCCTTTTGATTTGCGATCCATTTTCCATAAAACATAAAGTAACCATGTAAGCATTACTTCGTTGCATTGCTTCTTCTCTTTACTTTTGTTATGAGAATGATACATTGGTGAGTGGAACATCATTGGGAACACGTATATACATTAATTCGTTCTTTACTTTCATGATTTTGATACCTTTTCTTGTGAGAGATTGATACAATAGTAGTCATAACATTATTAGAACTTGGAACACAACATTATCGGAACTTTGGAGTCATAATATTGTTGGAACTTTAGAATCATGTCCACCCTTCATTTATTATTTTCCTTAACTCTTGCAACCCATAAATATACGTTACTTAATTTCTTCTTTTGAGAGATTGGTACTTTCTGCTCATGAGAGATTGTCACATTCACTTGTGAGAGATTGGTACATTCGGTTATAACATTATTATTGAAGCCTTGGGACAATAACCAATGAATAAGAAACATGAGAGTAACATTATTGGGATTTTGGAACGTTGTCTACAATTATGATTCATGAATAACCACTAACAATATATGTTAACTTGAAATGAGATACCTTTGGACATTTCGGAATGGAATAAGTACATAGTCAATACGAACAATATACTGCAGAAGGATACAAAAAGTAACCTTACATACCTTAATTCCCCAATATGGATACACAATCTTACTCGTGAATATAACACTTCAGCCTTCCCTTTACGTCTACTCTACACACAAGTACATAACGAAGCTTTCATTAACCACTAACTTCATTTCAAGTGTATAACATGACAATAAGTTACATAATTGTCATACAACGCCATTCACCTTCATACAATATCATGTACTGCTTTACCTTTACCAAAACATGTCACACATCACCCATGATATCATAAATCACTAACATTCCACACCAAGATCATACTTTACACTTCCTCTTCAATACTATGTTACGTTTACGTCATTACGTTGCAGAAACGTCTTTCACAAAAACACATTAAATTCAATCCATACTTGATATAATTCACCATACCTCCAACGTACTCCTTTAAGGTCATTCATAAGTTAATAATTGCATCCAAGAAGGTTAGAGGGGTTTCGGGGATCATTACGGGACAAAAACATGCAAAACAGGACCCTGGGGGGTCTGGAGGGGCCACCTGCGTGCGCAGGTGGGTGACCTGCGGCCGTAGGTTCCCTTCTGGACATCCAGGGCCACCTGCATTGGCATCTTCACTCGCAGGCCAAGCGGATTTTTATTAATTTCATCCATCCAAACACCATACCCGAAGGCCTAAGACATGAAATCTCCTGATATTACTATCAAAATTAAGTGCATCTAGCCCAAGTATACTAGAAATTAACCTCAACCTACCTCGATATAATATTCTGGAACAAGTAAGCTGCACCAAAGTTGCTCCTCCATTTCCTTCGCTTCGTTCTTGATCTATGACTATAAGATTATACACCCATTTTAATAGTCATCCCTTTTTAACCACTAGGGATCAATAATTAATGATTTTAACCATAAACTTACCCTATTTCATCATCTTAGGGTTTTCTGCCCTTTAAACCTCATGAATTCTACTTGAATTACACAACAACAACAACAACAACAACATACCCAGTGTATTCCCACAAAGTGGGGTCTGGGGAGGGTAAAGTGTACGCAGTCCATACCACTACTTCCGCAGAAATAGAGAAGCAGAAATAGTGCTTTATAACACCCGAGGATCATTAACAACTGATTTTTAACCCATTCCCACTAATTTGCATTAACTTCATGAATTAGGTCTAAGCCCCAATTTCCACTATAAATAAGATTCTAATGATTTTCAATGTTTCGAAAAGGTAATTTAAATTTAGATTGTAAGAAGCTTTCCTCTAAAGATGAAAAATCCTAAATTCTGTAGAAAATCCCCTTCTCCAAAGATCTCTCACATTTTTCAGAAAGTGGGAAATGAAAAACGTTTCTTAGGTTTTTAAAACTGAAAAATTCTGCGTGTTACCACTGCAGCGGTTAATTACCACTGCAGCATTAAGTTTCCGCTGCAGCTGTTCGCGCCTTAAATCAGAGGTCCGCAGCGGCGATTCCTTTTACCTCTACAGTAGTACCTCTGTAGTGGTTACTTTTTTTGCTGCCGCGACTCGAGATAGAAACTCGGGACCTCTCTTTATTTGTGCTCATTTTACAATATACTTCACGAATTATGACATCATGAACCAATCCCTCTATGGTAACTACTATAACTAGAGTTCTATAACTCCGTTTCAGGTGCTGGAAGTTGGAACGGCTTCCTAAACACGTTGTCCATCTAAATATCAAATAAAATAAAATATCACTACCCATGCTCACATTAGTACCAGATTTCCTTTGAATAACACACCCTCAAAAATCTTCCAACACCAGACTAGCCCTGAATTTCTTAAAAGTTGTCTAAGGGAAGCCTTAACGAAAGTACTACCTCTTATTTCAGCGTAACGATAATTTGGGTCATTACATAGCTAAACCTCTTAATTTCTAGTTTGTGGTTGAACATGGAAGTTTTTGGTTGATAATCATATATTCTATTTTGAGTTCCATCTGTTGAGTTATTTATTTCTTCTTACTTTCAATTATTCGTTTGATTGATCACCTTGCGAATATTATCTAGGGCTTGTTTGTTGGACTTCAAAAAGGGAATGGCAAGTGTAAAAAGACAAAATAGGGATAGTTTTTTAACCTTATAGGGATAGGGAATCGATTCGTAACTAAAGATAGAAATATACCTTGTGACCTAACTTAGTTGATACAGATGATATCTTTAAGCATTTCACTATTAATCAACGACCATAGAAATATAGGTGTTAGGGATAGTCGAGTAGGCTTAGAGCTCTTGGAAAAATGGTCAACATAGCTAAAATTAACCTGCAACTAGTAACTCAGGAAATAAAATTAGGTGTATGATTGGATAGCTCAACTAGATTGTCAAAATACCGCAACCCTAGATCTTTTCTCAAATCTGAATTACAACACAATCAATCCACGACTTTTCTACAATTGTTTTTTACTTACTTTCAAAACACACAAATCACTCTTTACTATTGGTTACATATTGAATAGCTCGTATAAGAATTCAAGCTAGAAATCAATTCTTCAAGTACCTGTGGGTACAATATTTGGACTTACATCCTTTATTACTTGTATGACCACGTACACTTGTGTGTGTGAAAGGGTGCAAAAAGTTTTTGGAACCGTTGGCGTGGATTTGATTTGAAATTTATACTATTTTGCATTTTTATTGAATTATTTAGATTTTACTTTTTTGTTGTTTTTGTTTCTTTCAAGGTATAGGCTAGTTTATGCTAAGCACCCGAAGTCAAGGCAATTCCTTAATTCCCATTGACCATGATATTGAACGTACTCCCAGAGGGCTTAGAGCGATGGGTGATAATGTGAACAACCAAAATGCCCTGAATGATGTGGAGGATAGGGCTACACTCTAACCCTCTCCTACACCAAATGTTTCAGTGTTAAATTTTGCGAGGCTGAATCAACAAAATGCCTTCCGAGCTATTGTGAAGCCAAATATCATTGGAAATTTTAGGCTTAAAGAGGGAATAGTACGACTAATGCAGAACACTTGTCAATATGAGGGTAAACCACATGAAAACCCACACAATCACCGTCGAGAGTTTATTGAGTTGAGTGACAACTTCCACTACCCAAATGTTTCAGATAAATATGTGAAGTTAATATTACCCTTCTTTGGGAAAGCCAAGAAATGGTTGCAGAATGAACAGACAGGATCTATCACGTCTTAGGATGATTTTTGTGAAAAGTTTTTCAATAGTTTCTTCTCATCTAGAAGAACAAAAGATCTCAGAAGCAGGATTTCTAGATTTGTTCAAAAATATGTTGAATCCCTTCTATAAGCTTGGGAGAGATACAAGGGATACTTGAGAGATTCACCACACCACCAACAGCCCAATTAGATTATTGGGCACATTTTATTGAAGTATCGAGGCCAGACTCTTTGTTAAAAAGCTCAAGGGAAAATTTTGACCAAGAGCTATGATGAAATAGAGGCGTTGCTCAAATTTATGTCTGCAGGTTACCGAGACTATTCAGAGCCCAGCAGAAAATGTTGGGTAAGTTAGAGTTGGATGATGTGTCAGCCATTTGGGCTAATATTCGATAGTTGTTAGCACAAGCTAGCAACACTAGTTATCTCTTCTAAGCTCTATTTGATCTTTTTGACTCATGACTTGTTTCAAATGCACCCTAAACACTTTAAACATGTAACTCAGCACCCAAGTACATAATTACACACTTTATAACTCAATAAGCACATCAAGTTATCCTCAAAACTAAGCTAAAAGCGCATAGATAATGTCACTTAGGAGTATAAATACGCCTAAGATCACCACCCCACATTGGAAAAAGTCAAGGTATAGCTCAACTTGCCTTAAATGAAGACCCACAAGCTCAAAGACAGTCCAAAACCTTAACTGAAAGCCCAACTATTCCGAATCAACACCAAAAATGTCCAAACGAGTCAACAACATCATCTACAAGCCAAAAGGAAACTATCGATACCCATAATGCCCATATTTAAATTGGGTCCAAAACGGATTCAAAAATGGATTTTGAAAATAAAGAGGTAAAACCAGAATTTTTCTATAGAAATACATTACCCATGATTAAACGAACCCATAGAAGAAAACCCAAGTGACAATAAGCTTAAAACGAGGTCAAAATCAAACAAAAACCATTTTCAAGCTTTTACCGATAAAACCCCCATTTTTCCATTTTAAAAACAAGATTAGAAAGTGTTTTTGAAGACATAATCGATCTAAAGTAACGAAAATAAAGTTCTGGAGCTTACCCAAACTCAAATGGTGGAGAAATCGACTAAAAACCCTTAAACCCGAAGCTCAAAAGGTCAATAATGGAGGAAAATAGCAAAATTGGGTTTTTATAGACTACCCAGCAGTGACTGCTTAAGCGGCTAAATGACCGCTAAAGCGATCACCTCTAAAGTGGCATTTGACAGCTAAAGCAGCCTGACCCAAATGGCTTGGACTGCTAAAGCAGTCACCTTCCGCTAAAGCGGCACCCGCTAAAGCGATCAAGTGCCCGTTTTAACGGTAGGTGGATGGTCAAGTCTGACCTCTAAAGAGGTGCTTGGTCGCTTAAGCGGCTACCGCTAAAGCGATATTTGGCCGCTAAAGCGGCTGCACCAGCTGAAGCAACATAAAAAACTTGGCCTAAAATGCCAAGTTCCCAATCGTCGGGATTCATTCGAAATCCTGTGCATGCAAACGAACTATGCTACTAGACTAATTTTGACATTCCGGATTCAATGGCGACATCAAATTTTTGAAAAAGAATTGCTATCAACAAATTAACTCCCGGGATCCTATTTCACTATTTTCCAAATCGAAGGTCAAAATGAGATATAAAGGCCCTGAACCCGAACCAACCACACTACTAACCCAAAATCGACATTCCAGATCTGCTGGCGCAATCCATTTTTCCATCCAGCACTCGAATAAAGAAATATTGACCAAAGTCAACTATTGGCTCTTAAAGCCTCAAAACAACCTAAAACTCGACCAAAGCATTCCCAATTGCCTACGGAACCGTGCCAACCATCCCTACAACTCAAAATTAAGACAAAGCAACCCCCGGGAAGGGAAAAATGGTCAAAATGATTCTAAAAATAAAAAAATGAGGATTATTACAGTATCCACTACTAAGATTCAAGTTTTTCCTCGAACGTACAAGCAAGAAAATGCCAGAACAAGTATAGGATAGAAAAATACCCTCGAGAAACAACAAGCAAGCACTCCAACACGGAGTCACAACCATAGTACTACAGGTCTCTCATAGAACCACAAATCTATCTCATAAGGACTCACCAGGTCACACACTAGCATGTTAGGCCAAAATTCTCAATGAAGTCGAAATTCAATATCAATGAACTTCCTCTAAACCCATAATCTGAGTAGAACACAATAGAAGTTCTACATATACCCGACTAACCTAAACCTGACCAAGCCACGACAAGACACTGGCTATAACCACAAGACCAAAAATCAACCTTGGACCTATCAAAAGCTAAGGAACCCATAAATCACATAACTACCCACCAAAACACTGAATCAACCAACCTAAGGCCGATGCTATCTCTATCAAATCAAACCACACTATAGCCCCCCGGCTAAAGCTACTAGGCCAGAAACAGGTAACAAAACTACACAAAACCTTAAAAGTCCCACCTAGCATACTGAAGGCACTACACTATGGTCCTACCTATAAGATTAACCCTTCAAGGCAACCGAGAATCACCATACACTCTATATACTATAGACATAAACACATAAATGGCGTCAAATCCTCACATGACTCATCATAATGACCTATGCAGACCTCAATACCCAACAATCATCACACAACTCGAAGTCCTCAATAATCTAGTAGAACAAGGAATCTTAACAACCCCACACACATAGGCAATCCGTCATATCAGAGATAACTAACCCATAGGAGAAATGCAACAATCATGATATCTCACTAACGGACGCCTAAGTCAAAAATTGAATATCGAGAGAATCACCACTAGACTCTACACAAGCTACCAATGAACCACAAAATTAGGACTTCAACTTTCTAACTATAACTCATAGATAAATTTGAATAAATCAAATATCCTTATGTAAAAGAATCCCTATCCTTTTCTTAACTCTCTTTCCATTCAGAATTCTTTAACACAGGGGTCGTGGACTAATAAAGTACAACTTAGACCGGCTTGATTTCCATTCATCATTCCTTAACCCAAAGTCCACAGAGAATAACACGTACTCAAATCAAATCTTGTGAGCAAAATATTCCACCAAACCACTTAGCTGTAAGAGTAACAAATGCCACAAACTAGGTACCCCTTTCCATTCAAAAGTCTTTCTGAATCAAAAGCCAACATCCTCATGAGCTGAAATCTTTCAAATCTAACTGAAGTGTGTCACAACACCAACTAGCTTAACCATACGAATAGAGGCTAACCACTAAGAAAGTAACAAATCACAAGGCCCGAATACTTGAAATCCTTCCTTGTCCAACTAGAATCTTTTATTCGCAATCCTTTCGAATCAATCACACCACAAGTCTAGGCTATCACAGGGTCTACCTCTAATGAGTACCACTAGGCAAGCCACAATCCGAAATAACAAACCATGAGGCCAATCCATTTTACAATCCGAGAGTATGCCAAAACCTAGAATCGATCCACCACTATTCCATAACATAACCATCACGAAAACCATACCCAACATACCAAAATCCACAGTACTCAAAGAGATCAAATCAAATCCAGTGATATACTCTAAACGAGTTCCAACATAGGATCGGTATACCTGATCCACCATTAAGGAAACATCTGAGGAAGCTAATACCAACAGCTCCAGCAAACATTCACGAAATCATATCAAGACTCAATGTCGAATAAACAAACATATAGGAGAATGTAGAACCACAGTCAAATATCGCTAAGGCATAACAAAGGCATACCAAAAATCATACTTGTGGCTACTGCACTAGAAACTCCTACCTCGAGTCCATCATATGAAACATGATACTAGAATCTGTCATCTCCTGGTTTAACTGGTGAAGCATCTCTCTATCTAACCTGTGGGCAACTCATTCTACAGTTCCTAATATTCCCATATAAGAAGCAACTCAGAGAAGTCGAAGCCCACTGAACTAGGTCTAAAAAACCCAAACAATTACTATGATCTAACCCTCTTTAAGCGTAACTACAAAGATCCTGACCTCTATCATACATCTCATGGTGATCATCAAATCCCTGGGCCCTCTCGCTTATAAGCCACTTATGTCTCCACACAAACTCCTCTAAGAATGCTCTAGCAAACTAATCCCATGAAAGAGGAGGTGATCCAACTGGCCTACTCTCTATGAAGGCCCTCCACCACTGCATAGCTGGCCCGAAGAATTGAAAAAAAGTGAAGTCTACTCCATTAGAATCCACCAAGCCCAACTTGTGCAACCTCTCATGGAAACCAAGTAAGAATATATAAGCATTAACACTAGAATCTCTATTGAATCGAGGAGGATCTGTCGTTATGAACTCTACAAATTTAATATATCCCTCCTAGGACATAAAGGGTTAGGTCACTGGATGTGGAACAATCCCT
Source organism: Capsicum rhomboideum (assembly GCA_031232105.1). Lineage (NCBI taxonomy): Eukaryota > Viridiplantae > Streptophyta > Magnoliopsida > Solanales > Solanaceae > Capsicum > Capsicum rhomboideum. The sequence continues at coordinate 19,396,450 of CP124714.1, forward strand.
GGCAATATCTCATCAACACTAGGAGAACCAGTAGGAGTCGCAAATGCATCTGAAGTCTGAAGCCCTGAAGTAGCATGATGAATCAAAATAGGAGTCACCCTCTAAAGAAAACCCAACACTCGAACCAAACAATCCTCAAGCATAGGTATGATCACTGATGGTGTCTGCACTAGCCTCAACTCCTATAACTCACTAGACCCACCCCCACTAACAACTCTAGGACCTGAAGAGGCAACTCTAACCTGACCTCTAGATAGTCTGTACATCCCAATCCGACCTCTACCTAGAACTCTACTCCTATCGTGCATCGAATGCACGATATCTGAGTCTCTAGCCATGAACGAACGCGTGCTCACCATCTGTGAGAGAGTGAAAAAGAAGTTTTTGAGTTATACAAAGCTATATAGTCATGAGAAAAAATAAAGAAGTGGAAATCTCCTAAAGTCATGTAGCCTCTCGAGGATAAATAACAAACGTCTCCACACCGATCCACAAGACTAATGGTAGTCTATGCATATTTGCATACTACTATCCTTTTTTTTCACAAACAAAATAGGACCAACCCAAGGAGAAACACTTAGGCAAATAAATCCATTCTCTAAAAATTCTTGCAACTGAGACTTCAATTCCCTTAACTCTATCGGTGCCATACGATAAGAAGGGATAGAAATGGGGCGAGTTCCTATCTTTAAGTTTATACAGAAGTCAAAGTCACAGTCTGGAGGCATACCAGAAAGGTCATCAAGAAATACCGCTAAGAATTCACACACAACTAGGACCAAAGCTATAAGAGAAGCTACTAAACTTTCTTCTCAAAGATAGGCTAAAAACTAGCTACACCTCCTCTTAACTAACTTTTGGGCATGAATAGCTAACATAATTCTCATAGGAGTAGACTTAAAAGTACCCTTCCACTCTAATTTTTCCATCTCGAGCATTTCTATAGTGACATTCTTAGTATATCAATCAGAATAGAATGATAAAGAGCCAACCAACTCATTTCCAAGATAATATTGAACTCCTCTATGTCTAAAGTTATTAAAACTACCAAAGTTTTGTACCCCATAAACATCACAGGACACGCTCAATAAAATTGATCAACACAAACAGACACCCCAATTGGTGTAGACACATACATAGAGGTATCAATTAATCACATTCTAAGTCCTAACACAAAGCAATTTCACAGACACATAGGAAAAAGTGGACCCGGGATCAAATAATATAGAAACCATACAATCACAGACAAAAATAGTACCTATGATCACAGCATCAGAAGCTTTCGCTTCAAGATGAGCTGGAACAACATAAAGTTGGGCTCTATTACTACCCTAATTTCCACCTCTACCAGTCTATCCTCCACCTCAGTTGGTTTGGTAGCCACCCCTTCTTGTAGCCTAACCAACACATCCACCTTGGGGATGACCTCTACCATTTTCTTTACCAATATGACCTATTGGAACTAGAGCACTAGAAACTGGTTGTTGAGTTAACTGACCTACAGACAAGAAATTAGGACAATACCTCCTTAGGAGGCCCAAACCTCCAAACTCATGGAACCTAATGCCTAGAGCAGTTCTCTAAACTAAAAATGACAAAGGTGTATAACTTCCTGTCCATGAAGGCTGATACCTGACCCCAGATGCACCCCCCCACGAACACAGGTATGGCCAAATGATATGGCTGAGAAAAAGGACCCTTAGAACCATGACCTTTTGAATAATTACTACTGAACTGTCCTGATTTTTGGGCCTTTTTCTCCTCTACCTTCACCTCCTCTTGTTTCCCAATAGCTTCCGCTTTCTTAGCAAACTCAACAACCTCCTGGAAAGACTTACCTAAAGCCGCCACTGACAAGGTAACCATCTGAATCCCTAAATTCAAACCCTTTACAAAGTACCTAATCCGTTCTTTCCCTGTAGTAATCAATTATAGCGCATAATGGGACAATGCATGAAACTTGGCCTCATAGGCCGCCACAGTTATATCACCCTACTCTAACCGTAAGAACTCATTCTTCCTCAGATCGCGGTAAGTGTGAGGAACATATTTTCTAGAAATACATTATGAAATTATGCACAAGAACTTGGAGGTAAGGTAGTCCTACACTTAAAAAAGGACATCCACTATTGCTTGGCTTTGGCCTGTAGTTGAAATGAAATAAATTTTGTACCATACCTTGCAATAATACCCATCTTATCCATACATTTATGACAATCTATCAGAAACTCAAAAGCATCCTCAGACACTGCACCCTGAAACACTGGAGGTTTTATCTTCATAAACTTGCAAAACAAGCCATGTTCATCATCAGTCATCACCGGTCCTAATACCTATCGGGAAAATACTTCGGTCTTAGAGACCTCATCAATTTTAGGTGCTACAGCAACTGCATGTTGTAAGGCTAGGGATGGAAATACTAGAACAATTGGAGTAGTACCACTACTCAGAAATCCCAACACTTGTTGAATCACTTCTGCAGACAAAGGCATCTAAGTTTCACCATTCTATACCGGCACCACATTTTTTGAAACTACCACTTCTTCCTTCTCAACTAAAACTTCTTCATTCTGGACAAGGTCTGGAGCATCCTCCTATAGGGGAGTGGATGATGATCTCTACCTAGTCGGTCCTCCCTCTACCCCTAAAAGGTAATGCCCTTTGTCCTCCCCTTCTAGCTCTACCCCAAACAGTGACCCTAGTGGCTGGTGTGGATGCTGTTGCGGGTGTGGCTGCTGCTACTATGGTGGAATGAGTATTCACCATATGTAAAACAAGAGTGAGCGTGTTAGATGCCAATTTGGATCACCAGATACCAATTGGAATCAAGTAATAGCATGAAAGGAAGAATGAAAAGGAATTTTGTTTCCTAAAGCCCTGTAGCTTCTCGAACAAAAGTACAAATGTCTCAGTATCATTTTGCAAGACACTACTAGACCTATTCTTGTATGAAGATATCCATAAACCCAGTTCTCTGATACCATCTTTATAACGACCCAAATGGTCATGATTGGCACCCCTTAAAACTATGGCGGGAGAACCATTTAACCCAACCCTCAATAACCAAGTCCAATAGTCATCAATTTACTCTTCATCAACATTATCGTTATAAATTCACTAAACCCAAATATTCATTAAGAAAAATAAAGTTTCAAACCTAAAAAATCATCAACTAAAATAGAGTGCGGAAATCCTCTATCTTTTACATCCTCGGGACCTGAAGTCACCATACAAGAACAACTAAGAATATCCAAAAGTCTATAATTAAAAGATTATCCAAAAATATCAAATAAGTGTGACAATGTATTAGTCCCGAAACAAGGGACATGAACAAAAGTAAGATAATTCAATGGTTGCCAAATCATGGTGCTCATCCTTGAACCAAATTCTGGAACTGCTGGCTAAAGTTTAGGTCTCGACTCAAATACCGGAACACACTCTGTACTTAACAAAAAGAAGAGCATGGGTACCATCAGTACATCAAAAAGTATTGGTAGGCATCATAGGCCAACTCAAATCAACACCATACATATAGGTAAATCAAATATAAGCAACAAAAATCCAAACAGAACTTATAATTAGAGACAACCAACTACAGATATGATACTTCACTTCAACAAAAGTACAAGGAAAAGATTTCATTTTCAACACTTAGGTAAATTCATCAATAATGTTCATTCAACATAGATGTATAACGTGAAATCTAATGCATATGATGAAAATGCATGTATACAAGGTGTACGTATCACCTCTTTCTCATCTCAATATCATCAACATCATCATCAATATCAGTCTCAATATTATCAACATCATGACCTCAATATCATCAATTTCATTATCAATATCATCATCATGGTCTCACTATCATCAACTCATCTTCACAACACTATCACAACCATTATCAATATGTATGAATATGTAAATGTAGTCAATAATCACAAGGCATGCCCGATAGCAATTATGAATACTCAATTTACATATAAGCACAAAGTTAAGAAAGGCTAGTTGCTTTAAATAAACCATAATTTACCTCGATTCGCTACTCAAAAACACCTTTAGGCCACAAGTTTGCCTTTCTTTTCCCTTTCACTTCGTTCTTGATCTATAACAATAAATTTTCATACCCATTTCAATCATTTCATCCTTTCTAACTATTAGGGATTGACAATCTACAATTTCAACCATATGTTTGTCCTAGTTCATTACCCTAGGGTTTCTACCCTTTAAACCTTATGAATTCTACTTATTTAGCAAGAAATACCATAATTCTACTCCAATTTATGTTTTCTAATGCTCTAGGATCATTAATGACTGATTTCACACCCATTCCTATCAATTTGTGTTTAGTTAATAATTTAAGTTTAAACCCCAATTTCTACCATGAATATGATTATCGCGATTTCTAATAATTTTAGATGTAATTGGAGTTTAGGATGTCAAAGAATCTTACCTCCAAAGATGAAAACTCTAAAAAGTGGTAGAAAATTATCTTCCCTGGAGCCTTGGTTTGTTTTTCCAAAAAGTGGAATGAAAAAACATACTTCTAATTTTTAGAACTGAAAACTGCATTTTACTGCTATGGCGATAAATTTACTACTGTAGCGGTTTCAGTATCATTGAGGTCACCACTGCACTTGTACCTTTCACCACTGCAACAATACTTTTGCAGTGGTTCATTTACTGCTACAATAGTCCTGTTGCAGCATCTCGAGGCATATTTACAAATCAGTCAATTTTACAACACAATCCTCAAAATACGATATCGCAAACTAACCCTTTCACGGTAAACTCTATAACTAGAGTTCTATTGATCCGTTCTATAGGACAAAAATTGCTACGGATTTCTAAACATGTCATCTATCTAAAAATAAAGTCAAACACCCCTACCAACACTCACATTAATACCAAATTTTCTTTGACTATTACATCCTCAAAATGCACCCAATACTAGGTCAACCCTGAATTTCTTAAAAATCATCTAAGGGAAAATTTAGCAAAGGTTCTACTCCTTATTTCAGTGTAACAATGAATTGGATCATTATAGAGGGTATTGATCAAGCTTTCTAAAAAGCTCAAAGTTTCTCGGAGTTTCAGCATCCCCATAGAAATTGGTGAAGATGAGGTTGGACATGCATTGTGTGATCTTGGGGCAAGTATAAACTTTATGCCCTTATCTATGTTCCAGACACTTGTTTGGGAGAGCCACTCCCAACTACCATCACTCTACAATTGGCAAACCACTCTCGTGTGCAACCGAAAGGAGTAATTGAAGATGTGATCATCAAGGTAGGTAAGTTTATGATTCCTGCTGACTTTATTATTTTAGATTTTGAAGCAGATGAGCAGGTACTAATTGTTTTAGGATGCCCATTCCTTGCGATTGTGTGATGTCGCATAAATTACACCTCCAAAATAAGTAAATAATGTTCAAGATTTAGTAACAAGTAGCCAAATTATTCAGGTTGTGATCAATAAGAGAGGCACTAGGATTGTGTTTCCCATAACTTCATAACTCTGTAGATTCTTCGAAGTAGTGATCTCTCCCAATGCTTGGCATGCAGAATCGATAAGTTAAATTCACCTAAATAACTTTATGCCCCTATTATATGACTATCCTCAATCACGCTTCCACGTTTTATTAGTTTTGCACTTTATCCCTTATCTTGGATCCCAAACTAGAATTTCTCGCTTTCTTGGCTCAAGCTATTAAGTGTAGGTTGATAACTCCAAGTTTCCGCTGTTTGTTTCCTTTTCTCATCTATTACCCCTTCTTTCAAAGTAAGTAAATATAAGGAGAGTTCTAATGTAGGCCTCCATCAGAAAGCAATCAAAGCAAAGAGAACAATAATACATGCACAAACACCCTTCGAGAATTACTAAGTACTTTAACCTACTTCATTAATTCATCATGATTTCCACAATCTTAGTTGTGAGATTTAGCTATTCAAGGATTGAAAATCACAATTAGAAATTAAAGACAAAATCATAATTATGAACATACAAATTGAGTAGAAAAAATCCAGAATATTAAATTCTCAAAGAAAAATTAATAAAGATGGAGAAAAAAAGAATAAATCATTTTTCTATAGCCTCCACGATGGTTCCTAGCTCTCTCTCAATCAAAGTTCTCTCTCTCAAAAGTTGTGTACAAATTATTTTTATGAAATATTTATAGGTGTAAAAAAAAAATCCAAATAAAATAATTGAGTCCAAAATGGACTAAGAAAATCAAAACCAGAATTGATTTGCATTGCACACTGTCACCACCTATTCCACCTGCCTTACACTTTTATTTTACCCTTTCACTGGCTGCCATGTGGCAAGTTTGGTAGGCGTACAATTTTATCAATTTGCTAATTTGTTTCTTGCTCATATTATAATATTTTAATAAATTTAATCTTTTAATATACCTGCTTGATTTTCTTATATAACTTCTCGATTTTAATTCCATTTTTGCATCAAATTTCTTCATCTTCACACCAATTTAATCCTACAAATAAAAATATAATACTAAGCATAATTCATAAAATCAATGCTTAAAAAAAGAAAAAGAAAAATACTAATTGTGAGGCAAAGAATGACTAAATATATGTAATTTTTGCCTCACATCATTGGGGGAGCATTTATTGATGTGAGGAAGGGAGAGTTAAAGATGAGCGTCAGTGATGAAGAGATGACATTTAAAGTGTATGTCACTCTCCACTCCTTCATACTATGGAGACTTATGTATGATCACAAAGGTGGTCAATACTAAGTGTTGAGTGGATGAGTGTGGACCCAAGAAATTGAAGATTTGGAGATTGCCACTGAATGGTTTGAGGTGCAAAAAGAGGAAGGGCTCAAATTATTAAAAAAGCATGAGCATGTGTTTGAATGGACCATTTATGACCCAAAATGGATTTGAAGACAAAAGGAGTGAATGATAATTATGATCCTCCTAGAGTGAAGAAGAGGCCAAAGTTGCATTATATGGGAAGGAAGAGATTGAGAGAATTCGGTTGATCTATTACTTACTTCATGTCGCGATGTTAAATTAGGCATTGCTTGGAGGCAACCCAAGTTGTAATAGTGTAGTTTTATATTTATAGTGTCAGTTTTTATTTTTATTTTTTGTTTTTTGTTTGTACAGATTTGGGGAAGTTTGAGTACCCGGATTTGAAGTGTGGGGTTATTCACCCCTTTAATGGAAATAATAAGGAAAACATGCCTCTAGCTAGGACTTAGAGGGACTTAGGAAGTATTTATAGCCATTGTTTTATATTGGTTAATGCTTTGGGGATAAAGCGTAAGTGTGTAGTGGGATACCTTTCAATATTCTTTAAGGGTGAAGTATTCTATAGGAGTTACCTTGTTTTTAGCTATTTGCTTTAGTTGAGAAAATGTTTTTAAAAATTGAAGAATTCTATAAACACAAAAGGATTTGTCATTAGCCTTCTAGGTTAGAATAGTTTGTGTCGGGTTTTGGCTTTTTAATTCTTTAGTAGAGCATACTTAGTCCACCCCTTGTTGTTTCTTGTCGATTCTTTTCTGAGGGGAAGCCTTTTGAACTTGTCACAACCCAAAATAGACACATGATGGCACTTGTCAAACCATCCTGACAAGTAAGCCTAACCCAACCCGAATTCACAAATATAAGGAAAGTCAAAGGTGAAAACGAAAGAATAGAAATAAATCCCAAATGTAAATATAAATGAAACATTAAGTCTCAATGATACATCATTGGTCTGGTTGTCACTAATACAAGCCTCTAGATACAGAAAGACATCAATAACTATGGTATCTTAAATGCGGATAAGCATAAGATAAGTAAAGAGAGATTTTGTAACTTGAAGTCCCACAACCACTACCTCGATCACTGCAACACCAATACCAGATGAAGACAAGCTACAAACGGCTACTCAGACCAATACCTGCACGGGGTGCAGAAAAACAAGAAAAAGGAAAAAAGAAGCAAGGGTGAGTACGAAACCACATGTACTCATCAAGCATCGTCGATAACCGATCTTAATCCAAAGCGATGGCGAGAACCACCACTCCAACTAACCAAGGGTTTCCCAATGGTTCTATGCCCATCCAAATACAATGCCTCAGCCTATCAAGGTAACCCAACACAATAGTTAACAGACATAGCAAAAACAGAGTAGGTAAACTAATCTAGGTAAGTCAGCACTATTTATTTCTCTCACAGATAAGGGATGTCATCTATGGGGTGTCTCACTAACACAATAATTCAGGCTTAATCAATGAAAATCAACCAATCATATAGGATAAAGATAGAGAGAGTGTATATAACAATGAACTACAAGCTACCCAGAAGTACAATTCAATAGTCTCTCAGATTAAGCCATAGTTATACCCCAAGTCTCGTAATTCCTCACCCCTCAATCAATATAAGATGGCATAGGATAATGTAATGTAGTGAAATTAATGCTCAAACACAATATAACAAACAAGGTCCTAACTCACAATTTGATATAAATAGAAAATACTAACACAACATCAGAACATACCAAGGATGAAAATACAAATGCAAATGATGCAATGCAATGATGTGATAATGATAATGGGGTGAAATGGTGAATGTCATCGCATGACTTTCAATATATACCTACCATGTTAGCAACTTTACAATAGGACCCATGGGGGGTTTGCAACCCATATACTTTATCTCATATCTCAATCTTAGTCTCAATCTCAACACATCTCACCTCTTCGGTTCGTGTTCACGGAGATGGTTTTTATGAAAATGTCTCATTTTCTTTCAAAAATAGTGCTTCTCAATAGTACCAGTATCTCATGAATGCATATGTATGGAATGAGGATATAATGCTCATAATCAAATCAGTATTAAGATATCCAATCAATTCAATATGATATATATATATATATATGTGTGTGTGTGTGTGAGAGAGAGAGAGAGAGCTCTCAAATCAGCTCAATATGTCCATAATTCATGATATCAATTCCCACTTGGTACCAACAGAATAAATCGTCATGTAGTAATCAGTATTATCATTTCCAAGCCCTCTCTCAGGCATCACTATGATAAGTATGCAATTAAATGCTCAAATATGGCCTTTAATGTCAAGTCAAGCCCCCACTCGGGCGACACAATAATAGATATGGCATTTCAAATGCACAGATAAGGCCTATAATAATAAGTCAAGCCCCTACTCGGGCGACATAATAATAGATAAAGCATTTAATGTGCTAACATGACCAATAACATCAAGTCAAGCCCTTACTGGGTGACACAATAATAAATATGGCAATTAGATGCACAATCATATCTAACAATGACAACACAAGCCCCCACTCGGGCATCACCACCATATATACTCTCAAAATTAGTAATAATTTGCACATAAGCCACCACTCGGGCCCATAATGATAAACAACAATCCCAATAACAAAATAATATGAGACTACCCAAACCTAGCTTGCTCCATACTACAAGTATAATCAACTATTGCAAACCCATTTATACTCTAAATGTTCTCTAAAAGGTCATTAACCCTCAATTATCACAATAAGATCTACTAAACAAGATTCAAGCTCTAATATAGGCATCCAGTACTTAACAATACAAGATCACTAAGTTATCTATCTATGTTCCACTCTAAGGATAATTACTAACAATAATAATAACTAAGATAGACAATAACCTAACTACAATCCATCGAAAGACTCTGGCACCAGTGGAGATGCTCGCTATTTCACCTAAGTGGGACCCCCAATCCTAAAAAACACCAAATACAAATAACCAAGCATACAAACATATAAACACTTTGGAAAAACTCAAGGTATAGCTCAACTTGCCTTAAATAAAGACCCGCAAGCTCAAATGTAGTCCAAAACCTCAATAGAAAGCCCAAATCTTCCGAATCAACACCAAAAGCATCCAATCGAGTGAAAAACATCATCTACAATCCAAAATAAAACTATCGATACCAATAATGCCCATATTTAAACCGGGTCCAAAACGGACCTCGAAAATGGGTTTTGAAAACGACGAGGTAAAGCCAATATTTTTATTTAGAAATTCATTACCCATAATTAAAGGAACCCATATAATAAAACCCAAGTGAAAACAAGCTTAAAACGAGGTCCAAATCAAAGAAAAATCATTTTCAAGCTTTTACCGGTAAAAACCCCATTTTTCCATTTTAAAAACAAGATTAGAAAGTATTTTTGAAGACATAATCGATGTAAACTAACATAAATAGAGCTCTGGAGCTTACCCAAACTCAAATGGTGGATAAATTGACCAAATACCCTTAAACCCGAAGCTCAAAAGCTCAATAATGGAGGAAAATCACGAAATTGGGTTTTTATAGACTGACCCAGCACTGACCACTTAAGCGTCTAAATGACCACTAAATCGGTCACCACTAAAGCGGCATTTGACCACTAAAGTGGCCTGACCTAAATGGCTAGGACCGTAAAAGCGGTTACCTTCTGCTAAAGCGGCACCCGCTAAAGTAGTCAACTACCCGCTTTAGCGGTAGGTGGCTGGTCATGACGACTGCTAAATCAGTGCTTGGCCATTTAAGCGACAACCACTAAAGCATTATTTGGCCACTAAAGAGGCTGAACCAGCTGAAGCAACGTCAGCAACTTGGCCCAAAATGCCAAGTTACCGATCTCACCCTCGGTATTCATTCAAAATATCGTGCACACAAACGAACTATGCTACTAGACTAATTTTGACATTTCGGACTCAATGGAAACATCTAATTTTCAAAAGAGGATTGTTTTCAAAAAATTAACCCCCGAGACCCTATTTGACTATTTTCCAAACCAAGGGTCAAAATGAGATATAAAGTCCAAAACCCGAACCAACCACACTACTAACCCAAAATTGACATTCCAGATCTATGGGACAATCCATTTTTCCATCCAACACTCGAATAAAGAAATATTGACCAAAGTCAACTATTGGCTCTTAGAGCCTCAAAACGACATCAAACTAGATCAAAGCATTCCCGATCACCTAGGGACCGTTCTAACTATCCCCATAACTCAAAATTGAGAAAAATCAATCCTAGGGAAATGCAAAATGGTCAAAGTACAGAAAATTCTAAAAATAAAAAAATGAGAGTCATTACAGAACTGACTATCCTTTTTATTTGTAGATAATTTTTATTTTATTATTAGTTAGAATGACTTTTCCTGATGATGGATGGTTGAGGACTATCTTGATGGAAGAGAAGTCATTAGGAGTTAGAGAGTCTTTAGGCCAATTAAATATGAGGTGCTCATGTTAGGTGCTACACATGAACTGAATGATGCAAGTTCATTTTAAATTCGAGCATGATTTGAAGAAAAAATTAATGACTTTTTTTTAAGACACCTAGGCTCTTTTACCTAACTCATAAGTGACTTTTAGCTTAAATTTAAACTCTTATTGTTTGCTCGATTGAGATTCAGTATGGATCCTTCTTGATTTGAACATGTGTCATGTGCGTTAGGTGTTTATTGATATTCCGTGCTTTCATAGTGATGTCTAGAACGTGCTCGGTGTGTTAGAAAAAAGAAATGAAGAATGTTGAGTTTAGGGGATGATATAGGTGTTTCTTTGATTAGTCTATATTTATCCTTTGTTTTACCTACCTACAATGGATGATAATAGTTAGCCCCATTGAGCTTTTAGTCTATTATTTGGTAGCCAGATATGAAGCTTAATACTTTTCTTTCAATTGTAAGGACCTATTTTTGGTGATTTTCCATTTTTATGTGTTTTGACTATTTTTCCTTCCCTCGTAATTGTTTCGTATTAATTTTGGGGTATGGGTATGGTTGGCATGGTTCTCGAGGTCTTTAGGAAGGCCTTGGATGGTTTTGAGTTTATTTTGAGGCTTCGAGAGCCAATAGTTGAATTCGATCAACATTTTTTGTTTTGAGTGTTGGATGGAAAAACGGACTGCTCCAACAGATCTGGAAAATTGATTTTGGTTTAGTAGTGTGGTTGGTTCAGTTTCGTGCCTTGTATATCTCATTTCGACCCTCTATTTGGAAAAATGTGAAATAGGGTCCCGAAGGTCAATTATATGAAAACAATTCTTTTTCAAAAATCTGACCTCTCCATTGAGTCCACAACATCAAAATTAGCCTAGTAGCATAGTTCGTTTGAATTCAAGAGATTCTGAATCTCGAGGGGTCGACTGACAACTTTGCAACTTAGCAAAGTTGATGTTACAGCGGAAGCTGGTGTAGCAGCTTTAGCTACCAAATACTACTTTAGCAGTAGCAATTTAAATGACGAGGCACCGCTTAAGCATTCAGCTTTGACCAAGTCACCTATCGCTAAAGCGGGCACTTAACCGCTTTAACGGGTGCTGCTTTAGTAGAAGGAGAAAGCTTTAGCGGCCTAGCCACTCAGGCCTGACTACTTTAGCGGTCACCCAGTACTTAAGTGATGAGCACTTTAGTAGTTATTTGACCGCTTAAGCGATAGCACTGGGTTGAAATAAATATCCTTTTTCCCAATTCTTCTTCCATTTTTGAGTATTGGAGCTTAGGGTTTGAGAGTTTTTGGGGCGATTCTTCACTTCTCAAGCTTAGGTAAGCTCCATAATCCTTTTTCCATCATTTTACTTGGATTATATCTTTTAAACACCTTTAAACCGTGATTTTTAAATAGATTTTTGGGGGTTTGCTCGAAAAGTTTAAAAATGGTTTTTCATCAATTAAACACTCGTTTTTAATCTGACTTCACTTAGGTTTTCTCCTGTGAGTTTCTTTAATCATGGGCAATGGTTTTTTAGACAAAAATTTTGATTTTACCCCTTCATTTTTAAAACCCATTTTCAAGGTCCATTTTGGGCCCGATTTAGATATGGGCAATATGGGTATTGATGAATTTCTAATGCATAGATGCTATATTTGTGTGTTTTAGTTGATTTCGAGGCCATTCAAAAGGGAAGGCTCCATGTGGAAGCACTTTAGACCCGAATTTCATCATTTTGAGGTAGGTTATGGCTTTACTTCTTTCAGATTGAGCTGGATAGTTAATATATAGGTAAAGCATGCTATGGGTTGGGGAGAATAGCAATGGGGTTTATATTTTGAGATTTTATTTGTTGTTGTGTGCCCATTTGGGGGCTTATTTTGTGTGGATATTGACTTGAGATATTTGATATTGCATGTAGCCTGTGTGGGGGTCTTATTTGACATCATCTGGCCTTATCTGTGCATTGAGATGCCTTATTTTAGATATGACGCCCGTACGAGAGATCAAATTGTTATTATATGCCTTATTAAGCATTGATTGCTTTATCATGATTGAAATACCCGAGTTACGGGTTGATATGATATTTATGATGTCTTACATGCATATTTATTCCAATGGTGCCCATTTATAGTTGATGAATCATGAATTATGTACATATTGAGTTGATTTCTAAGCTCACCTACATATATACATCGTATTTAATTGATTGTATATCTTCATACTGATCTGATTGTGAGCATTATATCCTTATTCCATACATATATACCATTGAGGAACACTGTTTTTGAAAGAAAATGAGACATTTTCATAAAAACCCTCTTTGTGAACACAATTCGGAGGGGTAAGTTGTGTTGAGATTGAGATTGAGATTGAGCTATGAGATAAAGTATATGAGTTGCAAACCCCTCATGGGTCCTATTACAGAGTTGCAAACTGAGCAGGTATATATTGTAAGTCATGCAATGACTTTCACCACTCCACCCCATCATCATCATCATTGCATTGCATTCGCATATTTAGTGATTCTTTTGTGCTTGACTTTGTGTTTTTTTCTTGTATTTCTGTGTTTACTCGTGTTGTTTATCTCATTATTATATTAGAATTGTTAGTGGATACGGTGTAAGCTACCATTTTGGAACTTTTCTGCTTGCAGGTTTACGTGCTCATAGTTTAGTTTTACCCTTATTATTATCTACTTTGCTCAGTCGGCCTATGATACCTATAGAGTACAAGTGGACCCGTACTCATCCCTACTATGCCCTTTTGGTGCAGATCCAAGTTCGAGTATACTTCTGCTGAGTTCGTGCTGATTGAGAGAGAGTTCAAGGTATCAGTTGCTCCGTGCCTCTAGAGTTGATCCCGAACCTCATCTATCCCTTATTATGTTTTTATTTCACTTTTAAAGACTATATGTATTTCGGATTCAGTTTTATACTAGATGCTCTGTATTTATGACATCAAGTTCTGAGATTTGCTTATGTATTTCTTAGATTCCGTATTTATGATGTTAAGGACCTGACTTCATTTTAAAAGTCTCGCCATTTACTCTTATTTTACATTACTTCGTGTTTCTTATTCTCTTTGGGATTTGGTCTTACTTATCAAGGCTGGGCCACAATAACAGCTATCATAACCCGATTGTTAGGTCGTGACAAATTGATATCAGAGCCAGGTTACACCAGTCTCATAAGTGACAGAGTAGGAATATATAGCAGAGTCTCGCGGATAGGTACATAGAAGTCTGTATCTATCTTCGAGAGGATATAAGATATCTTTAGGAGAAACTTCTCTAATTTGATTCCTTATCGTGTGGGTTGTTCCTACCCAATGTTCTAAGCTGTGTTCCACTCTTTTTTGAGCAGATGGTGAGGACTAGACCTTAAGAGGCTATGGATGTTGAGTCTGCACCCAAGGATGGAGCCTAGACTAGGGGGGCAATGTAGGGGTTGTGGACGACTTTGAGGTAGAGGACGGGCACTAGGAGCTGCCCCGGTCAGAGGTAGTGCTAGGGGGATCTCCTCCGACCCCGAGGTTGGGCGTATAGAGAGTATGGGGCCGACTCAGGTTCCACAGAGTACTGCTACCCCAGTTTTGAAGGATTTGTTGATTTATTTGCTGACCCATTTGAAGGGTGTTCTGTCGTTCCTAAGCATACACACCAGTGTACGTGGTCGTGCAAGTAATACAGTGGCTCTTCGTGAGCCGAATATCAATCCCACAGGGACTTGTGTTTCTCTTTGAGGTGCGCATGTCTTGTTTATGTAAAATAAGGATGGTTTCATGCATATGTGTATTGACTATAGGCAGTTGCACAAGGTGATAGTTAAGAACAAGTATCCTCTTCCTTGTACTGAGGACTTGTTTAACCAGCTTCAGGGAGCTTCGGTGTTTTCTAAGATAGATTTGAGATTCGAGTATCACCAGTTGAGGATTAGGGTTTCGGATGTTTCGAAGATGGCTTTTCGGACTTAGTACGGTCATAATGAGTTCTTGATCATATTCTTTGGGTTGACCAATGCCCCAGCAGCATTCATGGAATTGATAAACTGGGTATTTCGATCGTATCTCGACTCTTTTGTGATTGTATTTACAGATAATATCTTGATTTATTTAGAGAATAAGGTCGATCATGTGAGACACTTGAGGACTGTACTTCAGAGGCTACGTGATGAGAAGTTGTATGCTAAGTTCTCCAAATGTGAGTTTTGGTTGGATTCTATCTCTTTCTTAGGTCATGTGGTGACCAAGGATAGTATCATGGTCGATCCGACCAAGATTGTTGTGATTTATGATTGATCTAGGCCCACTAGCCCTATCGAGATTCAGAGTTTTATTAGGTTGGAGGGTTATTATCGATGTTTTATAAAGGGTTTCTCCTTAATTGCAGCTCCTTTGACCAAGTTGACTCAGAAGGAGATTTCCTTTCAGTGGTCGAAAGCATGTGAGAAGAGCTTCCAAAAGCTCAAGAAGTTTTTGACTTCGACTCCTATCTTGACCTTACCTAAGGAGGGCGTAGGTTTTATCGTGTTTTGTGATGCTTCAGGTGTTGGTTTTGGTGCAGTGTTGATGTAGGAGGGTAAGGTGATTGTTTATATGTCTCGTCAGTTGAAGCCTCATGAGAAAAATTACCCTACCCATGACTTAGAGTTGGCAGTCGTAGAATTTATATTGAAGTTGTGGCGTCACTACTTGTATGGATTCCATTGTGAGATCTTCTCGGATTATCATAGTCTTCAGTACTTCTTCACCCAGAGAGAGTTTAATATGAGATAGCATCGTTGGCTTGAGTTGCTTAAGGATTATGAAATCACTATTTTGTATTATCTGGGAAAGGCTAATGTGGTAGCGGATACCTTGAGTTGAAAGTTGACTAGTATGGGGAGTTTGGCTCATCTTTTGACTCAAGAACGGTGTTTGGCCTGGGAGGTTCAGTAGTTAGCTAACCGAATGGTTAGGCATGATATTTCGACACCTGGATGTGCTTTAGCATTCATTGGTGCTAGATCTTCCTTGATAAAACAGATTTTTGCTCACCAGTTTGATGTTAATAGCTTGAGGGCGATTTACGATAAGGTGTTGAGTGGTGAGGCTAAGGAAGTCTCTCTTGATTTGAATAGTGTGTTGAGGATTGGTGGCTGAGTTTGCATGTCGAGAGTTGGTAGTTAGGTGAACTCAATTTTGGAGAAAGCTCATTGTTCTAGATATTCCATTCATCCTGGTGTGACTAAGATGTATCGTTATTTGAGACAGCTTTACTGGTGGATGGGTATGAAGAAGGATGTGGCAAATTTTATGCTTGTGTTGTCAGCAGATGAAGGTCGAGCATCAGAGACCGAGTGGTTTACTTTAGAGATTGCCCATTCCGGAGTGAAAGTGGGAGCGAATCACCATGGACTTCATTAGTGGACTGCCTCGTTCTTCTCGTGGTTCTGACAGTATTTGGGTCATCATGGATCGATTGACCAAATTAGCCCATTTCACCCCTATTCAGACTTTCTTCAGTGTTGAGAGGTTAGCTTGGATCTATGTGAGTGAGATTGTTTATCTTCACAGGGTGCCCATGTTTATTATTTCAGATAGAGGTTCTGTGTTCACTTCTAGCTTTGGAGGGCGTTTCAGAAGGAGTTGGGCACTCAGTTTGATCTTAGTTCAGCTTTCCACCCTCAGAACCACGGTCAGTCAGAGCCGGCTATTTCAGTTTTGGAGGATATACTCCGCGCTTGTGTTTTGGACCTTGGAGGTCAGTGGGAACAACATTTAGCCCTAGCAGAGTTTGCCTATAATAATAGCTACCATTAGAGTATTGAGATGAAACCTTTTGAGGCATTGTATGGTAGGCATTGTCGATCTCCTATTGGTTGATTTGAGACTTCTGAGATTATACCTCAAGGAAATAACTTGCTTCACGAGTCTTTGGATGGAGTTTATGTGATTCAAGATAGGCTTCGAGTAGCCCAGAGTAGGCAGAATAGCTATGCAGACCGCAAACTTTGTTTCTTGAAGTTTACTGTTGGTGATTGGGTTTTCCTTCGTGTGTCTCCCATGAAGGGCTTGATGAGGTTTGGGAAGAGAGGCAAGCTTAGCCCGAGGTATATCGGACCTTTTGAGATTCTTCAGACTATTGGGGAGGTTGCTTATAAGTTGGCCTTACCTCCAGATTTTTCAGCCTACATCCAGTTTTCTATGTTTCTATGCTCCGACAATATATTCTAGATGAATCCCATATGCTTAGGTGGGATTCGATTCAGTTGGATGAGAGGTTGACCTTTGTTGAGGAACAAGTCTTTATTTTAGCCAGGGATGTTAGACGGTTGCGTTCTAGAGATATTCCTATGGTTAAGGTTCAGTGGAGATACCCTCCTATAAAGGAGGCCACTTGGGAGGTCGAATCTGACATACGTAGTAGTTATCCTCAACTTTTTGCCTATTTAGGTATTCCCTTGGATTTTAGTTTGAGGATGAACTAGAGTCTTAGTGGTGGATATTGTAAGGACCTATATTTGGTGATTTTCCATTTTTATGTATTTTGAAGATTTTTCCTTTCCCCGTAGTTGTTGTGTGTTGATTTTGGGGTATGGAGATGGTTGGTACAGTTCCCGAGGTCTTTGAGAAGGCTTTGGATGGTTTTGAGTTCATTTTGAGGCTTTGAGAGCCTATAGTTGACTTCGATCAACATTTGTTGTTCTGAGTGTTGGATGGCTAAATGGACTGCTCCAGCAGATCCAAAACGTCAATTTAGGGTTAGTAGCATAGCTGGTTCAGTTTCGTAGCTTGTATATCTCATTTCGACCCTCAATTTGGAAAAATTATGAAATAGGGTTCGGAGGGTCAATTCTGTGAAAACAATCCTTTATCAAAAATCTGAAATTGCCATTGAGTCTGAAACATTGAAATTAGCTTAGTAGCATAGTTCGTTTGCATTCATAGGATCCTGAATGAATCTCATGGGGTCGACTGGCAACTTTGCAACTTAACAAAGTTGATGTTGCAGCGGAAGCTGGTACAACAGCTTTAGCGGCCAAATACCGCATTAGCAATAGCTGATGAAGTGGCGAGGCACCGCTTTAGCAGTCAGCTTTGACCAAGTCGCCTACCGCTAAAGCAGGCACTTGACCACTTTAGCGAGTTCCGCATTAGCGGAAGGAGACTACTTTAGAGGCCTAGCCACTCAGGCCTGACCGCTTTAGTGGTCACCCGGCGCTTAAGCGGTCAGTGGTGGGTTGATATAAATATCTTTTTTCCCAATTCTTCTTCAATTTTTTAGTATTGGAGCTTAGTGTTTGAGAGTTTTTGGGGCAATTCTTCACTTCTCAAGCTTGGGTAAGCTCCATAATCCTTTTTCCATCATTTTACTTCAAGTATATCTTTTAAACATCCTTTAAACCGTGATTTTTAAATGGATTTTTGGGGGTTTTGACCGAAAAGTTTAAAAATGGTTTTTTATCAATTAAACACTCGTTTTTAATTCGATTTCACTTGGGTTTTCTCCTGTAAGTTCCTTTAATCATGGGTAATGGTTTTCTAGACAAATTCTGGTTTTACCCCTTCATTTCAAAACCTATTTTTAAGGTCTGTTTTGGACCTGAGTTAGATATTGGCAATATGGTATTTTTTACATTCTTTTAATGCATAGATGCTATATTTGTGTGTTTTAGTTGATTCCGAGGCCGTTCGAAAGTGGAAGGCTCCGTGTTGAAGCACTTTAGGCCCAAATTTCATCATTTTGAGGTAAGTTATAGCTTATCTTCTTTCAGATTGAGTTGGGTAGTGAATATATAGGCAAAGCATGCTATGGGTTGGGGAGAATGGCTATGGAGTTTATATTTTGAGATTTTATTTATTGTTGTGTGCCCGTATGGGGGCTTATTTTGTGTGTATATTAACTTGAGATATCTGATATTTCATGTAGCCTATGTGGGGGACTTATTTGACATCGTCTGGCCTTATTTGTGAATTGAGATGCTTTATTTTAGATATGATGCCCATACGGGGGCTCAAATTGTTATTATAGGCCTTATTAAGCATTGATTGCTTTATCATGATTGAAATACTTGAGTTAGGGGTTGATATGATATTTATGATGTCTTACATGCATATTTATTCCAATGTTGCCCATTTATAGTTGATGAATCATGAATTATGGACATATTGAGTTGATTTCTGAGCTCACCTACATATATACATCTTATTGAATTGATTGGATATCTTCATACCAATCTGATTGTGAGCATTATATCCGTATTCCATACATATACATTCATGAGATACTGGTACCATTGAGGAACACTGTTTTTGAAAGAAAATGAGACATTTTCATAAAAACCCTCTCCGTGAACCCGAGCTGAAGGGGTGAGTTGTGTTGAGATTGAGATTGAGATATGAGATAAAGTATATGGGTTACGAAACCCCTATAGGTCCTATTGCGGAGTTACGAACTCGATAGGTATATACTGGCTATACTGAAAGTCATACGATGACTTTCACCACTCCACCCCATCATCATTATTATTGCATTGCATTCGCATATTCAGTGATTCTTTTATGCTTGACTTGTGTTCTTTTCTTGTATTTCTGTGCTTACTCGTGTTGTTTATCTCATTACTATATTAGAACTGTTAGTGGAGATGGTGTGAGCTACCATTTGGAAACTTTTCTTCTTGCAGGTTTACGTGTTCATAGTTTAGTTTTACCTTT
This sequence comes from Capsicum rhomboideum, assembly GCA_031232105.1. NCBI lineage: Eukaryota > Viridiplantae > Streptophyta > Magnoliopsida > Solanales > Solanaceae > Capsicum > Capsicum rhomboideum. The sequence goes on from CP124714.1 coordinate 19,416,377, forward strand.
ATTATTATCTACTTTGCTTAGTCGGCCTATGATACCTACTAAGTGCAAGTGGACCCGTACTCATCCCTACTGTGCCCTTTCGGTGCAGATTCAAGTCTGAGTATGACATGTGGCTGCTGAATTCATGCTGACTGAGAATGAGTTTGAGGTATTGATTGCTCCATGCCTCCAGAGTTGATCCCAAGCCTCATCTATCCCTTATTATGTCTTTATTTCATTTTTAAAGACTATATGTATTTCGGATTCAGTTTTATACTAGATGCTCTGTATTTATGACACCAGGTTCTGGGATTTGGTTATGTATTTCTTGAATTCTGTATTTATGATATTAAGGACTTGACTTCATTCTAGAAGTCTCGCCATTTTCTCTTATTTTGCATTACTTCGTGTTTCTTATTCGTTTTGGGATTCGGGCTTACTTATCAAGGTTGGGCCGTTTTTAGTGCCATCACAACCCGGTTTTTGGGTCGAGACATCAATAGACCATTAATTTGATCCAAAACTCCTAAGCACTTTAATTTAAAAAACGAGAGTTAAAAGGAGTGAGAATTGAAAATGGAAGATAGTTGAGTTTGGAAGCCTGTATAAAAGTCTAAGGGTGCAAGTGATTAAAAAAATATTCATATACTATAGGTAGGGAGGAGAGAAAGAACAAAAGAAAAGAGAAAAAAAATTGATAATTATGCACTCCTTACTAGTGGTATGTGAACTTGCTTAAATAGATAGGAAAACAAAAAAATCGATGGGTGAGAAAAGTAGAAGAAAGAGTCTATTGATTGAAGAGTGAGCAAATGATGAAAAATTTGTGATGTATTAAAGTGCTTAGGGAAGTTAATCACTAGTAATGGCCAAAATAGTTCCTACCCATCCCATAGCCTACATTACAATCCTAAAAGTCCTACTTGATCTTAAATTTTGATGTTCATATCTTCAGAAGGCGTACGACAAAGTCCCCAGGGAGATTTTGAGGAGGTGCTTGGAGGCTAAAGGTGTGCCCGTGGCGTACACTAGGTCAATTTAGGACATGTACGAAGGTGCAAAGACGCATGAGAGGACGGTAGAAGGGGATTTAGAGCACTTTCCTGTTTTGACAGGGTTGCACCAGGGATCGACTCTTAGTCCATTTTTATTTTTCTTGGTGATGGATGTTTTGACGCGGCGTATTCAAGGGAAGGTGCCTTGGTGTATGTTATTTACTGATGATGTGGTACTGATTAACGAGACCCGGGGAGGAGTTAATGATAAGTTGGAGGTTTGGAGACAGACCCTTAAGTCTAAAGGGTTTAGGTTGAGCAGGACTAAGATAGAGTACTTGGAATGTAAATTTAGTGATTTGACGCATAAGGTTGATGTGGTAGTGAAGCTGGATTCTGAGGCCGTTCAGAAAAGGAGTAGTTTCAAGTATCTGGGGTCTATGATCAGGGGAATGGCGAGATTGACGAGGATTTCAAGCACCGTATTGGTGCAGGGTGGTTGAAATGGAGGCTCGCTTCGAGATTTTTATGTGATAAGAAGGTACCTCCGAAGCTTAAAGGTAAGTTCTATAGAGTGGTCGTCTGTCTGGCTATGTTATATGGAGTTGAGTGTTGGCCAGTTAAAAACTCCCACATCCAAAAGTTGAAGGTATTGGAGATGAGGATCTTGCGATGGATGTGTGGACTTACCAGGAGTGATAGGGTTAGAAATGAGATTATTCAAGAGAAGTTAGGAGTGGCTTTGGTGGAAGAGAAGATGCGGGAAGTAAGGTTGCGATGGTTCGGACATGTGATGAGGAGGTGCATAGATGCTCCAGTACAGAGGTGTGAAAGGCTGGTTGTGGATGGTTTTTGACAGGGTAGAGGTAGGCCAAAGAAATATTGGAGGGAGGTGATGAGGCATGACATGGAGCAGTTACAGCTTACAGAGGACATGAACCTTGATAGCAAGGTGTGTAGGACGCGGATTAGGGTAGAGGGATAGTGGGTAGGAAGGCGTCCGTATTAGTAGGAAGGAGTGTTTGTTTGTATCTGTGCATGTTGTTTTTTTTGCAGATTCTTGTTCGTGTTGTTTTGGTGATTTTTGTGATCTCGAATAAATAGTCTATAGGATTACTTTGTGGGTTTCTTGCTTCTTTTATTATTTAGCGATGTGTTATCTCTTTTTTGTTATTTGTATTGTTATCTGTTCTGAGCCGGGGGTCTATTGGAAAAGCCTCTGTACTTCATCTGAGGTAGTGGTATGGACTGCATACACATTACCCTCTCCAGACCCCACCTGGTGGGAATACACTGGGTATGTTGTTGTTGTTAATTTTGTAGTAGTATACTAAGGGCAACCTTATGGTTCATCGTCTGTTGCATGTGAAATTTTTTGTGAGAGTGAGTGTAATTCTATTCTTATACACATGTATGTGACATTATGTATACTTACGAGTGAAGATGGGTAAATCTCTTGTTGTAAGGGCACATGATTGATGAAAGATAAGTGAAGTATTTTATCTCTTGGTTAGATAACTTGTATGAGTTTGTTAATATCATAGAGTCGGTTCTTGAGGCTAGGAGGTCTTGAAGTAGTTGCTCATGAATTTAAATGAATGATTGTCATCTTTGGTATTCATTGTAACCTTAACTTTCAATTGGTGTAGTTCATAGTAGAGTCTAAGTCATAAGTGTCATGCCCTATTTTTTACCCAAGGTTAAATAAAGCACGACTTATAGACTCTAAAAGAATTAATTTTTACACAGAGTCGCCACCTGATTTTTAAGGAAAATAAGGAAACTTTTTTGATTATTAACATGTATGACTTGTGTTTTAATCTATGAAAATCAATTTAGATTCTAGGTAAGGATTCAAATTATTTCGAAGGAAAGGGGTTAGGCATCCTTCAGAATTCATAAAATGTGGTATTCGACTAGACTAAATTTATCAAAAGTGGGAGGAGGTAAAGATCATTTTTTGAAAGTAAGATTATGTACTAAAAGTAATGTAAAAATGTATACAAAAAGAATGTGTATCCAGTTTATAAATAAAAGTTTATCACTATAAAATATGTGTAAAGATATATAAACAATGTATAAAATCTTTTATATGAGTATTAACTTCCTATGTTTCGTCTAAGCGTGTGGTGATAATTATGTAAGCAAAGGACATTCCCACCCGATGCCCCAAAAGTAAAGTTTTCAATATACTTTATTTTGTGTACAATTATAAAAATAATAATATGAATATGGAGTTCAAACTCCTTTTTAAATGCCATTTTTCGAGAGATGTCTCTGAATATCTGTATAAACACTTGATAAAAATATTATTAATAAAATATATATAAAGTAGAAAATTTTTATAGAGTGCGCTCAAATCTATAATTGTATTAAGTTTTAGATCGTCATGACTGCGAAGTGGTTGCTCGAATTGTCAGTCATCCAAAATCGCCTAGCCAAGATATGAATCATAAGACTTTTGTCTTATCTTGATAATGTAAAGATTTATTATCACTAAAATTTATTTAACTTTACGTATTTATATATGTGTGTATATCTTTTTATTTGTGGAGGCCACAAAAATCGACGAGAATCTTTTCATTGACCAGGTATTGATTCTTCATATAAAATAACTAAACTTTAAAAAAAAATCGTCTTTTGTTATGGGAGGCCTCGAAAATCCGACAAAGAGATTTTATCATTAGTAAATGTTGTCCAATGTATTGTTATTCGTATAATAATACAAATGTAAATGACAAGAATGTCAAAATATCCTAAGAACATTCCAGAAATAGCCCCAAACAGTGGAAAAAATCAGCCAAATAGTAGCAAAGCAAAACCATCTCTGGAGTAAATTTTCTGGGTGAAAATCCACCCTAAATTAGCAAAATAGTCCAAAGAATAGCAAAAAAATATAGCAGCAACATATCGATGGCAAAGACAGCCAAAATAGAGCAAAAATTGTAGCAGTAGTAACCATGTACAATAACAAATGGAGCAGCAGCAACAACATGGGTCAGTGATTAAAAACAATAACCACCATAACATGTAAAATCAATTTTTAAAAATGAAATCTAGTCAAGCAAATCACTGGTCAGTCAATAAAATTCGAACCACCGAAATCTATGAGTTCACCGAAAAGTACCCGAAAGGGTCAGATCTGTGCAAAAAAACAAACAAGAAACATATGAAATTAATGGAACTTAGTTCATTGGAGGTGAAAAGTTGAAGAAATGGTGATTATTGGTCGTTGCTTCAACGGTTCTTACCGGAGCAATGCCGAAAAAGGCGTGAGCATGGCCAGATCTGGCCTCCTTTCAGGCTAACAGTAGCAAAGGAAAAAGGGGAAGAGGGATGAGCAGCAGCGATGGTAGTGTGTTGGAGCTCGCCGGTCATCACCTCCAGCAAGGCAGCACTAGAAAGGAGAGAAGTGGAGAGATGAGTAGCGTGAGATAGGGAGAGAGTAAGAAGACGACCCTTTGGTCATTGAATTTCTGTCCAACAAAATTTTTTAAAAAAACCACCTTATTTATAATGTAAATTAACCCTCTTATCCAAAAAATAAAAATCTACCCTTTATTGTCCCCTCAATACCACTTTTAGTCCATGGTTAATTATTCTGTAATGACCTAAAATGTCGTTACGCTGAAATAGGAGGTAGAAATTGCACCTAGACTCTCCTTAGCTAAATTTTGAGGATTTCACGACTAGTCTAGTATTGGCTTATTTTTGAGGATTTGGCAGTTGAATGAAATCTGATATTAATGTGATTGGTAATAGAGGGATTTGATGTGATAGTTGGATAGCCAATGAGTATAGAAAGTCGTAGCAACTTTCGGCATCTGAAATGGAGATATAGAACTCTGGTTATAGCATTTATCATAGAGGGATTAGTTCGCGATGTCAAAATTTGTGGTGTGTATTATAAAATGAGTAAAACTGAGGAAAGGTCCTGAATTTCTATCTCGGACCGTTGCATTGGAAAGAGTAACCGCTGCAGCGGTCACGGAAACTGCAGCGGCAGCCTACAGTAAAAAGGGGTGTGAAACGCTGCAGCAGTAATTTACCGCTGCAGTAGTTAACGCACAGTAAAATTACAGTTTTAAAAACCAAAAAATGTTCTCATTCCACTTTTTTGAAAAACGCAGTAGAGCTCTGGGGAAAGGCAATTTTCAAAGAATTTTTAAAAGTTTTTCATCTTTGGAGGTAAGTAATTACATTCTAGACTTGAATTTACTTCATTTAACTTTAGAAAATCACTAGAAATGGATTAATGGTGAAAATTGGGGTTTAACCCTAGTTCATGAAAATTGATGAAAAGTAGTGGGAATGTGTATAATTTCAATAAATAATGATCCTAGGGTGTTAGAAAACACTAATGGAACTAGAATTATGATTATTGATGTTGATTCAAGTAGGGTTCATGAAGTTTAAATGATAAGAACTAAGATGTTGAAATAGGGTAAGTTCATGGCTAAAATCAGTGACTTTTGATCCCTAATAGTTAAAAAGGGATGAATTATTAAAATAAATGTATATTCTTGTTGTTATAGATCAAGAACGAGATAGAAAGGGCAAAAGTGTGGCTTAAAGGTGACTTTAAGCAAAGGAGTTGAGGTAGGCTATGATTTTGTTGTTGCACTTAGACTTCTTAGCTTTGTACTTGTTTGTGATTTAGACATCTACGATTGTTTTCTAGCATGACTTGTGATTTAATAACTGCATTGTGATGATATGTTGAGAGGATGGGTTGGGTACCACACCGGTACGATATGATATGTTGTAATAATAGGTCGGGTACCATACCGGTATGATATGATACATTGAGATAATGGATCGGGTACCACGCTGGTCCGTTATGATAGGGATGAGAAGAGTAAGAGATGATACACATATCTTGCATCCATGCGCAAATCTTGCATACATACACTTATTCATATGCATTGAGTGCTTTTATGATGATTATATATGATGATGAATTTTGATGCAAATGACTAAGTATAAAGGCCTGTAAAAGTGAACTTGTGCGTTGTAATTATATGACGATACATGATCTGTTCGTTTGATTGATATCATTGGTTATGTATTTTGTATGATCGCTTGTATACTTGTTTGACTTACTTACTTGTACATTGTTAAGCTAGTCGACCTATGATGCTTACCAGTGCTTGTTGATATACTGATGGTACCTATACTCTTATTTTTGTTGAGTGCAGAACATCTTCTAGCGGTTGAAACGCGACCTTGGCTATAGTTCGCAGTTCAGACCGGATTTTGAGGGTGAGCACCAAATCTGGGCAACCTTCAGATCTTCTTATGTGTTGATGTCCCTTGTTTCGGGACTAAGTCGATTCCTCTTGTTATGTTTTGGGATATTCTAGTTATTTTTAAATGTTCTTTTATGGTGACTTCAGGTTTCGGGGATCATAATGAATAGAGGTTTTCGCACTCTATTCGTTTTATGGATGATGATATCGTTTGACAATGATTTTTATTCAAATGAAAACCTTTCAGAATTGATTTAATACTTGGGGAATATTATAATATGAATGTGAGAGTAACATTTGCATGAGTAAAGGTGAGACTAGTATGGTTCTCCCGCCATAGGTTAGGGTAGGTGCCAATTATGACCGGTTGGGTCGTGACATATTCAAAAAAAAAAAATCATCCTTTTAACTAACGTAACGATTCTTTAACCAAAGGATGAAAACCTCAACCCATCATCTCAAATGTCAATCTTTTTAAAAGTGACGAGACCTTGATTTGACTGATTTGTTGTTCTGTGTATTTAAAATAATTGCTCCGATTATTTGATTGCGGATTGTATTAAAAATAAATAATATACAAAAAATGTGAGAGTTAATATGTAATTACAAGAAATGTAAAAAGTAAGAATGTAATTGACTTAAAAAATGTAGTGTACTGTAAAGAATAGTAGTGTTATGTTTTGTACGTATGCAGATGACCCTAAAAAAAAGTAAAATAAAGATAAAATGATAAAAATCCTAATATTTACGAATTTAAGTATAATTATCAATAAAATTGTGAGAAGTGAAGATATGACAATAAATTGGTAAAAATTCTAAAATAAGGATAATTATCAATAAATTATAAAAAATGTGTAAATATTGTATTTTGTGCTCATTAACGATCAAGAAGCCTGAAGATGTTAATTTTAAGCATGGAGAGCCAATTGGCAACATTTCAATCGGCATAGCTCAAAAACTACAATAATAAATGGTATATCGCCATATCCTTCTCTGTTCGGCTTTTCAAAATTATTCCATGACCTTTCTATGAGGTAAATATACTAACTACATCCTTAATTCATAATATACAATTCTTTATACTATCCAAACAATTATATAGACTTAAACTCTAGTCTTCTGAACACTATCCCATGTGTTCTTTTTGTAAAAATTAATTAGAACTTAAAAATAATCTCATAAATGATAGTGGGGATAGAACCCTTGATTTTTTCTAGAATGATTATTATTTAACCCTGTTCTTTACGGTGTTTATTCTCAAATCTGAACTCAACAACATGATAAAAGGGTTCCGCTTTTTCTTTCAGTGATCAAATATTGAACGATTTTCAATTACATATTATTTCAAAATATTTTAGTAGAGGAGCATAAATATAAATTTTAATAAAAATTACAAAAAAGAAAGAAAAGGTTAAATGGAAGAAACAACTGTGACAATATGGCTTTGGGTTTTCTTTACTAATGAAAATGACTATAAATAATTACAATTACATTTTGAGACGTATGAAAAAGATTTGATTCTCTAGAACTATAATACTTAAAGAATACTATAGAAATATTAGGAGTATTTTCCATAAAATGTAATTGCTACTCATTATATTCATGTTTTAATATGATTTACATTGTAAGTACTATTTAACATTGGAGACACGTGCAAAAGCACCTACCCATTATATATATATATATATATATATTGTCACGACCCAACTAACTGAATCGCGCGGGCACCTATTCTAATCAACCTAGATAGGAGAACCCTTACCACTCATTCCAAATGATATGCGGAAGTCAACAAGAGAATAAAGAAAAGCCTTAAATATTACAACCAATTTGCAAAGCTTTTAATTACAACTGAAAACCTTTTAATAAAGCTGTAACCCTTCTCTAGGAACTAGTCTAAACAGGTACAAGAGTTGCTAGAATAAAGTACAATAGCTTCTACCATTGAAATAAATACAGAAGTTGCTGGAGATCTCTACCGTGTCAAGGCTGAAACACCTACTGATATACCAAAAAGGGTATAGCAAGAGTAGTATCAGTACAAAATCACACGTACTAGTAAGCATCATTGGTCGACCTGAATTAAATCACATAGACATTCGGAAAGAAACATACAACTTGAGGTGTATTATCAAATTCAAACATTTAACCGATTATTGCCGCTTGGATATTAACAGCCCTTATACACCAAGAATCCATCACTCACTAAATCAAAGCCCGCTCCATAATTTACCCACGAGTCCCACAATTCCGACCCTCAAGGTTACTTACCTTATCCAATCACAATTAATCCCCTTAGCCTTGTTCCACAAACTCGGTCATAATTTAACCCTCTAGCATCCTTCAGTTCATTTAAGTCTACTACCAAAATTAACAAGATGGTGACACCACCTTCCTGGCCCGAAATACAATAACCGCAAGACCACCTAGCATAACACCACATACAATCACAGACCAATCTAGTGAGGGTCAATATAGACAGCAACTCAAGTAACATATCACTAACCACCTCGGACTCTCCGACTACAACACTCTTGTACCCTATCATGCAACTATCTTTCAAGTTCATATAACTTAACCTTGTAACAAGTACAACATGAAGTATATTCATATAGAGTCAGTAAGGATAACCAATCAAGACCAACAACAAGACCCCAAGCCAACAACCTTGACACAACTATCATAAAGATCATTTTAACCATTTATGCAAGTAATAAACAACATAGAGTCATGTTACAACTTGCAAGCAACCCGGACAACTCAAGGATCCTTAATAACAACAATAATAACAGCAGTATCATGCATCCCGGTTACACAAGAATCCACCTTAGTAATTAAGCATACAAACCCAGTTCACTCAGGAAATCCATATATAACGATAATAAATAAGCCCAGTTCACTCAAGGAACTAATAAAATCAAGAAACACATAATTCCCGATCCATTCAAGGAACCATCACACTCACTTGTATCTTGTACACATATGCTAAGGGTCTTATGTGTGTGCCCACTTGCCATGACCTGCAGGGGACAAGTCCTTGTCCATGTACCCGATCCCAGGCATCAAGTGTCTGCCAACCTTATATCACCAATCTCGTGGAGATGTTCAAATGCCGGTACATTCCACAATAATGACAGATTTCACAAACAATTACACCTACAATGATTAAGAAACGACACTTGTAAAATCCTACAAGCTTTCATATATGTTCATTGCATGCGATTAACATTTAGGATATCAAACAGTCATTCACTTTCCTTGAACATGTATTGTACAAGCAATACTACAAAATTAGTTATCATGCACATATAACGCAGTTTGGGTTGCAACTACATTTTACCCATATAAAAGACCAGTGGTATGCCCCACCCCAATCACTCATCCCTTTAATTAACACATTACCAATTTTCCATTTATCTGGTTACTATCAATCATTCATCCCTCTAATTAACACATTACCAATTTCCCATTTATCTGGTTACTACCAAAGATTCTTCTAAATCTACCAACACTAATCACCTCAAGTGAAATAAGCCTATAATTTAGTTTTCCCTAATTTTTCGGGTACTACACCATTATTAACCAAACAAGGATGAACAACAACAATCTAACTCATATTTCGTGTATCAAATCAATAATATAATCGTAACAACCATTTTCCCCACCCAATTATCCAGATTTAATCTATTTTATCCATCCAAACTCCATGTCCGAACGCCTAAACATGCAGTCTCACGTCAATCTATGTCATACTTATGCTTTCTAACCCAGGTCTAAACTACTCAGTTAAACTTAGCCTACCTGAATGCCAAGCAGCTGCAACGAAGGCTTGAACGCGAGTTTTTGGCTTCGTGAAGATGATTTATGATGTGGAAATTAGCGAAAAACCATGGGTTTTACCTCATTAATGCGGAAATCCCTCCTCTCCATTGCTCCCAAGCTATGAGGTAACCTTAGGAGGGATTTTGAATAAATCTTCTCCTTTTTATAACTAAAGAGGAGAAAAGAGAATATAAAAATTTACAACTGGGGTTTTTGGTCCCGTTGTCCCGCTATAGCGACCTGTCGGCTACTATAGCAGGATGAAGACAGCCCGACCAAAATTTCAAAATCCAAAATTTTAAGTTGTGTCGTCCCACACTAATTTGAGATCGTATTTTCAAAATTTTCTATAACCCATGCCCACAACGAGGTGTCTTTTAATAATTACAGAACAGGTCGTTACATATATATATACACACCTTAATTGACTGACGTTAAGAATGTGATAAGGTTCACCACCTTAATTTAATGCTAAAAAGATAGTAAATTGGGTGAAGTAGTGACACCATCTTAATTCATTAATCGTTGCTTCATCCCTCCACTTCGACTTGGAAGTGGAGTTGGAAAAACCATACCTCTTTTATCTATTCACTTGGATAGGGTACATGTCACGTATTCACTCTAAGATTGAGTAGGTCTTTGGTAAAACGTGCATAATTTTATATTTAAAACTTATATTAATGAGAGGTTTATTTTGCTAGAAACTAAAATTAAAGACCTTTTATTTGTAAGGTAGTAAACCCTCCAACTCCTTACAAATTGGGAGATATGCTCAATTCAAATCAAGTCATATATGAGACTATTTTAAATATATTGTCTAAAATTTCTTTACATAGCTTGACTTAATATCTCCACTAAAATAATTATAAAATCTTGTAAAAATTTAATACATACACTAATATATCATGACTAAAATCTTTCATAAATATCAAAGTATTCGGGAAGATAATACAAAATATATTTTATCATATTCTAATTTAAATCGAATGCCTTCGAATAAGTGTGGTGCTACAATAAAACTCTCAATTTTTGACTTGTAAGTCTTCGACACAAGAAAATCAATAACCTTGAAAGACAGGGTGTTACACAAGCACCTACCTCAGAATCTTAAAAATATGCTCCAAAACAACCAATTACTGGCATTGGTACTCGGCTCAGAACCTGCGCTCAAAGGTGCAGAAGAAAGTAAGGGTGAGTACAAAATTTGTATGTACTCAACAACATCACCGACTGATCAAAATCCAAAGTGATGATAAGGGTCGGCCCTAAACTGCCCTATTTTGATACTTTTCACATATAAAACTTTTTCTAAAATAGACCCAAACTAGAAGCTAATGTCAAAAACAATTACAATTAGGTCAAGTTCAAATCATCAGAAATCATAGTCAAGTCAAGACAAGAATAATAAAGTCATTTTTTTCGGTGCTTAATTAAGTTACACCTTATCAATACCATATAAAGATGAACGAAATGTTTTGTGCATATGATACAATTCCTCCACATGGACACCACAAAAATGGTGTACACCCACTTCCATAGTGTGACTAGTCGGGACTCATGGGGGACTCGTGAGGTCCATACACCCCTTCACATCCTGCCACTCTGGCCCTTGGATAATATCATATCAATATACCTATCTCTGATTCTGCCACTCCGTCCCTCAGAGAATATCATATCCTATCTCCGGATCTTGCAACCATGTCCCTCGAAGAATACTTCATCACCAAATCTCATAACCTCTTAATATTTCCACTTCGACCTGTTAGAGAAAACCATATGATTCAACAAATAGAATGCATGTGAACTCAATTTAAATATAATAAAATAAATTTTGATACATGAGAATATATCACGAATGAAAGTAAGAATGCTTTCTTGTCATGAAATGATCATAATATAAGAGAAACTTCCATATCATGCCTCCCAAACAAATCAAATCATCGAACACAACTAGCCATATCTTTTTTTTAATTAACACAACTAGCCATATCATTTATTATGCTCCCAACATATACATAATAATTAAAGCTCAACTAGAAAGTCAATATCTGAATTCTATCCATAACATGAACATATACATAATAACTAAAGCTCAACTAGAAAATCAATATCTGAATTCTATCCATAACACAACATCGATACCCACATAAGTGCTCATCATCTCCCATATGTGAGATCTTCATTCCCCAATTCCTACAATAGTCAATCAAGAGACTAATATTTCTAAAAGAGTAAAAAAAAAAAGTCTCAACTTGTCTTGAACAAAACTTGAATTATCAAATTTGAGCTTTTCCTATTCTAGATCTTCCAAATGAGCCAAATCTGGTAACATTTGTTTTTCATAAGAAATGAATTCATAGATACCCAAATGCTATATACTTCTATGTTGGATCCAAAAAGTATCCAAAAGTCAAACTGAACCTATAAAGGAAAAACTATAATTTTCTTTAAAAATGGGTTATCCATAACCTAATAAACTCAAATATAAAATTTCATCAAAAAATGGAGTTCAAATCATCAAAATTCAATTTCATAACTTTAGTCAAAAATCACTATTTTCCCAATTTAAAACATTAATTGAAAATTAAAATCATCAATAAAGTATTGTAGAATGCATAAATGATGATTTAGAAATATACCGAATGAATAAATCTTGAAAATCTCATTTTGAATCCCCCAAAAGTGTGTTTCCAAGCTCTAACAATAGAGTTATGAAGTCCAAGTTTCGAAAATGACTTTTAAATCTGTCCAAGAAAACTTTTTTCATTGTGATCTGATGGGACATCTTGATCATGATTCACTCCCTAATATGACGCAACACCCACTTCATGAATGCAAAGAGCAACCTCGATTGGACCCAACCCGAACCCCTTAACTCATTGCAATTGCGGACCTCTCTATCGTGATCGTGAAGTCAAAAATTACCACTTCTTCACAAAGGTGAAGAGCAGGTCATGACACCAAGAAGAAATGCTGGCACTAGAACAACAAGTGACAACAAATTCCAAACTTCTCAAAATCCTCGAACAGATACTCAAGATTCATTCAGAATCCCATGAAGATAAATCAAATATGCTACTAGACTGGAAATAATATTTCAGACCTGTAGGAACTATCAAAACACTTATTTGGGGTCATCTAGACTAAATATTGCTCGAGGTCAACTCTTAAGTAATAAATTTCCAAATTCAAACCAATAGCTCGAATAACATCTGAATATCTTGGTCGGCCTATAATATGTACTGAGTACTAGTAATTTTTACTCATGCTACGTTTTTAGCATCTTTTCTGATGCAAATCCCTATATGAGTCACTCGAGTTGATTAGACTCGTTTTTGGTCTCTCTTTGGTTTGGATTCATGGTGAGCTCAAGCCTCTAAAAATTTACCAGTTTCTTTCTCTATTTTGTTTACAATTTATTTACATTCAAATAGTGATGTATTATATACTTATCAGATTCTTTTATATATATATATATATATATAGACGCTAATGTGTCGTGAACTTATGGCACTTTTGACGCTTAAAATGGTGAATATTTACAAGTACGAGGGTCTTTCTTTGTGGATATAATAAGTTTTGGGGTGTTTGCAGGTCAAATAGGTTCAGAATAGTAAAGTGGTGGAATTTGTACTGATAATACAGTAGACGACACCATGTCACGACCGTGGAAGCTGATCACGGTCATGCTAAGCTATCGAAGGAAAGATCATAGGACATCTCTCAGGATCCTATCAAACGGAAGCCTCCCACGATCGTGCTTTGATGTTACGATCGTAAAATCTGATCGTGGGAGGGACTTCCTGAAAGCTAGGCTACAGAACCCAAAGAGGAGATCAGACCATTGAATCCCATGACCATACCTAGAAATGATGGTCATACCAAGGTGTCGTGGGATGAATGTTCGGAATATAAGTCCGCAGTAATTGAAGTATAGGAGGATTAGATGACCACATTGTACGGTCGTAGGTAGAAGACACAGAGTCATACCTGAGGATTGTACCAGAGAATACCTAAAGATGGCCAAGTCCATGAGCACCAAGGACAATTATGGAATGAAACCACGATCGTACCTGCTATTCGTCCGAGCCAACCGACACAGAAATCATATTATGTTTAGGATAGGTTTTGTTTTGTCTATAAATACTGTTATTCATTTTATTGCACAAGTTTACATTCTATGACATTGTTGTAAGGTTCTAAGGTATATTCTAGGCTTTGGATATAAAAACATCGATTTTAGGGTTTTAATCCAAAGTGGGATCTTGGAATTTATTATCTTATATTGTAAATGCATAATTATATTTTCTTATCAAATTTCTTCTTGTGTTCTTGCAATTATGAGTAGCTAAACACCACAACTAGGGTTGTAGGAACCATGACGGATTAATGAAGTAGGATTCGTAGTACGAAGTAGTTTTCAACTGGTGTTCATACGTGTATTGATTATTTTCTTAGGTTTGATTTCTTTCTAGTGGTATACAACACTAGACTTCGCCTAATATGTATTTTGGTCGAAAGGATGAGTACGAATGGGAAGAATGGAATAAACAATAGAGACTTAGAGCTATCAACCTCCACTTAATAGCTTGAGCCAATAATACGGGATAGCTAATCTGGGATCCAAGATAGGGGTTAGTAACGCAAACTCAGGAGAAGAGAAAACTTACTTGAGGATATTGTTTAGACAAGAGCGTAAAGTTGTTCTAAGTATACATAACCTATTGATTCTGCATACTGAACATCGGGAGAAATTATGAAGTATGAAAAACCTATGGAGTTATGAAGTTATTAGGGAACACAGTCCTAGTGAGTTTCTCATATTGAACACAAATCCAATAAATCAACAACTGTTACTATTGAAGTCTTTACTTACAAAACCCTTTTTTTTACTGGAGATTGTTATTGATTGCCTCAACTACTTCTTGCTTGATTTTTTACCTATTCCCTATGGGATGGATCCCAACCTAGTTGAGTTCTATATTTGACAGCGACCGCATTATACTTCATTACGAGGTATAATTTGAGCGACATCAAATTTTGGAGTCGTTATCGGGGAATACAGTTATGGAATCAATTCATTGAGTGTGTTGGTTTGTTGGTTTCTGTTTCCTGATTTACTTTTTTGTTGTTTCTTGGGTACACATTGGTGTATGCCTAATATGTGGAGTCAAGTCAATCCCCTGATTCTAATTAATATAGAAATTGAGAGAATTTTGAGAGCTAAAAGAAGGATGGTTAACAAAGAAGCTCATAATCAAGGAGCCCTGCTTGAGGGCATTCATGAGGATCCAACAATCATAAATTAGTCAATACACCAGCATGGTGGTCAAGAGACTGTAAAACAGATTACAGCTCGGTTGATGGATGAGGAGAATGCTAGACCAAAGCTGCCAGACATGCAGCTAGGGAAGAAAGGGCTAGACAAGATGAGGAAAACCATCTAGCTGCACTTGATGAGAGAAAAGATAGAGAAGTAATAGGGGACAACAACCTCCACAGCGGCCTCTGTAATAGTATTTGCCTCAATATAAGTATCCAAATTAAGATTTGGACTAGTTGGAGCTGGTTGAAGCTGGTGTTATTATTCTATCAGAGTTACCTTTAGGGACTAATTTTGATATCACGAGTGCTATGATTCATTTTCTAAACTTGAAGGGGGTGTTCGTAGGCCTTCCTACGGATGATGCGAACATGCATGTAATGAATTTTGTTAGGATTTGCACATCTTACAATCTGCCTAGAGTGACCTAAGAGGAAATCATATTGCATCTCTTTCCATTCTCTTTGATGGGATAAGCCACATTATAGTTGGAAAAACTACCACGTGGATTGATCACCACTTGGAATGAATTGCAGACTCAATTCTTGGAAAGATTCTTCCCACCTTCTAGAATTTTGCAGTTAAAGGATAAGATTTATAATTTCAATAAGTTGCATTTGGAGGCATTGTATGAAACCTGGTTGTAGTTCAAGAAGAATCTGTAAAGTGTTCCAAATCACATGATGACAGGTAGAAACTTTCTTCAGATCTTCTGCAGAGCTTTGAATTCTAACACCAAGGTTGTAACAGACACTATTATTGGTGGAGCATTCATAAGTCTGCTTTGGGAGAATGCTTCTGAGATCTTAGATCAGATCACAAAAACCTACCGAGGCTAGCATACTCGAGATGCAGATAGACCTGTAGGTACTTATGCAATTGGAGCATCTGCAGAGAAGAGAGCACTAGATGAGATAGTAGCCCAAGAAGTAGCATAGCTGAGGACTAAAATTGGGTTGCTGACTAAACAATTTGCAGCAGATGGAGTTGAAAAGGTGAACTCAATTTGTTCACAAGGAAAGACACCCGGGTATGAAGATTCAGACTCTGAGGAGGAGGCAAAATATCTAGACAGAGAAGTGGCAGGTTTTCGTGCAAAGGAACTAGGGTCTAACCAAGACACTTAGAACTCAAGGTAAGGGAATCAAGATCAGAACTACTATGGAGACAATAATTATAATAAGTCTAGGTATAGAGATAAGAGTAGGGATTGAGATGGTGATTGGAGGAGAAAGGACGACTACAAAGATAAGAGTGGCCATTATGTTCCACCTGGGAACCGTGATGTTGGTTCAAGCAATTTGAGGATGGAAGACATGCTTGCAAAGGTTGTGAAACGGGTAAAGAAAATAGAAGACTCCCTTAAGAAGATTAAGGCGGATAATTTAGGGATAAATCAAAAAGTTGAATCACATGTTATCGCCATAAAATAGCTCGAGCAATAATTTGGTCAAATTTCTATAGCTTTGAATCAGTGCCAGCAAGGTACACTTCCGAGCAATACCATCCAAAATCTGAAGAACGATGGTCATTGCTTGGCGATTACTACTCGGAGTGGTAAGATAACCACTGATCCACCTATGCCCTTGACTGTCTAGAATAAGGTAAAACCGATGATTGTCGATGATGAGAAGGTTGCCATATCTAAAGACTTATTAGTGGATGGTAATACACTTGAGAAGCCCCAAGTTGATAAGCATGAGGCAAGGGAAAGAAGGGAGAAGGACAATGAGGTCCTAAAATTATTGACTCCTATTCCACGACCTCTTCCTCTTTTTCCACAAAGACTGAAGAAGAAATCTAAAGAGGGAAAGTAGCAAAAGTTTATGTTTATGCTGAAAGAGTTGACAGTGAATATTCCTCTATTTGAAGCCCTTAAACAAATATCAGGTTATGCAACGTTTATGAAGGACTTGGTGACCAAGAAGAGGACGGTGAGTTTTGATCCCATTGACAATGTGCAACATTGTAGCGCAATAGCGTCCAGATCTTTGGTTGAGAAGAAAGAAGATCTTGGAGCATCCACGATTCCATGCATTTCAACTTTGCAAAAGCTTTGTGTGATTTGGATGCTAGCATTAATCTGATGTCGCTAGCAATTTATAAATAGTTGGGGTTGGGGTCACCCAAACGAACTTCGATGAGACTTCTTATGGTGGACAGAACTGTAACGAAGTCGATGGGAATATTGTGTGATGTTTTGGTGATAGTTGCATACTTCATCTTTCCAGCTGATTTTGTTATCCTTGACAGTGAGGTTGACGTTAAGGTTCCCATTATTTTGGGGAGACCATTTCTTGCGACTAGGCGTGCATTGGTTGATATGGAGATTAGGCAGATAAAGTTTCGATTGAATAGCGAACAGGCTACCTTTAATGTTTGCCAATCTATGAAGCAGCCAAAGGATATGTAGGTGATTCCTGTGATAGATACTGTTGAAAAAGGATGACTTGGTAGCTTCAATTGAGGAAAGGCTTAGAGTCGAGGACTTCACAATAGCGATCATGAATTTTAAGGGTGATCATATTAGGAGTTATGATGAGATGGTGAGCACACTTAGTTGGAGGGGTTCATACACATATACACCAAAAAAGCTAGTTCGCGACTTGAAGAATAGAGTGACCCCACTAGCTCGGCCTTCTAATGAGGAGCCTCCAGTCTTAGATCTCAAAGCTCTTCCATCTTATTTTGCTATGCATTCTTGGGAGCCAACAACACCTTACCGATTATTATTGTAGCAGATTTGGTAGAATGGCAAGTTTAGTCATTGGTGTCCATTTTGAAGAGGTTCAAGAGGGACATTGGATGTTCCATTGTTGATATCATTAGGATTTCTCCCAGAATTTACACACACAAAATTCAAATTGAACCGGATTGTATACCGAGTATTGAGCATCAACGAAGATTGAATCTGCCTATGCAAGAGGTAGTAAAAAAAGAAATTATCTAGTGGTTAGATGTGGGTGTGGTTTGTCTAATCGAAGATAGCAAATGGGTGAGCCCAGTCCAATGTGTGCCGATGAAGGGTGGAATCACTATGGTTCCAAATGAGAAAAATGATCTTATTCCCATGTAGCCAGTTACTGGTTAGCAGGTTTGCATGGACTATAGGAAGTTGAATGCATGGACTAAAAAGGATCATTTTTCTATACCCTTCATGGATCAGATATTAGACTGTCTTAACGGTAGACGATGGTATTGTTTTCTTAATGGTTATTTGGGGTATAATCAAATTTCTATTTCTCCCGTAGGCTAAGAGAAGACCTTTTTCACTTGTCCATATGGGACTTTCACATTCAAGAGGATGCCTTTTAGTTTATCTAATGCACCCACAACCTTTCAGTATTGCATGATGGTGATTTTCTTTGACATGGTGGAGGACACTATTGAGGTGTTCATAGACAACTTATCAGTTGTGGGAGATTCATTCGAAGATTGTTTGGCACATCTCTTGAATGTTTTGAGGAGATGAGAGGAATATAACTTGGTCCTAAATTAGAAGAAATGTCACTTCATGGTTAAAGAAGGAATAGTTCTTAGTCACAAGATTTTGAAGAAGGGGATCGAAGTTGACAAGGCAAAGATTAAGGTGATTGAAAATTTGACTCCACCAATTTCTGTGAAGGGTATTCATAGCTTCTTAGGGCATGCAGGTTTCTATAGAAGATTCATTGAGGACTTCTCTAAAATCACTAATCCTTTATGCAAGTTATTAGAGAAGGAGGTGAAGTTTGTGTTTGACAATGCATGTCTGAAGGCATTTGAGTGCCTAAAAGAGAAGTTAATTTCATTCTCTATTATTGTATCGCCTGATTGGTCCATGCCATTTGAGGTTATATGGGATACTAGTGGTGTGGCACTAGGTGCAGTACTAGGCCAAAGGCGAGAAAAGATCTTACATCACATCTACTATGTTAGCAAAACACTTAATCCTCCGCAGAAAAATTACACTATGACTGAACAAGAACTACTTGTTGTGGTGTTTTTATTTGAGAAATTTCAGTCTTATTTACTTGGCACAATGGTGATTGTGCATACTGACCATGCAACTCTTAGGTACCTTATGGCAAAGAAAGATGCGAAACCTAGGTTGATTTGTTGGGTACTTTTGTTACAAGAATTTGACTTTGAGGTCAAGGACCGAAAGGAGACTGAGAATCAAGTGGCTGACCACTTATCACGCCTTAAAGAAGAGGCCATGCTGAAGCTAAAATATAAGCTTGAGATCAATGATACTTTTCTAGGTGAGCAGGTATTAGCCGTATCACAAAATTTAATTCCATGGTTTGCAGATTTTTCAAATTATTTGGTGAGTGATGTGGTTCCTGAAGACCTGTCATTTCAACAACGTAAGAAATTTATGTATGATGTGAGGAAGTTCTTCAAGGATGATCCATACTTATTTAGAAGTTGTGCCTATGTAGTGATTCGGAGATGTGTTCCTGAAATTGAGATGATGAGTATCTTAGAGGCATGTCATTCGTCTCAAGTTGGGGGTCATCATAGTGGTGCGCGGACTGCGCAAAAGATCTTGCAATATGGATACTATTGGCCCATTATTTACAAAGATGCACACAGCTATTCCAAGGCTTGTGATTAACTCCTAGGCAAGGAAACATCTCGCGAAGGCAAGATCTTCCAATGACCACTATTCTAGAGCTTGATTTGTTTGATGTATAAGGCATTGACTTCATGGGCCCCTTTGTTTGTTCACATGGTATGAAGTATATTTTGGTGGCTGTTGACTATGTTTCAAAATGGGTGGAGGTAGTTGCACTTCCAAACAACGAAAGGAAGAGTGTCACAACATTCTTGAAGAAGAATATATTTTCCAGATTCAGGATACAAAGGGTTATCATTAGTGATGGAGGCTTGCACTTTTGCAATCATCTATTCAAAGCATTGCTTGAGAAATATGGTGTGAAACATAAGGTGGCAACGCCTTACCATTCTCATAAAAGCATGCAAGTTGAGGTCTCCAATCGTGAGATCAAGTCTATTTTGGCAAAGACTGTGAATGCTAATAGGACAGACTGGGCTAGAAAGTTAGATGATGCACTATGGGCCTACCGGACAGCATTCAAGACCCCTATTGGTGCTTCTTTATATCAGCTTGTGTATGGTAAAGCATGACACTTGTCTGTCGAATTTGAGCATAAGGCATTGTGGGGACTGAAGAAGTTGAATTTGGAGTAGAGCAATGCGGCCAAATTGAGACTAGAGCAGTTGAATGAGATGGATGAATTTTGTCTCTGCGCCTATGAATGGTCGGCTTTGTACAAGGAGAAAATAAAGCTATACCATGATTACAAGATTAAGAAAAAAGAGTTCACCGCAGGCGATATGGTATTGCTTTTTGAGTCTAAGCTGAAGTTGTTTCTGGGCAATCTAAAGTCAAAATGGAGAGGGCCATATAGAGTAACTAGAGTGTTCCCCTATGGTGCATTTGAGTTGTAAAATAAAGAAGGCCAGAAGTTTAAAGTGAATGGCCGAAGGATGAAACACTATCTCGGGACCATTGATGAAGTGAAAGTAATATGTGATGTGAATCTAGATGGTGCTTAAGAAGTCAAGTACATCAGAGTCATGCTGTAATGTTAAATTAGGCAGCCCATGGGCTTGTTAGTGAAGTCTGAGTAGCCAACTTAGCCACGTTGTGTCGTGATGTTAAATCAAGCGCTTCTTAGGAGGCAGCCCGTGATTTTGTACCTTTTATATTATAGGGCAACGTGTGTTACTTGTACGGGCATTGGGCAGAAAAGAAGTTGCAAAATTGGACTCAGTACTGAACCCACGAAAGGATTGTACGACCGTGGGAAGGTCCCATGATTATGGGTTCAGTCGTCTGCACAAAGTACAAAGGGAGAACTCTCAGAAGTTATTTCATGATTAATTACCATAATCGTACTTAGATGTCATAATCTTGGTATCAATCGTCTGATACAACTCCTGAAAACCAACATTCAGGATATCGAACCTACAATTTTAAGGAACAGTCGTGGTTACAAATCTTAATCATCCTTAAGGTTCGTAGGTTCTCAGGTAAGTTTTTCTAGCCCTTCTAGTACGAGCAAAGTACACGATCGTGGTTTGATCCCATGATCGTAGGTACGAGTCATCTATTGGGTCCAGCTATTTAAGTGAAAATTAAACCCGACCAACCGGACTTAGTTTTTAGAACTAATTTGATATACCTAAGACCCAATTGAAAGTTCCATTCATTCAAACTCAAATTCCCTCAACTTCAAGCGATCAAAAGAGTGAAAAGTCCAAATTTCTTAACTCTGATTTGCGCAAAGTTAGCTTCTCCTCTATTTCGGCCTTCTGCACTCTCCTAATACTCAAATTTTTAAGCAATCAAGTAAGTGTATTGATCATACTCGAATAGTGTTTCTTTTTGTGTAAATAAATAAGTAAAGAGTGAAAATTTGGGTTACATAGGTGTAGTATAGCAATGAGGTCATTGAAATTAGTGTTAGGTGTAAGTTTTTGAATGAATGAACATAAATGGGAAGTCTGAGTACCTGTTTATTGCTAAATTTGGTCAATGAAGGTCTAAAAAGGGTCAAAAGGAGTGAAAATTTTTTGTTTAAAGTTGCTTAGTGTCAGTACACACTCCACGACACAACCCATGATTGTCACTTTAATGTACTATCATGGGTTAGATTGTTGTCGGTGCTAGGTATTGACTTGCAAGAATTTCATCAAATGATCATATTCCTCGATTGTCATTTCATGGTATGATCATGGTATGTGCTCTTCTGATGTGATGACCCCTCAGTACTTTTGGGAATCCTTCCTACGATCGAAAGGTACGATCGTACCTTCATTACACGATCGTGGGAAGGCTCAATTATGAAAGATCCTGCACCTGTATTAGTGTTTCAGAATTGATCCTAATCTTTTCCTGTAAAGATACTATTTCTCCCAAGACCCTCAAGCAGATGAAACAAGACATTTTAAAGAAGTGGGCACCCTGAAACACACCTTCGGGATCGAAAAGTGAGTCCGACAGCTCAAGTAGGTCTGAGGTGGAATTTTCTACTAGTGCTTCCGATGACCAGCATTCACCTTGGACCACTAGGACTAAGGCCAAGGAGATTACAAAGGCCAAGGCAACAACATCCAATGCTTTGGTGCCCGCAACTACCCCTGTCAACCTACCCTAGTCTGAAGAGAGAGGTCAAGACACTAACCAAAATAAGGGAGCCCAGGATGATGATTTTGAGGAGGTATATTCCTTGGGGAAGAAGTAAGAGTTCAACCCTAAATCCTTCAAGGGACCTATAGGTGGTGGACCTCAATGAGGTATAGACCTGAGGCAGTGGATTGTACCAAACTCCCATGATTATTACATTGATGGGGTCTCATTGAAAAGCTGGGGTAGTAAGAAAAGAAGCATTAAAGAGGAGCCTCACATTTTTCTAAAGTCAATTCAGAGGGTCCCAAAGTTAAGCCAGATGTTTGATAGGTATGAGCTGGGGTGGATGACAAGGTCACTCTGAAACTATAGTGCTGAGATGGTGAGGGAATTCTACGGCAATTATGTGGCAATGCTGAAAAATATGACTCCCTCAGGCAGAGATGCAGATGTCAAGAAGCATCCCAAACTGGATATGGTGAGAGTTCATGATTATGAGATCGATATTTTAGTCGAGGCCATTGTTGCAGCCTTATTTGGAGCTGTATTTATACCAGTAGATGAGACTCCAAAATATGAATTTTGGATAAATAATTTAAAGAGGGTGAAAAAGTTGGCTACAAATGATAAGAACATACACTACAGGTGGTCGGCGGGCCACATTCCTAAAGCAGGAGCAAAAACAATTTGGGTGAACTAATCCACTATTATAAGCATACCTTGAAGTTTAAAGTTTTTGGCCAACGCGTGGTGGTCCATTGTTAGGCATCGCATAGCACCCACAAAAAATGACAATACATTAGGTGCCACAAATACATACATGGTCACAACTTTTATATTCGAGTTGGCGTTGAATATCTCGTGGATTATTAAGGAGGAGATCCGGGATAGAGTACTACAGTTTAGCACCACGCTCTTATTCATGTGTCTACTCACACAGTTGATGCAGAATGCCCATATATCAACTATCCCAGAGGTGGATAGATTTATCCGGCCTATGAAGAGTGCAGATATCACTTTGATAAAGGATTTGAGAAACCCAAAGGCTACAACTCGGGGTCCTCTACCAAATTTACCACCAGAGGTAGCGGGGGGTGCCCCATCTAGTTAGATCCCGGTGTCTGAAATTGGTACTACATCATCATCATCCCAGTAGGCCACAACACTTGTGGGTGCCCGTCAGTTGGTTCCTGCTGGATACACTTTGATTCCTATTGTATAGTTAGAGCAGATTATGTGAAACCAGCTATTGCATGATGCCCGAATCCGTAAATTAAAGGTATAGGTAAAACCCTACATGGCAATTAGATAAAGGCAGTTGTGTGGGTGGTTCATACCCATTTTGACAACTTCAAGAGTCGTATGACGGCTAGGTTATAGGAGGTCCAGGCTCTATATATAAGTACCATCACCACAGACTTGGCCGTATTGAATTAAGCGGTCAGGGATCTTACAAAGTGAATCGTCCTAGTGGTCTTTTATTCACCTTCTTCCATGCCATCCTTGGCTAAGTTAGCAGTTGATATGGACTCCTTAGTCCCTGATTTTTACACACAGACCCTGATGAATGGGGGAGATGATTCATAGATTGAGAAGATAGGGGATGATTTGAAGCCCCGTAGGAAGAGAAGGAGGATTGACAAGAGTGAAAAGAAGAAGAGAGCAAAGAAAGGTGAGTAAACCTCTGGGACATGATTACCGAAGGAGGTGATTGATATCCCACCTACTGAGGTGGTAGTCCATACTGGAAGGGGTGCGGAGACTGCCCCCCTGACATCATTGAGTGCACCGGCCACTACATGTCCCTAATTATTAGAGAGTGCCTCGACCACAGCTGAGGCCACGAGAGCAGAGGTTACTGGAGGGGTCCCATCTATAACCCCATCTGATGAGAGTACTATCGGCATCTAGCACACCTCAGGTATATCCCTTGCCCTTATTTTATATTTCCTAGATAGATCATACAATGGGGACATTTCATGTTTTACAAGTTGGGGTGGGGGTGTACCACATCCGAGGGTTTTTGTTGCTGTGTTTTTTTTTCTTGGTTGTGCTATCATAGTTAGAATTGGCATGTTTAGGAGTTATTTATGTATTTGTATTGTTTTAAATTATTTCTGGTATTGTGTTATGTTTTGTGTAACCAAGAAAAAATATTAAGAAAACTTGGTGTAGTTGAAATAAAAAGAGCATGCAAATTTGTTTTTGTTGATTTGAATGATACCCCTCCTAAAATTTTGAATTCTTGTGTTGTGTTGTGTGCTTGTCTGGACTGTGACCAATGTGGATCTCATGCTGGCATTAGGATTATGAACTTTACAACCATAGCCTATTTGGCATGAATCGAGTAAGTGGTGACAGAATACATAGCCCCTGAGCCAAGTGAGTGCGAGGTGTTACCTAGTCGACATGTGTATGCAATCTAGAACTTGCCCAGTTAGTCTTGCTACCATCGTAAGATAGAAGGTTAGGAAAGAATCATAGGTTGTTCTTGATTTAGTCCAATAAAAATCCTACCAAATAAATGTAATATCCCCTGATCCCTAAATTTGAGCCTAAATAGACCTTTTCTTGGAACCAGCATATTCACCTTCCCGATTGTTTATAATGAACCTGCTTTGGCCCTGGTCCCTCCTTGGATATTGTGCACCTCAACTCAGGCAAATCGCCTAAGTTGAGGGTGGATATAGTTGGGGTGCGTAAGAAGATTGGGTATGAAGAAAATGTGAGTAAAAGGAAAAAGAATTCTGGTGCGGTATGGCGTGAAAAAGAAAAAAGAGAGAAAGAAAAAAAAATTGAAAAAATAAAGTAAAAGAAAAAAAAGAAGAAAATTGTGAAAATAAAACTGTACCCGGGGTCCTAAAAGTTGGAAAAGGGGAAAAGGATAAAAGAAAGTAGGAGAAGTGGAGCCAAAAATAGTGTAGTGCCGACTGTCTGAAAACTAAGGATTAGAAAATAAGGGCAAGCCTATGGTATCAAATACACACTGTCGAAATTCTTTGTGAGAGTGAGAGATTTGATTTAGTCCCAATGTTGGAATTTACTGCAAAATTGAGAGTATTAGGGACTTCATTATTGTTTGGGCATAGGAGTTGTATTGTGGTTACTGTTTGTTCGGGTAATGTCACTAGCTTAAGTGTTGGGTTTGTCTGCTGATAATGTGATGCCATTTCTTGATCCCATTGTGTTATGGTTAATGATTTGTAAGTACACAGCATAGGTTGAGTTTTAATGCTACTGGAAGGTAATGACTTGAATTTTTTGGGAAATGCGTGCTGAAACTGATTTTGTGAACATCTGACTGCCCTAGTGATCTTTGTTTATTCTTAGTTAAGTGTCGTGATAGTGTAGTTGTGTTTTGTTTACTTGAGGAAATGCAAACAGTCTAAAGTTGAGGGTGTTGATGTGCCATGAACTTACGGCACTTTTGATGCTTAAAATGGTGAATATTTGCAAGTACGAGGGTCTTTCTATGTGGATATAATGGGTTTTTGGGTGTTTGCAGGTCAAATAGGGTTGGAACAGTGGAGTGCTAGAATTTGAACTGATAATGCAGTAGACGACACCATGTCACGATCGTGGAAGCTGATCACGATCATACTAAGCTATCGTAGGATAGATTAGAGGACATCTCTCAGGATCCTATCAGACAAAAGCCTCCCACGATCGTGCTTTGATGTCACGATCGTACAATCTGATCGTGGGAAAGAGTTCCTAAAAGCTAGGTTGTAGAACCCAAGTGAAGAGAAAATCGAACGATTGAATCCCACGACCGTACCTAGAAATGATGTCATACCAAGGTGTTGTGGGATGAATATTCAGAAAACAAGTCTGCAGGAGTTGAAGTATAAGAGGATCAAATAACCACATTGTACGATCGTAGGTAGAAGACATGGAGTCATACCTGAGGATCGTACCAGAGAAGACCTGAAGGTGGCCAAGTCCATAAGCAAACTATGAGCACCAAGGACGATCTTGGAATCAAACCACGATCCCACCTTCCATTCGTCCGAGCCAACCGACACAGAAATCCTGTTATGTTTAGGATAGATTTTATTTTGTCTATAAATACTCTTATTCATTTTATTGTATGAGTTTACGTTCTATGACATTGTTGTAAGGTTCTAAAGCATATTCTTGACGTTGGAATTACAAAAACATCGATTTTAGGGTTTTAATACAAAGTGAGATCTTGGAGTTTATTATCTTATTATTGTAAGTGCATGATTATGTCTTCTTATTAGATTTCTTCTTGTGTTCTTGTAATTATGAGTATCTAAACACCACAAGTAGGTTGTGGGAACTATGATGGATTAACGAAGTAGGATTCGTAGTATGGAGTAGTTTTCAATCAGTGATCATTCGTGTATTGATTGTTTCCTTGGGTTTGATCGCTTTCTAGAAGTGTACAACGTTAGAACTCACCTAATCTGTATTGCGTATGAAAGGATGAGTACGGATGGGAAGAAAGGAATAAACAATAGCGACTTGGATCTATCAACCTCCACTTTTTAGCTTGAGCCAATAATATGGGATAGCTAATCTGGGATCCAAGATAGGGGTTGGTACTGCAAACTTAGGAGAAGAGAAAACTTACTTGGGGATATTTCTTAGACAAGAGCGTAAATTTGTTCTAAGTATACATAACCTATCAATTCTGCATACCGAACACCGGGAGGAATTACGAAGTACGAAGAACCTACGGAGTTATGAAGTTATTGGGGAACACAGTCCTAGTGTGTTTCTCATATTGATCACAAATCAACAACTGTTACTATTGAAGTCTTTATTTATAAAAAAAAAACCTTTTTATTGGAGATTGTTATTGACTGCCACAACTACGTCTTGCTTGATATTTCGACCTATTCCCTGTGGGATCGACCCCAACCTAGTTGGGTTCTATATTTGACAGTGACCGCTTTATACTTCATTACGAGGTGTAATTTGGGTGACATCAGACGCTCTTGTGCACGTGACAATTAGATTTTGGGAGCTCCTAAAGTGTATGTTCCTGTTTATTTACATTTCGAGAGCTGAAGTACGTTTTGGAGTTATTTATTGTTCCTTTGTTTTATTTCTGCTTTTTTATTAATATTTTTGAGATTAGAGTTTAACTTAACTAACATGATTGAGTTGGGGTAGGTACCATCACAACCTCAACTTTCAGATCGTAACAAATATTTTCCTAACAATTGCTTGCAATATCTTTGGTCAAACGGGTGTGTCAATACGATTGATTCAAGTTATACATACGTGTTTCCATATAGATGTGTAAGAATATACCTTCTCCAATTCTTAAATTTAAGTAGAAAAAGTTAGGTTATAACTAATTATTTACTCATTTTAACTAAACCTATTTTTACTTGATTATTGAACGATAACATATTTTTTGACTTAACCATTGAATTTGACACAAAAACATGTTCAGATTTGATGCTCAAAGTTAATTATTGTAAACACTAAATAATTTTATTTTTTCCTTCCAAAAGTTAATCTAGATAACAAAAGAAGGACGATAGTTCAACATTATGTGGTCCCTCTCAGTTAAAGCTGGTGGACATGTAAGATGGTTCAGACTCCAGATAGTGGAACATCCTTATTTAAGAAATGCCTTTCACTAAGGACTTGTAGCTTATTCTCAATTGAAGCTGGTGGATCTCTATGTCCACCATGAGATGGCTCAGATGGTGGAATTATCTTATTTAAGAGACGCATTTTATGAAGGACTTGAGACACATTCTCGATTGAAGCAAGTGGATCTCCATGTCCACCATGTGATGGACCAGATGGTGGAGTTTCCTTTTTTAAGGAACGCCTTTCATGAAGGACTTGCAGCGTATTCTTGATTGAAGCAGGTGGATTTCCATGTCAACCATGTGATGGACCAGATGGTGGAGTTCCCTTTTTTAAGGAATGCCTTTCATGAAGGACTTGTAGCATATTCTCGACTGAAGCTAGTGGGTATCCATGTCCACCACGAGATGGCCCAGATGGTGGAATTTCCTTATTTAGAGGACGTCTTTCACGAATCATTAATCTATCAGAAGATGCAGTATTACTATTGAAGCCCAATACAAGGAAAAGAAGAAAGAACATGATTGGGCCAGAGCAACATAGTTTCAGAAAAGAACAATTATACATATACATAACTTTCAAAAATAAATGAGTGAAAAACTAACCTGACATTTTTCCAATCAAAATTACCTCTTTATATAGGTTATGAAGAGGTTTAAGGGTGGTAAGTACTTGTTATGATAATCACATTCAAGTTTTAAATAGTCAAAATCTTTGGTTTTTAAAAAAGTTGCAATAGTAACTTGATTTTGACATTTTAAAGCCATGAAGGTAAATTACATTAAATTTCATCTAATATCATTTTAAGAATTCATCTGGCTTTTTCTTTGGTCAATAAGTAATCACCAATCATAAACGATAATTCATACTTCAAAAAATCATTGGAAAGTCATTGCTAGAATTAACATTAGATATGATGACTTTTAGTAGATTATTAGAAAATAAGTGGGTTTTGGTAGACAAAATCAAAAATGTTTTACTTTATTTGAAATTTTTGAAGTTAGAGTTGAAATTGGAGTCGTATTTGACCATACTTTTACAAAAAAAAAAAAAATAGTTTCATTTTTTTAGGAAAAGTACATTTGAAAAAGGATAATATAGTGAAACTGAAAAAAAGTGAAAACAACGTTTAAGGTTTTGAGTGTTTTTCAAATTCAAATAAGAATTTCAAGTTGTATTTGAAATTATCATGGCCTAACATTGATTTTCAAATAAAGTGAAAAAAATTAAAATAAAGAAAAAGTGAAAAACTCTCATGATCAGACAGTCCTAATTGCTTCTGGGGAGTAGAAGAAACTATTTTCAGAAGTTAACCAAAGTGGTTTTTGCTCAAAAATACATTTTTTTTAACAAACACTTTTGACAAAAATATACTTAGAAACACTTTTAAAAAGGTTGGTCAAATATTAATTGGTGCTCAAAAGTATTTCTTTAAATTTGTTGGTCAAACACAAATTGTTTCTCATCTAAAGTGTTTTTTTGGAAAGCACTTTTGCAAAAAATACTTTTCAAAATAAGTTGATTCTAGAAGTTTGGTCAAACAGGCTATAAAAGGCATCTTGATATAAGATCACAAGATTTAAAATTCTTCTATACTTTGTAAAATTTCGTGTCTGGTCAAATTAAAACAAACGAATTGAAACAAAGGAAGTACTTTGCTTGGCCAAACATTTGAGTAATCAAAAGTATTTTCTTTCTTAAAAAAATAAATACTTATATTTAAAGAGTCGAGGTATTTGGCTGAGTTTTTAGGGAAAAATAAGTACTTTGAGTAGCTGAAATAGTTTTTTTTCGAAAGCACTTTTGGAACCTCGATCAAATATAAATTTTGCTCTAATATTGGGAAAAAAAATCAAAATTGATTAGTCAAGTTTAAGGAAAAATTACATCATACCACCACTTAACTTATTATAACTACTTAAAATTCCAATCCGTTTAAATAATTACATAAATTCCTGATTTTACCTAAAAGCTAAGTTACATCACAAAACAATGTGATGTATCAGTATAAAATTAAGTGATGTATCCGGAAGAATGTGATGTATCTGTGTAAAATTAAGTGATGTATCCGTGTGGAATAACTCAGAAATTTTTAGTAATATTGAAAAGAGTTGGGGCAGGGGGTACTTGGGTCCTTAAGGGTTGAGATTTATGTTGTTTTTACCAAATTTAAATAGTTGCTCTGCTAGCCCAAACTTTTCAGTCAATCATCAAGTCCAGCCAAATCTACTCCACAATTTCTTACAGAATTTGGATTAAGTACTAATGTAATAGACAATTAGAAAAATCAAAGTAAATGTCTAGTGAGTCAAAAATTTTACTTAGAATAACTTAACTATCAATTATTATTAAAAAAATGGTAATTCGGCACTCATTTCACTACTTTTTCTTCTTCACTTCCTTCCTTCTTCTTCTTCCTTCTTTTTCACTGCTTTCAGCCATTAAAGCTTCCTCAAAATTTGATTTTAAAATTTGTCATGCCGCAATTAGTCAATCACGGCTTGAATGCTATAGTTATGAAACTTATTGTTTTTAGTCACAACCCAAATCTAGGGTGATGATGGCACCTATCACACCCACCGCGATAGGTAAGCCTAAACCCAGTCCAACATAATAACTCAGAATAAATAGAAAGTAGAAGAGAATAGATAAAATAATAAACCCGAACAGTCTTAAATATAGACAAATAAGGTGATTCCGACATACATCAATCTCGGGTCTGGTAGTCACGAGACATGCCTCTAAGAAAAGGAAATATACAAGAAATGGTCTGAAGTATCTCAAAATGCGAAATAAACATAAAGATAAGGATAGAGGAGATTTCGATAGTCTCTAGGATCAATAGTCGCTACCTCTAAAATCTCTAAAAAGGTCAAAATCACCAAGGAATAGTCAATCAACATTCGGAGACCACCATCTCAGTACTTGCATGTAAGGTGCAACAAATAAACAAGCGTGAGTACATAACCACTTGTACTCAGTAGAATCATTGATCAACCCTAATTCAAAGTGATAGCGAGTACCACCAAACCAACCAGCCAATACAACCATATAAACATGCATTTAGGAAAGTCACCCTAATCTAACAGAATAAATATGATAACCACAGTCATATATGAACCACAACACAAGTCAAAGAGATCCACTAACAAATAGAATCAGATAACCAACCATCCTATTTCTCAATAATAAGTACATGATCATCAATACAACTTGTATAGACTATGTAAGAGAAATGAATGAATGGTAGTAATAAATATGATATGTACACACCCACTACAATGTAAAGCTAGGTTGCGAGGTCCATGAACTGGGCGGGTGTGCCACTCCATTCCCAATATTATATAATGTGTATGAGTGCACTTCGATCAATATAATATTATCTAGGCGTGGACTCCAATCCATAAAATATTTATAATGTGTAGGTGTGCACTCCAATCTCATATAAAATACAATGTAATATGTGCAAACATGCAACTTCGATCCCATATCAGTAGTATAATTTAAACAAGATATTTTATAACACAACTCAAATCAGATAACAACTCAAACTGGCTCAACTTATCAAATGGGGTACCATCATTAGTTAGCATGTTCCACAAGTCATTTTTAACCAAAATTCATATCAATCATGCTATCAAATAAGAAAAAATAGTTCAAACAAGTCAATTAATTATTTTTAACCCTTCACATAACAATGGTACGCACATAGATTCTTATTTCATCTATACTTGACCCCCATTCCCCAATACTCTCAATACAAAGAATTAACACATAAACACTTTGAAAAAGAGTCAAAGAAAGTCTTAAGTTAACTTAAAGAAGCCCGATGAATCAAATTGAAGCTTTACCCTTCTAAAAAGTTTCTGAATGAATCCAATTTGGTCAAATATAAATTCTAGAAAGAGAACAAAACTAACAACACTCATATTGTTAACAACACTAATATTTTTCACATGGGTAAAAATATAATTTTATTGAAAAATCATATTACCCATAATTCAAAGAGTTCAAATCTGAAATTTCATCAAAAACGGAGTTGAAATTGACCTTGAAATCACCAATTTATCAAACTTTAACTTTACAAGAGAAACCCCAAATTTTTAAGTTGAAAAACCAATATTTAAAGGTAAAATCATGAAATAGTTGGTGGGAAAGGTTAAAATTTTGATTTAGAAACTTATCCAAAGGTGAAATCTTGAAAATCCCATTTAAAATCTCTCAAAACTGAGCTCTCAAGCTTCAAAAATGGAGTTTTGGGGTTATGTCTCGAATAAAGAATATTTAATTTGTCCAAGTCGATTCCCTTAATCACGATGACGATCTTAATGGGTCACTCGCGATCACGAGCCTGACCTGACCCAGACCATCACTATCACAGTGGCCCTTATTGGAAACGCGATAAGTTATTTCATCCCCGACCTGGCTCAGATCAAAGCCTCTTACGCGATTGTGTTTCCCCCCTCACGATCGCAAAGGGCAACAAAGCCCCTTCTTTGCGACCGTGGTAGAGATATCATGAACAAAAAAAAGGTTGAGAGCGGAAACAGTAGTAGGTGTTGTGAAAGCTGAAACTAACACCTTAAAAGTCCCCGAATTGACTCTTGGAATGCATTTGAAACCCCGTGAATAGAATCCATCTATGCTACTAGGCCAAATTTGACATTCCAAACTCAATAGAATAATCAGAATTTCCAACAAAGGTCGTTATCATCGAATGTTGACCAAAGTCAATCCTCTGCCTTAAAACTTCAACTTCTCGTCCAACTACTCAAAACATATCTGACTGCTTCGGGACCCAAACCAAGCATGCGACTAACTCAAAATCAACGTTTTGGAGCTGATGGAACTGACACAACTTCCATACAACACTTTGATCTCCAAATGTTAACTAAAGTCAATCATTCTAACTCTAAAGCCTTTCAAAATTTAAAAAACTCACTTAAAACTTGACCAAACACCTCGGGGACCGTGCCCACCTACTTTCACATACCACAAATACCAAAATGCAACAAAGAGAAGGGCTAAAATAGTCAAAATATGTCAAAAGCTAAAAGTCAGAACTAAAATTATTACACTATCCACCACTGAAATACATGTTCATCCTCAAACATAGAGATAAGAAAGGTACCTAATGTATCACAAAATATGAGGATATCCACTCTACGTGTCAGACTCTATCTCCCAATTAGACTCATCAACCGGATGACGCTTCCACTGAACCTTCATTGAATCAATACTCTTAGACCTCAACTTCCTAGACTATCTATCCAAAATAGCTACAAGCTCATACTCAAAATTTAAATTCTGGTCTAAATCCATCGAATCATATGCACATGAGAACCACTAGAATAATATCTTAAAAGGGTCAATAAACCTCAGACTGAGTTCGCCCCCTACCCAAACCTCATCACACCCTTCATGGATGACACCTTCAGCAAGACCCGTTGTAACACCCCAAAAATTTAAACTAAGATCAGTACTGTGCTTCAAGTATATTTAAAATCAAACTTAGCGATTTGATAGTAAGAGAAGTGATTTAGACATAAATTAAGGCCACAAGTAACTCCTAGCTTAGAGCCAAGTTAAAAGTTTTCTTACCGATCAAATTCTTGTAAAAGATTTTACTAGGGTTAATTTCAAATGCGTATAATTCCTAGATTATGAAGATTTTTGGAGATCAAGACCCACTAAATTAAATCTCTTTGAGTATTCTTTCCCATGCATCTGATTGCTTGTTAATTCAATTCTGGAGCTAAGAGATATGACCATTTT
The DNA here is from genome assembly GCA_031232105.1 of Capsicum rhomboideum. Taxonomy (NCBI): domain Eukaryota; kingdom Viridiplantae; phylum Streptophyta; class Magnoliopsida; order Solanales; family Solanaceae; genus Capsicum; species Capsicum rhomboideum. Next base: position 19,450,235 of record CP124714.1, read on the forward strand.
TGTGGAGCACTATCCAGCAGTGAGATACAACGACCCAAACGACAATCATCGGTTGAAAGGAAGATCATCCCTTGCTCTCGTCTGATGAAAAAATACCCCAAAATCAATAGAATTTACAAGGCCCCTACAGTACCAATGAACACAACCAACGATTGTTGGTTGAAAGGACGATCGTTAGTTAGTTCGTCCGTTGTGAGACATAGATTTTTCTGCTATACTTTTAAAGGGGTATTTCCATCTTTTTACATTATTTAACCTCCTAAACTATGGTGTTTAAGATATCCTAAGGCTTAATAAGACTAAATTACCCAAATCCCTAATTCAGTCAAAAATCAAGTGACACTTAGAAAATTCAGAGTAAAACAAACAATTATTTTCTCTCCAAGGCAAGAACTACGGTTCATCATCTTCAAGCTCAAATTCAAAGATTTTGGCAAGGTTTTTACTCTCAAGTATATGGGTTTTCTTTCACCCATTGAGATCCTAAAAAAACTCAATTCCTCAGTTTAATTCATCCTTCAGAGCTTAGGGATTCATGAAAACTATGAATTCCCTTGTACTACAGTTCCTTAACATGAAGAATTCATGAATACATATTTCCCATGAAATTTAGCATTCTTTACATATGTGTATTGGTGAATCCTTAGTGTACTTAATTTCAGACTTGTGTTATGTAATTTAATATCCTATTCAGATTATAGAAACTGTCATGAGTAGTTGAATTCTTCAAAGATGGCAGGTTATGAACACCCGATGACCTAGGTTTTTATGCATTTATAATTGAAAGTTCAGCCCTTCAGTTTCACATGTGATTAGGATGCTTTCAGATAAAGTGTTTATTATCCAGTCTCAGACTTCAGTATAAATGAGCTTATTAGTTATCAGTATAAATTCAGTTGGAAGTAGTACTTAGCATCGAGCGGACGCAGGAATGAAGGCTCACCCGTCCGTTAGGCTGAGATCTTTAGTAGAAGTCCCTAAGTCCCAGAACTACAGTACCAATGTAGGTTTTAAAGGGTCACCCATTAGACTAGGCTTGATATCTTAGTCCTTTTGGACATCAATTTAGTAGATCCACGTCAGTCAATATTCGTACCCTTGGAAAAGTACAGAACACCCTTCCAGCTAGGGTTACAGGTTAGACTGTATTTAGCTCAGATGGAGTATGTCAGTTAATAGTAGCTCCCACAGTTCAGACTCAAATGTTGCATGACCTTGTATTCAGTTTATTCAGCATATTATTGTTAACTTACATGTTTACTTATTTGGTCATTTCATCAGTTTACATTCCTCAGTTTCATGTTCAGTTTGGTATCTCATTTTTAGTTTTATATAGAATAATGCATACCTCACATGCTCAATACATTCAATGTACTAACCGCATACCTTTTTTTGCGCAATATTATTTTATAATATAGGTTCAGACGTTCAGCATCCAACTCGCAGTTAGCACGATCTCATACCTGTATAAGCAGCAGAGAATAGTGAGTCCTCATCTTTTGAGCACAAGACTTATGTTTACTTACTTTATTTTAGTAATTCAGTTTTCAGACAGTTAGAGTTAGTTGGGGGGGCTTGTCCCAGCAACTCATCTTATTTAGAGGCTTTAAGACAGACAAATAGAATATGTTTTTAGCTTGTGGTTTTATCATTAGTATTGAGTTATTTTGGATATTATTTCTATATCATTCAGATTGTTAGATTTCGCTCATTGATTCTCAGTTTATTTCAAATTTCTTAGTGTCATGCTAGGCCATGGGTTAGCTTGGGATTACTTGTGACTCTAAGCACCGTGTTACGACTAGGGGATAGTCTCGGGTCGTGACACCCGCTCACCCTTCATAAACTCTAAGTCACAAACTCTCCTATCATCATAGCTATTTTATCTAATTTGGGCCGCTAAAAGTTGATCCTGAATCAATTTCACCCTCTCCATAGAGTCCCTTAATAAATCTATACCCTATGGACTAACCTTAAAGGATTTGAACCAGCCAATTGGAGACCTACACATTCCCCCATACAAAGCCTTGACTGGTGCCATCTGAATATTGGAAAGGTAGTTGTTGTTGTAGGCGAACTCTACTAAGGAAAAGAATTGGTCGTAATGAACACCAAAATCCAAAACACAAGCTCAGGATATGTCTTCTACCACCTGAATAGTATGCTCTGACTGAGCGTGAAATGTTGTACTCATCTTCAATAGAGTACCCAATTCACATTGCATTGAGCTCCAAAAATAAGAAGTGAATTGTGTACCCCTGTCTGAAATGATAAAAATGGGTACAGAGTGTAACAAAACTATATCACGAATGTAGATTTTAGCCAACTTTTACACATTGTAGTTTATTTTTACCTGCACAAAATGGGTTGATTTGGTCAATCTGTCTACAAACCCAAATAGAGTCTAACTTCCCTAAAGTTTTGGGCTAACCAACCATGAAATCTATAGTAATGCACTCCTATTTCCACTTTGATATTGGCATCCTCTGAGTTAAACTACCCGTCTTTGGTGCTCGTACTTCACCTCCTGACAATTCAGACACATGGCCACAAACTCCATGATGTCCTTGTTCATCCTATATTACTAATAATGTTGCTTCAAATCATGATACATATATGCCACACCTGGATGAATGGAATACCTTGAACTATAAGCCTCTTCCCTGATAAACCTGGTCAAGTCACCTACTCTAGGAATACAGATCTGACCCTTAATCTGTAAAATACCCTCTGAATCAAGAACTGCATCCTTAGTTTTACCCCTCAATACCTTATCTCATATAATACATAGCTTTTTATCTTCAAAGTGACTATCATTGATTTGCTCTACTAACAAAGATCGAGCCTCCACACATGCAAGAATTCTACTCAACTTAGAAATATAAGTATCAAAAAATTGTTGGCCAACCACTACACATCCATAGCCAAAGGTCTCTCCTCAGACACAAACATATCAAGACTAATCATACTAACCACCTTCCTACTCAATCATACGACCCAAATCGGCATAACAATCTTAAGACCGTCCACACAGAGCCAAAGCAAGAAACTACAAGTCATACAAGCTATATTCACAAAGAAAGAGGCCTTGGAGATCCTTGAGGAGAAACAAAAGAAGGTCTACAATATGTGGGAGGTCAAGCATAACAAAAAGAAAGAAGATGGTCTGGAGATAGAAGTTATCTAAGGATGTGTGTCGGATATGCCCTCAGCATATTGGAATGTGCGACCAGTGTTCCCTCAACACAATAGGATATGCGGCTAATGTGCCTCAACATAATGGATTGTGCGGCCAGCACATCCTTAGCGCAAGCCCGACTGTGGGAATTTTCAACATTATCTTTGATAGGTCACTTTTGGGCCTTTACATAATAATTAGCCTAGACTATAAAGAGGTAATTTAGGACTTTCTTAGGGAGTTTTTTTGAGAAATATTGAATACTTCTCATTGTTGAGAGTTGAGAGTTTGGTAAAGCTTTTAGTGATGTTTGCTTAGAAACAGGAGTTGAAAGGTGAATTGACTTCCCTTGAGGTCTTCGAAAGAGTTAGTGCTTATTTAGGATTAATTGATTGAGGTCTTAGGGTTTAATATACTCTTTGATTGCTTTTTGATTTTCTTTTCTTGTGTCTATCTATCTATTTATCTATCTATCTTTGAATTGACGCTTGTTTGGATTCGTAATTAGAGGTTTTAGTTTTAATATAGATATTATAGCCAATTAGTTCCTTGCTCATGTCTCTTCTTTTATTACTAGCGAAAACGGCTCATGTCAGCACGGGCCCAACAATCAATATTATCAAAATTGAAATTATTAATATATCTTTGTCAAAATAACAATTAGAATAAATCTAGAGAACCATGCATCGTCTGTTTTTTGAACAATATATACATAGTCTATTGATGTTTTAACTAAGTTCTAAATTCTTGATTATCTAGGAATATAATAAGGATTGTAAAAAGACTTTTTTCAATCTTATAGTTGATTCTAGGAATGTTAGTGAATTTATAGAAATCAAAGGAACACCAATTATTAGGTTTCTTTAATTAAAATCATAGATTCGGAAGGGTTTTAGTCTTAGAAAAACAAATCGAGAAAATATCGAACCAATGGAATAAATTATATGAGTAAAATACATTTTATATATTAATTTTAAAATATGAAACATTAAAATTTTTTGCTTTGGGTTTGAGGTTATTAAAATGACTACAAGCCAACAGGTAATTAACTCTCAAAGTTTCAATTACAAAACCTATTAACTCATAGGAGTAGTATGCTTAATCAAATACTAATGATATGTTTTGCATATACAAGAATAACTAATTATTACACATTATTTAATAACGAATTTTGTTTACCCCTCACATAAGTAAAACCTTATTAGGTATTTCTCTTTAGTTTTTTTTATTTATTTTGGTATGTTTACTTGAAACAAATCATAAGAAAATATCTATTAGGAATTTATTTTACTAAATTAACTTTATTAATTATATATTGAAATTTTCAAATTTGGCTAAATTGTATTTCATATAACGGACAAGGAAAAAAAGAAAATTATATTTTTAATATGAAATGTAAATAAAAAAAAAATTGTTTAATTTTATTAATTATAATTAATTATTTTAAATTATCATCTTATTAATTAATTTACTTAAATATAATAAATTTTAAACAATTTTATATAAAACTAAACAAAAAAAGAGAAATAGAAATGGGAAACAAATAGAAGATAGAGGGTCCACGTGTGCGTACTTTTGAAATGAATGAAAGCCTAAAGAGCCATGTGTTATGGTATGTATGGTAAATTCAGTGGGTCCCATCATATTCTTAAATGATATTCCTTCCATGACATGGTCTGTAATTAAATAGGAAAAAGTGGATATTTTTAAGAACTCTTGATGAGGTCCAAATAACAAAGCACAAAAGAAAAGCAAGTTGATCTTGGAATCCTTTTTTAAAGACCTTAATACCCAAACTTTTATTTAATGTCAAAAAAACTGACATGTTGAAGCTCTCTCCTCTAATATATAGAAATTTATCCTTTAATTACTCGTTTTAATTTTGACATTGCATCAAATTGGTATCAGAGCTAGGTTTAGATTTGTTAGCACGAATCAATCTTGGGAATTTTTTTTTTAATTATGGATTTTTTACTACGAAAAAAGGAAAAAAAAAGGTTCAAAAAAGATTTGTTCAAAGTTTTGTGTTCAATTTGTTGTTTGAACACTAGATTTTTGTTTCCTAGTGTTTTTCGAGTCAAAATCTAGAGTTTCGAGTCATTATGGGGTGTTTTGAACCTTCTTCCCAAGTTGAGTTGATAATTTTGAAGTGGTTTTTCAGATGTGAAGCTTTTGGGTGGTAATCTAGGGTTCAAAAATATTGGAGTTTGTTCTCCACATCATTTGGAGTGTGAATCTCAAATTTGGTTCTATTTGCAGTTATTCTACCATATTTGGAGTTGAAAATTTGAAGTTTTTGAAAAAGGAAGTGGGTTTAAAATCTCAATATTTAGGGATGAATTGAGTGTTCAAAGACACCAGGTTGTTTTCATCTTATCACAATCTCAAATTTCATGAAAATCGGAGTTAGTTTGAGTGAGTTGTGATTTTTGGTGTTCTTGAGGAAATTCATATATTCAAGGAGAAGAATCTTGAAAAGAAGGTGTTTGATCCTAAAATGAAAGAAAGTGAAAGTGTGGGAGTGTTAGTATGAGTTGAAATTATCACAAGGGGCAAGTACTAGAAGAAAAAGAAGTATAAAAGGTACAAAAAATTGGGTTTCATGTGTTCTGTCAAGAGGCTTGTCAGGCCGTTGTACGGGAGCACAATCAATTGTGTGGCCATCACTTCCAGGTCATAATAAATCCATAGCTACTGCTTTGGTTGTGCGGCCAGTGTAAGGGAGCACAATCTAATGTGCGGCCAGCACAAGATCAGACGCAGTCTGGATTTTAAAACTTCATTTTTCTTCAATGATTCAAAGGTTCTAACATCTTATTCTCTTTCCTTTGATTCTAATTCACTTCGTTTGATTCTTAAATCTAATTCACAGCAAGTAATTGACCTACTTGATTGTGATTAGTTCTTGAGTCCATTTTTTTTTGTGCTTTTTTTCGTGTTTTTCTTGTTTTTGCTTTGTAGTTAATTTCTTGATTCAAGTCCGCTAGCTTTAATTGAGTCATCTATTCTTCTATTGAACAAAGATCCACTCTGATCAAGAGCATTAATTGACACTCTGTGTACCACCAAATTTAAGCAAGCTTCAACATCAGTCTAGCCAATTTATGAGGCAAATCAAAGGTGAGAAAATGCAAGTAGTGGTGAGGAGCTGTTATTACTAACCTTATTTGCTCGTTTTGTAGGTACAAAGGAGCTATAAGAAAGTATGTCATCAATAGCTTCAGATACTTGTGATTATAACATGGGAGACTATGCTTGTAGGGGTGGAGGCTATGAGTATGGATGATGGTGATTATGGGGGCTATGAAAATAGCCATGATTATGAACCATGAGAGCTACTATTCCAAAGGAGAATATGAGGAAAATAGTGATCATAGCTCATATGATGAGGATGGAGAGGACGAAGAGCCTTGTAATGGTTCTTATATTGCTGATGGAGTATGTGAGGGGTCTCACACTTCCTAATGTAAGGATACTTATGACTTAAGGTATAGTTCTTTCTCGGACAAACCATATAAGTCTTACGATGAGAACACCCATAAAGATAGCAGGAATTCATATTCTTTATCTTGTGCTACTTCATATCCTAGTAGAAGTGATGTGTGTATTTATGTTAGTTCAAGTCAAATTCGTCCTATGAGAAGAAGAGAGTGTGCATTTTCAACATATAGGAGTACTACATCTTATACTTCTCATTCCTATGCACAAATATAAAGATATGAGAATCAAGACGGATATGGGGGAGATGATATGTGTCATGACTCAACCCACCGGATCGTGCCAGGCACCTACCTACACCTACCCCAGATAGGAGAACCTTGAGTATTCCATGATTCAACTAATACAGAAGTTACTATTGTATATAAACTTATCCAATTTAATGTCCATTACATGTAGAATCTAATCAAGTTGAAATACTGTTACTCATTTAATTCTTTCCAAGACATATTTTAATACATCAAATATGAAAAATAAATGCAAAAAATAACTACTAGTGACTCCCCAGAACCTAGCCTAAACCGGTACAAGAGCACTAGACAAGGAGTAGGGACATCCATGACACAACATCTGTGCAGAATAGAGAGGGCAGGAGTTGTTGTTGAATGATCGGTATTGCTGCTATAGAAACTCCAACTAACCTGCACCATGGTTATACCCCCTATTGGAGATATAGTAAGTTTAGCATTAGTACAAGCACACGTACTGGTAAGCGTCATTGGCCAACCAGGGTTAGAAACAAATAACATCAATAATAAATAGGGAGAAATAACATCATCAAGTAAGGTTTCCGGTTTTGAATCCCCAATAACAACTCCTATTGCCTCTCTTTAGCATCTCTATGACCTACCCGTCATTTTATATTTTCATATATCTTTGTCCATTGATCATCTATTCCAACCTATATCTTTCCCAACAATCCTGACTTATCTTTATAATATCTACAATCCCTTAGTCCACATTCACTGAAATTCCAGATCCTACCAATCAAATGTTATCGTAACTGGTCTTTTTAGAGGGACCGTAAAGTATCATTCTCAATTCGTCCAACCTAGGGACCTAACGTACCGTCGTACCATTTTTTCCCCCCACTCACCATAACAAGAACATGTATGAAAGCATAATAAAATTACAATATACTCAAAACGTATGCAAGAATGCATATATGCAAGATGTGCGTTTCATCTCCCCTTATCCCTTCTCATCTCATCACCAACAACATCACAATGTGCCGGAGTGGTACCCGACTCATATCATAACTATATCGGCATGGTACCCGAACCATATCACAATATACCATATTTGTACGGGCATGGTACCTGACCCATATTACAACATACCATATTTGTACCGGCGTGGTACCCAACCCATATCACAATATACAATATCTGTATCGACGTGGTACTCGACCCATATCACAACATATCATCCCAATGTATATGAATGAGTGCATGAAATCAATAAATCATAATTCATGCAACAGATAATAACAATGTCAGTCCATAATCGACCATGGGTCAGTCCAGTCTACAGTTACATCAACCGTCTAATTCATCTATTTGGTGACCTCATTCTTCACATATATAACATATTCATAATTTACCAAAACACCCCTATGGGTGGTCTTCACCCATGTTCTCATTATTACGCACTATCTTGTCTTAATAAATTCTAAGAAACATCAATTATGACTATCAATCATTAAAATTGTACAGGTTTACCTCACGTAATTTGGGCATTTAAACATTTATATATTATTCGATTTACCTTAACGTTCCTATTTTACCATTTCGTACTATTCCATTCAACTTGCCACAATACTCAAACCCTGAAAGATAATACACTACGCACATTTGTTCCATTTTCCTATCCATTGCTTAGCCCAATTGAACATTATCATAACATTAAATAATCCAATAAAATTGAGCCTATCCAAATTTTTAAACATGTCCATCCACTCAACTCCATGCCCAAAGGCCTAACACATGATACTCCCGACATCATTATTAACATTTAATGTATCTAGCCCAAGTCTAGTTGCTACAAAATAAATCTTAGCTTACTTCTTAGGCGAAACACACTGCTAAGGAGAGGAGTGAGCTGTCCCACTCTTGCTAGACGTATTCGATGTTGGGTTCCCTCCATATATGCCTCATAACAGCTCTCATGAACCTAGGCCTTTGAAATCTCATGGCTGGGGGAGTACGGTTTTTCAGGGTATTTTTGGAGGAAGGGGGCTACTTGGGAAAATAATAAAAGGGAGGATTTTTAAAAATCCCTCTGAGTTACTTCCTGTTACCGCTGCAGTGATACCACTGTAGCGACAACTCGATCGCTATAGCGATTACCGACAGGCCGGCCCAGACCTTTATTGGGCCACTTGGCCCAATTCTCTTATGCCCCATTTTTCCTCTCCAATTTAATTTTTCTATGTCTATTTGGAGTCCATTATTAATCGTAAATTATTCTCGAGGTATTTTTATACGTAACGACTGTTTGGATTGTTACATTAAATACCAATTTACCCATCGTTCAACCCCGAACGACCCTAAGGTAAGGTCGGAACACTTACACGAGCACTCAATGGATTTTTAGCTACAAAATGCCATTAGGAGATTTAATTAATGCTAGCTCATTATACCTCCATGCTCCTTAATGGGCACCCATTACAACATTTCCTAATCTAGGCCCGACGGTTACTCCCACATTTTCCCCGAGATGAATCATACAATTTATTATACAAACAACTACTCGAATATATTATACTATCTTCGAGCATGAAAAGTTGAGACAAAGTTGGTTCGGAAGAGGTTTACTGCTACAGTGGTAACTAACTGAGGCAGCAGTTCGCAACAGTTAAGTAGGAAATTTTCCCCCATTTTCACTTCACTCTCTCTCAAATCCTCTTAAATATCTCTACAAAATCTCTCCCCATCAACGAATTCAAGGTATTTTCTTCGTCTCTTCTACTTATTTTACGTGTTTATCATAATCGAATCGTAGAATTACGTTAGAATAGAGGGAATTCGGGTGGTTTTGAGTCCAACTTTTTGAACTTGAATTCGGTAGTATTCTTGAGTATATTGGTTGGCATGCTTAGTTTTCTTATGTTTTCAATGCTCGTATAGCATTCGGGACGTAAGATTGACGTAGTTCATAGTGGACTTCGGCCATAGGAGGGTTGAAGATGAAAAATCATCTTCTCCAATAAATTTCTTTAATTTTGGGCTTGATTTCGGGTGTTTCACACCCTTATTTTAGTGTGAAAAGGTTCACACACACTTTTCCAAGTTCGGTCTATGCTTAATTTCCAAAATTATGAAGAAAATTGAAAATCCACCAAGAGAGGAAAGGTTAGAGGGTTGAAGACGACTATCCGTTGCAGCGGTATGGGGCAGTATGTCCCCAGTATTTTGTATTTTCTAAAACTTTGAATTCTCTTCCCTCCTTTGGTGTGTTGATATGGTTCTAATTATTCTGGTGATATTTACAGAATCATAATGGCCCAATAACCAACCTACCGCCTATTTCCTGACAATACCAGCCTCACCCGGTTTGAAGAAGGGCGACACAGTAGGAGCTTCCTTTGTAAGAGGGGTTTTGTGATGGATGAGGTGGAGGATGGCCTACCTGATTTCTGCGATCAGCTGAAAGTTCTTGGTTGGGAGATGCTGAAAGAGCCGGTTCTGGACTGCAACCTAGCTTGGGTCTGTGAGTTCTATGTTGTACTCCCTACGGTGGAGTAGGCAGTACCCTTCCCTACTATCCAGATCCAAGGAAAGAATGTTCTCGTGGATGCCACCACTTTCAATGAGGTCTTAGGGGTTCCCAACCCCTCCAAAGAACCCTTCGAGGCAAAAGTTCGGGAGTCTTACTTAAGATGGGCGGCTCGGTATTTAGCGCCAAATGGTAAGGCCAACGAGGTGTAGTGGTATAATCAGAAGGGGACCAAGAGTGCATACTTCTCGACCAAGGCCAAGCTTTGGTTGTAGCTGGTGTCTCAGAAGATTCGTCCTTTGGACGTGGTATTCCACCGGCTATGGTAGTGGTGTGCCTTATGGAAGAGATCGAGGTGAATATGGGGGCCCAGATCATAGAAGAGTGGTAGTACTTCTATGCCAAGGAGAGGTCAGCAAGGGATCTTTTCTTGCCTTCCCTGATTACGGGGCTGTGCATGAGGGTGGATGTCCCCAAGGAGGACCATGATACTTGGGAGGAGTGCGACATACCGTATAACCCCCTGAGAAGGAGGAGTACCCAAGATTGAGGCAAGAAGAAGAGGAAGACTGCGAAGGAGGGTGAGAATAGTAGGGCTGGTGGGAGTGGAGATGTCCCCCATTCCCGGACACCTGCTCCTTCTAGCGACTGGGTGGCTAGCCTTGCTGCCATGCGAGGCTATAGAGAGAGGACTCAGATGCCTCAGCCAGGGTTGGATTCTCCGATCTCTTCTGCCCCGATAGACCCAGCTCGACCTATGCTGAGCTTCAAAGATAGCTAGATAAGGAGAAAGAGAAACCCCGCTCCCGGGGCCGCATGTTGGTTAGGATGTGGAAGGCTGTGCGGGTCATGTTCGCGTACACCCTCCCAAATAGAGAGCTCCCGCAGTTGACCGTGGAGGACGTTGAAGAGTTCTCCTTCTTTAGTTGAGTTGATGAGGATAGTTCAGATGCTGCAGGATGAACATGACGCCACCAGCTAGATGTTCACCTTCTACCTACCCCACCCCCTACCCCCCACCCCTCTCCCCTCTTTTTGGTTACATTTTATGTTTTGGATTTGGGTTGCCCCCATTTGGGGCATGTAACAAACAATTTACTGTTTTTATTTTTCATACTTTACAGATGTTTTTCTTCCCCCGTCCCATTAATAATACTCACCTTGTCGTATAATGCGTGTTGGATGGATTTTTATCACTTTATTGTTTCGAAAACAAGGTTGACTTGCAACAATTGGAAAATTGCAAAAATAGGAAAAATGGCTGGCAAGATTCTACCTGGAGCCGCTGCAGCGGTAAAAGATCCTCTACAACGGTAGCCTCCAGTAGCTCCGTCTTGATTTTTCCCTCACCCAGTGTCAGGTTCTTTCTACATAAAACTCTTTTTATGTATGCTCCAGTAGCGTAATAATATCTCATTATACTTCATATAATTTTGCCCCCAAATCATAACCAACATAATTTTCCGCCTATCAAATTAAATAGTGTTACACTTTCATCAACCTTCTTACTTACTCAGTTCACTATACTCAAAGTGCTCTACCAACAACCAGGCATCCAAGTGGTTCACACGGGATCGGATAGAAGACAAGTAGTACTCCAAATTACTGAGAGATGAGTTGTAGCTCAAGTCGCGGAAATGAAGACTTTCTCGAGATCACACCTGGTCCTTACGTCCACCGGTTTGCTTGGATACACATCATTCAACTATACACACACTCAACAATCATATTCAAGAATTTAAACATCACCAAGCAAGTTACCATACACTACCATCAACAATAATACACATAGCATATTTCAACACGTCATTGCCTCATCACAATTACTTAACCACATATTGAACATAACATAACAGTCCACTTTAATATTTCTTATTGACCACTATCAGTTGGGCGTTTTATCCCAACTTTTCCATGTTAAGAGACACCAATTGGGACCAACTAGTCCCAATTATGATGATTGAGATACCAATTAGAATTGACTAGATACCAATTGAACTCAACCCATGGGTACGACATTAAGAGGGCACGATAGGAAAGAAGAAAGTGTGATGGATTCCTAGATGCCTTGTAGCTTTCTACAGATTTGATGTGGGCATCAACACACCAATCCTTAGAACTCCACTCAATATTTGCGCTTGTACTGGGAGACCGGTAATCTAGGCTCTGATACCATGTTTATCATGACCCAACCCATTGGATCGTGCCGGACACCTTCCTACACCTATCCCAGATAGGAGAACCCTAAGTATTCCATGATTAAACTAATGTAGAAGTTACTACTGTGTATAAACTTAGTCAATTTAATGTCCATTACATGGAGAATCTAATCAAGTTGAAATATTGTTACTCATTTAATTCTTTTCAAGACATATTTTAATACATCAAATATGAAAAATAAATACGAAAAATAACTACTAGTAACTCCTTATAACCTAGCCTAAACCGGTGCAAGAGCACTAAACAAGAAGTAGGGACATCCATGACACAACATCTATGCAGAATAGAGAGAGCAATAGCTATTGCTGAATGATCGGCATCGCTGATATAGAAACTCCAACTAACCCACACCATGGTTATACCCTCGATTGGAGATATAGTAAGTGTAGCATCAATACAACCACACATACTGGTAAGCGTCATTGTCCAATAAGGGTTAAAAACAAATAACATCAAAAATAAATAGGGAGAAATCACATCATCAAGTAAAGTTTTCGATTTTGAATCCCCAGTTAATAACTCTTATTGACTCTCTTTTGCATCTTCGTGACCTACCTGTCATTTAATATTTTTGTATATCTTTGTCCTTTGACCGTATATTCCAATCTATACCTTTCCCTCTAACCCTGACTTATCTTTATAATATCTACAATCCCTTAGTCCACATTCACTAAAATTTCAGATCCTACCAATCATATGTTATCGCAACCGATCCTTTCAGGGGGACCGTAAAGTTTCATTTTCAATTCGTCCCACCTAGGGACCTAACGCACCTTCGTACCATTTTTCCCCTACTCACCATAACAAGAACATGTATGAAAGCATAATAAAATAACAATATGTTCAAAACACATGCAAGAATGCATATATGCAAGATGTGCCCATCATATCTCCTTATCCCTCCCCATCTCATCACCAATAACATCATAATGTACCGGTGTGGTACTCGACCCATATCATATTTGTACCGGGTACCCGACCCATATCACAACATACCATATCTGTATCGGCGTGGTAGAATATCATATCTGTACCAGTATGGTACCCTACCTATATCACAGCATACCATACCTACATTGGCATGGTACCCGACCCATATCACAACATATCATCCCAATACATATGAATGAGTGAATGAAATCAATAAATCACAATTCATGCAACAGATAATAACAATGTCAGTCCACAACCCACCATGGGTCAGTCTAGTCTACAGTTACATCAATCGTCTAATTCATCAATTTGGTGACCTCATTTTTCACATATATAACATATTCATAATTTACCAAAACACCCCTATATGTGTCATCACCCAAGTTCTCATTATTATGCACTTTCCCTCTAATCTTATCCCAACCTCGAGATTTTCACTTTACCTTCTAATTCTGGAAAGCATTGATCACCACAATATGACAAGCAATGCCAACTCTGTAAGCCAGCGAATCTCAATACCGTTTTACTCACTATCTCGTCTCAATACTTTTTTACTCACTATCTTATCTCAATACCTTTTACTGACTATCTCGTCTCAATACCTTTTTACTTGTTATCTCGTCTTAATACCTTTTTACTCACTATCTTGTCTTAATAAATTCTGGGAAACATCAATTACGACTATTAATAATTAGAATTGTACGGGTTTACCTCACGTAATTTGGGCATTTAAACATTTATATATTAGTCGATTCACCTTGACTTTCCCATTTTACTATTTCGTACTACTTCATTCAACTTCCCACTATACTCAAACCCTGAAAGATAATACACTACACACATTTGTTCCATTTTTCTATCCATCTCTTAGCCCAATCGAACATTATCATAACATTAAATAATCCAATCAAATCGAGCCTATCCGAATTTTTAAACATGTCCATCCACCCAACTCCATGCCCGAAGGCCTAACGCATGATACTCCCGACATCATTATTAATATTAAATGCATCTAACCCAAGTCTAGTTGCTACAAAATAAACCTTAGCTTACCTCTTAGGCGAAACATACTGCTAAGGAGAGGAGTGAGCTGTTCCGCGCGTGCTAGAAGTATTTCCATGTCGGGTTCCCTCCGGGTGTGCCTCGTAACCGCTCTCATGAACCTAGGCCTTTGAAATCTCATGGCTGGGGGAGTAAGTTTTCAGGGTGTTTTTGGAGGAAGGGGCGACCTACGGAAATAATAAAAGGGAGGGTTTTTAAATCCCTCGGCTGGGTTACTGCCTGTTACCGCTGTAGCGAAACTTTTACTGCTGCAGTGGTACCGCTTAGGCCCTATTTTTCCTCCCCAATTTAATTTTTCTCGGTCTATTTTGAGTCCAATAATCGTCATAAATTATTCTCGGGGTATTTTTACACATAACAACGGTTTGGGTCGTTACAATATGGATCTCAATTCCATCAAATTCATTCTTCTTATTTTTCAAAGGGGAGCGTGATCCCAAGGCCTATCTTGACTGGGAGTTGTAATGTGATCGGAATTTCCAAAATCATGATTTGATCAAAGTTGAGAAAGCCACATATACCATTGCGCACTTTAAAGGGCTTGCTTCAACTTGGTGGAAATCCATGAGTGGAATTCAAAAGGCTTACAAACTTCCAACGTGGAGTACAATGAAGAGAATCATGAGATTCAAATATATTGCCGGAATGGTACACGAAGCTTTAAAATAATGACCCGAGGAGACAAGTTCTTGAAATCAAGGTGTATATTTGTGGAACTTCGAAATTCTATCTTGTCTTCGATGTTTGGTGCTATGCAAACTACATCACTCTATCTACGGTAAAATACTTGAGGATACCTCGAGTGTCAAAGCGCTATCCATATACCATGGAGGGATGTAAGGTTACTGAGAGTATAAAGGTCTTCTTCACACATGATGGATAATTTTAAGAGGTTTAATGTGATGTATTTCCTTTGGACTTTTGTCACTTATGTTTGGGAGTCAATTGATTTAGCAAGCATGGGATTCCAAATGAGCGAAAATGGTCTGAGTATGTCATGGACCAATAGGGAAACATTTCTTTCCATCTACTTTCTCCAAGCCTCGTCAAGGAAATTTGGGCACTTATTTCAAGCCCCATGAATATGAGAGACAAAAGATTGAGAGGCGTAAGAGAATATAAAGTGGCAATCTAAGAGCGGAAAAATGAGAGACTATGTGGAGCAATGTGAGATAAGAAAAATCATCTTACTCCCTCCGTTTAAAAAAGAATGACCTACTTTTCTTTTTAGTCCATTTCAAAAAGAATGACCCTTTCCTTTTTTGGCAACACTTTAATTCCAACTTTCCACATGGCATATTTAAGACCACAAGATTAAAGGGCATTTTGGTACATTTGCCATAACTTTAATTTAAGACTACAAGATTCAAAAGTTCTTCATTTTCTTAAACTCCGTATCAAGTCAAACTAGGTCATTCTTTTTTAAACGGTGGAAGTATTTTTTTTTCTTTTTCATATTCCTAAAATTTAAACTTGAAATTTCACGACTATTAATCACTCATTTGCCACTAGAACACACATCCTTGGGTGCTATAAGACTTAACATATAGCATATTCCTATATTTTCCATATGATTTTTTTTTTAAAATGGTCGTCAAGGATGGAGAAGATGGTGACAATAGTGAAAGCAAAGACAAACCCAAATGCGCAACCAACACTTCTTTTGGACTTCACAAGTTCCACCATCTGCGTAGGTCTCTGTTTGGGTAAAATTTTAGGGGCTATTAAGTGTGTGGAAAATAATTTATCTTGTCTAGTTGATTTTGTTACTATACTGGTAGCACTCTCTAAAACTATAATACTACTTTTGAAGTATCTGACATGTACTTGTTGATATTTTTGAAGAATGAGTAACATAGATTTTAATAATATACATTATTTTCAGTCGTTATCAAGAAAGCTTTAAGACACTAATAATTCCTTTTTCATTATGTGAATTGGCTCTACCTTGAAGTCAACTCAGAAACCCAACACGTCTCTGTTAGATATTATAGGATCTTGATACTCTCTCAAATCATAGCAAGATACTACTTGTTAATTATTTTTAATTATTGGTGGTGTTAATAATATTCTGCCAGATCATGTGAAAACTGGGATTTGTGTGATTTTGCTCTTATAGTCTATACAAGACTCTCTTCACGAGTTTTTTTTTTTTAAAAAAAACAATTTATCTATATCTGTTTTTATTCTTTCATCATTTTTTGGGATAATTACAGTGAAAAATGGTTGCTTTTGGGAAGAAGTTGAAGGAAAGACAAATTCAAGAATGGCAAGGGTATGTACTCCAAGTATCTTTTCTTTCATTTCAACTTGTTGGCAATCAATGTTGCTTGGACTCTCCAAATTGTTGTTACACGTGTGTCGGATCCTCTAAAAATGCACTACTTATGAAAGATCCGACACGCAATTTGAGATTTTTTAAGAGTGTGAGCAATATAGTTGGCAACTAGAGATTGTATTAATGTTTGTTCATATGTATGAGTTATGCAGGATTAATTTCCTACCTTGAATCTTGTCATTTGTGCATGTTTGGATTTTTATTTCAAACATAGCTATGTTTGAGTGTGTTATTTGTAATACTACTATTTATTGCTTAAGAAATAACATGCTGTCAAAGGTTCAAATCCCCAAAGAGAAAAAAACACTAGATGATTTCTTGCCATCTGTCCTAGCCTTGGTGTTTGGAGTTACCAGGTACCTGCTGCTGGTGGGAGGTGGTAGGTATCCCGTGGAATTAGTCAGGTGGGTGAAAAGCTGGTCCGAACACCACGGTTATCAAAAGAAAAAAAAGAAAAAAAAAATGTTGTTAAACTCAAGTATATGTTCTTGAGCACAAACTGGATTGCAATTGTCAGTGATAATGTTGTTTATATCGCAAAAATAAGTAACAGAAGATACATCACTTTAATTGAAAGGAAATTTTGTTTCTGGTTGTCTGTGCTAATAAAGAGATAAGGATAACTTCCCTCAATTCATGTGAAGCAAAATGATTGATCAAACAGAGAAATCAGACAAAAAGTTTGATTTCCTACTCTTATGTTGATTGATAAGGATTGTTTTGGACTTTCAGATACTATATCAATTACAAAGTAATGAAGAAGAAGGTTAAGGAATACGCTGATCAAATTCAGGCTGGAGCACTCAATCAGCGATATGTTCTTAAGGATTTCTCAAGGATGCTGGACAAGGAGGTATGGATTTGTGACGTGTATATCTACTGCTCCCTTGGTTCTAAATTGTTTGGCACTGTTACTATTTGGGGAATTAAACCATTTCAAAATATTTTTGACTATAAAGAAGTTTGATTTATAGTAATTCTATGTAATTCTGGTTATGTTAAATGTCATGTCAAAAATATTTAAGAAATTAGTATCATAATCAACACTGAAAATTAGATGTTTGATCTTCATATGTTGAACCCAACAATTCTTTCTGGAATGGAGTGAATAAATCTTACTAGACATTTTGTTTAAGGAGATTTGTGGCTTGTGAACCAAGGGAGAAAAGGAAGGAAGAAGAGGGAAGGCCCTTGATGAAATCTGAACCCTTACGTAAGTAGCATTGATGAATGTGCAACAAATAGGCTGCAATTCATTCTCATCTTACCAAATATTTTGTTCCTCCTGAAATATTTTCAAAGAATGTTGTTGTATTAAAAGACCTAAGATTTATTTTATTGCTCATCAGTGGATTACTGGTTATTTTTCTTTCAAAAAATATATCTGGTGGTCTTTACTTGAAGAGCAATATATGCCGAGTGCAACTTGAAACAGGAAATAGGAAGAAAAAAAAAAAGCAATTCTCTACCCCTACTACACGATAGACACAAGTACTTTCAGTAGCGGAATATTGAACCTTCATGGCACACAAAATCTTTTGTCTGCTATATCCATTTTCTCTGAAGAAACAGATTCATGGTTTAATTGATCATCTCACCTGGCACATTTAGTCTTTTGCTTCTCGCTTTTACATTAGTTGTTTCACTCGAGTAGAGTTTTGGATAAGGATTTGGAGCAACATTGCCCTTAGACTTGGTCTGATTTTATCTAATTGCTTGTAGTATCTAGGCATTTAGTGGTTGATTGGAAGGATTCTTGTTGTAGGGAAGAGTTTTCCTGGTACATTGTGGAGTACTGGTGTATAAGAGTTCTTTTTTTGTCTTGTAATGTTGCAGATTGAAAAAGTTGTTCTATTTTTGTTGGAACAACAAGGAGTATTTGCAAGCAGGATATCTCAACTAAATGTACAGCAAGATTCTCTTCAAGAACAACCCGATATATCCAAAGTAGCTGAGCTACGAGAAGCTTATAGATCTGTCGGGCGTGATCTTTTAAAGCTTCTCTTTTTTGTTGAAATAAATGCCATTGGATTGCGGAAGATCCTGAAGAAATTTGACAAACGTTTCGGCTATAAATTCACTGATTATTATGTCAAAACCCGGGCAAATCATCCATATTCTCAACTTCAGCAAGTCTTCAACAATGTGGTAATATGCTAAGCTCAAATACTAGTGTCTTCCTCTAATAATAAAGATGCTGTTACTGCTATAAAACTATTACTACTAGTACACTTTAGTCTAAAATTTCTTTTATGAACTTTGTTATAACCAGGAAAAAAAACAATGTAACTGAGTCATTACTGCACCGTTTGTTCTTAATCAAACATGAATGAGAAAATGTGGATTGCCTTAACAAATTTGATAGCTCTCTTTGCCCTAAAGCAAGCCGTCCATGTCAGTAGCTTTGGTGGGTGTCATTTACCAGTAATGATAATTGCAGGGATTAGGGGCAGTTGTTGGAGCAATATCTCGTAATCTTGCAGACCTTCAGGACCGTGAGGGAAGCTACTTGTCAATTTATGATCAGCCTGCTCTTCCACTTCAGGTTTTCACCTACTTCCTTTAGTTAACTTTTAGGTATTTGTTAACATTTTTTTTTTTTGGCTAGTAAGTTTTTAAAATTTGTGGTTATGCTCTACTATATTCTTATCTGGTATAAAGCCATTTTGCAGGATCCCGTTGTTGACTCAATGGAAGCAGCTATTGATAGATTAAGTTATTCAACCAACTTTCTTAACTTTTCGGTCCAACGCTCACTTATCATATTGGATGAGTTACCTACTCCTGTTGAGGAACATGTTGATGATCAGAGATATCATTTTATGTCACTCCTTTTGAACCTGGCAAATACATTCCTTTATATGATCAATACATATATCGTTGTTCCAACAGCCGATGATTATTCTATGAGCCTTGGTGCTGCTGCAACAGTTTGTGGTATTGTGATTGGAGCCATGGCTGTTGCGCAGGTCTTTTCTTCTGTGTATTTCAGTGCCTGGTCAAACAGGTCTTACTTCAGACCTCTGATATTTAGCAGTATAGTTCTTTTTGTGGGAAATGTGATGTATGCATTGGCCTATGATCTCAATTCAATACCGGTTCTTCTTATTGGTCGTATATTTTGCGGGTAACTCTCTCTCTCTCCCCCTCCTCTTTGAGCAAACACATCTGTACAAGTTTGCGTGCATTCAATTTTCACTACAATTACTTGAAATAATTCTTTTCCTATACTTTGGGAGAAGGGTGGTGGACAGTTTATTGTGTCTTACTCTTATTCCCTTCTAGGATCACATATGTGTCTAGCCAAACTTGATATATTCTGCAATTTTAAAGCAAAAGTTGGACTATAGTTAACATTATGTCTCTGTATGTTAGCAGTTGATGGGATTCATTATTCATTGTTCTTAAATACTTTTCCGTTGGTTGTTCCTCCTTGATTATAAATGCTCCTTATCCAACCAGCTGAAATAAACTTTTTCAATCTTCTCTATACTGTTGCCAAATTTCCAAGATTCTCATCTAACTGTTGAGGATAGAATTTTAAAGCTGCTTTAGGGCAACTATCACTGAAACTTCCAGAAACAGAACTAAAAGGGAAGTTCCTTCTACCTTTTGGGTGAATTTCTCATCGAGAACAATAGTGCTCGGTGAAAAAATCTCCTGGTAAAACATTTGCACAACCTAAAAGATTTTAGTGGCAACATAGGCCAAGAAGTCAGTCATCTATTGAGTACTACTAAAAGTAAAACATCTCTTGGGGTACCATGTGTAGCAACTAAGTTTTAATGGAATGCTCAAGATCGTACAAACCAATAAATTCTCACAAACAATGTGATTTTTGTGAGAATGACCTCCGAGGAGGACAAGATGCGGGAAGCGAGACTGAGATGGTTTGGGCATGTGAAGAAGAGATGTGCGGATGTCCCAGTGATAGAGGTTTGAGAGGTTGGCTGTGGATGGTTTCAGGAGAGGTAGAGATAGGCCGAAGAAGTGTCGGGGGGAGGTGATTAGATAGGACATGACGCAATTGCACCTTACTGAGGACATGACCTTAGATAGGAAGTTGTGGAGGATACGAATTAGGGTAGAAGGTTAGTAGGTACTAGATCATTGTCGCACTTTTCCTTCCATACTAGTAGTCGTAGTGTTTCTCTTATAGTTTCTTGTTCATTGATTTCTGTCACTATCTACTGCCTCTTGTACTTCGGTTATCTCACTATTTTATTGTAGTTATGTTCTTTTTTCAGTATGCTTTGTCATGCTTTTCATAGTATTTTGCCATGATTTGTTCAATTTTGTAAATCCTTTTTCGATCTGCGTTGATATAATTTCCTTGAGCCAAGGGTTTATCAGAAACAACCTCACTACCTCTCAAGGTAGGGGTAAGGTCTGCATACGCTCTACCCTCCCCAGACCCCACTTGTGAGATTACACTGGGTATGTTGTTGTTGTACTGTGATTCTAGTAGCATCATCTGCTTTATCATCTATAAAACAGAATTCAGTGTCATTATTGTCTCTGCTTTTGGGAGGTTACTGTGATATTCAAAAAGCATTTTGCAGTTGACTAAAAGTTAACAAGATGGGGTTTTCCCCGTCTCTTGAATTGCAGTTTGGGTTCCGCCAGAGCAGTGAATCGACGTTACATCAGTGATTGTGTGCCACTCAGAATCCGGATGCAGGCTTCAGCAGGTTTTGTAAGTGCTAGTGCACTTGGAATGGCATGTGGCCCTGCACTTGCTGGGTTACTTCAGACAAATTTTAAGATTTACAAGTTAACTTTCAATCAAGATACTTTGCCTGGTTGGGTTATGGCTTTTGCATGGTTAATCTATTTGATATGGTTGTGGATCTCTTTTCGAGAACCTGCTCAAGAGACTGATGAAGCAAACAATGTTCCTCAGAAATCTAATGCTGGTATGTTCAACTTTTTGTTTTTATTATCAATTCTGTCCTTGTGGTTTTAATTCCAAAATTGCCTATACAAATGTTTGCAATTTTCCTTTTCCCTCGTTCTCTGTTATCCTCAACTAAATTGACAGCAGTCAAGAGAAACAGGGGGAATGCCAAACTGTTAATCTCAAAATTTGCTGCACGACTACATAATTGAAAACTGTTAGCTCTTAAGTTATGTGGAAGCAAGGTGAAGTACCGAAAAAAGGTAATGCATTTGGAGTTTTAGTGTTTCGGTTGAATAACCATCTTAGCATCTTCTTAATGTGTTATTATGCTTGTGGAATTGCTAAATTCCATGTTTTTTAGTTGTGTCATTGGTCTACGAGAGCACAGTCGCTTGAGATGTGTAACGACTGACCTATTTAGCAATGTGAAATGTTTCCCGGGATTATACAAATGTACCTCCATGAAAGAGTGAACAGGAACAACAAAATTTAAACAAAAAAACCAGCAAGTTGGGAAAGAGAGTATGCATGATGAACGGGGGTTAGGCTAATTCTTCATATTCAAATGGTGAAAGCATAATGAGGTATATATAGGTGTATGAACAGGTGATAGAATTAGATTTTGGCTGGATAGTTAGCGTGGAGTTGAGAGTCTTGGAAGCAAATTTCCAGACTAATTGTGCTTTGAGCAAAGCTGGTTGTATTGCAGATTTTTATTCAGACTCAGGTTGGAATGTTACGCTTAGAAGAAACCTGAATCATTGGGAACTAGATAGTTTCTGTGAACTATTGCAACTATTGGAGACATGCTCAATAGATCAGTACAAAGATAATAGGCTAGTTTGGGTTAATAACAAAGATAAATTATTCTCAGTGAATACTCTACCCCGCAAAGGTAGAGGTAAGGTCTGAGTATATCCTACCCTCGCAGGCCCCACATGTGGGATTACACAGGGTATGGTATTGTTGAATACCTTTTATAAAATGTTGTTGCAGCAAAATAGTTAGGGAGTAAATTGACCTTAAGAAGTGATTTGGAGAACTGAGCCACCTGTGAAAGTAGCTTGCTTTGGTTGGATAGCAGCCAGGGGTGCTTGCTTAACTCAGAACAACTTGCAGAGGAGAGGTAATTCCCATGCACTAGATGTTATTTGTGTAATTCTGGGCAGGAATCAGTTGATCACCTATTCTTACATTGTAATTTCTCAAGACAATGCTGGGAACTACTCTTTAACATCACGGACATATCTTTCGTATTACCACAGAAGTTAAGTAGTCTTTTGGAAGGGAAATTTGAGTAACTCAGTTGCTTGGCTACTTGACTACCTTGACTTTCACCTTGTTGGTGAAGGTTCGATTCCCCACCTTGTAATCCCTTCCCCTATTTCCTCTTCCCCTACCCCATTTTTATTAAAAAAGGAGAACTATTCCAAATTGCATATTGTATGAAAAATTAGTTGTTGAGCCTAACTCACACCCCAAAAGCTAGCTCATGAGGGGAGGATTCCCTAAGTCCATATAAGGAGACCAATTATCCATCCTTTTTTCGATATGGAACTCTTAACATGATGTGGGAATCTTAACATTGCCCCGCACACCCAGACTGGAGAGTGGACAATATAATATGGGAGCGCAACATCGATGAACAAAGATTGGGATGGGCCTAGCTCTGATACCATGTAAAAGTAGGTCTTGGGCCTAACTCACACCCCAAAAACTAGCTCAAAGGGAGGAGGATTACCCAAGCCTTATAAAGAGACCACCCATCTCATTAACCACCAATGTGGGACTTTTTTCATTCTTCAACACCCCACCTCACACCCAGGACTGGAAATCTGGTGCGTGGGCAACATTGGGTGAGATGAGTCCTGCTCTGATACCATGTAAAATTAGTTGTTGAGCCTAACTCACATCCCAAAAGCTAGCTCATGAGGGGAGGATTCCCCAAGTCCATCTAAGGAGACCAATTGTCCATCCTTGTTCCGATGTGAGACTCTTAACAAACTATATGCTTGGAAAGGAACATGGCATGCTTTGAGGGGAAGCGGTTGTAGATACCTATAGTTGAAAGTAAATGTATCAAGAATTTGTCTTTTTGGTGTTATAGTAGTACTCTAGATTGTATGGATAAGTATTTTGAATTTGTGCACTTATTAGGGGTAAGTATGTAGTATGTTTGGAGTGAGAGCTGCATGTATGTCCTGTAATCTTCTATGCACCTTCTTGGTACCATTTTAATAAATATCTCTACTTATCAAAAAAAAAAGTGGTCATCCGCTGAGGATTTTGTGTCATGTTGCAAGTAAGGCAACGTAACACTCGCCACAAGATGAGCCATCTTCTCTTAGGACATGACACATCATGCTGCAAGTCAGGTAACATGACATGTGTCAACCACCATGCCATGTGTGATCAACCTTCAAAGTAGCCAATGAAATCTTTTGACATATTGTTCTATAATTGACAATAACCCCCCACATATTTCAAAAGATTTTAAGAAGAAAGGGGTTAGGAATAAAAGGGCAAAACTTATTGGATTTTTATTGTCTAAATGCTATAGGTTTGGTGTCTTTTAGACTATGAACCAAACTAAGAAAGATAAAATTTAACTCATAGAATTATTGATGAACTAGTGGTTTTATTGTAAGTTCGAGATTTGATCAATAACATTTTGACCCCCCATAATTTTGATGCTTAACACAGTTTTGGGCAAATAGGTAGCGGATGTGCCATTGTGCCTGGTTATTCATGAAAGCTCTAGAGACTTAGCCAAAATCTCATAGGAGCGGCCTTATTCCACTCTAATATAGGTGAATTCATCAAGTTTATATTGTAGACATAAATTTCATTGAGTTAAATTCATACAAAATTTGGATTAAATCCATGTTCATTTGGGTTGAATAGTTAATTTGGACTGCACAATTAAACAAGTCCAAGGTTCATTTTATCTTGAGGCCCAAACTCATGCCACATGTCAAATAACATGGCATCCCAGTTGAATTCAAGATTAAGATGATGCAACGTGTTCAAATGATGTGGCAATCCTAGTCAAATTCAAGAAGCTAGCAAAAGCCACCAAGTGTCCAAAATGACATGTCTTGGTCATTCATAAACGACCATATCACATAGCATTTGTGATATGCTTGATGACTTACATGAACCAATCAGAATGAGGCAAGAGAGTTGATTTATACTTGGATCTTGTGAGTATAATTTTGTTGTTCTCTTGATTCTTCTCTCCTAAACTTCTCTGTGATTCAAGGGTCTTCAATTGTGTATTTCTCAAATTGCAGATGATTTGAACCTCTTAGAAATGTGTTTGATCTCCATGAATGTCGGGCAACAGTTCGTTGTTTCAGGTGGATCTCTATGAATGTCGGACAACAGTTCATTGTTTCGGGTTGATCTCCAAGCACGACTTCGTTGACCACTCCTTTTAAGAACTATGTAGTCGATGTTGATGTTTGCTAAATGTCCCTAAAAAGCTATGTAACCCCCTATTTATAGTTGTAGGCAGTCCAAGTGTAAATAAACTCTCGTGCCTCATTTTGATTGGTTCATGAAAGTCACCTAACTTATCACAAATGTTTTCTGATAAGGTTGCTTTTGATTGGCCAAGACATGCCATTTTGAACACTTGACAATTGCTTCTTGAATTTGACGGTCAAGTGACATGATATCTCAGTCAAATTCAAGACTAAAATGATGCCACATTTTCAAATAATGTGGCAATCCCAATCAAATTCAAGAAGCTACCAAAAGTCGTCAAGTGTCCAAAATGACATGTTTTGGTCATTCATAAACGACCATATCACATAGCATTTGTGATATGCTTGATGACTTATATGAACCAATTAGAGTGAGGCAAGAGATTTCATGTATACTTGGATCTTATGAGTATAATCTCTTAAACTTCTTTGTGATTGGAGCGCCTTCAGTAGTGTATTTCTCGAATTGCAGGATGATTTGAAACTCTTAGAAATGTGTTTTATCTCCAGGAATGTCGGACAAAACTTTGTTGTTTCGAGTTGATCTCCCGACAGAACTACATTGACCACTCATTTAAAGCTAAGTTGCTCGGACTAGGGTGTGGGAGTTTGGTACGGGTAGGGATGTAGAGGTCGGATCCTTCATGATCTAAACTTTAAGATTCGGGGATACGGATCCAGGTATAGATACGAGTGCGAGAATTCAGCTAAAAATAATTCAACAACAACAACATACTCAGTGTATTCCCACCAGGTGGGGTCTGGGGAGGGTAAAGTGTACGCAGTCCATGCCACTACCTCAGATGAAGTAGAGAGGTTGTTTCCAATAGCCCCCTGGCTCAGAACAGATCACCATAACAGAGAAAACATAAAAACAAACAACAAAAAAGAGATAACACATGGCTAGGTGCTAAAAGAAACACGACACCCACAGAGTAATACTATAGCCTATTCCTTCGGGAATCACAAACATTACCGAAGCCACGCGAACAAGAGTCTGCCAAAAAAGCAACAGGTACGGATACAAACAAACACTCCTTCAAACACTCCTTCCTACTAATACCTACGCCTTCCTACTCCCTAACCCTCTACCCTAATCTGCGCCCTCCACACCTTCCTATCGAGGGTCATGTCCTCTGTAAGCTCTAACTGCTCCATGTCATGCCTATCACCTCCCTCCAATATTTCTTCGGCCTACCTCTACCCCGCCTAAAACCATCCACAGCCAGCCTCTCACACCTCCGAACTGAAGCATCTGTGCACCTCCTCAATACATGCCCAAACCATCGTAACCTCACTTCTCGCATCTTGTTTTCTACCGAAGCCACTCCCAACTTCTCTCGAATAATCTCATTTCTAACCCTATCACTCCTGGTCAGTCCACACATCCATCGCAACATCCTCATCTCCGCTACCTTCAACTTTTGCATGTGGGAGTTTTTAACTGGCCAACACTCCGCTCCATACAACATAGCCGGACGGACGGCCACTCTGTAAAACTTACCCTTAAGCTTCAGAGGCACCTTCTTATCACACAAAACTCCCGACACTAGCCTCCACTTCAACCATCCTGCACCAATGCGGTGCGTGACATCCTCGTCAATCTCGCCATCCCCCTGAATCATAGATCCCAGATACTTGAAACTACCCCTCCTCGAATGGCCTGGGAATCCAGCTTTACTACCACGTCAGCCTCCTGCGTCACAGCACTGAACTTACACTCCAAGTACTCCATCTTGGTCCTGCTCAGCCTAAACCCTTTAGACTCTAAGGTCTGTCTCCAAACCTCTAACTTATCATTAAATCCTCCCCGGGACTCGTCAATAAGCACTACATCGTCCGCAACTAACATATACCAAGGTACCTCTTCTTGAATCCGCCGTGTCAACAAATCCATCACCAAGGTGAACAAAAATGGACTAAGAGTCGACCCCTGGTGCAATCCAGTCAGAACAGGAAAGTGCTCCGAATCTCCTCCTACCGTCCTTACACATGTCTTCGCTCCGTCGTACATGTCCTGAATCTACCTAAGGTACGCCACAGGCACACCTCTAACCTCCAAGCACCTCCACAGAACCTCTCTGGGGACTTTGTCGTACGCCTTCTCCAGATCGATGAACACCATATGCAAGTCCTTCTTCCTCTCCCTATATTGCTCCACCAATCTCCTCACAAGATGGATGGCTTCGGTAGTCGAGCGACCTGGCATGAAACCGAACTGATTTTTTGAAATAGTGACGATTCTCCTCAGCCTCGACTCTATCACCCTTTCCCACACCTTCATAGTATGGCTCAACAACTTGATACCCCTATAGTTGTTGCAGCTCTGAATGTCCCCCTTGTTCTTATATAAAGGAATCATCGTGCTCCATCTCCAAGCTTCCAGCATCTTCGTCGTCCTAAAAATGATGTTAAATAACTTTGTCAGCCACTCCAATCCTACCTCGCCAGTACTCTTCCAAAAATCCACCGGAATTTCGTCTGGCCCTGGCACCCTACCCCTACGCATCCTACAAATAGCCCTCTTGACCTCCTCCACCTTAATACGCCTACAATAACCATAATCGCGACACCTCTCCGAGTGCTCCAAGTCCCCCAGCACCAAACCTTCGACTCCCTCGTCGTTCAAAAGTCGGTGAAAATACGACTGCTACCTCCTCCTAATGAGGGTTTCATCCATCAACACTCTGTCATCCTCACCCTTGATGCACTTCACCTGATCAAGGTCACGGCCCCTTCGCTCCCTAGCCTTGGCCAGCCTATACAACTTCTTATCCCCCCCTTTTTCCTCTAAAGCCGTATACAGGCGCTAGAAAGCTGTCGTCTTAGTTGTTGTAACCGCTAGCTTCGCCTCTTTCCTAGCTAACTTATACTCCTCCCTTCTCATCCGCTTCTCCTCGTCGTCCTTGCTTTCTATCAACTTCGCATATGCCGCCTTCTTCGTC
The DNA here is from genome assembly GCA_031232105.1 of Capsicum rhomboideum. Lineage (NCBI taxonomy): Eukaryota > Viridiplantae > Streptophyta > Magnoliopsida > Solanales > Solanaceae > Capsicum > Capsicum rhomboideum. The sequence continues at coordinate 19,478,514 of CP124714.1, forward strand.
TCCACCTTCCTCTTGACTTCTTCGTTCCACCACCAATCCCCCCGGTATTTGCCAGATCAGCCTCTCGAGACACCCAACACCTCTCTAGCTGACTCCTTGATGCAACTAGCAGTCGTCTCCCACATACTGTCCACATCCCCTGTACTCTCCCAAGCCCCCAAAGTCGACAACTTCTCCCCTATCTCCAAAGCGCTGGCCAAATTCAAACTACCCCACTTAATCCTGGGATGATCCTCCACAGTCCTATTCTTTCTGCCCTTCTTGATTTCCACGTCCATCACCAATAGATTATGTTGGGTCGAAAGATTATCGCTAGGTATGACCTTACAGTCTTTACATAGCACTCTATCACCCTTCCTAAGGAGCAAAAAGTCTATCTGCGTCTTGGCCACCGAACTACGAAAGGTAATAAGGTGGTCCTCCTTCTTGGGGAAGCTCGAATTCGCTACCACCAAACCGAAAGCTCTAGCAAAATCCAAAAGTGAGGCTCCTCCCTCATTCCTCTCCCCAAAACCGAAACGTCCATGCACATCGTCATAACCTCTCGATAAAGACCCGATATGTCCATTGAAATCTCCTCCTATGAAAAGCTTCTCGGTGCTCGGAACGCCTCTCACCACCTCACCCAGAATTTCCCAAAAGTTCTTCTTCTCTTCCTCTTCCAAACCCGCTTGCGGAGTATAAACACTAATAACGTTTCAAGTAGACTCCCCAATGACCAACTTAATCGACATCAACCTATCGTTAACCCGCTTAACCTCCACCACCTGCCCCCTAAGCTCTTCGTCTACTAAGATACCTACCCCATTCCTATGCGTCACGCCACCGGAGTACCACAACTTATACCCGTCCACATCCCACGCCTTAGTCCCTACCCACCTGGTCTCCTGGACGCAGGCTATACTAATCCTCCTCTTCCTAAGAATCTTCACAAGCTCTAGAGCTCCTATGTTCCAAGACCCAACTCTTAACCTATAGACTCCCTTATCCCGCTTAACCCTACTACCCTTCGCCCCCAACCCCGAGCTCCACCCACAACCAGACCATAACCCAAACCCAGGCCGCCCCCCGGACCCAGCCCCGACCTATGACATGACCCTAGTCTACCATCGACTACTAAAGCCACTACTCCTAAAGAGAGGGAACTAAAAAGGCTCACAAAATGTAAGGCAAATCAAAAGACAGAGATACCACAGTGGAAATAGGGGCTCTCAGTCTCCAACAAACATGCAGCAGGTAACCAACAAACAACGAAACCTACAAAAGCTAAATGAGAGGAACGAGGGAACCTGATACGCTGTGTCTGCAGCGTTCACCTGGGTCTTGGACGAGTTGTTGAGTTCCGGCAATTTGGTGATGAAATTGGTCGCCGGGACTGCTGCACGTCAGTCCAGCTGCTGACCGGTGAGTCTGGAATAACCTGAAAAAGGAAGGCAGCACACAGACGACAATGTTGTTTCCGGCGAGAATTCCGGTAGACTTCGCCGGAAACAGTAAGATCTGAAAAAGGGACGAAAGTCGCCGGACGGACCAAGATCGGAAAAGTAATTGGTCGCCGGACTAAGCTTGGACTGAACCGCCGGAGAAGAGATCGACTGAGGGAAAGGTCACCGGAGTTCGCCGGGTCAGTTTGATCTGTTCCCTCCCGGACAAATCTATTTTCGTCCAGTTGTCGCCGGATACCGCAGTGGTACTCTGTCATACCGCCGCCGGAGTTAAGACGGGGCGGCGTAACTACCGAGACAGAAAGAGAAAGGGGTGGGGGGGGGGGACTGGCCGGACCTGGGAGGGTTGGGAGAGCAAACTTACCTGTCGCCGGAGCTTATGCCGCCGGCGTCAGAAAGGGGGGGTGGGGGGTCAGTCAGAGGCTGTTAGCCGTTAGAGAGAAAGAGAGAGAGAGAGAGAGAGCCTGCCAAGGACTTCAAATTCTCACAAACACTTTTACAAAAGGAGAAAAAATACATTAAAAATGAACTAGTTCGATCATTCTAGCTAAAAATAATTCAAATATAAAAAAATAGAGTTGTAAAACCTAAATTATGAGATAATATGTGGAAAACATGAGGAGAAATATTGATCAAGAGGAGAATCAATGAATGACACAGAAATTCTTATATACAAGGTATTTCATTGTCTTTAATTTCTCCTTACCTTTTGTTTTGATTACCAAAATCATTGAATTTTTTCGGAATTTCTCAGTCAATTTTGGTAAAAGTACCAAAAATTGGTTGACTAGATTGGGTACAGACCGACACCCATGTCATGTTGATACAGATGTGGCACTGGAAGTGAAGAGTCCGAGCATCTTAGATTTAAAGAAATATGTAGTCGATGTTGATGCTTGTTGGATGTCCCTAGAAAGTTAAATAAGCCCCTATATATAGTTTTAGGCAGTCCAAGTTGAAATGAACTCTCTTGTCTCATTCTGATTGGTTCATGTAAGTATCAAACTTGTCACAAATGCTATATGATAAGGTTGCTTGTGATTGACCAAGACATGTCATTTTGGACACTTGACAATTGCTTCTTGAATTTGACGGTCAAGTGACATGACATCCCAGTCAAATTCAAGACTAAGATGATGTCACGTGTTTAAATGATGTGGTAATCCCATTCAAATTCAAGAAGTTATCAAAAGTTGTCTTGTGTCCAAAATGACATGTCTTGGTCATTCACAAATGACCATGTCACATAGCATTTGTGATGTCATAGGATTTGTGATATGCTTGATGACTTACATGAACCAATCAGAATGAGACCAGAGTTTTCATTTATACTTGGATCTTATGAGTATAATTCTGATGTTCTCTTGATTCTTCTTTACTAAACTTCTCTTTGATTGGTTATCAAAAAAAAAAAACTTCTCTTTGATTGGAGGGTCATCAGTAGTGTATTTCTCTAATTGCATGATGATTTGAACCTCCTAGAAATGTGTTTTATCTCCAGGAATGTTGGACAACAGTTTGTTGTTTCGAGTGATCTCGGACAACAGGAATGTCGATGTTGATGCTTGCTGGATGTCCCTAGAAAGTTAAGTAACCCCCTATATGTAGTTTTAGGCAGTCCAAGTGTAAATGAACTCTCTTGTCTCATTCTGATTGGTTCATGTAAGTCACCAAACTTATCACAAATGCTATGTGATAAGGTTGCTTGTGATTGGCCAAGACATGTCATTTTGGACATTTGGCGGCTTTTGATTGCTTTTTGAATTTTATTGGGATTGCTTCATCATTTGAACACGTGGCATCATCTTGGTAGTCTTGAATTTGACTGGAATGCCATGTCACATGACACGTGGCATGGGTTTGGGACTCGAGATGAAATGAACCTTGGACTTAAATTTGATAAAATTCATGTCCAAATTAACTGTTCAATCCAAATGAACATGAATTCAACCCAATAAGTTGTGTCTACATATATTGCTTTAAATAGACCATCCTTGAGGACTATGTATTCGTTAAGACTTGTAACTCATCCTCTCAATTTGTAGCAGTCAAGCACTCTCTTTTAGTGCTTCAGTGTTAATATCGATTTGTGATTACTCATACGGGCCTACTTCATGAGATCTCCAATCACATAAGTTAGGTTACCATCTCTGTTGAAACTTTGTACTATTACTAATAATCTTTTTTACCTTATAAAAAGAAATTATTAATACTGTAAGAGTACAAAGTGCACACAGTAAACACAATGATATAATAAAAATGAGACCTCCTTCCATGATATTCCGACACTAAAATGAAACTATCTATAAATTTCCATTTTTAATAAAAATGATAAAACTTGTATTTTCATTCCTTATTTTAAGCAATCTAGTTAATTATTTTAGTTTTTTAAAAGATGGAAATGTCTCTCAATGATTTTATTAAAGCATATGAAGGCTTTAAATAGTCAACTTGAAAATATAATTTGCATAAAATCTACATAATAAAAATTCAAAAAAAGCTAAAAATATCTCATTAAACTAAAGTAACCTAATAGAAATTTAAAATTAAAAAAAGTAGATTCATTCTAAACCTAAGCAACTTATGATGCTAAAAATTTGTTGTAGTAACTGAAAGCAAATTTCAGCACTTCTTCTTTGCTTTGGCTACTGCACGTTTTAAAAAATTGCTCCTCAATTTCTGCTTTGGCAATTGGTGACGAATTCTGTTAATTGTTTTTGAACTTGCACATTTTTTTAATATTGATCTTTCTCTTCTTTTGCTTTGGTGCTCAGAAAACACCCTCAATAATCTTGTCTTGTCCAAAAGTTTTTTTTTTGAAGATGCTTTAATATGGACAAGATAGGATTTGCAAGGAGTGTTTGTAAGAATCGTTCCTCCATTACAACATTCCATAAATCATAGGTTTCAAAATATGATTTCATTTTCACCGATTAAATTTGATAGTTTTCGTCAGTGAAAATTTGTGGGACATTCAAAGAGAAACTACTGCTTGTCATGGTTGGAAAATAGGTTTAAAAGTTGCTTAAAATTGTTATTGATTGATTATAGCACTGCGTTAAAAATAAGCACGCTTTAAAAATTGGTATAAAATAGGTATGGTTAAAAGTGGTTGAAAGTACTTCAATGAACTCACAAGTTCATTAAGATCAATGAAAGGCTCTGATACCACTGTTGGTTTTTGTAGGGAATTGTTTGTAAAAATCATTCTTCCATTACAACATTCCATAAATCATAGGTTCCAAAATATGATTTCATTTTCACTAACCAAATTTGATAGTTTTCGTCGGTGAAAATTTGTGGGGCATTTTAAGAGAGACTACTGTTTTTCATGGTTGAAAAATAGGTTTAAAAGTTGGTTAATATTTGTATTGGTTGATAATAGCCCTGTGTTAAAAATAAGCATGGATTAAAAGTGGGTTTATAATCGGTATGGTTGAAAGTACTTCAATAAACTCACAGATCCATTAAGATCAATGAAAGACTCTGATTCCGTTGTTGGTTTTTTAAAAGATGGTGCAACAAAAAGGTTGAAAGTATTATTGAAAATGTATCTTAATGATTTTATTAAGCATAGGAGGGCTTTAAACAGTCAGTTTGAAAACATAATCTGCATAACAAAAAATTAGAAATCTAAAGTATCTCAACAAACTAAAACTGTAAAACAACCTACTAGAAATTTAAAATTCAAAAAAGTGCATTCATCCTAAACGTAAGCAACTTTTTATGTTGAAAATTTCAATAGATTATTTGGAAATTCTGAAATACAAACTGTCTATGGAGTGGTAAAACAAGAGTTTTCTTTAAATGCTTTTGATATTAAATCTTTTTATACTAGCAGAAAATGATGCCCTTGAAAAAGGTGTTGTGCAACCATTGCTATTAAAATCAGTGGGTGATGAGCAAGACAATGAAGATGACCAGGAGTGTGATGGCAGTGAAGAAGCTCCCGAGGAGTCGCGTCGTCCGGCCAAATCCATAGTAGAAGCATATAGATTGTTGACTCCTTCTGTGAAGGTATGTGGAGCACCTTTCTGTTTCCAAGGTTCATGTGAAAGTAATATTATTTTTGTTTTATGGGTAAAAAAGTGGTCCAGTGAAATTAGTCACTGTTCAATGGCAATTTGTCTGATGGGTGTCAACCACTGATCCAGTGCACTTGCTTCTTGCTTGTAGTTTGAAATTTTCCATCTTTGGGTAGATAGATCATGGTGTTAAAGAAGGAAAAAGTATTGGGGAGAGGACATGATATTTTTAGATTATCATGGCACCCTATAATACATTTTGCTACATAAGCTTTTCTTGATTGAAATCTTGATTAACAAGCTCCTTGCTGATAATTGGTAGTCTACAGATACTAATCAAATGAGAAAAGTCCTACCACTTTTGAAATAGTTCATTGTGAAACTTCTATCTAATTTTATAATTTCCTCTTTACCTATCAACTTTTAAGAGCCACATCCTCCTTTGTTAGTCATCACGTTAAGTGGAGAAACACATGCTGTTATCAGACTGTCCATTCTTGGACAACACATGTTAATTTTAGAGGGGTGATATTGGATACAAGTTAATGAACAGATAACCTTGTGTTGCTTGAGAACTGCAGGGGTGAGATACGAATCAAGAAGTGCATTGGTTTGAACTATGTTGCTCGGACTCTTCAAAAATATCAACAGGTGTGTGTCGGATACTTCAAAAAATAGTGTATTTTGGAGAATCCGCACTGGTGTGGCAAAATTTTTGGAGAGGTCGAGCAACGTAGGGTTTGAAAGTCCAGTCGAGCAATGGAAACATTCCCTTAACACCATCAAGAAAAGGGAAAATCAAACAAAAAGGATGGACCACCTTAACTTTTTACTTGTTGCCCAACATCACATTATGTTATCTATCATTTGATTGTGTTATTAAGAATTATATTAAGAATTACACTAACCAGTGACCAATCATATGAACTCTTTGATGCAGGTTCAATTATTAATCTATTTTATGCTGAAATATGCTATGGAGGTTTTACTTTCAGAATCTAGCGTCATCACGGCATATTACTTTAGCTGGTCAACGAGCACTGTTGCAATTTTTCTTGCATGTCTGGGCCTCACTGTTCTTCCAGTAAATGTTGTTGTTGGGAGCTACATAAGTAACATCTTTGAGGACAGGTAATTTATCTTGAAAAAAGAACATGTTTTTGAAGTTTATTTTCTGGAGGGGATGCTATAGATGATTGATTGATTGATCAATCAATGCTTCTGCACACATTGATTGATTGATCAATCAATGCGTCTGCACATATTGGATATTTCCCCTGCTTTGCCTAGAAAATTTTTAAAAAGTTTTAGGAGTTATGTGGCATTAATCCAATGACGAATTTTAAAAAGTCTCATCTTGTTACTCCTAGCTACTAAAACTGTGACCAGGTTCTTCACGAGACGGTGAGAGTGCATCTAACTAGATAGAAGTGGAAAATTTTTACTAGAGAGAGCAAGTCAAGCCTATGAAAATTCACGATGCTCCATCATGTTGAATGTTTGCCATTTGAATGTATGCTCTATCATGTTGAATATTTTCCATAGGAATATGATGATAAGTTTATCCTCTCTGCAGGCAAATTTTGCTGGCATCTGAAATCATGGTTTGTCTTGGCATACTCCTGAGCTTTCAAGTTATCATCCCGTATTCAGTACCACAGTATGTCTGTTCAGGCCTCCTAATGTTTGTATCTGCTGAAGTATTGGAAGGTGTGATCTCTATTTTCCGTTTATTTTCCTCCTTGAGAAACATAGTTGGTTCTTAATTCTCAATAGAATCTATAATGATGATAAAAATAATAGTGTAGTTGAACAGAACCTCTAGAAATAACATAATGTATGGTTGAACTGTTGAACTAGTAAGCTTGGACTTGTCCTCTGCTAATTTGGAGCGTGTAATTGCTGCAGTGGACGGTATCACAGCCATTATAACACATCTTCCACGGTAATAAGATAGATATATTGCTTCCTAATCTCTAGCTAACCCCAATTGGAGCGATGTCGTGAACATACTTCGTTCTGTTAATACGTTTGATTTGTAGTTCTTGCCTTTTAACTTTGCAGAGCATAAATGAGTAAAAGCACAAATATACATTACTTCACAAACTAAGGAAGTTGTTCATTTAAGAAAAAAGGTTAACATAAGCACATTCTAGTTTAACGAACACGTATTAGGAAAAGATATTTATGGTTGGTGTTAATATTTACTAATGCCTATCCTTCCGTAGACAAAGCCTGTCTTATAAGCAGAGAAGGGGTAGAGGAGCGGACCCATTATTCACTAAGTTCCGAACTATGCATCACTGATCCTCGGGGATTTCTCAATTATCAAACAAAAATTGCTAACCCCTTTGACATTTAACAACATTTGGGAAGGTGCAATTTGAAATTTTGTTGGTTTTATCTCACTTTGCATTCTAAAATCTTTATGATTTGGCTGATGACTCCAGGTGTAAATTTATCTCTTCTCTCTCGAGTAATGTCGTCAAGGCTTTCTCGGGGAACCTACAACGGTGGTCTCTTATCCACAGAAGCTGGCACAATTGCTCGGGTGATTGCTGATGTAACTATAACTCTCGCTGGATATTTAGGGCAGAGCAGGCTCTTGAACGTTACTCTTCTCCCTTCACTTCTGATATGCATCGCGTCCATTTTTGCAACATGCCGTACCTACAATTCTCTTTACTGATGCACCATCATTCTTTAAGGAAATTATAGGGCATGCCACCTATGGGATTTTTGGCCTTCCACCAACAGACGGTGAGTGTACATATAGAAGCAGATTCAAGATTTGAATTTTGAACATTATGGATTCAAGTTTTGAGTGTACACACAAAGTGAACTGGCTGTCATACCATGTTGGATATAAGCATAATCCATATAGCAAAGAATCTGATGTATCTTACACTTGTCTCTAGTTGCCTATCTCTAGAAGTTGCAACAATATGTAGAATCCAAATTTGTTTGTGGGGGAAATCCGTGACATATTTGGCAAAAATATACATTCGCTAGCCAAATATACAAGAAAAAATATACTACAATTATTTTGTATCAAAATGTATATTTGGTGGACAATTATTTATGTCAATCTCTCGAAAGGCATTATATAAACAGACATTCAAACTTGGCCTTAGCTGGCAAGTAAGCACTTCAACTTTGAAAATGCACATCTAGATACTTCAAATTGGTCTTAACTATCAAATAAACACTCTTAACTCATCCTTGCTATATCTCATGGACACTCAATGCTGACATGACATATAAATTTCAGAGGTGTCTAAATGATCATTTTATAAGTTAGAGTGTTCAATTGATCGAGTAGAGACGAGTTGAGGGTGTCTAGATATGCATACTCAAAGTTGAAGTGTTTACTTGTCAGCTAATGTCAAGTTTAAGTGTCTACTATCAAAATCTTAACCTATTTCAGAAAAAAAAAAAAAAAAAAACACCTTCTACTTTGCTAATAGTAACTTATAGTAAGACTTTATCTCCTGATTTAATTTGGAAAATATTTTATTTCATAATCTATTTAATATGGAAAGAGGAGTATTTGAAAATGCAACTATTTTTGGAAATAATCTGAATATTTTTTCTTTTATTTATGCAAGAATTTATTTCAGGAAAAACTATATTTACACCACTACCACGAAAATTAATTAATTTGCACGCCCTAGTAAACAAAGAACAAAAAAAAAAAGAACTTATCGAAAATGATAAGTTGGATATAATTAATTCTTTTTAATTTGAATATGAAACTTCTCTATAGGTCAAAGTTATCTTAAAAAAATTAGAACTTATCGAAAATGATTACTTACGGCTAAACCTCTCTAAATTAATATTGTCGGGACTATGAAATATTATTATTTTGTAGAGGTATTATTTAATCGATAAATTAATATTTATTAATTTAAAGAGTGTTTTCAAGATTCAATGAAGATTAATTTTGATTACATCAAAATCATTGTGCCTTACTAATTTATGTATCATATTTATTGAATTAATGTAAAAAATAAATTCATTATACATAAAGTATATTGTATCGACACTTCAAAATTTGTTTTGGGGATGAAGTTTCAAGGAATTTAAATGAACCCGCTTGTGAAAACAACATTCATTAACTTGATGTCATGATTAATGATCTCGGTTATAGTAATAAAATGAATGTCAATAGCTTGTTGGATTACTCAGGTGAAAATGATACATGTTCAGAGGTCCAGAGCTTAGAAGAAATTGTGGATATCATTGGAGAAAATAATGTTGATGATGAAGTTGAAGACGATACAATACCTTTGGAATCATTTACGTGTAAGGAAACACTTATCGCATCTAGAATTCTTCAAAACTTTTTTGGTGCAGTTCTAGAAGACAACATCGGAACTTTTGGATGTAACAAGAAAAGTTAGAGATGAGCTTCAACTAGATTTAAATTTTAACAAAAAAGGTTATAATCATATTTCACTAAATTGTCTTAGATATTTTTATAATTCTAAAACTTATTAATTTATAATATAAATGGGACCATATATTTATATAGGGGTCTTTCAAAAATATATTATCTTATTATCTTATCGAAATCGGTAATTTTTTTCACTGGCCCAAGTCGGGACCGGAGAAAAAAATTAGGGTAAACAACATAAATCCCGACAATTTGGTGCCTAATTACAGAAAATCTCGACATTTTGCATATTTACAGAAAATCCCCTTTCTTGGACTGTCGAGATAAATAATTTGTTCCCGATATATTCTGTTGAGATACATAATTACCCACACTATAATCATTCAAAGATACATAGTGTATGTATCTTTTAAACAAAACTCACACTGATATACACAGAGATACATAATTCGTTCCCGATACATTCCATTGAGATACATAACTAATAATTGAGATTTTTATAATTACTTCGTAAGGGTGGAGATTCGTGTAAATATGATAAGTTAAGATGTATATTTATGTTATTTTTCAATATTATCTTAGAGAGTTTATTAATTTATCGATATTAATTAGAGAGGTTTCACTGCATATAAAAAGAACTTTTAGGCTTAATTTACCTGTTATTGCATACTCCATCATTTACTTATTATAGCAGATTATCTGTCTTAGCTTCCACCATGTTACCAATTTTATTAAATATGGACAATTACTTATTACTACTTTTTAGATGACTTAATTGTTAAAACTTTTATTGCATTATATCAGGTTACTAAACTAAATATAGAGTTATTTATAATTATTTTTTAAATGCCTTAAATAATTAAAATTTCTTCTTTTATATTCTCCATACACAGAAGGTAAACTCGCAGGAGAATTGTATACATATATATTCAATTAGATCACCTCACAAACCAAAATACAAAGAATAAAAAATATGGCATCAACATCTTCTTTTATACGCTCATCGCTAGTCTTATGTGTTGTATGTGCTTTTCTCACGATTCAAGGTACAAGTAATCCTTTATCAGACGTATGTGCCAAATCCAAAAATCAAAGTTATTGTTTGATCGTCTTGCATGACTATTCTCATCAGAATCTTCACGATTTAACAGAAACAATCATCAATTTAGCAGCGGCAAATGCCTCTGCCACGGCTATAAAGATCAATTTGCTCTTGAACCAAACGAACGATCCAAATTTAGAAAGGATATATAACTTGTGCACGACTTATTATGATGGGGCTGTTAGATCTTTGGGTAACGCGGAACAATTTTTGAACATGGGCCAATACCAAAACTTAATTACGGCGGCGAATCTTATTGGACAAGATGCTTTTAATTGTGAAGCAACGTTTGAAGTAACGCCGGGGTATGTTTCTACTATTACTAAGGAGAATGATGATATTCAAAATCTTGGTAGCATTGTTGTTGCTGTTGCAAATCTTCTTTCGAGTGGTTAATTTGGTTATATTATAATATAAAAATTAAATAATAATTTGATTATTTTATTAATACAATTTTTTCGATGGATGCTTAGTTTATTGGAATAAATTTGGTATAATATAAACTTGGATGATTTATTTTAAATTTCAACCTTGATCCTTTTTAAAGGGCTTCAAGAGAAGAGTTTTAGCAAGAGCAACTTTGTCTTTGATTGTCTTATTCAGAATTAATGATTCAGAGATTATTATTATTATCCTACATGGAGTGATATATAAAATTATGATTAATATTAAAAGTTATAATTATGGTATAAATAATTCAAAAATTAGTTAAGTTAAAATAAAGATTTCAATCTAAAGGAATAGTTTCACATTTTAATGTGGAATTATAATCCGATCCAATGAACTATTTAGTACTTACTATTTTCTCATGTGACTATTACGATTATGAATGTATTTCAAAAGCTTAAAAAATCTCATCATAGACATTTGAAAAATGTCTTTAATTGTGATTTTTTCTTTAAATATGAAGTCATTATATCAGTTATTCAACTATTTCTTTTAACTTAAAAAATAAATATGACATCTCGTAAAAATAAAATGCATATACTACTGCTTGCTTTCTAAAAAAGACATGATTTTTCTTGATCTCTCTAATAAAAATAAAACCCTATTTGAATTATTATTTTTTAATAAGCCGATGTTACTTGATTTTCAAATCAACCCAATTTTCGTGATCCAATCAACTGAAAATCAGCTGACATAGCTTACTCCAAAGTCTCAAAAACGTGATTTTCCTTGAAAATTAGTTGAACAATTCTAAATAATCTTCTTAGTGAAAGTATGTCCCTTTTAATTAATTTTGAATTGACAAATTTGTTTCTTGTTTAATATAATAACCTTGAGAATCCATGCTAGTTGTGTCTTGTTATAAAATACATTGCATGTGGATGTCCACTACTCTAAATATAAATCCTCCACAACTTTTCAACCATTATGATAGTAACTCCCACTCTTCCATAACCTTTCCTCTTGATCTTCCCTCATAACTCTCAAGGATTAATGTCATGTTTATGACACCCTTTGATGATCCTCAATGTAATCCTATAAATAGAAGACTTGTGTATTATGTTGGTGACACTTGAAAGACTTGTACACTTTGATATTTAGAAGAATAAGAAAACTCTTCTCTCTTGATCTCTCATTTCTTGTCTACTTTCTTCTTTCATATTGTCTCTTTTAGCTTAGTTTTAAAACACGTTATCAGCACGAGATTTCTAACCGACTGAGTTTTTATATCAATTCTTTCTTCAAAAGTTTTTGTCAAAGAAAATAGAAGAGATGGTTGAATTGGTAGGCCCAAAGCTTGTAGCGAGATACATTCATATGTTAATCAGTTTGCTTCTATTATTGTCCAGGGAGTAAATTTTACTATGCATTTTAATTTTAACTTATTTTGAGATTCAAACGTTATAAGTACAATTTATATTACATAATAATTCAATTATATTTTGCAGGAATATGAACCGATTAAATCAAGTATGACCATATGAAAGCTTTTGAAAGTACTTGCTTGCCTTTAGCTATGGTGTTGCGTTATATATATATTGCTACAGATGGTATCTACCTTTTGTTTTACCCACTTAAAAAAAAGGTTTGAATTGAAGGAATATAATAAGTTGATTCACTTACAACTTTAAGAGGTTACAATTTATCTATGATGATTTGAAGTGGTATTCTGAGAATTTATTTGTGCCTATTATTATTAAATGGTAAAATTTTGAGGCCCGAGGGTGAATTTCAGTTTGGCTCATTATGTCATTGGTTGAGGGTAAGACGGTGGATTTTAGTTCCATCACACCAAAATGGTAAGACATCGGGTTTGAGTCCTGATGCATTATGATGGTAAGATGTTGGGTTCAAGTCCCACCGAATTATGGCCTAACATGCTTTTTTATGGATAAGACGTTGGGTTTAAGTCCCAATGCAATATGTTGATGATAATGATGATCGAGGCAAAATAATGAACTTTTGATGAAAAGTCATGAAACCCGCCACATTAATTTGCTCCATTCTTTGATATGAATGTGGTAGCAGTGCATATAAGTCTTAAAGAAGACAAGTGGTTAAAAATGCATGTGGGCATGGAGGAAGAAAATTATAATAGTCATCATTTTGATAATAATAAAAGGAAGAACACTATGGGTTCTTCAAATTATCCTTCAAAAGGTGGTAATTTTTTGTTCACCATCAATTTGGTATGAAAGGTATTGGGCACACGGTTGTTGTGCAACCTAATTTGAAAAGATTTCTAAATCTTCCATCAAATGAGAAAAAAAAAATCAAGGCACTCTTGATCTTTCAAAGTGATGTTGAGATGGGTCATATAAATATGATTATAGTCCATTTCTTGAAGAGAATGTGACTTGTGATAAGCATTGCAAATGCTAGGCCATTCTTGAAAATGAATGTGTCAAAATGTGATAAAAATTGTGAATAAAAATGTTATCATGGGTTGGATAAATACCACAACTCACCTCTACGGGAGGTTTGAGTCTTTGATTATCAAATGGTAAAAGCAAGAAATAAGTCTTGTAAAACATGGTATGATATGTTTTATTATGAACTATCAAAGGGCAAAAGAAAGAAATAATTCTTTCATATAAAGGTTGTGATCATAACCAAAAATGAATGTTATTGTGTGGCTACACAAATTTGTCATTGGTTGGGTACATATAATTTTCTCCTTAAAGGAGATGTTTACCACATGTGTGGTGTTTTGGAATATTAGGTAATATACAAGTATTTGATAGCTTTAAAAAAAAAAAAGCTAATGTGTTACTACATGGAGGAATGAAATTGTTCATGATATTGAGATTGAAGTAAGTCTCCAAAAGAAACTTTTCAAGTTTCAAAGGAATTAAAAAAACATTATTGTTATTTTGAGACTATAAATTATGGAATGATTTTTATATCTTCATATTACTACAATCGAAACGCGTTATAAATATGAAAGGTTATCCGTTTTCCTCCTATTTATTGATATAAATATGGACATGGTGATGGAATCACATGTGATAGTAAATTAAAAGTTTACGAAAAATATATAAGTTGGCGTGATCGGTTGACCATCCCGGTTCAAATGTGATGCAAAATAATTGAGAATTCATGTGATTATACATTGAAGAAATAAAATATTCTTCAAGAATTCTCCTATGTTGCTTGTTCTCACGATAAAATATTATATCGGCTAAGATTGGGATTGTATCTCTAAATTTTTTGAGCGTATAACAAGGTGAATATGGGCCGTTCACCTGCCATGTGGACCTTTTACTATGAAATAAGATACATTTATGATTGGTCACATGCGTTTTGTTATCAACTTGCAATTCGATTTTTGCAAGGTTGTTTGCTCAAATTGTTAAATTAAGAGCATGGTTCCAAACTCTAAAAGTTGATAATGTTGATTGGTTTAGCAGAAAGTGTGTGCCTCCAATTATAGCTGAACCATTGGTTATGAGAACAAATCTCCCAAAAAAGAAAATTTGGTGTGAGACGAGTTTATTTAAATGTAGCAACATTTGTATGCATCAAGCCAACAAGGTTCCTCTATATTGTTGGTTCAGGATCAGGAACCAAATAAATCCATTTAAAAATTTGAATGTGTAACATCCACCATGCACAAAGATGGATCCCCAAAATAAGGTTGGGGTGAAGTTAGATTTTCTAACATTAGGGAGAGATATGATTAAAAGCTGAAATGCATGGAATGAATTATCTAGATCCTCGTAAAAGAAAAAGAAAAAGTGAACTTGAAGTTCAAGAGATAATTCATGATTTGCAAAATGTTGCAAGTTCATTGTCAGACTGATCCTATGTTATAATTCAGCTGTAAATGCTCCAATGAAAAGTCCTTAAAGGGCAGAGTCTATGGCACACTTGAAACGTGATAGACCAATTGGTTCCAAATGTAAAACTCCTTAAAGAAGGAGAGGAGCAAATGATCAAGATGGTCTTGATAATGAGGCAAGTGCTTTAAAAGAGCACCATGACATAACTCTTCATAAAACCTTGACAAAGGTTCAGGTACCTGAAAATGATGAAAAATGAAGAGATCTCTATAAGTTATGTCGCATTGGAACCGATGTCAAATAACCGTAGACGGTATTTTTGGTATAATGTAGTGCTCACCATTATAAATGGTAACGAGGATCTTGAATTTAAATCTATCAAATAATATTGACAGATAAAATATGCAATTCAAGTATATTTTATTTCACTTGAAAAGTGATGGTATGTACTTAGTTTATAGACTAAGGTATAATGCCAGTGGGGTACAAATAGGTAATTGTGCAAAAAGTAAAATCGTAAGATATAAAGTACAACTTGTGCCTTGAGGCATAAAGGTTATTTGCAAAAGTCCTGGCATTATTGTTTGGAGATGTGTTCTCCTACGGTGGATGCAATAAGGTTTCTTTAAATCTGGCAATGAATGAAAAAACTTGAATGCGTCTAATGAATGATTGTCATGTCTAGCTAGATGGTAAAGGTTATATGAAAACTAGCTAGACGATAAATGGTATATGAAAATCCTTGAAGGATTTAAAAATGTTAAAAGCGATTCCATTGAATAGTACTCCAATGGTTGTAATATCGCTTAACATAAAGAAAGATTTATTTCGATCTCATGAAAATGGTTAGAAAGTACCATGTATTTGTGCAATTGATGTACTTATATACCTTGTTATTTCTATACATGAGATAATAATTTTTATTAATATGCAGGAAAGACATAATGTCACTTTTATGTGAATCTGAGTGAAATCAAATATTGTTGACATGGATTTATTATTTCTAACAAATATTGTCAAAGGATTATTGGTTATGCAAATGCAGGAAGATTATTTGTTCTACAGTCAATTTTAATATCATGCAAATGAAAGTATCAACAACTTGATTGTTGCTACAAACAAGTTCAATGTGCAAGTGGCTTGCGACGGTGAGGTCACGAATAAAGTGATTGTCAAGAATGTATTTGGCGAAGTTCAAAGGCTTAACATATCCAAGGAATTAAAAGACAAATTACATATCAGGATGAGTTCAAGAATACAACATCTTCATGAATGTGATTTGATCACAAAGACACTGTCAATATCAACACTTGAAAGCTGACATATAAGATTGGGACGCGTTGTCTTCGAGAAGTGAAATGATGTTTGCATCAGGGGGAGTAAAATACGCGATGCACTCTTTTTCCCTTGGCCTAGGTTTTGTCCCAATGGGTTTTCCTGGCAAGGTTTTTAACGAGGCAGCAAACAACGCGTATTATAAGATGTGTATTCTTTTTCCTTCACTAGGATTATTTTTTTCCCACAGAGTTTTTCCTAGTAAGGTTTTAACGAGGCACATCATCTATGGACATTCAAGGGGGAGTGTTATAAAATACATTGCATGTGGATGTCTACTACTCTAGATATAAATCCTCCACAACTCTTCAACCATTATGATAGTACTCCCACTCTTCCATAATCTTTCCTCTTGATCTTCCCTCATAACTCTCAAGGATTAATGTCATGTTTATGACACCCTTTGATGATCCTCAATGTAATCCAATAAATAGAAGACTTGTGTATTATGTTGGTGACACTTGAAAGACTTGTACACTTTGATATTTAGAAGAATAAGAAAACTCTTCTCTCTTGATCTCTCATTGCTTGTCTACTTTCTTCTTTCATGTTGTCTCTTTTAGCTTAGTTTTAAAACATGTCTTTAATTATGCTATTTTGAGAAAAGACATAAAGACATCATTAAATTAAAGTTGTCCCAAATTTTTAAAAAGACACTTAAAGTTTGCGGAGGTCCTTTTAACCCCTCCCCACCCCACCCCACCCCACACACACCCAACCAAACAATTTGAAAGTAACATTATTACCTCATTTTTCAGTCAACTCCACTTTTAGGAAAAAAGTGATTTTCACGCACCAATCTTTGATTGCCACGTGTTAAATGTCATAAAAAAAAAATTAAAAGGTTTTTTATAAATAAAGAAAAAACTTTTCAAACCCCTCCCCATCCCCTCCTGATAACTATCTTGATTAGGGTTCAATCCAATCGAAATCCAAAACGCGGAATTCAAACACAAAGTAAAGATATGTAAGAAATTGGAGATGAGAAGTGAAGAAAAAAAGACCCAATTGAGTTCACAATTGAACCAAGGGAGAAGAGACTCAATTTTAGAGAAGTTGAGAAACACACATGAATCCACAAATAAGTAACTCAACTATGAAAATCAAAGTAAAGGAGTTTTCAAACAATCAATGAAACTCCACCCATCAACTAATCTCACTACACTATAGCTACTCCTAAGCTACACTAAAGGGATTTCACCCTACACTCTTCAAGAGCAATATTCATCAACCCAAATCTTCCTTCAAAATAAACTAAGGCACCTATTTATAGTATTTCCTATTACATACAAGGCCCAAAAATGGCCATTTAAAATATAGTCCCAAAAGTGG
The DNA here is from genome assembly GCA_031232105.1 of Capsicum rhomboideum. Lineage (NCBI taxonomy): Eukaryota > Viridiplantae > Streptophyta > Magnoliopsida > Solanales > Solanaceae > Capsicum > Capsicum rhomboideum. The sequence goes on from CP124714.1 coordinate 19,496,378, forward strand.
TTATTTATCAAAGGTGCTCGCCAAACTAAGTCACCTTTCTTCCAAGCTTTCTCCCATAGCTTGATCCGATCTACATGTGGGTCTTCGGTCTCTTCCATCCAAGTTATCTTCCATAGCTTGAGTGCCCCCACATGTGTGCCTTCCATGGTCTCTAAGAACTCCATCTTCTCATTCATGGAGTGTATAGCTTGAAAATGTACACTTGAGGCTCTTTGAAGTACCTTTCGAGCTCCTCTTTATATCATCATGTATTGTTTAGCTCGGGGTAGGTATAGGTATAGCACAAATTGAGTTATCCGTGCTTATATCATCCCCCCTTCTTCAAAAGGATTCGTCCTCGAATTCAAACTTTGTAAAGACATAAGAAAGACAAACAACTTACTGTGAGGGTTAGCACAATGGTTAGCACAAAATTCATTACACCAAGGAGGCACAATCTCAAAGAACAACGAAGGATTCCCCATTATCATGACTATTAAGTCCATAGATGATGCACAAGGGAATTGGTTATCCCACACATCAAGAAGATAATACCACCTCAAAGATGGTACCATTATAAGCTTACATGCCCCCAAACGTTCACCGGAGTCAAAATAGTAGACCTATAAGATTTGGCCATAAAGGCAAGTGGACCATCTAAAGCAACCCCTACCTCTATATAAAGCAAATCCAATACAAGTATGGACAACATCATATGCAAAGAGGTAGTATAGAAAGATGTTTAGAAGACTAATCCTCCCCAATGTACCCTCACTAGCAAGCTCACAAATAGAGTCAAGACTCACATCAAACACACTATTATATGTGGAGACACATGAAGAAGATAAGTTGTCTTGTGGCAAGAGGTCACCCTTCTTTCCCAAACAACCCTCCCAAAGGGGTGGGCTACCATATGGAGTCATGCCAGTAGAAGGGTGGAGGGTTCCACTAGACAAAAGTTGATTAAGAAATAAGTGATCCTCCAAAGGGATTGTATTCCTTCTAGCTACTCAAAAGTTGAGGCATGCTCCCTAGAATCCAATCTTATACTCCAATTTGCCCATTCCTGTGAAAGTGACAAGAAGTATTAAGCATGGGCTTAGTGAGGCTTATATCAAAGTAATGCTTATGGCTCCCCTTCTTTGAAAAGCATTCCTTATCGTTGGGGATTTGTCTCATATATAATATAGATCCATAAAGTGGATTGTAAACCCCCGAGAAGAACTTTCCATCATAAGGAAAGGTGCCAACAACCACACCCAAGTCTTGCTTGTTATTTGGACCAAGCATCTCCAAGTAAGTGCCACAACGTAACTCATTACCGGGGTCAAATGGAAACGCATTCCATGAGCTTGGGTTAAGTAAACACCCATTTATCCGGTTAGCACTCTTATTTTCTAACAACATACTCCACTCACAAGCTTGAGTATCATCACATGTAAATAAATAATATAGAAAGGTGTCATGTAAATCAACTTCATCTAATGTGTCCTCAGGAGACGGTTCATCCATTGATTCAAGAACATTAAGTCCTTGACCAAGAATAAAAACACTAAATGATAAAGGGATAATTATAGCACATACATCACCTTTTCTTTGAACACTAACATCTCCAATAGACGTACTATCATCCTTCCAAGAAGAGATCTCTATTATTAAAAAGTGTGTCGTCACACCATAGTGGATTACTAAACAGTACAACCTTCAAGATTGGCTATATCTTTATCCACATAAGGCACTCTACTATGCACATCCTCAAGATTAAGACTCCCTATTTGACACATGTCACTACCACAATCAAATGAATTGTAGCTCAAGTCATTATATGAGTCAAGAAATTCATCATCATACTTGTCAAATAAAGGTGGGGTATCATAAGGGGGTCACAATTAAGACCAACATTATAAGGGCAATCCCTACTTGGGTTCATCAAATAAGCAAGCAAATCCATGTTATCTTCACCCAAAGGATCATCCCTCCCATATGATAATGCATTTTCATTTAAAGTACAAGTGTCAATACTAGGTGGATACAAATCGATCTTACTAGGAGAAATAATTTGGTCATCTAAAGGATTAACTAGTGTAGGATCACTTTCACAACTGACATTATCACCATGCAATAAGGAGTTATCAAGAACTCCAAAAGGTAAAGGCTCATTAAGCTAACACAAAGATATGTTATCACTCACACTCAAGTCAATATCACACACATTCACAATAGTTAGAGTGTTGAGATTAGTTATTGTACCTTTAAGCTCGTAGGAAGTATTTTCTTCACCTTGGTTATCATCATTGGAGCATAATTGCTCCTTTGGGAAGCCTTCAAGTTCCTTATGGTTCTTCACATTCTGAGGCTCCTTGTTAGGTTTTTCTTCAAGCACACCTGCACAAGTATCACGACAACTAGAAAAGAAAGAACAGTTACAAGAGTTAGTATAATGTTGTGACAACCCTCTCACATCACTCTACACAATCTCTCATTTTTCCACTCTAGAGTTGTCACTTATCACACCCTTGCCCCTCTCAATCTTTTGTTTCTCAATTTTATTAGAGTTAGGACAAGTGCCAAGGATTTCTTATGAAGAGATAGGCGATCCCTTCACATCTAGTTTCCACTTTGGTGCACAAAGAGTGGATGTGTTGACTTCTATGTTCAACTCCTTAGCACCAACCTCACAAGGAGTATCTTGCTTTGCCTCCAAAGGCAACTCTTTAGGCCTATCTTCATGAGGAGTAGTACCCTTCAATAGCCTTCCAACTTCTCAGGTGCCATCTCGGTGACCAATTGAGTAATCTTTTCAATGTCCTTTTGCATTAAAGCAAACAATTCTTTTGTTTTTAAACTACTAGGATCCTCAATTAAAAGTGGTTCACTTGTATCTTCTTCTTTATAAGGTGTTGGTGGAAAGAGAAACTTCCCATTATAGTCCATGACATACTTGTACCAATCTTGTACGTATGGGATATTATGACTTTGGAACCAAGCACTCCCAAAACGTAGGTGGCAAGTATCCAATAATGAATAAGCCTATACCATACCATACCTCCTCTTGATATTCTCCAAGTAAAATATGTACCTTTACTTGTTAGTTAACCCAAATCCCTCTTTCATCAAGGAATGGATTCCGATTCGGATGTAAAGCTAGTCTAAGATAGTCCACCACTTCATGGGATATGATATTGGCAAAACCTTGATCATCAATTACAAGATCAAATCTCGATACACCATTAACATTCACTCTAGTTCCAAGACTTCACCTCTTTGGGTCATGCCTTTCTTGGAACCTTGGATTCACTCTACCTCTATGGGCTGGTGTTCCCCACCTAGAAGTAGGTAATGTACTTATTCTATGGTCCATAAGATGACTTCAAATTGGTGCCGACCATACATTGATACCTCTTTGACTAGGATAGGAAGTAGCACAAGACGAGGAAGGATATCCAACCTCACTACTTCTCCTTCTATCATATCTTCCCCCTAAGGATTCATAAGACATACGAGAGAGCAAATTGTACCTCACATTGTCTTGATGGCTATGGTGTGAAGCATAAGAACCTTCATCTTCACTATAGTGCTCACTACTAGGCTCTTCTACACCTTCGACATCATCACAAGAGTCATAAGCTCTATTCACCTCATGTTCATCTCCGGAGTAGTAGTACTCACCACCATATCTTTCATTACAACTTGGACCATCATCACTCTCATAGGACCCATCATCATACTCATGAGCCCCATCACTATGCTTACAAGGACCATCATAGCCCTCATACGACTCATCACCACCATACTCATAGCCTACGTTACTACAAGCATACTCACTAATGTCATCATCACAATATTTTGAAGTTATGGATGACATTCTTCCTTATATCACCTTGTACCTATCTGTAAAACTAGCAAACAATGTTAGTAGCAAAATTCCTCACACCTTTCGTATTTGAAACTCACAACTCACCTTCCTAGAGTATCTTCCCAAAGTTGATAGAGAACTACCTTTTTCCAATCAATTCACAAGCTCACTTAACCTTTGTGGAGGAATAGATTCTTGTCGGCCAAACAACAGACGACCCAAAGGACAAATGGAAAGAGCCAAGAAGTATTCAATGAGATAAAAGCAAGAAAAGCTAGAACAAAGTAGCACAAAAGAAGTACGAACTCTAGAACTAATATACAACTAAGTAGGACAATTACTAGTTGTAAATTAGCTTTAAGGATCAAGGAAAGTGTTTCAGAATCAAAGAAAAGGAAACAAGAGATTAGAACCTGAGATTCTTGGATAAAATTGTGATTGTGGAAGTTGAGTTTGCGTTTCTTGGACATGTGAGCGCACTTGGTGATGTGCTGGCGCACATGAGGATGCATCTCATAAGGCAGAAACTCACCAATTGATGTGCGTTGCAAGATATGGGCGCACTTGATGATGTGTTGGCGCTTATGAGGGTGCAGATCGCCTTGACAGAATGTTGGCAACTTCCAAAAATTGTGGTCTTGTGGTCCCCTCTTGTACTTCATTGACCTAGTACTTGCCCCTTTTGGTAAATTTCTGTTGTACCAACAAGTACTCTTCCTTTTTCTTTCACCTTTTTGGATCTAACAACACTTTTTGAATATTCTTCTTCAATAATCTATGAAGATTATAGAAAAACACTTGAACATTCAAAAACTGACCCTTGACCAAATAAGTTCCAAATTCAATGAAATTTTAACTACGAGCTCCCTTTGATCTCCCGAACAAAACCCGCTAGTTTTTAGGCTCCAATTCTCAGCCAATTATTCCCGAAAATTAAACCCACTTGTCATTTTCTTCAAACTATGAAGAACAACATGAACTTGATAAACTCCACAATTGGCCCTAGTAATATTTAAATCCATTTGCCTCTATTTTTCAAATCCAATTTCCAATTGACTAGGAGAACAAACCTCAATACAATTGAAGCTCCAATTTTGCCTCAATCAACAAACCCACTTCACTACCTTCAAGCTTTTTGACCTTCAACAATGGTGAAATTTTCAAACAACTCCAAATTGAACCAAAGCTCAGATCCGAACTTCAAAAATGCTAGAGAACACTAATCTAACGTTAGAAACTCAAAACAAGACTCGATTCAACTCCAATTTCTGAATTTTTGAAATTTTTGAATTTCTCAATTTTTTGGGATTTTCAAAATTATGAACCTAGGATTGAAATTTGTAGGCACGAATCTCTAACCTAAGCTTTGATACCAAATGATATCGATCTCGATTAGGGTTGAATCCAATCGAAATCCAAAATGTGGAACTCAAACACAAAGTAAATATAGGTAAGAAATTGAAGATGAGAAGTGAAGAAAGAAAGTCTCAATTGAGTTCACAATTGAACCAATGGAGAAGAGACTCAATTTTAGAGAAGTTGAGAAACACACATGAATCTACAAATGAGTAACTCAACTATAAAAATCAAAGTAAAGGAGTTTTCAATTAATCAATGGGAATCTACCCATCAACTAATCTTACTATACTATAGCTACTCCTAAGCTACACTAAAGGGATCCACCCTACACTCTTCAAGAGCAATATTCATCAATCCAAATCTTCCTTTAAAATATACTAAGGCCTTTCAAATCAATCCAATTTATAGTATTGCCTATTACATACAATGCCCAAAAATGGCCATTCAAAATATAGCCCAAAAGTGGCTATTTATCAAAGATGCTTGCCAAACTAAGCCACCTTTCTTCCAAGCTATCTGTCGTAGCTTGATCCGATCCACTTATGGGTCTTTGGTATCTTCCATCCAAGCTATCTTCCATAGCTTGGGTGCTCCCACATGTGCGCCTTCCATGGTCTCCAAGGACTCAATCTTCTCATTCAAGGAGTGTATAGCTTGAAGATGTGCACTTGAGGCTCTTTGAAGTACCTTCTGAGATCCTCTATGTATCATCATATCTTGTGTAGTTCGGAGTATAGGTATAGCACAAATGGAGCTATCTGTGCTTGTAACACCTCCCCACCACCTCCCCACTTACTTCTTTCCTTTTCCTAACCCTCTTCACCAAATAAAAAAATATAGTAGTACAGAACGTCATTTCCATGGCTATAACCGCCACTAATTTACCATCTCTTTGTAGTCGAAAAATACTTTTTCGCTGGATAAAATGGTATCTATCAATGACCATCTCCCTCTCCATATTTTTGTTGCGTTTGAACAAAGTAAAGGAGAAAAAGTTTTGATTAAAGTATAAGTTAAGCATATATTACAAAGTAAAATTATAATTTTTCATCAACAGTTAGTGAACTACTAATTTCTTCTGGTGCTCTTTGACCTATTTTATACAGAAAATATCATACATTCTTCTGTACACGAACAAATATTTTCATCATTTCCGTCGAAAAAATCAAATATCAATGGTGAAGCTCACTACCGGTGCATGTTAAAAAAGCATCTCCTGTGCATGTTAAAGAAGCATCTCCTTATCGTTGGAAAATTCATTTTTGCCGGATAAACTGGTGGCTAATAATGAATATCTCCTTCTTTATTTTTATTTTTATTTTTTGTTACCTTTTCGTCAATTTCATCAGAAAAATCAAACGCTGATGATGAAACTCAATACTGGTGCATGTTAAAGAAGTACCTCTTTGTCGTAGAAAAATTCATTTTCGCTAGATAAATGGTGGCTAACAGTGACCATCTCCTTCTTTATTTTTATTTTTTTTTTGTTACCTTTTCATCAACTTCATCGGGAAAACAAATTTCGACGGCAAAACCCTCCACTAGCATAGCCGAAAAAGACGGAGAAACAAAAAAACAGAACAGAAAATAAAAAATGAAAAAAGAAAAAGAGAATAGAAAATGAAAAGAAAAATAAAATAAAAGAGAAAAGGATAACAATATTTTTAATAACAGGGAAATGACGCTTTTAGTCCCTGAGTTATCGCGTTATTCCAATTTCAGTCCATGTAATATCCGACTAAGCACTTTTAATCTTCAATTAAGCAATGCGTGCTATTTTAATATCTGGCTAATGGATCTCATCAAATTAAATGGAATGATGACTATTAATAAGACACTTTGGACATAGTGCATACAAGTTTTCATTTGCATGTTAGTTGTTTGAACAATAAATAGTTAATTGAAGGCTAAAAGTGTTTTATGAATAGTTATCATTCTATTTAATTTGATGAGATCCGTTAGCCATAGACCAAAATAGCACGCATTTCTTAATTGAAGGTTAAAAGTGTTTAGTCGAATATCGCAGGGACTGAAATTGAAATAATGCGATAACTCAGGGACTAAAAACGTTATTTTCTCTTTAATAAATAAAAAATGCTCATTTTTTTTAATTCACCTCTCTCACTCTCCTTAATAGAGTGAACTACACTCACTATGTCAGGTGGCTATAAATGATACGTTAATATCAGTTTAAAATTGTTTAGGGGGTAATAGGACCTTCACAAACTTTAAGTGTCTTTTTGAAAATTTGGGACAACTTTAATGGTATCTTTATGTCTTTTCTCATCATGCTAATACATGCATTAGGATCCATTGCATTACTAATACCATGAATTTTGAGTTATTAGTAATACAGACCTAATCCACAATAGAGTTTATAACTAATATAAGTATTAGTTATACATTGGCTAAAAAAATATACCAAATAAAATATTAATAATACACAAGACTAATGCATGCATTATTTTTATTAATACACTCTATCAAACACCTCTAAGTTGGATAAAATAAAAATAATATAAATTTAAAATGAACTCAATGTTTGGAGAACTTTCAAGCATTCCTTTCTTTGTCTTTTTGCTTAAGTATAAACATAGATTTTACATTGCTTTATATTGTACAATTAATCCATCTTATTTCTTTTCTTTTCTTGAATCATAATATAATTTGTTGATTTCAAAGATTTCTACATTATAATCCTAGAATAAATTTGGCGTATGACTAGCTTTGTGGATCCATAAGAGATATGGATTTAATTTTTATATAATTCTATCTTAAGAATTTAATTAATTAAAAAATATATGTTATATTTCATATTAACTGAAGATTATTTTGATCTTTTAAAAATCTATACAATAATTCAATTTATTTTAGCTATTGATTTAAGATCAACATCATTTATTATCTCATTTAAAATGTGAAGAAAATATTATTTTCGAAACCAAAAATGTTCAGAGAGTAAAGTGGATTTTACTCTTATTTCCCAAGTTCATAATGGAAACAATAATAATAAAAATAAAAATAAAAATAAAAAGTTTCCCAAGTTAATAATGGAAATAAAAAATAAAAAAAAGTTTCCCAAGTTAATAATGGAAATAAAAAAAAAAAATCCCATGTTAATAATGGAAATAATTTCAAAAAAAAGTTTCCCAAGTTAATAATGGAAATAAAAAATTAAAAAAAAATCCCAAGTTAATAATGGAAATAAAAAATAAAAAAAATTCCCAAGTTAATAATGAAAAATAAAAATAAAAATAAGTTTCCCGAGTTAATAATGGAAATAAAAAATAAAAAAAGTTTCCCAAGTTAATAATAGAACTAATTTCAAAAAAAAAAAAAAAAAGTTTCCCAAGTTAATAATGGAAATAAAAAATAAATAAAAATTTCCCAAGTTAATAATGGAAATAAAAAATAAAAAATGTTTCCCAAGTTAATAATGGAAATAAAGAAAATGATTCCCAAGTTAATGCAGGCAATCTTTTCGAGATTTTTTAGTCCCTTACATTGATTATCTTCCCTTTTGAAAGTGATTATTACTATATTAAAAGAATTTTTGCACCGTCAACACAAAAATTTACCTACTATTCCTTATATATTATGCATATCCTGTTTTACAAAAAATGGAAAATTATTTATATTCTTTTAAATGACCAGATTGTTAATCATTTTATTACACGATCTTATCTGCCTATAAAAGTTAAACTCATTATATTGAGAATTATATATATATATATATATAAAAACCAACAATCAAAAGGGTGAAAAAATGGCATCATCTTCTTTTTCTTTATGTTCATCACTAATTTTATGTGTTATATGTGCTTTTCTCACGATTCAAAGTACAAGTAACCCTTTGCATGATGTATGCGCCAAATCCAAAAACCAAGACTTTTGTTTGTCTGTCTTGAATGACTATTCTAATCAAAATCTTCATGATTTAACGGAATCAGTCATTAATTTAGCAGCAGCAAACGCCTCCGCCACTGGGGTAAAGATCAATTTGCTTCAAAGACAGACGAAAGACCCAAATCTAAAAGGGATATATATCAAGTGTGCAACTTATTATAGATGGGCTATTAGTTCTTTGGGTAATGCAGAACAATATTTGAATATGGGACAATATCAAAATTTGAACTCGGCGGCGAATACAGTTAGGAAAAATGCTGTTAATTGTGAAGCGGCATTTGGAAGGACGCATCGATATGTTTCTACTATTACTAAGGAGAATGATGATCTTCAAAATTTTAGTGACATTGTTGGTGTTGCTGCAAATCTTCTTTAATCTCCCTAAGTTATTTAATTTGCGAACAAGTTAGGTTGGAACTATTGTAATACAGAAATTAATAGTAAGATTCGTGTTACTTTATTGACATTCTCTTCGTCCTAATTTATATGACAACAACATATCCAGTATGATCCTATAGACCCTCAACCTATTTCAATTTATATGACATTTCTAGAATTTCGAGAGTCAAACCTCTATGGTTAACTTGGAAATAAAATCTTAAAGTTTTTTAAAATAAAATTTATATATTTGAAAGCTACGCAAAAAATATTTTATTATATTAACAATTTAAATGCCTATGAAAAGAGCACAGTCAAAGAATAACTCATTCTTAAGTCGCAAAATTCGAAAAATATTACATAAATTGACAATGAGAGTATATTTTCTTCGGTAGATGCTTAATTTATTGGTTAATTTAATCTATTGAGTTCAATGTTTTCTATATCATATCCTAGAATACTTCGGTCATGTTTGATATATTAGATGATCAAAGTGTATATCATGTAAATTTTTCAAACATTACAAAGAGGGCCTTAGTTAAATAGCGATTTCAAATTTCATTCAGAAGTGGGTATTTGTACACTTAACCCCTCCCCCAAGTTTGGGTCGATTATTGACTCACTCATATATTAGATTAACCCATTTTAGAGGGTGTTTGGATTGACTTATTTTTAGGTATTTTTGGCTTTTAAGTACTTTTAAATTTTTGGAGGTGTTTGGCAAAGACGCAAATACTTTACTTTAAGCTTAAAAAGTACAAAAAAAAAAAAAGTACTTTTAGCTTTTAAGCTTATAAGTCACTTATAAAAAAGCTAATCCAAACACCCCGTTAGTCCAACTAGTTAAGTTGATATATTGCACAATTTAAACCATGAAAAAGTTTGTTAAAATATTTTTAAAAAAATATGTATTTTTTATTTGACATATGTTGCATATATCATCAGTTGAGTTTAAATTCTATGAACTAATTATAACATTCATTTTTTTTAATCAGAATTGATATATAATAACAAGTAACTCTTCACGCAAACTTGATATGTACAATAACCTGCTGAATTAACAAAACAACATTAGTTGTACTAAAAAAAAATATTACAAACCATCAATGTATATAATGTAAATCATGAAAAAATAACCGAACAAGTCAAGTACAAATTCTATATATCAACATGAGTTGTTGTGCATGGTTGGCAATTAAGATTTCTTCGTTCTTAATCAGAAGTCTTACGTTCGAATCTTAAGTATGAAAAAAATCTTATTGCGAGTTAGCGTTGCCCTCAGAAATGAGCCTGCAAATCTAAATTTAGTTATATTTTTACTCCGGGAAAGGAGTGTTCATGGTCCGATTTGACTCAATTTTTGTATAAAATCAAACGAAACCATTAAAGAACATCAATTCTTTAGTTAATTTCCATATCAATTCTTTAGTTAATTTCCATAGAATGAAATATACCCTCACGGGAGGAGTTATCAGCAATCAGAAAGCAATAAAGAAGTAGAAATATGTTATTTTCTATTAGATGATTTTTTTTTCATGTAACTTCAACAATTGAAACTTTGTATTCCTTCCGTCCCAAAAGAATTAGGATGTCGAGAAGCTGATAAAAACTTGAAATAGATTAACAAGAACGATGAAGGGATACAAAAAATTCCGTCCCCAATTTCTCTATTTCTCTATTCCAATATACACATTGAAAAGATAAATTTGTGGTAGTAATTCTTACTGGGGTTGCCATTATTTATTGCAAGAAGTCAAAAAATTGAAACAATTCAAGAAAGCTTCGTCGCTTTGCCGAGAAAGGTTAATAGTTTGACAAATTTTCTAGGATTTTACCTTTTGTCTATATGTCTTCTTTTATTCAATTTTATATCACCTCCAGGAAACTTTTTATTCTAGGGAAAAGTATACTAAATAGACCAAAAAATTAAAGTATTTACACTCAAATATCCTCTCTTAAATTAATTTTGAAAATACCCCGCTTAAAAGTATTTACACTAGCTACCCACACCTGCTTTGCACGAAATCGAAGAACTGATTTGCGCCGTATTTTTTCAATCTTTCTTGTTTCAATTTTGGTCAACCATTGATGCTTTGACTAATTTTTTTATTTTTTTTTAAACAGCTTTGACAAATTGATTATGCAACCTTTTCTTTTTCTTTTAATTTTGTTAATATTTCACTTTTATGTGGAACAAATAATTAATATATGAACATGTTACGATTAATTTTGTTAGTAGCTAATTTTAATATTAGCTAAGTATTTTCAAATTAATAAAAATAGAAAAATAAAACAATTAGATTATAATAATAAATAATTAAGAAAAATATTAAAGTCACTAGCTTATTTAGTAAAATATAAATTAATAAAAAATATATTTTATAACAAAAATTATTTACTCACAATTTATTGTGATACCATGACAGTATATTTATATTGTGATGGTATTATTACGAACTGAAGTAAACCCCAATGATAGCATGTCAGTATATAAATATATTGTGATGGTATCGTGGAGGTCTCACTGGAGGATTGAAGTAGACGTCAATGATACCATGACAGCATATAGATATAATATGGTGGTATACTAATTAGTGTATCATTGAAGGATTAAAGTAGTCCTTCATGATACCATGTTAGTATATAGATATATTTTAATGGTATCATAGATTATTGACTCATTGAAGGATAATACCATGTCAAAATATAGATATAATGTGGTGGTATATTGATGATTGTCTCATTGAAGGATTGAAGTAGTCCTCCATGATATCATGTTAGTATATAAATATACTATGATGGTATCATGGAGGTCTCACTGAAGGATTAAAGCAGCTATCAATGATACCATGACATTATATAAATATACTGTGATGGTATCATGGAGGTCTCACTGAAGAGTTGAAGCAGACATCAATGATACCATGACAGTATATAAATATACTGTGATGATATAATTACGGACTAAAGCAAACCCCAATAATACCATGTCGGTATATATATATTGTCATGGTATCATGGAGGTATGACTGAAGGATTGAAGCAGATATCAATGATATCATGACACTATATAAATACAATGTGATTGTATCATAGAGGTCTCACTGAAGGATTGAAGTAAACATCACTGATACCATGATAGTATATAGTTATACTTTGATGATATCATTACGGACTGACGCAAACCCCAATGATACCATGTCAGCATATATATGCTATGAAGAAATTATGGAGGTCTGACTGGAGGATTGAAGCACATACATCAATGATACTAAGACAATATATAGATATACTGTGATGGTATCATGGAGGTCTTACTGAAGGATTAAAGCAGACCTCAATGATACCATGACAGTATATAGATATATTGTGATAGTATAACTACGGATAGAAGCAAACTCCAATGATACCATTTCAGTTTGTATATACCGTGATGAGATCCTGGAGGTCTGGTTGAAGGATTGAAGCAGACATCAATGATACCATGTCAGTATATAGATATACGGTGATGGTATCATTACGGACTGAAGCAAATCTCAATGATACCATGTCAGTATATATATATATATATATATATATTGTGATGGTATTATGGAGATCTGGTTGAAAGATTGAATCAGACATCAATGATACCATGACAGTATATAGATATATTGTGATGGTATCATTACGAACTGAAGCAAATGTAAAAAAAAAAAAAAAAAAAAAAAAAAAAAAGGGAATCAAATAAAATTACAAAGAGAAAAAAATAAAAAATAAAAATAAAAAAAAATTGAAAATATGAAATTAGTTTATGGTGAAAAATAAAAAATATTATGATTTGAGAAAAAAAAATGAATGAAAAAGGAGAAAAAAATAAATAAAGAAATAAACGAAAAAAGAAAAAAAAAGAACAAGAAATAAAGAAATTGAAAAACAAAGAGAGAAAAAAAAAAGCAAAAATAAAAGGAACCAATAAAGGAAAAAAAGAGAAAAATAAAAGCAGAAAAAAAAAAAAGAAAAGGAGTATATAAAATATAATTTGAGTGTGAATTAGATTACGGTGTAAAAAGAAAATAAAGAATAAAATAATTTATGAAAAAAATAAATGAATGAAGAAGCTATCACGATCCAAACCCGTCGTGAGTGGCACCCACACAAACCCTCCGGTGAGAGAATCATTTAATTAAACTACTCAAACCCAACACTTAAGCTAGTCTCTTTATTTAATTAACCAATATCTCAAGAGTTCTAGTAATAATAGAATGCGGAAATAAAAGGAATGGCTAAAACAACCCCTAAATCTAAAAGTCATCGTACCAAAACCACTACAATGTCAATAAAAGGGTTCAACCTAAAAACAATTGAAAATATCCAACTTCGAAAGAATGGACCAAAAATTAAGTAGAAGACTCACGGCTGCTCGAAAGATGTAACTCACCTTGAGTCAGAATACAATCTGCTCTAAAGCTGAGGTCTCGATACAGTTGCCAGAAAATGCTTTGCACTAAACAAAAAGAAGAGCACATGTAGTATCAGTACACAAGAAATAATGGTGTACTAGTAGGGTCATCGGCCAACCCAAATAAGATATGTGAACAAGCAACCATAACTTAGTAAACAAGAACAACCATGAACACCTACCATAGCACTGTACTTCAATTATGTGACACTTAGCCTTTCAAACAACACCGCAGAGTTCAATCTAGTACAAGTCAATATAGACAACAACTCAAGTCAATACTCTGACTATCAGCATTCAATCCAAGTCAATAAATCATGACTCATCAACAATACACTAAATCATGTCTCAATTACACAAGTAAACAGACAATTAAAGGGATATGCCAATCATTTCAATTTAGTCTGGACCACTCAAGGATCCAATTCAACAACAATAATGACCATAATCATAAATCTCAGTTCACACAAGGAACCAAATATAACAAGTTAACACGTAAATCCGGTTCACTTATGGAACCGTCACTCTCACTAATACCTTGAACACAAATGCTAAGGGTTTTGTGGCCGCCTACTAGCCATGACCTGCAGGGGACGAGCTCTTATCCATGTATCAAAATTTCAGACATCTAGTGTCTGCCAACCTTATATCATCAATCCCGTGAAGATGTCCAAATACCGATACATCCCATAATAATAAGTATGAATCTCGTTAAGATGTCCAAATACCGGTACATCTCACAATAATCAATAGATATCATAACAATCACAATCACAATGAAACAACGATCACACTTGTAAAACCAACAAGCTTTCAATATAACATCATTGCATGTGATTAACACCTAGGATATTATTTAACCATTTACTTTCCTTGAACATGCATTTTAACAAGTATACGAGGAAATAGTTAACATGCACACATAAATCAAGTTGGGTTTCAACTACGTTAAACCATCACCTACCTCAATCCAAGCTTGCACCACTCTATTGAACTTGAGTCTTGCCTTTTCGTGCAATTTTCGCTTGGTTGTGGTCTAAAACAATAACGTGTGTAATATCCCGTACATTTCTAACCTTATTTGGTGACTTGGAGTCATGTTTACTTGATGATTAAGATCACTAAGTAAGTATTTTGTAGTGTTTTGATAAGGTATTGGATGATATACTAGTATCAGACGGAGTAGGAAAATTTTCAGCAAAGTGGACAAACTTGCGCCACTCCCCGTTTCAGGGTGTGTGGCGCAAGCCACCTGATTCATAGGGGCTGCAAAACTCGCGCCACTGCCCTGCTTTGCAGCAGTGGCGCAAGGCACAAGGATTATGGTCTTTCCGAGCTTGTTTCGCGACGCAATGCAATGTTGATTTTTTTCCATGATTTCTTTTGGTTCTTTGGTGTTTATTTAATCCTTTTGAAGGTTTCAAATACCTCGATACACTTCCACATGATCAAATCATGAAACACAAGAAGTTACCAAAAAATGTTCAATTAAGCCATGGACGGCTAGAATGTCTAGTTTTGCGATTAAGGCTACGAAAGGAAATCTCGTAAGTGAATATTGTCGTGACGTTATGGAATTATTTAAACATGAGATATACGATGGATTATATAATTTTAGTGGGCTAAGCTAATATGTGTTATTGGGCCCCAAATTGAGGCCCAAAACAATGCCAAAATGGAAAGGCCCAAAAGGAAAAATGACCCATTCTTGTTGACTATAGAGACATGGCATTTAATGTCAAAGAAGTGGCTAAGGATGACCTAAAAGGCTCTATAAAACAAGAGAAAAATCAGATTTTTAAGTCATTACAAGTCTCATGCCTTTTTGATATTTTCTCAAACATTTCTCTCTTTCCAAAACCCTAAGACAACTATTCCCTTTGGACACTTTGGACAAGATCATCCCTTTGCAAGCTTGGGTAAGTATTTATTCTTGTGGTTTAGCATATTATATGCATGAAGTATTGTGTAGATCATGATGGTTGTGTTGGAAAGGTTGAATAGGACACTTTTGCCCTTTGGTAAAAGATGTGCCATTTTGTGAATTAAACTTGAAATATGACTTGTGGGTTTGATGAAAGAGCATGATATGGATGAAATATCAACATGTATGGTGTGATTATGTTACTAAAATTGTTATTTTCCGTAAGTGTAAATTATGGGATTTTGGCCGATATGTGCTATGAGGTGTATTACGGTGACTTGATGGATTATTTGTGATATGGTGTGAATGAGAAAGTGTAAAGAAGAAGCTTTGTTGCGAAATGCTATTGGTTATGATGTTTGGTCAATGTATGGCATGTTGTGGTATTTTTGGAATGGTCATGCCGAAATTTCATTGTAAAGGGGGGAAATGGCGTTATAGGCAATTATGTACCTTTTGTCGTCTTTTGCACTTGTAAGGTGGTTAGATGTTGACGTAAACTCCGTTATGTGTTTGTGTTGTAGAGTAAGGGGGCTGGATCATTATATTCGTTAAGATTGTGGATTCTTATTGAGAGGCTAAGGTATGTAAGGTTATTCTTGTCCGTATCCTTCTGCCGCACATATTGCTCCCTTTGCCATTGTACTTGTACTTATGTCGAAATGTTCCAAAGTATCTCATGTCAAGTTGGTTACCTATATATATTTATTCATATGTCTCTTGTACATTGAACATTGTCCCAAAATTCCAATAACGTGATAACCAACAATGTTTCAAGTTCATAACTAAAGAATGAAAGTAATGCATACTTGTTTGAGTACGGGTGGTAGCTCAAAGGGGCGAAAGCCTAGCTAGAGACGATCCCGAGGTATCACGGGTGGTAGCTTAAAGGGGCGAAAGCCTAGCTAGAGACCATCCCGATTGATTATTGGACACAGGGGGTAGCCCAAAGGGGTGAAAACCTAGCTAGGGCCGAACCTGCTTTATTGATTTATGGGTGGTAGCTCAAAGGGGCATAAGCCTAGCTAGAGACGATCCCAATATTGTTATTTACCACTGATCAGTTGGTCCCGGGAATGATGTGATTATTGTTGATATTGAGATGAATGATAAAGGAAATAAAGAATGTAAAGTACATGGTTCCACACATATGGAAATGTTGGTTTATCTATATTGCCTATTCTCTTATCTTTGATATACATTGGTGTTCTCACTTATTGATACAGTTTTCTTATTGCCTTGCATACTCAGTACATTCTTCGTACTGACCCCCTCGGGGGAATCTACCTTACTTGCTGCAGGCACAGGTACTAGTAGACCTCCATTGTAGGTTGCGGATCTTTTGCGGACATTTGGTGAGCTCCAGTTGGTTCGGGGCTTTCCGAGTCTTCTATTTACATTTGTTTTGGTCTTGTGTATATGTATAGAGCGGGGTGTGTCTCGACTCTAGGTTGGTTTTGGTTATGCATCTGTAGAGGCTTTGTAGATGTTGTGGGTCAGACGAAAGGAATGTAATGAACTTATGTTTTGTCTTGATGGCCCTAACGGCCAAGTTTCATAATTCTCATATATGTGTCATAACTTCCGCTTTTGGCATTTTATATTTATTTGTGGTGGTGATGACTATTTATGGATGAAGATTGGTTCTCTCGGGCCTTGTCGGCTTCGGGTGCCATGTCCGTCCCGTTGGAATTCGGGGCGTGACAACGTGGTGGTCTAAAACAATAATGTGGTCACAAATCAGACAATGACCTAGTATATTTGAGGATTACAACCTAATCTCATAACCCCAAGGTCGAATTCATGATCATTCCTCTTATTCTAGGTTTTTCTATCATCATTCCACCTTAATTCTACTAATTTCATGGATTTAATGGTGAATTCTAAGCATGCAATAGTAAATTAACTATATTTAACCAAAATTCAAAGGTTTTCTACTCAATTCACCTACTTGCACCAGAAAAATCACCTAGATCAAGTTAAATCTTTCCAAAACCCGTAAATTAGTGATTCTAAGGATCAATAATCGAAAAACTAGTTAATGGAAGGGATTAACTTACCTTTACGAAGGAAAATGATGGAATTTAGGTGGAAATCTCCCAAAATTACCTCTCCTAGCTCTTAGACGAATGTGGAATGAAAATAACTTTTTTGGGGTATTTTCTGCATTAATCAGCACATATCCCGCTATAGCGGCCTCGCTATAGAGGAATTCGCCCGCTATGGCGGGATTGACCAAAGCTGACTCCCGCTATAGCGACGCAATGGTAGCGGCCTACCACCCGCTATAGCGGGGTAAGCGAGGAAAAACTCAGAATTTCTCCCAGTTTTGCCATTTTTGCAACACACCCTCGAATTTCGACATCCCAAACCAACCCCTTTACGTCAAATTCGATATCTGGAGTTCTACTCACCCGAATTTACATTCGAAAGACCCTACGAATTTCTTATCGTATTAGCTACATAAAATCACCTCGAATCATATAACCTTTAACCAATCTATTCCCGAATTACCCTAGACCATACCATGCTCGGATTTCATCCAAGACTAGCCTAGCCTAAAATTTCTAACTCTCAACTCGGGAAAAACCTTAACCCGAATTGTGGTAGGCTAGACTTGCTCGTAGTGAAGAAAAGGATCGTTACAGAAGCATAAAAAAAAAAAAAAAGGAAACGAGAAAAAGAAAAAGAAAAAGAAAAAAAAGAAAAAAGAAAAGAAGTAGAGAAATAAAAAGGAAAAGAATTAAAATGGAGATGAATAAGTAAAGCTACAAGGGAAGGGGGCATTTCGTTGTAAATAGTTTGCTCTTATGGGGCATGAATGTATTTTCCCTTTTATTTAACCTTAAGGGCTTAAACTTTAATGGGCTAGGGAGGACTAGATAGATGGGTCAACTTTTTAAAACTTCGATAAATCCTAATCATGAAAGAAAAATTATGAATCCCAACTTTTCGTAAAAGATACAAATTTGGGAAAGAGATCGAATCTATGTCGTCAAAATCGTGAAATCAAATCACGATTTTTCAAACCCAACTTTGGGTGAGAGATCAAATCAAATCACGTTCAGTCACGATTTTTCAAACCCCAAAAATAAGCTTCAGAGTAAGCTCAATCATAATCTATGCTCACAAAAAATGAAGAAATTGGGCAAATTGAGTTGATAAATGTTTGCTCGGGAGTTGAAGATAATTGAAAAGAAATTGAAAGGAAACACGTTTGTGAGCTCTTACAGATATTTTATGTAATGAAATATTTCAATGCGTTGAAAGGGACGGTTTTAGTGGAATGAAAACGGTATATGAGGGCTGAGTTATGTATCAAGTGTTAATGAAAGAGAAAAGCTAAATTATGGGATTGTATGTAATTATTTTAAAGATGTGGGATAATGAGTATTAATGGTAAGGATGTTTTGGGAATTATGTAATTTAAGGATGTTTTGGGAATTATGTAATTTACCCTTATTTTAATTATTTGGAGAAGTGTTAGACTTGAAATGATCCAAAACTATGAAGAAAATAGCTACATATGTATATAAAATATTTTAAGTATGTATATATTTATCGGTTTGGTTCTTTTTTTACGATTAACATCAAACCAAGTCAAATATTATCGGTTTGTAAAACTTTAAAATCAAATCAAATCAAACCAAATCAATTTTCGATTTATTAAATCAATTTGACTCAATTTACCGATTTGGATCAATTTTTCATTCTCATTAACACTGGGTGATTAATAAAAAAATAAAGATGTTGGGGCTAAGCAGATTTATTATTTGTTTCAAGTGTTAAAAGTGGAACAATCTTGACTTGTCAAATTTAAAAGAAAATAATACAAACAAACGTGGTTTCTATTTCCCTCATACTCAAAACATTTGAACCTCAATTTTGGTTGCTAATCACTTGTGTCTGCTTACCTCAGCTGCTACTTTGAGTCGTACTGGATTGACTCTAAATTGTACTAATATTAAAAAGGGATTGTTTTGTATAAGGGGGAATAATTTCGACATAAAATGCATTATTATTTTGAGTATTATTTTATTTTGTATTTAGTTAGAAGTATTAATTTGTCCCAAGGTTATTTATTAAGCTATTTATACTATAATGATGAATAAGTTATTTCATATATATATAGTGGAATAATTAACCTCAGAAGGTATCACAAATCATATGATAACTTTATTTATCTCATTCCCGTATCAAACAATCTCATAAGGTTGCAAAATAATACCCACTCTGAAACCATTTGACAGGTTACGAAATTTTGAATTACAAAAATAAGAGTGAAAATTTAATTATCAAATTTAAGTTTACTAAGATGTTAACTTTTTATTTATTGAAATTTCCGTTATTACGAGAATATTTTGAATTTTCTAGATAGTGTTCAAAAGTTCTTTTTTTCTTAAAACCCCCAAGGAAACCTATAACCTTTATCACAGCCTCAAATCTTTAAATGAACACTATGCAGTGAACACTTTGTGGTAATCTTCTTATTGTGCAATAGTTTACAAACTACACAGAAGACTGAGCGACAGACAAAGACTGAATTCGATCCTCGATCTCCCAAATGAAAGACCCATGTGAGAGTAAAATAAGGTCTGGTGGCCCTGGAGAGAGTGGGGTAGGGAGTATAAGGAGTAACTTTTTCTGGCTATATTAAATGAATTTTCCTCGGCCTATCCAAATAGTTGTGGTGTTGCTACGAGATTTATAAATACTTTTAGTATATATTTGTTCTTCTTTGACTAATAACAGAACATTATTCAGTTGCTCGGGTCAAGTTTGGATGTCGCACCATATGTCCAAAATGAAAATATAAGAGATACGTAATAAATAATAAAAACTTTGTTTAATGGTTTTCACTTTTCAGATCTGACATGTTTTTAATTACTCTTATAAAAGAGAAGAATTCAATTGTACTCATTAAATTGAGGAAATAATCAATATAATTCTTTACAATTTGAATTAAAAAATTATTTTATTTTATTCCAGATTTCTTAGTATAAAAATTTAAAAATTGTGATGAACTACAAAATTAATTGATTCTCACTAATTTGGAGTCCACATAACCCAAACTTGAATTGAATTATTGGCTGTTGGAGACTTGGAGTATCTTCACAGACACAACAATAACGTCGACGTTTTGAGATGCCATTATTTGGACTTTTTCTTTCGTGTCACTATTCGTAGTATTACTGTATTTTCTTGTTCCTCGATTTTTATTACTATATATTGCTTTTATATTTTGATTATCATTATATTTTGCTGTAGTTATCATTGAGAATATTTTGTCATATTTTTTATAGTATTTTGCTATGACATCTTCATTTCTGTTATTTTTTTTGCCGTCGATTTGCTTTGAATGGTTTGTTGGGTTCTAAGTGTATTGTGAATGAAAAATATAAGGAAGAAAAAAATGGAGGGAAAGTGAAAGAGTAATATTTCACTTTAAGAAAGTTAAGTTAGAAATTTCTTAGTGTTTATATTGGAACACTCCCATTCATATGGATAGTGAGGCAAGAACAAGACATGCCTCGCGCCGTCGTCGTCGTCGCTCGCTCGGCTTCGACTTCGAATTTGTCAAATTCTCGATCGAGAGACTATCTTTTTGGACAAAATTTATTTGAAACTTGAGAGTTAACGATCCAAAAATTTAATATGAAATTTCTCCATTTGTGGACGCACATGGCAAGTGCGGACGCATGTCACAATGCACCTCGAAGGGACGTGACCCTTCGAGACACTGTTTCAAAGAAGGAAAATGACATGCGCGCGCAGGTCGGCATCTGCGAAAGCAGATGACCCGGCGCAAGTCAACACGGACTTTCTGTTTTGTGCCAAACTAGCACCTGTGGAGGCAGGTAGTCCTGACGGTCTGAAACAGTGTGTTTTTCTGGAACCATTGCTTCCTTTCTGAAGCACCACTTTTTGGATATAAATACCTAAATTTTTCCTCAGGTATAATGACGAAATTTTGAATTGAAAAACATCTTCTTATTTATAAAAAAACTCAAGTGTGATTTAAGAATCGTTGAGTGCGTTCGTTGTTCGACAGAGTTTGAGGTACCGCTATTCTGTCGAAGTGATTCATTTTATCCTGGGAGGATATATTCCAGAACCTCGGATACTTGAGGGAAATAATTTTCTTAAGGACACACTGTGAATTCGATGGACTTGAATCTTCATTTTTCATCTCTTTCTAAACGTTGGTTTTGCTATTTTCCAGAAAAAAATAGTTTGAACTTCATTTTGTTGATGTTCATAAGTTGGGTTGAACTTATTTTTAAGTTCAAAGTTGTGAAATACAAAGTTACAACTTCATGTGATTGTTCTTGTTTAGTTTGAATATGTGATTGAAGCTATTGTTGGAAAAATACAGATTTTTCCAAAAACGAAAAACAACAATCTTAAGAAAATTATTAGTACTTGTTAATCTGTATTTTTGGTTTCTGGAGAATTAAACCATTTGGTTTTCTACTCTGTCTAAACTTGATAGTGATTTGAAGATATAAAAACTTCATCATGAGTCAAAAATCATTCGGTTGACGATTTGAAGAATATAAAAACTTCGTCGTTAAACTAGAAACAAGTGCTTAAAGATTAAAGTCTTTATAATTAGTATTCTGAAATACTAGAGTGTTTGTCAAAGCTTGACAAGGAAATGACGAATGAAACTGAACAACGAATTGATTCGGTTGTGATTGGTGTTGTCCCAACAGCAACCAATGTTACTTCATTAAGTCGTTCAGATATTGCTGAAGCAATGGAAATGATAGAGAAATCGAAAAAATATTTTGGTGTGAACTTCAAAGAATGGCAGAAAATGATGTTCTTTTGGCTGACCAAACTTGAAATACAAATGTTCACAAGTATATATCCTCATGTTCCAGAAAAAGGAATGTTTGAAAACCAAGTGTTTGGTTTAGAAGATCTTGTGATTCGTCTCAAGATAGAAGAGGACATTAAGTTGCGTGAGAAATCAGCAATGATGTGTGTTAATCTTGTTAAAGATAATGTTGCACATAATATGAAGAGGAAGAATTCTTCTAGACAAGAGAAAGAGCAGAACAAGAAAAAGTTCAAAGGCAAGTGCTACAATTGTAGTAAAGTTAGCCACAAAGCTCTAAGTTGTCAAGTTCTGAATAAGAATAAGAAAAGAAATAAGATAAACATGTTGGAAGCAACTGGAAAGATTGAAAATCTGTGTGCAATGATCACAGAATATAATACAAATGAATGGTGGTTAGGTTCAGGAGCCACTAGACATGTTTGTGCGGACAAAGAAGCTTTTGCTACTTATGATACCGCAGGTCCCAAAGAAGTGATCTTTATAGGAAATAATGCAACAACCAAGGTTGAAGGAAGTGGGAAGATATTCCTAAAAATGACTTCCGACAAGGTATTGACTCTCAACAATGTTCTTCATGTTCCTACTATTAGGAAGAACTTAGTGTCGATAACACTACTCGTTAAAAATGGGTTTAAATGTGTGTTTGTTTTGGAGAAAGTTGAAATAAGCAGGAATGAAATATTTGTAGGAAAGGGCTACCTCTTTGACGGTCTTTTCAAACTTAATATAATGGCTGTTGAAAAGAATAAAGCTGAGGCTTCTTCTTACTTGCTTGAGTCAAATGAATTATGGCATGAACGTTTGAGACATGTCAATTACAAAATCTTGCGAAAACTGCTTAACTTGGAAGTTTTGCCTAACTTTAAGTGCAGTAAATCAAAGTGTCAAACATGTGTTGAATCGAAGTATGTTAGGCATCCGCATAAGTCTGTTGAAAGGAATTTCAATTCCTTAGACTTAATTCACACAGACATTTGTGATATGAAGTCGACACCATCTCGTGGTGGGAAAAAGTATTTCAAAACTTTTATTGACGACTGCACTAGATACTGTTATGTCTATTTGCTGAATAGTAAAGATGAGACAATAGATGTATTTAGGCAATATAAAACTGAAGTTGAAAATCAGTTGGATAAAAGAATCAAAATGATAAGAAGTGATAGGGGTGGAGAATATGAATCTCCTTTTGTGGAGAAATGTTTGGAAAATGGAATTGACCATCAAACTACAGCCTCGTACTCACCTCAATCAAATGGGATTGCGAAAAGAAAGAACCGAACGTTGAAGAAAATGATGAATGCCTTAATTATAAGTTCAGGTTTACCGCAAAACTTGTGGGGGAAAGCTATCCTTACAGCTAATCGAATACTCAATAGAGTGCCCCATAGAAAGACACAATCTATTCCATATGAGAAATGGAAAGGAAGGAAGCCCAACTTGAAATATTTCAAAGTGTAGGGGTGTCTAGCGAAAGTCCAAGTTCCTATACCCAAAAAGGTGAAAATAGGACCAAAGACTGTGGACTGTGTTTTCATCGGATATGATACAAATAGCAAAGCATGTCGATTTTTAGTTCATAAATCCGAACATCCGGCTATTCATGATAATACAGTAATGGAATCAGATAATGCTGAGTTCTTTGAACACATTTATCCGTATAACACTAGACATGAGTTGTCTAGCAAAGGGTCTAAACGACCTAGGGATGAACCAAGGAAGAATGTACATAATGAAGAGAATCCAAGGTGTAGTAAGCGAAAAAGAACGTCGACTTCCTTCGGATCAGATTTTGTAACATTTCTTCTTGAAAATGAACCTCTAACGTTTAAAAAAGCGATGTCGTCTGCGGACTTATCCTTTTGGAAAGAGGCTGTCAATAGTGAAATTGATTCAATCTTGAGCAACCATACTTGGGAGTTGGTTGATCTTCCTCCAGGAAATAAACCTTTAGGTTCTAAATGGATCTTCAAAAGGAAAATGAAAGTTGATGGTACTATTGACAAATACAAGGCAAGACTTGTAGTGAAAGGCTTTAGACAAAAAGAAGGCCTTGATTATTTTGACACATACTCGCCAGTAACAAGGATAACGTCCATTCGGATGTTAGTTGCATTAGCTGCGGTATATGATCTTGAAATCCATCAAATGGATGTGAAAACAACATTCCTAAATGGAGAATTGGAAGAAGAAATTTACATGGAACAACCCGAGGGTTTTATGGTTCCTGGTAAAGAAAAGAAAGTGTGCAAACTTGTTAAGTCACTTTATCGACTAAAAAAAACACCCAAACGCATGCAAAGTTTGACCAAACCATGTTGGCAAACGAATTCATGATAAATGAATGTGATAAATGTGTTTACATTAAAGACACTCCAAATCACAAGGTCATTGTTTGTTTGTATGTGGATGACATGTTGATCATCAGTAGAGACATTTCTGGAATAAATGCTACGAAATGAATGCTTGAGAGCAAGTTTGATATGAAAGACCTTGGAGTTACGGATATGATCTTAGGGATAAGAATTCATAGAACTCCACAAGGGTTGGCATCGTCACAGTCTCATTACATTGAAAAGGTACTTGACAAGTTCAAGTATTTGAATTTCAATATTGCCAAGACTCCATTGGATGTGAGTTATGCACTTCGAAAGAATGAAGGTGAAAGTGACTCACAATTGGAGTATGCAAGAATGTTGGGAAGTTTGATGTACATCATGAATTGTACGCGACCAGATATAGCATGCACTATTAGTAAATTGAGTCGGTACACGAGTAATCTCAATCAAACTCATTGGATGGCAATGAAAAGAGTTTTGGGGTATTAAAACATACTCAAGACTATGCTTTACATTATAACAAATATCCTGCAGTAATTGAAGGATATAGTGATGCAAATTGGATCACCGGATCAAATGAAGTAAAATCCATGAGTGGATATGTATTTACTTTAGGTGGAGGAGCAGTCTCTTGAAAATCATCCAAACAGACATGTATTGCCCGTTGTACAATGGAATCTGAATTTATCGCGTTAGATAAAGCCGGTGAAGAAGCTGAATGGCTCCGAAATTTCTTAGAAGATATTCCTTATTGGCCTAAACCTTTGGCACCAGTATGCATACACTGTAATCACCAAACTGCGATAGGTAGGGTAGGAGCATGATGTATAACGGTAAATCTCGTCATATAAGATGGAGACATAATACCGTTAGAGAACTACTCTCTAGTGGAATTATCACAATTGACTATGTAATGTCAAACGATAATGTGTCGGATCCACTCACAAAAGGCCTATCTAGAGAGGGAGTTAAGAGATCATCGAAGGGAATGGGTTTACGGCCTAGGACAAGTCGTCATGGCGGTAACTCTACCTAGCAGACTGGAGATCCCAAGAGTTAGGTTCAAAGAGATAAAACAAAGTTGTGAATAACGGTTCAACATTGTTAATAAACTCAACCCATTCTCATGATGAAGACAATGTTCAGGAAACAAAGATAAGACTTATGGATGAAAGTCTTTTAATGGTTTCTAAGTTTGGCAGATTTGACCAAATAGTTTGATCTATAGGATTAAACGTTTAGGAATCACCTATGTGAGGGTGAAGTGGAAAACGCTTCAAGGGGAATGATAGTAAAGGTCTATTCTCTACGCTCTCATGAAACCAAATTGTATTCATGGCTGAAACAAACAAAATCGTGAGAACCATAAACGGTAAAAGGCTGGTTGTGTGACTTGTGTTGTCTAGGTGTACATTAAAATTTGATGGTTTAAAGATTTCACATCTACCGATTGACCGAGTGCACCCGATGCAAGTTCACTACGGAAAGTCCAAAGGGAAACCTACTTATCCAGATGCAATTAGTCTTTGCTTGTAGATCACACACTTGTCAGAATATTTTTAGATGAAATAGTCATTCCCCATTCATGTGGGTGATTGTTGGGTTCTAAATGTATTGTGAATGGAAAATGGAGGGAAAGTGAAAGAGTAATATTTCACTTTAAGAAAGTTAAGTTCTCCCACATTGGTGGGAGAAAGAAAATTCTTAGTGTTTATATTGGAACACTCCCATTCATATGGATAGTGAGGCAAGAACAAGACGCGCCTCGCGCCGTCGTCGCCGTCGCTCGCTCGGCTCGGCTTCGGATTTGGATTTGGATTTGGATTTGTCAAATGATCGATCGAGAGACTATCTTTTTGGACAAAATTCATTTGAAACTTGAGAGTTAACGATCCAAAAATTTCTCCATTTGTGGACGCACATAGCAAGTGCGGACGCATGTCACAACGCACCTTGAAGGGACGTGACCCTTCGAGACACTGTTTCAAAGAAGGAACGTGACCTGCGCGCGCAGGTCGGCATCTGCGGAGGCAAATGACCCTACGCAGGTCAATACGGACTTTCTGTTTTGTGCCAAACTGGCACTTGTGGACGCAGGTGGTCCCGACGGTCTGAAACAGTGCGTTTTTCTGGAACCATTGCTTCCTTTCTGAAGCACCACTTTTGGCTATAAATACCTGAATTTTTCCTCAGGTATAATGACGAAATTTTGAAGTGAAAAACATCTTCTTGTTTATAAAAAAAACTCAAGTGTGATTTAAGAATCGTTGAGTGCGTTCGTTGTTCGACAGAGTTTGAGGTACCGCTATTCTGTCGAAGTGATTCATTTTATCCTGGGAGGATATATTCCAGAACCTCGGGTACTTGAGGGGAATAATTTTCTTAAGGACACACCGTGAATTCGATGGACTTGAATCTTCATTTTTCATCTCTTTCTAAACGTTGGTTTTGCTATTTTCCAGAAAAAAAAATAGTTTGAACTTCATTTTGTTGATGTTCATAAGTTAGGTTGAACTTATTTTTAAGTTCAAAGTTGTGAAATACAAAGTTACAACTTCATGTGATTGTTCTTATTTAGTTTGAACATGTGATTGAAGTTATTGTTAAAAAAATACAGATTTTACCAAAAACGAAAAACAACATGGTTTTCTTGTATCGAGGGTCTATCAAAAACACTCTGCCTATTCTAACGTAGGATAAAATTTGCATACACCCTATCCCTCCAAACGCTACGCCTCTTTGCGGGATCACCTTAAATATATTTTGTTGTTATTATTTGGACCAGACAACGGAGCAAGCCTTGGATCCAAATAGAAGGACAAAAGATATATCCAAATAGAAGGACAAATGATATACTTCCCAATTTCCATCATCTCAAATTATTTATCGTGTTTATCTTTTACACGCTTTTTAAAAAATATTACTTCTACTAATTAAAAGGGTTGTTTTATAACTATTTTACTATTTGTTATGATATTTCTTAAGATATAGTGTGTAATTTTTTTATTAAATATTTTTCTTAATTCATGAGCTTTTTTGTCTTATTAATCATCTTTTAAATGAGTCACTGTGCGTTAGGTGGGCATTAATTAATAATCAGATGCCAACAAGATCTAGTTTTGCAGACTGCAATTTTATTAGTATTATTAATTATTACAAATATAGATTCCATTAAAGAATAATCCAAACCTTGTCACTGCCACAATCCCATGGAAACTGGAACACGTTGGCACGAGGAAGTCGGGGGCACAATACGGTATTAAACATTTTGGTTCGATAATTTTGATTTTTGATTTTAAAAATATTATAACATTATGATATTAAATTAAATTGGAATGCTTTAGTATTTTAAAATCATCTTGATATTTTGCTTTGTGCTAAATTGAGAATCATAGTTTGTTCTATTTTGAATTACATATACTCATATAATAGAAAATTATGATTTTAGCTTCTTAAAAATGTCTCAGTTATATCATATTAAACCTTATATATAGAGACATATTTAAAAGAAAAAGTACAAGCAAACAATTCCCACTTAATGAGAATAAACTTTTTACCTTTCGAAAGAAAAAGAGAAATTATTTCACAAAAAATATGTCAATGTTTGGAAAGTTTCAATAGTTCGAACTCAAATGAAATGTATAAAGAATGTTTGAATTTTCATACATACTCTCCTTTCCGATGTAATTATAGAAAAATTAGGATAGAAGGCAAATTATGCTTGTTTAAAATTGAAAAAGAGTTAACAAACTAGGTTAAGCTAAAATAAAGTATAATAATATAAAAATGGAACAGAATTAAAAAAAAAATCAAAATTACAGATGCATATCAGATTTGATGTAACGTGAGCAGATTCTCGACTATCACGAAACACATATTACCAAAACAATTATCAAACCACTCCCAAAACGATGCTCTTTTTTAACCTAATTCTAGTAGTTTGTTTTTATTTGTTTAATTTGGACTTTGCACGTAAAAGTAATAATAATTAATATAAATATTTATAATATTTATATTAACTAATATTTAATCTTAGATCATGAAAAATAAAGTAAGTAACTAATTCTGAAGATAAATATTAATTTTTTTTGATATGGTAAAAGTAAAAATATAATTTTAATATGATGGATAAATAATGGTGAACGAATGAAGTACTCCCTTCATTCCTTTTTATTTGGGTTGTGCTTATATTTCTAAATACTTGCTCTTTTAATCTTTTAAGAATAGTTTGAACAAAATTTTCTTATTATATCCTTGTTCAATAGATATAATTATTATTGATTTGGAAAAAAACATAAAATTTAATTAGAGGTATATTGATAAAACTACTTTTAACTTTATAAGAGTAAGAGATTTATTAAGGAGTGTGTCCAATCCAAATGAAACAAATAAAAAGAAATGGAGGAAGTAATACTTAAGTTTCAAGTAAGGTGGCAAATTATCACATAAAAATATACTCAGCTAAATTTGGGCGGATCAATGCTTTGCTCATTTATTAACTTGGGTGGGCCAATGCTTCACTCATTTATTAGCTAGTCTATTTTAGCTGGTTAAAAATGATGCTAATATGTAGCTTAAATTGATTGAGGAAAATTTTTGTCAAAAGATTATTTTTAAAATATTTATTTTATTTGATATGTTATATACAATTATAATAAAGAAAAAAAATTTATTAGGTACTAAAAATTATATAAGAACAGACAAAGTAATTGAAACTTAGTAGGCGTTTGGACATGTGATTTCATGTTTGTAATATGAAATTATGAGATGAAATTAGTGTTTGGTCATGCGATTTCATCTCATAATTTCATATCATGACATGAAATCTCAAATTCTCCAAATAACATGATTTGAGAATGTCAAATCATGATTTGGGATTTTTTAAATACAAAAATTAATCCACAAATTTATATTTTGTACAAAGAACCCCATCATTTATATTTACCAACCATTTATTTCATGTGTAAATAAAATTTATATTTCATATTATTACTTTTACCAATCTTTAAACTATTTATATCTCATTTAACCCTTACTCTCACCAACATATAGCCCAATTTGATCATGAGAAATATTTACTTTTTTTTGGAAAAATCTTTTTATTTTATTAAAAAATAATTTTTGACCATAAAAACTCCAAATACAGCTTAAATTTTATTTGAAAAAGTGAAAACAAGTTTCAACTTGTTTTCTAATTTCAACTTCATCATTATAGTTAAAATATCTCTCCAAAAAGATATGACCAAACACAACTCCGACTTCAATTTCAACTCCAAATTTTTTTGAATTTCATGGTCAAACGCCTACAAAATTTATTATTACATCAAATCAACTCCTACTTTATCATTTATTATTCACCAAATTTATCATTTGATCGATAAATATTGTATTTTTTTAGAATAGTTTTGTGATAGTGTATTATACTTTTTTATGAACTTCTATTTATTCTGGTAAAATTGTATAAAGAATTGATGCAATTTTGATAGTTTTCACAACTTATAGGGTTTTTTGTTTTATATAAAAAAAATACAACTTAAAATCCCAAATTGCATGTCCAAACAAAACTTCAACTTCATCTCATATGATTTCATCTCACATGGCCAAACGGGCCCTTAATAAGAATCGTGTAGATTGAATTATGACTTTCATTTCAACCAAGAAACTTTTTGTTCATTTATTAACTCAATCTATTTTACCTGTCAAATTCGACCCAACTTATCCATTTGACACTTTCACTTTGAAGATCCAAAAATTTGAGTAATTCCTTTTTTGTCCCTTCAAATACTGTTAGTTTTTTTAATTTTTCTTTTTAAAATATTTAATGAAGAGTTTATATTTAACAAAAACTTAAATAACTAATATTATTAAGAATAAATTTAAGAGATCATTTTAAACTTACAGCAAAAACAAAGATACTCCTGCCATTTTTGTCATTTTCTCTACATTATTAATGTCATTTAAACATTAATAATGATTTACCTACCATATCTTTTTGGTTACTATTAAGCCATGTTTAGTAACATTAAGGTCGTTTGGTTGGCGCACAAATTTATATCAAAATTATATTTTTGAAATTAATTTATGTCACTTTTTAAGTTGGATAAACTAACATCACATTTAAAACATAAATATATATCAAAATTAATTATATCTTCAATTATTTTCACATAACATAACTTGGGAGGTGTAGAATTGATTCCCTTCATCAGCAACCTTGTCATTCAGATTTCATCGTATTGTATTTGTTAGTGTGATTTATATTTTTTGTGTGATTTGTGAGTTATTGCATAGGAATTGATTTATCTTGTGCATACTGAAAGAATAGCGACGGAATTTCCAAAAAAAAAAACAAAAAAAAAAACACTTTTCAAATAATTATGACTATGAGGAATCTAAATTGGTCCTCAAAAGTCTGCTTTTGTAGTAGTGCTATAAGTATATCCATCCAACGGAACGGAATCATGTAAACATTTCCACACACAACAAATTCATTTCCTTCTTCTTCTCCTCCCACAAAATCACTCCCATATTTCCTCTCTCTCTTTCTTTCTTTCTTTCTTCTGTGAAACACTTTTCCCATTTTGAAGGAAAAATTGTTTCGATCCCTTGAGTTTATTTACTCAAAAAGAATAATCAGAAAATGGCAGGTCAACAAAAGAATGTGGGAATCCTTGCTATGGAAATTTACTTTCCTCCTACTTGCATTCAGCAGGTAATCAATACACATGCGTATATGTAATAGCTGTTTTAATTTGATTGATGGGGAAATACGAGCTTTGTTTCTTTTGTGCGATCGGAAATAATATTGATTTCTATGTTTTTGAATATTTTTTTTTGAAATGAAACAGAAGGTTTTCTGTCTTTTTATTTTAACTTTTTGTTGGTGATTTGATTTAATTTAATTTAATTTATTTTTGGGGTAAAGAGTGAGAAAAGTACTTGTGTTGTTGCGATTTATAACTTGGAAAGCTTTTAATCATTTTTTAGTAGCGTTGTTATTTTATTGAACATTGATATTATTCTGCTTTAAAATAGAAAATCTCCTAATTCTCTTTACACCTAAAATATGTTATTGTGAGTTTCTATATGCACTATTAGCTTTACGAGTTTTCTATCTCACCTATTCCTAATTAATTATTAAAACACACCTCAAATTTCAATTGTTCTCTCTTTCTGCCTGAAATATCACCATTGTTCAGGTAGGGAAAGGGAACATTGATAGTTGAGGTGTGTTTCATAAATAGTGGTGATAGTTTAAGAAATTGACACACTTGATAGTTCAGCATGAAACTAAAAAAAAAACGAGATACTTTAGGTATCTTTTTGAGCATTCCACGCAATACCTGCCACCTCCCACCACCAACATGTAGCAGTTTTCTCTATCCACCAAGGGTAGGACAAATGAAAAGAAATCCCCTAGTGTTTGTATTTGTGTTTGCCGGGATTTGAATCTGAGATCTCATGATTCTCAACTCACTTCATTGACGGCTACATCTTGGGTGCTCTCCTGCTTCCAGTGGCGGACCCAGGATTTATGGGCGTGGGTGCTCGGGAGGTTCGAACACACATATTGACTTCCAAAGTTTTAAAGTTCCACTTGGAAACTAAAGCACCCATCTAACTTCTTGGTTTACTGGGTGCTTTTCTAAGTCTTATACCAATTTTTATATATTTTTTATATAATTATACCTAGTCTGCGTTGTATTTAAAGGGTGCCGGAGCACCCCAAAATTGGGCATAGGTCCGCCCCTGCCTGCTTCCGTGTTATACAGAGAGTTATAAATATTTTCATGCTTGGGATCATTGATCAATTGGAATGTGATTCAGTAATCAAGTTAAGAGCTTTCTTTGTTGATCTATAGCTGGCAAGCATAGATATTAATAGTTTATGCTTGCATGTGAGATATCGAGTGCATTCCTTCTCAAACTTGAGCAAATTAAGAAATCTTATAATTCACACACTAACGTACAAATCTTCAATCAGATTAAAAAGACTCATGGCAAATGCCGAACCAAGTATAGTGTAACAACAACTAAATTTTCCAATTATTTCGGCTCTTAACTAAGTTCACATTGATTACAAGAGATTGCTGTTTTTTTTGAGATAATTCACCTCTTTGTGATTTTATGTCTACCTCGTCCCTTTTGGAACTTTGGATGATCATAGTTACCACATCTTAATCAGTTTGCAACCACGGTCTTTTTTGTTCTTATCTTTTCTTGTGCTTTACCCCCCTCTATAAGCTCTTTTCTGACACTAATGTAAAAGTAACACTTGATTATCTTATCAGATCATGAGTAAGTTGAATCAGCTAGTAAACGTTGTTGGATTTAGTTTTCTGATTTCTTCAAATTTCGTTTCCTATAAACTATGTATAGGAAACATTGGAAGCTCACGATGGAGCTAGTAAAGGGAAATATACAATTGGTCTTGGACAAGATTGCATGGGATTTTGCACTGAGGTGGAAGATGTTATATCAATGAGGTATTGCCTCCATTGCTATTGACTAATCTTAACTAGCTTTAGAAGCTCATAATGCAAAATTGCTCTGTTGCTTCGAGTGTCTGTAATTTATCTGGTTTATTCTCTATTTTAAGGTAGTTGGGTTACTTATGGTAACAGAATGACAAAATAACTTTGATCCTGATGTCTCATAATTATTCTCATTTTATTGTTTTGTCTTCAGTTTGACAGCTGTTACTTCCCTTCTGGAAAAGTATGCTATTGATACAAAGCAAGTTGGTAGACTGGAAGTTGGAAGTGAGACTGTTATTGATAAAAGCAAATCGATCAAGACGTTCCTGATGCAAATATTTGAGGTAACGATCTAAGTCCCTAGGCAGCATCGGTTTAATACGAATAGCCTCTTTTTCGCCATTTTATGTTATGGTGCAGTTCAAGATGTGTTTTATCTCGTACTTCTATGACTTCAGTCACTGTATCCCAGCACAAAGATGTGCAGTCAAATAGACATGAAATTCTTTAATTCACTTAATGCTGCATGAAATATGTTTTAATCTCATTTTAGGGCCCAAATCTGCTCATTCATTTGGTTTCTACTTTCTTCTAATCCATAATGAGTTTTCCTGGCTTTTTAATCGCGCCATCTTTAGTGAATAGGCCGTGGCTGTTTGGTTGCATCAGCTATGTTCTTTGTCCTTGTTAACTTCTACTTCACCTATTAAAGCTTTATATTTTGGTATTCACTTATGTTGATTATCATTTCTTGCTTCCTGGCCATGTGCAACATGCAGAAATGTGGGAATACTGACATTGAAGGAGTTGACTCAACTAATGCATGCTATGGTGGAACTGCTGCACTGTTCAACTGCGTGAATTGGGTGGAGAGCTCTTCATGGGATGGACGCTATGGACTAGTTGTATGCACAGATAGTGCGGTAATGATCATCTCCTGTAAACATTTCTATTGCGTGTGTGTATTGTCAAATAGACTTTGAATACACGTTCTTTATTTGGCATGTAGCTTGAAATAGACTTGGGCTTCTTAGTTGCAATTATAAGGTTATGAACCATGTTCCAATACATGGATATACCTGTAAAATTTATATCATGTTCGTCTATTAGATGTACTCTGTTCACTTATTAGAGATCTTCGTACAGGTCTATGCTGAGGGACCTGCTAGGCCAACTGGAGGAGCAGCTGCCATTGCTATGCTAATTGGCCCTGATGCCCCTATTGTGTTTGAAAGCAAGATCAGGGCTAGTCATATGGCTCATGTCTATGATTTTTACAAGCCCATCCTAGACAGTGAATATCCAGTAATTCCTTCTTATCTTTGCAAGTCTGGTTAATTATCAGTTTTCCCAAGCATGCTTTGTGACTGTTGCTTTTTCTTTCAACAGAACTTTGAATGAAATCTTTAGTAGGTCCATTTAAGGTTGATTCATGTTCCGATTGTGGTTTTGCACTAGCTGATGACGGCTTTCAAAAGCTATCACTGGCATTTACTTTGACCTTTATAATGAGGGTTCTTTTATGGTTCTGATTTGACAAGATTAAGTGTATTGCATTATTGTCCATATAAGTTTAGCATCTCATCAATTTCCTACTTTAACAACATTTTTGTGTGTTTGCTGTGTCATGATTGCCGAAGCTTCAAAATATTCCGTACTTGGATCTTGCATGCCTATTGTGTGTGACTGTTGAGGAACCAAAATCTGCAAATTAGAACCACCTTCTTAGCAATCCAGTCTCACACTGGTCTTTAAATTGTTATTTAGGTGGAAAAACACTCATTAGTCATTCCGACAATATGTTTCCTCTGTACTTTTCGTTGGTAATCTAGTGACAACTGGCTTCTGAATTGTTCATTTAAACAGAAACCTGTTCGTATGAAACGAATTTCCTCTGTTCTTCTTTCTACATGTTTAAGCAATATTCATTGCTAGTTTTGGCAGTGCCTCTTTCTTTTCTTGTTCTCCTTAGTTCATTCTTGCAGTTCATAGTCGATCTGATAATTCTAAGTAAATTGCTAATGTATCCTTAAAAGCTGTAGCTTATAGATTTGAAATAGAAAGATGGTTGACTGGTTTGCAGTGAAAATAGCAGGATTGATGATGGATTTGTGCAGGCTGAATTGTATAAAACCAACCTTTTTATCTTTTTTATTCACCTTGTGATGAAATTGTTGGCTGCAGGTGGTTGATGGCAAGCTTTCACAAACTTGTTATCTCATGGCCCTTGATTCTTGCTACAAGATTTTATGCAACAAGTAAGCTGCTCATTGTATACAGTCTTATATTTGAAGTAGATATCTTGATTATCTGGTATTAATTGCCTTGCTGCATTTCATATTCTAGATACGAGAAATTGGAAGGCAAACAGTTTTCGATTGCTGATGCAGCTTACTTTGTGTTCCATTCACCATACAACAAGGTAGTTTATAGAGTCTATTGTGGATTGATGACTTTATTTGTACTTCTTCTCTATATAAAATTTTAATGACACTTGGATATTTTATTCAACTTCTGCAGCTTGTACAGAAGAGCTTCGCTCGGTTGGCATTCAATGACTTTATGAGGAATGCTAGGTGGGTTGCAAATCTTCTCTTTCAGAGGATTTTCTTTTTATTGTTTAAAAGGAATTCTGTTGTCTAAGAATTTTTGTTTTCCATTTCCAGCTCCATCGATGCATCTGCTAAAGAAAAGCTGGCCCCATTTTCGTCTCTAAGTGGTGATGAAAGCTATCAAAGCCGTGATCTTGAGAAGGTTCTCTCTTGAATTTTACTCTCTTTCTTCCTCGAAAAACATTCTAATTCATTTTCAAGCGACTTGAAATATATTCCAGCATATTCTTTTAAATGCTAAAAATGAAGTCTTAAGGTAGGATAAATTGATGTCAGACTACACTCTGATTGGAACTAACGATGGATTATTATTACCCATGTACAGGCATCTCAACAAGTTGCTAAACCGTTTTACGATGAGAAGGTGCAACCTACCACATTAATACCAAAACAAGTTGGCAACATGTATACTGCTTCTCTGTATGCTGCTTTTGCATCACTCCTTCACAATAAGCACAACGCATTGGTAATCAGGAGACACTTTCATTTTTGGTCCTTTGGTTTGTTCATTCCATTTTCTGTTTATTCTAGTTTCTGAATGATTTTGCTTCCTCAGGCTGGAAAGCGGGTAATTTTGTTCTCCTACGGTAGTGGATCAACTGCAACAATGTTCTCCCTCAAGCTTAATGAAGGTCAACATCCTTTTAGCTTGTCAAACATTGCAAGTGTGATGAATGTTGCAGAGAAATTGAAATCAAGAAACGAGGTACACGCTATATTCATCTTTAATCAATATGAGGACTTTGACAATGTTACTAACCAAGAAGTTAGTGATGACCATGTAGCTTGCTAATCCTCTTTTTTATGTCCATGTCTATGTTTTCAACATAACAATCCTTGACAATCAATCTTCTCTGGCAGTTCACTCCTGAAAAATTCGTCGAAATTATGAAACTAATGGAGCACAGGTATGGGGCAAAGGACTTCGTCACGAGCAAGGATTGTAGCCTTCTAGCTCCAGGAACCTACTACCTCACAGAGGTGGATTCCAAGTACAGAAGATTTTATGCCAAGAAAGCTGCTGAAAATGGATTGGCCAATGGTCATTGAAGATAGTCCTATCAAGCAGCAAAGTGTAATGCCAAGAATATGGCTTGTGTTGTTTTAGTAAAGCTGTCTCTATTTAAATAGTTTTTTTTCCTGATTAGCTTCTTTACCTTTCTTTTTGAGTTTCTTTGTTGTTTTTTTCTATTGAAGTTTAAGAATTCGATGTTTATTGTGTTTGCTTTAGAGCTAATTTATAGATGATTGACAAATCATCACTGTAATCTTGATTGAAATTCATTGGGCAGATTGGCATTCAAAAACTATTTGTTTCTGTGAACTTCTAAAATATAATCAAAGTAGATCTGTCTCTCACATTGTAGTAATTTCTTTCAGCACAATAGTAGAATATGGTCATCAATGGTTGCTACTGCATAAACCCCCGGAGGCTTTAATTCGCTCCACCTTGCTCCGCATAGCATAATTTATTATTTTCAGCCCGTCCTGCCCCACCCCGCAAAAACCGACCCCGCTTAATGACGACTTTTATTTCTGATTGAATTTATATAAGAATATTTATGTGTTCTGCTTATGTGCCCCCCACCCCCCACTCCTACGCACACCAAGGCGTTAAAGTTATCCGGATTGTCATATGATAATTTGATTGATTTGATCTATACGCTCGTTCTAGAATGTCTATTTCAACCCTCACAAATCTCATATGTTTCCACTCTATGGAAGTGTAGGAATGCCAATGAGATGGTGTGGGTGCGGAGCAGTTCGGGTTTGGACCTATGTGAGTGTGGGATGGTGCAGGTTTGGAACTGTGCAGGTGCAAGGAGGCATAGGCGGACCTAGGTGCATTTTTGTGATGCTCTAGCACCCGTTAAATTCGATGCAGATAAGATATAATTATATAAAATATGTATAAAAATTGATATAAGATTTAGAAAAGTATCCTGGAAACCAAGAAGATGACTGAGTGTTTTGATTTTCAGGTGGAACCTTAAAGCTTTGGGCGTCATTCGAATCTACTGGGCACGCACAACCATACATCCGGGTCCGCTGCTGCTAGGAGGGGCGGTAGATTTTTTCTAAAAGATGTTTCTTCGGGTTGCCGGGTTGATGCGGGTATGAATATCATTGTTCACTATAAAACGCTTCAAACATGAGTTTTGCATTTATTTAATTGTGATTAAATTAGTTATCTCAATAGAATTTTGCGAGAATATCTAATACTTGTTGGATTTGAGTTTCTGGAAACACTTGAATAGAAGTGCCTTCTGTTTTTCATTTTGAATTTTGCATTTCTGAGACGTGTTTTATTTCATATTTTAAGAGAATTCAACCTTATGCTCGAAAAAGGGAAACTTACGTAAATATACTCTTTGCTAAACTAGTTTATCAATATGGTCTAAGTATACATTATATTTTGACTGTATATGTTTTGTATATATTGTGTAAAGATATGTATATTTTATATGTACTAGTCTATGGGAACGTGCGTTGCACGCTTGTCCCATGTGGCCATGTCAATTAGAATAAATTTTAAATTAATATAGATAATATTAAACATGTAAGTAACGACTAATTAAAATTTTGAAAGTAAAGTACAATAATTTGTAGCTATATACAATCAATTGAATTGGTATGACATTTTTCTTGTGTAGTTCTTCTGGATGACATTTTCCTTGTCTTTTGATATTTCAACAACAAATAGTTTGAATGGGAACATGAGCAACATTAGTTATGTTTGCAAATGCTTTGCGACTTAAAGCTTCTGTCTCGTCTTTAAGAAACTGTAGTCTCCTCCTTTTATAGAGTGGCATACATATCAAAAGGTTATTGTTGAATGATAGTATTTTAAAAAGATTGTACATAAATTTAAACAAATATGTCTTTCAAGAAACATGACTTGAGAAAAGAAAATTTGATTGACCAAACATAAATTGCTTCTCACCAAAAATATTTTATTAAGAGTACTTTTCAAAATAAATTGTTTTTCAAAGTTTGATCGAACATGCATAAGACTACCCCAAACACGTTCACAATAGATTTTGCCAATTGACGATTTTGAAATTTCAAGAGATCACATAATTGAAGACGATTCTCCGAGATTATAGAAATCTAAAATAACTAATTCATAGTTATTTCAAAGTTCAGAATAGATTGTTCTATCAAAATTTTAATATATTATTGTATTACAATTACATAATTGGTTATATAGTCAAACCTCTACAACGTCACCTCGTTATAACGACATTTCACTATAGCGGTCTGATTTTCTCCGGAATTGGCTTTTCATGTTATATTTTATTTCTCTATAACGACATTATACCTATAATAACAATAATGTTTATTATAACAGTGCACTCTTTGTAAAATTACCTCTCTATAACAACATACTCAATTATTATGTAATAATATTTTGTAAGAAATATATTATGTACAAAATAAAATACCAAAATATTTATGATAATCATTATTAATGTCATGCACACAGTAAATTTCAAGTATGAATTACTAATTTAAAGAAAAAGATTATATTTGAGTGGTGTATATCAGTTATTTCATAACTTCACAAAGAAAGACTACTAATATTTGTCTTTTTTATATTCATCATCTTAATCATATTTTTTTTTAAAAAAATGGAACATCATATTTTCTGAAGTAAAATAGGTGAATTGAGTAAAGATATTGAGATTTTAAACATTCTTTAGAGACTTCAGCGTTACCACCTAATTCAACAAAACATGTGTTATGAAGTCTCTTTGTACTTGCATGAGTCAATTGAGATTCTGGTAACAAAATCTTATAAATTCTCGATAAGCAGACGATAAAACAAAGAATATTAGTATAAACCTAACAAAATAACACTTTATATGCTTGAAATTTTTAAAACTCACAGGTTGAAGAGGAAAATATTTTAGGTTATTGGAGAGGGAGGGCCATGGTGAAGACTGAAGAGCATGTAAAAAAAATGTTCTCGCAAGTAAAATAGACGTGTAGAAGAGTTTTAATAGATCCTAAATATAAGGAAAATAATTAAACGACCATTTTAAATATAATATTACTGAAAGAGTTTTAGGGTCCGTTTGGGATTGCGGGTAGAAAACTGTTTATTTGAGAATTACTTTTTTAAAATAGCTTTTCAGATAAGTGCTTTTGAAAAAAAAAACAATTCATGTTTGGTACATTCATTTGAAAAGTGCTTTTGATAACAGATTGTGTTTGGATAATCTTTTTTAAAAAGTGCTTTTGAGAGACAAATGACCAAAAAGGACATGTATGAATAAACTTGTACTACTAAAATCATTTTATAGAGAAAATTTATTTTAAATATCTATTATAATATTTTTAATTAAAATTTTATTTTTATTTAATTAAAAAGTACGTACCATAAAATTTTCAATCAATATTTAAATACATAGATACATTAAAAAATATTAAATAATAATATAATATTACTAAATTAATTTAAATATTACTTAAAAACATCAAACAAAAATGAATTTAAAAATTATTCCATAAATTAAATCAATACATATGAAAAAATTCACCACAAAAATAAGAATTCCTTCACACAGCACAAAAATTCTCAATGATTTCATTCCTAATTTTATCACGCAATGTCTTCATACTAGTAGAAGATCTGTCTTGTATTTCTATTTGTTACCTTTTTTTTTTGATACATTTTTACTGTGTCAAAATTTACTAAGAACAAGCAATCATATATGTACACTACATGATAACAAATATGTCACTTTTCATGAATTATTTATTTAAAATTAAATATTCGAGAAAAAAAATTTACAAGTGCTGTCAAAATACCATTTGATCTTGCAACGTGATTCGACTGTCATTTATTATCATTAATAGTAAAAAATAAAGAGTTGTATATTCTTCGATCATCATCATCAATGATATTTTTTATTTTACTTAAAAAAAATGAGTAAAAAATAAAAGAATAACATATAAATCATAGAATGAAATAAAGAATTATGATGTAAATATAAGTATAAAATTTTAAAATAAAACTTATAAGATATGCTAATTAAGTAATAAGGGATGTTTTGATATGTGTGTGTGTGTGTGTGTGTGAGTGATAGGGATATTTTTGTCATGAAAAAAATAATTTTCTGCTTCTGCTTCTGCTTTTTTTGAAAAGCAGAAATTTTCTGCTTCTTTCCAATAACAGAAAAATTGCTTCTGCTTCTTTTTAAAAGCACTTTTGCAAGTTTACCAAACACCCTTCTTTTAAAAAAAATAGAAAAAAGTGCTTTTTTTGAGAAAAAAGAAATCTCAAACAGGCTCTTAATTGATTTAAATAACTATATATAAGGAAAATAATTAAATAACTATTTCTAAATATACTATTAAAAAATAGTACTCCCTCCGTCTCAATTTATGTGATGTAGTTTGACTTGACACGGAGTTTAAGAAAGAAAGGAAGACTTTTGAAACTTGTGGTCTAAAATAAGTGATAGATGTTTGTGTGGTTGTAAATCATTTCATTAAGGGTAAAGTGGGTATTTTGAAGTTAAATTGTTACTAGAAATGTGTCATTCTTTTTGGGACTAACTAAAAAAAAAAGTTTTTCATATAAATTGGGACAGAGGGAGTAATTTATGATTTTGTCTATTATGGAGTCTTTTAATGAAAGACAAAAAGTTCAAACAACATATATATATATATATATATATATATATATATATATATATATATATATATATATACTAGTTTCGGGTACGCGCTTTGCGCGTGTATTCATATTAGAGTATATAATTTTTTTTTAAAAACTCAATTAACATTTCAATTATGGACTTTAACTATAATAGACCATCCAAATATTTTTCATATAAAATAAATTCATTTAATGTAAGATTGAGAGTTGTTTGACATACTCTCCAAATTCCTTCGTATCTCAACCCGCAAAATTAAAAAATCACGCCCCGATCCACATAACCTTTAAACCCGCATAAAACCGCCTCACACTCATACCCGCGTACACCCACCGTACGTTTTTTTTAAAAAAATAATAACTTACTACTCCATTTAACGTATGCAATTCAGGAGCCATCAATTTATAACTACCATTATTTATCTTCATTAAACTAATTAGCAGACTTCGAACGTCTTTTAACCCCTCTTTGCTTAGCCAATGATTTTTCCACCAAAAAGAAAAATTATAATCAACAATCCTTGAATTCATGTTAATTAAATTCCTAGAAATTATTGGATCATGGAAAACCTTTAAAATAACATACACACACAAAAAAACCAATATAGCAACTGACGTCTTAGATAATTTCCTTATTGTGGAATCGTCGTCATTGTTAGAATTTATTATCCTAACTCAATAACACAAGCCGTTGAATTCTTTCCAATCTTGACGTAATTGTAGCATCTTGAAGCTACATATATAAATCCAGTTCGATATTGCCCGCTACAATTCCTCCCGATAAACCCTACGATAAGATCACAAAAAGCTCAAACAATGTATCTCTACATTTGATATGTAGTTAAACATTGTAGCATGTAGGATTGCACTTCAAAATTATCGACATATTTTATAGTTTTGTTGATGAGAGAAAATATTAGAACTCTTACCATATATATTTTTTTTCTCGTTGTACCAGTGCCTAAAGTCTCTAAACTTGAGTTCTAGACTATTCAAGATGTAAGATTCATCATATAAAAAAAATGCTTAGGTGATTACAATAGAAATTGCATCTTCAAGCGACTCACTCACTTAAAATCTCTTCTACTTTTTCCTCTCAGGATCTTGGGCAGCATACATTTTCTTCTTCTTTTGTTCTTTGCACTCAAAACGATTGTATGGCTTTTGCCATATTGCAATGTCATCCTTTTCAAGCAGAGTTCCTTAGCTACCTCTTCAATTCTGATTTACTCACCAATATGGTCACCCCTTGTTCTTTCCCAGCCTTTGACATGTTCATAAAGTAGGCACCATCTAATCCACTACACATCAATGCAAATAATTTTATAATAACATATAAAATCATATTTAAATTTAACAGAGAAGCACTTTTATTTACTTAATTATACGCATCAAATTGGACCCACGGAATAAGGCAAAGAGAGCAATGGACCATGTCAAAAGCTCTAGATGGATGGGGAAGCCTCTTGGACGCGAGCACTCCAATAGAGCAATAACATTTCTCTCAAGAGAAAATTCAAACAATTCTAAATAAATAAAAAAAAGAATTTAGCTCCTAAACTAAAATTTCTATTTATCTAACTCAATAAATGAAGATCTCTGCATAACGAAATTTCTTAGACTAAGTTGCTCGGACTCCTCAAAAAAATTGCCGCATCTGTGTCGAATCGTCCTTCAAAAATATTTTTTTTTGGAGGATCCAACACGCACCCGCCTATATTTTTGAAGAGTGCGAGCAACATAGTTCCCAGATACCTTATTATTTGGACTCCTGTAATGTATTTATCGATACCATGACAAACGACAAACTTTATACAGAGTTTGAAAAATGTTTTATTGACGTTTTCTTAAAAACGAATTGCTTGCTTTGACAATAGATATTAACACTTTTAACATTAACAACCTAAAAATCTTCAAAATATTAGCAATACAAACATAATCATGGGCTTCTGAGTATGATATCTATACCATTTGCTTTTAGTATATATGAATTCATTCAATTTGCTTGAGGAAAAAAGGTGTATATATATTGTTTTTAAGGAATAGGCTAGTAAAGAAATTTTTTTTTTACCTCTTTAGTCTTTACGTACCTCTTCTCTTTCTCCAATTTTCAGTTCTCCTCCATCTAGTAATAGCATCTGTGGCATGAATCAGTTGAAAGATAT
Source organism: Capsicum rhomboideum (assembly GCA_031232105.1). NCBI lineage: Eukaryota > Viridiplantae > Streptophyta > Magnoliopsida > Solanales > Solanaceae > Capsicum > Capsicum rhomboideum. Next base: position 19,540,323 of record CP124714.1, read on the forward strand.
ACTTAAAGAGGAATATAATAACTCACCATCACACTAACAATTAAGGATGATATCAAAAGTTAAAATTATATTGATATTGATACACGAAAACATATTCTAAACAATTAGGTTAATGAAAAACGTACTACTTGTAACAAACTAACTATAACTAAATGGACTATGATAAAGCCGAGAATGACAACCTGAAAGTTGCGATGGAAGAAACCTCAATACTGATAGTTTTTGTAGAATATAATTCTCCTCGATCGATTTGTTCAAGAATCTAGCAATCCATGATAAAAGATGGTTGGCTAATAAGGCCATCAATGAATCATTGTTTAGTAGGAGAAGGAAAAAATATAAAATATTCTTTCAAAATATAGCTAAGAACGATATTACGTATGGAACACATTAATCGAAAATTATAATATGAGCTATATAAGTTTTATTAATACATTGATAAGCATCGTACCTATAATACATAGGAAGAATTAGCAAAAAAAAAAAAAATTTAATATAAAGGAATTGTAACGACCCATTTTGTCGTTACTAAATTATCCATTCCTCAATATTAACTTGAGTCCAAAATAGCTATCATTTTGTTCATTGTGTGACCTCAAGCTTTTCGGCAAAGATTTTAGCCTTTCGATGTGTCTAGATAGACTTAAGCCTGATGAATTTAATTATTCATGAATACTAATATCAATCCTTTAATTTGGAAGTTCTTTAGATATTAATTAAGGTCGTACAATATCCTAGCACAAAGTTAAGTTGAAAATATTTTTTAACCAATAGAGTTTCGATATGGGTTTCTGTTAGGGCCAAATTCAAACGATCATATCTCCTAGAATATAAGGATTTAGGGGTCCCAATACCCACCAAATCAAAGATCTATGAGTCTTCTTTCCAACGCAATAAACCGTTCGTCAATCCGAGTTTAGAATAAAAAGTTATGACCATTTTACTGAACACTGTCCGGGCTGAAACGGAAATTCGCTGTAGCGAAAATTCTGGTGGTATTTAAATCATATTTAGCCGATTTTCAGGTCCAAAACTCCAAAACTTCATTCCCCAACCCTAGAGAGGTGATTTCCCAAGGTTTAGAGTGAAATTTCTTCATTGAGGTAAGTTTTTCCATCATCTTCTTTGTCTTTTAATCCATTAACATCTTAGAATCCTTAGAAAGACCTTCAATGGTGAAATTTTGGGTTAGAGCCTTTAATGGTGGATTTTTGAAAAAAACTTATGGGTGTTCTTAATATCACCTAGAACTAATTCTAGATTATAAATTAATGATTTCTAGTATGAACTTGGTAAACTAGATTATGTATTTTGTTGGTTGGAAATCTTGAATTCCATAAAGATGAGACCTTTAGCATAAAAACTCCATTAATGGAGATGGGTTAAGTTTGAAAGAACTAGTTAATAGTTAATTGACCTTGGAGAATGATATAAACCTGGAATTAGGGTAGAATTAGTGGGTTTTGAATTTGCAAAGATATTTATTTAAAGAGTAATTGATTAATTACTCTTATAATTGTTTGATATTTAGATAATTGATCATTCCGAAGCATGAAGAAAGGGAATGAGCATCCTTGACATGACTTGTTGATTCAAAAAGCTTGGCGTCCAGGTAGGCTAGGTTAATGAGTAGAAGACTGTGTTATTTCATATTTTCATAATTTATAATTGATGGGAGAAAGCATGTCTAGGCCTGCAGACATGGAGTTGAGGTGAATAAAGACATAAGAACTTTACTTTAATCCCGAAAACTATGTTATTGATTGATTATGTGATATTTATGATATTATGTGTTATGTGCCCGAAAGGGGATTGTTGTGAATGAAGTATGTGGACATGATGTTTCTTAGTTGTTCTAGTGATGAACCTAATTGAGTTATAAAGGTTTAAGTTGCATATTGTGCCATGATAATGGTGAGGCCTAAGGGATAGATGACTTGAATCATTGTGTGCATTGTATTATGCGGAGAGAGGTAAAGAATAATGATAAGGTTGAATGCGCTAGTTATGGGTGGTGATGTTAGAACCCAAGTTGTGGTATTTGAGTAGGTTATGATTTAATTAGAGTTTAGACTCAATTTAATTGTGTGTTTGCTCCTAAATTGGATGCTTGTTGATTGGTTTTCGTACATACTTGAATTGATGATATTTGGATTGTTGATACTCGCATGAATAATTATGAAAAATCCAACTTGATCGAATCGTCTTGTGATTATGAGTGTACTTGTAAATTTAGTACGTCGTGTTGTATCCTGAGAGATAGTATGAAGTTGATAAAATATACATAATATGATTATGGAGGATCGGGTACCACGCCGGTACGGATATGGATGTTGATATTACTTATTTATGGAGGATCGGGTACCACGCCGGTACGGATATGGATGTTGATATTACTTATTTATGGAGGATCGGGTACCACGCCGGTACGGTACATGGACTTAGATTGTCCCCTGCAGGTCATGACTAGTTGGGCAGAAATAAGTCCCTTAGCATGTGTGTACATACTATTGTTGATAAATGAAAAATCTTGATTCATAATGATAATGTGATTGAAAAGAATGCCTTGAGTAAAGAAGGCTTGTGATATACCTTCATACAGGTTGAAAAGTGAATGATGAATATTTATTAAGAACAGAAAAGTGGAAAGATTGTTAGTAGCAATGTGGCCGACATTAAATTTCAGTATTGCTATAAGACGTGATTGGATCGGGTGCCACGAGCCGGCATGGTAATATTAATAATAAAGGAATTGATAATGAAGTGATCTAAAGTGATGAATCCAATGAATAATCTCAAAGAAACAATCCCAAAGTTTCAATAATTGAATTAATCTTTCTCCAAGAGTATCTATAAGGTTTGCTAATGAACCTTGAGTTCTCTTGTGTGTTTTACTGAGATGTGAGTTGATTTGTATTCCCTGTTTGATTGTATCCTTGAGATTGATTGTGTGACATGTACTTGGAAAAGTGGAACTCTGTGCTTACTTGCTATATGTTGGTCGACTTACTTTATTTATACTTGGTGTGATCTTGGCTTATCCGATTGGCTAGTTATTATTCTTTAATATTATAAGAGAGTGTTTGGTTGTTAGCCCGAGAGTTTAGTGTGAGTTATCTATGATTATTGGGTTGATCCTATAGATGTGGATAATGGAAACGACAACGTGAATAAAAGGGTGATAGTGATGGTTTAGTGTTAGATTGTGGTGGATGGTGTGAATTAGTGAGGCTAGACTATGCTAGTGGTGAATATAATCTCATTAATAGAGTTGGAAAATTGTAAATTATATTGGCAAAGTGTTATAATGATATTACAGCCTTAGTAGAATTATACTCTATTAAGATGTCATGATTTCTTTTCTTTGATTCTATTTTATGATTATGTGGACTAACACTGGTCGGCTGATGATGCCTACCAGTACGTGTGTTTGTACTGACCCTACTCTTCTACATCCCTTATTGGGGTGTAGACTGGATGCAGGTTAGTTTGCAGTTACTAGATCAATGGCGATATTCAGCACTAACTTCTGCACTTCCTTCCTGGCAGATGTTAGAGTCTTTGTGTTATTTATTTTATTGTCAATCTATTCTGTAATAGGTAGCTCTTGTACATGTCTGACCAGGTCTTGGGGTAGTGAAGGACAGTTGTAAGAAGTTTTTTTGAAAAATTTATTTATTGGTGTTTAATTTACTTTGTTATATTTAATTCAGTATTCTCTTAAAAACAGAAGTCTTCCGCATATTTTTGGTTGGGTAATAAGGGTTCTCCTAGCTACTTAGGATAGCGTAGGTGCCCGCACGGTCCGTTTGTTTGGGTCGTGACAGGAATTGTAAAGATTACTATCTTATAATCGTACCTATATATTAAGCGGGAATTTATAAACATGGCACAAACTAAATATACCCTCCCACAATATAACAATGTAGAAAGAATCAATGGTAACTACAAATAGTATATCTATATGCATCAGTTCGAAACTTACAATACAACTACATCAATTATATTGTGAGTTTAAAAAGGCGAAAGACTTGCGGGAAGAAGGAAACTAAAAAGAAAAAACATATACCTCGATTACTTTAGTAGAAGCCTTGCTGCTCATCAATTTGACCTCTTGATATATAAATACGTAGTCTTTATATTCTTCTAGAATTAATATGATTTTTAGACTTCACATAGAGGTAGGATATAATTGCCTCATAAACAAACGAAAACTCAAAAATCCTAAACCTAATTAAATATACAAGGGACGGCAGTTTTGTAGTAACTATAATTATATAAAAGGAAAAATTTAAAACTCCTAAACAAAGAAAAACTCAAAGAGTCCTAAACCTAATTAAATATACACGGCAGTTTTGATTTGTCAAAAAAAATAATTATAGTAATTATAATGATAAAAAAAAATAGTGAAAAGACGATTTTGTCTATTGCAGAGTGTTTTAATGAAGGACAAAAAGTTCAAATCACTTTTCTAAGGGTATTCACACTTTTAATATATTGTAGATATATATTTGAGTGAAGTGTCAAAAACACACCTAAACTATCCCCATTTTTTGAGTTTCACAACTAAACTATTGGGAGTTTGAGAAACATACCTAAACTATCACTCATTAGTTTAAGAAACACACCTCAAGACTGACTGAACTAAATATTTATTTACACACACCTCTAGGCGCGTCTGGCCATGAAAAATTTGTCCACGTCACATTTTTTTAATTCTTTTTGCTAACATGTCATTTTTTCACTCTTTAATATTTTTCAATTAATTTTTTAAAACCCTAAACTCTCTCTTCTTCATCATTTTTCTTCATTTCTTCTCCTTATTGCATGCTTTCTCAACCTCCTCCTCATCATTCTTCTTCATTTATCAACACCTTCTTTATTCTGTTCTTTATTTTCGTCTTGTATAGAGCTAACTAGATTTGTTCTTCATTTTTTTCCCTTGTACTTTTTTTCTTCATCTTTATTTTGTTTATGCCTTATGGTCTTCAATATTTGTCCTTTTGATCGGTGAAGAATTGTCCTACAAAGCTACAAACTAAATTCCATGTCAGGTCATGATAATTATGAAAATAATATTTGTTCCTACAAAAGTTGTCTATCTTATTTTTAATCGGAGGTGTCATTAACCAAATCCAATCATCGAAGCCAATTTGGACACATTTATTGATAATAGTGATCGTGGTTAAAAGGATGTGTATGAGATTGCCAGCTCATTAGTTTGTTAGGTTAGTAGTTAAGTAATTAGTTAGAGATAATTAGAGTTAGTTAGTAAATGAAGTCGGTGGAACGTCTATATATACACTAGTGTAAAGATGTAAACATTTCTTCGGATAGAATCACCAAAAACAGTTATTTTTCTCTCCAAGTTTTCTCTCTGTTTTCATTTTACAATTTTCTTCTTTTTAAACTTTAACATGGTATCAGAGCAGGTTTGATTGACGATAATTGTAAAGTTCTTCAGCTCGAGGAGCTACAATGGTGACTGATAAAATCGATCACAATCATCCAATCTTCATTCATCCATCGGACACATCGGGAATATCAATTGTTTCAATTCAACTTACTGGATTGGAGAATTACGCTATATGGAGTCGTTCTATGAGGCTTATGATTTGGGAAAAAACATATTTTAGGATCTCTCAAGTGGGAAGGTGAAAAATATTGATAGAGAAGAGGAAGTACTCTACTTAGTCAATCAGAATATAATTCAACCTCTCAATCCTGATATAGTATTGGTTGCTAAAACTACTGAAGACAATTAGTTTTTAGACCAGTTAGACATCAATATATGGCATAGGAGATTTGGACATGTGTCCATATCAGTGCTAAATAAAATGATCCCTAATAACAACAAACTATTGTTAGTGTAGTAGATAAATATTTTGTTTGTCCTTGTACTAAACAAATCAGATATCCCTTTCCAGCAAGTAGTATCAAAAGTAGTAATGCTTTTGAATTGATACACATGGATCTTTGGGGACCTTAAAAAACCTCAACTATAGAAGGATACAAGTATTTTTTGACAATAGTGGATGATTACTCAAGAATGACATGAATTTACCTGCTTAGATTGAAATCTGATGTGTGTTATTATTCAATATTTTCTAGCTTTTGTGCAAACACAGTTTGATAAAACTGTTAAAATATGTAGAACTGATAATGGTATAGAATTTGTGAATGAAATGCGTGGAGCTAAGGTTAGAGAACTAGGTATAGTTCATCAAATAACCTGTGCCTATTCCCCTCAGTAGAATGATGTAGCTGAGAGGAAACACAAACATATATTAAAAGTCACAAGAGCTCTCAAACTTCAAGCTAATATCCCTATCATATTCTGGGGGCAGTGTGTGCTTGCAGCTGTGTACATCATTAATAGAATACCTTCTTTTGTTATTCACACATCTCCTTATGAGATGCTTCACAAGAGAAAACCATCACTACTTCACTTTAGAATTCTAGAATGTTTTTGCTATGCTAAACACCATAATCAGATGATAAGTTACAGTCTAGAAGTAGAAAAGTTGTATTTATGGGATACTAAAAACACATAAAGGGTATCTACTGTATAACTAACCTATTCTTTGTTCATAGAGATATTATCTTTAAAGAAACTAGGTTTGCTTTTAAAGATAATATATCTAATAAACCTCTTTTTAGAAGCAGTGAAACCTTTCTATCTGAAGAGATGGATACTCACCATGATCATATCTCTTGGACTAATGATACTATTTTACATGACACGGATAGTGAGCATGTTTGTCAACAAATGGGGATAAATCATAGTACTGAAACTTATGGATCAATAGCTCAAAATAATGTTGAGCAGGCAAATCGAATGCCTTTAGTACAAAATCCATCTGAGAAGCACTCAAGCATCATGGTTCAAACAAGAGTTTTATCCAGAAATAGACTACCACCAATATGGATGAAGGACTTTATATCTATAAACTCTATTCATCATGATCTTCCTACATCATTGCTAATTATGTATCATATGACAACTTATCTTCCAAATATCAATCTTATTTGTCTATTTTCTCTTTTGTTACAGAACCTAAGACTTATGCTGAAGCCATAAGTGATCCTAGGTGGGTAGAAGCAATGAAAGCATAAATAGAAGCACTACAAAGCAATAATACTTGGACAATTACCAATCTTCCGGATGAAAAGAAACCAATAAGATATAGATGCATTTTTTTTACTATCAAATACAAAGCTTCAGGAGAAATTGAAAGATTCAAGACAAGATAAATTGCCAAAGGATATAGCCAACAAGAGGGAGTTGACTATCTAGAGACTTTTTCACCTGTAATTAAGATGGTAACAGTTAGAACAGTTTTAGCAATTGCAATATTCAAGTAGTGGCATATTCATCAAATGAATATTGATAATGCATTCCTTCAAAGAGACTTGCATTATGAGATATATATGGACCTTCTACAAGGTTTTGTGAGTCAAGGGGGATCTTAATCAATATGTAGACTCACAAAGTCTTTATATGGATTGAAACAGGCACCTAAACAGTGGAATGCAAAGTTAACAGATACATTACTCAAGCTTATATTTAAACAAAGTTTAATTATCCTCTTCATCGTTACATATAAATCTTACGTTTAAAATCTCGTGTTTAAATTTCTTCCGATTTGGAAGTTACAAAATTCAGGCTAGGCTAGTTTCGCCCTGTTTCAGAGCGAAGGGTAGTCTAGAGAAATCTGAGAATAATTTAGACCGGTTCGGCGAGAATGGTGTTAATTCCTAGTTATCTAAGGCAATAAGAAACCTATAAGTTTTTACAGAACTGAATTTAGGTTAGTAGAACTCCCGGAATTGACCTTAGCGTAAAGGGCATCATTTGGAATATCCCAAGATCAAAGTGTGTTGTAAAAAAAGGAAATTTTAGGTGAAGATGTACTTACAATCTCGTCGACACCGCTATAGCGGCTGGCAAACCGCTATAACGATGACCGTTATAGCGGAGAAATTACCGCTATAACAGTGGTCAAGGACGGTCAATGCCACTATAGCGGTCTGGTACCGCTATAGCGGAAGATATCGCAGTTTTATGGGATTCCCCCCCCCTCCAAAATAGTTTATATTTTCTAAACTCATTTTGGGATAAGAAAAGGGCGATTTAGGGCGAAACTCATCAGTTTTCCTCCGTTTAACTTCGTTAAGGTAAGGATTTCATTCCCTTTAACTTGTAATTACTTATTAATTCTTAGAATCCTTAAATTACGGAGTTCGGAGAGGGTTTTATGGTGGATTTTTGGATGATTGCTAGTACAAGGGGTGAAATTAAGTATTAGGTTAATGTGTTTTGTTTATTAACCAAGAAATTGGCCTTGCATTCCGTTAATTCACTAAACATTTTATGAAATTCGTAGTTTTAGGTGAATTACGGAGAAAATAGCCCTAGAACGATAAGGGAATGATCATAAACTGACCTTAGGGGGCTGGGGGTGAGTTATAAATCTCGCCATGTTCGGTCATTTCGTTAATACTGTATTTGTATGTATATTTTAGACCACAAATAAGCGAAAAAGGCACGGGAAGGAAAAACTCCGGCTTAGAGTTGTGCAAGCTTGACTCGAGGTAGGTGATGGTGGTGCAATTAATCCAACTTGTATTATATGTTCATATTAACTACTTGTAGTGTGGTTGGTTAATGTATGCTTATGGGTGTGGTCCATGCATTGTTTACTTGCTTTATGAATTGGCCTGCCTTGTATTGTGAATTGTGGAATGTTTCGGTATTTGGGACGTTCTCACAGGTTATGGTTGGATTAAGGATTACAAACATTCATGTCTGGTGTTTTAGTACATAGGCGGTAATTGTCATCTGCAGGTCATAGCTAGAGGGTGGATATATAACCCTTAGAATGTATGTATGGGTTACAAGGTATGTAATGGTGTGACGGCTCTTTAAGTGGACTGGGGAAACTATAATTGCTATGTTTGATATTAGCTTATTTATCTTGACTTGAATTGACTATGTTTGACTTGGTGATAGTTGTTGACTTGTTGGTGTTGCCTCTTAAATGTGATTTGTACTTGTGTGCTGAATGTATAATATGTGAGCATGTGTTAGCTAATTGTACTATATTTTGGTTAAGTGTTCATATTTTCATCTTGGGTTAGCCAATGACCCTACCAGTATACTATGTTTTATTGTGTGCTGATACTACACCTGTATTTACTTCTATAAGTGCAGCATATATTGGAGCGGATCCTTCGAGACCTCACTTGTGACTTCAGCAGCTGATTTCTGGATTTCAGGGTGAGCAGCATATCCGGGCTACCATGAGATCTATCTGCCTTGGACATTCTCCTTTGTTTGGACTTGTTACTTTCCTTTAGTTTTGGGAGTTGCATCCCATCTTGACATTTGTAGTATGTTTTGGTAAATCGAATTTTGGGTTCTAGGGGATTTCAGCTTGGTATTTTGTTTCCGTATTTATTAAGTTGTTGGATTGGCTACTTATTAAACTATTTATGGGATAGTTTTCGTATTCAATCTAAGTGTTGTTTAATGTTTCTGGGGTTGTTGGTTCTCCCATCGGGTGAGTACTGTGGGTGTCACTCACGACGGGTTTGGGTCGTGACAAACTTGGTACCAGAGCCTAGGTTTCGTTGATCTCGTTGTACCAAAATGTTTCAAGTAGAGTCTCGCTAAACGGTACGGAGACGTTTGTACTTTTCTTCGGGAGCCTATAGGGCTTTAGTAAATCTGTATTTCTTGCTTCTTTCGTGCTATGACTTGATTTCAATTGGTATCTGGTTATCCATATTGGTATATGATCTCTTCACTTTTTTGTCCGCAGATGGTGAATACTAGGTCTAATGGAACCCAAGCAGCAGCCCCTGCACCGGTCGCTCTAGCTGAGGAGCCAGTTGTGAGGGGAATGGGATGATTGAGGGAGAGAGGATGGGGACGAGCCACACCTGCTAGGGGTGGAGCTCACGCAGCTGCTGGTCAGGATAATGAGAGGGCAGCATCCCCACCCCCACCTCAGGATCATTTTAAGGAGAGGGAAGCAATAGAGGAATAGGAGATGGAGCCCGAAGTCGCGGCACCAGTTAGGCCTGCAGCTCTACCTCTCATGTCTGCTGAGGTTATTCAGCAAGTGTTAGCTTTTCTGAGCGGGTTGGCTGGGACTGGAGCCACCCTTACTGTTCCGGTTTACCAGGCTCTAGTTATGCACCCTACTATTGCTATGGCTCCTAGGATGGATGAGACTTCGGGCACAAATGCTTTTCTTTACCTGGGTTTGGGTTCTGTGTGTTGACACCCAATTTTGACACTCCTTTTTGTCATTTTACTCATTTTTAGCCTTTATTTTGTTATGAGGTCAAAATCTCTATTTTTACTTATTTTTTATCAAATCTTGTGCAAATAAATATTATTTGTATTATTCAATATCATTTTATGACGATGATTATTATTATTATTATTATTAATCTTCACTTGCAAAGGAATTTTATTTACTTACTCTTTTATCTTATTATCTCTTTTATATTTAGTATTTCAACAACTACTCTTGTTATATATTTTTAGTAGAATTTATTTAGACTCAAATATATATTGAACTCAAATTTCAAATTCAAATTTTATTCAAATCTTTCCATATCCATAAAATCCTCCTAAAATCTTTTCTTTAGGTAGAAGAATATTATTCTTCTCAAAAATTTTCCCAAATCATGACATGATCTCAAAAAAAAAAAAAAAAAAAAAAAAAAAAAAAAAAAAACTTTCCAAATTAATATTTTATTCTTTTCCTAATTCTAAATACTTGCTATAAATTATTCCTCTACCATTTTTAATTCTTGATCTCTCTCATTATAAATATTGCATTCTCTCATTTCAATGAGAGATTGTTCTTTATTATTGACACTCCCACTTTTCTTCTACACAAACATGACACACATACTTTTGTCCACACTCCTATCAGTGTGGTCTTCTCCATCGGCTTATTATTGACAAATTGTTAAAAGTGTTGTTTACTAGAAGTTTCTTAGATGGAGACTCACACTTTTTACACGCTTTGGCTATCATTACTCTCCTCTCGGTTTACATTTTTTAGCTCTCATATTGCGGGGAAAGGAAAGGCTGGTTTTTGATTTCTCTTATTGCTTTTGCTATTTACTGGTTAGTATTATATCAAAATAATTCAATTCGTAGGTGTAGCTCTCTATAGTTTAAGTCCCTGCTTTAGTTTATACATATTTGATTTCAAATGCTCTAAGCATTCTTTAATGGAAGCAAACAGGTACGCTACATGACTCATATGTGTTTTCATTCTCCTAATTCGTTATGTGTAGAAATAACTGCTACAGAAATTGATTTGCTTGGTGATGTTCAAATTGCTTGTCATTTTCCTAAACTCTCTCTATTTCTTGGGTTTAAACATTTCTACACATGTTTGATGCATGTTTAGATACTATGGATATAAGTGAAATCTTCCTGTTAAATCTTTCTTATCTCAAGTTGTTTATACATGTTACTGTGCATATGGAGTATGATATCTAGTCTCGATTTGAGTACTGCATGTTAAGAATAAATATCTTGTGTTACTTTGGGTGATGTTGTCTTTGATATGGCTAGCATATTAAAATTATTAATTTTTTAGCATAGTAAACCATTTTCCAGCATTTAAATTAATTTCCAGCATATTAAAACTACTTTTCGACATATTTTAATTAGTTCCAACATATTAAAACTATTTTCCAACATTTTAAGTTGATTTCCCATATATTAAAGCTATTTTTCAGCATATTTAATTAATTCCCAACAATTGTTAATTAATTTTCAGTATATCAATTCAATTTTCAGCATATTTAATCAATTTTCAGCATCTTAATTCAATTTCCAGCATTTTAAAATCAAATTTCAGCACTTTTAAATTATTTTCAGCATATTAAAACATTTTGAGCATCTTAATTCAATTTCCAGCATTTTAAAATCAAATTTCAGCGCTTTTAAATTAATTTCAACATATTAAAACAATTTTTCAGCGAGTTTATGTTATTTCCAGCATATAATAATAATATTTAGCATGTTAAAAGCTTTTTTCAGCAAGTTTATTTAATTTTCAGCATATAATAATAATTTTCAGCAATTAAAATAATTTCCAGCGTACTAAAATTAATTTTCAGCACTTAAGTTTATCTTCCAACACATTTAAATTGATTTTCGGCACTTGAATCTATTTTTCAGTACTCTTGAATAAATTTTCAGCATTTAAGTTTATTTTCTAGCACATTTAAATTGATTTGTAGCACTTAAGTTTAATTTCCAGCATCTTAACTTAAATTTCAGCATTTTAATTAACTTCCAGCATATTAAAAATTATTTTTCAGCAATTGTTAATCAATTTTCGGCATATTTGATTAATCTTCAGCATCTTATATTAATTTTTCAGCATAGTAAAAGTTATTTTTAGCATATTAATTTAATTTTCAGTATACTTAATTAACTTTCAGCATTTTTTAATTCTCCTACATATTTAGTTAATTTTCTGCATATTTAAATAAATTCTCTGTATGCTTAATTTAATTTTCAGCATTCCTAATTTAACATCTTGCGTTTTATTTAATTTTCGACACGTTGAATAAGACCCCTCGCTTAGAAATCATGTCTATAAGTTTCAATCACGTAAAATAAATAATTGTCTTTTTAAGCATGCTAATCACCCTAATCGACTTTAATTAACCAAGGGGCTTGCTTGAAACCATTACGTGCTAGTTGCTAGTCCTATTTGTTTTGTTTGACGTAAATCCTCGAGTCTAATTAGGAAGCCTAAGATTGTCTTTGCGTCTAGATCCTCATCCGAAATAGGTCGTCCAACGCCTCTTGGACATTAAGTTGGGACGGGTAGGCATTTTTAGGAAACACAAGTTTTGTCGTTTTCTTTAGAACGCTTTTAGGCTTAATAACCAATTAGGTGGGGTGGGTAGAACTATCGGACATGTTGAAAGTTGATTCGAGCAGAATCCGACAATACGATATGCGACATTGTCATCCTTTAATAAGTCGGGCGCTGATCCGAATATGATAAAATTAACTCCTTGTCCTAGTCTTCTAAATCGTCTTTGTTTTTCTTTATTTTTGAGTGTTTTATTTATTTGGGATAGTTTAGGCTTACCATTTAAATGAATCTTTCGGTTATATCATTGTAACTCTTCTATCTTCTCGCTCATTCGATTAACAGTCTGTTTATATATTTTACTACTTTATCACTTAGATGATTACTAATAATTGAGTTGCATGTTTAGTTAATTTATAATTTTGATGTTTAAACACTTAGTCAATATTAAGTTAATAAAAATAATTGACCTTTGCTTATCACGTAAATCACCCACGTAATATATGAGTTCGGCCAAGACCCACATTTGTGGACCTCGAAAGGTGCCTAACACCTTCCTTTCGAGGTAACCTGAATCGTTACCCAAATTTTTGGTGACATAGACTAATTAAATAGTTCGTAATTAGTTTAGAATGGTCCCCTAACGCACCTTAATTTGTTAGGTGGTGACTCGTCACTCTTAAACCATCCCAAAAAGAATTGTCACGTCGAATTCCGCTTTTTGCGAGAAAAATGGGATGCGATACTGTGATGACTGGTACGGAACATGATCTGCTGACTAAGTTCTTGAAGATGAAACCTCCTACGTTTTAGGGTACAGAATCTGAGGATGCTTTTGAGTTTATTATTGATTGCTACGAGAGGTTGCAAAAGATAGGTATTGTGAAGCAACATAGGGTTGAGTTGTGACTTTTCTATTGGAGAAGGATGCTAAGCAGTGGTGGAGGTCATATGTTGAATGTCGATCACCTGTTTTGCCTCCTTTGACTTGGGAGCAATTTCATGCTCTATTTTTGGATAAGTATGTACCCTGTGCCCTCCGTAATCATAAGAAGGATGAGTTTTTGGCTTTGGATAGGGTGATATGACTATTGCGGCTTATGAGGCAAAGTTTCACGCTTTATCTTGCTATGCTACTCTGCTGTTGACTACAGAGGAAGAGAGGATTTGTCTCTTTGTTAAAGGCTTGAATTATGATCTTCAGGTTTTGACTGTGCAGATGACTTCTGCTGGAAATTGGGTTTAATGATGTGTCAGACTATGTGAAAAAGTTAGAAGGTGTGGCACAGGCGGGACAGGTTAAGATGTTAGCCAAGAAGTCTCAAAATTTGTGAATTTCAGTGGATCCTATTCTAAGGGACAACAAGCCTTTTCAGCTCGCCCTATTCAGTCAGCTATGCCAGCTTTTACTGTGGTACTGGCTAAAGGACCTTCTCAGACTCAGGTTGTTAGAGGTCAAGGGGATTCTTATTCTTCTGCCAGTCGGCCTTCTCTAGAGATTGGGTGTTATCATTGTCGTGTTGTTGGTCATTTTAAGAGGCAGTTTTCGGTGAGATAGGTGAATGACCAGACACAACAATAGGCTCAGGCAGTGGTTCCAGCTGGTAGAGGAGGGGGTAATGACAGGGTTCGTCCACTAGGTGGACAGGAAAATCAGGCAGGTGGTCGTGGTAACGGAGGCACAAGAGCGCAGTCAGGTAAAGATTTAGCTCAGATTGATGACAGGGCCCATTGTTATGCATTTTCGGGAAAGACTGATGCCGAGGCTTCTAACACAGTAATCACATGTACTATTTTTGTCTGTGATCGGATAACTTCTGTCTTATTTGATTAAGGGTCCACTTATTCTTATGTATCTGTTCAGTTTGTTATGAGTCTGAGTCTGGTTTGTGATATTCTTGACTATTCTGTGCATGTGTCGACTCCTGTTGGGAAGTCTGTAGTAGTTGCCCATATTTATTGGTCTTGTCATATATTGTTTGTGGGTTTTCAAACTTGGGTAGACTTAATTATCTTGGATATGTTGGATTTTGATGTGATCTTGGGTATGACCTGGTTATCTCTGTATCATGCTGTTTTAAATTGTAATGCCAAAACAGTGACTCTAGTTATGCCTGGAATGAAGGAACTAGAGTGGGAGAGAGTGTATAATGCCAAATCGGTAAGGATTATACCATATGTACGGGCTAGGAGGCTAGTGGGGAAGGGGTGTTCAACATTTCTAGCTCATCTTTGGGATGTGGGTACAGGGTCCCCTTCTATTGAGTCGGTTCAGGTAGTTTTTGAGTTCCAAGATGTGTTCTCTTCAGATTTATCGGGTATGCCTCCGGATAGGGATATTGACTTCTGTATTGACTTAGAGTCGGGCACTCGCCCTATATCTATTCCACCTTATCGAATGTCTCCTGTAGAGTTGAGGGAACTCAAACCTCAGTTGCAGAAACTACTTGACAAGGGTTTCATTCATCCAAGTGTTTCACCTTGGGGTGCTCTGGTTCTTTTTGTCAAGAAGAAGGATGGTAGTATGAGGATGTGTATCGATTACAGGCAGTTGAATAAGGTCACCATCCGAAATAAATATCCCTTGCCTCGCATAGATGGTTTGTTTGATCAGCTACAGGGTGCAACAGTTTTCGTAAAGATTGATTTACGATCAGGTTATCGTTAGTTAAAAATTAGATAAAAGGATATTCCAAAGACAGCATTTAAAACTCAGTATGGTCATTACGAGTATCTGGAAATGTCTTTTGGATTGAATAATGCACCTGCAACTTTCATGAGTTTGATGAATGGCATTTTTAAGTCATTTTTAGACTCTTTCGTGATTGTGTTTATTGATGATATTCTTGTGTAATCCAAAACTAAGAAAGAGCATGCAGGCTATCTCAGTATATTTTTAGGAATTCTGAGGGAAAGGTGGTTGTTTGCTAAGTTCTCCAAGCATGAATTTTGGTTGTCTTCGGTTACCTACTTGGGGTACGTGGTTTCGGAGAAGGGGGTGATGGTAGACCCTCAGAAAATTAAAGTAGTTAAGAGTTAGATTCGGCCTAGTTCAATGACCGAGGTGAGAAGCTTTATGGGTCTTGCCAGCTATTACCGTAGGTTCGTCAAGAACTTCGCAGCTATTGTAACTCACTTGATAAGGTCGACTCAAAAGGAGGTGTCATTTTTTTGGTCAGACCAGTGTGAGGAAAGCTTTCAAAAGCTCGAGACACTCTTGACTACAACGCCTATTCTTTCGCTGCCGGTTGAAGGTAAGGATTTTATTGTATTTTGTGATGCTTCACTTTTGGGTTTGGGTGTTGTGTTGATGCAGGATAAGAATGTGATTGCGTATGTTTCAAGGTAGTTGAAGCCTCATGAGAGGAATTACCCAACCCATGATTTAGAGTTGGCAGCGGTAGTTTTTTGCTTTGAAGATTTAGAGACACTATCTTTATGGTGTCAAGTGTGAGGTCCTTACTGACCATCGTAGTCTGTAACATGTTTTTACCCAAAGGGATTTGAACTTAAGGCAGAGACGGTGGATGGAATTGTTAAAGGAATTGTAACACCCCGTACATTTTCGAACTCATGCGAAGACCTTAGCATCGATGGAAGCATTTAAATTAAAGATAGTAAGTGAATCATGTATTAAATTTATTGGGCTGAATTTAGAGGCATGTTTTTGGACTCAATTGAGGCCCAAATTTAATAAATAAGAATGGGCCCAAATGGGTAATGATCCATTTATAAATGGACCAAGTCAACATACCAATAATTTGGCTTTTCTTGACCAATAATATGGCTAAACTTGGCCATAAAGGGGTTGTGGAAAAGGGAGTATTTAAGCTGAAAAATCAGCTCATTTCCACACAAATACACTTAGAAAAAAATCAGATTTTCAACACAACACATTTCTCTCTCAAAGAAACCCTAGCCACCCTAAGCTTCCTTAAGGATTTTTGGACAAAATCTTCCACTTGCAAGCCTTGGTAAGTGTTTACCCTTGTATATTAATGTAATACATGCATGATATATGGTTTGAAACATGTTGGTTATGGTTAAAAGGTATAGGGCAGTCCACTTTTGCTTTCGGCTAAAGGATTTGCCTTTTTGTGGTTTAAACTTGAAAAGGGGTTTAAGGCCTTGAAGGAATTGAATCATATGGACTAAATTTCAGTATATTTAAGTGTGGTGTTGTCCCTAATTCGTTACTTTTGTGTATGGCTTGATGGAAATGTTTTTACGTAATTTTACATGGAATGTTGGACGTAGTGAAAAGAGAATACTTTCTTGTTGTGCTAAAGTGATTCTAAAATTGTTTGGGCTATTTTTGGTATATTGTTGTGGAAGGTATTTATGTGACTTGATGGAATAAATATGTGGAGTTGTATTGAGGCGGAAATGTAAAGTAGAAACTTGGTGTAAAATCCTATCGGTTTGTGATGTCTACGTTGATGTGTGGACTGTTTTGGTGGTGTGTGGACTGATTTGGTGTTGTTGTTTTTCTAAAGCAGTAAGTTATAGTGTAATGTGGTGGAATAATGTGATTTGGTAGTATAATGAAGGGGGGAGTGATGCACCATGTGTTTTGGAGGTTGGACGGTTTTTACTTTCCATTAAGCACCTACTTACCGTTTTGTGAACTTGTAATGTAGTTAGTGGTTAACGTGAGCTCCGTTATGTGCTTATGTAGAGTAACACGTAAGGAGAAAGCTGGAGTGTTATATTCACGAATAAGATTGTGTATCCATATTGGGGAATTAAGGTATGTAAGGTTACTCTTTCCGTATCCTTCTGCAGCACATAGTATCACATTGTCATTATACATGTTCCATTCCGAAATGTCCAAAGGTATTCCATTCCCGGTTTTTAATCATTGTTACACACATGTTCCTTATACATTGATCAAATGTAATTCATATGACCCATGTTCATTGATTAATGTTCCAATAATGTTCCAAAGTTTCCTTAACATTGTAACCACTAATGTACCAATCTCATAACAAAAGAATTGAAGTAATAAACACTTGTTGAGAACGGGTGGCAACCCAAATGGGCATAAGCCTAGCTAGGGGCGATCCCGAATAATTATTGGATACAGGGGGCAGCTCAAAGGGGCATAAGTCTAGCTAGAGACGAACCTGCTTTATTGATTTATGGGTGGCAGCTCAAAGGGGCATAAGCCTAGCTAGAGACGATCCCAATGTTATTTCCCACTGATCAGTTGGGCCCGGGCATTACATGATTGATGATCACTTGATTGACGACGAAGTAAAGTAAAGTGAAATAAAAGTAAAGAAAGTAATGCACATGATTCCACATGTATACCTATGGTAATTATTCACATGATGTGTTCACTTGTACTTAATTTTATCAAAGTTTCTATATCTCATACATTTACTTATAGACTTACATACTCAGTACATTCTTCGTACTGACGTCCCTTGTGGGACTTCCCTTACTTGCTGTAGGCACAGGTACCAATAGGCCCCCACAGTAGTACTTGGATTCATCTGCGGTTTTGTTGGTAAGCTCCAGTTTGCTTTGGGGTTTCCCGAGTCCTATGCACATAATGGTTTTGATAATGTATCACAGTTGTCTAAAGCGGAAACTTGTCCTGACTTTAGGATGGTTATGTTCATGTATGTATAGAGGCTTTGTAGACGATGTTGGACAAATGAAAAATGTATGTCATGTCATGATGGCCCTAAAAGCCAAGTTTCACATATATATATATATAAATCACATGTTTTGCCATGATTTCCGCCATTGGTGTCTTGCGTCTATACATGGTAGTGATGGTCAATGAATGACGTGTGTATGAATGTACAGGGTGATAGTTGGTTCTCTCGGGGCCTCAACGGCTTCGGGTGCCAGTCCGCCTCGTTGGAACTCGGGGCGTGACAGGAATATGATGTGACTATTCAGTATCATCTGGGTAAGGTCAAAATGGTGGCAGACGTATTGAGCTGAAAGGCCGCAAGTATGGGCAGCATGTCATTCTTAAGAGTGTCCAGGAGACCATTAGCTTGAAAGTTTCAAACTCTAGTATCTTTGAGCATGCAGTTTGGGGTCTCAGACAGGGGTGGATTGTTGGCTAGTGTGGAGGTAAAACCAGTATGTGTGGCACAGATTAAGGGCAAACAGTTTGAAGATAAGAAGTTAAATGCACTCCAAAACAAGGTAGTGAGCGGGAAGGGGCCGGACTCCACACTCAATGCTGGAGGGGTATTGTGATTTAAAGGAAGTTTATGCGTTCATCAGGTTGGTGACTTGAGCAGTGATATACTTTCAGAGGCACATGGCTCACGTTATTCTATTTATTCGAGCACGACCAAGATGTACCGAGACTTGAGACAATTTTATTGGTGGCTGGGAATGAAGAGGGACATAGTGGATTACTTGTCCAAGTGTGATAACTGTCAGCAGGTAAAGTATGAACATTAAAGACCCGTGGGCTTACTGCAGAGGACGTCTATACCTATATGAAAGTAGGAGCATATTTCCATGGACTTTGTGGTGGGGCTCCCTAGGACATTAGGGAAGTATGACTCTATTTGGGTGATAGTAGATCGACTGCCGAATTCAGCTCATTTCTTGCCAGTTCGGGTAGATTACAACTCTCAGCAGTTGGCAAAAATATATGTCAAGAAGATCATCAGACTTCATGGGGTTCCACTTTCTATCATTTCAAACAGGGCTGCAAAGTACAATTCCAAATTTTAGGACATATTGTATGAAGTGTTGGGCACCAAGCTTGCTTTTAGCACTGCCTTCCATCCTCAGACTGATGGTCAGTCAGAGCGGATAATTCGGGTGCTAGAGGATATGTTGAGAGCCTGCGTGATTGATTTTAGTGGTCATTGGGACCAGTTTCTTCCATTGTGTGCGTTTTCATACAACAACAGTTATCACTCTTGTATTGATATGGCCCCATTCGAGGCACTCTATGGGAGGAAGTGCAGGTCACCTAATGGGTGGTTTGAGGCGAGTGATGTCAAACCTTTGGGCACCGACTTAGTGAAAGAGGCTCAACAAAATGTGAGTTTATTCAAACTAAGATGTTGGTTTCCAAAGTAGACAGAAAGAGTATGCGGATCGAAAAGTAAGGGATATGTACTTCAAGGTTGGGGAGCAAGTGTTACTCAAGTTGTCTCCCACGAAGGGAGTCATGAGGTTTAGTAAAAAGGGCAAGCTTAGCCCTCGATATATTGGTCGCTTCAAGGTTCTTGAGGAAGTGGGTCCAATTGCGTACAGTTTAGCTCTACCAATGGATTTGTTAGGGGTTCATCCAGTATTTCATGTTTCTATATTGAAATGGTACCATGGAGATGGGGACTACATTATTAAATAGGATTCGGTTCTTTTGGATAAGGATTTAGCTTATGAGGAAGAACCTGTAGCGATTCTAGATTGGGATATTCGTAAGTTGAGGATGAAGGAAATTCGTTCGGTGAAGGTTCAATTGAAGCATCTTCCTATCGAAGAAGCCACTTGGGAAACCGAGAAGGACATGCGGGACAAGTACCCTCAACTGTTTGAGGGCACGGGTACTCTTCTCATTTCTCATTTTGGCCTAATTTTTTCTCATTTGATCATTCGGGGATGAACGATGGGTAAATTAGTATCTATTGTAACTACCCTCTTCGTCGTTATGTGTAAATCCTACATTTAAAATCTCGTGTGTAAATTTCTTTCGGTTTGGAAGTTATAAAATTCATGCGAGGCTAGTTTCATCCCTTTGCGGAATGAGGGGTAGTCTAGGGAAATCTGGGAATAATTTAGACTAGTTCGCCAGGAATGGTGTTAATTCCTAGTTAGCTAAGACAAAAAGAAACTTGTAGGTCCTTACGAAATTGAATTTGGGTTAGTAGAACTCCCAAAATTGACCTAAAGGGCATCGTTTGGAATATCCCAGGATCAAAGTGTGGTGTAAAGAGTGAGAATTTTTGGTGAAGACGGACCTACAGTCCCGTTGACACCGCTATAGCGGTTGGCACACCGGTATAACGGTGATCGCTATAGCAAAGAAATTACCGTTATAGCGGTGGTCAACGCCGCTGTAGTGGTCTAGTACCGCTATAGCGGTAGAAACCGCAGTTTAATGGAATTTTCCCCCTAAAATAGTTTATATTTTTTAAACTCGTTTTGGGACAAGAAAAGGGCAATTTAGGGTAAAAATCATCAGTTTTCCTTCGTTTAGCTTTGTTAAGGTAAGGATTCTATTCCCTTTAACTTGTAAATACTTACTAATCCTTAGAATCCTTAAATTACGGAGTTTGGGGAGGGTTTTAGAGTGGATTTTTGGATGATTGCTGGTGCAAGGTGTGAAATTAAGCATTAGGTTAATGGGTTTTATTTATTAATCATGAAATTGGCCATGCATTCCATTAATTCACTAAACACTTCATGAAATTCATAGTTTTAGGTGAATTACGGGAAAATAGCCCTAGAACGATAAGGAAACGATCATGAACTGACCTTAGGGGGCTGGGGTGAGTTATAAATCCCACCATGTTCAGTCATTTTGTTAATACAGTATTTATATGTATGTTTTAGACTATGAATTAGTGGAAAGGGCACGGAAAGGCAAAGCTCTGTCTTAGAGTTGTGCAAGCTTGGTTCGAGGTAGGTGATGATGGTGTAATTAATCCAACTTGTATTATATGTACATATTAACTACTTGTAGTGTGGTTGGTTAATGTATGCTTATGGGTGTGGTCCATGCATTGTTTACTTGCTTTATGACTTGGCCTGCCTTATATTGTGAATTATGGAATGTTTCGGTATTTGGGACGTTCTCACAAGTTATGGTTGGATTAAGTATTACAAACATTCATGTCTGAGGTTTTAGTACATGGACGATAATTGTCCCCTGCAGGTCATGGCTAGAGGGTGGGTATATAACCCACCCTTAGCATGTATGTACGGGTTACAAGGTATGTAATGGTGTGACAGTTTCTTGAGCGGACCGGAGAAACTGTAATTGCTATGTTTTATATTAGCTTATTTATCTTGACTTGAATTGACTATCTTTGACTTAGTGATAATTGTTGACTTGTTAGTGTTGCCTCTTAAATGTAATTTGTACTTATGTGTTGAATGTATAATGTGTGAGCATGTGTTAGCTAATTATATTGTATTTTGGTTAAGTGTCCATATTTTCATCTTGGGTTAGCCGATGACCCTACCAGTACACTGTATTTTATTGTGTGTTGATACTACACTTGCATTTACTTTTGTGAGTGCAACATATATTCTAGCGTATCCTTTGAGACCTCACTTGTGACTTCAACAACTGATTTACGAATTTCAGGGTGAGCAGTATATCCAGGCTACCATGAGATCATCTTCCTTGGACATTGTCCTTTGTTTGGACTTGTTACTTTCCTTTAGTTTTGGGGGTTGCATCCCCTCTTGACATTCGTAGTATGTTTTGATACATCGACTTTCGGGTTCTAGGGAATTTCAGTTTGGTATTTTATTTCTGCATTTCTTAAGTTGTTGGCTACTTATTAAACTATTTATGGGATAGTTTTTGTATTCTATCTAAGTGTTGTTCAATGCTTTTGGGGTTATTTGTTCTCCCACCAGATGAGTAGTGTGGGTGCCACTCACAACGGATTTGGGTCGTGACACAAAGTCAACAGGATCATTCATTGTTTGTAAGGAAAAGTAAAGAAGGAACTTTAATAATCCTGATTTATGTGAATGATATGTTAGTTGCTATGGATAGTTTGAAGCTGATTGAGGAAACAAAGACCTCACTACAAAAAGTCTTCAAGATAAAAAACTTAGGTGAACAAAAGTTCTTTCTCGGGATAGAATTTATTAGTTCTTATAAAGTAATTATCATGCATCAGAAAAAGTATGTATTGGAACTAATTTTAGATCTTAATTTATCAACTACTAAACCTGTATCTACTTTGATGGATCCCAACACAAAGATAACAAGCAAAGAATATGATAATCTGAAAGAGAGTAACAACACTCAGGACCCTTTACTCACTAATATCAAGCCTTACCAAAGATTAATAGGCAAACTGTTATACTTAACAGTCATCAGACCTGATATAGACTATAGTGTCCATACTCTTAGTCAGTATCTTCAAGAGCCTAAGAAGACTCACATGAAGGCAACACTCAGGATAATTATATGTAAAAAATCAGCCTGGTCAAGGAGTTTACATTTCCAACAAACTAATCAAAGAGCTTGTTGCCTATTGTGATGTTGATTGGGCAGCATGCACACACACTAGAAGGTCTGTGTTTGGTTACTTAGTCAAATTGGGTGAATCTTTGATCTCACATAAGTCAAAGCAGACTACCATATCCAGAAGTTCTGCAGAGGAAAAATACAGGAGCATAGCATCCACCGTCTCTGAACTTACATGGATACTTGGTGCATTGAAGGAGTCAAATATAGAAGTCAATCTTGTGTTTCATGAAAGAACAAAATACATTGAGATTGACTGCCACTTTATTAGAGAAAAGATTCAGCAAGGTAACATTCAACATGTGTACATATCAACATCTGAACAACAAACTTATTTACTGACTAAAAAACTTTTCAAAGTTCAACATATGTATCTTACATCCAAGTTAAGTGCTCTCAATATCATCATGGCACCTAACTTGAGGGTGTGTGTTAAATGAGCTAATTAGATATCAATAATTGTAGTAAGTGTTAGCATTAACAGTAGTAATTACACTGTTTTAAGATTAGTAGTTAAGTTAGTTAAAGTTAGTTATGACTAACTTCTTCCTAGAGTTAAAGTGAATTCGCCCTAAATGACTATATATAGAAGGTGTTTGGATTGGCTTATTTGTAGGAGCTTTTTGCTTTTAAGCATTTTTTAATTTAGTCAAGTCTTGTAATTATATATACATACAACTACACAATCAATAATAGTTGATTCTCTTCTTCCTCTTTTCACTTCTTTTCTTCTTCTCTATTCTTTCTTATTTCTCTGAACATTTCTAAATGTATTGAAGTTCATTCAAGAACTTCTGATCAATCCTCTACAATTTCAATATAAGATGATCCAAATATCAATTTTGTAAAAAAATTCAAATAAGAACATACATGGATTTTATTGAATACACATTTAACCCCGTAATTATTAAGATTTTGTTTGTTGCCTTCAATTTTATCCAACAACCCATGATATGATGAACATGCATCTGTCAACCATCTTTTATTTAAGGGAAAAGGCATCATTTCCACCCTAAACTATACCCGAAAAGTCATTTACACACTTAAACTATTGTCGCGACCTAATACACACCTGTACTATACAAAAGTAAACTTATTTCCACCCCAACACGTACACAACCAGTCACATGATGGAGAGTGTTTTACACTCGCGCCACATCATTGCCATGTCACTGCCACATCAATATTATGTCAATTTTTTTTAAAAATAAATTCCATGTCACTCAATTGGTTCTTCTTCACCAAACCCACCATTAAATCACCTCTATTGCCGCTATTACCATCAAACCCACATCTCCACCACAATAATTTTAAGATCCCACCATAGAATCCATCACTGGAATCTCAACATAATCACTGCTATCACAAAAATTACAAACAACCACTATAAATTCAACACCCACTACTAAAATTATCATCGGAATCACAATATCACCATTGTCAACATCCAAGATTATAGAGAACCACTACCAATTTAACACCCATCACCAAATCCAACATCAAAATCGCACCACCACCACTACTAGATCCTACATCAAAATCGCCAAATCCAATATTCAATTTATGAAATTTGTTACATACAATCCCACTGCCAAAATCAATTATTGGTAGTGGCATTTGTGATGAAATTGATAGTGGTAGGTGAAGAAATTGGTGATGGTGGCTGATGATGGGTTAGGTGATGAAGGTACGACGGAGATGGTGAAATTGGGTGATAGAGTTGTTATTTTTGGTGGTGATAGTGAAATTAATAGGGGATTTGATGGTTGTTCTTCATTGATGTTTTGATTGGTGTGGAGAAATCAATGGTGGTGTGATATTTTTCCACTATTTTTCAGTAGAATTATAGTGAAGAAGAGGTATGGGGTGTGAAGAAAAAGAGGTATGGGGTGTGGTAATGTTCTGTGTTCTTCGTCTGATTCTAAAAGGGGATGGGGGTAGGATGGGGTATGGTAATTTTTTCCCACTATTTTCCAGTAAAATTATATAGTGAAGAAGAGTTATGGGGTGTGAAGAAGAAGAGGTTTGGGTGGGTGCGTGGGGTGGGAAGGATGATTTTTGACTCTTTTTTTAACTTTAATTTTGACTCAAACGCGCTTATTTTTTGTTTTAATTTTTTTTTTGCCACGTCAGTTTTAGGGAGTAAATAAATTCATTTTTACATAGTACAAATGTGTAATAGGTCACCCCAATAGTTTAAGTGTGACATCAATTTTTCGGATATAATTTAAGGTGGAAACGATGCCTTTTTCTTTTATTTAAATATGTTAAACTAACCAATTGAAGTACACATTACTTGTGTGGCTTTGGTGGGACAAAACATTATTTAAATGCGGATAAGTTCACGTGGGACTACTTTGTAGGAAAATATTCTAAATGCGGATAAGTCATGTCATGCGGCACAAACATCGCCCAATTGGGGAAAAGATAGGAAACTATTTTTTTATATTTTTATTTGGAATTATTCTGGAAAGATGGCATTTACCACTCCTGTTTCAATTTATTTATTTGATTTTAACTTAGAACATATTAAGAAAGAGAAGAAAATTTTAAATTTTATAGTCTTAAATTAAAGATATATATATTATATAAAATGTCCTTTAATTTTGTGTGTGAAGAATTAGAATTAAAAATTGTCACAAAAGAAAAAAAAATACTCTTTTTTAAACGAACTAAAAAAGAAAGTAGGATAAATTATTTTTTTAACAAAAACCAGGGATAAGGGAAGGGGAAAAGAGGAGGGGATTTCAAGGTGGGGGATCAAAAGTGAATAACAGAATCACGTGTCTAGTTGGTGTTTAACCTCAGCAGTATCGATCTTCCATTTCAGGTAACAAACCAACTGAGCTACAAAAATTTCAGCAAGACAAACAAATTGAAACGGAGGAAGTAGTAAATATTCCTCAATATAGATATCAATTGATCAATTTTGATGATTTTCAATTAAAAAATATTTATTTATTTCTACTATTCAAGAAGGTGTTCACTTTGTAACAATATGTTCTATTTCAATGTGGAATCACGAAATACAGCTACTCAATATTCGCTTCATATAATTGTGTCTTTCATATTATATATGTTCGACAGACCTATTAATTCCACAAGCAGTTGCGAATTTGCGATAGTTCTGTTTTAAGGTTAGAAGAAGTTAGTGAAATCTCTTTGCTACGGCATATTTGAAAATGTAAAGAGAGGATACAAAGAATGTTTTTTATACTATTATGTCATATAAATCTGAGGTGTTTGTGGATGAATTGGTGCTTAGATTCAAGAAAGAAGACGAAGTTTATTTTTTTGTATATATTTGTATACTGTATTGTATATGTTATAACAAGTACTTTGTTTTATTTTAGAGATGAAAAGTTTCACTTTTCCTAGAGGATGCATCATCCCAAGACAAGAAAAAAAATTTAATATAGCAATTGAATTGATAACCTATGAGATCGATGATTTTAACTCCTATTATCATACGAACACCCTTCTTCAGCTAAGGTCGATAAATTCAACTAGTTTATGTTAAGAAAAAAATATATATCGGATGAAGGGCTAAGGGCTAGCGTACTGATCCATTTAGTGGATACCTCCCGGCGGCCGCCTCTTAATAAAAGATCATATTGAGCAACAACTTTGAAGAAAATAACATTGGGCGTAGGTACTTAAGGGTCCTCTTATCTTCCAGACAACTTACAATTAGCCACTTCTTGTCTTTGATGTAAAAGATTATTGTGAGTCAAGTGCTGATGAACCTCAAAGTTTCTATCATATGAAGGCAGGATCCATCTCGTAAAAAATGTTCTATTTGAGATGCAGACTTATTGGGTTCAAGTTTCTTACTGCATAAGAAGATTCTTGCCTTGATCGATCACTAGTGTGTGTAAAAACTTTCTATGGACAGAGAGTAATTAATGACTATTTTACGAAGACATTAGTGGAATGGGATAATTTATCTTGGGATAAAACCTTATAATGAAAAAATTATCCTCCAAATTTATCTTGGGACAATACCATGAACTTGCAGCTTGCAAATGCAGAAGAATTCACTGATGGAGTAAGCACTGGCACTCTCGAAGAGATCCTGATTAGATGTAATAATGTCCTCTTATCTTCGTGGGTGTACCCAAGGATGAAGAAGTGGAAGATGCTGATAGAAAGTATGCTGTATTAATAGTGACATGGTGTTCTGCTAATTCAATCAAATTTCTGGTTCATTGATCATATGATTGGAACGATTCGTCTCCTACTTTTTTTTTTTTGGGGGGGGGGGGGGTTGTTTCCCACCTGGTGTCCGGTATTCGTATTGGAGCCTGACTAAATCCGGATTCGTGCCGGAAAGTTCCACATTAAGGGTAAAACACTCCCTGACAAAGGTGATTCCATATTCAGGGGGACTCGAATCAGAGACCTCTGGTTAAGGATGCAGAAGTACTTATCATTCCACCACAACCCTTATTGGTGATTTGTCTCCTACTTGAATGTATTATCGATTATGTATTTTCTTGGGTGATCCTATCTGATAATATGTTGTTGGATAATTTGGGGAAATGATTGGTGACTAATGATTTACTGGAGAAAAATGAACCGGCTATGACTAGAAAAAAAAAAAAAAAAAAAAACCTTTAATACTCTATCACCAACAACTTCATGGCTATGCACATCTAATGAGTAATATTTATATTCTACCCAATTTTTTTATAGTATATGTGATATGTAAAAGATTTTGTGTATGTATCACGCTATGCGTTTTTTTTAGACTGGAATATACACCTCCAAAATTGGCACATAGTTGAACACACAAAGAAAAACAATGAGAATGCACACGTAAAAATAATTAAGCTAAAAAATTAAGGTAGGGGTTTTGTTTTTAAGAATAAATAACTAAAAGCTCTACAACAAAAAAATTTTTTTATACAAAATGCTAAATAAGGTGGGGGGGTATTTTTGTAAACAAACAACTTATTCTTAGGAAGGACGCAATGCATATTATTTTTAGTATAACAAATCAAACAATCAATAAGAGATAATATCAAGATAACTAATCCCATCATAACTTATCACAGCATAACTTGTTTTCAAACCAAACGACCCCTGAGGATGTTGCTAGATGAAGAAATTGAAGACTTATAATACCCTTCCTAAAAGGTGATATTGTTTAGTTACCGAAAGCTTATACACCCAAAAACCATTGGGCTTTCTTTCTGTTGGTACTTTTATTAGTATCAATTTGTGTATATTGACTTATTTGGCAAAATGAAAAAAAAAACTATTTGATAAAAGAAATAGTATTGATGCATGTTATTATCTATATATGTACACTAAATCGGGGCAAATGCCAAGTCTTAGGACTGGGTATGATAAAGCCAGTTTTTTGTTAGTTGATTATACATAATTGTCCAGAAGGAGGAGAGTGAGTTTAATTTTGTTGTGTGCCTCCTTCTGTAGTTCAAGGTGATTGCATCACCTTTTGTGCTGTAAGTGAGGTATGGTCTAATCCTCTTCTTTTGCTACTAATACAACACAGCCCAAACTCTACTGGGTAATTGAATTTAAAAAAACAAACAAAAAACGGGTGGAGTATTAAGTAAAAAAAAAATTAAAAAGTCGGGGCAAGTTTAACTTGTTTAATGGTATACACATCAACTAGGATGTGGCATATCTGAAATTAAATCCACACTCGTTTAGCTGCTCTATCAAACACGTCTTTTGGAATTTCAATTTATAAGATCGACGCGCTTATTTGTAAATATTTTTTTTAAAGTACTTGATAATATACAAAAAAAAAATTACATTATCAATATATATAAATTAAACTTTTTCTTTATTACATCGAAATAGATCTCTTATTCTCTTATCGTTATTACCTAACGTGTCAATTTATTTCTCCATGCCGAGTGTCTGAGAAATAACCTTTTTCATGTGATATATGGTGAATCGATCAAAATATGATGATGATGATACACTAAGAACATAAAGAGGCTCATAATATCCCAAAAGAAAAATGAGAGAAGAGGTTATGAGAGGTGTATGAAGATGATACAACTGGCGTCCGGCGTAGTATGGATATTCTCAAGTATATTGCTCTCTCTATTTTATTTTAATATATTTTATGTATTTTATCTTAACGAAGCACAACTTTTTTTTTTAAGAAACTGAATTTTATAATATTAATTAAAACTATGTATAATGTATCATGTTGTTCTTTAGATATTGTTATTTGACATATTGCCCTATAGGATATTAATTTTTTTTTAAAAAATTACTACAACAACAACATACCTAGTGTATGTAGTCTCATAAAGTGGGGACTGGAGACAGTAGAATATAAATAAATTTTACCTCCATCTCAAAGATAAGATAGAAAAATTATTTTCGATAAATAGTCGATTCAAGAAAATAATAATCTAAAAAACACGTAATAAAAATATAAGAGAAAATAAATAATTATGTAACAAAAATAACAGTAACATAGTTGTACAACGTACTATATTAAAAAGAAATAAAACATAAGTAGTGGAGTACAAATGAAAACAATAGTATGCTGTTTAAAGGAGGAACACAGGCTCATGGGCTAGACTAGTTTGAATTGTTGCTACCGGGTATGAAATGTGTCTCAATATCAACCACTCAAACAAAATTTATCTGAGTTTGAGAAAAGTCTTTTTTTTTGGGGTACTTTCTCTTTTTCATTTTAGAATATTTTTTCTGTTAAAAATGATATACTTGTTGTATAATATGAATGTCATGTGACATATATATGTGTGAATGTCATTAATGAAAGATGAGAGTTACTTAGCCAAATTAAACTTGAATATCAAAGTTACTTGACCAAATTGTCAACTTGAAGTCAAGATTATCGTCTCACTGTAACATACTTAGAGAGCAAGTTTGATGGCTTATAAATAGCAACCTTTTGTACATATTGATATATAAATCTAAGTAGTAAATAAAAGTACTACTAAAATTCTCTAAAGTTGCTTCTTTTTAAGTTTGATATTGATATTTTGTCTTTATTCTATAACATGTTATCAATACGAGGCTCACAAATTAAAGGTATATTTCCTCGTTGTGATATGTTATGGCCTTACTATAAAGTTTTTATCTAATTATTTAAGCTTGAGATTTCCACTTTAACTACAAGAAGAGAGTGGAACAATTTGACTTGTTATGTGACAGGAATTACCAAACAAATGCCTATGCAACATAAAGGCTTCATTTACGCATGTTTAAAATTTCATTCCTACCATGAAGGCATGACCGCATCCGGTCACATACTGTATTTCCGAAAGGATGAGAATAATAATTGGATTCCTCTTCGTTTCTCTTTGATTAGAAAGACATATCTAAATAATTTTATTTCGTTGGGTGCTTAAATTTGTAATTATAGTAATTTGTGATTTAGCACATGTTATGTGGTTTATATTAGTATTTATGTTCTTATGCATTGATAAATTATAGAGTTCACAAACTTTGCCTTTTGGTGGTGCACTACTTGGCCTATTATGTTGTGGTTGAGAGTATGATGATGATTCAAGTCCCATCGTACTAAGAGGGTAAGACATAGATTTGAGTCTCGATGCACCATGATAATGAAGATATTGGATTGAGTCCCATAGAATAGTGGCTTAAAACACCTTTATAATGGTAAGACATTGTCACGATCGGATTTCTCAGGTCATGATGACACCTACCATAACCCACCAGTAGGTAAGTCAACCTGTAGTCTGGAACGGCTAGTAACGGACTATCAAAAGAAATAAAGAAAGCAGCGAAAAATAATCCAACAAGGAGACTAATATAGATTACAACCCCAAGACCTAGAGAAGTCAGTACAAGAGCTTCTAATACAACAGGGGTACAAAGTGAAATACAGAGTCAATATATATACAAAGTCGTCTCTAAAATACAAAATAGAGATCAAACTAACAATATGAGGGAGTGCATGAGTACTCCGAACGTCAAGAGTTCACCCTAAATCTCTGATCCATGGCTGCTCCTCACGACACATACATCAACGATGAAAACTCGTACTATGATCTGCAGGTTGCAGAGGTGTAGTATGAGTACCAAACACGTGGTACTCAGTATGCATCGGCCAACTGAGCTCCAAAGATAATGTAAGCATAAATAACAGGTAAAGCAGAAATATAAACTACGGACATCTACCTAAGAAACTAAACATAATAGTGCTAATGGAGCGATAAGGATAAACTATCCTATCCTAACAGTATAGAGGAACTATAGTACAGTACCGTATATCACTAGCCAATATACAAATAAAGAGTGAAAGAAGGATATATAGTAGTAATATAAGGCCAAAGGATACATATATAATATGAATAGATAAGGAAAGAGAGGGATATACGGTAATACCGGCCATATCGATATATACACATGTAGGACTAAGCTCAAGGTAATAACCTGAGGGAGCCTACCTAACATCTCAAGGATCGTGGCCAAGTAAGGGAGCCAATACTAACATAATCAAGCTCTAACCAAGGTATGACTAATCATGAGGTAACTTAACAATAATGTAACTTGCCGTAATAGAGAAAAGAGATTAGAAATGTACCGACAATCTAGGGTACCAATCCATAACCATCCTGCCGTGAACTAACCATAATAACCAATAATAAAGTAACCAGCTAGTCTGGACAAACAATAACCTAACCGGGCCCCCATAAGCCCAGAAGGGTCAAGACAACACTCAGCAGACAACAATCATAACCTGTACTTATACGGCCCCTCATAAGATAGATAGATACAGGCGCCAAACAATTATACTAGTTGTAGGCGATGCATATGAAGGAATAACTGCAAGTGTAATCCAGTACCATCAACCAATCAAGTGCCATAATGTACTAAGTGTATACACCTCCTCCAGCTCAGTAGCTCACAAAAGCAGGACCTACGGTGATCATCCTTCTTCGACACTGTGGCTCACAAACGAAGGGGCCCATAGGGGACTCGAGATATCCGTATACACTGCCTGATCCCGAACCAGGACTTTCAGTAACCATTATAATCAATCTACTTCATCCAGTATCGGAGAGAGAGATATAAGTATAATAAGTGCTCGGACTCGAACCGAGACTAAAAAAGTGTCAATCTATAAATGCATTGCTCTATATCAAGTTCGGGACTAAATCAACATAGTAATGTAGAAAGAGTCAGAATATCCCTTGACCGACGTAAATAGTAGTGGTAAAAGAGTGGATTAATAATGGACCAAAATCAACCTCGGTCTAATTTCTAAAATATCATATTTAGTTTAAAAAACTCATAGTTCATTAAATAAGGTAGTACGATATCCGTCGTGAAAGAATCTCTTTTAAAAGTGAAAAGTGGGAATAAATCTATTTATAGAAAACAGTAGTAAAATCAAGGATTTGGTTGGAATCGTACCACTAAATGAGCATAAATGCGCCTAAAAGGATGCATGTCATCACCAGTATCCAAACAATACAACCATAAGCGCCTAGGCATCTATAAACTCGAATCATGCCCTCTTTAAGGGTAAAATACTCACCTGGAGTCCAACTGGTATCGTAACCACGGCCTCGGTCCCAACAGTACATAACTAGTATAATAATATCACCAAAATTAGGGGAACTACTGTCCAATTCACTAAGTAATATAGCGAGCCTTATACTAAAGGGGTCATTAACATCAATCTATGGTTAACATGCCTATAATCAAGGATAATATGGTTCTAGGGCCATAACAGGTATCCTAGGCTAGGGTCAGATCGCATTTCTATCCCAAATTCCCTAAATAGACTAAGTCATGATATACTAGTCATAATCCCATCCTATAATCCCTACCTAGCATGCAATCTATGCAATACACAATCGCATAGAGAAAAGCAGACCGAAGCATACCTCGATGCCGAACCACAATCTTGAATCATCCATGAATCGCTCGTCCTTTATCCACAAGACCAAATCAACATCACACTATCAAAATATTAACCTACACGCCATTGATAGTAAAACGATACCCATATTGCAATATAAAACTCTAGGCCTAAAATTGGGTCAAAAATGGGTCCATGGGGCCTGCTAATGGAATTCCAAAATTGAATCCGTCACGAGTTCCCTCGAAGTACAAGGAATGCATGCTCAAAATTTGAGCACAAATGGAGCTCGAATTGAGGCCCAAATCAGCCCACAAAGTTAAGAAATTCAAAAACTAATTTCTAAGAATTTACATGAAAAAGAGCAAAATTTGAAAGGGGGAAACAATGAAAAATGATCAAGAGCTGTTGAATTAGCTTACCTTAGACTCAATGGACGATTTCCCACAATTTTCCACGCTCCAAGCTCCAATAATGACGAAAAAAGGGTTTTGAATTACAATACTAGTCAAAAATTATGAAAAATGAAATGGGTATTCTTAAAAAATGAGAAATATGAAGATATAATCACATAGACAATGATTATACAAGAAAAACGCATCGATAATCATCAAAATCAGAGCTTTCTAGCTCCCAAAATGTCAAAAATACGAAATGGGTTCGGGTTGAGTGTAATACTAAGCGATGGCCGCTAAAGCGGCACTTTGACAGTTAAAGCGGCCTGGTAAAAGGGTAAAAGTACCATCAAAGCGGTCAAATGATCGCTTTAGCGGTTGGTCAAATGGTCAACGGCCTCTAAAGCGGCCATACCAGTACCAACAACTTCTAAAACTTGTTTTTGACCCTCGAAACTCATCCGGAACCATATGACCATGAACCAATAGTGCAAATTGATCATAAAATACATTCCGGATATAATGGAATCAACTGATTTATGAAAAAAATTCATTTATAATAAATTAACCCCCGGGACCCCTTTTAGGCTATTTAACTAATTTTTGTTTAAACACTCAAAACGAAATATAAAGGCTCGGGACCTAAACTAACTATGTTACTAATCCAAAATCAAAATTTCGGACTCAACGGAACCATAAAAACTTTCATCTGAGATTGTTTCAATTAAATGTGGGCCCCACACTCATAGTTCTGCTTTAACCAATTTCCAACCAATAGCCCAAACGAGTCCGGAAGCCTCGGGACCCCAACCAAAGGTTTCCCTAGCCTAAAATTAACATTCTGGAGCTGATGGAACTGTCGAAATTCTCATTCGAGATTGTTTACTAAGAGTTTTAGTCTGAGACTAATTTCTTAACAGCAAAAGCTCCAAAACAGGGAATTGAGCTTAAAATCCAAACGAACTGTTCGACTACCGAACCGACAGTTTTGGAAAGTCATAAATGACCTGTAGCCATTATGGGAAGGCTCGAAACACCAAAAATGCATGGAAATCAAAAAATGACCTAGAGGATCATTACAGACATTAGATTCAAATCTCAATGCACTATATTGATGGTATGATAATGACTTTAGCCAAATAATATACTTTTGATTAAAGGACATGAAATCCTCCCAATTGATTTGCTCCATTCTCCTATGTGAATCTGGTAGCATCACATAATATGTCTGAAAGAAGACAAGTGATCGAATGTATCAATATGAGCGTAAAGGGAAAAAATAAAAATAGTCATCATTTTGTGATAGTAGGGTTCAAATCCCACCAAATATGGCTAAACATATAGAAAAGAAATTCGGTTCAAGTCCCAACATAATATGTTGATAATATAATAATGATTGAGCGAATTGATATGCTCTTGATAAATTGTGAAGCCGTCCAATTGAATATGCTCCATTCTATGAAGTGAATGTGGTAGCTGCATATGATAAGTCTGAAAAATGACAAAATTATTATTATGACCATATGAATGAATTTGGACGTGACAGAGGATAACATTTTGATAATTATAAAGGGAGAACATTATGGGTTCTCAAAATGATCCTTCAAAAGGTGAAGGTAATAATTACCACTAATTTAGTTTGAAAGGTATTAGGAATGCAGTTATCGTGCGACCTAATTTGATAACTTTTATAAATCCTTCATCAAAATAAAGAGATGTAAAGTGGTGATGTACTTGATCTTTCAAAGTGATGTTGAGCTGTGTCATGTAAATGTGGTAAATTTCAGGACATGACAATGAGCTTCAAATGAAAATGTATGAAGCACGTACATATGATTATAGTTCATTCCTTGAAGAGAATGAGACTTATGATAAGCATCATTGATTCTCGGCCATTCTTGAAAGTGAATGTCTCAAGATGTGATAAAAATTATGAATAAGGACATGCTCATCATGGTTGGATAAATGTCATATCTCACCTCTACGGGAGATTTGAGAAAAATAAAATAAAATTTATTTTGACACAAACGGTCATTGATCGCGTACTTTTAGTATGCCATAAATACTATAGTATGTTTATCATGAATTACCAGAGAGTAAAAGCAAGAAATAAGTCTTGTCTATATAATGTTTTAATGATCATGACCGTAATTATATGATTTTCTCCTTGAAGGAGATGTTCACCATACGAATGACGTGTGAAATATGTGGTAGTACACAAAATTAATTAAGAGCTCCAAAAAAGTTCAAATGTTACTACCTGGAGGAATGAAATTGTTCATAATATTGGGATTGTAGACTGATATAAAATCATGAGATGAAATAAGTGTTTGATCATACGATTTCATATCATGACATGAAATCCCAAATTCTCCAAAAAGCATGATTTGGGAATTTCAAATCATGATTTGAGATTTTTTAAATACAAAAATTAACCCACAACTTTATATTTTGTAAAAAGAACCCTACCATTTATTTCATATGTAAATAAAATTTATAGTTTATATTATTACTTTGGTCATGAGAAATATTCACTTTTTTTCAAAAAAATCTTTTCATTTTATTAAAAAATGATGTTTGGTCATAAAAACTCCAAATACAATTTGAAGTTCTATTTGGAAGAGTGAAAACAAGTCTCAACTTGTTTTTACTTTTTTCTAATTTCAATTTCACCTTTATAATTAAAAAATCTCTCCAAAAAGATATGACAAAACACAACTCCAACTCCAACTTCAACTCCAAATTTTTTAAATTTTCATGGTCAAACGCCTACGAAATTTGCTATTACTTTAAATCAACTCCTACTTTATCATTTATTATTCACCAAATATATCATTTGATCAATAAATATTATATTTTTTTAGAATAGTTTTGTGATAGTATATTATACTTTTATTATGAACTTTTGCTTATTTGGTAAGATTGTATAAAAAATTGGGGCAATTTTGATAGTTTTCACAACTTATGGAGTTTTTTTGTTTATAAGAAAAAAATACAACTTAAAATCCCAAATTGCATGTCCAAAAAAAACTCCAACTTCATCTCATATGATTTCATATCATGATTTCATCTCACATGGTCAAACGAGCCCTAAGTTTCAAAGGTATTGATAAAAAATGAATCATATTGAGACTACAAATTATGAGAAGATTTAATATCTTTATATTACTATAATTGAAGCGGGCTATAAATATTTATGCAAAAGGTTACCCATTTTATTTTCTCCTATTTGTAATACACAAATATGAGTATGATGACGGAATCACATGCGATAGTAAGCTAAAAGTTTACTGAAATAAATATCAGTTGGCATGACAGTTGACCATCCCAATTTAAATGTGATGCAAAAATAATTAAGAATTCGTGTGGTTATATATTGAAGAAATAGAAAGTTCTTTACGAATTATCTTGTGCTGCTTGTTCTCACAATGAATTGATCATTGTAACAGCTAAAGTTGGGATTGTATCCCCTAAACTTTTCAAACGTATAAAAAGGTGAATATGGGCCTATTCACCTGCCATGTGGACCGATTACTATTATAAAGTTTAATAGATGTATCTATGAAATGGTCACGTGTGTTTTTCTATTAACTTGCAATTTGATTTTTACAAAGTTGTTTGCTCGAATTATTAAATTAAGAGCACGATTTCAAACTATAAATTATGTTGATAATGCTGGTTGGTTTAGCAGAAATTGTATTCCTCCAATTATAGCTAAATCATTAGTTATGAGAACTAATCTCCCAAAAGAAATCTGGTATGAGATGTGCCATTTAAAATGTAGCAACATTTGTATGCATCAAGCCAACAAGGTTTCCCTATCATAATTGATTTAGAGTTAGAAGTCAAATAAATCCCATCAGAAAATTTAAATGTGCGGTTATGATGTAATTGCTCCTCCACAACGCATGGAGATAGATCTCCAAATAAAGTTGGAGATAAATGTTAGATTTTCTAACATTAGGGGGAGAGATGATTAAAAATTAAAAATTAAAAATCATGTACAAAATGAATTATCTAGATCCTCAAAAAAATGGGTGAACTCAAAGTTCAAGAGAAAATTCATTTGCAAAATGTTGCTAACTAATTGCCAGATGTATTTGCTGACCCACTATTACAATTCAGTTGTAAATGCTCTAATGAAAAGTACTTAAAGGACAGAGTCTATGACATGCCTGAAGCGTGATAGATCAATCGATTCCAAAGGTAAAACTCCTTGAAGAAGGAGAGGAGCAAATAACCAAGATGGTCATGATAATGAGGTAAGTGCTTTGAAAAAGCACCGACATAACACTTCATAAAACCTTGACAAAGGTTCAGGTATCTGAATAATAATGAAAATAAAGAGATCTTCATAAATTATATCTTATTGGAACAAATATCAAATGACCATCGCCGGTATCTTTGATATAATATAGTCGTTAACATTATAAAAATAACAAGGATCTTGAATACAAATCTGTCAACGAGTATGGGTAGATAAATGATTGGCCAAACAAAATTATATAATTCAAATATTTTGTTTTACTTGAAAAGTGAATATTTAGACTTCTAATCCAAAGACCAAGGTATAATGTCAATGTGGGTACAATTGGGTTATTATGAGAAAAATAAAATCGTAAGATATAAAGTACGAATTGTGCCTTGGGGCATAAAGATTTTGCAAAGTTCTTGGCATTATTGTAGGAGAAGTGTTCTCCTGTGGTGGATGAAATGAGGTTTGTTTCAGTCTGACAGTACTGAAAAGCCACGTATAATGAATTATTGTCATATCTAGCTAGATGACAAAGGTTATATGAAAATCCTTGAAAGATTTAAAAGGTTATAATCTATTCCATTGAATACCCCAATGGTTATAAGATCGCTTAACATAAAGAAAGATCAATTTTGATCTCATGAAAATAGTTAGTAAGTACCATTTTTTAGTGCAGTTGGTGTACTTATGTATTAGAGAGCATTATTTACAAAAGCAAAGTGATGTTTTAATCTGTCTGAGTATAATATGCGATGTACTCTTTTTTCCTTAGCCGACGTTTTGTCTCACGGGATTTTTCTTCCAAGATTTTTAATGAGGCAGTTCACAATGCATATTACTGGATATGTACTTGGAGTATTTGATAAATGAAATATTTATCCATTAATGAACATACATTGAAAAGATTTGAGGCTATTTAAATAGATTAATCACATCCATGAAGTACCCCTATGGTTATGAGATTGCTTGACATAATTAAAGATCCATTCTGACCTCAAGAAAAGGATGAGGAAATTCTTGGTCCTGAAGTACCATATCTTAGTACAATTGGTGCACTGATGTATTTTGCTAACACTACAAGGTCTGATATAGCCTTTTCGGTTAATTTACTAGCAAGGTGTAGTTCTGCTCCTACTAGGAGATATTGAAATGGTATCAAACACATATTGCGGTATCTAAATGGAACTACCAATATGGACTTATTTTATTCTAACTATTGTTGTTCCGATCTTGTTGGTTATGTTGATGCAAGGTACCTATCTGACCCACACAAAGCTCGGTCTCAAATAGGCTATGTGTTCATAGATGGGGGTACTACCATATCTTGGAGATCTACAAAGTAGTTTATCATGCCCACTTCATCAAATCATGCTGAGATAATTGTTATTCATG
Organism: Capsicum rhomboideum; assembly: GCA_031232105.1. NCBI lineage: Eukaryota > Viridiplantae > Streptophyta > Magnoliopsida > Solanales > Solanaceae > Capsicum > Capsicum rhomboideum. The sequence goes on from CP124714.1 coordinate 19,579,282, forward strand.
AAGTAAGCTGATAATTTGTGTGTTTGAGGTTCATGATATATCTCATTCGAGAAAAATATGGTTTGGAATGTGACAAAGTATCCACGATTTTATATGAATATAATGCAGCATGCATAGCATAATTAAGGGGAGGATTCATAAAAGGAGATAGAACAAAGCTCATTTAGTCAAAGTTTTTCTACACACATGAGCTCTAAAAAATGGTGATATCGACGTGCAACAGATTCGTTCAAATGACAATATGGTTGATGTATTCAACAAGTCTCTACCAACCGCAACTTTTGAGAAGATGGTGCACAAGATTGAGATGCGGAGATTCAAGTCATTGAATTGATTTTCTCATCAGGGAGAGTTAATACACGCTGTACTCTTTTTTCCTTACGAGGTTTTGTCCCACTGAATTTTCCTTGTGAGGTATTTAATGAGGCAGCACTCAAATGCATATTCACTAGCTTTTGTTTTACATGGACATCCAAGGGGGAGTGTTATATAACATGGATGCCATGTGACATATATATGTGTGTGAATGCCACTAATGAGAGATGATAGTTACTTAGTCAAACTGAACTTGAACATCAAAGTTACTTAGCCAAATTGAACTTGAACATCAAAGTTACTTGACCAAATTGCCAACTTGAAATCAAGATTGCCGCCTCACTGTAACATGCTTAGGGAGCAAGTTTGCTGGCTTATAAGTAGCCACCCTTTGTACATATTGATATATAGCCAAGTAGTAAACAAAAGTACTACTACAATTCTCTAAAGTTTTTTTGTTTTTTTTAAGTTTGATATTGATATTTTTTCTTTATTCTATAACAATACTAGTATTTTTTTTAAAAAAACTTAGAAGCAATTTAATAATATATTTCCATTTAGAAGCAATTCAGTAATGAATGATGAGATACGTGGTTAGATTCAAATAACGTTGACTCAGTTGATGAAGAAAGCAGTGATCCGTGTTTTTAGAAGGTAGTCTATGATACTTACTGGATAATCTTAGTGATAGTTAGCTGATTTGGATCTACCTAGCTACGTTTTGATGGCGATTGTGGAGACGGTAGATGATGAGACACATGGTTAGATTCAGATAATGTTAACCCAGTCAGTGAACTTTGTTGATTCTTTTCAGCAGTCACCAGTTCCTTTCGTATTTAGATATTTTACTATTTATGAGAATGTCCCGTAGATTATATACTCAAATTGTTTTACCCCTATCTAGCTAGCTGGAGCTCCCGGCTTTTTGCTCACTTGGTTATTCGAACCCACAACCTTAAGGTTGGAGGTGGAGAGTGCTTACCATTCGAACAATCCCTCTTGTCTGTATTCAAATTCTTGTTTAGAGGCCCATGACTTATTAGTCCATACAATTTCTAGTTATTTCGACACTAAATGTTATATTCAATTCATGATATAATCATAAGAACTTTAAAAGTTATTATTAATGTAGTAACTTAGTTATATAAATATAAAATTCGACAGCTAGTTAGAGTCGAGTGTCAATCATGTCACACACCATAATTTTAGTCATGACACAGTCGTCATAATATGAAACTTGAGACCCATCTATCTTTCGAAATTCTAAGTCCATACAACCTGGAAGGTTGATCACTATAGAGAGCAGGGGCGGAGCTAGGTGGGCGGGAGGGGCTTCACGCGAACCTCCTTTTTTGAAAAATTACAGTGTATATATAGGGTTAAAATTTTATTTTACGTACATATATAATATAAATGAACCCCTTTGTCACAGTTGAAATTCGTAGCTCAGTGGTTAAGGGGGTTCAAGATCTCATGGTGGATGTGGGTTCAATTTTTAAGCTTCACTGGTCCCTAAGCTTGGCCCACAATTTCTTTTCCTCATCCTTGCCCACTATTTCTTTCCTTTAGTAAAAGCTATATAGAGTTCTTATTTTTCATTACAGAGAATTTTTATTTGGTAACCAATCTAGAGTTATTCTCCATTCATTAAATAGAAATAATGATTAATAATTTTTATAAATAAGAAAATTAATGGAGAGAAAATTCAGAAAAACTTATAGCTATATATATTTTTAGAGTATATAGAAAAAATTTATACACATAAAAATATAGTAATATGTATGTTTTACATATATATAAATTTTTAAAGATAATATACGATTAAAGAGGCACTACTTTAGAAGAAAAAAATAAAAAAAGACGCAAGATTTATTTAGGGCTCAATAAAGCAGGGCAAAAGTAGGAAGAAATGTTAAACCAAAGTATGACAAGGCGAATTGCATTTAGCGGTTAAGATTACTTTTGTCTTTTGCCCCGCTCCGCCTCACCCCACCTGACCCGATTTATCATGATGTAACCTTCAGGTGTTACTTCTTATTTATATTTCGAACTCCCTTGACGAATATCCTGCCTCCGCCACTGATAGAGAGCCTTCATGCAATTTACATAATGTTGTCATCTCTCTTTATAATTATTAATTAACAATCACCACATGTAATTGTACTTAATTTACCATAATATGCAACAACAAAAAAAATCAAAATTAATTTCTCATGCTATATTTCGTTTCTTGATGGAATATTTTATTTATTTTTTTGCTATAGCGACATTTATCATTATAATGATACACTCTTTATTAAATTACCTCTTTCCAATAATCGTACTCATATGTCTACGTATAACCAAGAGGAAATCTATTAATTAAATTTTTTTCTAGGCATAATTCTAATAAATTCTATAAGTTCCAACAAGAAATTTGGAACATCAAATCTCTTGTGAACTTGGAACATGAGAAATTAAAAGATGAAACTACGGATCACAATCCTTTTAAAGGAATCAATAACCCCCATCAATATAAATATATATATATATATATATATAAAAGTTATGTTTAGTTGTCCAAATCTACCTTTAGTCTATGATTAGTCTCTTAAATGTCTAAGTAACTCCGATGGATTAACCCATAAATTTCTAGGATTTGAGTCCGTTAATGGCCAAGAGAGCCACAGGACATGTGTCATCCAAGGTGAGGTTAAAGAAGCAAGTACTTAGAAAATGAGTTTAAGAGAAAGAGATGAAAGAGGTAGATATACCGACAAACTAAATAACAAGTAGAAATAGACAACCTTATAAAAAAAAAATAAAAAATGATTAATTAAATTTGGGGAATATACTTAACATTCTAGTAATTACCGTGACTTACATACATAAGTAGAAACAGGAAGAGAAAGTACCGAGTAGGATTTTACAACCATAAGAAAACCAATCAATCTACTCCAACAACTCCATAACCATATTCTAACCATATAACCATATCGAAATACATTTTATAACCCCTTTTATATGCGGTATCAGAGCGAGAAGTTTCTAGGTCATAGTATATGAAAAAGACAAAATTAGCTAAATATATAAAGGCTCTTAGATCTTTCCTATTAGATAATAAATTAATTTTACAAATTTAGAAAGACAGTACACAAATTTAGACAAACCAACGTTAGAATTTTTTCTTCAAATTAAATATAGACAAAAGGCAATAATAAGAATAACAAACAAACTCAATCACTACCCTTTAGGATAGTTAGTTATATGAAACAAACTAGGTTAGCCAAATATTTAAAATATCTCAGAAATCTAGAAGCAACTAACAGACTAAGTTTAATAGATTTAGAAAAAGAATTAGATAAAATAGAAAACCGATATAGATATTACGCAAATAATTTTGAAGAAGAATTTGCACAAAAAGACCCTACTATTGTTCGACAAGTAAAACAATTCATAGATAGAACATTATTATATAGCGATCACATAGAAATATTAAGAAAAAGAGCTAAAAGAATAAAGAGAACAATTAACTATTACCCTTTAGGCTAGAAATTATACCATTAATTATATGCGAAGACCTTTTAGAAATAGTAGAGATTATAGAGAATCAATAAGAAACTTAAAAAATTTATGTCTAGAACTTCAAAAATTATATTATCATCCAGACATAGAAAACGGTATAATTCAGAACGGTAGGATTCCTTATTGTATACTAGAAATTAGAAAAAACAAGAAAAAATTACTTAATCATATCATTTCAAGACTTATTTATAGCAATCCCCATACTGTAAGAAATTCGTATCATAGAATTATAAGAAGTTTCAATAAATGAGACAATTAGTATATTCACAAATAGTATCCTTTTATTATAAAGAAATATACGATTTTGAACAGGATTTAAGACAAGCTAGGATAATTCAAGAATCTTTACCACATAATCAGAAAAGTGATTTAAGACGCATAGAAAAAGAAATTAAAAATATCAAAGATTATATAAAATTTCTACGAAGTAGAGTTAGATATTTTCCCTTAGGATAAGTTTATGACCAGACAGAATAGATTAGTAAGAAATATTCGAACCGCAAATAGTATAATTAGACTAAGCTATCAATTAATTAAAGAAACAAGACTTTTTCAAAAACATTAAATATTAGACTAAATCAACTCAAAGAAGAAGAAGAAGAAATACTACAAGAAAATATACCAGAATATTTAGAATTAAAAAATTATATAATTATAGAATTATATAGAACAGATACTGCTATACAAGCATATAAAGATAGGATTAATTATTTAGATAAAGAACTAAAAAATATACCTTTGGGTTAAATATTATATGCGAAGAAACGATAATTATCATAACTATATAAATCATTACAATAATCAAATACATAATACTCATATTGAAGAAAGACGACTAAGAAAGGTACGAGACCAATTAATTCAACATTTACAAGACTTTGATAACGCAACCAATAAGAACTATAGCAATATATCGGTTAAAAAACATCGTCGAAGGTGTGGACACCAACTTAGAATAAAATCAAAATTACTTAATATAAATAGAGATATTAGAAGTGCGATACATTATAGGGCAATTTTTAAAGAATATTTAGACGACTGCCCATTAGGATAAAATTATTAATGAAAACACATCCCTTTGCTAAACAAGTACAAGATAATTATTGAATATATAATATTGAAGTATTAAGATTAACTTATAAGACAAAGCATTATAATAATTTACAAAAATCCCTTAAAAAACTAAAAACTTTAAATTTACCAAAACAAAGCCACATAGAAAGTAAAATTTATTGGGAATTACAAGGTATAGAAAGTGATATTGAAGAACTTAGACAGTGGTTAAAGTGGTATAAAACCTGATCACTCTGGATTTCGTTAGGATAAACGACTTAGCTAATCTAAAGAAATTAGAATATTTAGACTTACAAATCATACCAGAAAAGAAATACAAACGTTTGAAAGACAATTCCTCAATCAAGTGTAATTTTTATAACGGAGAACATATATTACATAGTGAAGACGCACATTTAAATAGCATAATAGACCTATTAATAAATCTAGCCGGAAATATTCAAAAAGATAATTCAATAATACTAGAAATTTTAGAAGACCTACAAACAAAACAAACAAAGACCTTTAGTACTATAGCTAATAACTTAGACTGTATTAGGACTCAACAAGCTGAAATAGCAAAGAAACAAATAAGTAAAACATCTCAAGAAGAATTAAATAAAATACTAAACGAATTAAAAGACTTAAAGATTGAAATGGCTCAAGTCAAAGCCATAACAACAAAACATATAACTCCACAAAAAAACTCAGAAATTAATATAGAAGAAATTAATAAAAACATAGAAAAACTTATTAAAGAAAAATATCCCCCAGTACCTGAAAAAACCATTAGTGAATTAACAGAACAATTAAAGAAAGTTGAAGTTACTCCAAGTAAAGAAAGAGCACAGGTAGTAAGAAAGACTAAAATATGGACCTTTTATCAAGTCGGAGAACAGAAGAAACCAGACCCTTCATCCAAAACAGACTCGGAAACAATATGATAAGTAGACTAATGAATAATAATTCAAGACAAAATATAGGACAACGGTTAGATGAAGTAATCGATATAGATAAAGATATACAAATCTTTCAACAGAATAGTTTAAGACTTTTAAATCCTAAAGTTTTATATAGTGCTGGAATATTTTCTCAAAAAGCTCAGCTTTACAGACATTATAGAGAAGAACAGATGTGTGTAATAAAAAATAGACATCATGTAAGTTTAATAAGTTCAGATTCCACCAAAGAAATATTCGGAACTAATATGAACTTAATGCACATGGGTTTAATTGTAATAGGAATAAAAGGATTAACCAGAAAGAATTTAGGAACTAAAGTATTAATTACAATTTATGATGATAGATGGTCAGACCTTAAAAGATCTATACTAGGTTTAACAGAAGTAGATATGACTAATAATGGCGGAATATTTTATTGTAGTCCAAACTATATGATTAATTCAGCAGAATTTGAAAAATAATTAAGGTAGGATTTCAGACAAAAGGATATGAAGACATGAATGGAGGAAATAATTTATTAGTATGCTTAGGATTTATTGGTAAATTATCTAGTAATAACAATACTAGGTTTAAATTAAAAGTAGATGATGTAGTAGAATTAATGGGAAATCAAGGAATTAAAGTAATGAAGCCTTTAAAAATAAACCCAGAGACTTATGCAGGATTAGAATGGAGTTTAGAACCACCCAGGACTCAAGCAATCCTTAAACCAACAGATCATTTAATGTATACTAATAGGAAAGGAGAAACATCAATTAGGTTTATAGACTATAACTTAGAAACTCAAAAGAATGAAGAAATAGAAGAACTAGAAACGACATAATTAATGAATATAATAGAAACAATATCCGAAGAATTTTCAGTGGATTTAACAATAGAAACTGCTAGAGAAATGTACATAAATAATAAAAACAAAACTTTTAAATGTAAAGGATGTAAATTAGGACACTTACATTTTACTCAAGTAGAAGACCATTTCAAATATTGTAAGTTAAGAACAGATAATTTAGGATATCAAGAAAATGACAATATTATTTTAGACAATAAAAGTACATATGACGAAGAAGAAACCACTAAGAGTATTAAAGAATTTATGGAATCGGCAACATCTAGTTCAAGCCCATTTCAAAGAACAACAACAGGACACACTGTACAAACCAATACTGGTAATGTGCTTAGACATAGAGTATATAGAATAAATCCAGAAATAGAAGCAGAAAGAATTAGACCTATAGAAGAACCTGTCCAACTCCAAGAAGGAGGTAGTAAAGGAAAAATATTAAACATAGCTGTCCAAGACCCTCAAGCATGGAACACTGTAATAGACTTATGAAAAGGAATAGTAGTAGCAGATTATATAAAAACTTATCAAGAGACAGATGCAGAGACTATGTATAGATATATGGAAACATTTTTAGGAGAATCTACCAAAGGATTATGGGAAGCCTTTAAGACAGAATTTCCTCAAGAATTTCAAGACTTAGTAAACATGGGAGCTAGTCCCTATAATTTTACAAATAAAATACACAGTTTAATAACAGGAGAAGATCTCAATAGTGGTTTATTAGTATTACAAAGAAAATCCTTGATACAGTTAGAACAATTAAGTATTAGTAATTGGCACCATATAAAGTTTTTCTTAAATGACTATTTTTATTATTGCACCAGAAGTGAAAACGCTTTTGATCAGACATTAGGTAGAAAATTATTTAATAAATTACCAGGAGCTTTAGGAAGAGAAATAGAAAGACGATGGGATGAAAGGGAAGGTGTAGTACAAAACCCTAATGATAGATGGTCCATTGGACATAGAATACAACACATTATAGAAATATTACAGGAAAAATGTACTAACATACAAATTCAAAAACAGTTAAAGAAAGATGAAACTAGTTTTTGTAAAAGTATATACACTGCCCAAAATTATGATGATGACTATCAAAAAAGAAGAACTCCAAAGAAATATAAAAAATCATACCCAAAGAATAATTACAGACGAAGAAGTTACTATCTAAGAAAATTAGCAGCTAAAAAATCATACTTAAATAAAAATAGACATGTTAGAAAATATAAGAATGATAAAAGTTATAAGAATACTCTAGAATGTTTTACTTATGGAAGCACAGAACATTTAGCAAATACTTGCCCTAAAAGAAATAATACTAGAACAAGAAACTCTCAATTAATAGAAGATTTTCAACAAACTTTAATTAATGTAGACGAATACATGTCAGACAATGAAAGTATTTATTCTATAGTAAGTATAAATAACAATGAACCCTATAATTCATCAGACTCGGAAGATGAGAATCTCATTAATGAGATAAATCTAGAAGATCTACATTTAGACCCACCAAATTTTGATTTAGTAAATATAATAGACTATAATTTAGTTAATATAAAAAGTGAAGACTGTATGCATGAATTTGAAAGGAAAGGCTTAGACAGTAATCAATGCTTCATTTGTAAATTTTACCCAGATAAGAATAGAAGAGTCAAATGTAAACTTTGTTATATAGAAGGATGTATTCCTTGCATAGAAAGAACTATAGGTAAGTTACTACAAAATACGACAAGTAATGAACCACATAAAGAGACCATTAAGGAAGTAGCAAGTTCTTCAACTAATTATATTATATCACACACAGAAGAAGATAAAATAATTGAATTAACAACAAGAATAAATAATCTAGAAGAAAGAATAAAAAGATTAGAAAAAGGTAAATATGTCATGGAAGAAGACTCAGAATTAATGAACGAAGCCTTTGATGGTTTAGTATGTAATGAAGATAAGAAACTAAGTACAGTCAAAATATTAACTAAAATAAAAATACAAGATTATGAAATAGAAACACTAGGATTAGTAGACTCAGGATGTACACAGTGTATAATAAACCAAAAACTATTACCAAAACATCTTATAAATAATTTTAAAAAACCTCATATATCCATGAAAATGGATGAAACTCATAATACTTATAGACATTTTGTAAAAAATGCAGTAATTAGTTTTAGTAATACTTGTTCTAATTATAAAATAGTCTATAAGTTAGGAGTAATTTTGACTAGAGAATTAAATATAAAGGCATACTTTGTAATAGGCTTAGATTTCATGATAAAAAATAATGGAGGATGTTTTATAACTAGAGACGGAGTAATTTTTACAAAAAATATTACAATAACACCAATATTTTTTGGGGAAAATGTACAAAGAAATACAAAAGTAACCAATAAAGAATCCTCAAAACACTTATGTAACAAAGGCACATACTGTACCTGTAAGACAAGAACATTAATGTTAGAAGAATTAGACTTAGATGAAGAAATTAATGAAATAGAATTATTAAATCAAATCATAGACAAAAATTATGATTTAATGGAGATAAACATAGACAACTACAATTTTAGGAAAGGAATGCAACAAATAGGAATAATAAAGAACCAAGAAGACTTGCAAAAGATAATTCAGAAATTAGATGACATAGACATAATAGGTGAAAAACCTTTAGAACACTGGAAGAATAATAAAATAGAGTGTAAACTAGAAATCACAAATCCAGAATATTCGGTAAAAACAACAGCAATACAAGCTACTAATGAAGATTTAAAAGACTTTGAAGTACAAATTAAAGAATTACTTGACCTAGGAGTAATTAGAAGATCTAAATCAATACATAGGTCAGCAGCTTTTATGGTTAGAAATCATAGCGAGATAGTTCGAGGAAAGGCTAGAATGGTAATAAATTTTAAAAGACTTAATGACAATACAGTAATGGATGCTTATAAACTACCAGACAAAACAGAGTTAATTAATAGAATTAAAGAAAGAACAATGTTTAGTAAATTCGACTGTAAGTCAGGATACTGACAGATAAAAATGCATCAAGACAGTATAGAGTGGACACCATTTACTTGTCCCGAAGGAAATTTCAAATGGTTAGTAATGCCATTTGGATTAAAAACTGCTCCACCAATTTTTCAAAGAAAGATGGATAATATATTAGGTAAATATAAGAATTTTGTACTAGTGTATGTTGATGACATTTTAGTTTTTAGCTATAACATGAAAGAACATTTAGGACATCTCCAAACAGTTTTTAAATTATTTGTAGACAATGGAATAATTATAAGTAAGAAAAAGATGAAATTATGTAAGCAATATATTAATTTTCTAGGAATCACTATAGGAGAAGGAAAAATAAAGTTACAACCACATATAGCAAAAAAGGCCCTAGAAATGCCAGACAAGCTAGAAAAAATAAAAGACCTACAAATTTTTTTTAGGAATATTAAATTATGCTAGACAATTTATTAAGAATTTGGGAAAGGTAGCAGGACCTTTATATGCTAAAACTGTCTCTAAAGGACAAAAGACATTCAATACGGAAGATATAAAATTAGTTCAAAGACTAAAAGAAATGGTTAAGGACATACCAGACTTGACCCTACCTTTAGAAACAGACTATTTAATAATAGAGATAGACGGTAGTTTTGAAGGATGGGGAGCCGTCCTTAAAGCTAGAACCAATAAATATAGCAATAAAAAAGATGAAAGAATATGTGCTTATCAGAGTGAAAAATATAAAGAACAAGGCAATATGAGTAGTATAGATGCACAAATACTAGCAGTCATATATGGTCTTAGTTTTAAAATATACATTTTAAATAAGCCAGAAGTATTAGTAAGAACTGACTGTGAAGCCATAGTCAAATTTCATGAGAAAATTAGAGAGAAAAATAGTAGTAAGAGACGGTGGTTAAATTTTATTGACGCTACTTCAATATGTAATATTAAATTCGAACATATTAAAGATAAAGAAAATACCTTAGCTGATAAACTTAGTAGATTAATATCAAAAACTACTAACTAATCTTTTTTGCAGCATGGCAGACAAAGGCAAAGCAAAAGTTTCAGACTCCAGCGCAGACAATTATTTAACGACTTTACTAAGCAATACTCATTTTCGATCACAAACAATGTTAAATACAGCTCAGACATCTAGCGATCAGACGATCGAAAGAATACATTTTGGGAGATAAAATTTAATTTATTATCCAGACTCAAATTTCAGTTTTAAGACAAGACCTGAAGCAAGGGCCGACAGAAATCAAAAATGCTTATTAGACAACTTATGGATTTTATACAACAAGACTCCAAGGGATGTCAGCTATTTTTTAGTTGTTATGAATGCCCTGACACAATATTTTACAGGCAAAAATTTAACAAATAAGTTTAACTTTTATGTGATCATACAGGGAAGGACTCCAGGAATCTACCAGACATGGATTCAGAACGAGATGAATTAGTAAGACAAAATTTATTACTACAAGATTATATAAAACAACTTGAATTAAACCAAAGCTCAAATTCAGCACCCTTTCAAACACAAAGGCCAGTTCAAATTTTTAAAGATTCTTGTACTCAGACTAATTTTCAGACACCACAAAAAAGTTTTCCATCTTTACTAAAAATGGATGAGATGGGTGTGCATTCCCCACTGAATGTAGATAGATCTACTGCATCAGGTAAGGATGTAGCTAGTCCGGTTCAAACGACAACCGGTGAAGACTCATCAAGTCCGTTAATGGCTGACACTTTGCCAAAAAGTGTAAGAAGACTTCCAGGGAGTTTTTATTTAGAAGGAGTCTCAAGCTCAAAGACTGTAAAAATTAAGAGATAAAATAAAAAGAAAGTGACTTCAAAAATTATAGAAGGTATTATTGGAAATACACTGATGAGATTATTGGTAGACTCTACCTTTAACACTCCTCAAGAAGAGACTAAAGACATGATTAAACCAGAGAAAGAAAATTCAGATATTTCAAATTCAAAATCAGATCTACCCAGTTCAGACAGAGAATATGACTCGGCTCTAGATCAATTTGCTCAAGACCCTAACGCGGATGATGATTCCGATATGAGTTTTGACTCCGAGGCCTTACACAATTTAGACACTATTTGTTAAACAACATCAGCAATGACATCGGATATTTTGGATATTTTTTTAAGACATAAGCAGTGACCTCAGCAAACTTAATATTCGTAAACAATGACATATATATGGATAAGACAGAAAGACGGAAAGAAAGAAAAAGTCGTAACATTACAAAAAAGTTACTAGATTTCAAAAAAAATTAATATTGAAAGCGACATAAAGCAGATTTGAAAGCGACATACAGTAATATTTTTTCGTTCAATTTTCTTTTGAAGTCCGCAGACGTTTCTCTATAAATATCTTCATTTGGCAAGAGGAGCAAGAACATCAAGCAATCATAGTAAGAAGCAATTATATATATATATATATATATATACATATATATATATTATTATTATTATTATTATTATTATTATTATTATGATTATTAGTTTAAAGATCAATAGCTTAAAAGATTAATATTTATAATCCATGAATTTCAAATTTCCATTCCATCGCTATTTAACATCATCTTAATTCTCTTTGGAAAAACACAATCCTTTCAAAGGAATCAATAACCCCCATCAAAGCTATCACCCTAACGAATTGTCAACGCTTAGGTGATGCTTTATATATTAACTACCCTATGCTAGTTACGTAGGTTATTGGATAAATTGTTGAAAAAGAAAAGCATGTCAAAGTAAATATATATAGACAAGTAAATATAGAGGGTGTTTGGATTGATTTATTTTTAAATGTTTTTGACTTTTAAGCTTTTTTAAATTTTTGAAGGTGTTTGGAAAAGGCAAAACATGATTTAAGCACTTTCGTTTAGCCTGAAAAAGTACAAAAATAAGCTAAAAGCCAAAAGTTGAGTTCTCCAACTTATTATTTTTAGCTTTTAGTTTGTAATCTACTTAAAAAAAATCAATCCAAACACCCCCACAGACGGGAGAGGGGGAGAGTACTCTCCTTTTTCATCTTACTTGTCCATTATCAATTTGGGACACTCCTTAAAAAATAATATAATAAGTAAAATGATAATTTTATTATATTATCTTTATTTATTATAAGTTATTTAAATATTGATAAATAAATAATATTTTTAAAATTTTTTCAAACTAAATAAATATATTAGAACAAATAAAGACATAGGAGGGAATAATACATTAATGTTTGAAAAGAGAGGGAGCCAAAAATAGTTAATGGAACCCACGTGAACCCAACGTGATCCAAGATGAGCTGACAAATTACTATTGGCTGTTGGACTACCGTTTCGTACGGACAAGATAAGGAAATCGTACGGACAATCTATTTTAAACTCTGAGGGCCAAGTAATAATGGAACTTCCATGAGACTTTATTACCTTAGTAAGAGACTACTATTAATAGTATTTTCAACAATCTAATTGTGTGAAGCGTTTTTTGTTTGTTTTTTTTAAATAATTTTTTCATGAAGGTTTTGCAGCATTACTTCTATGAGAAATTGGGAAAATAAGGAAAAACAATTGGAGTATCAGTTTTTTCCCCTCAATATTGTTGCAAGCGGGGGAGGAGCTATTCTTGTTCAAGGGGCCGGGAGTTAATTGACATTCTTTTGTTAAAAAATTGTATTGTGGGTTAGAGTGAGTTAGAGGCTCGTATTGGTTCTGTTTATATGGATTTAGATAATCCTCCCGATTAAGCTATCTTTTGGGGTTAAGTTAGAATTATGTGTCATATCTTTATATTGTCTAAATAAGATTTACTTTTTAAAATATATATCTATATATATATAGAGAGAAGATTATTTCTCTATGTATTTACTCTTTTTTATATCTTGAATCATTTTAGTGAAAATTTTGATTGCGCCAATATTACATGATCCCTGATGCTTTAGCATTTTCAAGATTGAACGTAGGACAAATTTCTCAAAATGAGAATACTTTCTGCCCCAAGCAGAAAAATAAGTAAATACTTTGAAAGGCCAGGAATAATACACTGGTAGTATATTAACCTATTATAAATAATTAGTTAGTTAGCATTTGTATCATGTTATCGACTAATGTTTATAATATATATGGGTAGTCATTTTATAACTGAGTTGATTGTGTATAAATGCACTCGTTTATTTAGGTAGAAACATAAAAAATATATACTCCTATTAGAGTTTCGAAATTTATAAAGAATGATGAGAATATCAATTGATGAAGACGATATTACAAACCCCGTAGTTCTGACAAATGAGCAATTAATTAACTTTACATCCAGGACGGAGCTACAATTTTATTGATTAATGGTTCTAACTTCTACGGTAATTGATTTGTTTTTTTTGTTTTTTTTTTCTAGTTAGATCAGCTATAAAATGTCATCTGAGTTAAAATCTCAGTCTTCAGTCAACCCCTTTCATTACTAAGAAATTTGGGGTAGAGCCGGAATAACTATGTGAGCCATCTCTATGTCTACTCCTGTTTGGGGAGTCAATCGTGGCCAGGAGGATGGTTCGACAAACTCAATAGCTTGACCTAATTAAATTCTACATTTGTGTTAAAACGTTACACTTAAATCGTAATAAGTATGAATAATTTATCTAGAATCCAATAAGTTATTTTTTCTAGAATCAAGAATCATAAAATCAATTTCTTACTCTGTCTCAGAGAGAGTCATAAGAATATACGTCACTGTGCGTAGCGAAATTTTATTGAATTTAAATCCGTAAGAAATTCGGATGATATCAAATTCAAAATATATTAGTTCAAGTAAATATTGTGGATTAATTATTTAAATCCAATAAATATGGATTTAATTAAAGTTCAAATAAAATTTCATTGGGCTAGCCCATCAATTTGAGCTACAAATAATGAGCCACTTTGCCAAACTCAATATGTTATCTTATTCTAGAGGCCTAATTTGGTGTCACGTGTCAAATGTCGTGGCATGCCAAGTCAAGCGAATAAGCCAATAAGATCATGTCACGTATCAAAATGATGCAACATGCCTTGTGAAATCAAAGGCCAATGAAAGTGCTCCACGTGTACAAGTGACATGTTTCGACCAATCAAATATCATCATTTCACTTAAATGTGATTGGCAGAAAGAAGCCCATCTTCATCGCAACTCCTCCATCCTACAACTATAAATAGGAGTCTCATAATTCAGAAAATGGACCAAGAACTCTAACAAGAAGCCAGAGAGAGCTCGTGGATCAAACGCCGCAGATTTTGCTACAAGCTACAAGTTCAAGCACTCAAGTTTATATACAACTTAAGATCAAGACGAAGATTCAAGATTAAGCTCAAAGGCCCTTGAAATCAAACATAAGTCAAGATCAAGACCACCAAATTCAAGATCAAGCTCAAAAATCCTTGGATTCAAGTTCAAGTCAAGACCACCAGATTCGAGATCAAACTTAAAAGCTCTTGGATTCAAGTACAAGTCAAGATTAAGATCACCAAATTCAAGATCAAGCTTAAAAACCCTTGGATTCAAGTACAAGTCAAGATCAAGACCATCAAATTTCAGATCAAGCTGAAAAAACCCTTGGATTCAAATACAATTCAAGATCAAGGTCGAAAACCCTTGAATTTATATTTGAAATGGCGAATCAGAGGATTCATAGATATTATAACACTCATATATTGAAGAGTGAAGTATTAAAAACACACCTAAACTATCTTCTTTTTTTGAGTTTCACACCTAAACTAATGGAAGTGTGAGAAACACACCTAAACTATCACTTTTAGTTTGAGAAACACACCTAAACTATAACTTATAGTTTGATAAACACACCTAAACTATCACTTATTAGTTTGAGAAACACACCTAAAAGTTGACTAGACCAAATATTTATTTACAAACTCTTTAGGTGTGTCTAGCCATTAAAAATCAGTCCACGTGACATATTTTTATTCTTTTTTACTAACACATTATTTTTTTTATTTTTTAAATATTTTTATTCATTTTGAGGTGTGTTTCTCAAACTAATGAGTGATAGTTTAGGTGTGTTTCTCAAACCCTCAATAGTTTAGGTATGAAACTCAAAAAAAGAGGATAGTTTAGGTGTGTTTTTGACACTTCACTCTATATTGAAATCAATAAAACGATTGTTGCAATATTTTTTTGTCTCGATTATTATTTTTCAGACTCAAATTTTATTGTACTTTAATAAATCGAACCCCAATAATTTTCCTTCTTTTTGGAATCTTAAACCCATAAACTCAAAGTTTTAATTTCGTGTATCCGTATGCAAATGAGTCATATGCGACGCAAATCTTCATTTAGTCTCGATTCTTGAGTAAAACGTGCTATTGAGTCATTGGTGGTCCCAGAGAGCGTCTCGACGAATCAAATGCTGTATGATTCTCTCTTGTTGCCAACCGTATACTTAGTTTATTCCACTCTAGTAAAGTTTACCAAAAGAAGAAAAAGACATAAGTGGCGTTCTTTCCTTAATCATTTTATGTCTTTTTCTTTTTATATCCACTGTTTGGAACTCAAAAAGGAAAGATAATGCACTAGTAGAAAAGTTTTAACAAATCAATACTAGCTCTTCATTTTTTTTTTCTTTTTCATGGTCAACAATCTTCTCAGCTAGGGTTTCTATAAGAACAACTCTTTGAGTCGTAAGTACTTTATAATTTATCTACTAAATTTTCTTCCTTTTCTATTCATGTTTCAGATCTGAAAACCATAGAAGAGTTTTTTTCTTAGTTATCCATTTCTTGATTTAGAATCTTTCTATTTTTGGAAACATCTCATGTATTGCTAGGATTTCTTGATTTGGTTGTATTTTTTTGTCTTAACAAAGTTGACCCTTTTAAGAGATCATTCATATCATATCCATGATTTCCTTGTGTCAAATCTTGATTTAGAGATCACCTTTCAATTTTTGAAAACTTTCCCAGGAGATTTCTTGATTTGGTTGACTTAAAAGTTGACCCTTTAAGAGATTTATTTTCATATCCATGATTTAAGTTTAGAGACCTTTTTATTTTTGGAAACTTTTCATGAATTGCTAGAATTCTTGATTTTGGTACTCTTAAAAGTGTTTACCTTTTAAGAGATTATTCATATCCTTTACTTTTCTCAAATCTTGATCTAGAGACATTTCTATTTTCGGAAACTTCTCATCATGAATTGGTAGGATTTCTTGATTTGGTTAATTGACTTAATTAAAAGTGTTGACCCTTTTAAGAGATTATGCATAGTCTCAAATCTTCATAACTTGTTGATTTTATTACTCAACAAGAAGATGGTGAGGGGAAAAACTGAGATAAAAAGGATTGAAAATGCAACAAGCAGGCAAGTGACTTTCTCAAAAAGGAGAGGTGGACTTCTTAAGAAGGCATTTGAACTCTCAGTTCTTTGTGATGCTGAAGTTAGTCTTATCATTTTTTCTCAAAAAGGAAAGCTTTTTGAGTTCTCAAGTTCCAGGTACATAACATATACTCCATTCATCTCTTAATTTGCTATAAATAATTTGAGCTTCGAACCGCTTTTTCCTTTAGTCGAGGGTATATTGAAAACAGTTTCTTTACCTCCCAAGTAGGAGTAAGGTCTTCGTACGCTCTATCCTTCTTAAACCCCACTTTATGAGATTATACTCGATATGCTGTTGTTTGTATTTATATTATATAAAGCATTCCTTATGAACTACTAATATAACTGGCCTATAGGATTTGATGTAACAAGTGCCCAAGTAGGCAAGTACAATGATCACAACAGCTTACTATGTAAAAGGGACCCTTCTATTTGTTTCTACAATATATTTCTTTCCCCTTTTTTTTTTGAGTCCAATTAATTAATAATCTATCTTCTAATTAATTTCTTTTGTGGATATTTGATCTATTGACTCCATGATTATGGTTCATGAGGTATATTTTTTTAATACTACTATATAATGTGTACAATTCTTGATTAAACTGTGTAAATTCTACAATTTCAAGAAGATTTTATGTAAAATATGTGGCAATCTACTCTTCAAACAAGAAAGTAAAAATTTTGAAGTATGTGACAACATGCTACTTGTTGCTTCCTTTTTTTTTTTTTGGAATATAATATGAAGGGAAATTGTACTTGCTAAAAATCGTCATTTGCAATACCCCACTCAACTTTTTACCTGTTTATGACTAGTGCTAAACTCCAGTGGAAATCAATTTCTGCTAAATCTTCCTTTTTTAATTTCTCAAGTGATAGCAAAGGGAAAGAGTTTTAACTCTTATGGATAGACTTAAAAGGCCGTCCGATGCCCAAAGTATTCCACATTAATAGGATTCAGTAAGGGCCGCATAGTACGAGTGTGATTTAGACAGTATACCCTAATGCAATAATTAGTGATTGCTTTTACGGCTCGAACCCGTGACTTATAGATTACACGGATACAACTAGACCGTTGCTCCGAGGCTCCCCTTCCTCTTGTATATATATATACTTATTTCAGCTAAATGATAATTGAGAAAAAAGAAGTTGGATTAATAAGCTAAAAAAATAAGATAAATTACTTGTTATTAATAGTGTAAGAAACTAAGAATTCCATGCACATGCACATCATATTCTGATAGTCCTCTTATGCATACTGTTGGTGTAATATATCACAATAATGTATATCAAGTTAGTTTGCATTATTTACTCCTTCTAACACATTGATTTTATTTCTTCACTCTATTAGATATTACTCGTACATTGTTTGGTGAGGTATCAAGATTTGATTAATCTTAACCAGATTCTAGGCAACTTCCTTATGTGTACGGAAATGAAATGCATTTTAATTTGCTTATGTTCATAAGCAATATAATCACCATAGCAATTAGATTTTTATCCTTTTTAATTTCCCGTCCAAATAGCTTTCTTCACTCATCCATCTAGAATTACCAACTTCTCAATTGCTTTATTCCTTCTTGGAACATAATAACAATCTTTCAACATAAGTATTTTGCTTGTAGATGTTATAAGACAAATTGATCATACAACTAATATTGCAACTTTTGTATCATTTTCAACTTGTATTTTAACTTCTCTTTTATTTAATCTTTTACTTATCTTAAACTCTTTCAACATATTGTAGATATCATAGTTACTGTTCGTATCTAATAATCACAATGAAGAATCGATAGTGGTTAAATAAATCATGAAAACAATTTCATTAAAGTCTTACCTTGTTTCTTGTCCTTTAGAATTGCTAGAAACTAGCTCCTTGCAATTTTTCTTCCAATGTCCTTTCTTCTTTCAGTGAAAACTACTTCAAATTCGGATAGTGACTAAAAGGTCAAATCTTGAGATCTCTTTTCTCAATTTACAGCACAACTTCTCAAGTTGTTCAATAATATCATTCATATTATTGGCACGTGCTCGATTGAATAATTCACAGTCAACTTGGATTCAAATAAAGCTTCTGATAACTAGTATTTAGTTGTCTTTCTTTGTGTACTTTACACTAATTAAACAACTTCTCAAGATGTTAATAATTATTTTGAATCCAAATTCTAATGTTTTATCTGGAGTTCAAATCTCATAAAAGTGAGAATGATGCATTTGGCAAGAAGACATTCTTTCAAGTATTTCTGATAAATTTTCATGCCCTAGCATTATCCTCAAATGGGACTGTTTTGTCAAGCTTATCAATCATATCAATTAGCTTTTTCATGTATGAGAACAATTCCCAAGTTTATATACCAGTCATCAAAGTTTGGTCATACCAACTTGTTGACATCAAGTATTTCGTTGTAATGATATAGCAGATATATTGAGAAAATAAATTAAAATAAAAAAATAAAGGCAATAATATAAGAATATATTTACATGTATCATAAAGACATAAACTTTTATCTAAATATCATATTTTCACTAATTATCATATACCTTCATTATGATGTAAGAAATCTCAATTTCTTTTAGTGGATTAAAGAAATTCTTCAACAATATGTATGAGCGTTTGGTAGTCAGATCGTTTCCCGTACATACTTTAAAGGTAGGTACTCTTACTAATTATATCTCTATACAATTTCTTTAAATAGCTTTATGTCAAATAACCCCTGATTTTTAGGCCGTTTCTATTGACATGGTTAAAATTAACCATCATGATAAAAAAAAAATCAGTTAAATTTCATAGTTCCCGGTTTGTCCAGACAATAGCAGTTAAATTAAATAATTCTTTTACTATCCACACATCTAATGCAATAAATAATTTTAATTTGTTCTCGAACTACAAGTCTCCTGATTGTCATGCCGTTTCTTGTAATAAGAAATAAATAAAAGTATTTGTTTTGATGGATAGTTATACAATAAAATATTTTATCTTATATTTTATTATTAAGAACTCAAAATTTTAGTAGGAGAGAATTATTATTAAAAATAACTTTTAATATTATGGTGATCAAATTACCCATAGTGTGTGAATTTAGTTTAAGTAGTTTGCATATATAGTTCTAATTTCAATTTACACCACACGAAATAAATGATTCAAAATTATATAAACAATGAGCATGAAGCAATAAGCAAAATTCAATACGCTATTAACCTGTACATCTTATCTATCTATCCATCCATCCATCCATCCACCCCCCCTCTCTCTCTATATATATATTCTCTCACTGATGTTCCTTTTCATGTGTTGGTTGTATCCTTAAATTTTATATTTTTTCTCCCGAAATTAAAAAAACTTTTTTTTTTTTATGTTGTCCTGTTCATCTCTTTCCCTTTCATCTTACCTTGTTCATATCTTGTTCGTTAATTTTAGGTTCTTAAATAGTGACCTTCTTTAACCACACCCTGGAAACAGATGTTTCTCCGGCTTTTAGCCATGACGTCGTTACATCCTAGGACTTTACAGGTTAATCCATCGGTACTATTAAAAGATTAAAGAAAATAACCATCTATTGAGGGTAAAACATATAAAAGGACTAACCATATACTGAGGGCAATGGTGATGAAAACATGTATTCACATCATAGATACAAACATGATTTATATTAACATAAACATGCTTTACATAATATGGGAGAAGTAATACAGAAATATAAAGACATAACAAACTTACATGACTAAAAACGGAGAGAGGTTTTCCTTTCGGGAGTTCCCGGACTAGCTGGCTGCTACTTTGAAAATAAACACACTCTCTTTACAAATATTACAACACTTTTTTTTTTTTTATTTGAATCTAAAACTGCAAACTACTAGATTTCTGATATTGTTGGTTCTATCTGATTTTCTCTCTGCTCTTCTTTTTTCTCCCTTGCTTTCTTCAACTGAATGGGGTAGTATATATAGGCAACATAGCGGACTTCAAATCTAGAATTCAAACTGATTTAAAACTTTTGTGGGTCCCCTTTCTTTTAAATAGTTGCGTTCTGATATCATGGCTTACGTCATTAGTCTTTGCTATTAGTTGATCTGTCGTCATTACATCATTGTTAAATAATTGTGGTCTGACAACACTGCTTATGGTCTTTTGTCTGTTTGCTGGAATCAGATAATCAGGTTGTGTTCTGCAATTGAGTCGAAACTCATTCCTGAGTCATCATCCATGTTAAGGTTTTGTGCATCCTGGAATGGTGAATTGTATTCAATATTATTTGAATCTTCTGAGTCTGTTTTTGGTATTTCTGATTCATATTCGGGCTTGGAATTTTCCGGTGTCATTTCCTTTCTTTCTTCTTTAAGCATTGTCTTAAGTGCTTCTCCGATCATTTGTTCTATTGTCTTTTTATCTTCTTTTTGTCTCCTTGAAGGAGATCCTTTTAACAGTATTCCTTTTTTGGGTTCTGTCTGTGAAATTTGCTGGGAGTATTCTATCATTTTTTGACAAAGTGTCAGTCATTAACGGATTTGATTTGTCTTTACCGACTACGGTTTGAATCGGACTAGCTACATCTTTATTCGATGCAGTGGATTTGTTTGCATTCATTGGGGGAATGCACACCCTTCTTATCCATTTTAGATGTAGATGGAAAACTCCTTTGGTTATTCTGAGGAATATTCTGAAATTGGCTTAATTCAAAATGTAGGATTCTAATTCTGTCTTGTAGAATTTTTGTCTATGTGATGAGGTCTTCTTTTTCTTTTTCTAATTTTTCATTTTTCTGGTTTAGTCTTCGGAACGCCTCTGTCATAGTAGAGCAGTGATCACAGAAAATTATTTTGTTTGTACTCTTACTAATGTTGTATTGGGGGAATGTATTTTAATTTCTGAGATCAGGTGTAATGAAGAAATTTGATCCGAGTTTTCCTCTGACAAAATCAAGAGCTTCATTAAAACAGTTAAATTCTTTGAATAAAGGAGTAGGATATTCTTTTATTGCATCTACTACCTGTAACCATGTTTGGAATACTACTGGAATTCTCTGTATTACCACATAAAATTTGAATCTTTTAACTTGATTTTTCTCTGTGAAATACTGGCTTAAAACATTTAAAACTGCAATAAAATAACTATTATCTTTTGAAGTCTTATTAAAGGATATCCATAAATTGTCTATGAGGCATCTTTGTTGTCTGTCAGTTTTTGCCTCTGGCCTTAGTCTGAATGTCATATTTGATTCTGGATAGCAAATTAAATTTTTGTTTCCTCAACCATAGCCTTTCGATCTTTTTGTTTTTCATCATATGTTGGGGTTTGAAATGTACATTCATCAGTAACTGTTGCAAATAAGAGTCTTTGGGGGTTATGTTTGGGGATTGTATGGCCTTTGCTTTCCCTTTATCTACATTCATTCTGAGATAAACAAATATTAGTGAAAATAAAATATCTGTATTCACTTTTCTATAAGTCGACTGAGGTTATCTGCTAAATTATTTTCTTTTTCTTTAATGTGTTCTAACTTAATATTATACATTGATGTTGCATCTAGAAAATTTAGCCATCTTCTTTTGCTACTAGTTTTTTCATTTATTTTTTGGTGAAATTTTACAATTGCTTCACAGTTTGTTCATACTAGTATCTCAGGTTTATTTAGAATGTATAAACGAAAACTGTTTAGACCATATATTATTGCTAAAATTTCTGTATCTATTACGCTTTGCGTACAATCGGAGTCTATTAAGGCTAGGGTTTCTATTTCATAGTCTTGTATTCATATTTTTGTTAAAACTTTAATTGTGCTATGTTTCTTGTCTTCATTACATATTAAACTTTCATGATCAATTGTATTTTCGTAACTTACATTTGCTAATTCCTCATCTTGTTTTTGTTTCAGAATTTCTTTTCCCTTGTCTAATTTTTCCATCCTTTTTTCTAATTCAGTTATTCTTTTTTCTAATTGTTGTAATCTCATGTTTGTGGTGCTATTCACTTCTGTTTCTGGATACATTGATTCGTTTTTTCTTATTATAATTTTTTTCTAATGTTTTTTCTATACATAGAATACATCCTTTGATGTAACACTTCTTACATTTTGCCTTTTTAGTTTTATTTGGGTACCATTTGCGTATAAAGCATTGGTTATTATCTAGTCCTCTGTTTCTTTCAAAATTTCTTTTCTAAGAAGTAGAACCGAATTTAAATATCTTATATGTTTAGTCAATCTATGTTGTCTCATGTACTTACGTATCTATCCAGAATCAAATATGACATTCAGACTAAGGCCAGAGGCAAAAATTGACAGACAACAAAGATGCCTCATAGACTATTTATGACTATCCTTTAATAAGATTTCAAAAGACAATAGTTATTTTATTGCAGTTTTAAATGCTTTAAGCTAGTATTTCACAGAGAAAAATCAAGATAAAAGATTCAAATTTTATGTGGTAATACAAGGGAGAATTCTATGAGTATTCCAAACATGGTTATAGGTAGTAGATGCAATAAAAGAATATCCTACTCCTTTATTCAAAGAATTTAACGATTTTAATGAAGCTCTTGATTTTGCCCTAGGAAAACTCGAACCAAATTTCTTCATTACACCAGATCTCAGAAATCAAAATACATTCCTTCAATATAACATTAGTAAGAGTACAAACAAGATAATTTTCTGTGACCATTGCTCTACTATGATAGAGGCGTTCCGAAGACTAAACCAGAAAAATGAAAAATTAAAAAAAGAAAAAGAAGAACTCATCACACAGACAAAAATCCTACAAGACAGAATCAGAATCCTACATTTTGAATTAAGCCAATTCCAGAATAACTCAGAATAACCAAAGGAGTTTTCCATCTCCATGTAAAATGGATAAGAAGGGTGTGCATTCCCCAATGAATGCAAGCAAATCCACTGCATCGAATAAAGATGTAGCTAGTCCGATTCAAACGGTAATCGGTACACACAAATCAAATTCGTTAATGGCTGACATTTTGTCAAAAAATGGTAGAATACTCCCAGCAAGTTTCACAGACACAGAACCCACAAAATCCAGAAAAGGAATACTGTTAAAAGAATCTTCTTCAAGGATATGAAAAGAAGATAAAAAGACAATCGAACAAATGATCGGAGAAGCACTTAAGACAATGCTTAAAGAAGAAAGGAAGGAAATGATACCGAAAAATTCCAAGCCCGAATATGAATCAGAAATACCAGAAACAGACTCCGAAGATTCAAATAATATTGAATACAATTCACCATTCCAGGATGCACAAGACCTTAACATGGATGATGACTCAGGAATGAGTTTCGACTCAATTGCAGAACACAACCTAAATACCTGATTCCAGCAAACAGACAAAAGACCATAAGCAGTGACGTCAGACCACAATTATTTAACAATGATGTAAGCCATGACGACAGGTCAACTAATAGCCAAGACTAATGACGTAAGCCATGACGTCAGAACACAATTATTTAAAAGAAAGGGGACCCCCAAAAGTTTTAAATCAGTTTGAATTCTAGATTTGAAGTCCGCTACGTTGCCTATATATACTACCCCAATCAGTTGAAGAAAACAAGGGAGAAAAAAGAAGAGCAGAGAGAAATCAGAGAGAACCAACAATATCATAAATCTAGTAGTTTGCAGTGTTAGATTTAAAAAAAAAAGAGTGTTGTAATATTTGTAAAGAGAGAGAGAGTGTTTATATTCAAAGTATCAGCTAGCTAGTCCGTGGACTCCCGAAATGGAAACCTCTCTCCGTTTTTAGTCATGTAAGTTTGTTATGTCTTTATATTTCTGTATTACTTCTCCCATATTATGTAAAGCATGTTTATGTTAATATAAATCATGTTTGTATCTATGATGTGAATACATGTTTTCATCACCATTGCCCTCAGTATATGGTTAGTCCCTTTGTATGTTTTACCCTCAGTAGATGGTTATTTTCTTTAATCTCTTAATAGTATCGATGGATTAACCTGTAAAGTCCTAGGATGTAACGACGTCATGGCTATAATTCGGAGGAACGTCTGTTTCCAGGGTGTGGTTAAAGAAGGTCACTATTTAAGAACCTAAGGTTAACGAAGAAGAGATGAACAGGGTAAGATGAAAGGAAATGAGTTGAACTGGGCAATATAAAAAAAAAACTCATTATTTTAAATTTTCATCAAAGCTAGTGTTGTTAGATTTGAATTTTCTCGTGTTTACAATCATAATCATCTTCATCTGACTAACTTTCTTCAGAGTTGTCACTCATCTTCATCTTTTCTCAAATTTCATAGAAGAAATCTTCTCCGACATCTTTTCATCACATTCTGATAGACGAGAGAGTGGATTTTTCTATTCATTTTTTTCATGGCAACTATATCATCTGCGACGTCTCTATTTAAGATTTATTGTCGTGAAACAACTCTCAATAAGCAACTGCTTCGTCAAGGTTGACTCCTTTGTTGGGCTCTTTCCCTAAAAAGAAATTTCAAAAGATTTTTAAATTTTGAAATCTTGATAGTTTCGTCTACCGGCTGATACAATTTCTTCAAGCTGATTACTGCTTCTCTAGCACAATATTCTCATAGCTATAATTGCTAATCTTGCTCATATCAATTTTGTTCTAAAGACGCATGTCACGACGCACCTCGAAGGGACGCGACCCTTCGAGGCATTGTTTGATAACAAAAAGGCGACCTGCGCGCGCACGTGGCAACCTGCAGACGCAGGTGCCAACGCAGTTCAAACCAAAATTTACTGATTTGTGCCAAACACTGACCTGCGGCAGCATGTGGCCATCTGCGGATGCAGATGCCAGCGCAGGTCAGGCGACGTTTCGGAAACAAATGCAATTTTTTAATGAACCATTGTTTTTTTTCAGAAGCAACTTTTTATGAGTATAAATACCTCATTTTTCCTCAGGTTTTGGTACGAAATTTTTGAAGTAAAAACACTCTCTTCTTCTTGAAAAACTCAAAGTGTGATTTACAATCGTTGAGTGAGTTCGTAGTTCAGCAAATTTGAGGTACCACTATTTGCTGAAGTGAATCATTTTACCCTGGGAGGATATATTTCATTAACCTCGGGTACTTGAGGAGAATAAATTCCTTAAGGACACACCGTGAATTCGGTGGACTTAATTCTTTCATTTCTGTCTTCATCTTTTTCTTATGGTTTTGCTATTTTTCAGAAAAATAGTTAAAATTTTATTTTGATAGTTCATAAGTTGTTTGAACTTGTGTTTGAAGTTGTTTGAACTTCTTTGTTGTTCTTGAATTTAGTGTTTTGAAGTTGTTGTAAATACAAATTTGTTGATTTTTATCAAAGAAATTGGAAAATAACAGAGAAAAAATATTGAAAGAAAAATACTGCAATGAGGCCAAAGAGAATTATTTTTATTAATAAATCAGAAACATATATTTATAGCTACAATTTCTAATTAGAAAATAGAAAAATAAGCTACTACACTTATCTAGAAAATTCAAATTCAAACAACAAAAGCAGGAAACTAATTCCTTTATTTCTGAGACATATCTTCAACACTCCTCCTTGGATCAGAAATTGTTGATTGTAGTCTTGGCTGAATTTGACCTCGTCAATAAATCTGCCAATTCATCTTTGGTCTTGCAAGGCTTGTGTGCATCTTCTGTTGGATTAAATAAGAAGCTTTTACCTCTCATTTCAACTTGTAAAATCTTCTGATTAGTGGAATCAAAGATTCGACAATATTTGTCTCCAAATAATAATTTAAATCCTTCTTTCATTAGCTGGCCAACATTTAACAAACTTTTATCAATATCAGACACGTAAAGGACTCTGAAATTATTTTGGTACCTAAACTTGTTTTGATTGCAACAGACCCTTTTCCTTTTGCAGAAATATAGTCATCATTTTCAATTCTGACCATAGATATAAACTCTTTAAAAAGATTTCTGTCATATGTCATGTGGTTTGTACAACCACTATCAATCATCCAAAAATCAAATTTCTTGGTAGAAAAATATGTTGCCACAAATAAGTGGTCTTCTTCTTCTACGTTGGTGACTTGGGCATCTGCTTCATCTTTTTGAGATTTGTTTTTGCAAATCACAGCTTCATGACCAAATTGGTTGCAGATCTTGCATTGTGCATCTGGCCTTTTCCAACATTTAAATGGAGGATGACCATTTTTGCCACAGTGCTGACAAGGTGGGTAATTTTTTAAAAATTTACCCTTACTTTGAGTTTTGTGGCTGGCTGCTAATGCTCCTTCAACCATGTAATCTTGCCTCATAAGCTTCCTTTGCTCCTGTGCCTGAAAAGAATTTAACAATTCTGCCAAAGTAATTTTGGACAGATCTTGTGTGTTTTCCAAAGTAGTTATACATGCTCCATATCTTTCGGACACTGTTACAAGAACTTTTTCAACAACTCTTGCATCTTTAAATTCAGTGCCTAGCAACCTTACCTTGTTAATAATACCAAGCAATTTGTCCGAGTATTCTTTGACTGTTTCAGACTCTTTCATTCTCTGCAACTCGAATTCCCTCATTAAATTCAATACCTTCATTCCTCGTATTCTTTCATCTCCAACATATTCCTTCTTCAGATAATCCCAAATTTCTTTTGGTGATGTAAGAGTCATAATTTTCGTGAAAATAGTTGTTGAAACCGCAGCATACAAAGTTGCTTTCGCCTTGGACTTGATGGTTTTCTTTTCCTTGTGACTCTTGATTTGGGCCACGGTAGGATTATTTGGCAGCGGATTAAGTTCATAATCCTCTTCCACGGCTTCCCAAAGATAAAGAGCCTCCAAGTAGGTTTCCATTCTCATAACCCATAGTTGATAATTTTCACCATCAAAAATAGGAGGAGCCATTCGTGAAAAACTATTTTCTAAATTCATCTTTTCACTCACAGATCGCTCAAGAAAATGGCTCTATATACCAATTGTTGATTTTTATCAAAGAAATTGAAAAATAACAGAGAAAAAATATTGAAAGAAAAATACTGCAATGAGGCCAAAGGGAATTATTTTTATTAATAAATCAATAACATATATTTATAGCTACAATTTTTCTAACTAGAAAATAGAAAAATAAGCTACTACACTTATCCAGAAAATTCAAATTCAAATAACAAAAACAGGAAACTAATTCCTTTATTTCTGAGACATATCTTCAACAAGATTTTGTACCCGAAAAATAACTTCTTTTAGTGACTAGCTAGTTAAGTTCAGCGTCTACTTTTTATCATGGTATTCTTAGTTTATTCAATGTTGGATCCCCAAATTATATTGTTCACTCTCCTGATATCCAGTCTTACGTGCGTGTGTGTTGGGGAGGGGGCAGGGGGCTGGGGGGGAGGGGGATGTCCCGTATTGATGGGGAAATGAGATGATATCTCCTTATATGGTCTTGATCATTTTTCATCTAATAAGCTAATTATTGGGATTGAATTAGGCTAAAATGTTATCATGCTTGATAATCAAAATTTGCCCACAAGAATGTAATCTATATCATCATCTTCACAAGAGGTGCTGTTACTCTTTTTTTGATAGAATGCATCCACTCAGGATTTAACCTCCCATGGTAGTGGAGGGTTTGGCTTGGACCCCTACCTTGTGTATTATTTGAGAAAAAGAATACAAGAGAGGGATCAAACGTTACCTCTAGCATGCAAGGGAGGTTGGGGGGGCGGGGGGTAGCAATAAGCTCCAATTTAAAGGTAGCTAAGATAGACAAAAGAGGCTACCAGTACTCAGATCACTAGTGAGGTACTTATTCCCCCCCAAGCTATACCAAGATGAGTCTATTAAAGATGAAGGATACTGCCATTTATTGTTTAGAATTAGATTGAAAAACATGATTAGATTTGTGGTAACATGTTTGAGAACTAATAGTGTGAGTTCTTGATTTTTAATTTTTTTTTTTTTTACAGTACTGACAAGACAATAGAACGTTATCAGAAGAATGACAAGAATTTGAGACATGATCACAAAACATTACTTGAACAGACTACAGAGGTTAGCATTCTTTTCGTTTATGCCATGTTTATACTACATATGTATTTTACAAGAGTTTATTAACCTTGAAAAGACATCGACAATGCTCCAAGGCCTGAAGATGGAACACATTAATCATCACGCCTATGATGTAACTTTATCGCATGCTATTAATTCAGCCTCAATTATAGATGTTGAGACAATGGTTTGCTTAACATTATTTATGCAACAAACATCACCTCTAACAAGAAGGAAAATGTATCCCAAAAGTAGATTTACCAGTGTCTTTATGTCCATCTACCAAAATTTGGGACTGAATATCATCCAATCACATCTAAGATGCCGAAATATTTGTATGTTAGCTTAAAAATTCTCGATCCCTTGCAAAAACTTTAAAACCATTTTATCAATCTTTTTAACCATCAAAACTAGTTAGTTTGATAGTTGTCAAGCATTTCTACTGCAAACTCAATATTTAGTGTAGTATATACATGTGCATATAATATAAGGTTTCTAACAAGCAAGTGAATTATAGTAAATGCTTTTTTTTCTTTTGCGATTTAATTCGTACAAAATTTGTTACCCTTGATAATGGATGCTGCCATCGATGAACAGTTCTTCATTCTGAATCTTAGCTCTTAAAATATTTGCTTCTATTTTGTTTGTTGAATTGTTTTATAGCATTTGAAAGAGGAGGTTGTTAGCATGACCAGGAAGCTGGAGCTTCTTGAAAATTCTAAAAGGTTAGAGCCCGTTTGGATGAGCTTATTTTTTTTTGGCTTATAAGCCAAAAGCTAAAAGTTAGAAATTCTAGCTTTTGGCTTTTCACTTATTTGTGCCTTTTTAACTTAAAATGAAGTGCTTAAAAGCACTTTATAGTTTTCCCCAAACACTATCAAAGGACTTAAAAGCTATTTTTGACTTAAAAGCACTAAAATAAGCCCATCCAAACGGGCACTTAATCTCTACTTCTTCCCAATGCTGCAATAATTATATCATAAAGCTAGCTAAGCAATAACCTACTCCCTTCGGTTATTTTTACTTGTTCAGTATACTAAAAATAAATATTTATTTTTATTTGTTTAGTTAAAAAATCAAGAGATAAATTGTCACTTAGTTTCCGATCCTTATTATTAAGTATAGTCATTTCGTAAAACATTGAATTTACTATATTTAAAGAGTGAATTAGTAAATTGATCATTATATTTATTGCACCTTAAGAGATGTGCCAAATCAATACTGGATAAGTAAAAATAAACGGAGGAAGTAGTTTGTTAACAAATTGGCATACAAATGATTCTGAGATGTTTCCTTTCTTCTTATGTTGTTCATTGCAGAAGGCTTCTAGGAGAAGATTTAGATTCTAGCTCCATTGATGAACTTGAACAGGTTGAAGAACAGTTAGATCGAAGTCTAAAAAACATTAGGGCAAGAAAGGTACGTATTATGTACTCCTATGATTTAAATTAAGCTATGGTACTCGGATTTTTTAAAAATGTTCATACCGTTCGTGTTGGATCCTCCAAAAATGCATTATTTATGAAGAATTTTAACACTTGTCCACATTTTAAAACTTTTGGATTTGGTAATTTCAAATTAAAGATGTGTGTGTAATTTACCAATATGTCCCTTGAATTTTATGGTACATGTCAGGTAAAATATTGAAATGAGAGAGTTACCAAATATCAAAAGAAAAAGATATTTTTTTCAACAAATTAAAAAAAAGGTAAAATAAGACATTTAAACTGAAATAAAAAAATTACACTAACTTTGTTTTCCCCCCTTTGTGTGGCTATGTGATATGCTAAGTTATACCCTGGATTCCTAGCTATCAAATCATAATCTATTTGACTTGAGACAATTTAGGAGAGAAAGAGAAGACTTTCAGAACATTGACCTAAAACATGTAAGTAATATTATGTGGTTATAAGATTTTTGAAACTTATTGCATTAAACATGTCATAATATTTGCACAGTTATAAAAACTTTTCAGGTAAAATGAGTTTTAAACTAAATTGTTTCCAAACTTAGAAGGAAATAATTCTTTTATAAACAGATTAAAATAAAACAGATTCATGTAAATTGAAATGAACAGATTAATATTGTAAAGTGAAGCTTTTGCAATGTAATTAATATTCTGCTATCTTCTTTTGTTTTGTAATTCCAGAACAAGCTATTCAGGGAACAGATTTCTCTCCTAAAGGACGAGGTAATGAATGTATTAGAACATATTACTGTATCCAGAAAATCAATTTATTTTATTTTCTTTACATTTCAGTTCAGTTCAAAGAAGTTGGTAAAATCGTGTAAAAAGAATTGCTTTATAAGTTTCTTTTGTTCTTAATTTTGTTTCAGGAAAAAGTTCTAATGGAGGAAAATGTAGAATTGCAGAAAAAGGTGAGATATATATTGCAGTATAAATATTTTTACTTTATTTGTAACTTGTTACAGTAGTATGTCTGAATAATGTTTCAAATGGCTTAATTTCACTTATTATAGTTTTTTAATGTAACTTTTTAAAGTGACCTAATAATACGCATTCCAACTCTATACGAGTTAGAAACTTAGAATAGCTCAGGGCCTAAAATCAAATTTCGAAAATAGATGGAGGTGTTCAATGGGTAGAGCTGAATTTGAACGGTTTAAAATAGATTGTGTTAGTAATTTACGGCTCAAGATTGGGTGGATTCTTGAGCTGAAATGGGCTAAGAAACAGAGTCATATCTTGACTCGCCCAATTTTTACCAACTTTTCATTTCTTTGTATTGTTTAACTACCAAATATTTCTTTTTATTATTGCTATGTATAACATATCAAATAAAAAAAAAGACATATTACATAAGCATGCCCTTTAACTTTGCCACAGCTGACATCTATGACCTTCAACTTTGGTGTGCACAAGCAGACAATTTAAACTTGTATACAGTTGAATAAATAGACACTCGCGTCCTACGTGCCAATTCGCGTGAGATTGATATGTAGATGCTACGTATGACGTATGTTTCTATTTGTTTAACTACAAGTTTTAAGTGTGTATTTGTACACATCCAAGAACATAAGTGCCTCCAAGTTTAAGTTCAAGTCTTTTAGAAAAGGACAAATATAACACTTTGGTGCAAACAATTGCCACTAAATGGCCAAGGAATTCAAATCCCTTTTTGTAGCCATTTCAATTGAATTTGCTGGCTTCCGGCTGGTGCTACAAAATTGCGGTTGCTGCTGCTTATTTTTTTTTTTTTTTAGAAATAACTATCATCCTATTTAATTTTTTTTAATTCTACCAAAATAACATTCACGCAAAATTTATAGTTTTTCTTTTAAATAATTAAATATAAATTTATAATATTATAACTACCACTCTTTTTTATCAATTAAATACGAAAAGAAGTATTTTTATTTGTTATATAAAAATGACATATTTTATACATTATTGATACATATTCATATTTTATACAATGATGATACATTTTCAATATACTAACTACACATACATATTTTATACAACAATGATACAATTTTTATGCAAATTATATACAATCTTTATATGTGATTATTATTCAGATACGTATGTTATACAATAATTATACAGTTTCTCTCTCTCTCTCTCTCTCTCTCTCTATATATATATATATATATATTCATATACGGCTATGTATTTTATACAACAAATATACAGTTTCTATGCATATCCTATATAGTTTCTCTCTCTCTCTCTCTCTCTCTCTATATATATATATATATATAACAGATACATACTCTATACAATAATTTTACAGTTTTTATATAATTGTATTTTTTTATTTTTTTTTAAAAAAGAAAAACAGATTCTTTTGGCCAAAAAAATTATAGGGAAACAAAGAAAAAACAAGTAAAACAAACAATTTAAAAAAGGGGCCGAAACCAAGAAAAACACACAAACAAACCTGAACTATTTAAAAAAGGAAAAATAACATAAATATACACATTAACTTACTATATTTATACAAATTTTCACCCTTACAAAGTAATTACAAAAATCTCAACTAATTTTGTATCTTCATTGGATGTATCGGGAGCTAATTATGTATCTCGACAGACCCAAAATCGAAAAAAATGTATCGGGAGCTAATTATGTATCTTTACAAAGGAAAAAATGTATCTTCGTTGAATTTATTATGTATCTCGACAAATCCAAAATCGGAAAAAATATATCGAGAGCTAATTATGTATCTCGACTGACCCAAAATGAGGATTTTCAATAATTATGCAAAATATCAAAATTTTCTGTAATAAAGTTCTAAACTGTCGAGATTTATGTTGTTTGCCCATTAAAAAATGGGTCGAAATGGCTCAAAATTGAAAATGGCCATATAGGGGAATTAGTATGGGCGACTGGCCAGCCCATGGAATAACTTTAAAAAGGCCATTTTAGGTGAAAATAGAATCTCATGTGTTGTCTTCTTCCCATTTTTAATAAGATCTCTAATGGAACATGTTGGGCTACATATTAGCCCAAATGTTGAATGAGCTAATTAGATGGATCATAACAGGCTAAGCTATATAGTTAGGAGGGGCACATTTTTATGGAAAAATTATGGAGAATGTCAGTCTATTATAATTATTTACAAGTAAAATAGCTCAATTTTATAAAAATTATCGAAAATAGCCATTTATTTTTTGTAAGAAAACACATTTATTATCAATTCTCTCTTACACACTACTTCATCTCTCTCTAAGCTTTTTTTTTTTTTTTTTCAACATTTCATTGCACCATTATTTGCTAAATCATATCTTCAACATTACATTTGAACATTGAATATAAATGATAACCTATTTTTTTTTTTTATCTTTTTTCTTTTCCGCGCTATTTTAAAATAAACTTTTTAATTTTTTTTTTTTGCTGTGCTATTTAAAAGAAAAATATTTGTTGTTTAAGTTTTTTTTTTTTTTGGTTGCTCTTTTTTTAAAACATATTTTTTTTTAATTGTTTCACTTCTTTTGTGAAAAAAATAAATATTTATGTTGTTTTATTATTTTTTGTTTATACTTTTATTTTGTTAAGGTGAGAACGCATGATAGTCAAATAAATGTAGACATCGATACATAACATTACATAATTATTTATATAATATTAATACACGATTACACATCATTTATACAATGTCAATACATTACATATCTATTTATACAATATTAATACACGTTTATATATTCAAATTATATATTATTTATACAATATTGATACACGCTTATACACCATTTATATAATGTTGACACATTACATAACTATTTATACAATATTGATACACGTTTATACATTATTTATACAGTATCGATACATTAAATATACACTATATAACTATTTGTATATCATATATACATGTTTATACACCATTTATACATGAAAAAATTGCTTGAAGAAAGTTTTGAAAAAAAGGGGGAAAAGTTTTTTTTTATATAAAAAAAAGCAGCAAAAAAAGTTTTTTTTTAAAAAAATTAACACTCAAAAAAAAAAAAGGAAGCAAAAATGACCTAATGACCTTAAGCCGAATTGAGCTCATGATTTTTTTTGGCTATTTTTTCTGTAAATAAAAAGTGAGTTACTTTTTTATAAATATTTTATTTGTCTGTATATTATTGAAATTTTCCCCATTTTTATTGACTAATTTTATCGCTGCTATATGAAACTGACACAATTTAGATAAATATTTTAAAGTAACTCCATACGTCTATCAATTCATTCTCTCTCATATATATCTTTCCTTTTCTTTGTTGCCTTTGGCCTTGCACCTACATTTTATTCTATTGTGAATTAATTAATTTAGTGATCACTTATCTATAGTACTATACTATGCTTGAATGCTATATGAATAATTATATGTAGCAAAAGCTAACTATTCTTTAATTTATTTTTCAGTTTGAAGTCCGCCCACTGCCTTTATTTATTGATCGACATGAAGATGAAAATCCTCAAACACAAAAAATGGACGTAGATACACAACTATTCATTGGACTTCCTCAAAGATGAAATTTCCATTAACTATTTTTCCCTCCGTTCATTTTACTTATCATGTTTCGCTTTACGAAAGTCAATTTGCTTAAACTTCAAAGCGAAATTGAAGTAGATTAATTTTATATTTTAAATTTAAGTTTTCGAAAACTATACGAAAAATGTTATAAGTTGCAATCCTTCTCATATTAATATGATTAAAAAAATATATTTTAAAATGTTGATTAAAGTTCATGAAGTTTGAATCTCGAAAAGTGAAATATGACAAGTAAAAATGAATGGGGGGATTACTAATTATTAGCTAAGATAAGTCCCATAATTCCAAGGTTTTTTACTTGTAATTTTATTCACTTGATGACCAAAGCTCCCCCTCCCCCCCCCTCCCCTCTCCTCCCCCCCCCAAAAAAGAGCATATGCTTTATTTTTTATTTTTCAATTATGAGGCAGTAATTGTAATCTCTCTCTCTATTTTTTTCCTATGGATGTATACCGGTTGTTGTATGGGGGTATATAGTCAGGAATATTGCACCTTCTTTTATAAATTGCCTTGACCCAACATTTTTCTGTGATCTTAAAGTGGAGTTGCACCTCCATTTGTAGTGTACCATTGTAAAATGTTCAATTAATTAATTTAGCAATCATTTGTCTCCACTGGCATATTTTTTTTTATTTTTTTATTTTTTTATTTATCAATAACGAGGCAATAGTTAAATCGTAGGCTGCTAAACATGGAATTTGTTGGTAATCTCTAGCAAATTTATCGCTAAATAGCTCTTCACTAATTAGATTTTCGTATAGTCCTTCCCTAATTCATAGTCAAATGGAATTAACATGAAATTTTTGTTGTTTAGCTATGAATGGGTAGCACTTCCCATATATATATATATATATATCTTAAAAAAATATTGTGGACATTTTGAAAAGTGTTATGTAATATGGATGTCATGAGACATATATATATATATATATATATATGAATGTCATTAATGAGAGATAAGAGTTAGTAGACAAATTGAACTTGAACACCAAAAGTTATTTATTCAAATTGAATTTGAATATCAAAGTTACTTGTTCAAATTGGATTTGAACACCAAAGTTAGTTGGCCAAATTATCAAGTTGATGTCAAGCTTAACATGCTTAGGTAGCAAGTTTGGTGACTTATAAATAGCCACCTTTTTGTACATTTTGATGTAGTTTCATGTAGTAAACAAAGTACTACTAAAATTCTCTAAAGTTGCCTCTTTTCTTTAAGTTTGATATTGATATTTTGTCTTTATTTTATAACACGTTATCAGCACGAGACTCTACAATCTCAAGATAAGGCTAAGGTATGGCTAAGGTGTGTCGATTGGGGTATGATATTGGTGGTAATCTCTGCCCATGAAAACTTTTGCTTAGACAAAGTTTGAACTTTGGATTTATACTTAGTTGCTCACCTTTATTGATTTAATTATTGGACATCATGGAAAGTTAGTTTGCAATATATAATTCATATATATATTCTTTCTTGGTTAGCATGCCATTGGACAAGTTTGGTTGGCATAATCTTATTCTTCTTGTTAAAGTTAATCATGTTTAAGTACTGAATCTAATACTATTGAAATCAGTATTATAAGTTTGATTAGAATGGTGAGAAAATCTCTTTCACTATCCTAATGTAAGTTATTGTCTGCTAAAACAGATGTACGCAAGTGAATTTCAAATAGTTGATTTTCATGTTTAATTTTCTTTTGGTAATATTCTTTTTAAGGCTCAAGGGTGAATCTTGTTATACTTTGATTTAATATGCGTTTATAGGTAAGACGGTGGATAAAAGTTCTATAGCCTCAAAAGGGTAAGACATCGGGAAGAGTTTTGGTGCACCATGATGATAAGATATTGGGTTCAAGTCCAATCGATCTATGGTCTAAATGACCTTTTATTTTGATAAGACATTGAGTTTGAATCTCGATGCATCATATTGATGATATAATGATGACTAAGGCAAAATTTTGGTGAAAAGTCATGAAATATGCTCCATTCCCTGAAGTGAATGTGGTAGCAATGCATAATATGTCTGAAAGAAGACATGCAATTGAATTTATGAATATAAATATGGGTGTAGCAAAGGACAAAACCTTTTGTTACAT
The DNA here is from genome assembly GCA_031232105.1 of Capsicum rhomboideum. Taxonomy (NCBI): domain Eukaryota; kingdom Viridiplantae; phylum Streptophyta; class Magnoliopsida; order Solanales; family Solanaceae; genus Capsicum; species Capsicum rhomboideum. Next base: position 19,616,451 of record CP124714.1, read on the forward strand.
CATATGTACGCCTTGATTTGCTCATGAAGGAGCAATATCTTGAAAGAGATTCTAAGTTATCATAATTTGATAGGCTTAAGACACATTTATATTCCATTCCTGGGGAATGAGAATTTTGATTATTGAAACTACAGATCCATTCCCTGGGATGAATGTGATAGGAGTAACACCTCCAAAAGAGGTAGAATAATTGAAAGATTGAATATCTCTAAGTTACTATGGTACGAAACACGAATGTGAAAAGTTACCCAAGCATGATGAGATCACATGCCATAATAAACTGAGAGTTTATTATTTATTGATACAAAATTCATGTCATAGTAAATCTGAAGTTTACTAAAGCAAAAATAATATGTCAGGGTAAACTTGGAGTTTACTAGTACAAATAAGTTTATAAGTTGGCATGAACGATGACGATATTTCGAAAATGTGCATTGAGTATTGACATGTAATGAAGAACTGAAAGATTCTTTAATAATTGTTGTATGTTGCTTGTTCTCGTGATAAGTTGGTTGGACCAACTAATGTTGGGATTAGATCCCTTAAAATTTAAAAAGTATAAAAGGTGAATATGGACTCGTTCACCTGTCATGTGATATCTTAAATAAATGCATCTATAAAATGATCACGTGTACGTTTGTTGTCAGCCTGCAGTTTAACATTCATAAAGTTGCTTGCTCAATATAAATTGAGTTAAGAACATAATTTCCAGATTGTGTAATCAAGACAATTCATCTTGATAATGTTGGTTTGGCGTTGAATACCTCCAATAAATAGTTGAATCATTGCTTATGAGAAAAAAACTTCATGTGATTGGTCTGGAATATGATAATCACATATTATAGCACTTATATACATCAGACCAATAAATTATGGTTAATTTTCCCCTCTCAATTGGTTCAAGGTCAGGAATCAAATATTCCATCTAGTAATTTTTGATGTGCGGTATATGAGTAATGAATATACCATGATGCACAAAGATGGATTCCTCAAAGAAGATAGAGGAGGTGTGTTAGTTTTCCTAACATAACGGGGAGATAACAAGCAGCTATGAAATATGTTAGGAATTATCATTAGATCCTCATTCAAAAGATAATTCAAGTTCAAATGCTATGAGCATTTGCTGACCTAAAATTGATCTCATATTTAGCTGTAAAAGCTCCAATTGAATGTCTCTGAAGGAAAAAGTCTACTACATGCATGAAGCATGGTAGATCATATTCGGTTTCAAATGAGATAATCCTTGAAAAGGATAAAGAGCAAATGATCATAACTATGAATGTGCTTTTGAAGAGCTTACGACATAACACTTCATAAAACCTTCTAAGAGGTTCAGGTACCTGAAAATAATTAAGTGATGATATCTCAAAATGTTATGTCACATTGCGAACTAATACAATGATATATCGTCAATGATATATTTGATACAATATGGCGCAATATTATAAAGGGATTGTAAGGATCTGAATTCTACGTTTATTTAAGCATGCTGACGTAGAAATATTTATCAAGTGACATGGAAGGATGCATCTTGGTAAGCATAAAACTTATTTGATTTTGCAGTCCGGACACTAAAAGATGTCACACATAAAATGATTGAATATTATCACTTGACAAAATTTATATGAAAATCCCTGAAGGATTCAAAATGCCTGAAGCATATAAAAGTTTCTGCGAAACTTGTTTATAATCCTTATAAGGGGTAAATTGATGATTTGAATATTATTCGAACTCTTGGAGAGTTTTCAAAAGATAAATTATCTGGTGAAAAAAGTTGAAACGAGAAACATGCAGAATTAGATTGGTCATGAAGTATCATATCTTGTGCAATTGATACATTTATACATCTTGCTATAACTATGAGCATGATATAGTTTTACTCCTACATGGGGATAGTGAAGTAAGATCACTTGCATATTGCAAATGAAAACCCGTGTATGGATGTGTTTATCCTAACGAATATTGTTAAGCTTTTGAATATACATGATATTCATATGATCGATTTAAGGATTCAATATAGACATATTATCTATTTCCATGAAGGGTTACTGTCATACCATGATATTTTACATGATAGTCTAATCATGTTGAGATAATAGCTATTCATGAAGCAAGCCGAGAATCATGCCTGACTCAACTAAAGGGAGGATTCATAAAAAGAGATAGAATGAAGCACATTCCACCAAAAACTTTTCTACATACATGAACTCCAAAAGAATGGTGATATCAACGTGTTACAGATTCATTTGAGTGATAATATGATTGATTCATTCACAAAGTATCTACCTAATGCAACTTTCAAGAAGATGATGCACAAGATTGAAATGTGAAGATTTAAGTTCTGTATTGATGTTCTAATCAGGGGGAGTTAATACGCGTTGTACTCTTTTTTCCTCACAAGGTTTTGTCCCACTGGGTTTTCCTTGTAAGGTTTTTACTGAGGCAAAACTAAGGGCGTATTACAAGATGTGGGTACTCTTTTTCCTTCACTAGGCTTTTTCCACTGGATTTTTCTAGTAAGGTTTTAACGAGACAAATTATCTATTAATGGACATCCAAGGGGGAGTGTTATGTACTATGGATGTCATGAGACATATATATATGTGTGTGTGTGTGTGTGTGTGTGTGTGTGTGTGTGTGTGTGTGAATGTCATTAATGAGAGATAAGAGTTAGTAGGCAAATTGAAATTGAACACCAAAAATTACTTATTCAAATTGAATTTGAATACCAAAGTTACTTGTTCAAATTGGATTTGAACACCAAAGTTAGTTGGCCAAATTGTCAAGTTGATGTCAAGCTTAACATGCTTAGGGAACAAGTTTGGTGGCTTATAAATAGCCACCCTTTTGTACATTTTGATATAGTTTCATGTAGTAAACAAAGTACTACTAAAATTCTCTAAAGTTGCCTCTTTTCTTTAAGTTTGATATTGATATTTTGTCTTTATTTTATAACAAAAAGTGACTTTAGCTAGTCATTTTCTTTTCATTTTCCATCCTTGCATTATTTTATTTTAATTTCCCATCCTTGTATTGAATTAAGTCTACATATTGGAAATTTTTAATTATATACAAAAAAATAAATAGTTTACAACAAAAATAGCCATTGGGTCATCTTTTTTCGTTTCCTTTTCTTTTTGCAGCAGTTGTTTTATTAAAAAAAATATATATATTTTTTGCTGCGTGTTTCTTTATTAAAAAAAAAACTTTTTTTTTCAAACTTTTTCTGTACCACTTTTTTTCATGTAACAATATTGTATAAATAGTGTATAAATATGTATATATGATGTACAAATAGTTATGTAGTGTATATTTAATATATCGATATTGCATAATAGTTATGTAGTGTATGTGTAATGTATCGATATTGTATAAATAATGTACAAACATGTATATATGATGCAAAAATAGTTATGTAGTGTATATATAATATATCGATATTGTATAAATGTGTATAAACGCATATCGATATTGTATAAATAGTTATATAACGTATCGACATTGTATAAATAGTGTACAAGCATGCATTAATATTGTATAAATAGTATTTTGATGTGTATCGATATTGTATAAATAGGTATGTAATGTATTGACATTGTATGAATGATGTATAATCGTGTATCGATATTATATAAGCAATTATGTAATGTATCAACATCAATATTTATTTGACTATCATGCGTTCTCACCATAATAAATAAAAGTATAAACAAAAAATAATAAAACAACATAAATATTCATTTTTTCCACAAAAAAGGTGAAACAATTAGAAAAGAATTTTTTTTTTTAAAAAAAAGAGCAACAAAATAATTTTAAACAGCGAAAAAGTTTTTTTTTTTTTAAATAACACATCAAAAAAAAAGTTTTTCTTTAATTAAAAATAAAATGGCCAAACATTTAGGTAAATGACGCCTATTAAAGTTTTGGTATTGATTGGCCGACCGACCATTTTTAGTAATAACTTTGGTCGGTTGGCCATTTTAAGTTTTAAAAAAAAAAGTGGATTAGTTTTTGTGTAATTTTTTTTCCCAATGGACATTTTGAGTAATTTTCCCAATTATATTCAACCTAAAATTTTGGACAATATCTTGAGATATTTTGTGTAAGATATTGGGTCCATCTGAGTTGGGACAATGAATTAAGGGTGGCTAAAAAGTTTTAAAATTAAGGGTAGGTAACTCAGGTCTTAATTATTAAGTAGGGGTGACAATTTTTAGATTAAGGATTAAGGGGTTTGACTTATGTCTAGAAGTTGCCCTCAAAATTTTTTATTTTACACTTTAGCCCATCTTATAAAACCCTAATAATAACTAAAAAGGGAAGGGGAAAAAATGACGCAGCAACGCAGCACTTTCACCTTTTCCCTCGTTTCTCGCTTCTCTCTCGTGGCTTCCTTTTGCGCCATTGTTGTTGCTCCTCCTCCTCCTCCTTCTGCTCCTCCTTCTGCTTCTCCTTCTCCTCCTCCTCCTCCTCCTCTTCTACTTCTTCTTCCAATAGTGCCTATACTTGTGTCTCTTGTTCATGGATTATTGTCCTATGGTTCCAATGGTATCATGGTGCTAGTAATGTTATATTTCTCATGATGTTTATTCACATGTCTCTCACTCATTGGTTAATGATTCAAAGTTTCAAACAATGTTGTGTTCCAAAGTTTCAAGTGATGTTATGACTATCAAAGTATCAATCTCACAGTAATGAATAAAGTAATGCAAATGTGGTCAATGATCAAGTACGGGTGGCAAATCTAGGGGCGTAAGCCTAGCTCGACTCGATCAATTTTTATTCGTATATCACTGGGCATCACTTCGCAGGTGATTTTCGTAAGTAAAATAATAATTTTTGGTTCAATTTCTCATCTGAGTATATCTGCTATTTTTTCAACAATTTTCAGTAGCGTATCCAACAATTGTTGTATTCATTTATAACAGTTGTTGGATAGTTTCCACTACTGTTAAAGTAATTCCAACAGGTAAGTCATCTGTTGCAACAGATGAGTCATCTGTTTGGATTTAGCTGTTGTAACATGAATCCAACAAGTAGGTCATCTGTTACAACAGATGAGTCATCTGTTGTAGTAGATGACTTACCTGTTGGATTGAGCTACTGGTTCTGAACATGAATCCAACAGGTAAGTCATTTGTTACAATAGATGAGTCATCTGTTGCAACAAATAAGTCATATGTTGCAACACATGACTTACTTGTTGTATTCATCTTATATCACTTGGCAAAGCTGGTTCAGAACCAGAAGCTAAATCCAACAGATAAGCATCTGCTGCAATAAATGATTCATCTGTTGTAATAAATGACTCATCTGTTGCAGTAGATGACTTAATTGTTGGATTGAGCTACTGATTCTGAACATGCACCCAACAGATAGGTCATCTGCTGCAGCAGATGAGTTATCTGTTGCAACAAATGACTCAACGATTGCAACAGATGACTTACTTGTTGGGACAATCATAGTGCATATAATTTTGTTGTTGTACATAGCCACTCACCTTTACTATACTATCATTATTAATTTTTTTTAAATAAATTTCTTTAGGTACCATTAATGGAGGAATTAATAACAATAGGGGTTGATTGTCATGGTGAATGGATCGAGAAGAATAATCGATTTATTTGGCATTGGAAGGATGGTGACATGTTAGAGACGATAGAAATGACAGTCCAAAGAGATATATTGTATGATGATTTTGTGAACTTAATCATCAGTTATTGTTGACTAAATTGCCAATCGAAAGATCTTGTCATCAGTAACATGCATAATTCTTTTGAAAATCAGAGGGTCCTACCTTTTAAGATAAGCGATCAACAATCAGGTTGTTTATGTACTTATCTAAGTGATGCAGCTAGGCCCTTTTTAAGGGCGTACGTGGTTGAAAAATCGATAGAGAACCAGAATGTAGAACAAGACCAATAAGATATGTTAAATAATGAATTGGATAGGGTGGACATAAATATTCCAGATGATGAGAGTGGAGATGAAGTGGAGGAGGACCAAACACCTACACCTGTTAAGTCGGGAAATCATTTCTAATGAGAAAAAATAAGTATTTCATATGTAAGACAGTTGGCCACAAAAGAACTACATACTCGGATCGAAATGCTTCATAATTATTGTAATAGTAATTAGTGTTGTATTGATTTTATTATGAACTTGACAAATTTAGCTGTTGATGTATGTTATTTATTATATAAAATATATTTTTGTTTATGATCCAACAACTGTTGTATGTGTAGGAACAACTTCTATTGCAATATATATATTATATCTGTTGCAATAGATGTAAAATCAGTTGGAATAATGAATTATGTTGCAACAGATTCTATATCTGTTGCAACAAATGAATAATCTGTTGGAAATAATCAAATAGATACCCACATCTGTTGCAACAGATGAGTGATATGCTTGATTATTTTCATGATCAACTAAGTGTATTCGTCCTGAATGGAGTGATTAACTGACTAATTTGATGTGAATTGCTACATTAAATCATGTTTAGTAATAAATGAAGTTATTTAACTATAATTAGTTATGAATTAATAACTTCAATTGCATTCTTAATAAATTAGATAGTAATTACATAATCAACTAAGTTTATTCGTTCTGAATGGAGTGATTAACTGACTAATTTGACGTGAATTGCTACATTAAACCATGGTTAGTAATAAATAAAGTTATTTAACTATAATTAGTTATGAGTTAATAACTTCAATTGTATTCTTAATGAATTAGATAATAATTACATGATCAACTAAGTGTATTCGTCCTGAATGGTGTGATCAACTGACTAATTTGACGTGAATTGCTACATTAAACCATGGTTAGTAATAAACAAAGTTATTTAACTATAGTTAGTTATGAATTAATAACTTCAACTGCATGCGTAATGAATTAGATAATAATTACATGATCAACTAAGTGTATTCGTCTTGAATGGAGTGATCAACTGACTAATTTGATGTGAATTGTTGCATTAAACCATGGTTAGTAATAAACAAAGTTATTTAACTATAACTAGTTATGAATCAATAACTTCAATTGCATTCTTAATGAATTAAATAGTAATTACATGATCAACTAAGTGTATTCGTCCTAAATGAAGTGATCAACTGACTAATTTGATGTGAATTGTTGCATTAAACCATGGTTAGTAATAAACAAAGTTATTTAACTATAATTAGTTATGAATCAATAGCTTCAATTGCATTCTTAATGAATTAAATAGTAATTACATGATCAACTAAGTGTATTCGTCCTAAATGAAGTGATCAACTGACTAATTTGATGTGAATTGCTACATTAAATCATGGTTAGTAATAAACAAAGTTATTTAACTATAATTAGTTATGAATTAATAACTTCAATTGCATTCTTAATGAAATAGATAGTAATTACATGATCAACTAAGTTTATTTGTCCTGAATGAATTGATCAATTGACTAAATTGATTTGAATTGCTACATCCAATCATGTTTAGTAATAAATATAGATAAATAACATTGTTTATTACTAAATATGGTTGAATGAAGCTATTTTCATATAAATATTTGATTATTTTCAACGACTGTCCACCAAGGCCTGCAGCAAATTTCACATCTGTTGCAACATATGTATAATTTGTTGCAATAGATGTCTATATCTGTTTGATCATTTCCAACAGATTATTTATCTGTTGCAACAAATTCCACATCTGTTGTAATAGATGTATAGTATGTTGGAAATAATCAAACATATTAAACATCTGTTGCAACATATGTCTATATCTATTTGATAATTTTTAACAGATTATTCATCTGTTGCAAGAGATTCCATAGCTGTTGCAATAGATGTAGAGTATGTTGGAAATAATCATACGTATTAAGCATCTATTGCAACAAATGTCTATATCTGTTTGATCATTTCCAACAGATTCCACATCTTAAAAATGAACAAATATATTAACATCTGCAATAGATGTCTATATTTGTTTGATCATTTCCAACAGATTATTCATCTATGGCAATAGATGTAGAGTATGCTGGAAATAATCAAACATATTAAACATCTATAGAGTATAAAATGTTACTAATTTTACTCTATCAGTTTGACTAATTTTAATAATGATTACACATCTATAGCAATATCTGTAGAGTATAAATTATTACTAATTTTACTCTATCAATTTGACTAATATAAGAGATGATAAATATGTTGCAACAGATGTGACATCTGTTGAATTTAGTGTTGAACATTTGTAGTAGGCAACAGATATAGAATATGTTGGTAATAATCCAACAACTTCTACATCCGTTGCAACAGTTTTCAAATCTGTACATAATATATTGATATCAAACATAAAATATAATTCATAACAAAAAAACTGAACATCTGTTGAACATAAAATATTGTCATCACCAATTACATAAAATAATTCATTAACAATATTTTTAAAAAATTGTTATTGTGTTCAAATCAACAATTACACAGAAATCCATCATAAATTATAAACCCACATTAGCCCATACATCCTATTTCCTTGCAACTGCATTGTCCTTCAACAAAGTATTGGGAGTTGTCATATTAGTACCGATTATCAAATGCTCAATAAACAGAAGTGAGTATGACCTGCATGCGGCACCAGTCTCATTTTTGGAGAGATTTTATTTTCGCCGTTCAAAAATCCATCGTTCATTGAGCAACTTTTTTCTACTTCCTTTTCATCCACTCTTTCCTTCTCTTTTTTTATATCTAAAACTGTTTGAGAAGGAATTTCTGCTTCTGATTGAGATATTGCTTGTACAGCAAGCTCATCTAATAGTGAATGCTGCCTAGCTACTTTACTTCTTCCTTTCCTTAGAGTTGATTCTCTTCCTTTTCTTTTGGTTAGAGGCATTTTATCTACAAACAGGAGGTGAATAAAAAGGTTATAATTGATTAAAAGAAAGGGGGTAGTAGTTCATTTAACAAATACAACAAAGTAAAATAATTTTTTCAATAGATGGGTGATCTGTTGCAACAGATCACTCATCTGTTGGAAAAATAATGAACTTTACAGTATTGTTTTGATCTTATCCAATAGATGAGTGATCTGTTGCAACATATCATCCATCTGTTGAAAGAAATCAAAACAATAGCTTTGGTAATTGATTTCTTCCAACATATCACTCATCTGTTGGAACAAATAATTCATCTGTTGAAAGAAATCAAAACAGTAGATTTGATGTTTTCATTTCACCTGACAGATGGGTGATATGTTGCAACAGATTATGCATATGTTGCCCTATATTAGTCACCAGTTGAAAAAAAATCAAAATTTTTGCAAATTCAAGCTCTCCTATATAACATTATTGAGGACAACAATAGCAAAAATTATTTCCACCATTGAGACTTATTTAACAACACATAACAACAATATTCAAGAATAAACATAACAAGACTCCTAGTAAAAATTAATTTTTCACTACTTTCGCAATAATGTTTAAGAACAAGAACAACAAAAATTCATATTTCACTGAAGATACACATCTCTACACACTACTCCATTATTGAGACTTATTTAACAACACAATACATAACAATAATATTCAAGAACAAAAACAACAAGAGTTGTTTTATTTTTTCCAACAGCTAGTTCAACTATTGCAACAGATTTTAAGCAAAAAATAATTTTTCACTACTTTCACAAGAATCTTAAGAACAAGAACAAGAACAAGAACAACAACAAAAATTCATATTTCACTGAAGATACACACATCTCCACATACTATTCCACCATTGGGACTTATTTAACAACACAATACATAATAACAATATTCAAGAACAAGAACAACAAGAGATGTTTGATTTTTTCCAATAACTAGGTCAACTGTTGCAACAAATTTCCAGCAAAAACCAATTTGTACTATTTTCACAATAATTGTATAGTTGTTCACAACAGATGGTATAGTTGTTCACAACAGATACTTAATATGTTTCAATAGATTCTTATTCTATTGCAACATATTATATATATATATATATATATATATATATATATACACACACAAAATATTTTTACCATATATATCACCAACAACACCAACAACAAGCCATAAATATCACCACTTGAACAACAATGTTCAAGAATAACACCAACAACACCAACATTTATAATTTTACAATACAACAACACCAACATTTATAATTTTACAATACAACAACACCACCATTTATAATTTTATAATACAATAAGACCAACATTTACAATTTTACAATACAACAACATCAACAAACACCAATTCTACAATACAACAACACCAACAAACACCAATTTTACAGCACAACAACACCAACTACATCAACAAACACCAACATTTACAATACAACACCACCAACAACCCCAACATTTACAATACAACAACCATATTAACTGTTAAGAGAGAATAAATATCACAAATTGATTCACAATCACTAACTCGGAACTACTTAACTTTGAAGAGAAGACGACCTCTTTTCTTAACCCTAACAAATAATATTCTATTAAAAATTCTAACTTTTTAAACCCATTTAAGAACACAAAATACAATCACAAGTAAGTGTTCACAAAAACTATAGTACAATCTCAACAGTTGTTGAATTTTGTCACACCAGATTCCTCCAAAAAAATTAAAATTCAAATTTCACTATTTATACAAAAATGTTCGAGAACAACACAACAACAATAAAAAATTATATTTCACTCAAAAGATACCACAAAATACCACAAATTTTTGAAATTAAAATAAAATACCAAGATTAGGGTTTCATATTTCATCTTTCTTAAAGATGAAACAACAAAACCCTACTTTGAATAAGAAAACTCAGTTAGATTCTTCTTCTTCATTAATTCAATTTTTTTCTTTCAAAACCCTAACTTTTGAACCAAATAAAGAGCAAACATTCCCTTAGAAAAGAGAGAAATTGACGATAAAAATGAAGAAGGCTTCGCAATTGAGTTGGTCGGAGGTTGAATTCACCGGAAAAAAGGTCTCGTAGTCGATCTGTTGTTGTCAAAGCCAAAAGCTGCTTGACAAGACAAGAGAGAAGAGAAGAGTGAGAAACAAGAAAAGTTTTTTGAAACTGATTTTAATTTTTGAATTAAAGAAGAAGTTAAAGATGTGGGTCTTTCTGTATTTTGAAAAAATTAAACAAGTTTTAAAAATATTAATTTGATCCATAATTAACTTAAACAAATTTTTAATTGCCTTTGACCTTAGGCTTGGTCAAGTTGTTACATTTCCTTCATTTTAAACTTAAGGGATACCTTTTGTTCAATTTTCTCAACTAAGTTTTTGATTGATAACACGCAAGTGTTGTATAGGCAATTTATTTACTCCATTGACTTCTGGATTATTTAATATTGGTTATACAACTTGGAGTCTTTCATTTAATGCAAGATATCCATTGTTTACGCAATACTCCGTATATAAATAGATGTTATTTGATGTCATGTTAATTTGCGGGTTCAAAGATGCAATATTGCGGTTCATATATATTGGGTGGATTGTTCATGGGTGTCTGTCTGACCCTCTAATTCCTCACTACTAGAAATAAAGGTTTTTTCCATCGCGATCAATGAAAATTTGTGTTATAAAACATAATTTTCTCACTCATTTTTCATCGAACCCAGCTCAATGGGAAATTGCATGGTGGGAAACAAATTGTCACTAGAATAGTGGGAAACTTCCTAATTTTTTCATATGAAAACATTACTCCCCCTATACCAATTTATATGAGTTAGTTTGATTTGATACGGAGTTAATTAAGAAAGAAAGAAAAGACTTTTGAAACTTGTTGTCTAAAATAAGTGATAGATGTTTGTAGATATAAATCATTTCATTAAGGATAAAATGAGTATTTTTAAGTTAAATTGTTACTAAGTATAAAAATATGTCATTCTTTTTGGGACTAACTAAAAAAGAAAGCGAGTCATATAAATTGGGACACAGGGAGTATTATTTTTTTCTTTTCTCACGATCCAATCAAAATATCCTTGATAATAGTCACTGAACATTCTTCAGTGAGACAATAATAATTTTTTACTAGTGTCCGAATCGTAGTAATAATACTTTACCCCTTTGAAATAATTGACTTACATAAAAATATACAATTTGTCTTAGTTTCGATGTCTAAGACAACATCACTTCTATTTTTTCATATAAAAATACACAATTTGCCTTAGTGTGTGTGTATACACGTTTTAAAAAAAAATATCTCCTCCAATCAAATAGATTTATGTGATACTTCTAATTTATGTGATTTAAGTTTATTGTGTTTCAGATTTTTATTATTTTTTTCACACACATTTTATGACCAACATTGTGAAGTATTATCTGAAAGAAAGAGAAAGGGAAAATTAGAAACAGGAAAACCATGTTTTCAATGAATTTACATAAGTGAATGTGATGCGCCGACCACGCAAAGTTAAACCAACAGTTGAGGGACTTTTTTTGGAGGCACTTTTTCAATAGTAGAATTTTATCTATTTGTAAGATTTTAAATTCGAATAATTTCACCACAACTCATATAGGTTGTTAGAATTTATTCCTAAAAGAACATTTTATGATTTATAGGAGTAAAATTTACTTACTTTTTCTCTCTTTTTTTTTTCTTGAAGTAAGTTCATCAATAATTAAAGGTTGAATTGATCAAAACTCCTTTGATTTGATGAATTTTATTCAGCCCACACCTATATTTTATGTTTGCCTAATTACTTTCTTGAACTTGGTAACTCGATTATCTCGACCCTCCTAGACGTTGATGTGGCAAAGAGCGTGAATACGCTCTCTTTCAAGTGTGAGAAAGAAGAAAAATCGAAACTCAACTTGCAAAAATACGTGTTATTCACTTAAAAAATGAAGAAAAGCAAAAATTCCGTCTTGGTGCAGCCGTACAAGAATAAAATAATTAAAACATTAGCAGTAAATATGAGCAACAAACAGATGGGTTGGATCGAATATGAATAGATTCAAAATAGGTTAAATAAAAAATAGATAAAATATTCAATTCATTTATATTTAATATAAATAAGAAATAAATTAATCGATAATTAATATGAATATTCATATTATCCATGATTTCAGAAGTAATAAGATGATAACTGTAGCAATCAAGTAGTGATCATTGTTGATGATCTTAGTACAGAAAAACGGAGGAACAGTAAAATATTTTAGAGAAGAGAGTAAACGAGAGAGAATGAAATAGTGAAATATGTATTATACATTGTGATGGATTGAGTACATGTTATTATTAATATATATAGGTGAGGGATTATCTTATCAGTTAACCAATCATCACTAGAGTTAGTTGAGACTTAACTAACTTTCACCTAATTAACTAACTTCTTGAATGTGTAGAATGACTACATTAACCTTCTGTCTATTCTAGTTAATTATACACTTCTCTTCTCAATATTTCCCCTCAAGCTAGGTGTGGAGAAAACATTGAGTAGTCCTAGCTTGGAACATAAGTTTAGGTGTTGAGCTTTGCATAGTCCTTTAATAATTATATCAATAGGTTGGTCTTTAGTGTGAATATATTCAGTCTTTACAATGCCTTGTTGTATCTTCTCTCTTGTGAAATGACAGTCAATCTCTATGTGTTTTGTTCTCTTATGAAACACAGAATTGACTGCTACCTGCATTGCAGCCTTAGTGTCGATAAAAATAGTTACTGGATACTCAACTTTGAAACCAACTTCTTGAAGCATGCTAGGCTTCTATGTTCTGATTCTGCAGAGCTCCTAGATATATATAATACCCCAAAAGTTAATAAGGCTTCATTTCAGACTTAGAACAGAAATCAGAAAGAAACCAAAAAATTTTCTCACAGGATGACCCGCACAATAAGTCGTGGTTAGTGCCAATGACCCGTTGGGTGACTCGCCCTGAGTGCAGTCCTCAAAAGTCCAGAAGGTTGATTTTTCTCTCCAGTGGCAACGACCAGTCACAACAACCCATTGTGAGTTAGGACGAGTCGTCCTATCACTCATCCTGAGCAACCCCAACCAAAGTTCTGAAGGATGAAAATCCATTCCAGTGGCAACGATTCATGACGACTAATCGTTGTCAGTCGTGACGAGTCTTTGTCTATCCCGTCTTGAAGAAATCCAATGGAAGTTCTAAAAGTTGGAATTTATGCCCAATGACAACGACCCGTCACAACGGCTTTTTGTGAGGTAGGACGGGTCGTCCTATCACCCGTCATCAAAAGGCCCAGAAACAGTCCCCTTCACCATGACTCAAATGATGAGTCATTGTAGGTGACGATGAGTCATCTTAAGACTCGTCTGTCGCGTTCAATAGTTTTTAAAAATGGTTTCCCAGGGATATTTTCATACTTTCTTTATTTCCTAGATTTGTACTACGTCGTTTAAGGCCTATTGGGAAGGGGATAAAGGGACTTAAATGTTTCTTTACCCTCATTCTATCCTAAACAATTAGAAGAATATCAGAAAGGTGATTCTTTTTCTCTCAATGCGGAATATTAGGGTTGTTCCTCCCATGACAAAGTTCAAACTTTTAGCAGGGAAATCTTCACTCCAGGTATGTGGGATTTTATCAACGGGTATCCTTTCATCCATTAAGTTCCAAATAACTCAGAGTTTCTCAATTTCCTTATAGATCAAAATTTAGGATTTTTATTCAGTTCATGACTTTCCTATTGTTTCAGTGCCCTCATGATTTCCATAGCATAATTACGTATTTTCCCAGTATTTAATATCTTGTATACTTAGTAATTCATGACTTAATAGTTAGTTGGTATTTTAGTGGTTTTGCATGATTTAGCCTTATTTTCAGAAAGCTTAGCATGTTATGAACACACGATACCAGTAATTGTTGATTCTAGCATAAATAATGTAATTAGCTTTAGTATACAGACTTACAGTATAATTTCAGTTATTTAGACTTTCACAATACTTTCAGATAACGTATGTTTGACTCAGTTTCAGAACATCAGTACTTATGAGCTAATAGTAATAAATCAGTTTGGGAGTAGTACTTAGTACCGAGCGGACGCAGGGATGAAGGCTCACCCATTAATAGATGCTAATTCCTTCAGTTAAAGTCCCCAAGTCCCAAAACTATATTGCCAGCGTAGGTTATTGAGGGTCACCCTCCAGTTGAGGCTGATATCTTAGTCCAATAGACATCAGCTAGTGGATCCACGTCAGTTAGGTTTATTACCCTTGGTAATATATAGAACACCGTCCCAACTGAGGTTATAGGTTGGACCTCATTTAGCTCATATGAGGTGTGTCGATTAACAGGCTCTCCCACAGTCACAAATTCAGACTTAGTATTTGTACATGACCCTCATTATTACATTTCAGTACAATATATCAACATTCCCCAGTATGTTCAGTTTATTTTACAGTTGCATATCTCACATGCTAAGTACATTCAAAGTATTGATCGCATATTCTTTTGCGTTGTATCATCTTATGCTATATTTCGGTGCTCAGTATCATACTCGTGATTAGTACGTTCTGGTACCAGTAGATACTGGTGAGTCCTCGTCATCAAAGGACCAGATTTCAGTATTGTTCTTTTTAATATTTTATTTCAGTTTCAAACAATTAGAGTTAGCAGGGGATATGTCCTAATAACTTATCAGTTAGTAAAGACTTTCAGAAAGATTGTAGATTAAGTTTTCAACTTTATGGATTATATTAGATATATTATTTATTTCAGTGATTATTTAGACTTACATTGATTTTAGATAATCATTCTTATACTCAGTTAGCTTCTGCATCAGTTATTTAGCATTATTAGTATTATGTTAGGCCATGAATTAGCTTGGGGTTACTTCTGGCTTTCAGCACCGTATCCAGGATGTAGGCTCGGGTCGTGACAAACTTGATATCAGAGCATCAGGTTTAAATTATTCTAGGGTGTCTAAAAGCCGCATTAAGTAGAGTCTCATTCATAGGTTGAAGCACGCCATACTTATGAGGGAGAGGCTACGAAATATTTTAGGAAAGTCTCACTTTTTTCATGTTTATATCATGCAATAAAGTGTAAACTCTAATTAATCTCCTTCCAATTTGTGCTCTATGCGTTTACAAAAAATGTCTCCCAGAAGAGCTAACGGACGAAGGAACGATAATGGTAACCAACAAGCTCCGCTAGCTCCAGCAGATCCCCTGAATGAGTAAGTCACTTATGCCGAATTCAGGGCTGCCTTCCAAATGCTTGCTCAGGATATGTCCAATCAGGTCAATCAGTAGGTGGTTGCACCTGTAAATCCTAATGGGAATGCAGCTGCTACGAGAGTCTGGGACTTCACTCGGATGAATCTCCAGAGTTCCATGGTTAAGGTGGATGAGGATCCATAAGATTTCATTGATGAGGTTTAGAAAAACACTCAAATTATGGGCATTACTCTAGTTGAAAGTGCAGATTTGGACGCTTATCAATTGAAGTGAGTGGCTCAGACTTGGTTCGAGTAGTGGAAAAATGGTAGACGTGTAGATGCAGGCTCAGTTGACTAGGATGAGTTTGTGAATGCCTTCCTAGATAGATTCTTTCCCTGTGAACTTAGAAAATCTAAGATTGAGGAATTATCAATTTGAAGTAGGGTAATATATCGGTGAAAGAGTATTCTTTGAAATTTACCCAAATATCTATGTATGCTCCAGATGGTTGCAGAACTAAGGGTTCGAATGAGTAAGTTTGTTTCAGGTGTTTTCGAGTCAATGGTCAAGGAGTAAAGGACCACTATACTTGTTAGGGACATAAATATCTCGGGGCTTATGAAATATGCCCAACAGATTGAGGAGGAAAAGATAAAGGATAGGGAAAGGGAGACGAAAAGATCTAGAATAGGTAACCTTGACTATTCTTAAAAGAGGTCGGACGGTGGAAATCGTTCTCACTTTCAACAAAGGTCTTCAGATCCAGCCCCATCCTCTACTAGTGCTCTATTACCCAAGTTTAGAAAGGATGAGCGAGATAAAGCACCAGGCTCAAAGTCTTAGGGTAGTGTTACCAGTGGACGCACTTTCCTAATTTTCAAAAAATATGGTAGAAACCACCAAGGGGAGTGTATGTCCGGCAACGATGGTTGTTTTAGATATGGCAAGTCAGGTCGCAGGTTGAGGGATTGCCCAATGGCCTCACAGAGTGGCAGAGATGTTTACCAGCAGACCCAACCCACTTTATCAGCAACCCCTTCAGGTCACCTAACTCAGCAGGGTGCTTCATCTAGTACAGGTGCTATGCTTTGCAGACTCGACAGGATCAGGAGGGTTCCCTTGATGTAGTCACTGGTACGTTGTGAGTCTTCTACATTGATGCTTATGAATTGTTATATCCCAGAGCCATATTTTCCTTCGTGACTCTTTATATTACAATAGATTTCAGTGTCAATCCCGAAACCCTTAGAAAACCCTTCTCAGTCTCTACTCCTATTGGTGACTCAGTTATAGCTAAACGAGTATACAGAAATTGCCCAATCACAATTTCCCAAAAAATTACCATAGTTGATCTAGTAGAGTTAGATATGACTGATTTTGATGTCAGTCTTGGCATGAATTGGCTACATTCTTGTTATGCCTCAATCGACTGTAGAACCATATTCATTGAGTTTCTTCTCCCAAATGTACCAGTTTTTGAGTGGAAGGGTAGTACTTCAACACTTATAGGCTGGTTTATCTCTTACCTTAAGGCCAGAAAAATGATCTCTAAGGGTTGTATTTACCATCTAGTTTGGGTCAAGGATTCTAAGTTCAAAACCCCAACTCTTCAGTCAATTCTAGTTATGAATGATTTTTAGAAGTATTTCTTGAAGATCTACTGGGGTACCTCCCAAGCGGGAGATAGACTTTGGAATAGACCTTCTTTCAGATACCTAACCTATCTCAAATCCTCCCTACAAAATGGCGCTAGCTGAGATTAAGGAATTGAAGGAACAATTAAAGGACCTTTTAGACAAAGGTTTTATCAGACCCAATATCTCTTTATGAGGTGCTTTAGTTCTCTTCGTGTGTAAGAAAAATGGTTCCCTCCAATTGTGCATCGATTACCATCAGTTGAACAAAGTCACAATTAAGAATAAGTGTACCATTCCCCAGATTGATTACTTGTTCAACTAGCTTCAGGGTGCCAGTTGTTTATCAAAGATAGACCTCATATCCGGCTATTATCAGCTCAGAGTCAGAGAATGTGGCATTTCGAAGACAACCTTCAGAACTTAATATGGTCACTATGAATTTGTTTTTATGTCTTTTGGACTAACGAATGCTCCTATAGCTTTTATGGAGTTGATGAGTAGAGTGTTCAAGTAGTACTTAGATATGTTCATCATCGTCTTCATAGATGACATCCTCCTTTATTCTCGGAGTGAGGATAAACATGCAGACCATTTGAGGATTGTCTTACAGACTCTCAAAGATTGCCAGTTATTTATTAAGTTTAGCAAGTGTAAATTCTGGTTAACATCAGTAGCATTCCTTGGTCATATTATTTCAAGTAAGGGCATTCAGGTTGATCCTCAAAAGACCGAAGCAGTTAGAAACTAGCCTACACCCATTTCTTCGTCAGACATTAGGAGTTTCTTAGGTTTAGTCAGTTATTACAAATGGTTTATGGAATGATTTTCATATATTGCTTCTCCTATGTCCATATTGACTCTGAAGAAATTTAAATTTCAGTGGTCTGACGCTTGCGAGAAGAGTTTTCAAGAGTTAAAGACTCGATTCACTTCTGCTCCAGTTTTGACTCTATCAAAGGGTCCAAATGGGTTTGTTATTTACTGCAATGCTTCCAAAGTTGTCCTCGATTGTGTGTTGATACAACATGGTAAGGTTATAACTTATGCCTCTAAACAACTCAAATTTCATGAGAAGAATTACTCGACTCATGATCTTGAGTTGGCATCAGTTGTTTTTGCCTTAAATATTTGGAGGCACTATCTTTATAGAGTTCATGTGGATGTGTTCACCGAGAATAAGAGCCTTCAATATTTGTTCAGTCAAAAAGGTCTAAATCTTAGTTAGTGGAGATGGCTATAGTTGTTGAAAGATTATGATATGAGTGTCCTGTACCATCCGAGTAAAGCCAATGTAGTGGCCGATGCTCTTAGTAGACTTTCAATGAGTAGTGTTGCTCATGTAGAGGATGAATAGAAAGTGTTAGTTCGTGATGTTCACAACCTTGCTAGATTGGAAGTTTGTTTAGTTGATTCAACAGAAGGTAGTGTTATGGTTTAGAATGATTCAGAATCTTCTTTAGTGGCTGAGGTGAAGGCGAAGCAAGATAGTGATCCTATATTACTTAAGTTGAGGGAAGCAGTCCAAGGTCAGAAATTGGAGGTTTTCTCCCAAGTGGGAGATGGTATTCTTTGTTGTCAAGGCCGATTATGTGTTCCAGATGTAGATGACTTGAAACAACAGATGCTTACTGATGCAAATTTGAAAAGTACTTATTGCATGGAGGGATTTTAACTTGACATCATGAGCTTGGAGTGTTTTAAGAGAGTATGGAAACCAAAAAGCAATACAAGAAAATATTAACAATATGTTTTAGGGTCTTTTTTTATCATAGTATGATGCATATGTAACTAAGGGCATTTGTGTCTTTTTCTATTTTAGCAAACCCTAGTCCTATAAATAGAATAAGATGAATATTCTTAGGGTAGACAATATTTTTTAGGAAATCACTCTTGGTGAGTTTAGGGGTTGAATCCCTTTTTCTCTACATTGGATCTCTCTTGAATATCTTTTGGTAAGATTTTTCATTTATGAGTTCAATTCTCTTCTTCCTTAAATTAATCATGTAATTGTTTGTTCAAATTAGAGAATTATAAATTTATATTTTTTGGTCTCTAATTTACTTTAATTGTGGGATTATTCTTTCTTTCTTCCCTATTTCCCCTCGATTCCTTGATTATCTCTTGATTCTCCTTATCGTGTATCTTGTTTTACATCAATTTGTATCAAAGCAAGGCTAAATAGTTATTTCTATAATTCTTAATCCTTGGCTAGTAGTTTTCAAAAATCCAAAAATCCAAAAAAAAAAAAAAAAAATAATTTGGAAGTTGTTTGATATTATTTTTTGAGCTACGTATTATTGTTTCCTAGTTGAAAATCAAGAAATACTTGGCTTATAAAAATTGGAAGTCATTGTTGATATTTGAAGCTTTGAAGAAGAAACTAGAAATTGATTTTTTGATTTGGTGTTTGTTTGAAGAAATTGTTGGTTGAAAGTTGTTGATAGAGTTGTGGATGGATTATATCTCAAATTTGTGCTCATTTGATTGAGTATTGAAGGATATTGGGTCAAAAAAAATAAATTGAGCTTCTTCTTGGAGAAGGAGATGAATTTAAAAATTACAAAAATAGCCCTAATATTTCCCCTTTAACATATAGTCTTCCAACTTGTTTTATCTTCCTTTTCTTGTTAATTCTAGCTAGTTTACTTTGAGTATTAGTTCATACTTAATATTATACTAGTTTTTTTTTGTTCGTGCTGATTTATTTTATATTTTTTTTCATTTCATTGTGTGTTTATTTATTTCCTTGTCCTTTAGTTTTTAATTGTCCTTTATTGACTTACATCAACTCCACTCGGAACCGATACTTGGATGCTTACTTTAGGTTGATTGAGTTGTTGGTTCTTGAAGAGATTTGAGAAAATTTTCTTGAGAGGAAAAAGGAAAGAATTGGTGAGATTAATTGAGTAAGGTCTAAAAGTATTGACCTTGAGTGTATACATGAGTGTTGAGTGATACATGTGAGAGAGTGAATTTGTGAGGTACTTTGACTTTGTTTCTACTTTTTTTGGTTGCAAGCATGTCTTCCATATCTTTTGATGGCCCTATAATAATGATTTTGAAAACTATAATTGTAAGGATGATGAAGGTTACTATGATGAAGATTATGGATCAAATGAATTTTATGGGTCTTATGGTGAAAAATGTGGGTATGGAGATTCTTATGATTCTAATAATGACTTTGAAGATGGTGATGATTCAAGGTTTGACTTCTCCACATACTCTTCTTGTGATACCTCTAATAGTGAAGAAAGTGACTATGAGCTTGATGATGATAATGAGGAAACTCCTATGGGATATTCTTGTTCATCTTTTTATTATGGTTCTAATTCTAAACAGGAGAATAGTTATAGTTCTTATGTTTATTTTGTTGGAGGAGGCGGTGGTAGATCTTTGACAAAAAAATTAAGATAAAATGTGAATAGATATGCTACTTATAGTAGAAATTTTATCCATAGGACTAATGATGATTTGAATACTTTGATAAATGGAGATCATTTTGTTAAATGACATGAGTGTGATGAAACATGCATTAATCAATTTGTGGAAGCAAGAAAGAACATGTTTCATTTATGGTAAAATTAAAGGACTTTGTGGTGTCATGATTATACTAACAAAAGTTCCATAAATATTGCAAGTTAAAGCATGGTTGAACACTTAAAGTTGAAGACTAGAAAACATCCTCAACCATATGGATTGCCATGGTCAAGTGAAAAAGAAACTTTAGAGATCACAAAATAAGTTTAGTGAAGTTCCAACTTGGCAAGTTTCATGATGAAGTACTATGTGATGTTATCCCAATGAAAGCTTGTCATTTGTTACTTAGAAGGTCTTGGATAATTGAAAAAGAAGCTACTTTTAATAAAAAGACTAACAAATGTTGCGTCAACCTAAGAGGTCAAGAGTATTTCTTTGTACCATATAAACTTTTGAAGGTGAAATAAAGATACTTGGAGTTGCTAAGATTGACAAGAAGAAAGGCAAAGCTTGAGCAAAAAGATGTCATTGCTAAAGAGAAAAATATTTTTTTCATTTTAATTCCACCATCCAGGGAACTTCTCCTGATATGGAGGGGGGGGGGGGGTTGGCATGACCCCTACCTTGTATATTTACTAATTCAACATTACAAAGAGGGGTACATGGGGCTAAAACCTCTGGAAACTAAGCCAAAAGGCCATTACAATTTGAGCAAACAATTACAATGGCTACTATTACCTATGTACAACAAAAGAAGGTGAAGAGCCACTTAACAAAAACCTCATAGTGGCTCTTCCTTGAGGATCATGGTGGTTCAAAGAACCAACCAGTATGTTTCTTATCTCTTATTCTGAAAGAGGGAACTTGTAGTCTGTCTATTCTAACCACACCTCTTATATCAGTTTGCAATTCTGCTTCAGTGAGATATATTTCCTTCTCAGTTAGATCGGTGACATATTTTTGAGAGAAGATCTACTACTGCATTTCAATCCCTCAAGCAATGTTTCACTATGATGTTGTATTGCAGAATTTTCTCTCCGATGTAAGAAATATCATCTTAAAGTTTCCAAGGGATGCTACATTTTTCCAGAATCATATTTATAGCTAGAAGCGAGTTTAGTTCAATAGTAAGATTCTGGAGGTTTTGTTAGTAGCACCAGGTGATCCCATAGAGAGCTACTTGTATTTCTGAAAAGTTGTTGGTCAAGAATCAAACAGGAATTGCAAAATCCATGAGCATTTGTCCTTTCCCATCTCTAATAACTTCTTCTGCTCCAGCTTTTCCTTGGTTGAACTTGAAGCTTCCATCTGTATTCAATTTTTATGAGTTGGCTTTTGATTTCTCTCATTTGGCCATGACACTGAATAAGGCAGTCTTGTAACCTTCCACCACTTGACACACCTTGATCCAATTCCAGCTCCAATCCATAGTGTTAAACTTTTGGCCTATTGAGATTTTAACCTGGAAAAAAATTAGTTGACAGATACTATAAACAGAGAAAGGTTTATTGTCATATTTTTTGCCACATATAGCTTTCCATAATTCCCAAATTATGATAATAGGAGTAATGTGAAGTAGAAATTTGTGGACTGAGTTTTTTGTCTATCTATTCCACCAACAGTTTAGGAGATTAGTGGTAGTCCTATCAGTTGATTGGAAACCCAGGGGGTGTGAAAGATGGTTCCATACTTTTTTGGCTACGCCATTTGTTACAAAGACATGGTTCACAGTTTCTTCTTCAGAGATCCTATAACAACAACAAGCAGAAGAGGATTTAGGATTAAATCTTTTAGTTAAATCACCTATAGAAACTCTTTCTTTGATGATTCTCCAAAGGTTGAAGGATATTTGAAAAGGAAGGTCCTTGTACCATATTCTAGATACATCTTGGCTGAAAGGTCATTTTTTCTTAAGGTTCTGATAAACTGAAGTACAAGTAAAATTGCTTGAGTGGATAAGGTCCATACAACTTAGTCAGGTTTGTTGCCTTGACCAATGTTAACTGTAACACCCCGTGCCTACCAAACCCTACTTGGTGACGTTGAACAATGGGTACCTAAGTGTTGAGAGCCATAAGTTTGTATTTTGAAATGTTATTGATGAAATAATTGATATTGGGTCTAGTACATGGGATTAGACCTTTGTAGGAGGTGTAACACCCCTTATGTTGTCGAACCTATACGACTACGTGTACATTTATGGAATTAATTAAACATGGGAGAATTGATGAATTATTCATTTATTTGTTGGGTATGAATGAGTCATGAGCTATTGGGCCAAATGAGGCCCAAAAAGATATGCAAGACATGGCCCAAAAGGGGTAATTAACCCATTCTTGCAAGACCAAATCCACAACTCAATTATTGAACAAAGGTATGGGATAAGGATGACCTTAAAGGGTCTATATAATCAAAGAAAATTAGATTTTTTATTCACTTGGACACCCATGTTTTTTCTAGAATTTTCTCAAGACTTTCTCTCTTCAACCAAACCCTAGGCTTTCATCCTTTTGGCCAAAGATCATCACTTGGTGAGTAGTGGTAAGTGTATATTCTCATGGTTTAATATATTATATTCATGGAATATTGTGCAGATGATGTTGGTTATGTTGGTGAAGTGTGAGAAATTCACTATGTGTAAAACAACTTGTGTGTGCTTAATCGGTGAAGAGTTTTGTCTTGTAAACTAGAACATGGCCTTGTGGTCTTGAATGAAGTGAACATGATGGAGTTAATATTTACATGTAAGATGTGATTATAGTATTTCCTTGTTTGGTCATGGTGTATAATGTTTGAAATTTCTATTGTGAAATTGGTTATGGTTTTGGTGGCGTTTTGGCCGTAAAGTGTAGTTTTGAGTGTTGTATGTGTGTTGTGAGACCATGGCTGAATGTTGGTGTTTAATATGATCATAAATATGTCAAAATAAGTTTGGTTATAATCATGGACCATTCATTGCATGAAAAGACCCAAAAGAGACCCTTTTTAGCCGAAACGGGCACCCGCCCTCGCAGACGAAGCACTTGCGGGCGCAAGTGCCAACGCAGGTGCCTCTGGCTACTGAAAAATGTCACCTGCGGACGCAGTTCATCCACCTGCGTGCGCAGGTGGATTAGCGGATCGGCCCAGAACTCCGAATTGCTTGTTTTTGCATCCCTTTGGCCCCCCGAAACCCCTATACCCTTCATGGATGTAATTATCAACTTGTGATGTCGTTTTAATGAATTTAAAGTGTCATATGGAGGGGTGTTGTACTATGTTAAGTATGTATGATGGTTCATATGTTGTTATAAAGGAATAATTACGACAGAATGATAAAAGGAAAAGCGTAAAGGGCAAGTATGGTGTGAAATGCTATCGATGTATGATCTTTTGGTCAATGTGTGTAATGTTATGGTGTTGTTGATATGAAAATGCAGTGGATTGTATTTCAAGGAGTGAAATGAAGTTATATGGCGGTCATATAGTTCATTATCGTTTTGTACACTTGTACAGTAAATAATTGTTAACGAGAATTCCATTATGGACTTGTATTGTAGAGTGAAATATAAAGAAAAAGCTGGACTGTTGTGTTCATATATAGACTTGTGTACTCATAATTGGAAGTAAAGGTATGTAAGGTTACTCCGTCCGTATCTTTCTGCAGCAAATAGTAATCACATTGACATTACACTTGTCCTATTGCGAAATGTCTCAAGGTATTCTATACCCGGTTATCAATTGTCATTAGCACATGTTTCCTACTCATTGATCAATGGTGAGTCACATGTCTTATATTCATTGACTAATGTTCCAAAAGTCCAATAAGGTTGTGTTCCAAAGTTCCAATGGTGGTTATACTCATGTCTTTTGTTCATTTATTATTGTCTAATGGTTCTAATGGTGGTTATACTCATGTCTCTTGTTCATTTATTATTGTCTAATGGTTCCAATGGTGTTAGGTGTCTAATAAGTCTATGTTTCCAATAATGTTTATTCGCATATCTCTCACTCATTGATTAGTGATCCAAAGCTTCAAATACAGTTGTGATTATCATTGTATCAGTCTCTCATAAGCAAAGTATCAATCTCTCAAAAGTAATGAAAGAAGTAATGTACAAGTGAATGTACCAATCTCTCACAAGTAAAGATATCAATCTCAAAGTAAAGACAAAGTAATGCACATGTGGTTAATGATTGAGTACGGGTGGCAGCTTTGGGGGCAATATGCCTAGCTCAAGCCGATCCCGAGACTATTGGATCAGGGGGCAGCTTTGGGGGCGAAAGCCTAGCTTAAGACGAACCTGACAGGGGGCAGCTCTAGCGGTGAAAACCTAGCTCGAGCCAAACCTGATATGTTGATTTATGGGTGGCAGATCTAGGGGCATAAGCCTAGCTCGAGCCGATCCCGATGCATTGATTTATGGGTGGGAGCTCTAGGGGCATAAGCCTAGCTCGAGCCAATCCCAACATAACGATATGTTATGTAAAGACCCACTGATCAATCGGGGCCCGGGTACATTGTGTCACATGTATTGACAAGTAAGCAGTGAAGTAAATAAAGCAAAGAAAGTAAAGAAAGAAATACACATGGTTTCCAAAATGCAAAATGGTGACTTACTCACATTGATTAGTCATTTATATTAAGTTCATTCATATGTTCATGTGTTATATAGTTTCATTTGAGCCTTACATACTCAGTACTTATTCCGTACTGACCCCTCTTGGGGAATTTACCTTACTTGCTGCAGGCGCAGGTACCAGTAGGCCTCCTCAATAGATTGCCAGTTGTTAGCGGTTCTTTGGTGAGCTCCAGTTGGATCGGGGCTTTCCGAGTCAAAGTTGTACATTGGTTTTGATGTTGTAGACGTTATGAATTGGTTGTGTATGTATTTAGAGGCTTTTGTAGACATTTGTGGGTATATGGATGTAAGATATGTACGTTCAGTGTGACATGATGGCCCCAACGGACAAGTTTTATATATGTATATGTATGGCATTTTACATTTCATCAATGACATGAGACAGTATGTTATTCATTTGAGGTTATGCATACGAATGTTCATGAGCAAATATTGGTTTTCTCGGGCCATATCGGCTTCGGGTACCAATCACGCCTCGAATGGGGTTTGGGGTGTGACATTAACAAGGGAAACTTTATGAGCCATTTGATCAGGAATAACATTCAGAAGCATATCCATATACGAATTTTGATCAACCAGATAGTCATTGACTTTAGAGTTGCCTGGTTTGTTAGGGAACTTGTAATGAGGTCTCAAAGGTCCATTGTTGATCCAAATATCCCACCAAAATTAACTGTTGCCTCGGTTGATTTTCCAGAAAATGTTTGTGTCAATGCTATCTCTAGCATCAAGTAAACTTCTCCAGATGTTAGAGTCTTTGGAATTTGTGACTTTGGACATTGGATTAGATCTTGGATAATATTTTACCTTCAAGAACCTAGCCCATAAGTTTTTTTCAACTCTAAACCTCCACCATCTGTTAGTAGAAAAGGAGTTGCATATGTTTCGAATCTTTTTAAATCCGATTCCACCTTCCTCACAATGGAAGCTCATATTATCCCAGGAACACCAATGATAGCTCTTCTTACCATCTTTTTCACCCTAAAAAAAGTTAGCTAGATACATCTTTATTTGATTAATAATAGATTTGGGGGGGGGGGTACCATAGCAGTAAGAAGGTAAAAGTTTGTGATTGCAAAACATATTTTGATGATAGTGGCCTTGTCTCTAAAGGATAAAAGCTTACCTTGCCAGCTACCAGCTTTTTTGAGAACTTTTTGAGCTAAATTAGAGAAGTAAAACACTTTTTTCCTTTCTAGGAAGATAGGGCATCCCAGGTAGTTGAATGGAAATTGTACCTGCTTGAATGCTCTCAACTTCATGAGTTTTCTATTACCTCATTTGTATCTGTGGTTCTGTGTTAATAAGCATCTTTTTTCCTTATTGATTTGTTGTCCTGAGGCATCCTGTTAGTTATCTAGCACTTCTATTAGAAGCTTTATGGACTATCTGTCACCTGAAGAGAAAAGAATAAGGTTATCATCATAACTTAGATGATTTATCTTAGGCCCTTTTAAGCTCATAGAGAATCCTATGAACATTAGATTCGTATTTAGTATATTAAGAGCTAAAGATAAAGCTTCACCAGCTAAGATAAATAAGGATGGTGAGAAAGGATCTCCTTATTTTAGCCCTCTGGTGAATTTAAAAAATCCAAATCTAGTGTCATTGATTAAAATAGAATACCAAATATTATCCAAGAGCCTATGTATGAGTTCAATGAAAGGTTCAACAAAGTTGAGCTTTCTGAGAACTGAAGAAAAAAGTTCCATGATAGCTTGTCATAAGCCTTTGACATGTCTAGCTTGATGATGGTGTTGCCAGCTTGTTTGTTGTTTCTAATCCCATGAGCAATCTCTTGAGCTAGAAGAATGTTTTTTGTGATAAGTCTGCCTATAATAAAGCTTGATTCATTTTCTAAAATTAGCCTAGGAAGAAAGTCAGCCAATCTTGTAGAGATAATCTTTGAAATTATCTTATTAGAAACATTGCAGAGGCTAATTGGTCTTAATTGATCCAGGGAAGTAGGGTAGGTTACTTTGGGAATAAGAACCAAATTAGTGTGAAAGTAGTATTTAGAGAGAGTAAAAATAGTAAAGAAACTCTAGACAAATTTGCAAACATCATTCTTGATGATTTCCCAAGTAGCCTGGTAAAAGTGGCCATTAAAGCTATCAAGTCCTGCAGAGCTGTTAGGATCAATAGAATGTACCACCTTGGTAATCTCCTCTTCCTAAGGGAACATGTAAAGTAATTAGGTGTCTTCATTAGTGACTAAAGGATGCACGTTATCCAAAATGGAAAGATCATTATCATTGTCCTCTTGGGTGAAAAGATTACTGAAATGTTCCACAGTTGTTTCTGCTATGTTATCATTGCCTTCAATCCAAATACCCTGCTTGTTCTTAATTATGTGGATGTGAGATCTTCTCCTCTTTTCTTTGACCATACTATAAAAGTACTTTAAGTTTGAATCTCCATTCTCAGCCCATGTGACTCTAGATTTCTATCGAAGGATAGACTCTTGAAGCTTAAGCCAATGTGTGTACTCTGCTTGAGATTTGTTTGAGAGTGGTCAGTTGGTATCGGTATCATTGGTCTCATACTCTTGTTTCAAAGAAGTCATGTCCTTTTCCAAATTTTTGACAGTTGAGAAAACATCACTAATAGATTCTCTAGACCATTTGCTTAAGCCTTTAGAGACTACTTTAAGCTTTTGTTGAAGCACCCATTGAGCATTTCCATAGACCTTCATGTCCCAGATCAATTTGATGAGTTCTAAGTAATCAGTTTTTTTTGTCAAAAAATTAAGAAATTTAAAATATTTGATTACTTTGTTATCCTCTAGACCAAATTTAAATGTAATTAGGTTGTGATCTGATCCCGTTTTACCATGATGATCCACTCTATTCAATTGAACATAATTCGATCACTCATCATTGCAAAGAATCCTGTCAAGTCTTTTGTTGATCCTTGTCACGACCCAACTAGTTATGATTGACAGCCACTCTAACCTATGGTGGAAGAACCATACTAGTCTCACCCCTTCTAGTTCAAGTGTTACTTTTATATTCACCTTATATTAATTCTCAGTTTTAAACAAGTGCAAAAGAACATTCATCCAATAATTTAAATCAACTATCAAACCAACATCAATCCAAAAATAATAGGGTACGAAAATCTCTATTTATAACATTCCCGAGACCTGAAGTCACCATACAAGAACATCTAAGAATAAGCTAAGTCAGAAACAACTAGCAATATATAGAAACATAATTAATTAAGAATCATCTTAGTCCCAAAACAAAGGACATCAATATCAATAGGAAGATCCAAAGGTTGCTCGGTCATGGTGTTCACCCTTAAAATTGAGTCTGAACCGCTAACTAGAGCCAAGGTCACGTATCAGCCGCTGAAAGATGTTCTGCACTCAACAAAAGAAGAGTACAGGTAGCATCATGTAACACCCCATACCTTCCCAACCCTACTTGATGACGTTGAACAATGTATACTTAGGTGTCGAGAGCTATAAGTATGCATTTGGTAATGTTAATGTTGAGGAAATTGAAATTTGGCCTCGTACATGTGATTAACCTTGCGTAGGAGGTGTTTTGCAATTTTCATGGAGCATTTGTGGGGTTAAAAATGAGGCTAAGAGTACCCCTAAACAAAGTATGTTAAGGGTAAGAAGTAAGTTAAATAATAGGATTTGAAGTATCTAACCAAACCCGCGAAGAAAAGTCAAAAAACAAAATTTTCAAAAAAATTAAGTCTGGGGCGCGCTAGGGAGCGTGCCACGTTGGTTTGGGCTGAAATTTTCAGTCCAGAGGCAGTAAAGGGGCGCGCCAGGCAGCGTGCCACGCCGCCCCTGCGCACCTTTCAAAAGTTGGAAATTTTGTTTAAGTCCCAAGGGTTCCCGGGGACGTATCGAGCTGATTTTTGCCACGATTCTTATACAACCAGGAGAATATATATGAAATGAGTGAAATATTATATTGGAATGATAAAATTACTCGAGAACGAATTTGGAGTCAAAATGACGATTTTACCCTTTTGGGCAAAATAGGTCATACGTGGCTAGAATCGCTTGTTCTTGGGATCGAGGCTACGGATATGAATAACATGAGTGGGACTATTGTTGTAACATGTATGAAATTGATGAAACATGAGCAATTATTGCTTTTATTGGGTTAAGAGATTTGGGCTCAATAAAGCCCAAAAAGGAAGAAAAAAGTCATGGGCCAAACATGGGTCAAATGACCCATTCTTCCATAGACCAAATGTATATATTATTATTGGACCAAGTGGCTAAATATAACCATGGAATGGAGCCTATATAAGGCCAAAAATCTGATTTTTATTCATAAAAGTCTCTCATAACATTTCTAGAATTATCTCAAGTTTTCTCTCAAGCTCTTCAAACCCTAAGTCATCTATGGAGTAAGACCATCATCTTCCAAGCTTAGGTAAGTGATTATTCTTATGGATTAATATATTATATGCATGGGAGATTATGTAGATCATGTTGGTTATGCTTGAAAGTGTTGAATATGACACTTTGTGATTTTGTGAAAGATGTGCCATCTATGGAATTTAAACTTGGAATATGCTTTGTGGTTTTGATAAAAGAGCATGATATGGGTAAAATACCAAAATGTATGGTGTGATTATGGTCCTAAACTTGTTATTTTTCCATAAGTGTAAATTATGGGATTTTGACCGATTTGTCGTTGTGAGGTGTATTGAAGTGAATTGATGGAACCATTATGATGTTGTGGTGATGTAGAAGTGTAAAGTATGAAGTTGGGGTGACATAATAGTAGTCTATGATATTGGTCAATGTTGAGAATATTGTGGGATTCTTGGTATGATAGCTTTGTAAATGGTATTGTTGGTGGTTAATGTAAACTCCCTTGTATATTTGTGTGTTGTAGAGTGAAACATAAGAAAGGAGCGGGAGATTGTATTCACGTATAGAATTGAGTGTTCATATTGAGACAATAAGGTATGTAAGGTTACTCTGTCCATATTTTTCTGCAGCACATATTGTTCACGTTGTCATTGTCATTGTTCCATTCCAAAATGTTAAAAGGTATCTCATTTCAAGTTGTCATGTGTTATTATTCTCATGTATCACATAATTATGGACATGATCCCAAGTTCCAATAATATTATGTTCCAAGGCTTCCAAAAATGTTACAACTTCATAAGTATCAATCTCATGAACATAGAAGATTGAAGTAATGCACTTATGTGTCTCCAAAAAACTTATGCTCCCCCAATGTGTCAATCTCATCAAAGTAAAAGAGAGAAGTAATCCAATGAAGTAATGGAAGAAGTAACTCCCGTATGATGACTTTATATATATATTCCCTCATGGTTACTTTATATACATTCCCTCATGGTTACGTTATATATATTCCCTCATGGTTACTTTATATACATCCCCTCATGGTTACTTTATATATATTCCCTCATGGTTACTATATATATATTCCCTCATGGTTACTTTCTAATTTTCCTTATGGTTCCTTTAACATTATTTTTTTTATAAGTACTTTATAATTACTTTATCACTACTTTATGGTTCTTTGAGTGCGGGTGATAGCTTTGGGGGAAAAAGCCAAACTTGATGCCGAACCTGCTTCCTTGTTTTCCGAGTGGTAGCAGGGGGAAAGCTCAGTGGGGCAAAAGCCAAGCTTGACGCCGAACTTTATTATATTCACTGGATCAAGGGGGAAGCTCAGTGAGGTAAAAGCCAAACTTGATGCCGAACCTGCTTCCTTGTTTTCAGGGTGGTAGCAGGGGGGAAGCTCAGTGGGACAAAAGCCTAGCTTGATGCCGAACTTGAGACGGTTGCATATTGACGGATGCATTGCATATTGACGGTTGCATATTGACGGATGCATTGCATATTGACGGTTGCATATTGACGGATGCATTGCATATTGACGGTTGCATATTGACGGATGCATTGCATATTGACGGTTGCATATTGACGGATACATTGCATATTGACGGTTGCATATTGACGGATGCATTGCATATTGACGGTTATACATTATTGACAGTTCTAATTGTTAACGGTAATGGGCATAAAGGCAAATGAAGTAATGAACATAAAGTACCTATTTCCACACATACTAAAATATGATTGATCCACATTGACTATTCTTTTGAAATCAAGTTCATTGAGGTGTTTAAGCTTCATGAAGTTTCTTATAGCCTTGCATACTCAGTACATTCTTCGTACTGACCCCTTTGGGGGACTTACTTTATATGCTGCAGGCACAGGTGTTAATAGACCTCCACAATAGGCTACGAGTTATCCGCGGATCATTGGTGAGCTCCCAGTTGGTTCGGGGCTTTCCGAGTCACATGTGTATATTGTTTTGGTTTTGTACTTATTTTATAAAGCAGGGACTTGTCCCGACTATAGGTTGTTGTATTTATGGATCGGTTCGAGGCTTTGTAGACATATGTGGGTTATGGATGTAAGAGACAAATGTCCATTTTGAATTGATGGCTCCAACGGCCAAGTTTCCTAAATATATTTATATAGCGTATGTTTCCATGTTCACGTTTTCTGCATAGTTGCATAAGGTATCCTAAGATTCATACGAGGATATGCATACGAAGGTTCATAAGCAAAGATTGGTTCTCTCGAGCCATATCGGTTTCGGGTGCCAGTCCGGCCCGAATGGGATTTCGGGTCGTGACACATCAGTACAACAACAAGTACTTGTAAGCATCATAGGCCGACTAACCCAACAATGTACAAGTAAGCAAGCCAGATAAGTATAAAAGCAATCATAACAAAACTCATAATCAAAGACATCAATAGCAAAATACATCATATAGTGTAATTCACAAGTTTTCTTTTATAGGATTTTACACTTAGTCACTTTCATCAACAAGTCATTGTCATATATGATCATCATAAAGACACCCAATTCATATGAATGAGTGCATGTATGTAGGATGTGCACATCATCTCTTACTCATCTCAGCCTCATCAATATCATAAGCATAATCAACCACATGAACCTCATGGGTTACATAACAACATAATTATATCGTACTGGCATGGTACTCGACCCTCAATCACAACCAACAATATCATGAATTTCATGATTTAAATAATAACATCAACATCCCCTTCATAACACCACAATGTATGAACATGCAATGCAGTAAATAAACCATAAGCCATGTTAGAAGGTAATCATAGATGTTTGATTTACAAACCAACACAAAGCCAGAAAAGTCTGAGTGCTACAACAAAATCATAGCCTACCTTAATTCCTTTCTCAAGTCACCTTTAAGCCACACTTTTGTCCTTTCGTTCTTGATCTATAACAATAAGAATATATATTCATTTCAATAATTTACACCCCCTTTCAACTACTAGGAATCAAAAATCACTGATTTTAGTCATAAATTCACCCTATTTCATCATCTTAGGGTTTCCTATCTCTTAAACCACAAGGATTCCATTTGAATTAGCATGAACAACCGTAATTTCATCCCCATTAATATTTTCTAACACCCGAAAATCATTCTTTACTGAATTTATACACATTTCCACCACTTTTCATTAATTTCTATAACTAGGGCCAAACTTAATTTTTCTACCATGAATTCATTTGTAATAATTTTCTAAGGTTATAAGAAGTAATTTCAAGACTAGAATGTAATAACTAACCTACAAAGATGAAAAACCTCAAAAACCCTCTGAAAATTATTTCCCCCAAAGCTTCCTTGTATTTTTCAAAAAAGTGGGGAATGAAAATGCTTTTTGCTTTTTAAACCTGTCAACTCCTGCATGTTACCACTGCAGCAGATAAATTACCGCTGCAACAGTTCGCATCTTAAAACAGAGGTCCACTCCAGCAGTTACTTTTTCTGCTGTAGTGGCCGGGGGTAGAAAATTGGAACCTGTCTTCAGTTTTGCTCATTTTGCAACACACACCACGAATTATAATATCACGAACTAACCCCTCCACGATAAACTCTATAACTGGAGTTCTATAACTCCGTTTCAGGTGCCGAAAGTTGCCACGACTCCTCAAACTCATTATATATCTAAATATCACATCAAAAATACCTAACAACCATCACATTAGTACCAGATTACATTTGACCATCACACTCTCAAAAATCATTCAATCCTGGACTAGCCCTGAATTTCTCAAAAATCGGCTAAGGAGAGCCTAAGTGCAAATTTTACCCACTCTTTCATCATAACGATGATTTGGGTTATTACAATCCTTTTTCATCTTTCTTCTTTTTTTGTACCAAGTGTAAAGGTTGCCAGTACATCCCAAATCAGTCATGCCACAATGGTTCATGCAATTTATAAAGTCTATACTTTTGCTTAGAACATAAGGGAAACCTCCTCTCTTTTCCTCAGTTAACATAATGGATTTGAAGTATCCCATTATTTCCCAAGGTCCGTTAATGATCGCACTAATAGTCTTGAGCTTGTGCCAGAGTTTTCTTTTTTTAGTAGCCTTGGTTCTTGCATAAACAACAGTAATTCAAAAAATTTAGTTACCATGTTTAACCTTTAGAGTTAGTTATTGTCTACTACTATCAATAATTGTGCATTTTAAGTGAAGTTTCCAAAAACACCATATTTTGCTAGTAGTGTTGGAAGCAGTTGCGTCAAAACCAAAATATCTTCTAAATTTATCAATATTATCAGAAGGATGAAAAGGTTCCTGTAGGATGATTATATCTGGTTTATGTATCTTGACTAGTTTATCTAGCCTTTCACTTGCACCTTTGGACTTCATACCCCTAATATTCTAGTTAATGATGTTAATCATTAAAACTGTTTGGGAATTTGAAGGTTACCTTGTTTTTGTTTGGTATCGGCACTTTTGGTGGAAGTTCCTTTACCATATTGTTGCCTTTTCTTTTGTCCTCTAGGTGAGAGGCTCTGTTTCTGGATGACTTCTTCTATTTCTTTAGTTATAGAATCTTTGGGCTCCTAAGGATGAGGAGCAATGGCCTGGGAAATGTTGTTAACCACTTGTTCTTCTTTCTTATCACTAGATTCCAAGATGCTCTCAGCAACCTCTTCATCCGTCAAGTCTTTATCAACATGGTCTATGTTAGTATCTTTTCGTAACTCATAGATAGAGTATTTATCTATATTAGGTCTATGTCTGTTGTTCAGTTCATTATCGATTTTCTCTAGTGTTCCTAGATCAATGGTGATTTGGATTCCTTTTTGGTTCTTGCATTCAGTATCAGCAGTTATGGGTAGATTTATGTTATTAAAACTAGTACCACTACTATCCTAGGTAGGTTCATCTCCTTGGTTCGTTGGTTGGTATTTTCTTTGCTTACAAGCTCTTGGATATCATTGCTTGTGGAAAAGACTTTTACGATGTCATCAATATGCTTGTGTTTATGTTTTGACCATAGGAGGTTCTTCACACTCAAAATCTTTCCATGTATCTGTTTTGTCTTCCTTTTCTTATGCTTCTTTCTTTTTTTGACTTCTACCTTATCATCTTTCTGGTTGTTATTATTGGTTCGGTTAACTTCTACTTGATTCTCACAGTTTTGGCTCATTTGACGAGGTTGTTGGTCTTTGTTGGGTTGTTCAATAGTCTGCTCTTATTGTATAATATGTTGAGCTTTCTCCTTGCTTTGATCAGCTTTGTGTTCTTTATCTTTGCCTTTTCCTTTCTCCACTTGCTAATTGCCCTTATTATTGGTAGCATTTCTAAGTTGTTGTTCATCTCTTCTCCTGTTCTTTTTTTTCACCTCTATAAACCTATCCTCATCTTTGCTATCATCAAGATTTTGTTCTGTGTCCTTCTTATTACTAGGTTATGCCTTTTCAGGGTTCTTGGACTTTTTAGCCTCATCTTTACTAGCATCTTTGTTATTCTTCTGGTTAGAGATGGTTTGTTCCTATTTCCTCGCCTCGACCTTACATCTTGTAAGATCATGCCTTTGTATTTTATATGTTTTATAAAAAGTCGGAACTCCTTCGTAATTGAGTTTTTGGTCCCTGCCTTTAAGACCTGTTCTATCTCCTTTTATACCACAAAATAGAATTCGGAAGAGGTTTCATAAGATCAACCTCAATCTTCACTTTGGCCAAGTGTGGTTTGGTCGTTGTAACAGTATCAATATCTTCTTTCATATGAGTTTCAATTTATTCCAAAATTTGTTTCAAGTAGTCCCATTTAAACATATAGAATGGTAATTCCGGCAGTAAAACCCAAATAGGTACTAAAGCAGTTTCCTCATTTGGGTCAAAGTCGGGGGACCATTTGAACATTCAAATAAGAGAGTCATTTATTCTCATAAATCATTGAAAATAAGCAGTGTTATAGTCAATTTCATTGTTGAAATCAATGAAGACATGTCAATAATTGAAATCCCCAATTCTAACCTTGCCCTTCAATAGAATTTGTTCTATGAATTTCGACCTAATCTTTTCAATCATAGGCCTGCCTATGGTGAATTTTCCAACGAGGGTCTATTTATAGTTATCAGCCATAATGCCATAGTAGTCAGAAGCCTTGAAGATGACCGTCGATTTTCCATTGTGGGTTGTCTGCCTTGCCACCACAGTCGATGAGGTTTGGGGATCTTTGGAGCTTGGATTGCTTGTGAGGGATGAGGAATAAGTACCTTTTTCAGCTGGTTCTACCAGGGATTGATCTTCGGCTATTGGGTCTTTGGGTTGGGCTATTCGCATCGGAGGTCCAATCGGAGCTGGTTCCATACGGTGGTACGATGTATTGTGCCTTTGACTGTCGGAAGATGACCGTTGGGACGGAACTTTAAAGAGAGAATTATTTTTTGTTGGTACACTTGCAAGGACCTACTTATTTAGACCTCAAAATTCAAAAAAGCCACATAAATTAGAACAAAGAGAGTACTTTTCTACATAAATATATAAGTTAAATTTACGTGAGATTCTTCTATGTGCTAAAGAGAAGAGCATGAAGAGGAAGATTGATGACTCTCAAAAGTTTAAAGTTCAAAGTTGAAGTGAAGAGTCATCATAATCCTTCAAAAGGAACTCTTGGGCCTTGTCCAACTTTAAATAATCTTGAGAGAGAAAAGATTGAGAGAAGTAAGGGAGTGAAAAATGGCAACTCAAGAGTGGAAAAAGAAGAGCTTGAGTTGAGAGTAGTGAGTGAGTTGCCACAAAAAAAGAGAGAAGTCACTGAAAATAAGAAAAATGAAAAGGAAAAGGAAAAGAAAATTGAGAAAAGTGAAGAAAAAGAGAGTTTTAGAGAGGTTGCTTCTTGTTCTAACTCTAACATTAATTCTTCTTTTCCTAGTTGTAATGTCTCTTTTGTAGATATGTTTGAAAATGATGGCATGAAGAAAACAATAATGAAGAGTCTTCCACCACTGAAGATTCAAGAGTTGGTGGAGACACCTACTACTTCTACAAGTGTTCAAGTGAGCTTAAATGATAAAGGCAAAGGTAAATAAGGAATTTGAAGAGCATTTCAAAGTAAAATGACTAACTCTAATGCTTTATTTTCTTTAAGTGATCTTGAAGAAAATTTGGTCTTAGGTGAAAGTCATTCTTCTTTTGAGCAAACTGAATCTATTCTTCTTGATGAAAGTCATGTTGAATATTGTAGCCAAGCACTAGTTGAAGTTACTTGTGTAAATAATTGTGATGATTATTTTGAATTTAATGTGTTTGCAACTAGTGTTCATGCTTGTGGTAAATTTGGAGTATTAAAAAGAGATTCTTTGACTACAAATGATGTGGATTATGAATATTCCTTATGTCAAAAGGATGCTCTTGTTGTTGATAATAGTGTTGAGGAATCACTCCAAGATAAGGTTGAATTTAAGAAATGTGATTCTTTTGAAATTGATTGTGATAGCCGACTTGCTTGTGTTGATATCCCACTAGTTGAGGGGACTTGTAAATTATTTAGTGAATATCAAATTAGTGTTGGAAATGTAGTTGGTTATTTTGGAAAGAATGAGGATTTTGAATATGACACTCCACCTCTGTTTGATAAAGATAAAAATGACATTCTTGATTCTACTTCAATTTTTGATGAAATTCATGATGTTAGTGATAGTACATATTGTATTGAAGGTAGTGACTTTTTGAGTATGCATAGTGTTGTTGATCCTATGTCTTGTTTCACTCATAGAGATCATAT
The DNA here is from genome assembly GCA_031232105.1 of Capsicum rhomboideum. Classification (NCBI taxonomy): domain Eukaryota; kingdom Viridiplantae; phylum Streptophyta; class Magnoliopsida; order Solanales; family Solanaceae; genus Capsicum; species Capsicum rhomboideum. Next base: position 19,654,438 of record CP124714.1, read on the forward strand.
CATGGATAATCTTATAAAAGAGGATATTTGTCTTTTTGAAAGTGAATTTAAATGCTTTGATTCTTCATTGTATATTGATTTTTCTCTCTTTAAAGATAATGTTTTATTTAAAGATAACACGATTATTTCTAATGATGAATATTGTGATAATTTTGGTAAAGTTGATGACGTAGCAAATTTTGAAGGCTACAAAGTATATGGCAATTCACTATGGAATACAATGTGGGAAGATAATAATGAGCCTACACATGCAAGTGAATTAATTAATGCTAGTCTTAGTATTATTTTTTTTACTTATTCTACTATACTTTTTGAAGACCCATTCTTATTAGATTATGTCAATGGTTCTTTCTTAAAGTGTTACAAGTCATTTAAAAATTGATGTGGTCTAGTGAAAGAATTTAATTTCTATTTTGGATGATGATTTCTTAATGATATTTTTGGGGATGTTTACAGTGATTCTTGATGTTGTTAGGGGATTAAAATTTGTATTAGATCCCAGTGATGTTTCTTGTTGTAGTGGTATAACTTTGAAGAATTATGATAATCTTTGTCTAGTTGTTATTTTCTCCTTTATTTTGCAAGGCTTGAATTTGAGGACAAATTCTTTTTAAGAAGGGGAGAATGATGGAATACGGAATATGCATCATGGATATGAAGACCGTCAAGTAAATTCAAAGAATTTTGAAGACCTTAGAAGATTAATGAAAGAAGCATGAAAGGTCTACAATATACTAAAGTGGATATTTAAGCAAGAGATGACCACATTTTAAATAGTTAATTGGCTATATAAAATAATTTTCTTGTTTTCCTTTTTTTGGTTCAACGGTAATATTATAGTTAGTTTATATTAGTTTATCTACTATAAATAGTAGAATTAGGGTTTATTTCATTAGATAGATTTTGCATGAATATTTGATGTTGAGGCTCTTTTGAGAGTTTTGGGAAAGCCTCTTATCTCTTCCATTGAACTCTCTAGATTACTTGGTTAAGTATTCACTCGTATGAGTTTAATTTCTCTTCCCTCTTGGATTGAATCTAATGATTAATGCATTTTAATTGTTAAATTTTCCTTTCTTTCTTCTAAATCTCTTCTCCCTTCCTTTTTTTTTCTTAATCATATTTTTACATGTTACCTTGTTTACTTGATTGTGGTTCTTTGTATCTCATTTTACATCACTGACATAAGCTCACAGTTCTCGGTATTCCATTCACTCTGGTGCCACCAAGATGTACCGTGACCTACAGGAAGTCTATTGGTGGAATGGAATGAAGAAGGATATCGCGTAGTTCGTGGCTAAGTGTTCAAAATGCGAGCAGGTTAAGGTTGAGCACCAGAGATCAGGTGGTATGACTCAGAATATCAGTATTCCTATTTTGAAGTGGGAAAAGGTGAATATGGACTTCATTACAGGGTTACCTCGTACGCGCCGACAACATGATTTTATATGGGTTATTATTGATCGGATGACTAAGTCAGCACATTTTCTGTCAGTTAACATTATAGATTCAGCTGAGGATTATGCTAGATTCTATCTTAGAGATTTGGTTAAGTTTCATGGAGTCCCTTTGACTATAATTTCAAATAGGGGTACTCGATTTACTTCGCAAATTTGGAAGTCTTTTCAGAAGGGTCTTGGTACCTAGGTTCATCTTAGCACAACTTTTCACCCGCAGACAGATGGTCAGGCAGAATAGACCATTCAAACCTTAGAGGATATGTTGAGAGCTTGTGTGATCTACTTTAAAGGTAGTTGGAATGATCTCTTGCCTCTTATTAAATTTTCTTATAATAACAGATATCACTCCAGTATTCAGATGGCTCCGTTTGAGGTGCTCTATGGTAGGAGGTGTAGATCTCCTATTGGTTGGTTTAAGGTTGGTGAAGCTACCTTGATAGGGCCTGACTCAGTTCATGAGGATATGGAGAAAGTTCAGCTGATTAAAGAAAGGCTGAAAATAGCTCAGAGTCATAACAAATCCTATGTAGATGTGAAGAGGATAGAGCTTGAGTTCGGCGTTAATGATTGAGTTATACTTTAAAATTTCATCCATGAAAGGGGTGATGAGGTTTGGCAATAAATAAAAACTTAGTCCCCGATATTTTGGTCTTTATAGGATTTAGAGGTGTATTGGTAATGTGGCCTATGAGTTAGATTTGCCTACAGATTTAGCATCATTGCATCCAGTTTTTCATGTATCTTTATTGAAGAAATGCATTGGTGATCTAGCTTTAGTTGTGCCATTATAGAGTGTGGGCCTGAAGGATAGTCTCTCTTACGAAGAGGTCCCAGTTGAGTTTCTTGACGGTTAGGTTCGTAAGTTGAGGAATAAAGAAGTCACTTCAGTGAAAGTTCTATAGAGGAATCAGCTAGTTGAGGGAGCTACTTGGGAAGCAGAAGCAAATATGATGACTAAAAACCCTCACATACTCCTTTCTAATTCAGTTCCATCTTGAGGTAATAGTTTCCTTCTTAGTATTCCATTCAGTTTTATGTCCCTCAGTTGCTCTCACATCTTAGTATGCATGCATGTTTCATGAATTCAGTTCAACCTATGTTTCAGTCAGAAATTCAGGTATCATGTCAGTAATCAACTTTTAGAACTCAGTTTTGGGATTGCAGCTCTTTCCCTATATTTTCAACCTAGTTAGTTTTCATTTGAGAACGAATGTTCCCACGTGAGAGATATGTAACACCTCAAAAGTTCATAACGCTTAATTTCATACTTAGCACAGAAATCAAAAAGAAACCAAAAATTTTCCTCACAAGACGATCCGTACAATGAGTCGTGGTTAGTTCCAACGATCCGTTAGGTGACTCATCCTAAGTGTAGTCCTCAAAAGTCTAGAAGGTTGATATTTCTCTCTAGTGGCAACAACCCATTATGAGTTAGGATGAGTCATCCTTTCACTCGTCCTGAGCAACCCATACCAAAGTTCTGAAGGATGAAAATCCATCCCAGTTGCAACGACTCGTCGTACGACTCATGACGACGAGTCGTTGTCAGTCGTGACGAGTCGTCGTTTGTCCCGTCCTGAAGAAATTCAATGGAAGTTTTGAAAGTTGGAATTTATGCCCAGTGACAACGGCCTATCACAACGACTCGTTGTATAACATATCAAACAAAAAAAGGCATATTACATAAACATGCCCTTTAACTTGGCCTCAGCTGACATCTATGACTTCAGCTTTGGTGTGCACAAGTAGGCACTTAAACTTGTATAAAGTTGAACAAATAGACACTCGCGTCCTACGTGACATCTACGTGCCAATTCGCGTGAGCTTGACACGTAGATGTCATGTAGGATGTGTGTGTCTATTTGTCAGCTGAAGCCAAGTTAAAGGCCAAGTCTTTTTAAAAATATTTTAATACGATCTCTAATGGATCATGTTGGGCTACATATTATCCCAAATTTTGAATGAGCTAATTAGATGGATCATAACAGGTAGGGGTGAACGAAATCGAACCGCAAACCGCACCAAACCGGAAACCGAGTCAAACCAAAAAAAACCCGACTAATGATTTGGTGTTGGAAAAAAAAATCCGACTCTAATTGGTTTGGTTTGGTTTGGTTTTAACTAAAAAAAGGTCAAACCGAACCGAAGCAACCCGATATTACATTTGTACAATTTTTAAAAATATTTACTACGATGTAATTTATAAATATTTTAAAACTTTTTCATTATGTTTATTTTGCAACATATTATTTCAGATTTAAACTTAGAATTTTGAATGGTCCAATATGTTTTATACTCATAGATATTAGTAACTCAAATAAAGCCTAAATCAATACTAATGCTAACAAAAATATTCAATTAAACACTATGAATGATAATAATGTTGGATATATATTCTTTAGTTTTGTATAAATACATAACCTAAATTAATTTTTTTATTTAATATTTAATGTTATTTTTTTAAGGAACACCTAAGATAGTTGTATCTTGCTAGGACTAAAGAAATATTTGAAGCACAAGTTAATTATATGTTTGTATGAATACTTTACCGGAAAAATCCAAAAAACCTAAGAAAATAAAAAAACCTGAAGTTGAAAAACCTAAATTTTATTAATTTGGTTTGGTTTATAGATTTAAAAATCCGACGCAAATAATTTGATTTGCTAGTTAAAAAACTCGAACTAATCCGATCATGTACACCCTTAATAACAGGCTAAGCTAAATGAATTAGAAGAGTCATGTTTTTATTGACTAATTTTATCACTGCTATATGAAACTGACACAATTTGTACAAATATTTTAAAGTAACTCCATGCCTCTATCAATCCATTCTCTGCCACATATATCTTTCCTTTTCTTTGTTGCCTTTGGACTTGCACCAACATTTGTAGTATTGTAATGTGAATTAATTAATTTAGTGATCACTAATTATCTCTATTATGCTTGAATGCTATATGAATAATTATATGTAACAAAAGCTAACTATTCTTTAGTTTATTTTTCAGTATGAAGTCTGCCCACTGCCTTTATTTATTGATCGACATGAAGATGCAAATCCTCAAACACAAAAAATGAACGTAGAGACAGCTATTCATTGAACTTCCTCTCCATTAACTATCACTCCCTCCACTCATTTTTACTTGCCACGTTTCGTTTTATCAAAGTAAATTTGATTAAACTTCAAAGCTAAACTGAAGTAGATTAATTTTAAATTTTAAATTTTAAATTTAGATGTTCGAAAACTATACGAAAAATGCTACAAGTTGCAATCCTTCTCATATTAATATGATTAAAAAAATATATCTTAAAATGTTGGTCAAAGTAAATGAAGTTTGACCCTTAAAAAGCGAAATATGACAAGTAAAAATGAACTAAGAAAGTAATAATTATTAGCTAAGATGAGTCCCATAACTCCAAGGTTTTTCAATTGCAATTTTATTCACTTGATGACCAAAGCAAAATAAAAAAAGCATCTTTTTTTTTTTTTTTTTTTTTCCAATTATGAGGCAGTAATTGTAATCTATCTATCTATCTATCTATCTATCTATCTATCTATCTATCTATCTATCTATCTATCTATCTATCTATCTATATATATATATATACTAGATAAAAGATGCCCGTGCAAGCACGGGGCCAATAAATATTATTTTCTCTGTCTCAATTTATGTGATACAAATGAAATTTCGTAAATCAATTAATTTTTTATGTGATTTTAAAATATTTTAAGTTGTTAATTATTGTTATTTGTAATACATTTTACATCATTTTCTGATTTATTCATTTTACGTGACATAGATAAAATTTAGATAGTCGATCAAACTTTTGTATGATTTTAAAATATTTTAAGTTGTTGATTATTATAATTTATTGTACTAAATGATTATAGTACAATTTGTAGTTCTATTTGTAAAATTAACAAATGTTTCACAAGATATTACTATTAAAAAGTACCTCATCCGCCCATTTTTAATTAATCATTTAGTATTTATTTTATCTTTGTTATTAAATATTATTTATTTTTAATATTTAAATGAGTTATAATAACTAATTAAAAGAGATATAGTAAAATTACTATTAAAAAAATTTGTGAAAATCTTTTAAGTGGGCCCCATATAAGACGTCAAGTTAATTTAAAAATATCAAAAGTTAATTTATCATTTTGTGTCAATTTTACGTTTTTATTAAATATTATTAATTTTCTAATACTTAAATGACTTATAATAATTATTTAGGAGTGATAGAGTAAAATCAGGTCAAGTTAATCCATCATTTTGTGTCTATGTTTTTTAATTAAATATTATTAATTTTCTAATAGTTAAATGACTTATAGAAGTGATATAGTAAAATTACTATAAAAAATATTTGTGAAATTTTTTTAAGTGGGTCTCACATAACATGTCAAGTTAATTTAAAGCATCAAAAGTTAATTTATCATTTTGTGTCTATTTTACTCTTTTTAATTAAATATTATTAATTTTTTAATACTTAAATGACTTATAATAATTAATTAGAGGTGATATAGTAAAATCACGGGGTTGAAATAGGTCTTCACAAGATATTATTATTTAAAAGTACATCATCTGTCCATTTTTAATTAATCATTTAGTATTTATTTTATCCTTGTTATTAAATATTATTTATTTTTAATACTTAAATGACTTATAATAACTAATTAGAAGCGATAAAGTAAAATTACTATTAAAAATATTTGTGAAAAACTTTTAAGTGGGCTCCATATAAGACGTTAAGTTAATTTAAAATATCCAAATTTAATTTATCATTTTGTGTCTATTTTACCTTTTTTACGAATTATTATTAATTTTCTAATACTTAAATGACTTATAATAATTATTTAGGAGTGATAGAGTAAAATCATGTCAATTTAATTTATCATTTTGTGTCTATTTTAACTTTTTTGCGAAATATTATTAATTTTCTAATACTTAAATGACTTATAGATGTGATATAGTAAAATTACTATAAAAAACATTTGTGAATTTTTTTTAAGTGGGCCTCACATAACATGTCAAGTTAATTTAAAGCATCAAAAGTTAATTTATCATTTTGTGTCTATTTTACTTTTTTTTAAAATTAAATATTATTAATTTTCTAATACTTAAATGACTTATAATAATTAATTAGGGGTAATATAGTAAAATCACGGGGTTGAAGCAGGTGGGTTCGTCCCTTAATTTATTATTTTGTATTTATTTACTTTTTTTAATTAAATATTATTAATTTTCTAATACTTAAATGACTTATAATAATTAATTAAGAGTGATATAATAAAATCATGGAGTGAAGCAGATGCGTTCTTCTCTCTCTCTCTCTATATATATTTTCGTATGGATGTAATACCGGTTGTTGTATGGGGAGTATATAGTCCGGAATGTTGCACCTTCATTTATAAATGGACCTAACCCAACATTTTGTAAAATGTTCAATTAATTAATTTAGTAATCATTCGTCTCCATTGGCATATGTTATTTTTTTAAATGAATAATGAGGCAGTAGTTAAATCGTAGGCTGCTATTGTAGTTGTAGCATGGAAGCACTTTACTAATATAATAGAAAGTCAAGTTAGTGTTAAATATTTTTCGTGTTGGATGTATATTGATTGTTGTATCACTTTCCATATCTAAAAAAATAAAAAAGGAAAAGGACAACTCGATACACTAAAGCTTCCTACTATGCGAGGTCTAGGAAAGGGCCGGACCATAACTTTCCATATCTAAAAAAATATTGTGGACATTTTGGAAACTGACTTTAGCTTGTCATTTGCTTTTCAATTTCCATCCTTGTATTGTTTTATTTTATTTTTCCATCCTTGTATTGAGTTAAGTCTATATATATGATATTCAACCTAAAATTTTGGACAATATCGTGAGATATTTTGTGTAAGATATTGGGTCCAACTAAGTTTCTGGTTGATAACACGCAAGTGTTTTATATGTAATTTACTCCACTGACTTCTGGGACTATTTAATTGGTTATACAACTTGGAATTTTTCATTGAATTCAGATATCAATTGTTACGCAATAGTATACTGTATATATACGGTATCTATGATATTTGAAATCATGTTAATTTGCGAGTTTAAAGCGATGCAATATTGCGGTTCATACATTGGGTGTAGAGGTGTTCAAATGAGATCGAAAAACTAATCTGAATCGATAAACCGAATCAAACCGACTTAATAAATCAAAAACCCATTTGGTTTGGTTTGGTTTGGTTTGGTTTTAAAGTTTTACAAACCGATATCATTTGGTTTGGTTTGGTTTGGTGTTAATCCTAAAAAGAACGAAACCAAATCACCAAATCGATTAATATATACATATTTAAAATGTTTATGTTCTTTCACTCCAACTTGTTTGGGACTGAGACACAGTTGTTAATGGTTATGTTCTTATCCATTTTCTAGATATGAGTGTGCTACTATATGACAAACTTGGGCATCAGCGAAGTGGTTAAATGCCAACTTAGTTTCCATTCCATAACATGATTTGTCTTTTCAAATTTTCAAACTAAATGTTCAATTCTAGAAAAAGATTTCTATATACCAAACACCGTTATAGCATATTATGATCCCTTCTATTTGCAGTCTCCTTGAGAAATTTCGTGATGAGCTTTAGCCATGAATGCATGAACTCCAACTTGCCCTACACCTTTGATAGTAATTTTACTTGTTTCATTAGCAACTGAGAGATATTTTTCAGGACAAGAGATAGTACATAGTCAACTATTTTTTCCTGCAAGAATATAATGTACTTAATATAATATGACCCTTATCTATTCAATTTTTGTTTTAGATTGTTGCAGCACGCTTCAGTACTAATATATAGCATCAGCTTGTCAAGGTCTTAGTTCTACGATATATGCATTCAAGTAACATGATAACACTGTCCGTAATCTCTAATTTGATAATTTATTTAAGTAACATAAAGTTTTTATACGTGAAGTTCTCATTATGGTTGTATTGAAGTCTTCATTAGCCCCTACGTGCTGAATTTATACTATATTGGTTTGGTTTGGTTTGGTTTGAATATTAACAAAAAATCGCCTATATTGGTTTGGTTTGATTTTATAAAAAAACAGAGTCAAACTGGACCATGAACACCCCTAATTGGGTGTAATAGTTCACTAGGTGTCTGTCACGACCCTCCAATTCTCACTATTAAAAATAAAGGTTCTTTCTACAGCGAATCCATGGAAAATTTATGCTATAGGACATGATTTTTCCACTTTTCATTGAATCATCTCACTGAGAAAATGTATTGTGGAAAACAGATTCTCACTGAAATAGTGGAAAACTTTCTAATTCTTCAATAGAAACATTGCTATTTTTTTCTTTTCTAATCGATTCAATTAAAATATTCTTGAGAATAGCCACTGAAAAATTCTTCAGTGAGAAAATTGTAATTTTTAGTAGTGTCTGAATCATAGTAAAATATACAATTTATCTTAGTATCGATGTCTAAGACAAATTCACTTCTATTTTTTTCATATTAAAATATACAATTTGTCTTAGTGTGTGTGTACGTGTAGAAACAGAACATCTCCAATCAAATAGAGTTAATATGATATTTCCACGGTAGTAGGTGTGGTTGGTGTCTCAGCCTTGCAATAATTTGGCATGCATAAGGCGTGGAGTCCAAGTCTTTTTCTTGTGTGCCTATATGGCCAATAGGGGTCCCAAAGACGGAGTTGGAATTAGAAATTTATATTTTTGGATTATAATTTTTTTAAGTTATTGAGTTTTAGATTAATAATTTGCACATATAAATGATTTTTAAAGACAAATACAAATATAAATTTTAAACACAATTTACTAAATTTGACTGAATTGTAGCCAATGCTTTATCTCCACCTCTAATTTCCAGTCCCCCATATTTCCATTCGATAAGAAGATTAAAAATTTAAATTTAATTTTATTATATATATATATATACGGAAAAGGGTCAAAACTACCCCTGAACTATTCGAAATAGAGCAAAAATACCCTCCGTTTGTTTTTTGGCTCAAAAATACCCCTCCGTTTGTTTTTTGGCTCAAAAATACCCCTCATTTGAACAGAGTGCCAAAAAGGGCCAAAATACCCCTGAACTATCCGAAATGGAGCAAAAATACCCCTCCATTTGTTTTTTGGCTCAAAAATACCCTTCACATTAATGGAGTGTCACCAAGCACATCACGTGAAAAAAAATTGTCACATGGCTACGTCAGTGTCCCATTTAATATCCAACCAGCCCACTTAATCATATTCCAACTTAACATCCATTTAATATCCTTACCCGTCCCATCTTAAAAAAAACCCGACCTGTCCTTATAAGTAAATGGTAAAGATAGATCCACCCTTCATTTCACTTGAACTCTCCAAAAAAAAAAATCGATGCAGACTACGAATTCTGAGGGAAAGGAAAGCCCTTAGGGAAAAAATCACAGGGCTAGCCAAACATCAGGTTGAAAATAGGCCTATGGGACCTGCTAATGGAATTCAGAAATTTTTCCCGCCAAAAAGTCTCTCATATAGCTCAATGATCACATGCCCTAAAATTGAGCACAATTGGAGTTGTCTCTTTTTCTTCATATCTTAGATCGTGCAATAGAGCCAAAGTTGTAGGTGGAGTCATATTTAACCTTTGAATTTGTTTTTTTTCTCATTATAGTAGAGATGTCGATTACAAGAAGGAGTAAGAATGTCCTTAGGGAAAAAATCAACCCGTGTACTAAGAGCTTTCTTTTCCCTCAGAATCCCTAGTCTGCATCGATTTTTTTTTTTTTTTGGAGAGTTCAAGTGAAATGAATGATAGATCTATCTTTACCATTTACTTATGAGGACGGATCGAGTTTTTTTTAAGGTGGGTCGGGTACGGATATTAAATGACTGTTAAGTTGGAATATGGTTAAGTGGGCTGGTTGGGTAATAAATGGGACACTGACATGGACTAACCATGTGACAATTTTTTCACGTGGTGTGCTTGGTGGCACTCCATTAATGTGAGGGGTATTTTTGAGCCAAAAAATAAATGGAGGGGTATTTTTGATCCATTTCGGATAGTTCAGGGGTAGTTTTGGCCCTTTTTGGCACACCGTTAAAATAAGGGGTATTTTTAAGCCAAAAAACAAACAGAGGATATTTTTGCTCTATTTCAAATAGTTCAGGGATAGTTTTGACCCTTTTTCGATATATATATATATATATGCACACACATTTTTATCACCAACATGGTGAAATATCGGAAAGAAAGAGAAAGGAAAAATGAGATATATGAAAGTCATGTTTTCAATGAATTCACATGAGTGAATGTGATGCGCCGACCACGCAAAGTTAAACCAACAGTTGTGGGTCTATCCTTTTTTGGGAGGCCTTTTCCAATAGAATTTTATTTATTTTTAAGATTTTAAATTTAAATAATTTAGCCATAATTCATATTCATAATCCATGATTTCAGAAGTAATAAGATGATAACATAAACTAATTAAGAAAAATATGCTTAAACTCTTAAAAGCGAGAACTTATAAAAATTAACAATCAGACAAATGTGCATTGATAATATGAAAAATATTTATGCTATCTATCGAAATATCAATTTTTAGTGGATAATATAAATAGTCATAGTTAATTCCTTTTTACAATGTCACTTATCCAATTCCTATCTAATGAATCAGATTGGATGATTACTTTATTTTTTAATCATTTTTTATCCTATGTAAGAAGTGGGAGTGGAGCTGCTCAAGCAGACTCTACTCCGTCGACATGCTTGCTTAATTGGGTCCACTTTGAAATTTTTTGTATTTTTCTCTATTAAAAATTATATTAAAAATATTATAAATGAAAATAATTAACAACTTAAAATATTCTACTGTATATTTGACAATTACTATATAAAAAGTAATATAAATCGCAATAATTAACAAATTCAAATATTTTAAAAACATAAAAAATCTTGATTGACTCTTGAAATTCTATCGGTGTCATATTAACAACTTAAAATATTCTTATATGAATTTTTGAAATTCTATCGGTGTCATATTAACAACTTAAAATATTCTTATATGAATTTTATTAATCTATTAACGTAATGTATGCATATCTAAGAATTTATCAACTAAAGAGATGAAGATTCTAATCAAATGCTAGAATTATGCATATCTTAGAATTTTCTAGTACTAACATTGGGTCCGTGCGTAGCACGATCAATATCCAACGGGTGAAAATCATTTACACCCCCGAAATTTGCTTTAAAAATCAAACACCCCCCTCAACTTTGAACTAATCATTCCCTATTCCTCCCCCCCCCCCCCCCCTCCTATCCTAATTGACTTTTCAAAATACCTATTTTACCCAATTGTATTATTAACTTTTATATCTTTTTTTTAAAAAAACTTTCTTATAATCACAATTTTTGTTTTTTAATACATATAACATATTTTCTATGTAAAAAATAAATATTATTTTTAGATGAAAAAATAAAAATGAGAAATACTAACTGTGTATATAAGTTAGTGATGTTCTATAATGAAATAAATGAGTAAAATAAAATTTTAATTTTACTAATAATAATCAAAACTCTAATATCTATTTATACAAATGAAAATAGTAGGTAATTAAATTTATATAATTAATAAAATAAAGGTTTATAACATATTAAATAATTATTGTTGATGAATTTTAAATTATAATTTAGAAAATATTTCATTATTGACCTCCAAAACTCGTTTATCTATATAGACATTACAGAATAAGAGAGAATTAAAACATACATCTATATACATAATTACATATAAAATGTCTGTGCCAGCATGAGCCCAATATTATGAAAATTAAAACTATTAATATATTTTATCAAAGCAACAAATGTTAATTAGGAGAATTTTAATCCTCTTTATGTTAATAAATAAGAGACTCGTTCTTAAAATTATCATAAGTAATAATTTATAGGAGTTGTATATTTAATCAGATATTGGATTGTTTGTTTTGCATGTAAAATAATGATGAATTACTATACGTTAATTATTTAATAGTGAATTATGTTTATTTATCATAAAAGTAGTTGTTATTATAGAGAAGATCGAACATAATAATATATATGTAGTGTTTATTACAGAGAGTTCGATTTCAAGTCCAACGATTTATTGACCTATGAATTCTCTATTATGCAACTCATTAGGTTTTTTCTTCCATTTCTTTGTACTTAATTTATGTTGATTTGATATATATCTTAAGAAAATATTTGTTAGAAATTTATTTTACTAAGTTAATTTTATTAAAACATTTAAATTTGACATGGGATATTCAGAACAAATCTTAAGTTATTTGATAAAATAAGTAACAAATTATTACACTTGGCGAAAAATCTGTTCATTTTATAAATTAACTTATTTAATAAAAGGAAAGTAACTTACTCCCTCTGTTCGCTTTACTTGTCAATTTTTTACATGACACATTCATTAAGAAAATAATTATTAATATGATTATTTTATTATATTATTTCTATTAATTGATGTTTAGAGTAATATGTCTTGAAAATAGTTTGGAGAATAAGCAATTAATTCTAAGAATAAAATAGAGTGTTTTTTTTTATCTTTTCTTGATATGTCAAAAGTGTTAATAAAAATAGAAATTTAATTAGAAAAATAGCGATAAGTAAAAACGAACGGAGGGAGTATTTGATAAAATATTTGTTAATTTTATTATGCCACTTGGCAAAGAATCTGAAAAGGAAAACCAAAAATGGCCCACATATTCAGAAAAGTATTACACTTTCCATGGGATACAGAAACGCAAATAATGGTCCCAAGTATTCAATGTTAGGGCAATATATGCAATTTCAGAGGAAAGTATGGACTTTCTTAGAAGCTGTTGATAAGGACCAAATAACACAACATAAAGAATAACCTTCTTAAGCTAGTTGATCTTGTAAAATAATTTAAAGGACTATAACATCCTTATACTTTTTACTTAATGGCTATAAGCTAACATATTGAAGTTAGCTCTTCTAATATATATATATTACATAAATGGAAGATTGAAAATATTATTAAGGGTAAGATAGGCATTACATAGGATAATGTAACGACCCTCTTAGTCGTTTCGTGAATTTTTCCATTTTAGATCTCCCCGTTGTTTGTATACGTGATTTATGACTTACGGAGATAGGTAGTACCGATTCTTGAGGTGTTCGAAAGTAATTTAAGTCATTGGTTGGGTTCTTGAGTTTAAATAAAAATTAAGCTTGATTACGGTCAACCTTCGGTCAAGACGACCTCGATTTGATATTTTAGTGTTATTCATACGCTCGGAACATGCTTTTTAGTCAAGTTACATATTTTGTTTGTTTCCTTGGGATTCCAAACGAATTCTAATTATTTGTTTGAAGTTTCGAGTATTTAAAATAAATAGTCAATTAATGATTTAATGGGTTGAAGCCTCAATCCATTTACTTATGTGGACAATACAAGAATGAATTTAAGTGGGAAGGATTTAAAATAAAATTATAATAGTAACATCATATAAGGTCGAGCAAAGGGGAAACAACGTTGCAGCGTTAACTTTTCTCCTCTTTCTTTTCACGGCTTCTAGGCATCTTCAGGTTAGTTTGCGATTTGCTTTCTGTGGATTTGTTCCTATTCTTATGATATCCTATCTATAACAAAGGAGGGGGTGAGTAAAAGCTAGCAGTGGCAATTATTTATGAGGGAATTTACCGGTTGTAGTTTTATAATTAGGTTTGATTGATGGATAAATATATTGTAAGGATGACAAGAGGCATATATTAATATCGTATGATGCCATCAGTGGTAGTAAGGATGACAAGAGGCATATATTAGTATCGTATGATGCCATCAGTGGTAGTAGTGATAGTGTGAGTGGAGGTGAGGATGAGTTTGAAGTAGACAGTAGTGTTGCGTGAATTAATATAGTGTTTTCTTTAGAATTAGGTGTTAATGGTATATTAATCATATATTTTTATAATTATTGTGTAATGATGGCCAATCATTGGCCTATAAAGATGATGTACAGTGAAGATTAGAAAAATTCTAGGATTTGATAATCCCAACAGTTACGGCCTTGTGGCCAGATTAGGCGTTTGGATTTTTTTTTATGCATTTGTCACTAATTACAATATTTTAATAGAATTAGGTATAGGGTTTTTTTTAGAGTAAGAATTTATAAAACGGGTGTCATTAGATTCGTACTCCTATGGAAATTATATATTGGAACATATTTTGAACGTTTCGAAAGTTTGAGGAAGGGCAAGGCGCTTGCGGACTAGCTACATTTGGATTCGTCGGTTGAGGTAGGTTATGATTTAATTGGAGTTTAGACTCGATTTAATTGTGTGTATGCTACTAAATTGGATGCTTGTTGATTGGTCTTCGGATATACTTGAATTTGATGATATTTGGATTGTTGACACTTGTATGAATAATTATTAGAAATTGAACTTGTTCGAATTTCCTTATGATTATAAGTGTACTTGTAAATTTAGTACATCATGTTGTATCCAGAGAGATGGTGTGAATTTGATAGAATATACTCTAATATGGTTATGGAGGATCGGGTACTATGCTGGTACGGATATGGATATTGATATTACTTATTTATGGAGGATCGGGTACCATACCGGTACGATACATAGACTTAGATTGTCCCCTGCAGGTCATGACTAGTTGGGCAGAAATAAGTCCCTTAGCATGTGTGTATAGACTAGTGTTGATTTTGAGAGGTTGTGTGGTTTAATAAGATGATAACGAGCTAATGATATTCTCATTGTGAGGTTGAGGAGGACATAGTTTTTACTTATGGTATTATTGTTGATTTCGTGGTTGTTTATGGTTTGGTTGATACTCTTGATGGTTACGTGGATTGTTTGTAAGTATTGTTTGGCCCGTCATTAATGTATTTACTGATTCATTGAATAATTGCTATGTGTTGATGCCCATCTACTTGCTATTTGATTTATGTTGTATACATGTTATTAAATTGAGTTGGTCTATGATACCTACCAGTACATAGTGACTTGTACTGATACTATCCTATACTATTCTTTTGTTGAGTGCAGAAACTGTTCCAGAGGCTCAGACATGACCTCATCTCTAGCGTTTGATAGCTGATCTTGATCCAAGGTCGAGCACTTCATCTCCAGGCTTCCATGATCATCACATTAGTTCTTGTCCTTCTTTCGAACAATGAGACACTTTTTATCTTTTGTTATTTAGATATTTCTTCTAGACATGATTTTGGTTTTAGAAGTTCTTGTACGATGACTTTCGGGTCTTGGAGATTTTAATAAGTGGTTTGTTTAATATTCCGCATTATTAATGATTAGTTTTGGATTTATTATTATTAAGTTAGTTTTATGATAGCTTAGTCTTAATATCAACTAAATGATTGGGTAATGGTTTGAGTTAGATGGTTCTCCCACCGAAGTATTAGAGTGGGTGCCACTCATGGCCAGTTGGGTCGTGATAGATAAAGAGGGAAGAATAATTATTCATCAAAGTTAAGGGGATATTTGATTTTTAAAGCAAACTTCGGAGGTATAAACGATTTTCACCCATAGCCAACTAGTGCCGTCAATAGGAGTAACCATATGTACGTAATATTCTTTTTTGGAAATGACCAAATATTACTAATATTATCGAACGTGCGAATAGAAATCCCCCATTGATAGCTGAAAGGATTGGAAAATTACAATGGTGTGAGGCTTATTGAAGAAAACCATACAGGCTTGCTCCAAAACGGAGAATATCACAACACCATATAAGAGTGTCTTTGCGCTATATGATAGAGACTATTCATATATTTTCTTTTCTGAAATTTCCCCCAAAAGGAAAAATTCTAAAAAGGCTTTTCAAACGGGGTAAAATTGAAGTTAATTGTGGCTATAAAAGAACCACGAAGATAATGTGAAAGTACATTTAACGAAAAAAAAAAGGAAAAAAGTAATGTAGTGTGAAATTTGGACCTATTAATTTTTGCAATTCTTTTTGTGCACGCCGGGTAATTGAGTTGATTGAACATGTGATCTCTTAAATGGTTAGAGTATGAGTTACGTTTGAATCACCCCCCCCCCCCCCCCAAATGCTTTCTTGGTGGATGTCATCGCATGAAACTTGCCTAATGTAATTTGTCTTCTGATTTGTGAGTTATTACACTAGAGTAAGGTTTACCTTATACACATTAAAAAAAACTAGCGACTGCGGGTCCTTTGTCAACAATTTTATTTTTGTGTGTATTGATAAGTATCTTTCTCATTCATGCCTTTTTCGACATATTCCCACTCTTTTGATTGTGTTATTTCCTTTTTTAAAATTAAAAAATTTTTGTTCCCGCTCTTTTTTCCTCAGTTTTGCTTTTGTATTTTTTGAGATTCTCCTTTGAGGAAATTTTTTTTTTTTTGGGAGAAATTAACGAGGCAGTGATATTTTTGGAGGATCCGAGCAACAAAAATAGTATAAAAATGGACAATGGACTTAACACGACCTCAAATTGATAGCTCATAAGTTGAAGATTGACCAAAATCATATAAAGAGACCTTTCAAATCCTTCACGACAGATGTAGGACATACTTAACACCTCTCGTCCCACACATCAATGCCTTCTAACTGGAGTATAAACAATTTAATATGAAGCCCAATATCGAGCAAACGGACCTAAGGCCTAATTCAACCTCAAAATTTAGCTCTTGAGGTGAGGATTAACGTTGAACATAATTGAATAAGTAAAAATATACCCCTTGATCTCTAACAATTTAAGCTTTTAAATGAGGCAATTACACAGCTCAACATGATATCAAAACCAGCATAGATCCTAGGTTCGAGTCTCATTGTATATATGAATATTACCAAGCCTTATATCCACAAGTTCAAATTCTTCTATGCCAAAACAAGAGTAATCATTTTCTTTGGTTCTCATTTTGCTTGTGCATAAATATTAATGTACCCAATCCATTTTCACCAAATGAAGAATTAGCATTTATATTCTCTAGTCTCTCTTGAGTTTTCTCTATTTGTAGTAAGAAATTTAAATTTCAATAGGCGAGGATTCAATAGTTCTTTTCCGAAGAACTTTAGTAGCTTAGTTGGTTGGCTGCATGAACTTTCAGCTTGAATATTATCATCTTTGAGCTTGTTGGTGAGGGGTCGGTTCGATTCCCCACGTTGTAATCTGATCCCTTCCTCATTTCCCCTTCCTCTACCCCTTTTTTCTAAAAAAAAATTAAAAATACTCCCTCTAGTTTAAAATAAATAATTTTTTGCATCAATGCACACCTATTAAGAAAAAGAAACTAGGACATAAATTGTACTTTACTTTCCATTTTTACCCTTTTAGATATTACTTATCAAACTACTCTTGAAATTTCAGCCACATTAAAATAAAGCCAATTAAGTCTCTTGAAACTCATAACCTAAAAAGCGTAAATGAAGGGTAAAATTGAAGAAATTTCCAACATGTCTCTTGAAGAATGAACAATTCACTTATTTTGAAAATTGAAAAATAACTCAAAAATCCACTTATTTTGGACTAGAGGGAGTACAAAATTTGGTGGTATTCCCCTTTGATTTGACATACCTCTTAAGAAATAATAAAAAAAATTTTAGTATATCATCTTTATTAATTATGAGTCATCTAAATGTTGAGAGATAAATCATATTTAATAACAAAAGTAAATTATATATAAATTGGATAAGTAAAGTTGGATAACCACTTTTAATATACTTTCTCCATCTCATTTTATGTGACTTACTTTTTTTTTTGATCCGTTTCAAAAAGAATGTCACATTTTCTTATTTGATAACTTTTTAAAGGCACAATTACTCTTTTATCCTTATTAATTCACTTAATTAAAAAGTGAATGCATCACCTTTTATTTTTAAATAAAATTAATACATATACATTTTTAATTACAAAGGACAATATGATAAACATTATCAAGTCAAACCTTATTTTTTAAACTTTGTGTTCAGTTAAATTAGGCCACATAAAATAAGACAGGGGAAGTATTGGACATGTAAAAAATGGACGGAGAAAGTATTCTAAGTCAAGGGTCAAATAGGGAAACTACTTGTCTATTAATAAACCGCCCACGTGTTAATAGCAAGCCGTGCACCCAACCCTAACAACAAGCTCAGAAGCAACAGTTAATAGTTAGACCAAGATTAATTAATACATAATATTTCTTTACATTTTTTTACTTAATTAATGTAATATCCGCTGTCATTTTAGTTTGTGAATTTTGGTTTAATTAAATGATTAGGTGTACACTTCATGTAAGACTCTATTTATAAATTAATAGTGAAGTAAAAAATATATTAAGAATAACCTATATAAACAGTAAAAAAAATAGGATATTTAATTGATCATCCTTTGGCATTGGATCAAGCATAACTAAAGACAAGGCAAAAATGAATGGAATACTTTGAATTCTTGCAAGGATACACGGTTAATATTACATGATGTATTCTAACTTTAATTTCAATACATAAAATTAAATTATTTGATTTGATATAAATATCAAATTCTACACGTATCCCATGCCTAATAGAC
The DNA here is from genome assembly GCA_031232105.1 of Capsicum rhomboideum. NCBI lineage: Eukaryota > Viridiplantae > Streptophyta > Magnoliopsida > Solanales > Solanaceae > Capsicum > Capsicum rhomboideum. The sequence continues at coordinate 19,673,456 of CP124714.1, forward strand.
CTTAGAAAAAGTCCATAAATGCTTAAAGCAAAAGCAAGTACGTAAGTGAGAAAGCAAAATTCCAAAAAAAAGGCAAAATCCCCTTATGCTCTCTTTTTCCTATACACCAAACTCTTTTTCCCATACACCTAACTACTTCAAACTATATAATATTCAATTTCATTTCAACTTTGTACTTTCCCCTACATCTTTGGAGTATAGAATTTTTCCATCTTTGTTTCTTGATTTCCAAATATAGCTTTAGCTTCAGATATGAGTACTTTGGCAACTTCTTTTATTCCATCAAAACTGATGATTCCTGAAAAGGAAAGCTCTCTTTTTGTTTATAAAGCAAAAAAAGGACACTCCAAAAAGAGCCAATCTATAGTTCCTGTAATATTCAATTCCTTTCTCCTCTCTTTTGCTTTTCAAATTCAATATTCACATACTCATTCTTGGAATTAGCTACGAATTTCGTGCTAAATCTCTGGTAGATAACAGAGCTTTTTTGATAATCAATGACTAATTCGTCGTTAAGTAGGATTAATGATGGATTTTGTTGTTTAGCTGGAGAAGTTATCCGTCGTTGATTTTAGTTTTATATGTGTGTATATGTATAGTTTGAAATGTAAGGGGTTCTGTCGAGTCTGCTTAGATTCGACACTTCTCACCAGTGGCGCAGCTACAATTGAAATAAGTTACGGGCTTGCAGAATTTAGTAGTTTTTTCATTTAAACACTTGAACTATGATATGTTCCTATTGAGCACCCGAACTCAAGTTAAATCATACCTATTTGACATATTTTACTGACATGGCACTATGCGTTTGTCTCATAATTCTTTAGCGCGTGAGGCCATCTCTTTCTAAAATAATACTCGTGATTTCTTCATTTCTTTCCTAGCATTTTGTAGAATAATGTCTTCTCCTTGCACAAGGGTCAAGTTTAGGTGTGAACAGTCGATGGCTTGTTTTTTGATAGAGATTGTTAACTAATTAAGAAAATAGTCCTATTGACATCTACCTAGATATATCAACTGTTTCAGCTTATTGTTTTGGCCGGAAAAACAATAGCCAACGTCGGCGGAATACTCATCGGGAATCCATGTAACCCATCCTTTGCTCCTCTTCCTAAAACAAGCTTCTAAAATAGTTTTTCGATGTTAATGGTGATTTTTTCCGGTGAAGATCTATGGGAAAGTTTCCCCATCAGAAACATATCCATAGATCTTCACCGGAAAAAATCACCATTAAGGTGTCCTTCACACATTCTGTAAAGCCATCACTGCTCCATCTTAATTCTTCCTTCAGTTCTGTGCCGGTGGGAGGGGGAGGGGGTTATCGATTTACTCTAATGGAGAAGCTCCGCGGCGGGACAGTGTGTGTGGGGGTGGGGGTTGCAAGAAGAAGGCGACTGTGGGAATTTTTAGAAAAAAAATAATGAAAAAGAATTTTTTTAAAAAAAGAATTTCATGTGTCATGTATTGATTCGTTCGCTTTGCCACGTAATAGGCGTTTGGCATCACACGGTTAAATTGTTTGTGGGTTTGTGTAACATGTGCTTAATAGGCACAGTTTGACATGAGTACGGGTGTTCAATAGGAACAACCCATAGTTGAAGTGTCTAAATGGAAAAATTGAACAAGTTTGAGGGTCTGCGTATGTATTAAGCCTAATATGTTTATTAAAAAAATAGAGTCTAAATTTGCTGTTTAGGAATACATTGATTTTTTTGGTCACATGTGTGTATGTTGAAGGGGAGTCAATTGCCATGTGACCAAGAGGTCACAGGTTAAAGTCATGGAAATAACCACTTGCAGAAATATAGGGTAAGACCACCTTTCTCCATACCCCATGCATAGCGAGAGATTTAGTGTACCAGACTACTCTTTTATGTGTGTGTATATAGTTCGAGCTAAGATGCAGTGAGTTCTGTCGAATCTTATTTTGGACATGCACATGTTTAATTATTTGTATTAATGTATGTGATTGATAATCTCAGGTGGCAAGGTTATTTGGACCATCGATATTTGAAGCATCAAAGTTGAAGGTTCTTTTCTTAGGTGTAGATGAGAAAAAACATCCAGGAAAGCTTCCAAGAACATATACACTTACACATAGTGATATTACTTGTAAACTCACTCTTGCCGTTTCTCCAACCATCAATAACTCTCAGGTAATTTTCCTAAATTACCCTCATCTTGCTCATAAGCAAATCTAGGATTTTGGATTTATGCGTTCGTAAAGTGATATTAAATTAATATATAATAATAATTAACTTTATAATCAAATATTTATAGATATATACTATAAATTTCCTAATATGAACAAAAATTACTGAGTTTCACGTAAATCCACATATTACCCTGTAGATTCGCCTCAAATCCTGGTCCATCTTCATCTATTAGAAGAAATAAATTACTCCTATAAGGATATAATTCACTTTCAATCCTACCCTGTTCAGCTCTTAATCAGAATAGGGCAAGACTCATTTCTTAGTAGTTTCTACAATGTTGATTTTTATGGGAATAGCTTCAGTGTAAATTTGGAGGCTGCTTTTTATTGGTGCGTAATTTGTATAATCGTGAAGGGAGCCTTGGTGGAACTTAAAGTTACTCTCATGTGATCACGAGGTCACAGATTCAAGTGGTTAAACGACCTCTTGTAGAAATGCAGGGTAAGACTACATACACTAGACCCTTGTAGTCTGATTCTTTCCTGGACTCCGCGGCGGAAGTTTTAGTACACTGGACTGCCCATAATTTGTATAATTATGGTCTCAAATTTAGTTAAATTGATTCTTGAACCTGATTTTACTTTGGTGCGTTTGTCTACTGATCTTTGTTATCTTGTTAGAATTCAATTTGAAATAGCTGAGTAATTAAGAGATTTGGATGTTTGATGTGCAGTTAGAAGGATGGTATAATAGATTACAAAGGGATGAAGTGGTTGCAGAATGGAAGAAAGTTAAAGGGAAAATGTCTCTTCATGTTCATTGTCACATTAGTGGAGACCATTTCTTGTTAGACTTTGTTGCTAGGCTCAGATACTATATTTTCTGCAAGGAACTCCCTGTGGTAAGTTTTAAATATAGGGATTTTTCTCTTTTGTAGTATCAAGCTTTTGAGTTCTTAACTTCTTAGCTAGCGTTTGGTCATAATTTTGGATCAAATTTTAAAAAATTATCTTCAAATATCTGTTTGGTCATGAAATTTGATCAGATTTTAAAAATTTGATCTTCAAATATTTTCAAGTTTTCAAAAATTGGAGCAACTCAGTTTTTGGGACGTCCGCTCACAAAACTTTAATCTTTTTCCCAATTAAAATACATGTCCAAATACAACATTAAATTCCAAAAATCACAACTACAAAATCCTAAATTTTCAAGTTTCAACTTCAAAATCTATGACCGAATGAGAGCTTAATTAGTAGGGAGAGGAGAGAGGTCGGATTAAGTTCTATGTACTAACAATAACTTAATGTTTTATAACATCAAGTTAAGGTGATCGACACAAAAAAATAACTCTTCATAGCAAGTTTGATATGATAACCTGAAAAATAAAGTACCCATGATATCTAGTTAAATTGCACAAATAATATAAAAAATTATTACACTATCATTATATATAACTTATATTCTATTTGAATATGCACTAGGTTTTGAAGGCATTTGTTCATGGAGATGGGAATTTACTTAAGAATTATCCAGAGTTGCAAGAAGCATTGGTTTGGGTATATTTCCACTCAAATATTCCAGAATTCAACAAAGTGGAATGCTGGGGTTCACTAAAAGAAGCATCCTCAATATCTTCAACTACTTCATCTAGTGAATTAGGTGAGGCCCAAATGGATGATAATGCAAGCAATTGCAACTTGGATTTGCCACAAACATGTCAAGGGTCTTGCACATGTTGCTTCCCTTCAATGAGCTCGACTTCTTGGTCCTCATCTTCTCATCTTTCTGGCCCTAAATTAGAGCCATAAGCGACAAAGCCTAAAGAAATGGTTCTAGATTGGTCTACAAATATTACAAGATTAATGTATTTTATTGTCATTGTAGGATTGGGAAAAAAGATCGTAGTAATTCTTTATTTTTAATGTAAATAATTTAAGTGTCCATAGGTTAAGAACAAAAAAATAGCCATTTGGGGATAAAGATGGTGGATACATTTTTTTTAAAAATAATTATATTGGAGAAATTCAATGTGGGCTTCTAACCCGGACTCAAGTTGGCACATAAGTTCGAGACTCGGGGGAACATGGACTTGGCCCTTTACCCTCCTCCGAACTTAAATACCATGCTTTGTATGTGACAGAATATGGACCATGATCATGTGTTGCATTCTTATCACTGAATCATCAGGATGGGCTAAAGATAGTGATACATTGTAGCCATGGAGCATTGCAGCCATCCTACCCTTCATTCTCTTGGTTTTCTTTTGATGTTTTATCAATCAAACAGCTGCATAAGATGGAAATTTGGACCAAACTTCCAGGGAACATGGAAGAATATATGTGCAATTGTCTTTATTTCTTTTACACCAAAGTATTGTATCACTTTTTTTGTCCCAACAACTTGTAAAAAGCACAGTAGCTCAGTTGCCTTCCATCATCATTTGATATTATTTGATTTTATTTCCTTCCTTTCACATGTTTTTAAAGCTTTAGGCTTTATTTGTTTTTATTAAGATTCAGTTGTCTGAACCTGAATGCACATCTGAATGATTAAGACGTTGTCTCTAGATCTGAAATTGAATGATTAACACTGTTTTTTTTTCAACATCTGAATGTCCAAAAATTATTTATTTGTATATATAATAAAAAATACAATTCAAATAAAAAAATAATTGTATATTAGAAAAATATTTAATTTAATACAATAAAATTATTATTTGATTGAAAAAAGAAACATTTTTGTTTGTTAGTGATAGTGGAGATGGTTTGTAATGGTGGTGGTGGCGGCAATAATTGATGTTAGTGACTAGTAATGTTGGTGGTGATAATTGTGATGGTTGGTATTGTAGTGATTGTTATGATGGTGGTGATTGGTAGTGGTGGTGGTGGTTGTGATGTGAAGTTGGTTGATGTTAGTAGTTGGAGGTGTTGATTGTGATGATTGAAAAATGAATACATAGTGGCTGATGATGTGTTGGTGGTAGTTGGAGACGTTGTTAGCTGTGATGGTGGAGATGGTTGTTAGTGGAGATAGATTGTAGCGATGGTAGCGGTTGAAGTGATGGTAGAGGTGGCGACATCAGTAACTATGGTGGTGGTGGTGGTCGATGAATGTGTGGAGGTTGATGATGTGTTAGTGATAGTTAGCGGTGATGCTAGTTGTGATAGATGAGTTGGTCGGTAGTAGAGATTGGCAGGTAGTGTTTGATGATGGTGGTGGCATTGGCGGTGGCGATGGTGGTGGGCGATATAATTAGAATAATGGAGGTGGTAGGTGAAGTAGCAGCTGGCAATAGTGCTTGGTAGCGATATTGACTGTCAATGGTGGTTGTGATGGTGGAGGTGGTTGATGGTGGTGGTGGTTGACAATGGTGGTGGTGGCAAAAGTGGTTAGTGGTGGTGACTGGTGATTATGGACAGAGTGTTGGTGAATATTATCCAACACATTAATACCTCTTAATGATATTAAGACTTGGTTCCAAATCTGAATGATTAAGACCTATTAAGACCTAAAATCATAGTAAAAAACAAATGCACTTAATGGTCTGAAGTTTTCACCATTCAGATTCAGACCTCCATTAAGTGCAAACAAATGATGTCTTACTCTTTCAATAGCTTGTTTAGTATTCAATTAGTAGCAATGAACCAAAAGGGAGAAAACGAAAACGAAAAACCTTATGTACAACAGAGATCACAAGTTGCGAAAATTGGATGTTCCCACAAAAATCCCTCCTCCCGCTCTTTTATATTACAGAACACCCTGAGAGATGTTAATGATAAATAAATAACATCTCCATCTCTACACTTCTAATCAATGGGAAAATAGTGATTTTTAGTAGTGTCTAAATCGTAATAACAATACTTTACCCCCTTAAAATAATCGACTCAGATAAAAATATACAATTTGTCTTAGTTTCGATATCTAAGACAACATCACTTCTATTTTTTCGTATAAACCTATACAATTTGTCTTGGTGTGTGTGTTAGGGATGGCAATGGGATCGGTGTGGGGCGGGTTGAAATATTTTTTTTCAAAATTGATGCGGAGCGGGATGGGTTGAGGGTCTATGCGGGTTTAAGCCAAAAAAAAAAGTCAATATTATTTTCATGAATCTACCAACTACTTCCCTTTCCAAAACATTTTGTATCATATCGTATTCTTTAAAGCATGTTATTCTAGTTTAGTTGGGTGTTGGTTAAATTTTAGAATTTCCATTTTCAAATTTCTCGGGTATTGTAAAAAATTTCTTCAACTGTTGATATATAGCTCAATGTTTGTTGCAAGACATCTTAATTCTTAACCATTAATATAAAGTATAATATATATATAGAATATTAACTAACTCTGCATAAGATAGGGTCCTGTAAAAAAAAGTACTTGTCTACTTAATTAGATATTATTGGAAAAAATTAATTTTATATTATGAAATAAATTGGCACAAAATCTTTTATGGAGCCCAAGTATATATATTGAATTATATTATTGATTAAGAATATAAAAGAGAAATAATATAAGATTTAACAATAAGAAAAAAAAGAGAGCCAATAATTAATTTAAGGCTAATTAACTATTTGAGGATGGCAGAGCTTTTTTCCTCTCCAGGCGCACGCTAGCTTTACGTATTCACACCATGGGAAGGCGAGCCAAAGCTTCAATTCTGACTGCGATTTCGGGGGAAAATATTCATGGCAAGCTCACAACAACAGTGAGTGGAACAAGGGAGCGTGAAGGAGCGGGGAAGAAGGTGATCGGCAATGAAACAGTAACCACTGGAAATTCTACTATGCAAAGTGCAATTGGGAGTTCGAGTGGGGGAATAGGGGAAGCATCGATTAAGGAGAACATGACTAGTAGTGTTGGAGGAAGCTCGAGCACAAATGTCACAGTGGGAACAAAAATTCAAGAATCAAGGGTCAATGAAGAAGGGCAAATTGAGCCTACTCAAATTTCAGGGAAGAACCAACAACAACCGAAATCACAAGTTGTGAAGGAGAATGTGCATGAATGGTTAAATATCATTTCATCACCATAGTCATGGGCTGATAAAGTGGAGAGTATGCCTGAGAGCTCAAGTAAGGACTTTGGGAAGAAAGTGGATGCACCTAGGGCTTCTATTTGGGATGATTTTAACATCACCAAGGTGACAAATGTTGGTTATAAGCTGGACTACATTAAACATGTTAAGGCAGGGGAGATGTTACTGGTGGAAATTGAAGATGATGACATTAATTCAAAGGTAGAATATTGGAAAAATGCCATAGTATGTTATGTATTGGGTGCATATCCACCGTTCAGTGTGTTGAATAGTTATGTTCAAAGAAAATGGGGTAAGTTAGGTATAAGCAAAGTTGCTATGATGAGAAATGGAGTTGTGTTGGTCAGATTCAATAATGTAGAGGGTATATCAGACGCACTTCAAGGTGGTAATCATCACTTTGATAGCAAACCACTCATTGTGAAAGCCTGGACACCTGAGATAGACTTTTCTAAAGAAGAGTTGTTCTCTATGACCATTTGGATCAAAATGCCTGGTTTGGAATTTAAGTACTGGAGGACTAAGAGTCTTAGTAAGGTTGGTAGTCTTGTGGGTAAGCTCTATTAGTGGATAAGAACACTGAACAAATGAATGGTTTGAATTTTGCTAAATTGCTTGTGGAGGTTCAAATTGGCAAACCTCTACCAGAGAAAGTGCATTTCAAAAATGAGAAGGGCCAAATTGTGGAGCAACAAATTTCTTATCACTAGAAACCTACTATATGTGATATATATATAGTAAATATAACCATGGAGCTGAGGTATGTAAAAAGAATAAAGCAAATAAGAGCAAGGATCAGGTAATTAATGAAGTAGAGAAATCAGAAGCTGCACAGAACAAGGCCAAGGATAACCAAGGCAAGAGACAGTTGATGGATAACAAATAATTTACTGGGCATGTTGGTAAAGTCAAGAGCCTTACTACATGGAGAAAAAAGCACCTGCTTATTTCAAATAGCTTTCAGAAGCCAGATGATAGCAATGCACATTTGGAGGACCAAACCACTAAAGCTAGTAGTGGGGGAAAAGATATTCCTCCAAGAGGCAATGGTTGAGTTGTTATTCTTGAACACTAGAGCTCTTAATGGCCTCAATAAGCAGAAGGAGGTTAAGCTTCTCTGCAGTAATTTAAGAGTAAGGATGATGTGTTTCTTGGAGACTAGAATAAAGGTTAATAAAATAGGAAGTATTAATGAAAGTATGTTTTTTGGTTGGTCTAACTACAATAATCATAATGCTCATTATAATGGGAGAATTTGGTTAGTTTGAAGGAAAGACTGGTTTGAGGTGGAGGTCAAGTCTGATAATACTCAAGCAGTCACTTGTGCAGTTAAGTATATTACAAAGCAGTTAGCATTTGATATTACTTTATCTATGCTTATAATCTGAAGGAAGAGAGGCTTGAACTTTGGGACTACTTGAGGAAGATACATCAGAAGGCTGATCTTAGGTGACTTTAATACTGTGTTACACAAGGAGGATAGAGTGGGAGAAAATACAGTAACTCTAGCTGAGGTTACTGATTTTCAAAAGTGTCTGGAGGACTATCACCTAGATGAATTGCCTAGTACTGGAGCATAATTCATTTGGAGTGATAGACATGATCTACTCAAAGATTGATTGAGTGTTTGTCAATGGTGAATGGATGGATAATATAACTGATGTTAAGAGCCACATATTGCATGAGAAAGTGAGTGATCACTGTACAGTTTGTGATTAAATGGGTCCAAGAGGAGAAAAGGAAGAATCCTGCATTTAAGTATTATAATGTTTGGAGTACACATGATTCTTTTACTCAGATTATGAAAGAAATTTGGGAGGTTCCTATTACAGGATATAACATGTTTAGAGTGGTGAAGAATCTTAAAGCACTGAAGAGTAAGCTGACTCATTAAATAAGCAACATTTTCGTAATGTGGTTGGGCAGGTGAATGTATATAAAGATGCACTAAAGAGAATCTTCTACAGATTAGGCCACTGGATAAAGTACTGCAACAAGAGGAGAAAAGGTTGAGGTAGGAGTTCCAAAACCCTCATACCTAGCTGAATCATTACTAGTTCAGAAGAGCAAGGCAACTTGGTTAAAATTAGGTGATGATAACACCAGGTATTTCTTCTCACTGATCAAGAGGAAAAAACTACACCAATCAGTTACTCAGCTAAGAGATGAATCTGGTCAGATGCAACATGCTAATGTACAAATCTTAATAATTTTTTTCAGGTATTATCAGACTTTATTGGGTGATGTTGGTGGCTCAAGGACAAAATCTAGTAGGAGGATTTTTGAGCAAGGGCCTGTTTTTAGTATTAATCAACAAATGCAGTTGATGTTGCCTATTACCTCAAAGGATATCAAGAAGGTGGTATAGAGTATTAATATAAACAAAAGCCTTGGTCCTGATAGATATGGAGGTGGCTTATTAAGAGCAGCTTGGGATATAATAGGCACAAAGGTGTGTGATGCCATTCATGAATTCTTTCATAGTGGTTAGTTGTTGAAGAAGGTAAATCCAACTATGATTTCACTTATACAAAAGACTGAGAATCCTGAGCATGGTAGTCAATTCAGGCCTATATCATGCTGCAACACTTTGTACAAATGTATTTCCAAACTATTGTGTAACAAATTGAATAAGGTATTATGAAGTTTAGTAAGTACTACTCAGGCTGCATTTGTGCAGAATAGGTCCATTGTGTAGAATGTCCTGGTGTGTCATGATCTCTTAAGGCACTACAATAGAAAGATAACTCCTAGGTGTTTAATAAAAATTAACTTGAGAAAGACTTATGACATGGTCAAGTGGGAGTTTGTGCAGGAAATGTTGGAGGGGTATGGATTTCCACCAAAATTTATTCAACTGGTCATGGTGTGTGTGACTACTACTAGCTTAACTGTTAAGGTTAATATAGAGGGATGTGGCTTCTTTGCATGTAAGAGAGGACTAAGACAAGGGGACCCTATCTCCCCCTTGCTCTTTGTCTTTGTTATGAAGTATATCTCTAGAGTCATGGCAAGAATAAGTCAGCTTACTGACTTTAGATTTCATACCATTTGTAAGAAGTACAAGCTAACACATCTTACCTTTACATATGATCTCATGATTTTCTATAAAGGTAATAAGCTCCCAGTTACAAGGATCATAAAAGCTATAAATTACTTCTCAAAGACAATTGGCTTGTCTGTTAATACTGATAAGTCAAATATTTTCTTAGCTGGGATGTTTGATGATGTTAAAAGAAGATTACTGGCAATTACTATATTTACCATTGGCTCACTGCCTATTAGATATTTGGGCTTGTCTCTACACATAAGAAGTGGTCTAATGGGCTTGTCTCTACACATAAGAAGTGGTCTAACCTTAATTGTCAGAAGTTGAGTTCTAAGATCACTGAAAAGTTACAAGCCACTGCTACTAGACACTTATCTTATACTGGAAGACTACAGATAGTGAATTCTGTGATTTTTGCATTGCAAAACATTTGGGGATCTATCTTTTTGCTCCCTCAGAGTGTAATCAAACTTGTGGAGGCTAAATGTAGAGGATTTCTATGAGGTAGCACTAAAGACAAAAAGAAGGTTCCACTAGTCAAGTGGTACATAATTTGTTGCTCAAAATTTTAAGGAGGTTTAAATATAAAAAATTGTAGTATCTGGAACCTTGCAGCTGTTGGTAAAATAGTTTAGTGGATGCAGCAAAGAAAGGACCAGTTGTGGGTTAAATGGGTTCATAACATCGTATGAAGGAAGAAGAGGGTGTTTGGACTCACTAACCTCCTAAAGATTGTAGTTGGTAATATAAAGTTAAAATAGGCATGCAGAGTTGGTATAGTCAAGGTAGATACAACCTTACACCAACTGGAAACTACTCCATATCTAAAAGTTACTGCACATTGCTGGGAGATAGACCTCCATGGAGAGGTGCTGAAATATTCTGGAGTAAAGTGTTGATGCCTAAATATAGATTTATTCTATGGCTTGCAATGCAGGGAAAATTACTAACTAAAGAGAAAATAAAGAGGATTGGTATTCCTTGTGATAATGATTTGTGTCTCTTGTATGATCTACTGATAACAGAAAACATTTCTCACATGTTTGCAACTTGTGGTGGGGCTCAAGAAATATGGCAAAAACTAACTGTTCACACCCAAATTTGACCTCTCGATATTTCTCCCGGGCTGTTATTTTATCAAAAATATTAGTTTTGAATTTTTTTTTATATTATTTTGGTATAAAATAAATTCCGACCTTTCGTATCGTGATCTCAAGGCATGCAATTTATTTTTAGCATTTAATCTTTTATTTTTATTATATAATATATAATTTACTAATTTAAATATAATATAATTTTGTAAATATTTATTAAATTATTTTCGAAAATATGCATACTCATAATTTACAAACACGTGGTCCATAACTATTATTATTATTATTATTATTATTATTATTATTATTATTATTATTATTATTATTATTATTATTATTATTATTATTATTATTATTATTATTATTATTATTATTATTATTATTATTATTATTATTATTATTATTATTATTATTATTATTATTATTATTATTATTATTATTATTATTATTATTATTATTATTATTATTATTATTATTATTATTATTATTATTATTATTATTATTATTATTATTATTATTATTATTATTATAGCACTTATAGGAACCTAATTTATTTCAAACTATTATTATCGTCAATTTCAAATAATATATTAATTGAAAAATAATGATTCTATGACATCGATTGATTTTGTTAGTGTCTTACTATATATTTACTGTTTTATCACTATATTTATTAAATAACAGTCTAATTTAATTTAATTTCTCCAATTTATTTAATTGTTAGCCTTATTTTTATGCAATTAATATCAATTTTAGCCTAAATTGAGCTTAATCTGGCCTAATTTTAAACTCCAATTCTATTTCAATTGACCCAATTTAAATAAACCAATTTTTTTAACCAATTCTTGCAATTTTAAATTCTTGTCGTTGATCAAAATTGATCCAACGGCTGAGATTAATTCTCACTCTTCTTTCCCTTTTAATCCTTCAACCCCCCGAGACCTAACCCTAACTCATTCTCTCCCAACACCAAAGCAGCCGCCACCCTCTCTCTCTCTCTCTCTCTCTCTCTCTCTCTCTCTCTCTCTCTCTCTCTCTCTCTCTCTCTCATGCTCCATGCACCAAAAACAGTCGCCGCCACCATCTCTGACTGGGGAATCACCAGCTAGGCACGACCCCCACTTCTCCACTAGTCCAACCAAAACACCTACCAGTCGTCGCCCTTCAACTCCAAACCCCACCGGAGCACACTCTACCACCATCATCTCTCATTTTCCTTCTGTCTCGACACCGCCTCTGCCGCACCATCAGTTTTCGTCGGCGAACTCCACAGCCCTCGCCACTTCTGATGAGAAAACCACCAGCCACCACCCCTCACCGAAAGACTCTTTTTCACCTTCGATCTACTCTCTCCTCTTAACCCGAAAACCCCAAAGGTTATAACTTCTCTGAAGAATTTTGAAAGCTCCGATGAAGCGAGAATCAAGTCAAAATATCAATAGTATCTCATGGACGACTAAGGTGATGAAAAATCACCCATGCCATTTTCGTCTCGATTTCGGCAAGGATGTTCTAATTTTGAGACAAATTCTGATGAATCCGTCCTAGGTATGACTCTCTTTATTCTTCATTATGCTTAATTGTTGTCTTTATCGCTTCAATTCATCTTTTCTCTCTTTAGACAGATTACTAGATATGAAATTTGAAATGTTTGACTTCGAATTTTAGCTTGATTCTTTCACTTTATGTTTATTCACAACTTCGGATCAACGTGTTTGAAAATCCCCAATTTTTATGAACATCGGTTAAACCTAATTTCTGGTTGGATACTGATTTACACGATTTCTGAAGTCTGTCTCTTTTTCTTGTTGGTTGATTACTGTGGCATCAATAAGGTCAAGTTTTTGCTGTAAGGTTTGGAGTTAGAGTTTATTTTCTAGAAAGCATTTGCCTTTGTTGTTGTTTGTTTGGTAGTATGGCTATTAACATGCTAGTAAATAATTTGATTGGGTGAGAAGAATCTTCCGCGATTCACGCTCTTTATCATCATCTCCTTGACTGGTAATTAATTTACAGCTTAAGCTTTGATTGATTTGTGCTAAGTTTGGATTTAAGTTGCATCTTGATATGAACCTTTACTTTGATTAAATGATTTTCTTTCCTTAGCAAAATTTAGACAGCTTTTACTAGCCATATATTTTTGCCAAATTAATATGTCTTTGGGTTTATTTATTGAGTCTCCTACTTTATTTAGCACGAACAAATTTCATTTTACATATTTATTTATGGTAAGCTTAACAAGATTTTCTCTCCTAATTGATTTGGCTAAGTCAATTAAGGAAATAGATTTTTCTAAATTGCATCTCTGAATTATTTTCTCTCCTTTAATAACTATCTCCTTTTCACTATAAAAAGGAGACCTCTTTCCATTATTTAGACAGACTTGGACATCCTCACTCACGCTTTAAAAACATTACTCTCTTTGGCACTTTAAAGATTTTTAGCCTACTATTCTGCTTTGGCTGGTGACTCTTGTTTTGCTTACTACTCTCTACTCTATTCACGCATTTTGTTGTTTTCTAACTGCCAACTGGTTAGTCCTCCAACTATGCATTTGATGCCTATGTGTTAGTTCTGTGTAACTTTAATTAGTGCTTTAATTATTTTTCCTAATCCTTAAGTATCAAATGTCCTTGTGTTGTTAATATGCTCTTAAGATGGACTGTTATAAGCCTTCCTAGTTCCTCGTTCTTGGTGCCTCTTGGTATTTATATTTGGGTTTGACAGGTTCATATTAAGGCATGACTTGTTTCGGAAAACTTGAAGAGTTGCCAGGGGATTCGTTGAAGGGCTAGCCAACTTAGCCCTTCTCCGATTATTTATTTTATTCATCTTTGGGTTGTAATAATTTGTTGTACAAACAGATATCTCTATAATAAAATATGGGGACTGCTGGGGGCGGGGATTATGTGATTATTTTTATCACCTAGACAACATTTTCTAGGTTAGTAAAATAAATTTCATAATTGTTTAAACACCTAGAAATCATGTTGTAGGTTTGGTCAACTTTCAATATATTTAATTAATTTCCGGCCTATCTTTTAATCTAAAGCATGTTTAATTAATTTTTCGTGTGTTTAATTAGTTTCCGGCGTATTATAACTAATTTTAAGCATTTGAAACATTTTTTTAATTAATTTTCAACACAAAATTGAGTTTTCGGCTTTTTAAATTAATTTCCTGTAAAGTTAATCAATTTTCAACGTTTTCAATTAACTGCTAGCATTTTAATTAATTTTCAACACTCATTAGTTAATTTTTTGCAAATTAAAATAAATTTCTGCACACTTTATTTAATTTTTTGCAAATTAAAATAAATTTCTGCACACTTTATTTAATTTTTTGCACATTTAATAATTTTCTACAAATTAAAATAAATTTTTGCACACTTTATTTAATTTTTTTGCACATTTAATAATTTTTTATAAATTAAAATAAATTTCTGCACACTTTATTTAATTTTATGCACATTTAATAATTTTTTGCAAATTAAAATAAATTTCTGCACACTTTATTTATTTATTATGCACATTTAATAATTTTTGGTAATTTAAAATAAATTTATGCACACTTTATTTAATTTTTCTGCAAATTAAAATAAATTTCTGCACATTTAATAATTTCCTGCACAATTAAACTAAATTCCTGCATATTTAATAAAATTTCCTGGACATTTAATAACTTTCCCTCATAGTTAATTCAGTTTCTTGCAATTTTTTTTGGCATATTTAAATTAATATTTAGCACTTTAATTTTTGGCACCTTGATTAATACGTCTCACCTAGACATCATGCCTATAGGTTGTAATTACAATGTAAGTAATTGTTTAGCATGTTTATCACCTAATCGACTCTAATTAGTCAAGAGGCTTGTTTGAAACCATTATGTGTTATTTGTAAGTCCTATTTATTTTGTTTGACGTAAATTTCGAGTCTAATTAGGAAGCCTAAGATTTTCTTTAAGTCTAGATCCTTATCCAAAATAGGTCGTCCAATGCCTCTTGAACATTAAGTTGGGACGGGTAGGTTTTTTAGGGAACGTTAGTTTTGTCATTTTCTTTATAACGTTCTTAAGCTTAATAACCAATTAGGTGGGGGTGGGTAGATAGTCGAAAATGATAGAAGTTGACCCGAGCATAATTCGACAATGAGATATACCACATTGTTATCCGTTAATAAGCCGGGCGCTGATTCGAATAGGCTAAAATTAACTCCTTGTCTAAAATTTTTTTTTAAAAAAAAATCTGTTTTCTTTATTTTATTTTGAATGTTTAATTACCTGGGGTAGTTTAGGTTCGTTATTATTTAAATAATTTTTTCAGCTATATAAATTGTGTCCTTCTCTCTTCTTGCTTATCTTATATTTTATCTTTCTTTTCATATATATTTTCCCTAATTTTATCACTTAGGTCTATATTAATGAGATAAATAATTGTTTTTCCTATTTAAACACTTAGTTAATCTTAGGTTAATAAAAAATAGTTGACATTTGCTTATCATATAGAATTCCCCCACATAATATATGGATACGGCCGGGACCTATATTTGTGGACCTCGAAAGGTGCCTAACACTTTTCTTTCGAGGTAACCTAAACCCTTACTCGAATTTTTGTTTGACGTAGATTATTAAAATAAGTTCGTAATTAGTGTAGAAGGGTGCCCTAACGTACCTTAATTCATTAGGTGGCGACTTTTCACTCTAAACAATCCTAAAAAGAGTTGTCATGTCGAATCCCGCTTTTCGCGAGAAAAATAGGGCGCGACACTAACTACTTGGATGGAAGTGAGGATACAACTTACAGATGTGCAGGGAACAATCCACCTGATTTGGAAGAAGCAGTGGAAGAAGTTTAAAAGAGAAGTTGTCGCAGCTTGTTATGGGGACGATATACAACATTTGGATTGCTAGGAATGCAAAAATATTTAGAGGTCACAATGTGAATGTTGGTTTCTTAGTCCAGCAAATTCAATTAGTACTGAGGGAGAGAGTTAACATGTATAGAGGATCAAAGCTTGCTAGGAAGTGAGCCTTATGTGGATAGAATTTGTAGCTAGAACTTCTTTGAGGTTTAGGCTAGCTTAGCACCCTTCCTAGAAGGTGGTTAGGTAACTAATTGCTCTTTAGGTGTACATAATTTGTTGGTATGATAATATTTATATTTTATTGTTCAAAAACAAAGAGCCTACCTTCAGTGATTTGATCGCTTTAAGTAACATAAGAATAAGAAAACTAAAATATGCGGGACGGGTTTATACAGGGTGGGTCTATGTGGGGTGGGGCGGGTTAAAAATAGAAACTTTTGCTATGCGGGGCGGAGTGAGTTTGTGTCTTTACGGGTTTATGCAGATTTTCTCCGCACACAATGTGTACATTTAGAAACAAAATATCTCCTCCAATTAAATAGAGTTATATGATACTTCTAATTTCAATGAAACTATTTCCACGGTAGCAGTTGTGGTTGGTCTCTCGGCATTGAAATAATTTGGCACACATAAGGCGTGGAGGCACTCCATCAATCACACAAATTTATTATCCAAGTCTTTTTCTTGTGTGCCTATCTAGCCAATAGGGTTCCGACCGAGGCAGTATTTGAGGTTTATAATTTTGGATTATAATTTTTTTAAGTTATTTGATTCTAAATTAATAATATGCACATATTTGATGATTTTAAAAGACAAATATAAAATTTGAACACAAGTTATCAGATTTGATTGAACCTAAAGCCAATGCTCTAGCTCCACCCCTAATTTTCAGTCCCTGATATTCCCATTTTATAAGAAGCTCTAATTATATTATCGAAGAAAAAAGATGGATTAAAAATTTAAGTAG
Organism: Capsicum rhomboideum; assembly: GCA_031232105.1. Taxonomy (NCBI): domain Eukaryota; kingdom Viridiplantae; phylum Streptophyta; class Magnoliopsida; order Solanales; family Solanaceae; genus Capsicum; species Capsicum rhomboideum. The sequence continues at coordinate 19,690,616 of CP124714.1, forward strand.
GCGTTTGGACATGTGATTCTATCTTGTGATTTGAAATCATGAGATGAAATCAACATTTGGACATGCGATTTAACGCTGATTTCATCTCATGATTTCATATCATAAGATGAAATCTCAAAATCTCAAAAATGCTTGATTTTGGATTTTATATCATGATTTGAAATTTTTTAAATACAAAAATTGATCCACAAGTTTATATTTTGTAAAAAAGAATTCCATCATTTGTATCTACCAACTATTTATTTCATATGTAAATAAAATTTATAGTTCATAGTATTACTCTTTAAACCATTTATATTTAATATAACCATTACTCTCACCAACATATAAAATTTATTATTACTTCAAACCAACCGTGTATTACAATTTATTATTCACCAAATTCATTATTTTTGACCAACAAACAACGCAAAGTAATAATGTTGGTTCATCTTCTCGGTCATTTGATCGAGAAATGCAAGTTCAACGTGAGGAGATTGTTCGTATTATGTGGGAGGATTATAGTAAAGAGTAGTAACTCATGTTCTATTTTACTTTTTGATTAAACTAAAGATTGATCAATAAATATTGTATTTTTTTAGAATAGATTTGTGATAGTTTATTATACTTTTGTTACAAACTTTTGCTTATTTGGTAAGATTGTATAAAGAATTGAGGCAATTTTGATAGTTTTCACAACTTATGGGGTTTTATATTTATGAAAAAATATACAACACAAAAAGTTCAAATTGCATGTCCAAACAAAATTTTAACTTCATTTTATAATTTTAAATCATGATTTTATATTATAATTTCATCTCACATGGCCAAACGGGCCCTAAATACCTTGAGAATGAGTACCTTCCAATATTGAGCATTTTACTCATCTTAAAAGTCTTTTTTTTAGTTAAAATGGGGCATAAAGGCCCATTTATGAATAAAAAAGGAGAGTACATGGGCCAGGTCCAAGAGTTACCCAGGCCAATAAGCAAATCCGACAACAATTAACACCTGATCGAGAAAAGGAAAGTGCAAGAGGCATAGCAACATTTTAGATCGCAGCATCACGAAGCTGCCTCCATCGTCTTCGTACTCATTTGGATTGACTTTTGATTTTTGACTTATAAGTCAAAATTCTAACTTATAACTTATGACTTTTGATTTATTTTTAGCATTTTAACTTAAAGTTACGTGCTTATAAGCACTTTTTAAATTTATCTAAACACTTTAAAAGTGCTTAAAAGTCATTTTTGGCTTAAAAATGACTGAGTTGGTCCTTGTGCTCCGCTTCACCATCTTCTTGTGTTGAATCCGCTATTTAAGACATAGAGTAGACGAATCGATGAACAATCCATCCTCCTTACTGAGCTGCAATCCTTTTTGTTTCAAACAAACGCCTGATTTCATCTTATCAGGTATTTCTTTCGAATCTTGATTTCGTATCCATTGAAACACCCCAAGCTCTCACCAGGTGCGGATACTAACCACATGAAATTCTTCAGAAATGAATTTGCATACCATGACTATTGCTGTAAATCTCATATCCGTAGCTTAACTAGAAAATCTGCATCAACATCTATCTTATTAAGACAAATAACGCATAAATCTAAGCCTTTCAAACATTGGTGACCGACCTTCTGATTTGGGGAGCAGTGTTTTAAAAGGTAGAGTCCGGACTCGTCGTAGAACTCATCCCGGGATGGACTGACAAAGCACTTCGGGGCTCATGTGTGAAACTTAGTTCTGTGAGGCTTACGTCCTAAGCGTTCGACTGTATGCCCTGAACACGCCTAAGATCTAATGTCCGAGGCTCTCCTAATAGTTCTTACACAAATTGTATCAAATTCCTTAGTCAATGCTATAGATACTTATAATTCTCTACTAATTAAATGATGCTTAGTAGTTTTTTTCATTTATTGAAATAAGAAAATTAAAAGTAACTATCTTATGTACTAATTGAGAATCTCATGAGGGTGAATATGACTTAACATTTCTGCTTAAAATACATATCCGAATTTTACATATTCACTTGTCATTGATCGTTATGTTTTTGTCCTATATTTCAAAATTATCATATTTTATTTTGTTATTTGAAAGTATTTTATTTTTATTCATGAAAGAGTTTATGTTTTAATTATAATATAGGGAGGTAAATTGTATAGTATGATAGTCATATATTTTAAGAAATTATTTATAAAATCATTGAAAATTTTATTGTTATTTATATTTTTAGTAATCAAATTATAAAAATAAAGATACATGAGATATACGCCCCGTAGATTCTTAGGATTTACGCCCCATTTCTCGGGACTTATGCCTCATCCTGTGCTATATAAAACGTCTTGTCTTATGCCCCCGCCTTTTAAAACACTGTTGGGGAATACCTAATTTATCAAGAATTAAAATTATTTTTCCTGCACTAGGTATTCTTTTTCAGGATAAGAGCGAATTTAATTTTATTTGGATAGACAATTATGAATATTGAATGATCAAATCGAAAAGATATAGAATTAAAAGAGGGAAAAAGAAGCCCACTTTTCGTTTAAAGGATTTATTTCTTTTCTTTTTATCGAAAAGATAGTGCTACTTATATTAATTTAAATAAAAATATAGTATGTGAAGGACCATCGTAATGTGTGTCATAAGCATATTAGTACAAGAGTCGCTCGTATGACTATTTCTACCAATAGATATTAGCATTACATGACCCCCCAAAAAAAAGAATTGACATAGTGTTGGCATGTGCGATTAAAAATCATATGTATAATGTCCAATTTTATCAACATTTAATTGAGGTAATAAAGGGTGTTGAGTATTAGTACAAGAGTCGCTCGCATGACCATTTCTACCGACAAATATTAGCGTATGACCCAAAAAAAAAAAAAAAAAAGAATTGACATAGTATTGGCATATGCGATTACAAATCATATTTATATTGTCCAATCTTAACAACATTTAATTGAGGTAATAAAGGATGTTGAGTATTAGTACAAGTCACTCGTATGACCATTTCTACCAATATATATTAGCATTATAAGAAAAAGAGAGAGAAGAAATTGACATAGTATTGACATGTGCGATTAAAAATCATATTTATATGGTCCAATCTTATCAACATTCAATTGAGGTATTAAAGGATGATGATCATAGTACAAGAGTCGCTCGCCATTTCTACCAATAGATATTAACATTACATGAGCCGAAAAAAAAAAAAAAGGAAGAGAAATTGACATAGTATTGACATGTGCAATTAAAAATTATATTTATATTGTCCAATCTTATCAACATTTAAGTTGGGCAGTAAAGGATGATGAGTATTAGTACAAGAGTCGCTCGTATGACCATTTCTACCAATAGATATTAGCATTACATGACAAAAAATTTTTGACATAGTATTGGTATGTGCGGTTAATAATCATATTTATATTATCCAATCTTATCAACATTAAATTGAGGTAATAAGGTGTTGAAATCGGGATAATTAAATCTTTCAGCTGCACGAAACGAAATGTCATCGAGTTATTAGAATACATATAATAAATATATTAAAGACTCAACATAGGACTTGCTTAGTTTAGATGCACGTCCAGACTTTCTTGAAGATAGTTGGAGTTCCTCCCACAAGCAAACGGAAGAATAAATGACAAACTCTATCTTTGAGATTCAACTAAGTCACTGAACAACTAGCATTCAAGAACGTTGCTCTTCTATTCTTAAATCTTTGATTTCACCTTTTGATAAATATCTCTCAAATATTTTCAAGGTAAAGTGGTTTTTGAAATACTTTCCTTTTTAAAGAAAAAAACACTATTTATAGAATAAAAGTTCTTGAAAAAAAGAATTTTTCATTAAATAATAGTTATTAATAGGTTCATAAATTTTACAAATAAATTATATCTTCCAAGAACTTACAACATAAGAAAAACTAAATGAAGGATAAATTTCTAAATTCACATTCATTTATTTTAGAAATCAAGAAACTTTTAACGGATGAACTGTTTCAAAATTAATTGAAATATTTGTTCTAACAATCTCCACTTGTTTCAAAAAATTTTGAAAATTTGAGGCATTAATTTAGTAACATGCATCAACAATGGTGTCTTTTGGACTTGAATCATTAGCTAGTGAAGACTTTCTAAAATCATTGACTACGTAATGAATGAATTTTGAACTAAGTAATTCATTGAATGAAGTAGAAAATACGTCATCAAATACATTACTATGTTCTGATGAAAATCAAAATCCTTTGACACCTTACGACCATGTGTCCTGAATCTTTTTACCTAAGTGCTTTAAGATTTCCTGATAAAATTTTATTGAAGCGACCTTCACTTCACACTTAGCTCGGTGAATTCATCAAGAGTAACTTTACATACTGTCACGACCCAAAAAGGAGGTCATGATGAAACTTATCGCAACCCAGCCTTGATAAGTTAGCCAATCATCCAAAAAGAAAGAAATACAAACAATCAAGGACAATAGATTAAGGCAAGACTTCTAAAGTGAAGTCAGACCAACACAAGACATAATACAAGTAAGTCTGAAAGAAATAACATACAACCTCTCAAAATCTGATGTTAAAATTGTAGAGCATTTAATACATCATTCGAATACAAGAAAAGTACAAAGTCTGTCACCGAAAACAAGTAAAGACATAGTAAAGCTACGAGGAAGTTCGGAAGTCAACTCTGGTTCCTAGAGTAACCCAGTACCTCGATCACAGTCTCTAAAAAGAACGATCAATCACCGTGAGTCGTACTCGAACCAGGATATCCATCGAAAGAGCACAGTAGGGGTTAGTACGGTCCACTTGTACTTAGTAGGAATCATAGGCCGACTGAGCAAAGCATACAATAATATAAGTAGAGAAAACTATGAGCATATCACCTGCAAACAGAAAATTTCTCAAACGGTAGCTCACACGTCTCCACTAACAACTCTAATATAATATTGAATTGAAACAACACAGATATACATGAAAAGTATACGGAAACTAAACACAAGTCAAGGAAAACTAAAGGAATCATGAAAGATGCATATGCAATACAATGCAATGATGATAATGGGATGAATGGTGAAAGTTATCGCATGACTTTCTGTATATACCTACCGAGCTCGCAGCTCCCGCAATAGAATTCATGGGGGGGTCGCAACCCGTATACTATAACTTATATCTCAAACCTCAACCCATCTCTCCGGCTCGTGTTCATGGAGAGGTTTTTTATAAAATGTCTCATTTTCTTTCAAAATTATTATTCCTCAATGGTACCAATATCTCATGAATATATATGTATGGAATGAGGATGTAATGTTTACAATCAAATCAGTATGAAGATATCCAATCCATTCAATACGTACATAAGTGAGCCCAGAAATCAACTCAATATGTCCATAATTCATGATATGAACTTTAGTTAGGCACCATCAGAATAAATATGCATGTAAGACATCATTAATATCATGTCAACTCCTAACTTAGGCATTTCTATCATGATAAAGCAATCAATGCTCATTAAGGCCTATAATAATAATTTAATCCCCCGCACGAGCATTATATCTAGAATAAAGACATTTAACTGCACAGAATAGGCCAATGATGTCTAATAAAGCCCCCACTGGGGCAACACACAATATCAAATATCACAAGTCAACAACAACATATTATAAGCCCCCACTCGGGTACACAACAGTAATAATAATCTTGAAATATAAAACCCATAGTTATTTTTCCCAACCCATAACATGCTTTACTTATTTATTAACTACTCAGCTTAATCTGAAAAAACTTAAGTCATAACTTACCTCAAAACGAAGAAATCCGAGCCTAAAGTCCTTTAACACGATGCTTTCCCTTTTCAAATGGCCTCAAAATAGTAAAACATACAAATATAGCATCTACGCGTTAAAAGGAAGCTATCGATAACCATATCAACCATATTTAAAACGGGTCCAAAACGGACTCAAAAATAAGAGGGGTAAAATCAAAATTTTTCTTTAGAAACATATTCCCCAAGGTTATAAGAGTCTACAGTTGAAAACCCACGCGAAAACGAGTTAAAAACGAGGTCCAAATCGAAGAAAAACTATTTTCAAGCTTTACCGGCAAAATCCCAAAATTTTATTTTGAAATCATGATTTTTAAGGTGTTTTCGAAGATATAATTGATAGGAAATAATGATTTAAAAAAAATTGATAGGAAATAATGAAAAGATGATTTAGGAGCTTACCCAAGCAAGAATAGTGATAAAACCCTAAGAAATCACCTCTTCCCGAAGCTTGGAGGTCTAAAAATAGTGGAAATCGCGAAAATAGAAGTATTTATATTATTCTGTGAATTGTACCTCACAATCGCGAACTCCACCTCACGATCACAAGGATCAGCGTTAAACGACCATTAAGTTGGTCATCGCGGTCGCGCAGCTGGGCCTCACAATCGCGATGAGTCAACCCGACCCGGTCCATCGATTAACCATCGCGATCGCGTCACCACCACCACACGATCTCCATGAAGACCATTATCAAGGCCTGCAATCGTGACACGTGTCCACACGATCGCGATAAAGGGCCTAGCGCACTAGAAAATGTTGCACCAGTAGATTTCCCAAGTGATGAAATGTCTCCGAACTGACCCTCAGAATTTGTTCGAGACCCCACAGGAACAAATCATATATGCTACTAGGCTATTTTCGACGTTTCGGATAAAATGGAGACGTCAGATTTTAAAAAAAAAAGCTTATTTTCAATAAATTAAGCCCCGAGTCCCCTTTTAGGCAATTTTCTAAATGAAGGGTCGAAATGCAAAATAAGGGTTCCGAATTCGAACCAACCCCGCTACTAACCCAAATTCAATATTTCGTATCTAACGAAACTGTCTAAATCGTTATTCGGGACTCGAAACATCAAATATTGACCGAAGTCAACTATATGGCTTTTGAAGCTTCTAGAAACCTCAAACTCGCTCAAATCACTCTCGATCGCATTGAAAACTGCGCCAACCATCCCCATACCCCAAAACCAACATGTAGCAACTACGAGGACGGGTCAAATAGTCAAAACAAGAAAAAAAAAGCAAGTTTCACAAACCAGGTCATTACAATATCTACCACTAAGACTCTAGTTCGTCCTCGAACTAAAAGACAAAGAAATACCTAAGTCAGTAAAAAGTTGGGGGTAACTACTACACATATCAGACTTGACCTACCAAGTAGCCTCCTCAACGGAGTGGTGTCTGCACTGAACCTTAACTACAAGAATATCTCTAGAACTCAACTATCTAACATCCCTGGCTAAAATGGAGATTGGCTCCTCAACAAAGGTCAATCTCTCATCCAACTGAATTGAATCCCAACGTAGCACATGAGACTCATCCAAAATATAACGTCGGAGCATAGATACATGAAAAACTAGATGAACGACTGAAAAGTCTGGAGGTAAAGCCAACTCATAAGCAACCTGCCTAACTATCCAAAGAATTTCAAAAGGTCCAATGTACCTTGGGCTAAGCTTGCCCCTCTTCCCGAACCTCATCACGCTCTTTATGGGCGACACACGAAGGAAAACCCGATCTCCAATACCAAACTTCAAGGCTCGAAGTCTGCAATCGGCATAACTCTTTTTCCTACTCTGGACTTCCCAAAGCCTATCCTGAATCACCCAAACTCTATCCAAAGACTCGCAAAGCAAGTTGGTATCACGGGGTCTAGCCTCGAAAGTCTCAAGCCATTCAGTCGGTGATCGACAACGCCTACCATACAATGCCTTAAAAGGTGACATCTCAATAGTCGAATGATAGTTGTTATTATAAGTAAACTCTGTCTAGGCTAAATGTTGCTCCTACTGACCTCCAAAGTCCATAACACACGCGCAGAGCATATCCTCCTAAACATTAATAGTCCACTCCGACTGACCGTCAATCTGGGGGTGAAAAGTTATGCTAAGGTCAACTTGAGTACCCAACTTTCCTGAAACGTCCTCCAAAAGCTAAAAGTGAACACTGAATCTCTGTCTGAAATAATAAATACGGGCACTCTTTGAAGACAAACTACCTCCCGAACATAGATACGAGCCAACCTCTCGGCACTGGATGAATTATGAATAAGGATGAAATGGGTTGATTTGGTCAATCGATCCATGATGACCCTAATACTGTCAGAACCACAAGAAGTACGAGGCAATCCACTCACGAAATCCATAGTGATCCGCTCCCACTTCTACTACGAAATGGGTAATCTCTGAAGCAAACCGCCCGGTCTCTAATGCTCGGCCTTCACCTATTGACAATACAAGCAACGAGCCACCAAATCCGCTACATCCTTCTTCATACCACACCACCAGTAAAGCTGCTTCAAATCACGGTATATCTTGGTCAGGATGAATAAAATATCTGGAAGAATGTGCCTCCTCCAAAATCAATCTCACCCATCCACCAACTTTCGGCACACAAACTCGGCCACTAATCCTCAAAACACCATCAGGATCAAGAGATGCCTCCTTAGCCTCACCACTCAACAAATTATTTCGAATTAACCTCAAGCTATCATCATCAAACTGGTGAGCTCGAATATGATCCATCAAAAAAGATCTAGCATCAACAAAGGCTAAAACACGTCCAGGTGTCGAAATATCAAGCCTAACCATCTGGTTAGCTAAAGACTGAACCTCTAAGGCTAAAGGCCACTCCTGAGTCAAGATATAAGCTAAACTCCCCATACTGGTCGACTTTCGACTCAAGGCATCCGTAACCACATTAGCCTTACCCGGATGATACAGAATAGTGAGGTTATAATCCTTAAGCAACTCAAGCCAACGTCACTATCTTATATTATGCTCTTACTGGGTGAAGAAGTACTAAAGACTACGATGATTCGAGAAGATCTCATAGCAGACTCCATACAAGTAGTGCCTCCACAACTTTAACACAAATATAACCGTGGCCAACTCCAAATCATAGGTAGGGTAATTCTTCTCATGAGGCTTCAATTGACGAAAAGCATAAGCGATTACCTTACCTTCCTGCATCAACATTGCACCCAATCCAACACTAGAAGTATCACAAAACACGGTAACACCCAGCCCTCCTTGGGCAAAGTTAAGATAGGAGCCGAAGTCAACAACTCCTTGAGCTTTTAGAAGCTCTTCTCACACTCTTCTGACCACTGAAAGATAATTTTTTCCTGAGTCAACTTGGTTAAAAGAGTCGCAATAGAATAGAAACCCTTAACAAAATGTCGATAATAACTCGCCAAGCCAATAAAACTCCGAATCTCAGTAGGACTAGTGGGCTTAGCCCAATCATGAATCATAACAATCTTGGCCGAATCGACCATAATACTATCCTTGGTCATAACATGACCCAAGAAAGAGATAGAAATCAATCAAAACTCACACTTCTCATCATGCAATCTCTGAAGTATAGTCCTCAAGTGTCTCACATGATCGACCTCATTCTTAGAATAAACGAAGATATCATCAATAAATACAATCATAAAGGAGTCGAGATACAACCTGAATACCCGGTTCATCAACTCCATGAACGTTGCAGGGGCATTGGTCAACCCAAACGACATGACCAAGAACTCATAATGACTGTATCGAGTCTGAAAAGCTATCTTTGAGATATCCAAAGCTCTAATCCTCAATCGGTGATACCCGAATCTCAAAGCAATCTTAGAAAACACAGAAGCACCTTGAAGCTGATCAAACAAATCATCAATGAGAGGAAGAGGATACTTGTTCTTAACTGTCATCTTGTTCAACTGCCGATAATCAATACACATGCGCATAGGACTATCCTTCTTCTTCACAAATAAGACAAGTACGCCCTAAGGAGATACACTAGGTCTAATAAAACCCTAACTCAACAAATCTTATAATTGCTTCTTTAATTCCTTCAACTTAGTTGGGGCCATCCTATAAGGAGAAATGGAAATGGGTTTGGTGCCCGGTTCCACATCAATAGCAAAATCAATATCACGATCCGGGGACATACTAGGCAAATCCATAGGAAACACATCCATGAACTCACGAGCAACCCGAATAGAACCCATAGGAGGCAGTGAGGCAACGCTAATATCACGAACATGAGCCAAATAAAACAAACATCCCTTTTCTACTCTGCCACGAACATGTAGAAAAGATATAACTCCCTTCGGACTAGAATTAAGCGTACCCTTCCAAGCTAATCTTAGTACACCCGGCGTAGTTAAGGTCACAATTTTGGCATAACAGTCCAAAATATCATGATAAGGAGCTAACCAGTCCATACCCAAGATAACATCAAAGTCAACTATATCTAGGAGGATCAAGTCTACCCAAGTCTCACGCCTCGCAAAGGTCACTACAAAAGATCGATACACTCCATCCACTACTAAAAAATCTCCTACGGGGGTAGATACATGAAGAGGCATAGCAAGGGGCTCACATGCAGTATCAAAACCAAAAGAAAAATATGTATACATATAGGAGAATGTAGATCCAGGGTCAAATAACACGGAAGCAAATTTGTAGCAAATCGGGACGATACCTGTAATGACTACATTAGAGGCCTCCGCCTTGGGTATCCCAGGTATAGAATAACACTGTCCATGTACGCTCTCGAATTGAGCAACCCTGCGACTACTATCACAAGCTCCCCTACCTCTACCTCGAGCACCTCTAGCACCACCCCTACCGCTCTGTGAGCCACTTTTGACTACAGAAATAGAAGTAGGGCAAAGCTGAAACTGTGATCCTTGTTGAGTAGGTTCAAACACACGTCGAGGGAAATCCTTGGCCACATGGCCAAACTCATCACAAACAAAACACCTCTATGGCTCGACTTAAATCTCAGGATGTGCGGATGAACCAGAATGAAAACCCTGACCTAAAGAACCAAACCTGGAACCTCTACTCGCATGACTCGATACTTGTCTACCAGAAGTTGCAGAACCTAAAGGTATACCACCTAATCCCTGTAACGCGGCCTAAACTGGCCTGCCATGAAAACCACGGGAACCCCTACTAGATAAGTCTCTACCTCGGGAGGCATGTCCACTAAACTCACCCTGAAGATGCACCTTCTTGGTGCCTCTCTGAGTAGCCTGGATATTAGGCTCAGTCATCTTGGTATGCTCAACAATACTCTGCAAAGAAGCCCCTAAAACTACCATCTGGGTTATAGCCAACTGATATGAACCATCTAACCCTTTCACAAACTTCTGAATCCTCTCAGACTCAGTGGAGATGCTAGCGGTTAAATATCTGGATAGAGCATGAAAACGTGTCTCATACTCTGCAATAGACATGGAACCCTGCTCCAAATGATCAAACTTATCCCTCATCAGATCTCTCAAGCTATACACTATAAACCTCTCCAAGAATGCCTCGAAAAACTGAGTCTACGTCATTACAGGCGAACCCAAAGGCCTACAACTAGCATGCGACCTCCACTAATCCCTAGACACATCCGTCAACTGATAGGTAGTATAAGCAACTTCATGATACTCAAAGGATCCAAGACTATGTAACTTCTCTTGGAAATCAATCAAAAACTCATAGGCATCCTCGCCAATAACACCACTGAACTTGGGCGGACCCAAGCGAATAAACCTGTAACGCCCAGAGACTACCCCCTGGATGTCACATGGTGCTTAGGACTACAAGTAGCCCCGAAGCTAACCCATGGTATCTGTATAACATTGAGTCATATTCAATGCACTTAAGAGCATGAGCGGAAGCTAGTATTTATTCTTAAAAACATGAGGACGTATATGAAATCTGAAGTTTGTCAGCATGAACTGAAAATAGTCTCAACATGAAAATTAACTACAAAATTACTACGTCTGGGCAAGCCTCTAACATACTGAAGAGCCGCTAGGACAGACCCCCAGCTGACCCAAAATCATGAAAGTCTGGACTAATGAAATAACATAGGAAATCATAACCAAGTCCTCGGAACATGAGGACTCACCAACTGGACGGGAGTAGGCATTGGCAATCATAGCTAATCATGAGTCTGAGGGCGAACACCAGAACCTACATCATGATAGGATACAAAGTACATAGAGTATGTGGTCAGTACTTATGAAATGTACCAAGTACATGGGGGTGCATGCAATAAGTAAAACTGCCATGTATCATAAGATGAAACCATGCATACTAAGTGTAAAAACCATGGATACTAAGTGTATACAGACTCACCATATTGTATGAATAAAACTGAAAGCTGAACTGTCATAAAGCATAGGTAGTAAAACATAATCAAATAACATCAGTGAGTCATTGCACTTAGTTTCTAAAATTAATATTTCTGTGGGAGATTCTCGTAACCGACATTGAGCAACATAGAGTCCAACATATGCCTCGTTGGAAGGCCGCAATATACCTTGCCAGGGTATAAGCCATGATTTTGGCGTGATCAGTACTCATAGGCCAACTTGGGACAAAACATAATATCATACCTACAATGACACATAGTTTCTGGGACTAAAATACGCTAAACCCTCACCCCTCGGTGCTAAATACTACTCCCAAAATCATACTACTGCTCATAATATATGAAATTCACCATAAAATAAGCATAAGGGTTTATAAGTCTGAAAACCAGATATGCCTCTATTTCTAATTCATATCCATAAGTACGTATGTGAATTTCATATTGAATCTGAGATCATAAGTATGGATTTTTTGTAAACTGAGTTAATCATGCTAAAATCAAATATATTTACCAAATTATAGGATTTCATGCCAAGAATACTAAAATTCAATTCATAAGATCAACCATATGAGTAAAAGCATAAGTAACTTGTTGCTTATGTGATTTCTCGTATGTACAGAATGTCGTGTCTGTGTCTGTGTTACTGGCTATGATAAACGTGTTTATAAATTGAAAGCATACTTACGTTGAAGGTATATGATGTGGAATTGTGAATTGCTGGTTGGTTGCAACCTTATATGGTGGATTATATGATTGATTGTGGTTGTTGCTTGGTCTGTTAGAAGTATTTGTTTAATGTGGATTATGTTGTTGTCATAAATGATGTATTCCCGCAATGAAAAAAATTACGAAATGGTTAATTAAGTCGATAGTTGGGCTCACATCCTGAAAAAAAGGTGTAAATATTCGGTTACGAGTCAATGGAACATATCTTAATAGAATTAGAATGCTTGATGGAACCAATGGATTAGTGATTATTTAATGACATAAGGGTTATAAATATGACTGTGAATTTGATGTTAAACTGAAATATGAGATTGTCATGCTAATCTTTGTTGATTTCTATGTTCTGTTGCGTGAACTAATACTAGTCGGTCGATGATGCTTACCAGTATGTGTGGTGTATTGATACTATTCTTGCTATATCTTCTTTTTGGGATATAGTTGTGTTGCAGATTGACTGGAGTTTCATAGTTGGGATGATGATGTAATCTTCTTCAACTTCTGCATTCATTCAGGCGGAAGTTATGTCTTTTGTGGTCCATTCTCATTGTAGAAACTCTCATAAATCTCAAGACTAGGTCTTGGGTAATGTTGTAAGCCGATGGGCATTTTAATCACTTGCAAAGGTTATCGGTTATGATTTAGTAGATGTACGTATGTAAAAAAATTGTTTATATATATATATATATATATATATATATATATATATATATATATACATATGTATATTAATTCTGCATGATTATGAATTGAGTGGTATAGGTTCTCCTATCTAGTTGGAATAGAGTAGGTGTCCGCATGATCCCGTAATTTGGATCGTGACAATAATTTATAGGAGTAAGATTTTATTTAATTTTTTTTTCTTGAAGTAAGTTCAAAAAAATTAAATGGTATTGGGTTAATTTTACATGGATGCTTATCAGAGAAGGATTTACTATAGCCAAATATCAAAACTAAAATTTGTATCTGAGAAAAAATATAGGTGAAACAACATAAATTCCGACAGTTTGGAGCTTGATTACAGAAAATCCTGACATTTTGCTTAATTACTGAAAATCTCGATTTTGAGTCTATCGAGATACATAATTAGCTCCGAATACATCCAATGAAGATACTTTTTTTCCTTGTAAAAATACTTACTTAGCTCCCGATATATTTTTTTCGATTTTGGGTCTATCGAGATATATAATACATCCAATGAAGATACATATTTTCCTTTGTAAAGATACAGAATTAGCTCCTGATATATTTTTTTTATTATGGGTCTGTCGAGATACATAATTAGCTCCCGATACATTCAACGAAGATACATAATTAGTTGAAATTTTTGTAATTATTTTGTAAGGGTGGGGATTTGTGTAAATATGGTAAGTTAAGGTGTATGTTTATGTTGTTTTTGCAAAAAAAATAGCACTGTACTTCTTTTTTCTCCTTCGGTTATTCTGTGGAGGACTGGTCATTCAATCTGTTTCATGGGCTTAATTTTAATTAATTTTTTTTGGCATAATTTCAAATATATATAATAAAGTAAATAGTTTACAATAAATATAGTCATGTTTTAAATTACAAAAAAAATAAAATAGCCAAAGTAAAAAAAAACTCGCATGTTGCCACTGTTACTCTCAATTTTGTAGCCATCTGAGAAATTATTCCAAGCTCTTTGGTTGTCTGATTGTCAAGGAAGCTATGTGTACTTCCATAATACACCAAAATAATGATAGCTATTTTTTTAATATCACCCTTGAGTTTGAAAGTGTTAAGATTAGGAGTTACCTAACTTGGCATTCAAACACATTGCCTCTTCCTCACTCTTCACCATTTTTCATGAAACTTGCCCCGATTGTGGCTAAATGGTATAAAACCGTGGTTAAATGGCCTTTTCTTTTTGGATAACTAATAATTTTATTAATCACCAAGGAAAATTCATTACAAAACTTGTAGACCAACTTTATATCCCAGCTGACTATGTAATATATAGGAAAAATAACATAAACATACACCTTAACTTACCATATTTATACAAATCTCCACCCTTACAGAGTAATTACAAAAATTTCAACTAATTATGTATCTTCGCTGGATGTAACGGGAGCTAATTATGTATCTCGACAGACCCAAACTCGGAAAAAATGTATCGGAAGCTTATTATGTATCTTTACAAAGAAAAAAATGTATCTTCGTTAGATGTATTATGTATCTTGATAGACCCAAAATCGGAAAAAATGTATCGGAAGCTGATTATGTATCTTTACAAGGAAAAATGTATCATCGTTGGATATATCGGAGCTAATTATGTATCTCGACAGACCCAAAATCGAGATTTTTGGTAATTATACAAAATGTCAAAATTTTCTGTAATTAAGCTCCAAACTGTCGGAATTTATGTTGTTTGCCCTAATATATATAATGTATAGGTAATGTATCGATATTGTATAAATAATTATGTAGGGTATATGTGATGTATCGATACTGTATAAATGATGTATAAACATGTATCGATATTGTATAAATAATGTATGAACATGTATATATGATGTATAAATAGTTGTATAGTGTATATGCAATGTATCGATATTGAATAAATGTGTATAAACATGTATTGATATTGTATAAATGATGTATAACATGTATCAATATTGTATAAATAATTATGTAATGTATCAATATCAATATTTTTTATAGTGCAGAAAAAAATAATTTATTTTTAAAAAAACGGCGCATACATGCTCAACGATACCCTTTGGAGGATCCACAACTTGAACTATTGACCTTTAAAGTCACACGAAAATAACTTTACCGTTGTTCAAAACACCCATCAAAATTTGGCAGCATCATTGAATAGGTCACATGTAACTTAAAGATGAATTCCATATGTTCGTAATTTCACCACTATTAACAGAGCTGCAATTAGGGAAATTCTTGTCTTTTATCAAATTCCAAATTATGTCACTGTTGAGTCTGAAAAAACACTGATACTTCTTCACCAATAAAAAGAGCCAAGAAAATTTGTTACATATGCTTGTGTAATCCAGTTAAACAATGCCCATCGCGGTGAAAATGGCAAAAAGGAACAGATAAAACAATGCTTAAGAAGGTGAAAATGCTGCCCCCCCCCCCCCCCCCCCAAACTTTGCTGGATGTGTTAAAAACGTTACATTGCGATTGGCTTTTGCCAAAGTTAAATATTACCCACCTATGTTTTACAGATGACCTGCTTATGTTTGCTAGAGTGGATGTTCAGTCAGTTCTTCATTTGAAAGCTAAGTTTGACATCTTCTCTGCAGTTTCGGGATTGAAAGCCAACTTGAGTAGGAGTCGAGTATACTTTGGTGGTGTGGATGAGACTACTAAACAGAATATATTGCAAGTGCTTGGCTATGAGATGGGGCAAGTGCCTTTCAAGTATCTTGGCTTACCTCTATCTATAAAAAGATGACAGTTCAACAATGTCAACCTTTAGTTGATAAGATCACTGCTAGACTTCAGGTTTGGATAGCTAAAGGTCTCTCATATGCAGGAAGGCTGCAGCTTATAAGATCTGTATTATTTGGTGTCCAAGCTTATTGGTCACAACTTTTCCTGCTTCCTCAGAAAGTGGTAAAACTGATTGAAGCTATTTGCAGAAGTTATCTTTGGACAGGTGAAGCTCAGGTGACTAAGAGGGCATTGATTGCATGGGAGAGTGTGCCTTTCTAGGAGTGCTGGTGGTCAAAATGTATTAAACCTAAGGGTGTGGAACCAAGCAGCAATCTGCAAGTTGTATTGAACCTTGAAGCAAAACAAGGAAAAATTATGGATTGTCTGGATCCATACTTATTATATACAAAGGCAGCATGTTGAAACTATGGAAGCCCTAAGTAAGCTTCATGGATGGTCTGGAAAATATTTAGTGTGAGGAAGCACTGGAAACACATAGTCGATGGCATGAGGAGTAGATTTCTGATCTCTGCTGATTATAAGAAACTAAGGGGTGAAGTTGAGAATGTCAGCTAGAGAAGCCTGATTAATCACAATCTAGCCTGTCCTAAGCAAGTTTTCATCTTGTGGCTTGCACTACAGAAGAAGCTAAGAACTAAAGACAGACTCATTAAGTGGGGAATAAGTGTGGATAGTAAATGTGTTTTCTGCAATCAGGAGGAGGAAACAGCTGATCACATTTTCTTCCAGTGTGACTTTACCAGAGCTGTGTGGCAAGGGATTCAGGAGTGACTGGGATGGCATAGAAGTACCCTACAATTGGAGAAGGAATGTGGCTGGGTGGTGCTGCAGACCAAGGGTAAGAGTGCTAAAAGAAGGCTACTTAAGGCTGAATTTACAGCAACAGTGTATGATTTGTGGATTGAGAGAAATTAAAGGGTATATCATAGTAAAGCCAAGCCTGTGGGCATGATCCTACATTCAATCAAGACTGAGCTTTGTATTAGAATTAGAGATAGCAAAGCTATGTTTGATTTTGTTTACTCACTGTAGGAAGCCTCAGATGTGGTAGAATAGTGTCCTTGTATAAAAGTCTAGTAGTCTGTACTTGAGAGGGAAGAACTGGTGTGTTCCTCCATATGTATTGTTCCCTGGTAATTAATAAAGCCTGATTAATTGCCAAAATATACGTTAGGTATTTACAATATTTTAAGCAACATCAAGTAAAAATGATGTTACTCATTTAGGATAGCATGATAAACTTAAACAAGTATCATTTAAACCATGGTTAATTATTTAAACACATTCAAAATTCATATGTCACATCAACCTTGAATGCCTATGAAATATAATGAAAGCGAATTAAAGTATTTAATTGTCAATGAAACCAAATTGGTTTACTCACCAACCAATTATGTATTATGCCTATAATAAAATTTACTCCTTTCGTTTTAAAAAGAATGACCTACTTTTCTTTTTAGTCTGTTTAAAAGAGAATGACCCTTCTTCTTTTTTGGCAATACTTTAATTTCAACTTTCCACGTGACATGTTTGAGACCATAAAATTAAAGGACATTTTGATATATTTGATATAACTTTAATTTAATACCACAAAATTCAAAAGTTTTTTTTATTTTTTTAAATTTTATACCAAATCAAAATAAATTATTTTTTTTAAACGGAGGGAGAAATAAAATTGCCACTATAGCATACCGCTTGTTGAGAGAAGCAGCACTAGGAAGAGAAGGACATCAGCTGTAGGAAAATGCTTCATTTTTCGCTGATTAGTAGTGGTGTTGTGGTTATGAAAAATATACGTGGAAAGTGAAGAGATATTGATAGGAACAAAAGGGTGATGCTTACTATATGTTTTAGGAGTAAGAATTCTGAGACACCTGTCTCTCATGACATGCTAATTCATCTATTTGTTAACTCTTCCATAAATAAAAAGGGCCTTACACAAAAATTAAAGACATTTGGTTGACCCGCCATATTTGCCGTAAATAACTTATCCGGGCGGCTATATTTGGTAACAACAATAGCCAAAATTTATATATATATATAAAAATAAAAGTAGAAGTATCAGAAGAATTTAAATAACAAGCTATTGAAAAGTCACGTAGTAATTTTAGTACAAAACTTAATAGTATTGTAATAAATTTTTTAAATTTTAGAAGATTAGAAATATTTAAATTTTAAAATATATTATCCTTTATTTTTTTTAAAAAAATCATTAGTTTAAAAATAGAAACTCATGATTGAAGAGTTTTAAATAGACTTTTACTTTTTCATGAATTTGTCTCTTTTATAATTTAAATATTATAAAATATATCTATATATAATTGTAGTAGTAGTAGTGGCAGCAGCAGTAGTAGTAACAATAATAATAATAATAATAATAATAATAATAATAATAGTAATAATAAAATAACAGTAGTAGTATAGTACATACGTAGTATTAGCGGTGGTATAAGTCGTAGTAGTAGTAGTAATAATAATAATAATAATTATACCTATTTGCAATTATTTATATATCTAAACAATAGATATATGTGGTGTGTACTCAAATTTCACCCAACTTGTAATTTTTTATTAATTTTTAAATATAAATTAAAAATTATCTAAATTCAATTTATATATCATCTTTATTAAATTTTATTAAAAAATTGATTTCTTTTACAAACAAACAAAAGAAATAAAGAAAGTAAAGGGCAAAAAACGCAGGGAAAAGATAGACTATTAAGGATAAAGAAGACTAACAAATTAGTCTTCTTTTATTTGTTATTATTTACTATTAAAAATATTTGGATAGATTTTAAAATTTTCTCTCAATTTAAATTTATAGATTATATAGGATAAAAATGTATTGTATTTGAAAAAGTAAGGATAAGGAAGAATAGTAAAAAAAATTTCTTTTAGCAAATTGATAAGATATTCAAATTTGAATTTAAATAAAATTGGAATTGGAATTGGAATTGAATTCTAGCTTTTAAACCTTTCTTATATTTACTACTTCTATTATAGATTATGGTGGTATATAATGTTAAGCTTTCTTTCTTTATTTTGTTGTTAACCATTAACTTTATTCCTGAATTCTTCATTTTTTAAAAACTTTTTTTTGATTTAACATTTTTATTTTTTATTTGCAGAAGGGTATGCCATTTTCATCTTCATCTTCCTATGTTAATGTCCAGGCCTACCAATTCAAATTGATGCCAATATTTTCTTTATGATGAATCTATTTAAACGAGTAAATTGTTATTGCTACACTTTCATTAACCATTATCCAACATGTATCTCCATCATCATCCTGTTCGATTGCTTGCGTGTTTATTAAAGTTCATAACAATTTCTTTATTTAAGTATACTTATTGAGTTTATACTTTGTGATAATTTTTTGAAATTGTATTATTAAATATTTATTCCTAATCTTTGTATCTATTTTTTATCATCATTTTTTATAAAGTACTTTTTTTTTTTATTTCGACAGATAAACTAATTCAATGTATCTCAAATAACTTTGAATAGAAAACAAGTGCAAGGCTGGATCCAAATTATAAAGAGATGTGAACTTCTTTTGCAATGGACAAAATTTTGAGATATCAGGTTGTGTATTTATTGATTGTAAGTATTACTGTTTTTAGAAAAAAAAAAAGTCATAAATAAATACATAGATCCATTTTTCTTTACATGAATTTTTTTTAATAATTAAAAAAAAACATATATTGATTGTAAATAAATGAATTTAGATTTAGAAGGAATTATATGAATTTGTTATAAATGTAACTAAGGAATTTGAAGTTTCTATATAAGATGTATAAAAATATCTTACAAATATGAAATGAATGGTTGAACTTTTTATTTTTAAGATAATATGATTTAACATGCTTGAAATGTTATTAAGGAACAATAAAAATGGATAGAGATAGAGTGATGGATTTTGTAAAGGAGGAAGGGGAGGGTAGGAGATTGTGCTGGCTGAGGAGGGGGTGGGACAAGTGGGGCGGCGTAAGGGGTGGGCTAGGTGGGTGTGGTATAGGTGAGGTGGTGGATGTAGGTGGCTTTTGGGGATAGGGGTAGGAAAAAAGATTTATTTTATTTTTTTTTAAAAAATAAAATCCTTTTTGGGATCGGGGTAAGGAAAAAAATTATAAAAGTTGTTCAAAAAAAAAAAAAATTTAATTGGGTGGGAGGAGGTGTTGGGTAGGGTAAAGAAGAAAAGTGTTTTAAAAACTAAATTTAATTTAATTTTTTTTTGATGGGAAAGGGAGGGGTTGGGGGTGGGTGGGGTAAGAAAAATTTTAAACAAAAACTGAAAAACTTTAAAAAATAAAATTTGGTGGGGGGTGGGAGTGGTGGGCTAAAGGTGGGGGATGTGTGTGAGAAGGGTGATTTTAAGAGTAGCATGAAAGCTTTTAATTAAATTAATTTAAAAGATATAATATAATTATAAATAAAATACTAAAAGATATTAATGATAAAATTAAACAATGAAAAAATTATGAACAATAGAAAAAAGTTTGAGAAAATTTAAAAGAAAATAATAAATTATATGTCCTTAGTTTTTGAATTAAGAATTGTGAAATTTAAAATTTGGAATCAGAAATTTTGTAATTGACGCAATTAAGTACTTTTAGTGTTTGAAAGATAAAACCTTTCTAAAAAAGTGTAGTTAGTTGTTGAAGTTGAATTGATAGCCTAAAAAGATTGAAATGGAAGGCAAGGAATAATTATGTGTCTTAAATAATTAAAATTATAAAGGTAAAAGTCCAACAACAAAATTAACAATCATTTAATATTTATTATTTTTAAAAATCAGTCAATGGAATATGATTAAAGAAAATACTAATATTATTCTTTTTATATCAAAACATCTAAAATAATTGCAATTGTGATTAGTTATTAAATATCAGTTGAAATTTTACTATTAACAATTATTTTTATTATTTCATTGACTTTTGAAATATGTTTTTTTTTAAAATTGATTGACTTTTGAAATATGTTAATGTAATACAATAAAAATTGACTAACTTTATAATTTCAAAGTGAATAAGTTAATATTTTTTAAATAAATGCTCCGTGCATCGTGCGGGTACCTATACTAGTGTCATTTTAAATAAGAAATGGTAAGTGAGCTATTTTTTGTGTAAAAAATTTAATTCAACAGATATTTTGTGTAATTTTTTTTCTTTTTTTTACCTAGAACTCAACAACAATAAAAAATCAGTGAAATCCCATGAAGTAAGGTCTGAAAAGGATAAAGTGTATGCAGAACTAACCTCTACCTCTTAGAGATAGAAAGATTGTTTACCTAGAACTCAAAATTTTAAATATTTCATAATTTTTCTTTTCTTACTTGTAGAATTGCTGGCATGAAAATTTTATCTTGATTAGAGCTATAATCTGCATACACAATACTTTCTTTGGACTCATATATGGGGTTACCCCAATATGAAACCAATAAATAGGTTTTGATAGAATGATTATTCATATATTTATCTGAATATCAATTTCTTAATGGATAATATTTATATTTAATTCATTTTTGAAATGTCACTTATCCAAGCCATATTATTAAACCGCCCACGTGTTAATATCAAGCCGTGCACCCAACACTAACCACAAGCTTCGAAGCAACAGTTAATATTTAGACCAAGCTTCGAAGTCTTTTGCTATTTTTTCTTAAATATTGTTTTTAAGTGTTCTCCTCCCTATTGCCTAAGTGTTGTCTTCTCTCCCTCTAAGTGTTGTTGTATTGTTGTATTTATAAGAGTGAATCTATGTGCATGTGTGTGTGGTGTGCAGATTGTTATGTGAGGGAGTTGGTGTTGTGGTAAGTTGAGAGACGTGTGTGTGTTGTAGCAAATCATGGGACGTGAGGGAATATGATTGGATTTTTGTGGAGGACTTTTAGGAATATGGGTTATTTTGGTTAAAGTTTCTAAGGGTGAAGGGTTAGGGATGAGAGACGTGAGGGTATTGGGGTAGTTTAGGATTTTTGTTTCTTACTTTTCTTTTCTTTTTTTGCTTTAAATTTTTTTTTAAAGATAAAATATAGTATTGTTAGAAAAATATTAACTAACTACTATTATACTGATAAAAGTATAAGAAAAGTTAAACAGCTAAACTAAAAATATAATTAAGATAATATTAAAATCGCTAGCTTATTAAGTAAAACCTAAACTAAAAGAAAAAATTTTTCTTGAAAAGTTAAAAATAAAACCTATCATAAAACGTGACTCTATTTTTTAAAAAAAAAAAAAATCCTTTTTCACATTTTTCAAATAAAATCTACTAAATATGAAATAAAAGCTAAAATAAAGATAAGACAAAAAATAAATATTTAACGATAAAAATAGATTAAGGCTCGGGGAGAGACAAAAACTACGTGTCTACATTTGCCCCTCTTTGTCTGAGAAAACGAAGAATTTTCAAACAAAGAAGTAGACAACGAGACAAGTTTTTGACCCAACCATTATTCGAATGGAGAAGAAAAGAAGAAAAAGATGCGATCGAGTCCTAGTTTTGGACAACCTACATATTCCTAGTTATAAGGGAATCAGGTCACGTATAGTTCAAGAGTGGAATGGTGAAACGATGAGTTAAAGGTCGAGTAAGGTTCCCTCGAGTCTCCGGTTCGCGACTCCTGTTTTTATATCAAAATAAAAGACAAGAATAAAAATGATACTTCAAGTACAAAAATTCTATCTATTCAACTTTTGTTGAATCATGACTTGAATCTTCATGCTTCCTCAAGTGATGATATGTCTACTCTCCTCTTGAGTTGAACCCGAAAGTGAACTTTTCTCTTGTCGATTTCGGTTATTAGAGATGAACTTGAGGATCGACCCTATTTCTTCAAGCGGACACTTTCTCCTTCTGACTTTGAATTTGAAAATCGCCATGTTCTCCAGGCGGGCTCCTGAACTTGAAATGAAAATTGACCTTATTCTCCAAGAGGGTTCCTGATCTTGAAATGAAAATTGACCTTATTCTCCAGGCGGGCTCCTGAGCTTCAAAACTTAAAGTAATCCCTGTTCTCCAAACTTGTTCCTAAACTCAAAATAAATAGTGAACTAGAAAAGTAAATCCCATTTTTTCAGGAGGGTCCTGTGCAGAAAAGTAAACTCTCATTTTTCAGGAGGGTCCTGGGCAGAAAAGTAAAGTCCCATTATCCAGGAAGGTCCTGAAAATACAATAAAGCCTCATTTTCCAGGAGGATCATGTTGATCCCATTTTCCAGGAGGGTCCTGAGCAGAAAGTAAAGTACCATTATCCAGGAGGGTTTTGACCAGAAAATAAAGTCCCATATTCCAGAAGGGTCCTAAACAGAAAATAAAGTCCCATTTTCCAGGAGTGTCCTGAACGGAAAATAAAGTGCTTGGTCGAAGCTCCAGTAGGTAGCCACTCCCTTCTCAAAGAACCGTACGTGAGACTTCCGCCTCATACGGCTCCGTTCGGAGCTTTCGTCGTCAGCCTTGGCATTAAACAAATATCTATGCATGTATTTTCAGCCTGGACTGACGAATCTTTTGCTTCTCGGGTGGTGTCGAACAATGGTGCTTGCGTTGCGGGAGATGCTCGCCCATAGGGTCCTGCCTGCTTCCCGCCCGAAAGAACTGCTCACTAGCTAGCCGGATTAGTGGGGGCCCTATCTGGAGACATACTGAAAACCATGTCTTTCGAACCGAACGCAATACCTGTCTTCCAAATCAAAAAAAGGGCTCGTTGGGAAGAAAGATTATGTTCGGGCTGTAGAGCACATGTAAGGCATAGTCGGGTTGCTCACGCAGTGGATCACTCTCTCAGAGAGAGAGAGAGGTGTGAAAGTAATAGCCTTATGTTATGGCCACCCCCCGACTTACGGCCTTTACGCTACTATTATTGTGATGTGAGCGGTTCAAATTAGTTGAATCTTTCTCAATCATCCTGGCCGGAACTTGTATGCAGCACTTGTACGGAGCATAAAGGTTTGGAAATCTTTTCTTATCTGAATCTTAAGGACAGGACCCTACCCTATTCTCGAACCCTCTATCGAGCTCTACCCTACCCACATTTCCTTGTGTTTTGAAGAGGAAAAAAAAATATCTCTACCTGTTGCCAACAGTCTTTCTTCAAAATTATCTGAACGGGTCGATCCTCCCATCCCCTTTGTTTTAGCAACTTATCCTAAGGTCTCCTCCCCAAAAGCTCCCCGACGACGACAGAGGAAGCAACCCGTCTGCTGTGGCGGGGCGGGTTTTTTATTTCATAATAAGACCTGGACGATTATCCCTACCTTTGGTAGCTTACGAGTTTACGTCCGTCCTTGGTCGGGTACAGTTTCCTTTTGATTTCTCCCTTGTAGCCGTTACTCGAATTCGCGCAAGTGCGTCCACACCCCCCAAACTTACTTGACGAGGAATCCTTTCTCGCGAACAAACATAACCCCTACACACACCTAGGAGCACCCCTTCCTGCATATCCATACAAGACCCGAGTAGGCGGGTCGAGGTCCTACGAGGTACCCACTACTCGGAGTACCCTCCCCAAAAGAAAAATATGTGTCTGTCAGGTTCGGTTCTTCTTAGTTGGGTTGGGCAGGTTCGACCATAAATGCTATGCTTACACACAAGACTACCCCTCTTCCCGAAAGCTTCGCAGGGACTACTTTAGGATGACGGATGACCGCCCGTAGGGGGTTTACTGCACAAGGTCCCTGCAGAGGAAAAGCTTTATCCCAACGAATAGAAGATACTCAGCTCCATACAACATAGGGATTAGCATACTTTTGGGAGGAACATAGAATAGTAGCAGATCCAGCATGCAGAACACGACGATCATTAGAAATTCACGAATTAGAAATGCTGTAATATACTCTTTCCCATAACTTCTCATACCAGACCAACCTACTAAAATGCAAATAGGGATCAGAAATGTGGTCAATATCACGAAGAATAAAGAGATACCATCTATACCCAAATAAAAATTGATGTTTTCATAAGGAAGCCATCGAAGGCTTTCCACAAATTGAGATTTGGCCGTAGAAGGATCGAATTGTATTCGAAGAACAGGGGGATACAAAAAAGTAATAAGAGAAGCGCACAGACCAATTAATCGTATCGGTTGTATTCTTGAATTTGGAATGAAAAGAGGAGTAATGCTTCCTAGAACGGGACAAAGAATAAGACCACTTAGATCAGAATAGCATTCACAAAAATGTTCTAACATAGAGTAGAATCGAACATGGAAGAGATTCATTGACAACAGTAAAAAGATGGGCGCCTAATTCCAATACAATAGGGGTCTATAAGTGCAAGTTAGCTGAACACCGTGATTGATGAGTAGGTGTAGGTGGGTTAGGTGCACCTCCCACCCAGTGGGAAGAAGCGGGAGAACCCACTTAGACCCAATAACGGCTAGCACGAATCACCTTTAGATAGGGCAGGCTCTGCCGCGTGCCCTCCCGCTCGATCTGGGACAAATACCTATTTAAGGTATTTTCATAGATAGCAGTCGTGGCCCTAGTAAGGTGACTAAAGAGGAGGCTGCGGATTTCCCACTTCCGGCGCTCAAGTGTCTGGGGGGAAAACCCATCCTACACCAATGCAGCCTCGATCCTCTTTTCCATAAGAAATTACTTCTCCAATATCCCAAGATAGATTCGGAGGTGCCTGACCTCGTTCCTCTCTTGAAAGAAGAAGGCTAGCCGGGCCTGAATTTCCGCTCTCCTTTGTCTCATTGTTTATCTCGTAATCATTTGATTCCGCCCCTAAAGGCTCTAAGCTCCTACTCCTACTTCTCCTGACGAATAGGATCCTCCTTGGTTTTTTTTACATAACACTCTCGGCCGCCCAAGAGGACTGGCTATTTTTCTCTTTACTTACGCAATTTCTTTCAAGGCAAAGAAAAAAATGCCAAAAAAGATTCACTTTAGCTTCTAGCTCGCTTAGCTTAGTGTAGGTTGCTTTCAAGACTTTCGATAGCTGGCTCGGCCGAACGGAATCACCGATCTAGATAGAAGGGTCGTTCACTCCCTATTCTTTGAGAGGTTGCTTGCGATGATAGCATTAACTAGACAATCAAGGCAGGTCGAACAGAGTCAGTCCTAGGGTGAAGATCATCGGATGGAAAAATGGATTGAGCTGGCTAATCACTTGATGACTCGGTGGAGAATGGGAACAGAGAGTCGCTCACATAAACGAATGAATGGGACTCCTGGTCCTGATCGAACCAGAGATTTCGACAACCGGGGGAATCAGCAGAAAAAGATGGGCCGGATACTGGAATCTGCCCAAAAGTCCTGACTTTTTTGAGGTAGGGTTTCGACCAGTATCTGGCCAACTCCTCGAACTGCTAGTTGCGACATATTCATGGACTGGAAAAGCAAACTCTCAATTTGATTAGGAAAGCATAGAGAGCTCTCTATTTTTCCCCAAATTTCGACTAGCTCGGTTCTTTTTCTTGACCAATTTGAATTCCATTTCATTTTGGATTTGTTGTTAAGTAGAGTGGTAAGTAGCTAGGCAGATTTCAGCGCATGCTGCATTGAGAATCTCCAAAGAAATTAGAAGTGCCTATGATAGCGTATGATTATTCCCATTTGTGACCGATGGTTGCTTGCAAGAAGTGGCGATCAACAGTGTTCCAAAGCTCCATAACGACGTGCGTTAGAGCGTTATGGTTGCCAATCAAGATATCTTTGTTCTCATGGAGAGTGTGACATTGCAATCTTCCTTTGGATGACATTCTGACAAGACTTGGATATACAATACCCTCAAGGTCTTGGTGTTGTAATCGACCAACAGTGGAAACCATGCAGTAGCTTTTTCTGAAGAGTCAATGTGCTGATACGGTATGGCAGTACTTTTCCTTAGGTGCAGGTCTTACACATGGTGTTAGCTTACAACAGGTATTTCAAAGGTGGTGGAAACACTCTGCAAATGTATATCAGAAGCCCTTATATCAAGCATTGCCCTGTGTAGTTGTCTAGGAGCTATGGAAGAGGAGAAAGAAAAGAAGGTATAGTGGTAATATCTCTTTGAACGGGCTAATTTCTCAGGTTTCAGCAACTCTGCACAATTCACTGGTGTACAGGTTTCCTAAGATGAAAAGATTGTCTTCTAATTGGCCTGAATTGGTTAGTGAG
The DNA here is from genome assembly GCA_031232105.1 of Capsicum rhomboideum. Classification (NCBI taxonomy): domain Eukaryota; kingdom Viridiplantae; phylum Streptophyta; class Magnoliopsida; order Solanales; family Solanaceae; genus Capsicum; species Capsicum rhomboideum. The sequence goes on from CP124714.1 coordinate 19,718,056, forward strand.
TTGGAGAGCTACATCCCTAGGCTACATTATAGAAGAGTATGTTGGGAATTCCCTAGTGGACAATGGATTCAATGTAACACTGATGGTGCATCAAGAGGTAATCTAGGTAAAAGTGGTGCTGCTGTGGTGTTTAGAGATGATGCTGGTGATTTTTTGTGTGCTGCTACCCGTTCAAACTAATATGTATTCAGAGATAATGGCTATTCAGCTAGCTGCTGAAATCTGTGTGCATAAAGGCTTCACAAATGTGGTGATTGAGACTGTCAACTAGAAACCATGATCGGAGTCGTGGTTTGAAGATGATGATTTGAAGATTCATTTTACAAGAATGGTGTCTTGGTTGCCGATATCGAGATTGAATGAATCATTCCACCTGGCAACAACAAAAGTGGTGTTTGTCACAGGTCAAAGGGGAAAGCAAGGAGAAATTCCACTTTGGAAAGAAAAAGGACAGTTCCAAATGAAGGACCCTAGGGCAAGCTTCCCGGTGTCCAAGTGTCAAGTCTCGAGGGCTTGTGTCCGCCGAAAGCTTTCTTTTTTCTTTTTAGTCTTTCCTTGCAATGAATCGAAAGGTGAGAGGCAGGGCTCGGCCTCAAGGTTGAATTTGTTGTCACTAGTCAGTCCAACTGCACGAGTGAAAGGCAAAAGTCAAGATTACATGCAACCAGGTATAATGTGTCAAAGGTCACCGAGTCATCGTAAAGGGGAATAGGTTATTTTGTGCATCCAACAACTGAAAGAGTTTGCGAAGAAGGGTTGAGTTGCGTAATAGCAGATTCGTAGGTCAATAAATCATTGGATTTGAAATCAAACTCTCTACCTTGGGCAGATAGGAATTGAGACTTTCAATGGTCTACTCTTCTCTCCTCGTGATCGAAGCTGACCCCAGAAGTTGGGTATTCCTTCTTAAGAGGACACTAACCCTCCCGATCTTGCTAGCCGGGGGCTCAGTCTTTCAAGATTCAATCTTTCCCCTTCCGGTCCCAGGGAATCGCTCTTATAGTAGGAGGCTTACTATGTCCCCAACTTTTCCTTATTAAGAAAGTAGGTTGTCTACTATAATTAGATTTTTCTTGTAAAAACATAAGCTTGTAATATAGCTAGACCAAATTCAATAAATGGAGTATGGTAATAACATTATGAAACTTAAACCATATGGCAGAAAGCAGAAGCAGTGGGTACGTCTGTTCGGGTTCATTCATGTCTAATAAACTTCAAACAAAAGGAGATTCGGGTATCAGAGTTGAGCGGACAGGCGACGGGAGGATGGGGGGAAGAGTAAAGACAATACGAAAGCAAGAGTTCCGGCATCTTACTTTACTAGTTTCATTTCCGTATGATAGTCACCCCTTTCTCACTGCTCCCTTTTCTAGGTAAAGCAGAGTGAGCAACTTTTTTATTTACTACTGCTGCCATACCACAAAGAAGTCCAATAGCTGTGCTTACTTCTTCCTTCAACCCTGAAAAGAGCATATGCATCCCGGGATTCTCTCCATCTCAGAAGTGGATTCCCCTGCAAGGGTACTTGAGTACGACTACAGCTATGAAAAGCTTGTCGAAAAAGGAAGAAAGAGCATAAACTCGACTCTAAAAGTTTCAGTTGCCTCCCTTTCTCCGCCCTATAACTGAAAAAAAGGAGCACGGCGAAAAGCCAACCTTTTTTTTTATATTCGTTTGACAAGGGATTAAGTACTGAATTAATGAAATTACACCTATATCGCGAAAAAGAACTACTCTAGCTTTAGCGCGCACCCTTTCTCCTATGAGGAAAGTTTCTTTTTTCGATTGATATCTGGCCCTTCTTGGGTCTGGATCACAGTATACCAGTGACTTTATCCTTGAATTCATTCTATTTCATATCCACAAATCCGTGGAAGAGACCAAGGAAGAGTAAGATAGATTTAGGGCCAGTAGGCGGGTCTAGAATAGATTCCCCAACGGGTCCTGACTTTTCAACAGCAGAGGCAAAAACTTACTCTTTCAAGTCAAAGTCGGGTAGACTAAGATGGAGTTTATTTTACAGTTTTTCCAGGGATATAGGTATAGAGTGAATTCTATTCACTCTTTATGAAGTGGAGTGCACTCCAACTATCATAAATAGAAAAGTCAGTATGGTGCCCCGGTAGACGCGCAGACCGAGTGAGTTTTCGCCGATCCAGATGTGCCAAAGATTAAGGACTCTGAGGGTACGGTGCTATCCTTGTACTTTTTTTGTTGCACATGGCCTAATGTACACTTTCCTCCTTTTTCTCACTCTTTTGCTGTCAATTTGAATCTATTTTCTTTATGCTACCGAAAGACGAAAAGGGGAACCGACTCGTTCCTTCCTTAAAGAGGACAAATCAAGGCCTGAAGTTGGTTCGTCGAGCAAGAGGAGAGAAGGATCAACAAGGATTTCATACCCTATGCTAGTTATTTTTCTCTCTCCCCCAGATATGCCTTTAATAAGTCCTCCACCTATTTTCGTGTGACAACATCTATGATTGTGAAATTTTGGAATGAACAGTTGCAACAATCATGTTCAATTTCTTTTGACAGTTTTAGATTGTGGTGCTTTGTAATCAAGGGTGAGAAGGAAGTTCATGGAAAGGTAGCTCACATACCTTTCCAGGCCTAATTCTTTAATAATCACTTCAGCTTTTTCATACTTATGACTTTGACTCATATTGCTTAGAAGTCTTAAGAATGCAGCAAAAATGAAGGTTTCCTCTACAGTCAATTGTGGAAAAAGCACATCATCTTGTGTCACAAAACCCACCTAGCACACCATTGCTCAATTCGGTATGGAAGTTAATACAAAATCATGTACATTGAAAGAAAGACTTTCTTATATTCTTGGTTTTAAGGCAATAGAAAGAGAGAAGGAAAAACGAATTATTGATGGATAGGTAATATACCTCCTATTGATAGCTGTATTATATGGTATGTCATTCTATGTGACAGTTCCTCTGACATTTTCTTGCAATCTTCTTCCCAATATCTTTAACAAGGTTGTTTTCCCACTGCCAGAAGGCCCCATTAAGGGAAGAATTTCACCCTTCCTTTTTCGAACCTTGAGTATCTGCTTGTAATTGTCATGCTCAAACTGGGAAGCTACCTTTGATACAACTGCCTTGACAGGATTGTTGGAGGAAGCTTGGCTAATCTTCACATTGTACTAAACATCCGCTAACAGCATTCAAAGACCATTTAAATGGCAGAAGCCAAAACTCTGAAACATATATCAACAATTTGATTCTTTGAAACATTTCTGAGAAATGAAAGATTGGTTAGAGAAAAAATTACCTTGATAAATATGGGGAGGGGTTGATCTTTATCAGCAACTAACGTATCATCCTCTACCTCTATATCAACTTCAGAGCTTCTGTTTTTGAGGTAAGCTTGAGGCATAAACTCTATGTTATGGCCAAAGCCATTGTTTCCAGCAATCTGCATGGAGCCAACAGATGGAGGGGACAGTGACAAATCCTCAATTTTATCTTGTCTAAGATGCTCCATTGTGTCATGAACTGCAAGTTAAGCGTTGCTCTATCATGGGTGTAGGACAAAGTTCATTGTTATATATGGTGGATAAGATAGACATAACCAAAACTCTACCCAAATCTTGAAACTGTTGAGCCACATGCTTTCTATGGGAAACTCGAGACTCTTCAGAATTGTGAATTTCTAGTTATCACACGCACTTGGTGTGCTTGACTTTCTTCAAAATTCTATTTTAACCAAGTGTTCAAATGACACTGCTTGGGGTATTCTAACTCAGCAACCACGTACTAGCTGTTAATACATAATTAACTAAATCAAAGTGTTCCCTCTCTGATATCTATGTTTTTTAGATGAGACGGTTCACACAATTCACCATAGTAGAGCAGGCAGAGGTCCAGGATTTGAGTCTTGCCGCCACTTTTTAACAGTGGAGGTAGGAGATCCAGTTAAAGAAAATGTTAGGCTACATCTATTCAAGCATCTCAAAGTCTATCTATAATGATTGTTATTTCATATCGGAGCTTCTGCTAAAGGAAGTGGTAATCCCTAGCTTGAGACTTAAACTCTGGAAGCCGACCTACCAACAGACATTGTAGGAGAATACTCTTCACCATCATCAGAAAATGTTGCTTAGTGGCAACCTTGAAATAGGGTAAAATTTGGCTGCATCAAGCTCTAAAGTTGGGTATTCTGTACTAGCTCGACTAGTTCAAAGACTGCCATAAGTTGCATCTTGAGTCTTAAGAATTGGGTCCCTTAGCCCCTGGATTGGTGCGCAAGCAAAAGAAGAACAAAAAAGAGGGGCCTCTGGCTTATTAAGAAGCATATAAACTACATACTAAGCAGAAGCGCGTAGACTCAAAAGAAAGGAGAGGGGCTTTTTTGAAAGGCTAAAAAGTTTGATGTATATAGATATAGTGAGTGTGCGTGCGGGGTGTAGGTATACCACTTACGAGAAAGAACCCCAAGTCAGTATAGTAGTTAACCAAACACAAGTAACAAGTTTGTCAGTCCTTTCTCCGATGCCTCCCGTTCATTCTTATTTATTTCATCATTTTATTGTGTTGGTATGTTCATAGATCCCAAGCCCTTCTTAGAAAGCCCTCTTCCCTCTCCTTAAGTTAAGAAAAAAAGAAGGCTTCTTGATTGAACGAACATTGGTTGAACCTTTCTAGCTGACACCCCAGTCATAATGCCACCCACGTCTTTTTTTCTTTTGAACAAGCCTTCTAAATCCAATTTTTTTGTTCTTTTATTTGAGTTCATAATAATAATAACTGGCGGGTTTCATTAATGAAAAGAAAAGTGGAGGCCCTCCATCTGCTAGCATTGTGATTTTCTATCGATTCTTTATCAATGGCCCACCCTTTCTTTGAACCTTGTCAATGATTGAACTTAAAGATATGAACTGAGTGCCATTTGATGAGTAACTAAGAACAAAGGAGAGGGATATTGAAAGAATGAAGTAATGAAAGAGTAAGTCATTGCTAGTAGTAACGACTTGTCACGATCCATTGGTTCATATAGAATCCATGTCCCATTATCCAGGAGGGTCCTGTTGATTCCATTTTTCAGGAGGGTCCTGAGCAGAAAGTAAAATCCCATTATCCAGCAGGGTCCTGAGCAGAAAATAAGGTCCCATTTTCCTGGAGGGTCCAGAACAAAAAATAAAGTCCCATTTTCCAGTAGGGTCCTGAGCAGATAGTAAAGTTCCATTTTCTAGGAGGGTCCCAGCGCAGAAAGGTACAATTTCATTTTCTAGGAGGTTCCTGAGCAGAAAGTAAACTCCCAAATAACATGAACAAAAAATTTGCCGCAGTTTGTACCAAAATTTTTTGTAAGTGTTAGAAAAATCATAACTATTTGAAAAACGAAGAGGGTGAATCCAAGCCCTGCCCCATTATAGAAAGTGCATCTTGCAAAGGTAAAAGATAGTAAATTTTTACTATGACTATAATCTAGCAAGCTTATGTCACAACATTGCTTCTTGCATTCGCAGAAGTGAAGAATTGCCCCTTTCTGATATCCAGGGTTTGAAGCCTTTGATTTGCAGGCAAAACCTATCTCTGTTTCAGACAAAGAGAAAACTGTGAGTTTAACAACATGGTGGTTGGTTCGTGGTACTTGTCATGTTCAGCTTTTTTCGAGCCATTGACAAGTATCGTTAACTTGTTGTACTATCGACCCCAAAATTCTGGTTACCCAATGACTATAACTCAAACCGTATTTTCATTTCATAGCGCCTCTGAATTTAACGTCTGTCACACCTTTGTATTCCTATGAGTCTAGAAACTATCAGATGACGACTATTCTTAGGTATTTTATTTCACTTTAATTCATGTTACTTTTATGTGTTGGCCCTTTCCCCTGCTTTGCACCATTGAAGGAGTTGCTAGCAAGTTTTGAAGTCCTTTCTCACTTGTTTTGCCATGGTATTGACTCAAAGACAACAGAAAAATGAGGACGGTGATTTTTTATTTTGATAACAAAGACAAGAAAATAAAAATGGAAATATTGAACGGAAAGAAAGGCAGCAGGCGTCCCTATTTCCAAAAGAATGAAGGAAAGAAAACTTATCTGAATGTTATAGCTGGCTCTAGTGATTGTGACATGCATTTGGGATCAAGAAACCCAATCTTCTAATCTCAACCATTTATCAAATTTTGCCAACCTATTGAATTTAAAACTGAGTTTTGCTTTTGAGCCTGTCACCTCTAGATCACAGACCTCATCCAGCTAGTGAATCCCCAAAGAGTTTTCTCTAGCGAGCCTTTCGCATTTTTATTTTCTCTCAACTCACCATTGCCTTATGGTGCCCACGAGGGTTTTCACCAATAAGACTCTCATTTTCATTTCTCTCATCTCATCATCGCCTTATGGTGCCCGTGAAGGTTTTCACTAATAAGACTCTCTCATTTTTCATTTCTGTCATATTTCCTTTATGCTGATGAAAAAAAGTGTGACCCAAAATATGAAACATCATATCACCATACCATGCTTAGCCTCAACATTTTTAAAAATTGATCTGAAGGACTTTCTTTAGTTGTGACACGACTTTTGGATAGGGCTAGAAAGAAAAAACGGCGTGAGTCTTGAAAGACACTTAAAATAGGGCGAGACTTACAACTTTCGGAATCAACTCACTAAGAAAATAACTTTTGCCCCAGTTTCTCTTAAACTGGGTAACTTGAATTTTTAGTTGGTTGGACTGAACCCCAGAGTAGGGCTGCCTACATATCTTATCGTAGCAAGAATCAGGTCAAACGTAGTTTAGACAAATTGTTTTTTTTTAAATTATTTATTTATTTATTTATTGCTTTGACTTTTTTTTTTGACTTTCTTACTCTACTGAAATTCCAAAAGAGGGACATGAAAGAAATTAAAATTAAGGCTCAAAAGGGATAGCAAAGGATGACACAATATTTGGATAGCAGAATAAAATGCCTTTGTCATATCAATCTTTTAAGATGCCAGTACAAAACATGCAAATAGCAATAATGATAAATAAAGATCATACATAATATCTCTTAACTGCATCGGCATTGATATCCATTTCTACCATTTTGCCTTCTACATCGGTCAAATATAACACATCATTGGACAATACTTTTTTTTTTACCATGAATGGCCCTACAATTTGGGGAAAACTTGCCTTTAGCTTCAATATAATGGGGGAGGATGCGCCTTAATACTAACTGACCGATTTCAAAATGTATGGGACGTACTTTTCTGTATATGCTCATGCCATTCTCTTCTGGTATAGTTGGTCATGACATACTGACGTTAATCTTTTTTCATCAATCAAACTCAATTGCTCCAATCTGGTCTTGGCCCACTGATCATCGTCAATCTCAGCTTCCACAATGACTTGAAGAGATGGGATCTCAATTCCTACCGGTCTAACCGCTTCAGTCCCATATACCAATAAGTAGGGAGTCATATTTATTAAAGTACGAACTGTAGTACGATAACCCAACAAAGCAAAAGGCAACTTTTTATGCCATTGCCGAAAACCTTACACCATCTTGCGGAGTATCTTCTTTAGGTTTTTATTGGCAGCTTCTATAACCCCATTTGCCTTGGGGCGATATGGAGTTGAATTCCAATGCGTAATCTTAAATTATTGGCATACCTTTTGCATCAGATGACTATTGAGATTTGCAGCATTGTCTTTAATAATTACCTTTGGGATACCAAATCGGCATATAATGTTGAAGTGAACAAACTTCACCATAACTTTTTTGGTCACCTACTTGAAAGTTACTGCTTCCACCCACTTTGTAAAATAATTAATGGCTACTAAGATGAACCTATACCGATTTGATGCTTTTGGTTCAATAAGTCTAATCACATCTATTCCCCAAGCCACGAAGGGCCATGGAGCAGACATTGTATGCAACTCAAAAGGAGGGTAATGTATCAAATACCCATGCATTTGGAATTCATTACATTTGCGGACTAATCGAATGAAATATCGCTCTATGGTGAGCTAATAATAACCTGCTCAAAGTATTTTCTTTGCCAATACATACCCATTCATATGCGGCCCACAAACTCCAAAATGTATTTTAGTCATAATAGTGGAAGCTTCTCTGGCATCTACACACCTTAAAAGTCCTAAATCTGGAGTCCTTTAGTACAAGATCCCCCCGCTTAAGAAATATCCGCTAGCCAGTCGTCGAATAGTTCTCTTTTGGTTACCATTGGCATGTATTGGATATTCTCTACATTGAATATATTTTTTGATATCATGGAACCAAGGTTCACCATTGAGTTCTTCTTCGACCACATTGAAATAAGCATGCTGATCATGAATTTGTATATACAAGGGGTCATTATGAGTTTTATCAGGATATTGGAGCATCGAAGATAAGGTTGCCAAGGCATCAGCAATCTCGTTATGAACTCTAGGAATGTGTCGGAACTTTATCGATATGAATTGTCGAGAAAGGTCTTGCAAATAATCTCACTATGGTATAAGCTTCGAGTCACGAGTTTCCCAATCTCCTTGGATCTGGTGGACTAACAAGTTTGAGTCACCTAACAACAATAGTTCTTGAATTCCCATGTCGATAGCCAATCGCAAACCCGAGATGCAAGCTTCATATTCTGCCATATTATTGGTACAATAGAATCGAAGTTGGGCTGCTATGGGATAATATTGTTCTAATTCCAAAACAAGAACTACTCCTATTCCAACTCCTTTCACATTAGCAGCTCCATCAAAAAACAACTTCCAACCTAGATGGCTATCATCAGAAATAACTTCATCGACATATGATACCTCTTCATTACAGTCCGCGTCACATAGACAATATCAAATTCTGTGAGAAATATCTGCCATTTTGTGAGTCTGCCTGTCGACATAACTTCTGAAAAATATACTTTAAGAGATCCATGCGAGAGATGAGATAAGTGGTGTAGGATGAAAGATAATGCTTCAACTTTTGTGCCACCCAAGTCAGGGCACAACATGTCCTTTCGAGATGTGTGTACTTAGCCTCATAAGTAGTAAACTTCTTTCTGAGGTAGTAGATGGCTTGCTCCTTTTTTTTCTATGATATCATGTTGACCCAATACACAGCCAAAAGAGTTGTCCAAAACAGACATATACAATATCAAGGGCTGCCCGGCTCAGGTGGAACCAACACAGGTGTATTCGATAAGTATCTTTCAATTATATCAAACACCTCTTGACATTCTTTAGTCCATTCAACTGCAACATTCTTCTTCAATATTTAAAAATGGGCTCGTATGTTGTTGTGAGTTGGGCAATGAATCTACTGATATAATTCAACCTTTTTAGAAAGCTCATCACCTCGGTTTTGTTCTTTAGTGGAGGCAATTCCTTAATAGCTTTTATCTTTGAAGGATCTAATTTGATACCATGCCGACTGACTATAAACCCCAAAAGCTTTCCAGACGGGACCCCAAATATAAATTTTGCTGGGTTAAGTTTGAGATTATACCTGTGGAGCCTGTCAAAGAATTTCCTCAGATCTTTGACATGGCCTGACTGCTTTCTTGACTTAATTATCACATCATCCATATAAACTTTGATCTCTTTATACATCATGTCATGAAACATAGTGGTCATCGCCCTCATGTAAGTTACTCCTACATTCTTTAGCTAAAATGGCATGACTCGATAACAGTATGTTTCCCATTATGTGATAAAGGATGATTTTTCTACATCTTCATGGTCCATGATGATCTGATGGTACCCTGCGTAACAATCCACAAAATATGCAAGTTCATGCTTAGCACAATTGTCCAGCAAAATATGGATATTGGGCAGCGAAAAGTCATCTTTTGGACCTGCTTTATTTAGATCACGATAATTGACACACATTCGAACTTTGCCATCTTTCTTTGGGACGGAGACTTTATTGGCTAGCCAAGTAGGATACTGAGCAACTCGAATGACTTTAGCCTCAAGTTACTTTGTGATTTCCTCTTTAACTGTTACACACATGTCAGTTTTATGTTTCCTCAACTTTTGTTTGATCGGAGGAAAGGCGGGATCAGTTGGCAACTTATGAACTACTAGATCAGTGCTCAAACCAGGCATATCATCTTAAGACCAAGCAAATATATCCTTAAAATTGAGCAAGGCCTCGGTTATTTCTTCCTTTTGCTGTGGTTGTGCATGTACACTTATCTTAGTCTCCCTAGTATTTTCATGATCTCCCAGATTGATTGCCTCCGTTTCATTCATAGTAGGGTTGGAATTATTCTCAAACTGGTCTAAATCCTTGCTTATTTCCTCAAATGCTTCATCTTGATCATATTCAACTTCTTCATTCATTATTTTATGATTAGTTTGAGTTTTAAGATTTGGCTGAAAATTTCGCATGCATGTCATATCACTAGAATTAGCATAGAAAGAACTGTACAATAAAAAATAAATAAGTAAATATTAGGCTCAAAATAGGAAGAGGGAAACTGCACTTCATTGAAAATAAGGATAAGAGGGTTTGAACTTAAAAACAAACAAGATAAAAATCTGAATTACAACCCTGGAATAATTCAAATTACAGAAAGGAAAACAAAACAGACTACCAAGACTCCTTCTTAGTTGGGAGAGGAATGGCCTCCCAATTGTTGAGTTGGACATCAGGGCCAATAAACTGCACATCTGTATTACTGTTGCCTTCCCCAATTTCAACCATATCAGCCTCGAAAAACATGTTTTGAAAAAGTCCAATCAACTCTGTATCATCATCAAACATTGGCTCTGCGACTGGTAACATGGAGGACCCAATAGCACTGGTTTTGATGAAAGACTGGTTTAGTGGCGGTATTGGCTTGGTGAGTGACCATAACTCTTTTTTTGCTTCTTAGCTTTCTTCGTATCTTCAAAAGTTGGTTTATACCCCAAACCAAAGGTAACAAGGTTCTCACATGGGCATATTGGATGAGTTCGGCCTTGTAAAGACATTCCTAAACCTTTTCCTGGTTTAAAACCATACATTAACATTTCATTCACCACCACAACCGATGTAGAGGGAAATTGTGGTCTTAGAATGAGATTTCCCTCTAGGATATGCTCAATAACCACTACCTCAAAATCCTGATAGATCGGCGCTTCATGTGCATTTCCTGCCTCAATGGAGGAAATGAATGATTCTTTGTACATGGACAAGTCCCCTTCACCGTGAACGACTATTTCTTTTCTGTCATGTTCGAATTTGATCATTTGATGCAATGTAGATGGGACTGCCCCAGCCCTATGAACCCATGGCCTTCCCAATAACAGATTGTAGGAAGTGTCGATATTCAAGACTTGGAAATTTATGGTAAAATCAATAGGCTCTATTGTCATTACAAGCTCTACCTTATCAATGGTATTCATTTTTGCTCCAACAAAAGCTCTGACACATATATTATTAGGTCGGATCCTTTCTGTACTAACATTTAATTTTTGCAAAGTTGATAGAGGACAAATATTTGTACCAAATCCTCCATCAATCAAGACTCGAGTGACATAAGAATGCTCACATTTTATAGTAATATAAAGGCCACGATTATGTCCAGTACCTTCCATGGGAAGTTCATCGTCTGATAAGGTGACCCTATTTACCTCAAAGATTCTTCCAATAATTTTCTCCAATTGATTCACCGTAATCTCACTGGGTACATGTGCTTCATTCAAAATCTTTATTATAGCTTTGTGATGCTCTTTTGAGTGGATCAGTAAAGACAACAAAGAGATTTGGGCTGGCGTTTTTCTTAACTGTTCCACGACAGATATTCTAGAAACTTCATCTTTTTCAAGAATTCCTCAGCCTCCTCCTCAGTAATCGGCTTCTTGACTGTCCGCTGGCCATCTCTGTCTTGTTTAGTTTTTCTTAACTCTTCTGGGGCAGAGCATCTCCCAGAACGGGTTAATCCCCCTACTCCATCCACTTCTTCAATGACTTCTTTCCCTTTATATGTCACTACAGTGCGATTATAGTTCCAAGGGAATGTCTTGGTGTTAACCATAGGAAGTTGTGATACCGGCTTGATAATAATAGGAGCTGTGAGAGCTCCTTTCACAATTAAGAAGCGCTTGGTGATCATTCTTGGAGCAATCAACTTTGGGATCATCTAAATTGCCCCAGCGCTTTCTGAAGCTCCTTTCACAATAACCATGGGAGTATTCAATGGTTTGGCCTTTACGAGCATCGTTTTCATTCCTGAAGATACTACTTTTGTCAAATCCACCACATTTGTTGTCTTTTCCTCATCACTTTTGATCTTAATGATAGGCTTGTAGGAAATTATAGATTTTTCGTCGTTGTGTATCAACTCAAGCATATTTGTTTCAGTATGAATTGACAGCGGTTGTTGATTAATGTTTGGAGCATCTGAGTTTTGTACCACAATTTATTGTGTATCAATCAGCTCTTGGATAGCTTTTTTCAAGAACCAACATTTCTCTGTATCGTACCCCGGTACATCGAAACAATATGCACATCTTCAAGAATAATCCAAATTTTTGGGGGGGAGGGTTTGAAATCTTTCTCTCAATTGGGCTCAAAACATTCAAGGCCCTCAACCTTTGAAATAAGCTAGCATAGGATTCTCCAATAAGAGTGAAATTGTGTTTGGCTACATTACCCCTCTTATAATCTGCCCTAGGTCAGAAATTGACTTTAGGAGGGCCTTGGTAAACTTGTGGGGGTGGAAAATGATTTTGAGGGGCTGGTGCACGCCATTACGAGTAAGAAGGGGGTTGGGCATATGGTTGTACATTATAAATGGGCTACTGAGGAGATGGTATGGAATATAGTAGGCAGTGTTGTGGATGTTTATGTGGTTCTTAGATATATATCTGGGGTTGAGATTGTGCGTATTGGTGAGGTGGAACTCTCGGAGTTTGTCGTGGCCCTGACACAATGGTAGCCACGTCCTCCTTCCATTTCTTTCCCCCGATACCTCCCGAATCATTTTGAATAGCCTGCATAGTAGCTTTTAAAGCAGCTTGGCTTATAATATTTTCGGACTTAATTCCATTTTCCACCATTTCTCCAATCTTAATAACCTCAGCAAATGTTTTTCCAACAGCAGAAAGCAAATAATGGAAGTAGTCAGGCTCTTGTGATTGGATAAAAATATCAATCATCTTCGACTCCTTAATTGAGGGCTTAACTCTAGCAGCTTACTCTCTCTACCTAATAGCATATTCACGAAAACCCTTAGTAGTCTTTTTCCTCAGGTTGGCAAGTGTGGTGTGATATGGAATTATGTCAATATTGTATTGATATTGTCGGAAAAAATCCCAAGCCAAGTCATTCCAAACATGCCAATGAGATATATCCTGATCGATAAACCATTATGAAGCTATCCCCGTCAAACTCTCTCCGAAATAAGCCATAAGTAGCTCTTCTTTTCCCCCTACTCCTCTTAGTTTATTACAAAACCTTTTCAAATGAGCTAAAGGATCACCGTGGCCATTGTACTTGTCAAACTTTGGGGTTTTGAAACCTAGAGGCAAGTGGACATCGGGGAACATACATAAATCTTTGTAAGAAACACTCTTTTTTCCCTCCTAGTCCTTGCATGTTCCTCATGCTTTGCTCTAAACTTCTCATTTTTCTGGCCATATCCTTTTGTTGCTCATTCTTCATAGTCTTTTCGATCACAATAGGGGAGTTGTGCAGATTGGTAGGATTGGAGGATTCTGGGACCTTAAAAGTTAATCCAGTGGAATAGAATTGATCACGAGGTACCTCACCAACAGACTTCTGTATCAGCTTCGGTTGAGGGTCTATAGTAGTTGGTACTTCGGGAATGAAGAGTGGGTTATTTGTGAGAGACGGATTTGGGGGGCGCACAGTGGAGGTCCCAACTATGCTAGGCACGTTAGTATATGGGCCAAATCCTGGTGGGTAAAGCGGATCATCAGTTTAGGCCTGAGTGGAAATTGGGACAGTCGTGTTCAAAAGTCCAGGGATTGAGGAAGGTGGCGCTTGTCCATTTATCCAGGCTTGATACATTTCTGTCATCTGTTGTTTTAATAACCTATTCTCTTCTATCGATGCAAATTCTTATTGAATCAACTGATTTGGGTCTTCTTCGCTGTCAGACTCTATCTTCTCTTTGTGTGTCATTTTGCCTTTTCCTTTGGATCTGGTATTGTACGGATGAGATGTCAGTGTAACCACAAATCAAACACCTTACAAAATTTTAACCTTTTCTATAACAAGTGGCAAATGGGTGAGTGTTGCACATTTAAAATTATATAACACATCGTATGTTATGCTTCTAAATGTATTTCGCATCTTAATGTGGGAGACCTTATGTTTCATCCCGGCTTATCCAGGCGTATTTTCTTCTTTTTTTTTATTTCTTTTTTTGGAAAGTTTTGATCGAACCCATTGTAGGGTTGCCTACGTATCATGTCGAGACATGAATCAGATCATTGCGTAGTTCAGAGAAAACTAATAATAAAAAAAAAATCAAGAAAAATAATAAAGTAAAAAAAACAGAGATAAGTAGAAAGCTCCGACACATTCACCCTTTATTGAATATTTCTCTTTTCAAACATAAATACGACAGAAAAGTGAAAAGACGCCTAACGGCAAGCCCTACGAACTGACACTTGAAAATGGAACTAAACTTAAATAGAAAACATTAACTAAAAGGCATAAATTTAGAGAAAAGATTCAAATACAAAAACTGAAATAACGCAAAAGAAGGAAATAAATGTACATCACTACGAGTAGTCTCTAAATGTCCCGAGATCTACTGGTGATCTTTCTGGACTCAAACTGTCTGCTCATGGATATTTTAGTCTCAGATGACCTCCCCAAACCAAGTATATGTCTTGCAACAAAGTAGTGACACGTTGACAAAGGCCGGTACTTGCACCAGAAACTGTTCGTGAGTCAACTCTTGATAATCGAGGCCCATTTGAGCAGTGTGCCTCGCCATACGACGGACCTTCCCATGAAGAGAACTAAAAGCCTGATCCCATTACTGAATCTGCTGATTACGAGAGGTAATCGTCTCCTTTGCACATTGCTCTCGAGTGGAAGCTACCTCTATCTTTTCTCTCAATATTCCCCTTTCACGCATCCATTGGGAACTCTCTTGATCAAATTTTGATTGCATTTTCTTTTCATATTCCTGCAATTGTTGGAGACAGGATGCAGCGAGTTCTGTGACACGTGACCCCCTAGTTGTTGCCAACTTGATTTGTCCCGGAGTGCAACCTCAATATGAGCCGACTTAGCCTTTTCCTCAGTAAATTCCCTTTGTTGTTCCTCGATCCTTTCCCTAGCTCGTTCCAAATCAACATTCAATACCTGAATAGTAGACTGATAATATCTCTCCATATTCAATAGAGCTTTCTTGACTCTATTCTCATTCACTGCATCACTCTCTGCTTGTTGTTGAGTCAACACTGCCCTAGCATGCTCCAACTCTGCTCTCAAAGCCTGATCGGCAGCATAATAATCTCGCATAGCCATCTCAATCCCTATCCTTATCGCAGCCTCTCGATCTATCGATCCTTTAATCGATCTTTCTGGTCTGACTGGCGGAGGTGGTTGTTTCTTGAACCATTCAGAGTAACCTGGGTGTACTTCTCCATCCTCATATTTTATAACCATCGTTTCAATTCCCATAAGGCGACAACCATCCCAAATTTGTTGGAACAACCCTTCTGAAAGGGGAATCTCTGGTCTGACCTCGAACATAAACCTTATCATGTTTTCAGTTACAGTTAATATTTGATGCCTGCCTAACCAACACAGAACCCGCAGTGGCACATATAGTTGAACACCTCTAATACCCATCAACAACAAGAAAGGGCGACTAATAGACCTATGTATGACCTGCCTCCAAGGGAACCAAGGGAGGTTCCATGTGACCTTATCTGCTGTCAGTGAGCGAAAACACTTATCCCAAGCACTATCCCCTTCTGGGCATTTATATCTTTTCATCCTTTCTTCATAGTCTATGATATGATCATTTTGCTCAGGAACAAACCTTGCTACCACAGGACGCTGGTAAAGATGTTCCACAATCCACATTTGCAATAAGATGTTACACCCTTCAAAGAAACCTTTCCCTTTCTGACAGACAGTTCGAGAGCGATATATGTCTGCCAAGATCATCGGCACCATGGTGTGATCCTCTTTCTTAATCAAGACATGTACCACTCTGGCTAAACGAATGTTGATCTCTTTCTCCCTCCTTGGTAAAACCATCATTCCCAAAAAGGCTACCATAAATGCAAATCGCCTATGCTCTTTCTAGGTTTCAAAAATTCCCTTGCTAACGAGTTGTTTTTCTAACTGCGCAAACCCCTCTTGCCTTCCATACGTTTCATATAAAAACTGCAAGGAAACCCAACCTTTTTCCAATGATTTCTCTTTTGGAACATGCATGTTCAGGAGCGTACATAATCTGTTCACTGAAATAATTCTCGGGACTATAAGTCTTTTACGATGCATGTTCTCATATCCGATATAACCCACTATCTCTTCTAAAGTTGGAGTCAACTCAAAATTTGAGAAATGAAACACATTGTTCAATGGGTCCCAAAAAGATAGCAGGGCTTCAATTACATCCCTCCTAGGGTTGACTGTCATGATTTTTGTCAGAAAACCCAAATATTTGAATATCTCATCATGATCCGAAGAATTCATCTCATTCCACCATGTCCAAAGTTGCCAGGGGGCACAATCCACAACCTGCAGTGGTACACTCCCATCTCTTTTCCTTTTCTGACACTTGCCACGAACTGGACGAGACATGTTGCACCTACGGATAGATACACGGGATTAGGAAATGTCTAAGCTCCTAACGAAACTCAATTCTCAAATTTTGACTTGACTCGTGAATGTTAGTGCAAATGTCAAATTAGACTCAAATGAAAAATAATTTTATTCAAAATGGGAGGTGGGGGAAACATAGATGTCAATATTTTTTTTTATTATTATTATTTATTATTTATTTTTTATTTTTAGGGACTGAGTCTCGTCTATACTAACCCTACAGAGACATTTTTCAAAGATAGACCTCTATATAATTTCAACCAGGAGTTTGGGGAATAAGATGCAACCAAGTGTTTTTTTTAAAAATAATAATAATAATAATAATAATAGTAACTTAGAAGAAAAACATAATTATTTTATATATTTTTTCCAAAATTCAACTTCATGACCCCTAAAGGTTAAGGGTTATTAAGATGCATGCATATATTTTTTGTAAAAACTTAGCCTCACGACCCCTAAAGGTTCAGGACTATTAGGATCTATGTATATATTTTGTAAAAACTCAGCCTCACGACCCCTAAAGGTTCAATGCTATTAAGGTGTATGTATAAATTTTGTAAAAACTCTGCCTCACGACCCCTAAAGGTTCAGGGCTATTAAGATATATGTATAAATAATAAATTTGAGGATAAGAAAATAATAATGAAAGTAGTCATATTTTCAAAATGACCCTCAATCGATGAGTGATCTTTTTTTCATTTTATTCCTCAAAGATATATATATTTTTAAGAAAACGGTTATAAAAGTTAGAGGAAAAATTACTCTTTTCTATTTCATTAAGTTGCCTAAAGCCTGTCAACAATCGAACATGTCTTCCAAATAAATGTCAAAGACCATATAAGATGCACACGTTGGTCATATAAAGAGGGACACCTGTCCTAGACGGACCCGGCCCCTGTGCCGAGTCCAGCTAAGTCAAATTCACGTGATGCAGATAAAGCGAAACCTAGTAGGGATAGTCACGTCTGAGTTTCAGTTCTACTAGGTTTAACTAGATGGAGATAGGTGTCTAGACTGGCTCATCCAAGCGGACACTCGAGTCGCGGGGGGGGAGGGGGGGGGGGGAGGCAACTTGTTCGGCAGCAGTGCTACTCCGTCTTTGTTGCTGGTCCAAAGCACGCCTAACATGTGTCACTAATAATCCTTCACCAGGTGCCTTGAAACTCTGGCTTTATCTCAAAATGAAAGTAGAATGTCTGTTTTGCATTCCTTCTATCCTATATTTTAGAGACTCAGAGAGGTGCGCGAGAGAAGATAGTTTATAATACAATTCAACAATATCAAAGTGGTAAAGGAGCAACAAGTAGCACGTTGGGCCAAAACATATAATATCCAAATAATTAAAGCAAGCATAAGTCAATATCATAAAGCTCAAATTCTAGTTAGGGTCCCCAGCAGAGTCTCCAGAGTTGTCACACCTCCTTTTCGTCGAGGTCGAAGGGCTTTTTCAATTAAAGTGACGGTATTGAATAGGGATTATTTATTTATTTACAGAGTAGACACTTGAAATTGAGTTAGGGTGTTTCAAGTCACCTTATTGAATCCCTAATCAAAAGGAAGTTGACTCTTTTATTATTGGTCTGCGAACTAGAAATTCAGGTAAGAAATTCTATTGACCGAAGGGAAGATGTTAGACATCCGTCAAGTCTCGTGGTTCTAGCACGGTCACTTTATTGACTTATATTCGGCTTAAATTAATTCTTGAATAAACTAGGTTTGATTAGTTGCTCAATTTACCTAAGGATTATGAGAGAAATTATGACTTATGTTTTTGGCTGAGGAGTGTAACCACACACGGAGCCTTGTAATTATGAAGTAAATCAAGGAGCGTGATCACACACATCATCAACCTTGCTATATTAATTTAAATTTATTGTTCTCTTTTACTACTTTGTGACTAATTTCGCTCACTTCTCACGATTTTTTCTCCTTTCTTTTTATTACAAAAGAGTCTTGAATTAATCACAATTCGCCTCGCTCCCTCACAAAAGTTTTTTATTTCTCTCTTTTCTTTTCTCAATTATGAAGAAACTTGAATAAATTAGCAACCCATGTGCTTTTCCTCACATTTATTAGGCTAAAAATATCAATACTATACTCTGTTTTAAACCAATCGCTCACTGGCCTAAGAAACTTTGAGTTCAACATATCAATTCTTCAATTTCGAGTAAAATCTAATGATAGTAATCTATTATTTCAAAAGTATCAATTCATCTAATGAAATGCATGCATGCCCCGAAACAAAATTATTTGAACATGAAAACCCATTGTCATATGATGAACAAATATTTTTGGAAGTTAGATATTATTCAACAAAAATTATTTCAACTTAAAGATAAGCATTTTGGACCATGTGATATTTTAACTCGACAACTAACATTATCAAAAAATATTGTAGATTTAAACATACAATAGCACTACCCGGAACATCACAACTAATTATCCATATCTAAACAAAAAGATTAATTAATTTCTACTAAAAAATTAGTAGTCTTCCTTAAACGAGATCCGTACGCAAAATCTTTAGATACCATTGGCAGTACAACTCATTGATTTACAAACATAAATGAAACTTAATAAATTTTTATTTTTTTAAAACTTAAACAAATAAATAAAATTTGAAAGCCTACCCTCTATATATATATATTTCCAAAGTACTAACAGTGATCGAGATGTTGCCATTTTTCTCATTTTTGATTTTCCTAAGGCCCATGGAACATGAATATACATTAATTAAGCTTATTTAATATAACATAACAAACTTTCAAACAATTGAGATGTCATGAAGCAAAAATCATGAAAATGGGTTACTTTATTGCCACACTACTTAACCTACATAACTAGAACATTACTTGGATACCAAGAAGAAAAGGAAACTAAAGGATAACAATCTTCAAACTACAAAAGTAAATGAAAATATGTAAACATCTAGATACACACATACATGATATTAATGAAACTACTTAAAGATGATCATAATGAGAGAAGAATGGTAATAAGAAAGACCTTAGACTTTATTTATGATTGACATATTTAAAAGGAGAATGAGCAAGAAAGAACCTGTGTGATGAATTAACTAAAAAGAGAAACATGAACGTCGCCACTGAAAACTCGAAACGAGGATTGAAACTTCAACTCTCACTCACTAACTTCAACGATACTTCACCGTTTAGCTTTCTTATTTCTATTTTCCTCACTTTCTCTCTTGTTTTTCTTCTGTTTTCTGTCCTTTTTTTTTTCGAAGTCTTTTGCTATTTTTTCTTAAGTGTTGTTTTTAAGTGTTCTCCTGCCTATTGCCTAAGTGTTGTCTTCTCTCCCTCTAAGTGTTGTTGTATTGTTGTATTTATAAGAGTGAATTTATGTGCATGTGTGTGTTGTGTGCAGATTATTACGTGAGGGACTTGGTGTTGTGGGAAGTTGAGAGACGTGTGTGTGTTGTAGCAAATCATGGGACGTGAGGGAGTAGGATTGGATTTTTGTGGAGGACTTTTAGGAATATGGTTTATTTTGGATAAAGATTCTAAGGGTAAAGGGGTTAGGGATGAGAGACGTGAGGGTATTGGGGTAGTTTAGGATTTTTGTTTCTTACTTTTCTTTTCTTCTTCTTTTTTTTTTTTAAGATAAAATATAGTATTGTTAGAAAAATATTAACTAACTACTATTATACTGATAAAAGTATAAGAAAAGTTAAATAGCTAAACTAAAAATATAATTAAGATAATATTAAAATCACTAGCTTATTTAGTAAAACCTAAACTAAAAGAAAATATTTTTCTTGTAAATTTTCTTTTCTTGAAAAGTTAAAAATAAAACCTATCCTAAAATGTGACTCTATCTTTTTTTAAAAAAAAAAAAAATTCTTTTTCACATTTTTTAAATAAAACCTGCTAAACATTAAATAAAAGCTAAAATAAAGATAAGACAAAAAAAAAATATTTAATGATAAAAATAGATTAAAGCTCGAGGAGGGTCAAAAACCACGTGTCTACAGTTAGGTTTGATTTTTCGGTCTATAACAAGCTAATTACAAATTGATAATTGTAAAATAACAAAGACAGGAGACAACTATTTCAAATTAACATTAGGAATTAACAAAATTTCTATCTATTATCACTACATAAATGTATTTGAATCTTCTACATCATTTTTCAATACTGTTTCGAAACTTTAGCATTTTTATGTTGCTTAATTGTAAAGGTTACTCCACTTTAATCTTTAGATGTCTAACATCCAAGGTTACTCCACTTCAAATGTCTAACATCCACAGAAGCAGTATACAACTTTAAATAAAATAGTCAACATTTTAAAATCAAAGGAGCAATCCATGAAGAGAAGATGGCTAACAAAAATTTAAAAAAATTAAAAATCGGTTATACCATATATAGACAATTAAACTTAGAGTGTTGGGTTTGATTATATTTTTCAAAAAATAAATTTAAAAGTGTTTTAGTACATGTGAAATAAGTAGACTAAAATGAAATTAATGATTATAGGGTATAAAATATTTATATTTAGTTATGAAAATTAATATACATATATTCAAATAATTATAAATTTTTATATATAATTTATCAGTTCGATTTGATTATTTTTTAGTAAATCCAAAATCAAACAAAATATTGTCGATTTTTTAAATTTAAAACTAGACCAAATAAAATGTTGAATTCTTAACTCGATTTAGTTTGGTTTGATTTTCACCAAACCGTGAACACCCCTATTCACCACTACACCATATTATCTGATCTTTATAAAACAAATATTATGCATATATTGTTGTTGTTGTTGTTATATTATTATTATTACTAGTACTATTATTTATTATATTATTATTATTATTATTATTATTATCAGGAAAAAAGGATTGGCATACCTCTCAATTTTATGATTTAGAGCTAATATATTTTTTGTTTAAAAAAAAAAAAAGAAGTGGCTCTATATAGCTCTCCCTTACACAAATAGCTCGATTTATCTTATCGACCGGTGGAAGTGAAAAAATTGATTTTCAATTTATTTGTTCTAATCTTTTATTAAAACAAAATTCAAATAAGGGTATATTTGATCCTTCACGCAAAGTTCAGTGGTATATTTGATACTTCTTACATGAGATTATTTTTTTGACTTTTTTGATTCGACGATTAATTTGGGTCTTAAGTATCTGCTTATGGATCTATTTGGAAATCATTGTCTAAGTTTCTTTTTCTTATTTCATTTTTGTTTTCATTATTGAGTGCGAAAATATGAGAAATAAAAAATAAAAATGTGTAAATGAAATAAAAAAAGAAAAAAAGAAAGAAAAAATAAAACTTTTTTTTTACAGCCATATTAATTTATTTTTTTGTAGTTGCAAAAAAAAAATTGGAAAATCTATGGTAAACTGTACAAGAAGATGAGTGAAAAAATAAATTTGATCATCAATATAATAAATACGAATTAGTCTATGAATTAAAGAAGACGAACAAAAAATTATGTGCTAGTAGGATCAAATATACCTCAAAACTTTATGAGAAGGTTAAAAATGCCGCTAAATGAATTTTATGTTATTAAAAAAATAAAAAATAAATTTATATCAATTTTGCACTTTGATTAGTCGAAAAGGGTACATCTAGACCATTTGTGCAACGCTAGGAATTTATGTTAGTTGTCTTTTTTTTTTTTTTAACAAAAGATATATCAACTCTAAATTGCCAGGTTAATATTATATCAGTCCCTTTCCCTTTTTTTTAATTTTTAATTATTATTATTATTATTATTATCAATGGTCGACTTCTTCATGATTGTGCAGTGTACATCACATTTTTTATTAATATTTTACTTGTCAAGTTATTTTATAAATTTTGAATTGAGCTTAACTTTATCTTCTAATTGTTAATTCAATCTTCTAATTGTTAATTCAAACTTTAAACTTTATTTTCTAATTGTCAATTCAAATTTTATAAAATTCATAGATTTTTATTAAAAGGGGGAAAAAAAAAGTATAGTACGTATTTTGCAACATTTCTAAAAGGAAAATTGGAATAAGCATGTATTTATGAAATTATGGGGATATAGGAATTAGTCAATTCCCAATGTATTGGGAACCTTTCGCATATATTGAGAAATAATTAGTGAATAAATTGATAAGGAAAATTTAATTTGAAAAGAAGGATAAAAAGGTCTAAAAAAAAACCTGTTCCTAGTGTGAATGTGCATTTGGGCAATTGTGGCTAAAAAAAATTGTGGCCAAAAGGATTTATTCTAATCAGAAATATTTGTCATGTTTTAATTTGCACACCTCTTAAGAAAAATATCAACTAGAGCCTAGAGGGTAAATCTGACTAAATTATCCTCAATATTTGTTACTCCTTTCAATATAATAGTTCTTTCTTTTGCACCATATTAATATATTTTTGTATTTTGTGATTAAATGTAAAGATAAAAATAAACAACTAATTATATGTATCTTATTTTTCTAAAATGATAAGTATTATGGATTATCTATTTATGAACAGAGAAAGTATATGATTAGGTGTAAACTCATGTATACTCTATTTATAAATCAATAGTGAAGTCAAATTTTTTATTAAGAATAACCTATATAAGCAGTAGTGATATAATTTTCTAAACATAAAATAGAGTTCTTTTAAAGAAAGGTATTTAATTGATTATCCTTTGGCCCGACCATAACTAAAAAATAAGGCAAAAATGACTGGAATACTTTGAATTCTTGCAAGGATATATGAATAAAATTACTTTATATACTCTAATTCTGATTTTAACACTTAAGATTAAATTATGGGGGGAAAATCTATATATACAATATCAGATTGATTATTGCAACTCATAACAATATTTTTTAGATTGCATTACATAACAATAGATTTTTAACAAAAGCCTAACAGAATAATTAAAAACAAAAAAATATTTTTATTATATATAAGAAAAAACATTCCGAAAAAAAAGTAGTCAGTTAAAATATCTCTAAAAATAGTTTATTCTTAATTTTACTCATTCATAATTAACGTACATATTAACCTTTCGTTTTCGTCTTCTTCATTGAGTGTACTTCTTCTTCCTCCAAAGGTTAGAAATTAAATTCTGAGTGAAATTCAATATTACCCAAATTATTTGGTCTTAATCGTTAGAAAAAATTCATTGAAATACAGATCTACGCATTTTGGAAGATGGGGTGAGATATTAATCCCCCAAATTTCTTTAATTTAGTTGGTTGAATCAACAATTCTCTCTCATTAATATCTTCATTATGTTTCTTCTTTCTTCAGAACTCCATTACAATACGACAATTCTCTCTCACTAATTGATACCTTGATAACATTTCTTCTTCTTCAAAACTCCATTAAAATACATAATTTTCTTTTAGTCTGAAAATCATAATCTTGAAAATGAATAAAAATTATCCTATTTCACTATGGAAGATAGTAGTCTTCCATAGTATTATGGAAGAAGAAGTCTTCCGTAGCAGTATCAAAGAATAACGATACAATCAAATATAATACACTTTATTTTACATATCAATTCTCATAATAAGAAAACTTTTGCAATAACAATTACATATAGTGAGTATCCAAAAAAGAGTATCATTTAGTGTATGGAATTAATATAAATAGGTTTCTACATGATTGGTTAATTTAAATTATGAATACCAGATTTTATATCATTTTCATTCCGTAAAAATCATTGATAAGAATATATCATTGTATATAGGATTTTACATATCAATTATATACATGTAAATACATCTCTTTACATACAATTTTCAGTCCAAAAAAAAAAAAAAAAGCAATTGTTTATATATAGAAATTTCATAAACTCTCAAAATAAAATTTACATTCACTCTGTTGAGACTGTTAAAAACTTGAAAATGGAGATAAAATATAGAGTTAATATCAAATTTCTTAGAAGAGATTGTGTAAAAAGAACTGTGAAGGAGAGAGAAAAAGATATTTGTTTTCCTTTTTAACAATTGAATATAGTTGGGGGGGGGGGGGGGGGAGGGGATGTGGAGGATATATGTTTTTTTAAAAAAAATTTTTTTGAATATAATGGCGGGGTGAGGAGAGAACTGGCGACGGAAATGAGCCAACATAGCAACAAAGTGATCAAAATAAGCCACTGATCTAATTAGTAACCAAAATAGGCTACCCGAAATTATTTGTTCCGTTTTATCATATTTTGTTAATGTCTCCGTTAACTGCCAGGAACATTGAAAAATTCAAAAACACGGAGTAAAAACCTCCGAGTTATAAAATGGAATTAATAACTCCGGGTTGAGAATTAATTTATTAATACCTCGGACTTATTAATTCCGTTTTATTTTAAAAAAATTATTTTAAAGTACACGGAACTAAAAGTCGCGTGTTCCACTTTAATTTTTTTTTTTTAATAACCCGGAACTTTTAGTTCCGGGTTACGAATATTCATCACTATCAGCGGCTCCACAAACCAGACTCCATTATTGTAACCTTTTCAACTCTGGTCCCCAACTTGTGTCGCGAAAATCGTTGGAAAAAGTTCTAAATCATCTTCATCGTCCAATAGAAAAGATCGACGGACCTAAAGGGCTCGCATCTACCAACCTTAAGATCCGTTATTGTTGGCATTCACTATTTAGTTTTTTTTTTTTTAATTTTCTTTCAATAAATCTTTTTGTATTCCGATTTTACTATTCAATTGGATTTATTTGCTCCCCATTTATTTAATCACCTTGTTAGATATTTCTTCGGCCTAATTGGTTAAAAAAAATTAAATTTTATTTTTGAGTAGAATTCAAAGTTCACTTCTTTTTCTCTATTTTTTTCTGTAACCAATTCTTTATCTGTGTTTGGAATGGTGATTTCTTTGTCTTGTTTTTGAAATGGTGATTTCTTTCACTTGTTTTTTGGTTGTTATCATATTGAAATTAAAATTTCACATATAATAATGTGTTCAAAAGTTCATCAATTATACGGTATTGTAGTAGGTTTAATATTTTAGAGCATGATAAGATCCTGTTTGAACTACTTACTTATTATCAATCCTTGAATATTTGATGGGAAAAGGAAAAAAAAAAGACTAATAATAATAATAATAATAATAATAATAATAATAACTGATAATAAGTGTGATTATTTTTTGGTCGGTTTGAAATAAATGTCGACCAAACCAACACCTACCAGTAGAGCTCACAAAACTAAGAGAAAAAAAGGATTGATGGGAATATGTAAATTTCTTCTTCTATTTATTTATCCTTTGGGATTGAAGTCGATGTACAGATATTCACTATGCTGTAAAATTTGAATTTCACCATAAAAATTTATGCATTTATGTGCTTGACCTAACTGTCAAGAATTCAGGAAAATATTATAGGATATTAACATTTAAATTGCAGTATAACTAAAAAAAATATTACGTAAATTTTGGTGAATAGTTTAGAATGCATTTTCCCATCAAATTAGCATGTGAAAAATTATGAGTGCAGGTTGCTATTAAAAATGGAGCGTGTTGTGAATCCCGGTCCTGGAGTTGGTACGCTTCTTCGTATACGGGATGATCATAGGTCTGAGTGGCTTTGGAAGGGAAAGATAGATATAGGATCATGTATGAGGCCTGACCGATTGGGTAAGGTTTGGAAGTTATTTATTTCACACCCACCTCCCGATCGTGTTGCGGAGTATTTATCTACCACTGGATTACTTAATGTGGTAAAAATCGGTAGGATACAGTATGATCATTCACTTTTGACTGCCATGATTGAGCGATGGAGGCCCGAGAGTCACTGTTTTCATCTACCTTTCGGCGAGGTCACTATCACGCTACAAGACGTCCAAGTCATGTTTGGCTTGAGTATAGATGGCCGTCGTGTATATACAGGATGCCGGACAAAGAAATTACCCATGGGGTGCTATTCTTCGGCAAGTGACGGGATATGATGGGCCTATTGAAGGCAGGAGTTTTGTGAATATCATTCGAATTACAGACTTTATTAGACAACAGTTAGTGGATCATCCCATAGCAGATGACACTCCCATTGAGATTGTTGAGCATATTGCCCGACTATACATGTTTGTTATACTAGGAGGGATTTTATTCCCAAACACATCGGGAGACGTCATCAGCCTATGATTCTTATGGTTTGTAGATCCCATCCATGATGTCGGTAGCTATAGTTGGGGTAGCGCAGTCCTAGCATACCTATATAGGTCACTTTTTCGGTCATCCATCAAAGAAACGAGTGACTTATGCGGATTTCTTCCTCTCATTCAGTTAATTAGTGGCTTATGTTACATAATATCTAAAGCATATTATTTTTGGGCTAACTTAACTAATTTATTTTGTCCCTTTAAGATTTGGTGTTGAGAGAGGATGCTTCCTCTACAACCAAGGTTAAGTGACTCGGTTGTTGATGACCCATTACTCCCATACGCCAGAAGATGGACGAGGGGGGTTGATCGGGATATTGAGACACACCACAGTATTATCCCAATCAGAGATCAGATTGACAGAATGATGCCTGAGCAGGTAAACTTTACTTTTTATTTTAAAGTACAATTTTATTGTAGTTTTTCCACCTATTCACCTATTGCTTTGTTTCAAATCATGTACAAAATTGAATTTAGCATTTAATATAATTT
This sequence comes from Capsicum rhomboideum, assembly GCA_031232105.1. NCBI lineage: Eukaryota > Viridiplantae > Streptophyta > Magnoliopsida > Solanales > Solanaceae > Capsicum > Capsicum rhomboideum. Next base: position 19,745,417 of record CP124714.1, read on the forward strand.
GGAATCATTTTTCTGTTTACTTTCTTTACAAATACCAAGATTAACATCATCCAAGTAACTAGTTAAAAAAAATAAAATCAGTCGTTTATCCACAATTGAATAAAAACATGTATTCGTTATTTTGACTTTTAAAGATTAGGGAATATCATTCTTTAAGAGTCACCAAAAAAGAACACTCCCTAGAAGTATATTTTCAATTGTCAACAATTTTATATGTTGACACTTTGTACACTCACATACAATATGTCAACTATTTAAATATATCTACATGAAATATATAAACATATGTGTACACTCACATACAATATGTCAACTATAAAGTTTAACCAAACGTACATTCTTTTTTCTATGACTCGTTATAAATGTTTTTTAGTTAGTATTATTAAATCTGTTTCACGTACATTCAGTAAGCTTGTCCAAATTAATCGATCTTATATATAGGTTGTGAAGCCACAATATATTGCTACGTAGATCAATCAATTTTCATTTAGTAGTTATTTTTCTATGACTCGTTATAATTATTATTAGTATTATTAGATCATGTTCTTAAGTAGATTTAGTAGTACATTTAGTAAGTTATTTTATATGAACATCATGTTCTTATTTAACCTTTCGAAAAGGATAATTTTATTGTGTTTCCTTACTGTAATTTTTATTGGCATGATCAAGCATATATTGCTTAGCGCAAAATTACCTAAATGTTGAATCCTGATTGTGTTAATTTAACATAGTTTGTGTGGACACCGTATGATGAAATTTTGCATACACTTCCCCCATGCTGCACGGTTGACCAGAATTTATGGACTGTACGAGTGCCTATGCTTTGCATAGAGATAGCTGAGTTCCACGCACCTGATCGGGTGATGCGACGGTTTAATAACCCACAGCATATACCCGAGCCCCCAGGGTGGGATCTCTGGCACTTTTGACATGATCATCGTAAGAGGTTGGATCAGAACGTCCTTGAGATGTTAGATGGTTGTTTTGATCAGTGGGACTTCTGGAGTGAGAGATCTATCAGGCCGATTACGGATGCTATAGAGTCAGATTATACATAGTGGTACTTGGAGCATGGACGGTTGCTGATAGGCAACCCCGCATTACAGGTTATTGGAGCACCAGGGTTTGTTCATAGTGCCGGCAGTTGTGCTGCGATGTCGAAAGGACTCCATAACATACTACAGGTTCCTTTACAGTGGCAAGAGGATCCTGCCCATGCATCGTGTGGCAGTACATTACATAGGATGGTTATGGACACACTACAGGAGGCTAGGGATCCCGTACAGCCAAGCGGGCCAGTTTTTGCAGGAGAAGCCTTGTTTATGAATACGAATGCTCGAGGTGGTCGACGTGATAATTCTCGTGGTCGAAAACCTCGTGATGAACGTGGTAGAGGACGAGGACTTCCTGCTGGCAGACGCCGAGGCACCGACGCTGTTCTACATTCTTTACTTGATGAGCCATTACCGGCCACTCCTGCAGGTCCATCTACTCAGGCTAGTTCAGACTTTGGGGTTATTTACCCCATGCCTTGGGATGTTGCACAGACGGGTGCAGGCGAGAGGCCTATGCGGGATGTAGCGGGAGTAGCACGTTTGAGCTACGGATCTGCTATTGGCGTTGATAATTATATACTGAATATGACGGATATGTCGGTAAATAATATTATTTATTTAATCCACTAAAAAGTTATTAATTTTACTTTAATGCCATACTTCTTTTTCTTGTAGGGCCCATCTGGTACACAAAACGTTGGTGACCATACACCTGTGCAGGGTAATACTGATTTTCAAATTCTAATTATTTTAATGATTTGTTTGATCATGAGCATGTCGAGCTGCATGATATGCCCACTTGGATCCTGTCCGCTAGACGACGATTGACTATACGTTGTCCGCTTCGGGTGTCAATCAAGTTGAGACATAGGTTAATAATTTTTTTTTGTTGATTCCACAATTTTTAAAATATTTTATAGTTTACTTGTTTTTTACCTATTTGTTTAGATTCCGAGTTCGTGTCCAGCAACCACTACTGATCAGACTGACGAGGCCGATAGCGTCCCGGCATGTATCGCAGATTCGATTTTGGCACAGGTCTAGTGTCACCTACTGTTTAAATATATTATTCACTTTTAGTTTTAATTAATGAATATTTATTATTGTTTAAATTTATTTATTTATTACCTATTTGTTTAGATTTCGAGTTCGTGTCCAGCAGCCACCGCTGATCAGGCTGACGAGGCCGGTAGCGTCCCGGCATGTACCACAGATTCTATTTCGGCACAGGTCTAGTGTAACCTACTATTTAAATATATTATTCACTTTTAGTTTTAATTAATGAATATTTATTATTGTTTAAATTTATTTGTTTTTTACCTATCTGTTTAGATTCCGAGTTCGTGTCCAGCAGCCACCGCTGATCAGGCTAACGAGGCCAGTAGCGTCCCGGCATGTACCGCAAATTCTGTTTCGGCACAGGTCTAGTGTAACCTACTGTTTAAATATATTATTCACTTTTAGTTTTAATTAATGAATATTTATTATTGTTTAAATTTATTTATTTTTTTACCTATTTGTTTAGATTCTGACCGACCATACTAGCCATACCGACCCTACGAGCCACGCAGATATCCTTCAGGCATCGATTCGAGATCCCGTTGAAACACAGGTTTAATTAATTAGTTATGTTATCTTATTTCTTCATTGAAAGTAGCATTAATATATTCCTACTAACATAATTATTTGGTATTAATTTCTTTGTTAGGTTGATGCTATATCTCCTGGAGGTTCATCTCCGGAGAATTTCGTTACGGCAGATGACCAAGTGACACAGAAACCTGGGAAGAAATTGCCTGTTAAGAGGGTTAGAAATCAACGAAAGAAAGAACGGGGTGAGTCGATTATTGCGGTAAAGAGAAGGCGGGATGGCGATGAATTTAGGCCAATTAATGTTCTACTACCATCAAAGGGGGGTTGTGGAACATAGTATTTCATATTAGTTTCTCTTGTATATTTATTGTTTTGTACTAACTTATTCCTCTTTGTTGTTTTTTATATTAAGTATTATTTTTTTCATATCGCAAACAATGTAAATATATCATTTGCATATTGCAGTATTAACTTAATTTTAATAAAAGTATGGTAAATATGCGATATGAATTTTGGCCACTTAATATTCATTTCGAATGTTGCATTTTGCAAATATATAGTTGAATATAATTATTTAACTTTTTAGTGAAATTTTAAAACTTGTAAAAGAATTTGAAAACGTAACAATTTATTCCGGGCTATGGTTAGTTCATTATATAAACCACTTTGCCCTAGTGCATACTACTGTGAGTCATAAATCATGTCTCAAGTCTCTGGAGTGTCGATGTCCTCTATCCAAGCAGATATATGTTACTGCGGAGATCGGTGTAGAATTAAAACATCACGGACTACTGAAAATCCAGGTCGATTATTCTGGGGTTGCAAAGTTGCTCAGGTAAGATTGTTTTCTACCATTCTAAAAGGGCATAAGTCAGTAACCTATGGGAACTAATGTAATTATTTTTTCTCTTCAAAATTGTTTAGGCAAACGGTGGATGCAATTATTTTCGTTGGGAGGACAATTTTACAACAAACCGAAGGCCAGTGATGGAAACAGATAACATTACTTCACGTAACAATTTCAATGAAGTCAGAGAAAATCGGGATTCGCTTAGAACTTTGCTAAGGGATACCCTTCGGGAGAGAGACATGTTGAGAGAAAAAGTAAATGAGAAAGACAAAGTACTTTTCAAGTTATTTGTATGATTTTGGCATTGATTTTATTTTGGAATGCTATATCCTTCATTAGGTATTCAAATATTATGTAATGTTATTTTCCATGTATTTTTATTTCACTATTAACAAATGTTTCACTATTAGAAGGATATTGGAACCCACAACCTGGCTATAAAAAGACATGATATAATATTTTGTTCACCTTAACTTTGGTAATTCAACTACATTATGTATACAGTTGTTGTACCATATGAATTAACCGATATACCATAGAAAAAGTTTCTACTTTATACGACACATTATACCACCATCGGTCATAAATAAGATGGAAAACAGAATAAATTAATCCGATATATCATTCGGTGATTGACCGGTCAGAAAAAGATTCTACTTTATATGACACATTATACCACCATCGGTAATAAATAAGATGAAAAACGGAATAAATTAATCCGATATATCATTTGGTGATTGACCGGTCAGAAAAAGTTTATACTTTATATGACGCATTATACCACCATCGGTCATAAATAAGATGGAAAACGAAATAAATTAATCCTACATATCATTCGGTGATTGACCGGTCAGAAAAAGTTTCTACTTTATATGGCACATTATACCACCATCGATAATAAATAAGATGGAAAATGGAATAAATTAATCCGATATATCATTCGGTGATTGACCGATCAGAAAAAGTTTCTACTTTATATGACACATTATACCACCATCGGTCATAGATAAGATGGTAAACGAAATAAAAATATTCGTCATTAACAATGCATACAAAAAAACAATTCAAAAGTTGGTTTGATTTACGAACAGAAAAACGAAAAGGAAGCTCTAACAATCCAAAACAATTTTTTGGTTGCTACACCAACCTAACAGGTAAAAAATGGTATGGAAAACTTTGCCCATTTCTAAATAAGCCTATTTCTATCTATTACGATTTACATGTTGCTGAGCACGTCATTCTTGGAGAAGCACAATCCAACAAACCAGAGGGTGTTAGAATTTGGGGTGAAACACTTCAGTGGTCCGAGCTATATTCAAAAAGATGTGATTATGAGGTCTTATGTCGATGACATGGTTTGACTGTACCACAGGCTATTTCAACGACTTTTCAGATATATAGATTCAGGGATGAACCAGAAGTTATTGAATATTTGAAGAAGGAAATACATGAAATGAAAAAATCATTAGAGCTCTACCACGCCTTAGACGATCTTAACTATCAACGAGCTGATGAAGAAGCACGCTGGCAACTACTAGAAAATCAAGACTTGCATAGGGATGCCATCTATCCTGTATACCCAACAGTTAACGAATGGTTGGGTAGAAAAAAATATTTACCACAAACATTAGATTTTGGAGTAGCATATTGTTGTATAAATCAGTTAAGTGCTTCTTCGGAGCCTGCTCATAAAATGAAAGAAATTTGGGATATGAATTATAGCGATGAAGATGAGTTAGATTTCGTTCCTGAAACTCAGGAAGGGTGATTATTATGAATAATATTTTTAAGGTGTTATTGACGATAGCTAGTAATTTATAATTGTTCGAAAATTCAAAGCAAAACAAATCATTCACAAAAATAAATTGCATAGACATGACATCAAAAAAATTATTACATCAGTACATAAAAAACATTCGACAAATGATGAAAACTAGTACAACAACGTCAAGTACGAAAAGTACTACCATCACATGAGTTATTTCTAACTTGAGATGAACTAGCGTTCCTATCTCGCGAAGGAAAATTGCGCTTATCGTGACCAATATGTTTGCACAATGAGCACTTTCGAGAGAGTGTAGTTGGCGGAACGTCCATTTCATTGTGTATGTGAGTCATTTTTTTGGATCCTAATTTTCGTAAAAATCTTTTGTTGGCTATCATAGTAAAGGGACTTAGAGGCCAATACGACTCACCACCAAGCGGATTGAATTGTCTGGAGTACGCTTTTACATAGTTGCGCACACTATATTCTTGTGCTATGTGATCCCATGCTTGATATCCAATTTGGTCAAAACCCCTAATAGCATGAGAACATGGAATGTGAAATGACTGTCATTTACCACATTGACATATTCCTTGCGACGCGTTAACAATGTGCTTATTTCCACCATGACCATGGTACCTACATGTTTGCACCTCAAATATATTTTCCCTTTGCTGGTGATAGTTAATGAGCGTTTGTCCCTCTGACTTCTTACGGTTATCCTCAAAACGCTTGAATGGATTTGACATCCATTTTTGTTTTTTCGATATTAACCGCATATCATAAGCCGATCTTGTAACAAACCGAGCCACAACTTGTTTATAAGTAAGTGTCACCATCGTAGTAATTGTAGGCCCCTTGCTGATTTTAGGATCCCGTTGAAGGACTCAGAGTTATTTGTAGTCATCATGCCCCATCTCCTACCACCGTCCTGGTGCACTGTCCATTTTTCAAGATCAAACCTCATTAACCATGCATAGGCTTCCTCGTTAATATGTTTGATCTCCTTCATTTTTTCCAAAAACTTTTTCTCTTGATGGTGTGTTGCAGTTGCCCATAGAAGATTGTTTAGAGTAGCATTTTTGAATTGTTTTTGAAAGTTAGCCTTCAAATGCCTTAAACAATAACGATGGTAAGCAAATAGGGCCTGCTAATTAGGTGAACTATACAAAGTTGAAAGAATTTCCTGATGCCTATCAGATAACAGTGTTACGCCTCTACGGCCCCTGACAACATGCTGATGCAAATGATTCAAAAATAAGGTCCAAGACTCTTTGCTCTCATTCGCAGGTATTGCAAAGGCCAAGGGAAATATAGAATCGTTACCGTCCGTTCCAACTACAATCAATATTTTCATATCATATTTTTCGTACACATGTGTTCCGTCAATTGATATCACAGGACGACAATAAAAAAATCCATCAATACATGGCTTGACTGTCCAGAAAACGTAGTTGAATACATCTTCAGAAACATTATCATGCCGCTCTAACTTCCATTCAACTACAGTTCCTAGATTGTAGCATTTCAAAGCAGTCATATACCTCGGCAACTGGCTGAAATAGCCTTCCCAAGTATCATAGATCTTTTGAAAAGCACGCTTGCGTCCAAGATAGGCCTTTCTTCTACTTTTCATTTTTCCATATTATTTAAGGACACCTGTTTGGCAGTCTTTGATAGGAAACCTGACATGTATGAATTGTATTAATTTTTAAAGAAAATAATGTAATCCTTAATTAAAGTTAAATGATATAAGAATGAATTAGTACTTTGGCATTTTTTCTATATCAGTGAGGAGAATGGAAGCAATCATCTCGACATTCAGGTTGAAGTGACCTTCACGATATGTACCCATATTACACGTGTGTTCATCATGGTATGTCCCAATTGTCCACATATTAGTCTCTTTGGACTTATAATTCGTGGCTTTAAATTTACACCTTTGATCTGCACGCCTACAACAAATTCGCCATGATGTTTTTGTCGACTTAGCGACATGGTACTCCCTCGCACTCTTTAAGTGCAAAAGATTAAACGCCATTTGCAACTCCTTCTTTGTCTTGAACAACATACCTTCTTCAAGATAAAAATTACTATTCATAAAATCTTACGATTCACGCTACGTACCTTGTGTTGTATGTGTATCACCATGGGTATCCATAAACACATCTGGACCATCTAAGGGATGGTCAAGAAACGGAATTTTACAATAATAAAATTCAGGCATATGCACTGATGGAGACCTGGCAACTAACTGCAGATTTACTGGTGGCAAAGATACTTCCGCATGAATTGGAGTCATCGACATAGATCTTGGTGACCGATTTAAAATTATAAATTCATCATCACTGGATGACGCTACAAATGGGAGTTCATCTTCAGATACATCAGCATTAGGCAAATAATCACTATCACTCTGTGAACTTGATCGATAGTTTGGTTGATCAACATCATTGATATTTGTGGGAACATTGGGCTCATCTTGCGTTAGATTTTCCCTATATGTTTTAAAAAAAATATATACTTGTCACACATATTAAAATTACATAAATTAAACTTCAATGGTGGACGTACAAATAACAATCAGCTACACCAAAACTAGACGAGGCATGCACATTTGAGGATGTTCCAGCATTTTCTATCAAGCAAAATTGTGACAATTGTCCAAAATGGTGATCTTGTCCCTAACTTGGAGCAACATTCATCTCATTTTGAGGTAAACTGCTATAAAAATAAATAATAATCAAACACTAAAATTGATGAAAAAAAGAAATTTTTAAGTTGAAATAACACAAATTTTATGGACATTACATGTCATTTTCATTAATAGCTTCATTCAAATCAAAATCATATCTGCCTGTAAGAAGATTTTGGTATTGAGTTATGTGAGGAAAATAAGATGACTGAGTTACAGGGACTGCATCAACACTGTTATGATTTTTAACTTGAGGATGGACATCATTTGGTATAGGAGAACGCCGACGACGAGTCGTACGCTCAGTCCGAACATAGACTTCAAGCACATTTAGTTTGATTTGATCTATAAAGTCATTCGGAGAGCTTAAAAAATCTCTCAACGAATCATCATCAGTGATAATCCACTCACCAAAATTGACCTGTCCGTGTAATAAAAATGACGTCGGATATTTTCCAGTTATAATCAATGTATAATCTGCACTATTCAAATTCATCCTTTTATAAAGTGAATCACATAATTTTTGAAATGAAAGATTAACTGGATATTTAACATTGTATTTCGAGGGGCAACTATAATGTATGGTGTTTCCGTTATAAATAATGTCACCATTCCAAAAATAAGAAACTCTAACTTTTGGTTCCCAAGACATTTTGTGTGATTGAAAGGAAGAAACATATATTGATGAAAATGTTAACATACTGCCATGTTTAAGACCTTTTTATAAAGTTTTGGAAGGAGCTTGGAGAGCCAAAAGTTAAATGTAATAAAAATAGAAAACGTAATTATTTAGTCCATTTTTATGAAACGTCAAATCAATGCCGACATTATATTTAACCCGTGACAAATTCTGCAAAAAGACTGCACAAAGCAGGTTTTTAAAAACGGAATAAATAATTTTGAGTTATTTAAAATAATTTTTTTTAAATAACCCGGAATTAATAACTCCGGGTTTCAAAAAAATTTATTCAGAACACGGAATTATCGTGTTATTTTTTTTAAAAAAAAAACTAGTTACATGGAACTTTTAATTCTGATTTGAAATGTAAAAAAGTTTTTAGTTATAAAACGGAACTATTTGTTCCGGGTTCCAAAATATTTAATCCGGGTTAGTAAAAAAAATAATTTGCAAACCGGAACTAAAAGTTCCTTGTTATTTTAATATTTTTTTAAAAAAAATAGCTCGGAACTAATAACTTCGGATTAAGAATAAATTAATTCAAAACCCAGAACTTTTAGTTCCGTTTTATAACTCGGATGTTTTTACTCTATTTTTTGGAAATATTCACTGTTCCTGACAGTCAATGGGACGTTAACAAAAAATGATAAAACGGAATAAAAAATTTCGTTTAGCCTATTTTGGTTACTAACTAAATCAATGGCTTATTTATGTCACTTTATAATTATTATGACTCAAAATGATCGCGAGTTCGGGGAGGAGACGTGCTCATATTGGTTGCAAAATTCTAGTCAGCTTAACAAATTACAAAATTTCTACTCTTACCATTGCAAAGAGGAGATTTATTTTTTCTTTTAAATAATTGAATATTATTATTATTATTATTTATATTTAATAGAGAGAGTAAAATGTATTTTTATTAATTAGGTTCCTAAATTTTAGTCCACTTAATAAATTTTGTTCCTAAAAATTTTTGTTGAGTAATGATAATCGCAAATCCCTAAATTTAAGCCTACTAAATTAGAACTAAATATTTTTGGATAAATATATAAATATTTAAAACTATTTAATAAATCTAATCTGTTATGCATTGTAATTATTTACTTAATTTTATAAATATTAGAAAGTAGATATATTTGATGTAATAAAGAGTATATATATAAATTTTATAATTATTATTATTATTATTATTATTATTATATATATATATATATATATATATATATGCACTTATTCCTTAAATTATTTAGTTTGATGTAAATATTTTCTTTGTTCATTTTTATTTCTTTCTTTGGATTTGTCTGACCCTTAAGAAATTATAAGGCGAAATACATCGACGGCCCCGACCTTAAGTTGGCATCAACTTTCACTTAGACACATCAAGTAGACTTTGTTCATTTTAAACACCTCATGTAGGATTTCGTTGTGTCATTTTATTACCTTTTTGATAATCAGCTAAAATTATAATGTGTGTAATACACTCGCAGCTAACATGGCATGATGACTAATTAAAAGGGAACATATAGCATTTGAGAGTAAAATATTAATTTAAAAATAAATCATAAGGAAAAAAAAAAAGAAAAAAACTAATTTTCACAAAAATAAATAAATAAATAACCTATTTTCTACACCCTACCCCAACTTACCTCTCACACAGACACCCCTCTCCGCTACCTTCCCCTTTCTTTACGGGTGGCACTGTCAGACCTTTTCCCTCTTGTTCTTTTTCCACTTTTTTTTTCTTTTTTTTGATTTTCTTTCGATTTTAAGGAAAAAGAAAACTCTCCACTTCCTTCCCCCGCCCCCCGCGTTCTTCTTCCAGTTTTTTTCTAATTTTCATTAGATTTTAAGTCTAATTTTTTTGTTTTTGTTGTAGATTGGGTTTAGATTTTCTGTAGATTCAATTCGGACGGCTATATCATCGATAATGATTTTCTAGCAAGGTTCGACAAAGATGATAGAAATCTTTTTTCAATTTTTCGTGTTTTATTCGTTTATATTTTTATAAAAAAAATTCAAAATTAGTATGAAGATTTTTTTAATTTTGTTCTTTCATTGTTTTGTAAGGTTTTCCATCAAGATTTTCATTGTGGAAGTGGAGTAGGTGGTTGGAGGGATAAAGAGTGAAGAGAAAGAAGGAAACAAATATTTTTTTTACCAAAAAAACCTCTTTATGTGCTAAAAAGGGGGTGCAACACAGACAATACGTCAAGTCAGCAAAAAGTATCAAAATGACATAGCAGATCCTTATTTGAGGTATTTAAAATGAATAAGTTTTACTTGAGGTACTTAAGTGAAAGTTAGTGTCAAACTTAAGGTGATCGTCGATGTATTTCGCCAAATTATAATTGATATGAGTATGTTATCATGATACTCATATTAATTGATGTCTAGTGTTACGTGTTGGAAAATAATTTAGGTAACTAATCTTAAGAATAAAATATAAAAATAAATCATTGTCTTGTTTTGATATATTAAAAATGAAAATCTATTTTTAAAATAATAAACAAGTAAAAAGTGAATGGAGGAGGGAGTATCAAATTTGAAACGTATCCCATTAGACCTTAGAAAAAGTCTATAAAAGCTTAAAGCAAAAGGGAGTACATAAGTGAGAAATCAAAATTTCCCCAAAAATACAAAATCCCCTTATGCTATCTATTTCCTATATATACGCCTAACTGCTAAGTTGACTATATATAATATTCAACGTCATTTCAACTTTTGATTCCCCTACATCTTTAGAGTTTAAAGCATAGATCCAATTATTTTTTTATTGGATTTCAATTGACTGTCTATGATTTCATTGCGTGTACATTTAGAATTTTAATCCATCTTTGTTTCTTGATTTAATTTCCAAATATAGCTTTCACATTAGATATGAGTGCTTTGGCAACTTCTATTATTCCATCAAAACTGATCATCCCTAAAAAGGAAAGCTCTCTTTTTGTTTACAAAACAAAAAAGGGACACTCGAAAAAGAGCCAATCCATAGTTCCTGTAACTATTCTTAGTTATCTTTTTCAAACAAGTAATTAGGTGAGATATTTTAATATTATGACAAAGTGGATTTTCTTTGTTCTATTTCTTTTTTTCTTCACAGCTTTTTCTATGGCAACAACTTCTCCCGTTGCTATATTGGCTTCTTATACTACATATTATTTGTCTACTTTTATATATTTTAGGAGGGTAATAGTTACACTTCAAACAAGGACAGGGGGATAACAAGTTAATTTAGCTGTGTAAATTAAATGATCTTTTTTGGACAAGTGTAAAGAGTAACTTATTCATTTTTATCTATTTTAGTTGAAGTTATTATAAAATGATATATTTAGTTTAATTTACTCTTCTTATTTTGGTGTAAAATAAGACTTTACACGTTGAAATAGACATATTTAGTCATGAATCATTTAGTTTACATGATACACATTATTCATATCATCTGGTTATAATGATAATCAGGGGCGAATTTATGTATAAAAAATGGGTCACGGGAACCCGTGGTCATCCGACTAAACTCGGTATATTATTTGTATAATTCTTAAAAATATATCAACTATTAATTAAAGGAACCCATGCTCAAAATGTCTAAGATGGTTCACTGGTTGGAGGGTTGCTGTGTAAGTTCCTAATCGCGGGTTCGATCCCCAGCAGCAGCTCCATCAGCCCTTTTTTTTCAATTTAAAACATTTTTTTAAAAATAAATTCTAAAGCCCTAAAGGCTAAAACTCAAATGGCGGCCTTTCTTTTTGAACACATGGTGTTTTCTTTTTCAATTTAATTGCAGCAATAGTCTCCTTTTTCATTTTATATTTCTACCAAAAAAAAAAAAAAGCTTAGAACTTCTCATTGAGCCAAAACCCATTTTTAACAAGTAGCCACTAAAATTAAATCAGAGAAATCTTGTTTATTTACTTATGAAGCTGACGTTTTTTTTTTCCTATTGCTATTACAAGTGTGGAAAGAGTATTCTCCTCAATGAAGCTCATAAAAAATTATATACGTAGTAGGATTGGTGAAAATTCTTTAAATGATTGTTTAGTTTGCAAAATAGAGAGTAAGACATTTGCATCCGTAAGTAATGATACTATTATAGATTATTTTCAAAATATGAAGTCTCATAGAGTACAATTGTAAGCTATTGATATTTTTTGTGATAATGTAATTAATTATCTTTTGCTCGCCAAGTTGTTGTCTTTATAAAATTTTATATGTTATCTTTAAAGCAATGGTGCACCCGTCTTCTTGAAATCCTGGATTCGCCTCTGATGATAATCATGATCTTGGATGGACTGTAGTTATGATAAATGCAACGATAGTCACTTCGTTCATGTTAACATGATCGAAGAAAAATGAGAAAGAGGAGGAAGAGATATTCATTTAGGGGAATAAGGATAAAAGGGTCATTAAAGAGATACTTTTTATTTTTCAGAATTTTGTTTTTAAATAGAAATTCCACATAAGCAAATGTTATTTAAAAAAATAATTAAATAGGTTGAGTGACTTTCTGAGTAAAAATGTGACAGTTGAGTGACTTTCTGGAATAAAAATTCATAGTTGAGTGACCATTTGAGTTATTAACTCCAATAAAAAGGATTAGCAACTGATTTTGTTGTTCATCTACTGAAGTTGTCCGTAGTGTTTAGGAATATGTGTGTCTATATATAATTCGAGATTGTGGTTTTTGAATATTCACAGTGTCTTGCTTAGATTCGCCACATCTTGCTAGAGGTTAGAGGAGGATTCAGATTTCAGAATTTAAAGTTTATCGATCTTTACAACAATTTCAAATTTCATATAATATTAATTGAGTTCACAATCAAATATTTATATATATATATATATATATATATATATATACATGGTCTAAATAAAAGCTACTGAGTTCTCGTAAACCCGCAAGTTGTTATTGTTGGAAAACATATGCACAGCAGAAGCATTCCAGAAACATATTGCTTACATAAATAATAGATAACACATACTTTTATTGTAACACCCCGTACCTTTCCGAACTTATTTGACCACCTTAACATTTATGGAATTATTGAAACTTGAGATAGTTGGTCTATTACACACTAACTTTATTGGGCTAAATTAATATTGTGCTATTGGGCTCAATTGAGGCCCAAACAATTAAGTAAATAGGACATGGCCCCAAAAGGAAATGATCCATTCTAGATTTGACCAAGAAAACACTTCATCTTTGACCAAAATTTTGGCTAAGGATGACCATAAAGAGAGGTGATTTTGAGCGACTATATAAGGCTAAAATTCAGCTTTTATTCACCATAAAACACTTGCAAAATTCTAGATTTTTCCAAGAGATATTTCTCCTCTCTCAAACCCTAAGCAACAACCCTTTGGACAAGATCTTCTCCTTGCAAGCCTTGGTAGGTATTTACTCTTATGGTTTAATACATTATATGCATGAGGGGTTGTGTAGATCATGTTGGTTATGTTTAAAGGTGTTGTGAAACAATTCACTTTTGCTTCTTTATTAAAGGATTTGCCTTCTATGTGGTTTAAACTTGAAAGGGAACTTAAGGTCTTGAAGGGAGTGAATTTGATGGATGAAATTTCAACATGTTAGGATGTGGTTATGTACCTAACTTGTTTACTCCTTGTGTATAACATGTGGAAATGTTGTTACGAAATTGTGCATGGAACTTGTGGTGTAGTGAAGGGAGAATATAGTTTTGGTGATGTTCATGTGCATGATGAAACCATAATTGTTCCTTGGCATCAAATTTAACCTAAAATATGTAAAGAGAAGCTTGCTTATGGCCATGGACCATTTATTACAAAGATGGACCCGAAAATGACTCATTTTAGCCAATTCGGGCATCCGGCTTCGCGGATGAGCCACCTACCCGCCCATATGACTTCGCAGGTGGCCCTGGATAGGGCCAAAAGGGCACCTACGGCCATACCTCACCACCTGCGGGTGCAGGTTGCTCTGTAGGTCCTTCCAGAACCAGTTTTAGCTTGTTTTTGCTTCTCTTTGACCCCCCCTCCCCCCAAGGCCCCCCTACCCTTCTTAGATGCATTTACCAACTCATGGTACCCTTTGAAAAGCTCTAAGGGGGTAGTCTGGAGGCATTTTGGATTGTACCAATTGTGGATTATTTTTAATGTGTTGTTGTGAAAGGTATTTAGGTGACTTGATGGAGTAAATGTGATGATGTGTTGAGGAGGAGATGTAAAGTATAAACTTGGTGTGAATTCCTATCGGTTTATGATAGCTATGTTGATGTGTGGGCTGGGTTGGTTTTTTGGTATGGTGAAGCAGTAAAATGTATTGTCGAAGGATGGAATGAAGTTATATGGCAGTCGAGTAGTTTATTATCACCTTGTGAACTTGTCATGTAGTTGACTTTTAATGTAAGCTCCATTATGTATTCATATTGTAGAATAACGCTTTAAGGAAGAGCTGAACTGTTACAGTCACACGTTGGACGGATAAGGTATGTAGGGTTATTCTTTTCGTTTCCTTTGGCAGCACTTATTGTTCTCATTGTTACCGAACTTGTTTCCACTCCGAAATGTTCTAAAGTATCTCATTTCAGGTTGTTAGCAATTGTATTCACATGTCTCTTATTCATTGACTATTGATTCAAAGCTCCAATAATGTTTTGACCACCAATGTATCAATCTCAAAAGTAAAGAATGAAGTAACGCATATATGGTTGATTGTTGAGTTTAGGGGGCAGTTCTGGGGGCGAAAGCCTAGCTCGAGCCAAACCTGATTTATTGGATACAGGGGGCAGCTCTGGGGGTGAAAACCTAGCTTGAGCCGAACCTGATTTATTGATTATGGGTGGCAGCTCTAGGGGCATAAGCCTAGCTCGAGCCGATCCCAATGTTATTTACCACTGATCAGTTGGTCCCTGGCATTGTATGATTGATGATGATATTGATATGAACGTAAAAAGAAAGTAATGAAGGCAATGTACATGGTTCCACATATACAATACGGTGGTTTATCAATATTGTTCATTCACTTGTATTTGATTCCATTTGAGTTTCTATATTTCATACAGTTACTTATGGCCTTACATACTCAGTACATTCTTTCGTACTGATGTCCCTTGGGGGACCTACCTTACTTGCTGCAAGCACAGGAGCTAGTAGACCTTCACAGTAGGACACAGGTCGTCTGCAGACTATTGGTGAGCTCCAGATTGATTCGGGGCTTTTGGAGTCACTTGTATACACTTGTTTTGGTACTGTGTAACATTTGTATAAAGCGGGGACTTGTCCCGACTTTAAGCTTGGTTATGTATCTATTAGAGGCTTTGTAGACGTTATAAGTCGAACGAAGGAATGTCTTACCCTTTTGATGTGGTGGCCCTAACGGCCAAGTTTCATATCTATTTGAATGTCTTTTCATAACTTCCATCATTGATATCTTGTATCTACATGTAACAGAATGTTGTTCATTTAGTGACATGCATATGAATGTATACGATCATAGGTTGGTTCTCTCGGGCCTTAACGGCTTCGGGTGCCAGTCCGCCCCAATGGGATTTGAGGCGTGACATTTATGCTACAACACATACAATCATGCTAGAGCGAATAAACTTGCTGAAAATTAATTCGATAAATACCTCTTGAAGCGTGGACACGTATCATCAAGCAAGTATGCAAGTCCGACTATGGTTCTGCAGTCTTCTGCAGTGATCTCAAATTAACAACCAAACTCTCTCAATACTTGGGTGGGCAAGTATCGAATATAAAACTTATTATTTTTCTAGGTTAGGAGAATCCCTACTTATAGATATACTTTTCCTAGTCCAAAAAGGAGAACAAAAACCCACTTGTTTTCTTGTTAGAAAACAAATGCCTGTTTTTTCTTTTTTCCCTAGAAAATAGAATTCTGAGTTCTAGTTAAATATGTCCACTGCAGGGACCACAAAATTAATTACTGAGGCTCCCTATTATGGAAATAATTCAAAAATATAATTCTGATTTGAATTATTCTTACCATAATAAATTACAAATCATTTCACTAGAAATTCGTAATTGCACTCCTCTATTTATAGTGTGAAATTCCCCATTAAACACTTATGTAATTCTCTATGTTAAGATTACAGATACTATTCAATAAATTAAATTACGGACGAATTCAATCTAATGATTAATTTTCTTTAGAGCACTGTTAACTTATTTCATGTGTCGGATTCATAAAATTCACTTGCAAGATTTGACACAATGAAAACTTATAAGCTGCTCAAAAAGACATATCATCAATCTCTATATTGAGACATGGATTCTATCAACTAACTTATTATTTCACTAATATATATTATTATCATTCAATCTACCTGGCATATTGACCCATCTCAGGATCTCACCTTTTAATATATCAAAATGATAATTAATATATATAGCCCATAATAGTTATATCAAGATTGAGAATATGAGTACATTTAATAGTTTAGAGAATATGTTTTTTGCCAGTCAGTCTAAAACATCTATCTCTGCTCGGTCCCGTTCAACACATACAAAATGCACTAGCACAAGAAGTCGGAACTACACTGTTCCCATAATCAAGATAAATTATATTTAATCTTGTGCTATAATCACATCGATGGCTTGTCCAATTTTCATCCTAGATTGTGAACAAAAATCTTTATACTTATAAGAACTGATGATTTAATCTTTTGTGTATAAGTTAAAACTCTATACACTAAATCATCTACTATATAAGTAAACAGACACATAAACGAATACATGATCTATTAGATCTTATTAAAATTGATTTAACAATTGTTCTATAATAAATACTATATCTAAATACATGGTCAATAGTATATATACCATGATTAATAATATATATCCCAAAAATTTCCCACTTAGACTTTTAACCATCACAATTGTTAAAATATACTATATCTAAACGTATGGTTAATAGTATATATCCTAACAATCTCTCACTTAGATTTTTAACCATCATAATTGTTATAATATACTATATCAAAACACATGGTTAATAGTATATACCTTAACAATCTACCACTTTGATGTTTCACTTTTGACAATGGATAGAATACTATGTCTTAACACATGGTTAATAGTATGTAAATTGACAATCTTCCACTTAGACTCTTAACTATGCATTTACAACTTTCACAAATAATCCTTTTATATTACTTATCAAAAGGATCTGACCAAGTTGTTTTCTTATGCAACTTCGTATAGTAGTGCTTCGTCATAACTCATAACTGATCGATTTAGTACTATATCTTCGAGTATCCTATCATGAAATACTCCATGAGTGTGAGCTCTATCATGAAACTCTCTCAAAAATAAGCAACAAATCGATCCATGTTATGATTCTCCCACTACGACTAAGTACTACTGCTATAGTTATACTTTCATGTTCCAGAATTTTAATATTTTCTTCAAAATCTTTCGGTATTGAAATATTAATGACTTCTTCATGAAGTGTTCTTTGCTCACATCACTCCCACTACTTTGAGATAGTAGATTTTTTTATGTCTATTAAAGTTTCTTCCACTACTTAAATGCAATGGAACGTCAATTATGACATGTCGGTTAGATGTTCTTATTGAATTTTTAGATGACTCATTTGTTATTTCTTTTATCAGTTCCTGTAAAACTAATTTACTTCTAGGAACATGGTTTATTAAATGATCTTTTTTTAAAAATCTGGTATTTGTGTTAACAATTATCTTATTTTCTTTAGGACATTAAAATAAACATTCTTTCATTCTTTTTGGATATCCAATAAACACATACATTTTTAATTTTAATTTGTTCATGCCTCCCTTTCAGCACGTGTGCTAGACAATTCTATATCCGAGCCTTTCCCAGACTAGACTTACATCAAATCTATAGTTCTATAGTTGTCAAGATACTGACTTGGAAGAAACTAAATTCAGCATGTAATACACAGTTCTTAAGATATATTCCAAATTAAAAAGAAACAACTATGAATAAGTCAATCATTAATCTTATCATCTCTGTAAGAGTTTATATCTTTTCTCTTTTACACCAATATATTATAGAGTATCAGGTGTAGACAATTGAAATTTAATCAATCTATTGGATAAGTGATTAATGAACTCTTCAAAGAAGTATTCACCACTACTATCAGATCGCAATGATTTAATATATTTTTCATGATGATTTTCATTTTTGTCTTGAATATCTTGAGTTTATCAAACATTCAAACTTATGAAGCATCAAGTAAATATATTCATATCATGAGTAATCTTTAGTGAGTTTTCCACAATACTCAAAATCACCTCTCGCCTGAATGTTCATGTTACCACACAAATCAGAATGGATTAATTCTAACTTATCACTACCTCTCTATTATTTTAAGAGGAAAGGTCTCTTAGTTATTTTTTTACTTCTTAACAGGACTCGCAAGTTGGTAGTGTCTTCACTTTCGATGAACTTTAAAGCCTATTATATTGACCAACCTCAAAGTGCTATCTAGAAAAAATGACATAGACGCTAGTGTACAAATAAGTTTCATTCAATTCTAAAGAATATATTTTTCTTCTGAGACTGATTAATATTTTTCAATTCATGAGAGATATAGCAATAATTAAGAGTCAATGCATCAATGTACAACAAGAGATAATATTTATCAAACTCAATAACTCAAGAGTTACAAGAAAAATAAATTAAGTATCCATCTCTTATTTAGTTAGACACTAAAATAAATTTTTTCTAACATAAGACACATGTACAATGCATTATTTAGGTTAATGTCTTATCTCTGTCAAAAGAAATTGTTAAACAGTAATAAATGGGTTGATAAAGTCTATAAAGAACTTGAGATATAACATATTAAACAGATCATAATATATCAAATAAATCGAATAATAAAATTCAGGGCTCATTAAGTATATATGTATTCATGCATCTTGAAAAGCCAATCAATAGGATTGGAGGACTACCCGTGCAATATATATATACAATGACTGATTATTCACTCCATAAACTTTTACATACCTAACTCAGATGGAGAGTCTACTGTTAGTTTAAGTCAAGTGAAAATCAACTCTAGTTACATTGGTCCAATCATATATTACTCAGTTTAGGAGAGTTAATACAGATTATCAAAACTAACAATTAAATACATAGTGACTTATATTAATTTCACCTGATATGGAGGAAGGTCTAAGTCAGCACATGAATTTAATACTTCACTATTATTTAATCTCAATAATTATGGGAACCTATCACCAAAAATGACCAAAAATTTATCTAAACCACCCGAATCGTAAAAAAAAAAAAAAAGAAGACATATTTCTTACTAGATCAGTTTCAATAAATCTACCGAATTTTAGATCAATCAGAGAATTTCTTTTTTTTTTTCAAATTCCAAAACCATGATCAATTCGGTTGAAAATGTTGTTTGGTCAAAATAAGATTTAAAACTTTTTCGTTAAGTAATTCTTATCACATATTATCATTAGCATACTAATATACATGAATTAAGAATAAAGAACAAAATTTTAAAATCTATTTACATAATCTCAATGTTGTTTTAAAAAAAAACATGTTTATGTAATCATTGAATATTAAAATTCAAAACACACCACATAAATGTCCATGCATTTTGAACGACAAATTTTGTTAGAGAAAGAACTATTCATGTAACATACTTATGTGATGTCAGATATTCACTCCAATAAATATCGAATAAAAAGTTAACTCAGAAGAAGAGTAAATCGTAAAATTAAACAGAGTGAATGTCAATCTCATCATCCTTAATTCCATTCATTCAATCATTTATTACTCAGATAGGGAGAGTTAATACAGATTATCAAAATTAAAGATTATATCTAGTGACTTGTATTAATTTTATCCGATATAGAGGAAGGTTTAAGCCAGCACATGAACTTAATACTTCACTAAAATTTAGTCATGAAGACTATAGAGAAAAATCTCTATCACCACTAGATCATAGCCGAGTTATTTTTTTTAAAATGAATTTTTCAAAAATAAAATTATCCAAACACCATATAAATGACTTCGAATGTCAAAAATGGTGTCAGATCATTTTTGATGAACCTATTGAATTTTAGATCAATTAGAGTTCATAAATAATTATTTAAACTCCAAAACTATGATTAAACTCAAATTCAAGGAAAAATAATTAGATCTATAGCCTTATCATATATCAACTCATGTTCAATCATCATGTGTGATCATGTACCAAATTTAACATAAATAAAATCGATATAAAGGATCAGTTTTAGAAGCTAGATCATGTTTTAATCCACAAGAACAACTTAAAATCCATCCAAACAACCTTAAAACCGCTTAAAAGATGACGTGAATCTCTAAATCAATGTGTATCTCTTAATAATAGATCGTTTCCGGTGAACTTATCAAATATTAGGTCAATAGAAGTTCACAAAACTCTTTATCTCCAAAGCTATGACCAAATTCGGATTCAAGTGATTTAAGCATCTTTAGGAGTTAAACATATGACCTACATTCTTATGATATATCAAATCATGTTAAATCATCATGTGTAATCATGTTCTTAATTTAACATAAATATAACTGATATAAAGAATGCATCTTTTCACATTTAAATCAAATTTTAATCTGACTTACCTAACATCATCTAAACGACCTCGGAATGCCGAAAAACAACATTACCATTCACTAGGTAATTTTCGATGAATCCATCAAATTTCAGGTCAATTAGAGATCGTGAAATTTATGATCGCTAAAACTATAACCAAATTTTGGATATTATGATTTTAGGATAGTTAAGGATTAAAATAACCTGATTTAATTTTTCATTCACCTTTATAATTATCCCATGAGCACAAGGTATACAATATGTCAAACACACAACACCTAGTTACAATAAATTGTCCTCACAATTAATACATCTGAGAATCCAACATATCATGTTTCTCCCTTTCGATTGAAAACCTCAATATCTCTTCTCATGAGTTAATTAAGTACTACTAGTACTAGGTAATAAATTTTCACCATCGATATGCACTCATCAGGACAATTTATACATGATACATTGAGCATATTCTAATGACTCAAATAAATAGATCATCTTCATAGATCCTATTTATTAATCATAATTCTCAATGCATGTATTAATGTAATCTCACATGTACAAAACTTTAAGAATTTTTAATAATTTCAAATAAACAAAACCACTTTAATGGTAGCCATTTATTAATAATAAAATTCTTAATTTATACATGTTCGTGTACATCTAAGGGCTAAAATAATAATGCCTATACCTACGCATGTTGCTTCTGTGATGGTCCAATCGAAACAAGACTCTTTCAAGTCCCATGTATACTATCAATAGGAGAAACAACAAACCGTACCAGCACTTCATCCCTTTTTTGCTAATTAATTATTAGGCAACAAGGAAAAACAAAGTTTTCTAATTGAATGATTATATTGAATATAGTGGTTGCATTCACCCTTTTGATCACGTGAGCAAGTCTCAAGCAATACTTTTGGGACAATCCACTAACAATTAGATCAAAAATCAAATCATGTCACTTAGCCATATAGTATAACAGTTATCACGAAAACCTTATAGGATCCGATGTCAACGTCCTATAGGAAGCAACAATACCTTCTTTTTTTTTTTCAATTAACTCAACCATATTGATACTAATATATGTCATTGACATATGCTGGGCAAGAAATTGCTTTCTATCGTGGTTGGCTTCGATTGACAAAACCAATTTCTTATCCTCTTGAAATTCAAAAGTCGCAAAACTTGGTTGACCCTAGCCAATTGCCGCCAAACATCGACGTCAAGCACCAAAGTTCTTGACATGATTTTTAGCGAAACATATGTGTAATTAAACATATACATATTATCTAGGTTATCGTAATTAAACATATACATATTATCTAGGTTATCTATTGAGATGCAAGTGTGGCTCATGATGTCAATTGTTTGAAAACATATGTACATTGGAAGCATTCCAGAAATATATTGCTTACATGAATAATAGATAACACATATGTTTATGCTACAATACATACGCTATGGATGGTAATGGCTCCATTTTTTTGTTGGCTTTTGCAATAGCAGCGAATGAGAGCCTTGATACATGGACCAAGTTTTTGAGCGATTTGCATCAGCATGTTGTGTGTGGTCGTCAAGGTATTACGTTGATATCTGACAGGCATCACGGCATACACCTAATTAAATGTTAAGTTGTTGGGACAAACTATTGCTATAGTGTTTTGAATAATATTTTGGAGAAAGCAATATTTGACTTATTCAAAAAAAAAAGTTACTACAAAACATAAAAGAATATGTGTATACATGACAAAAACGTTTCAACAAAACAATTTCATTTCCTTTTATTTTAGTAAATTTTGGTTTTGATTCTTATGATATATGACTAAATACAATAACGTTCAATTAGTAAAATGTACGATTGTGGTCCCTTTATGTAGGAATATATTATATTTGAACAATTCTTAAAGTTATATTATCGTCAAATATAGAGTAACAATTCAAATTTAACAGAACAGTTTTAGTTTATAAGCTAAAAACAAAAAAGAATAATTATAATATTCAACTTAATCATGAGGATCTCTATTGGAGTAGGTAAAATGTCCAGTACATATACTACTACTACTTGAAAGTGAAAATGGAATTGACAAAATTTTTCATTAAAAATCTTTGAATCTTTTGGCCTCCATATTGTAGGAAAAATTGAATGAACGACATAAATTTATAAAAAATTCGACAGAGTTTCCTTTGTTTTTAGGCAATCTCAAAATTTTACAACAGACAAACAACCCCACACAACAAAGTAGAATACTAACATGGCACAACATGACACTATACAATAAATATATGGCCCCACACGGCACTATACAATAACAATATGGACCAACACGACACATACATAAAAATATGGCTCAACACAATACAATACACTAAAATTACTGCCTCACACGACACGATACAAAATAAGCAAACTTAATATGATGGAACATAAAGAAAACATACCTATTCAGACGTCAAATGATCAAGCTGATCTCTCATGGGGACTAGGGCGTGGTGTACCTCTGAAACTCGTTGAATCCATCGCGTCCACTACTTCCAACTCCAACCATATGGCATCAACGACTCATCCTCGTCAATCTCCCTAAGCGGTATTGGCTGGTAGGGCAGGACCCTCTCCCAAGTCCATATCTAAACGTTACATAAAAGTTAATGTTAACTAAACTAACAAATAATCCAATTGAAGCTAACATAATAAGATAAACTACCTGGAGGAGAGGAAAAAATCCTCCGAGGCCACTCCCGTTAATAGATACCCAACAAAGAGACCAGTAAAGAAAGGCTAGAACAACGCTGCCCTAGCTGTAGGTACCTGTCTGGTCGAAATCAATAAGAAAGTACAAGAACCGCAAACTCAAGGGATGCCCAAATGTGCTCAGGAATAGGATCGCTCCTAAAATCAACAACATGTATAGTCGAGTGATCCTCCGAACCCTATTATCAGTAGTGTCGTCTGTAATAGGATGTTGATCTAGCTGCTGCTGAATATACTCGATGACTACACCTATACTAAGACGGCTAGTACCCAAAAAATCCCCCTGTGCAAAAGTGAAACCAGTGTGATCTTCTAGCAACCTAGCCCAATTTGAATTACGGTGTAGTAGATCTCGATATATCACGGGCTTCCCCTCAACACATAGTCCAAATAAAATCTAGATATCCTGTAGGGTCAAAGTGCCCTCTCCAAAGGGTAGGTGGAAAGTGTGCGTGTCTGGCCTCCACTTCTCAATCATGGCCGTGACGAGTTTATGGTCAAGTTGTATCGTACCCACCCTGATGATATCCCATAAATCCGCCCTGGATATATACTCTATGACGCGCTCATGGGGGGAAGGGGTTATCAAAAATCCTCCATGCAACATCGACTATTTTCAGAGACACAATGTCATTACTATCAAGTTCCTCAGTCCACAAATCTTGCGACCTGTTAGTCGCCTGTAGTGTAAGTAATGACCATTAAAGGGCCCAGGATGTAAGATCTGCTGCATAATATAGACCTGTACACCAAATTTCATTAGGACGAAGATTGTAAAAAATGTCTTTATACTATATAATTATTTCACATAGTATATACTTTTGCTTCTCATTCATTTCGCATATATATTATACCTTTTCAAGTTCAATCTAGAGATAATGTTACAATTCTGACAGGAAAAGTATTTCTATTATCATACTATATTATAAGTGAAAGCTACCAAGTCAAAAGTTAGATTCATTGATGAATGCTTAGTTGCAAGTTTATGCTAATTTATTGTTTTGCCTGCAGTTTATGGATAACCAAGGCCTCCTCATTAACATAAACTAAAATAACTGAATAGAGGCAAGTTATTTGATGATTCTCCTTTAGCATACACTACAAGCATGCAGTACCATTGTAATTTCTAGTAGGAGTTTTCACTATTGCAACTCAAAAGTTCACCTTTCTCGGCTAGATATCATGAGTGTAGCATAACTGTGTGGTGAGACTAATAATTTGATTACTTTCTCAGCTACTTTGTTTCATTCGGAGTCATATCTAACAGTGAAGCCTTGAAAGAATAATTTACCAAAAAGTACAAAAAAAATACCTTAATTGACATTTACTTGGGGCGAAACTGAACAATACAATCGTCACCTACGCGTTGAACACACCTCCAATACGTCTTTTTGTTGACAAAAACGTGTGATTATTAGGGGGTGGGGGGACCATCAGACTTGGGAATTTTAGAGAGAAGGTGGGGGGACTGAATTTGGGGATCTGAAGGTGGGGATTGAGTTTGGGGGATTTAGGGTTAAAAGGAGATAGTGCACTATTTTTGTGCACTGTATAGTTTTTTTTATATAGTGCACAAAAATAGTGCACTATCTATTTTTTTCATATAATGCACTAAATGTGTGCATTATCTATTTAAAAATATATAGTGCACTATTTTTGTGCACTATATGAAGAAAAAAAATGGTCAGTGCACTATCTATTTTTCTACTACTTTGACGTCGTTAGCCACGTACCATTAAAGAAAAAATAGGATAATGCACTATTTTTATGCACTATGCCTATGTTGATCACTTTTTAGACACACGACACAGTTTGGTCATTTTTTAGTTCCGTGGCATATTTTGGTAGCGAACTCAAAGTAGTGCAACTGTGGTCTCAAATTTAGTAAATTGATTGTTGAACCTGATTTTACTTTGGCCCTGTGGTAAGTTTTAAATATAGGGATTTTTCTCTTTGTGCTATCAAGTTTTGGAGTTCTTAGCAAGGGTTTGGTATAAATTTTGGATCGAATTTTGAAAATTTATCTTTAAACATCTGTTTAGTCATGAAATTTGAAAATTTGTTCTTCAAATATTTTCAAGTTCCCAAAAATTGGTGCAGATAGGTGTTTGGGACTTCCACTCACAAAACTTCAAATTCTTTCCAAGTAAAATACATGTACAAACACAATGTTAAGTTCCACAAATCACAACTTCAAAAACCTAATTTTTTAAGTTTCAACTTCAAAATCTATGACCAAAAGAGAGCTTAATTAGCAGAGAAGGGAGAGAGGGCAGATTAAGTTCTATGCACTAACAATATATAGATGTTTTATAACGTCAAATTAAGTTGATCGATACCAAAAAAGTAACTCCCGTAGGAAACCTGACATGATAACCTAAAAAATAAAGTAATTATCTGTAATATCTAGTTAAATTGCACTAATAATGTAAAAGATTATTATACTATCATTATATATTACATATTCTATTTGAATATGCACCAGGTTTTGAAGGTATTTGTTCATGGAGATGGGAATTTACTTAAGAATTATCCAGAGTTGCAAGAAGCATTGGTTTGGGTATATTTCCACCCAAATATTCCAGAATTCAACAAAGTGGACTGCTGGGGTCCACTAAAAGAAGCATCCTCAATATCTTCAACTACTTCATCTAGTGAATTAGGTGAGGCCCAAATGGATGATAATACAAGCAATTGCAACTTGGATTTGCCAGACATGTCAAGGGTCTTGTCCATGTTGCTCCCCCTCAATGAGCTTGACTTCTTGGTCCTCATCATCCTCACAAAACCCAAAGAAATGATTCTATATTAGTCAACAAACTTTACAAGATTGATGTATTTTATTGTCATTGTAGGATTGGGAAAAAAGATCGTAGTAATTCTTTATTCTAAATGTAAATAATTCAAGTGTCCATAGGTTAAGAACAAAAAAAGAATTATTCTAAATGTAAGTAATTCAAGTGTCCATAGGTTAAGAACAAAAAAATAGCCATTTGGGGATAAAGATGGTGGACGCTTTTTTTAAGAAAATAAATATATTGGAGAAATTCAATGTGGGCTTCTAACCCGAACTCAAGTTGGCACATAAGTTCAAGACTCGGGGAACATGGACTTGGCCCTTTACCCTCCTCCGAACTTAAATACCATGCTTTGTATGTGACAGGATACGGATCATGATCATGTGTTACGTTCTTACCACTGAATCAAAACCTAAGGGGCTAAAGATAGTGATATATTTTGGCTAGGGGTGAACAAAATCAAACTGAAAACCACACCAAATAGCAAATCGAGTCAAATCGGAAAAAAAATCTGACTAATCCGACTATGATTAGTTTGGTTTAGTTTTCACTAAAAAGGTCAAACCAAACTGAACCAACCCGATATTATATTTTTACATTTTTTAAAAATATTTAATATATAAAAATATTTACTATGATGTAATTTATAAATATTTTCTAAACTTTTTCATTGTTTTTATCTATCAACATATTATTTCAAGTTTAAATTTAAAATTTTGAATGGTCCAATAAATTTTATAGCCCATAGATATTAGTAATTCAAATAAAGGAAAATCAATATCTAATGGGAAAAACTACATGGCTTAGCAAACATAAGCTCCTAATTATCCTATTTAGCCTAAATTTCAATTAATTACAATTCATAGCCTCTCTTGCCAATTAAATACAATCCATAGCCTCTCTCCTTTATTTTCTCTCTTTCTCCATCTTCAATTTCTCTTTTTTTTTCTTTTCCAGTTTTTTTCTTCTTTTTTTCTATTCCTTTTTTTTTTTCATCTTTGTTTTTCTTTTTTCATTTTTATTTCTTTTTTCTTTGCAGTCTTTTTTTTGTATTTTCTTTTATCGTTCTTGTTTCGTTTTTTTCCTTTTTGTCATTTTTTCTCCTTTTTTTTTGTATTTTCGTTTTTTTTTCCTCGTTTTTTGTTGTTGTTATTGTTGTATTTTATATTTTATACTTATTTGTATCATACTATATATTTCAAATAAATTTATTGTTTATATTTGAATAGTTTAGCCGTGAATATGTATAATTTATCTTTTATATTTTTCTACAAACAAGTCTATGGATTAATTGTATTTGCTTGAGTCTAAAATATACAAATATGCAATGTGTCATTAAATGCAAATGTATCGTTAGTATTTGTATGTCACATTTATCATTTGTATTTATATATAAATAATTATCATTTGTATGGGTATAGTTCAAGTTGTATAAATATGTACCATTTGATACAAATATAACATTTGTATTTGTATAATTTAACATTTGTATTTGTATAATTTAACATTTGTATCAATAAAATAAAATTAATTTCAATGAATATAAATACAAGTGTTCATAGAAAGAAAAATAACAATTCTTTTTCAATTGTTTAAAAATATAAATTATTCTGTCAACTACAAATTCAAATACAAACAAATGAAATAAATGAAATTACAAATACAAATACAATATGCGGTCAACTTACAAATACAAATACAAAATAGTTCTTTAAAAATATAAGTGCATCCATGAAAATAGAATACAAATACAAATACAAATACAAACAAAATGAAACCACAAAATACAAATACAATATACAGTCAACTATAAAATACAAATACAAAATATTTCTTTAAAATACAAGTGCGAATTGTATAAAATATAAATGATAGTGTGAATTATAAAATACAAATACAAGTGCGAACTATAAAATACAAATACAAATACAAGCGCGAACTATAAAATACAGATACAAATACAAGCGCGAACTATAAAATACAGATATAAATACAATTGTTCAACGAATAAAAAAATATTAATGAGGGTGCGAATACAAATATAATAAGCAATTATGGTATTTTCGTTATCATCCATGGCTTGTGCTCGACGTAGTCATATTTTTCGAAAATACAAAAGATATAAAATAGAAAAAAAAATGAGAAAGAAAAAAAATACAAAAAATAAAACCAAAAAAAAAAAAAAAAGAAGAAAGAGAAATAGAAGCTAGAGATAGAAGAGAGAAAAAAAATAAAAAAAAAGTGAAAAGAAAGAAACGAAAAAAAAAATATAGGAAAAAAAAGATGAAAAAAAATGAGAAAGAAAAAAATGAAAAATAAAAAAAACAGAAAAGAAAAAAAAGAGAAATAGAAGTTAGCGATAGAAGAGAGAGAAAAAATGAAAAGAAAGAATCGAAAAAGAAAAAATAAAACGAAAATAGAAAAAAGAAACCAAAAGGGGAAAAAAAGAAATGATGGTTAATACAAATATAATGAGCGATTATGATGTTTCCGTCCGACCTAACCATGTTTTCCAGAAATACAAAAAAATATAAAATACAATAAAAAAATAAAATAAAAAAAGATAGAAAAAAAAAAGAAAAAGAAAAAAAGGAAACTAAAAAGGAAAAAAGAAAAAAAAGTAGAAGAAATAAAAATATAGGCTAGAGATAGAAGAGACAAAAAAAAAACTAAAAAGAAAAAAATAAAAAAGAAAAGAAAAGAAGAAAAAAGAGAAAGAAAGGTTATGGATTGTAATTTTGAAAGTTAGGCTAGGGGCACTCCCATTTTGCTGAAACATAGACTATTTTTTGTAAGTGCCCCAAGCATCAATGGAAAACCAAGACAATGAAATATGGGATGGATGCAAATTGCAATGCTCCATGGCGACAATTAGGGGTGTACATGACCGGGTTGGTTCGAAATTTTTAAATACCAAACCAAACCATTTACGTCAGATTTTTAAATCTATAAACCAAACCAAATCAATAAAATTCGGGTTTTCCATCTTTGAATTTTTTTGGGTTTTTCGAGTTTTTTTCCGGTAAAGTGTTCAAACAGACATATAATTAACTTGTGATTTAAATATTTCTTTAGTCCTAACAAGATACAGCTGTAACGACTCATTTAGTCGTTACTAAATTATCCATGATAAATTCATGAAAATTCTTAATTTTCATTCCTCAATATTAACTTGAGTCCAAAATAACCATCATTTTGTTCATTGTGTCACCTCAAGCTTTCCAATGAAGATTTTAGTCTTTCGATGTATCTAGATAGACTCAAGCTTGATGAATTTAATTATTCATGATTACTAATATCAATCCTTTAATTTGGAAGTTCTTTAGATATGAATTAAGGTCGTACAATATCCCTAGCACAAAGTTAAGTTGAAAACTTTTTTACCGATAGAGTTTCGATATGGGTTTCTACTAGGGCCAACTTCAAACAATCATATCTCCTAGAATATAAGCATTTAGGGGGACCAAGACCCACCAAATCAAAGTTCTCTGAGTCTTCTTTCCAACGCAATAAACTGTTTGTCAATCCGAGTTCGAAGTAAAAAGTTATAGCCATTTTACCAACCACTGTTTGGACGGAATTGAGAATTTCGCTGTGGCGAGAATTCTGGTGGTATTTAAATTAGCTTTAGTCGATTTTCAGGTATTAAACCCCAAAACTTCATTCCCCAGCCCTAGAGAGGTGATTTTCCAAGGTTTAGGGTGAAAATCCTTCGTGGAGGTAAGTTTTTCCATCATCTTCTTTGTCTTTTAATCCTTTAACATCCTAGAATTATTAGAAAGACCTTCAATGGTGAAATATTGGGTTAGAACCTTTAATGATGGATTTTTGGAAAAAACTTATGGGTGTTCTTAATATCACCTAAAACTAATTCTAGATTATAAATTAATGATTCCTAGCATGAACTTGGTAAACTAGATTATGTATTTTGTTGGTTGGAAATCTTGAATTCCATAAAGATGAGACCTTTACCATAAAGACTCCATTAATGGAGATGGGTTAAGCTTGAAAGAACTAGTTAATGGTTAATTGACCTTGGGGAATGATATAGACCTTGAATTAGGGTAAAATTAGTGGGTTTGAATTCCCAAAGATATTTATTTAAAGAGTAATTAATTAATTACTCTTATGATTGCTTGATTGTTAGATGATTGATCATTCCGAAGCATGAATAAAGGGAAGGAGAATCCTTGATATGGCTTGTTGCTTCAAAAAGATTTGCGTCCAGATAGGCTAGGTTAATGAGTAGAAGACTGTGTTATTTCATATCTTCATAATTTAGAATTGATAGGAGAAAGAATGTCTAGTCCTGCGGATAAGGAGTTGAGGTGCATAAAGACATAAGAACTTTACTTTAATCCCGAAAACTATGTTATTGATTGATTATGTGATATTTATGATATTATGTGTTATGTGCCCGAAAGGGAATTGTTATGAATGAAGTATGTGGACAAGATGTTTCTTAGTTGTTCTAGTGATGAACCTAATTGAATTATAAAGGTAATAAGTTACATATTGTGCCATGATAATGGTGAGGCCTAAGGGATGGATGACTTGAATCATTGTTAGCATTGTATTATGCGGAGAAAGGTAGAGAATAATGATAGACTTGAATATGCTAGTTATGGGTGGTGGTGTTAGAACCCAAGTTGTGGTATTTGAGGAGGTAGTGATAATTGAATAATCAATGAGCAATGAAGGCTCCAGTAGTGACTTGTATGCTTAAGTATTGCATTGTGATTTATTTTATGACATTCTTGATTTGGTATTGATAAACATACTTTATCTATGAGATGCCCATGAGAGGCTAAATTGATGATAATGATGATTTATTGAATTGTGCCTATGAGAGGCTTGTTTGATAATGATAACTCCTTGAATAGATGCCATGAATGGCTTGTTGATGATTATGATGAATTATTGAAATAATGCCCGTGGAGGCCCAAAATGTTAATAAATGAAAGATCTTGATCCTTAATGGTAATGTGATTAAAAAGAATGTCTTGACTAAAGAAGACATGTGATATACCTTCATACAGGTTGAAAAGTGAAAGATAAATATTTATTAAGAACTGAAAAGTGAAAAGATTGTTAGTAGTAATGTGGCCGACATTAAATCCTGGTGTTGCTACCTTATTATTTTCTCAAGCAATGTGGTCGATGCTAAATTCCGGTATTACTACCTTATTGATTTCTCAAGCAATGTGGCCGATGCTAAATTCCGGTATATCTACCTTTTTGATTTCTCAAGTAATGTGGCCGATGCTAAATTCCGGTATTGCAACCTTATTGATTTCTCAAGCAATGCGGCCGATGTTAAATTCTGTTATTGCTGTAAGACGTGATTGGATCGGGTGGCACGAGACGGCATGGTAATAATAATAATAATAAAGAAATTGATAATGAAGTGATTTAAAGTGATGAATCCAATGAATAATCCAAAAGAAACGATCCCGAAGTTTCAATAATTGAATTAATCCTTCTCCAAGAGTATCTATAAAGTTTGTTGATGAGACTTGAGTTTTCTTGTGTATTTTACTGAGATGTGAGTTTTGTATTTCCTACTTGATTGTATCCTTGAGATTTATTGTGTGGCATGTACTTGAAAAAGTGAAACTTTGTGCTTACTTGCTATATGTTGGTCGACTTGCTTTATTTATACTTATTGTAATCGTGGCTTACCCGATTGGCTCGTTATTATTCTTTAATGTTATAAGAGAGTGCTTGGTTGTTAGCCCTAGAGTTGTGTGAGTTGTCTATGATTACTAGGTTGATCCTATGGATGTGGATAAAGGAAGAGATAATGCGAATAAAGGGGTGATAGTGATGGTTAAGTGTTGGATTATGGTGGATGGTGTGAATATAATCTCGTTAATAGAGTTGGGAAATTGTAAATTATATAGGCAAAGTGTTATAATGGTATTACAACCTTAATTGAATTATATTATATTTTGGATGTCATGATTTCTTTTCTTTGATTCTATTTTATGATTATGTGGACTAACACTGGTAGGTCGATGATGCCTACCAGTACGTGTGTTTATACTGATCCTACTCTTCTACATCCCTTCTTGGGGTGTAGACTGGATGCAGGTTAGTTTGCAGTTACTAGATGGATGGCGATATTCATCACGAACTTCTGCACTTCCTTCCTGACAGATGTTGGAGTTTTTGTGTTATTTATTTTATTGTTAGTCTATTCTATAATAGGTAACTCTTGTACATGTCTGACCAGGTGTTGGGTAGTGAAGGACAATTGTAAGAAGTTTTTGAAAAGTTTATTTATTGGTATTTAATTTACTTTGTTATATTTAATCCAGTATTCTCTTAAAAACAGAAGTCTTCCGTATATTTTTGGTTGGGTGATAAGGGTTCTCCTACCTACTTGGGATAGCGTAGGTGCCTGCACGGTCCGTTAGTTTGGGTCGTGACAACAACTATCTTAGGTGTTTCTTCAAAAAATAATACTAAATATTAAATAGAAAAATAAATTTAGGTTATATATTTATGCAAAACTAAAAAATAAATATCCAACATCATTGTCATTCCTAGTGTTTAATTGAATATTTTTGTTAGCATTAGATAGGGAAACTTTCAGAAAATAGCCTAACTTTCAGCAAATTGGGAAGCCAATAGCCTAACTTTCAAAATTACCATTTGTAGCTAATGTATCAACTGTATGGAACTGACTGTATTCGATATAAAATATAAATACAATGAGTAATTACATGCACCAACCTTTTTTTTCATTTTTCTTCTTCTTTTTTTTTATACTTTTTGTTTCTTTTTTCTTTTTTTCGTTCTCTTTTTTTCTTTTTGTTTTTTTTTCTCTCTCTTCTATCTCTAACTTCTATTTCTCTTTCTTTTTATTTTTTTCCTTTTTCCTTTTTTTCTTTTTCTTTTTTATTTTTTTTATTTTTTTATTTCTCGTTTTTTTTCTTTTTCGTGTTTTTCTCTTTTTCTTCTTTTTGTTTTTTTTTTCTTATTTTTTCTCATATTTTCATTTTTCTTTCTTCATTTTTTTTCCTATTTTTGTTTTTTTTCATTTCTTTCTTTTCCTTTTTTTCTTCTTTTTTTTTTCTCTTTCTTTCTTTTTTCTTTTTTGGTTTTTTTCTTTTGATTTTTCTTTTTTATAATTTTTTCTTTCTCATTTTTTTGTTCTATTTTATATTTTTTATATTTTTGAAAAATCTGGCTACGTCGAGCACAAGTCATGGATGATAACGAAAATATCACAATCGCTTATTGTATTTGCACCATCATTTATATTTATATTTGTTGATACAATTGTATTTGTATTTGTATTTTATAGTTCGCGCTTGTATTTGTATTTTATAGTTCGCATCTATATTTGTATTTTATAGTTCGCACCATCATTTAAATTTATACAATTCACTCTTGTATTTTAAAGAACTGTTTGTATTTGTATTTTATAGTTGACTGCATGCATATTGTATTTGTATTTTGTGGTTTCATTTAGTTTGTATTTGTATTTGTAATTTCATTTGTTTCATTTATTTGTAATTGAATTTGTAGTTGACAACATCATTTGTATTTTTAAAGAATTGAAAAAGAATTGTTATCTTTCTTTCTATAAACACTTGTATTTATATTCATTGATACGAATTGTATTTTATTGATACAAATTGAATAATACAAATGATAAATTATACAAATAAAAATGTTACATTTATATCAAATGATACATGTTTATACAACTTGAACCATACGCATACAAATGATAATTGTTTATATACAAATACAAATGATAAATTTGACATACAAATACTAATGATATATTTGTATTGAATGATACATTGCATATTTGTATATTTTAGACTCAAGCAAATACAATTAATCCATATACTTGTTTGTATACAAATACAAATGATAAATTGTACATATTCACAGCTAAACTATTCAAATACAACTAATAAATTTATTTAAAATATATAGTATGATACAAATAAATATAAAATATAAAATACAACAACAAAAACAACAACAACAAAAGACGAGAGAAAAAAAAAAAGAAAATCCCAAAAAAAAAAACAAAAAAAAAAGGAGAAAAAATGACAAAAACGAAAAAATGAAATAAGAACAAAAAAAAGATGAAAAAAAAAAAGACTGCAAAGGAAAAAGAAATAAAAACTAAGAAAGAAAAAAAGATGAAAAAAAATGAAAAAGAAAAAAGAGAGAAAGAAAAAAATATATATAAAAAAAAAAAAAGAGAAAAAAATGAAAAGGAAAAAGGAAACAAAAAAGAAAAAAAAGAAAGAAAAAACAAAAAGAAAAAAAGAAGAAAAAAAAACTGAAAAAGAAAGAAAGAAAAATTGAAAATAGAGAAAGAGAGAAAATTATGGGAGATAACAAAGGAGAGAGAATATGGTTTATATTTGATTGACAAGAGAGACTAAGGATTGTCATCATCATCATCATACCCAGTGTATTCCCACCAGGTGGGGTCTGGGGGGAGGGGGGGGGTAAAGTGTATGCAGTCCATACCACTACCTCAGATGAAGTAGAGAGGTTGTTTCCGATAGACCTCCGGCTCAGAACAGATAACAATAACAAACAAAAATCATAACAACCAACAACAAAAAAGGGATAACACATTGCTAGATAACTGAAGAAGCAAGACACTCACAGATCAACACTATATTAGTTATTCAAAATCACAAAAATCACCAAAACAGAGCGAACAAGACTCTACCTAAGAAACAACAGCCACATATACAAGCAAACACTCTTCCCTGCTAAAACGGACACCTTCCTACCCACTAACCTTCTACCCTAATCCGCGTCCTCCACATCTTGCTATCAAGGGTCATGTCCTCCGTAAGCTGTAACTGCTCCATGTCATGCCTAATCACCTCCCTCCAATATTTCTTCGGCCTACCTCTACCCCGCCTAAAACCATCCCCAGCCAGCCTCTCACACCTCCGTACCGGGGCATCCTCACACCTCCTCTTCACGTGTCCGAACCATCGCAACCTCACTTTCCGCATCTTATCTTCCACCGACGCCACTCCCAACTTCTCTTGAATAATCTCATTTCTAACTCTATCCCTCCTGGTAAGTCCACACATCCCTCGTAACATCCTCATCTCCGCTACCTTCAACTTTTGGATGTGGGAGTTTTTGACTGGCCAACACTCTACTCCATATAACATGGCCGGGCGGACGGCCACTCTGTAAAACTTACCTTTAAGCTTCAGGGGCACCTTCTTATCACACAAAACTCCCGAAGCGAGCCTCCATTTCATCCACCCTGCACCAATACGGTGTGTGACATCCTCATCAATCTTGCCGTTCCCCTGAATCATAGACCCCAGATACTTGAAACTCCCCCTCTTCTGGATGGCCTGAGAGTCCAGCTTCACTACCATATCAGCTTCATGCCTCGAATCGCTAAACTTACATTCCAGGTACTCCGTCTTAGTCCTGCTCAACCTAAACCCTTTAGGCTCAAGGATCTGTCTCCAAACCTCCAACTTATCATTCACTTCTTCCCGGATCTCGTCAATTAGTAACACATCATCAGCAAACAACACACACCAAGACACCTCCCCTTGAATACGCCGCGTCAAAACATCCATCACCAAGGCAAATAAAAATAGACTAAGAGTCGATCCCTGGTGCAACCCTGTCAACACGGGAAAGTGCACTGAATCCCCTCCTACCGTCCTCACCCTCGTCTTCGCACCGTCGTATATGTCCTGAATCGACCTAGTGTACGCCATGGGCACTTCTTTAGCCTCCAAACACCTCCACAGAATCTCCCTGGGGACTTTGTCGTATGCCTTCTCAAGGTCAATGAACACCATATGCAAATACTTCTTCCTCTCCCTAAACTACTCTACTAATCTCCTTACCAGGTGAATGGCCTCAGTAGTTGAGTGACCTGGTATGAAACCGAACTGATTCTCTGAAATAGTCACTACCCTCCTCAGTCTCAATTCTACCACCCTTTCCCAAACCTTTATAGTATGGCTCAACAACTTGATACCCCTATAGTTGTTGCAACTCTGAATGTCCCCCTTGTTCTTATATAATGGAATCATCGTGCTCCATCTCCAAGATTCAGGCATCTTTGCTGCCCCAAAAATGATGTTAAACAACCTTGTCAGCCACTGTATACCTGGCCCACCAGTGTACTTCCAGAAATCCACCGAAATTTTGTCAGGCCCAGTCGTCCTACCCCTACGCATCCTATGAATAACACCCTTGACCTCTTCAACCTTGATACGCCTACAATAACCGTAATCGTGACGCCTCTCTGAGTGTTCCAAGTCCCCCAACACGAGACTTTTGTCCTCCTCGTCGTTCAAAATTCTATGAAAATAGAACTGTCATCTCCTCCTAATGAGGGCATCCTCCATCAACACTTCGCCATCCTCCCCCTTGATGCATTTCACTTGGTCAAGGTCGCGAGCCCTCCACTCCTTAGCCTTGGCCAACCTATACAACTTCTTATCCCCTCCTTTCTCCTCTAAAGTAGCATACAAACTCTCAAAAGCTGCTGTCTTAGCCGCCGTAACCGCTAACTTGGCCTCTTTTCTGGCTACCTTATACTCCTCCCTACAAGTCCGCCTCTCCTCGTCATCTTTGCTCTCAATCAACTTGGCATAGGCCACCTTCTTAGTCTCCACCTTCCTTTTCACTTCTGCGTTCCACCACCAGTCCCCCCGGTGTTTGCCAGATCGGACTCTCGAAACACCCAACACCTCTCTAGCGGTCTCCCTGATACAACTGGCAGTCGTCTCCCACATACTATCCACGTCTCCTCTACTCTCCCAAGCTCCCATATTCGTGAGTTTCTCCCCTATTTTCAAAGCACTTGTCAAAGTCAAGCTACCCCACTTAATCCTGGGCCGATCCTCCACACCCTTTTTTTTCTGCCTTTCTTGATTTCCAAGTCCATCACCAATAGCTTATGCTGGGCCGAAAGATTCTCACTAGGTATGACTTTACAGTCTTTACATACCGCTCTATCACACTTCCTAAGTAGCAAAAACTCTATCTGAGTCTTGGCCACCGAGCTATGAAAGGTAATAAGGTGCTCTTCCTTCTTCGGAAAGGTCGAATTCACCACCCATAACCCAAAGGCCCTAGCAAAATCCAAAAGTGTGGTTCCTCCTTCATTCCTTTCCCCGAAACCAAAACCTCCATGCACCTCATCATAACCTCTCGATAAAGACCCAATATGCCTATTGAAGTCCCCTCCTACTAATAGCTTCTCAGTGCTTGAAATGCCTCTCACTACCTCTTCCAACACCTCCCAA
Organism: Capsicum rhomboideum; assembly: GCA_031232105.1. Lineage (NCBI taxonomy): Eukaryota > Viridiplantae > Streptophyta > Magnoliopsida > Solanales > Solanaceae > Capsicum > Capsicum rhomboideum. The sequence continues at coordinate 19,783,454 of CP124714.1, forward strand.
AAGCTGTTCTTCTCCTCCTCATCCAAGCTCGCTTGCGGCGCGTAGGCACTAATAACGTTCCACGTAAACCCTCCAATGACCAACTTAATCGACATCAGCCTATCATTGACCCGCTTAACCTCCACCACCTGCCTAAGCTCATCATCTACTAAGATACCTACCCCATTTCTATGTCTCACGCTACCAGAGTACCACAACTTATACCCATCCACGTCCCTCGCCTTAGAACCTACCCATTTGGTCTCCTGGACACACGCTATACTAATCCTCCTTTTTCTAAGAATTTTCAAGAGCTCTACGGACTTCCCTTGAAGAGTCCCTTTGTTCCAAGATCCAACTCTCAACCTGGAGGTTCCCTTATCCCACTTACCCTTAGTACTTCCCGCCCCCAACCCCGAACTCGACCCTAGGCCAGACCCTGAACCCTCCTCACCGTAGACCCAGGTCCTAAACCCGACCCCAACCCGGACCCCGACCTATGACATGACCCTAGTCTACCATCGACCACCACAACCACTACTCAATCCGATATGAAAGAGGGCGAGTAGGCTAAAGACACCACGAGAAAAAATAAAAGGTAAAGAAGCACGAGTCAACAGCGTATGCCAAACAGCCGACGACAATAGACCAAATTACTAAAACGCAAGTTTAGTCAACAACAGTCAATAACAAGAACTAAACTACCCAAGAGAACAGTAAGCCCACAAGAACAGTCAAGGCACGAGACTACCCAAAAAAAATAGTAGGCCCACAAGAAGCGTCAAGACAAAGAAACTAAGAGAGGTATGCAACAGGGGATATGAAAGAAATACAAATATGAAACGAGTACACCTGGCCCGGCGAGAGTGTAGAGTGAACCTCAATCTGCTTCAGCTCCCGCCCCTAAAATCGCCGAAAAATGTACGTCACGCGTAGCCTTCGAAGATGTGCGTTGCTTGTTGTACCTGAAAGGGGTTATAAAGAAAAGAGAAGAAAAGAGAGAAGAGAGAAGCAGGAAAAGGGTCGATCGGCACGCCGGAGAAGTCGCCGGAGACTGCTTTTACGGTCAGATCCGAGCCCTACCGTTCAGATCTGTCGAAGGAGAAGAGCGGAAAAACCTTTCCGGTGTTTGATCGGAGCAGATCCGCGTATCATTTCAGATCGGAAGTTCGCCGCAATAGTACTGGCCGGCGATAATGGGTAGCGGTGGTGACGGCAGCTACTCGCCGGCGACAACAGCTCCACCGGCAGCGGCGAACTGGTAAGTTTGATTCCGGCCGATCCAAATTGCAACAAGCTTGTTCAACTAAGTAAAAAATGATGTTAATAGGAGAAGCCAATTAATTAAAACTTAGGCTAAATAGGATAATTAGAAATTTATGTTTGCTAAGTCATGTAGTTTTTCCTTATGTTTATCAATCAAACAGCCGCATAAGATAGGAATTTGGACCAAACTTCCAGGGAACATGGAAATAGTAGCAAATGAAGGGTTGCTTGTGATAAAAATGTGCCACTGTGTACGTAGTTACGTACACCTTTGTTAGAGAGTGCTTTACCACTCAATGTGGGATTTTTCAGCACGAATCCAAATTTAATTGGGCTCCAATACGAGTAACGGACAACAGGTGAGAAACCAAAATAAAAAATAAAAAATGTGCCACTGTGTCTATTCATTTTACACCAAAGTATTGGACAATTGTTTTTCTCACCACCTGTAAAAGGCACAGTAGCTCAGTTGCCTTCCATTATCATTTGATTATTATTTGCTTTTATTTCCTCCCTTTCACATCTTTTTAAAGCTTTACTCTTTCAATAGCTTGTTCCATATTTTACTCTTTCAATAGCTTGTTCAATATTCAGTTTGTAGCAATGAATCAAAATGGAAGAAACAGAGAAGAAAAATCTTATTTACAAGAGATCACAAGTTTGCGCAAAATTGGATGTTCTCAAAACAACTCCCTCTCCCTCTCTTTTATATTACAAAACGCCCCGAGAGATGTTAATGAGAAATAAATAACATCTCCATCTGTACACTTATGATCTATTCACAAAATAATCACTCTCAATACATAATATTGAAAGACGATGGATATCATCGTATCAGATGCACATTAAGCTTTAGAGCTTCCTGTAACTCTTTCCTATTACGAGTATCTCTCATCAAACGGATCAAAATGCTCCTCTTCACTGCTTGTGCTTCATGCGAAAATAACTTTAAGGGGTACTCAAGAATAATTACAACGGAGTCACCTAATCTGTGTTCTGCCAAGAGAAGATGCCCCAATTTGAGACTCGGTGTTCTGCATAGCCAGTTTCATTCACAAGTGAGATGTCCTTGCATTTTGTAAAACACTAAATATGAAGGTATCATATAAGATGAAAGTTATGCTTTACCTGAGATCTAGGAGAAGGGAAGACATTCCAGAACCGAAGTGTTTCATCTCCTGCTCCAGTCACAATCATCTGCAAAGATGATAATACCAGTTAGAAACTTCGAGTAGAGAAAATAAAACTGCTGCTGCAACTAAGCGACAAAGTACGCGGAAATAAATAGTAAAGGTTAACTAGTTTTTCTTAGCTACCTGTCCATCTGGAGATATGGCAAGATATAAAACTCTATATGTATGGCCCGTCAGAGTAGCTATCTGCAATAAAAAAGAAAATAAAACATATAACGAAATTAGTACAACATGATATGTCTAAAAATAAATGTCTGTTCATAATACTTTTTCCTGCAGAGTAACATTTTGAAAACTTAGGTGAACTACCTTGGACATTGTAGGATACTTCCAGAGTATTATTTGGTTTTGCGAGTAACCATGAGTGCTGACTAATTCATTTGCATTCTTCGACCACACAAGATTGCAAACCTGTCACAATGGCAGATGAGTTGGTATCCGAGTAACCATATTTGGTGGCACTTGAAAATCCGAAAGTTCAGAACACTTGGGAGAGACCGAGGGAGGGAGGGAGGGAGGGGATGGACACAGAAGCAGATCCATCATTTAAACTTAATGGGCTCAACTTTTAAGATTCTCAGCATTCAACTCATTGTACTGTTAAAATTAGACCTAATATTTGTTGAGATTTGAATAAGATTATTCACACACACACTTCGTGCTGGAAGTTCGAAAAGGCTACATCAGCCTCTGGTTGAGCAGGGGATCACGGCAGGGGCGGATCTAGAGTGTAGTGAGGGGGTCCCTCGACAAAAAATTACACTGGATATATAAAGTATTTTTTCAATTTTTTATGTGTATATATAGATTTTGAACCTCCTGAACATGACATTAGAGGCTGGCTTAGTGGTTGAGGGGTTTCCACATTCACCTTGAGGTTCCAAGTTCAAATCCCAAGTACTATGTTTTTATTTTTCGAGCTCCCTTAGTGAAAGTCCTGGATCCGCCACTGGATCACGGAACAGTTTTCTAACCTCCCTCACATACTTGTTCACAGATACAAATATCTCGCACATTCATGTAATGTATACACAAACACGCACGCACGCGCACGCGAGCATGCACACACACACACAGAGAAAGTGAACTTGAAAAAATAGTTCAAACATAAATCCAAATGAAAATTCTGTTTCCTGAACTCCTTTGCCTATATCCCCAAGTTATTGAGGTACTGGGTATTTCCTGGGTTACAGGTTTAAGAACCTGGATGTTGGGGTTCTACTTCCCGCTGTGCCTTTCATGATAGCTCTTCTGTCATGAAGCACCTAAATTTGCACAAATTGTCTAGGTACATAAACCATAGGCATACCTTGTCTTTTTGCGCATGAGGCCGCTAGTTCAATTTCCAGCCAACGTATACAAATATTCCTCATAATTTGTGAATGAAACAATTTTTTGCAGTTTTATTTTCTCTAACAGCAGTTTCTAGGTGCTCAGAATTTATTGGGAAGGCTTCAAAAAACAAAAAGATTCCAATTCTTACAATGCACCTAGTGAGCTTGCGAATCTTTTGAGTAGTTGATTTTTTTTTAGCTTAACTTTTGTTTCCCTACTACCTTCAAGGACCTCGCTCACAATGAGAATGCTCCAAACTCCCCCCCCCCCCCCCCCCCTCTTTTTTTCTTTTTTTTTTTCATTTTTTCCCTCTCCCATTTTCTTTTGCCTGACCTTGTCACGTTCATATTCAAGAATTTCCGAAGTCTCAGCAACTTGACGTCGTCTTCCAGGGCTTTGAAAACCCCTTGCAACTATTATGCAGTTCTGATGTGCATTTGTCTTTAATGTTATACCTGTAGGAGGGCCTATACTATCAACAACACAATTATAGTATTGTTCGTCTTGGGCACAGATAAAATTGAAAATTGATTTGTGGGGAAGGCAGTAGAGCAGGAAATTTGGGATCAACAAGAGGACAGGAAGAGGACGGGTGGGTGAGGTTAAAGAAGAAGGTTAAGATGGTTTGATAAGTCCGTTGACAATGTTTTAAGAAAATAATTTGAGGAAACCTCTCTCTTAAGAAGAAATGAGGACTGGATAAGCAGGATAAGGTGTAGTAACAGCAACATCCCTGATGCTGTCATTCTCATACAAATGAACTGAAACTGAGTACTAGAAATGACAGAGTGATGTCCACAGTACTGTTCAGCAAATCAATTTGAAAGACAGAACCTAGTTTTGAATGGTTTAAAATGTGCTAGCAGATCCCAGCGGGGTGGTCTATTAGTTAAGCCACAGTAGTGACAACAGTTCTAATCTTGATGAATAAGTGAAGTGCACTCAAGCTGACAGAATGTATGTATGCGAGCAAGAGCGTGCACGATTTAAACAAATTTCGCACACGGAGGTCAATAAGCTCTTGACAAAAACAGAATTACTCTTGTCTGAGGGAATATAGTGACTTTACTGACACACTTTCTTCTTCAAAAAAAAAATCAAAAATCAAATTATTTTCTAATCCAAATGCCACGGAATAATCAGGAAGGAAGTTGAAGGGTATTGATTGTTCTTCTGATCACATAACTTAGACAGCATAGCATCATCTTTGGTAAGAAAGATAAGATTTATTGACATGTATTATATATTTAAATAACCACCAACCAAGCATGATCTAGACAGGCAGAAATCTAAAAGAGGTACTCGCTATATCTAATAATAGGGAAATACCTGACTGCCAGTGTCCATGCTGCTGAGGTGTGTATTAGTGGTTGTGTTCCAGAATCTAATGCATCGATCAGCTGTGCCACCACCAGAAGCTAGAAGCCCATGAAGATGCGGCGACCATGCAATCGCTTTTACAGCAGCCGTATGCTCACAGTATTTCAAAATAGGTTGTGTTGAATGGTTGTTCCATACTAAAAGCTGGTCATCAAGATTTATATGAGAAACTGTAACCAATAGCCTAAGGGAAAGTAAAATATCATCTAGCAAGTATCATGATAAGAACCACTTGATTCTGGAAATTAACAACATACTCTGTTATCATTTCCACCAGAAGCTAATTCACGACTATCAGGAGACCATTTGAGCCCACAAACCTGAAGTAGTTGGTATCAAGATGCAAGCAGAAGCAAAACAAAAAATCTGACAAGAACGAGGTAAACAACGAGAAGCAAGAAGGAAGTCTGACCTCTGACTTGTGACCACTTAGCTTACTGACATAATCTTCTTGAGCTCGTATATCACGCTGAAGAATACTCTTGTCCCGGCTTCCTGAAGACAACTGGGAAGAACTCCAAGCTAGCGCACCAACTCTTAAACGATGTCCCTCCATTGTTCTTATCCTCTTACTTTGAGAGGCATCCCATAACTATACCAAATGAGATTTAAACATCAGTTAACCACATAAACAAAGAAGATACTATTACATAGTCCTATATTCTTCATCCAATAGAGAGGATCTAAATAAATTTCATGTCAACTAGAAAACTGAGTGTCATGCAATAGATTGTGCATGAATAAAGGAAAATAAAAATTCAATTTATTACAGCAGTGGAGCTACTGTTAGCTTCAGAATGCCTGAATTCATAAGATAGAAGAGGAAATGAAAAGGAAAAACAAGTATACGCTTTATGTCTACAAGATCATTCCTTCACAAACTTTAAATCTCACGTCTTGCTTAAGAAAAATATGGAACAACAACCGGGATTACAAGCCCAAGCATTCGAACAATTTTTTCCATGGAACTTATCTTGGGTCGTAAGGTTCGTTTGTAGTAGACTTCATTCATAATATACCACAATATGAAAACTTCACAATGAATGTATTGAAAAGTTTTTCTTTTATATCCATAGAAAACTGGGTATGCAAATTTCAACTATTACAAAGAGAACAGGCTCACAAGTTCTTCAAGTTTTATGCTACTTTATTTCGTTGGAAAAATTAGCTTCTAGAATTAACATATACAGAGAAGATCAAGATAAAAATGCAGTTTAGTGCGATTAAAGTACCACCAGTGCTAGGACAAGCATTTCTCTTTTGAGAGGGACTATTTTTTTATAAGGTTTTGAAGACTATATTTTGGACTCAAGGATGTGCACTACTGGACCAAATCAGCAAAAAAAATCTAAAATTGTTCGAGAATATGTGATTGGCTCCTGTTAACAGTTCTCTTTCATATAAGAGCACGGAATAAGATGAACAAATAAGCATATCAAACCTGAACTTTCCCATTACTTGTTCCAACGGCAAGATGTGTACCTCGCTGTGCCCACCCAACTGAAGTAACATTATCATCAATTCCCAAGTCACACAACTTCACCACCTGCAGTAGCATTCAACATAAAAATTATGTTTACCAGCTAGATAGATGCATTAGTCGAACAAAATGAAATAAATATCTCCATCAAAGTAAAGATTACGAAGCCAAAAGACTCACCTTGCCACTAGATGCATGCCATAGATATACACAGCTCTCCAGTCCCACAGCTAACACATTCTGTGAAGACCAGTCCACAAGGTTTAAATAAAAATCATCTTGCAATGCGGGTGCATCCAGTACCTAGCAAGAACCACAAAAGCACCAACATAAGCCTTCTCATTTCGGTAATAAAAATCCATCTCGACCCAAAATTAAAAGAAAAAAAAAGAGACCTCACAAATAACAACTTTATAGACCCTAAAACAGAGAATATTCAAGAACCTAAAAACCAAGAATAGAGGAATAGGGTGGTGGTGTGGGCGGCTGCTGAGGGGACTAACATATAGTAAGTGTCAATCCTACTGTACAACCCACCATGAGCTCACACTAAGTGTTCTAGCTGAAACTCGAACTTAAGATGCCCAAATTCTACTCCTTAAACCACTTCACTATCCCAACAAAAATCCTACAAACAATTATCATCAGAAAAACTCAAAAAAATTACTCCCTCCGTTTCAATTTGTTTGTCTGGTTTTGACTCGGCGCTGACTTTTGAATCTTACAACAACAACATACCTAGTGTAATCCCACAAAATGGGGTCTGGGGTTAGAGTGTACGCACACCTTACCCCTACCTCAGAGGTAGAGAGACTATTTCCGATAGACCCTTGACCCAAGAAAAAACAATCCAAAGTAGTCCAGCAAAAGAAGTAACAGGAGTATAAGAAACAACAACTAATAACAAAAAACAGCAAATAGTAACTGAACAGAAACTACAGCAAAACAATACGAAAATCGAGGTAAAAGGAATCAACAAATAATATCGAAGGACAAGACATTACACAAGCAAACTATGATTACTAATATAGACGGACTTTTGAATCTCGTGGTCTTAAAATAAAGATATCCAGAATGTACCAAATGTACTTAATTTTACAGCAACTACAAAAAAACAATACAATAATCAAGGTACAAGGAATCAATATATAGTAACAGAAATTGAAGGACAAGACACTATAGGAGCAATACTACAACTACTAATAGAGACAGACTTTTGAATCTTGTGGTCTTAAACTAGATATCCAGAATGTACCAAAATATCCTTTCATCTCGTGGTGTTAAACATGTAAGGTGCAAAGTTGAAATTAAAGAGTTGCCAAAAAAAGAAAGTGACATTCTTGACTAAAAAGAATCAACAAATAATATCAAAAATTGAAGGACAAGACACTACACAAGCAACACTACGATTACTAATACAGACGGACTTTCGAATCTCGTGGTCTTAAATTAAAGATATCCAGAATGTACCAAAATGTACTTTAATTTTATGGTCTTAAACATGTCAGGTTTGCAATTTAGGAAAAAGACATTCTTGACTAAAAAGAATCAAAAATTGAAGGACAAGAAACTACTAAAAGAGCAATACTACAACTACTAATACATACACACTTTCGAATCTTGTGGTCTTAAATTAAAAATATTCCCAATATACCAAAATGCACTTTAATTTTGTAGTGTTAAACATTTCAGTTGTGCCAAAAAAGGAAAGCAACATTCTTTTCTCGACTAAAAAGGGAAGTAAGCCAAACAAATGGTAACAGACCAACTACCTTATAAGGCGATCTTGAAACCTTCCGAGGTGCTTTAGCAGGAGTCGAACTAACACAATACAGCTGATCATCATCATTATCAACCCCAAAAGGAGATGCTAAAGAATGCAATGGCTGATTCGTCTCCGTCTTATACTTAAAAATATTACAATGTGGTCTCTTCAAATTCCTCCTATTCCCACTCCCACCACTAACATTCTTCTCCGGCGTAACCGGAGCCGACTCAACAGGCCCAGTCTCAACATCACCAAACAAAGCAGTACGTAAAATTGACTTATACGCATTGTTAGAATCTTCTGAATGAGACAGAGGTGATAAGCCGAAAAGAGAGAAATTCGATGAAGTGCGGGACGGGATGAAACGGTCACTGCAGATTGTACGAGAAGGGGAAGGATGGTATGAATTGATATTCGGGATTAAATTATTATTTGATGATGGAGTTTTGGGGTTGATGGGATTGGGATCAGACGGTGGTGGTGATTGAGGGTGCATGGAATTTGAACTGGGGGTGGTCATAGATGATGATTCTTGAAAACCCTAAGAGGAAGAAGAAGAAGATGAACAGGGGAATTTATTTTATTCTTTTTTTTTTTGTGATAGGGATAAGTTTTTTTTCCCGGGAGAAATAGGAATTTTGCGGGAAATCTTATGGGTCCCATATGGAAGCACTGTATTTAGGGGAGTACTTTATTTATTGTTATACTTGGTTAATTCAAAGGTAACAACAGTGTAACAAAGCGCGTGGTTTTACTATTAGGAAAATTTGCCAAATTTTAGTTTTACCTAAATTGATAAATTTCAAGAACCAACGTGGATTGTGGTGCAGTAGTGAAACTGTTTCATTCTTAATCAGAGGCTTTGGATTTGAGTTTTGGAAATGGAGAAAATCTTGTTGGGAGCGTCACTCCCAGAATAGGCCCTGCAGTGCGCGATCCGAATTCGGCTATCGGACATCGAGTGGAAAACCAAAAAAAAAAAAGATAAATTCCAAGACAATAAATTTTGTTTTATTTTTTCTTTGGAAATATATTTTTTCAAAAAGGTTCTTGTCCAATTAGCATTATGTTTATACAAATATTTGCGATAATTAAGTGGGCATTTGACCATGTAAATTAAATACTATTTATTTTATTTAAAAAAATTTAAATTGAAGTTAGAGTGGTGTTTCCTCATATTTTTTGTAAGGAATATTTAAAATTTGAATGTATTTTTAAAAAATATGGTTTAACAACCCATTCCCCTCCATCAATTTCTAAAAACTAGCAAAATCATCCAACTTGACTACTTATAGATAGTAATATCTCATAATAGATAGTCACATAGTGTCATGATTAGATCTCATATATGAGCTACTACGTACTATTATAAATATTTTTCATTTTATTTGGAATTTTTGAAGATAAAGCTATGTTTGATTATAATTTGCAGATTAATATTTGATTGCCAAAATTACTTTTTCTAAATGAACATGAAATACAGTAAAACATCTCTAAATCACCATTCATTATCGTGGAATTTGACTATAACGGTCTGATTTTATGCGGAATTGATTTTTCATATTATATTTTACTTCTCCATAATAGCATTCTACTTATAAAAGCAATGACATTTATTATAGCGGTATACTCATTGTAAAATTATCCATCTATAACAGTCATATTCGGTATAATAATATTTGTAAAAAAATATATTATGTATAAAATAAATATTAAAATATTTGTAGTAATCATCATTTATGCCATTCATATATTTCATGTAAGTCATAATTATTTTATACATTTGATTTTTAGTTTTATTATAGTTAAGTCATAATTATTTTATACATTTGATATTTAGTTTTATTATAGTGAGGTTAGAATGAGTTATTTGAACTTAGTTAACTGAATGGATTAGTTAGTTAATTGTAAGAGTTAGTTGAGCTGGATATTTTTTGTTTCTTTTACTACACATGTATATATTTGAAAATTATAGTTGGAATAAGATATTTTACATTTCTCCAAATTCTTTCTATCTTAAATCCAAATGGTTCTCTCTATCTATCTCATTAGGCTATCTCATCTTAAAAAAATAAAATAAAAAATCTTATCAGCTTGATAAGCTCCATCGATGAAGGATATGACCTAGATTTCTCAAATTCAAAGTCTTGACAAAAATTAAATAGTCGTTGGACTCACATTATACCATACAAACATTTGATTGTTATCAATTCAATTGACCACATAAGTAAGTTTAAAATGTTCTAAAATTACAAAACCATAACGAATAGTAGGAAATGAGGACTTTATTCCAAATCATTTCTCAAAACGAAGGAATTTCAAGTACAAAACTACAATCTCAAGTACACAAAATGAACCAACAAGGGTTGTGGTGGAGTGGTAAGTACTCCTTCATCCTTAACCAGAGGTCTCGGGTACGGAGTCGCCTTTGTTAGGGAGCGCTTTACCCCCCAATGTGGGACTTTCCGGTGCGAATCTGGATTTTTCGAGCTCCAATGTGGGTACCGGACATCGGGTGGGAAACCACACACACAAAAAAGTACACAAAATGAAAAAAAAAATGTCATTATTAATTAACCAAATAATAGATATTATTCTCAAGCTATGACCATCAAGAACATGAAAAGTGCACCAACAATTAAGCAACAAATTTAGAATTAGGATTAATTCCAAAAGCAAGTGATGAGGCAGGGGGACTTAAATTAGGGGATCCAACTTCAGCTGCTGGCATAACATTGATGGCTAATTCCATGCCGGAATTCACGATAAAATTAACTTGTCTGACTCTCGAAATCCGAATTGTGTCACATAAATTGGGATGGAGGGAGTATCATTCTTAAGCTATGACTATCAAGAACATGACAAGTGCACCAACAATCCAAGCAACAAATTTAGAATTAGGATTAATTCCAAAACCAAGTGATGAGGCAGGAGGACTTGGATTAGGGGATCCAACTTCAACAGGCAAAACATTAATAGCTAATTTCATGCCTTGATCACAATGTCCTATTACTCCACAAAAATACCATTTCTTCCCAGGAGATGTTAATTCAATCACGTCATTTCCAGTATTGAAGGATGTAACAGGAATAGATGGTGCACAATTTTGAAAGGATAGTAGATCTGCTTTAAACACATTGTGAACTCCTTCCTTGTACTTGAATACTGCACCCACAATAATTTTTTTAAAAAAAATTAAATATTGTTTTTGTGTACTAATTACCATTTACTTTTTGATTGGTTTGTAGAAACACTAAGACATAAGATGTACTAGATTTAATTAATTTCACTGATAGTGTAAAAGATTTTTTGCGCTATCAGCCGAGAGTAGAGCTAGGTACGAATTAATAAGAGGTTCAATTGAATCGCTTTTGTCGAAAAATTATACTCTGCATGTAGAGAGAGAAAAGGATTTTTTTTTTTTTGTTACATATAAACATTTGAATTTCCCTAATACAAGGAAGATTTTTAGTATAGTGACAAAATTGGGGTTCAATTTTCAAAAAGGTAAAAACTTACTTGCATCGTTAATCATCGTTAACTAATGTATATCATTACTCCGTTAAGTAATCACTTAAATATAGTAAATTGCATTGATTTGATATAAACACGCAATGTGACAACTTTTTACCATTTAGAAATTACTTTTGGGCATAGGTTCAAATCCTACGAATAACATTGTAGAGTCTTTTTGAATACGCCCTAACATAAATTCCAGATTCCGCCATCAGCTATCAAGTCACTTAAAAGATAATTACAAGTGCGTGTAGTCAAAAAAATATTGTACAATTTATACCATAAAAAACAAGGCAGATTAGTACATAAACAATGTATATATTATAGAAAATATAATAAGAGGCTAATAACATACTGAGTTTATCTCCAACATGAAACTCTTTGATCTCAGCCCATGCAGTATAGTTAAAACTGAGTTTCCAACCTTGATCATCCCCAACCAAATGCTCAGTTGCTATACATGGAGCAACAACCATGCTAACAACAGCAAATACGATCAACAAAGCTTTCAAGGCCATATTTGAAATTGCTTTTGAAAGCTTTTTTACTTTAATTTGATTATCTATTTTAACTAGAATTGTTGTTAAATTGCACTGTATGTTTTGAAGGGTTGCATATAGGAAGACATATATATAGGATCTTAAAATTGGGAAGCTAGCTAGCTGGCTAAAGCCTGCAATAACTAATTAAGTATATATGTGCAATTTGGCAAGGACATTTGCCTAAAGAATAACGTGATCTGAATTTGCTATGTACATAGAGAATGTAATTTGGTATTGAAAATGTAAAAATTGTGCACAATGAGTTCGTCAAGTATGTATTTGTTTGATTGACTGTTTCCTTCTACTTTCTCACATTTGGTGTCACGATTCAAAATCCCATTAGGCCGTGAGGGCACCCACAATCCCCCATTAGGCCGTGAGGGCACCCATGATCCCCGTAAGTGAATCCCCTCCTTTATTAATCATTTAACAACTTAGATATTATGAAATTAAGTAATCAACTCTTATAGTGCGGAGTAACGATTCAAAACCAAAATCAAACTCCAAAACCTAGCGACACCAGTACAAGAGCATCTACAAATATGAAACAAGTCTGCAAAAATTAGAATAATTGTCTAGAAGAATATAAGACAGTAAACATCAGGAGTCTGTAAAATCTCATACTACCGAAGAGAAAGCAGCTCACACTGAATTCTAACCACAATAATCTCAAACATGAGCCACAAATCAAGTTTTCAATACCTGGCTCAGAACCTGCACACAAAAACGTGCAACAAGTATATAGTGAGTACGAAAAACACGTGTACTCAGCAAACTTCAATTACTAAACCTTTATCTAAAAGCGATAATGAGATCCTAACAGTTTCTTTTTCCACAAGTATAACTATGTCATAAAATAAGTCACCACCACAGTTAATGGTTAAAACCTATAATCTTCCACAACCAGTTACACCATTGATAATATCATCATGCACCTCATAGATATCCAGTCAAACAAATATTACAGCTATCTAACAATTTAACAACAAATCAATATGAAGTGCAATGCGGATGAAATGTAATTTACTGACCAAAAATAAAATCGATATATACTCGCTTCTTCTGTCAGATAGTCAGGACCTAATGGATGCATGATACCCTTATACCCAGTGTAATCATTTCCTATCGGTATAATAACACTAGCTAGAATCATTTCTCATTGGCATAATAAGAATATGAATTTTACAAGTAACCATAATACCACTTGCCGGTACGATTTTCCATTGGCTTTGCATGATGTCACTCGCCAGAACCATTTTCCATCCCTATAATAAGAATATGAATTTCACAAATAACTCAATGGCTAATAGCAACCATAACCATCATGCAACATACGAGTGTTATGAATATGTATGATCAATAATATAAAATGAGCTCATCAATCACAATCAAGTTCACATAATTCACAAGTCTCAACAATTAAGTTATATCACAATTGATGAGATACTATTAATCGATAATTAATTTCGTGTAACTTTCTCATAGCACGACACTAGTTGTAATGACCCTCTAGGTCATTTTATGTATTTTTACATTATTTTGATGTTTAAAGCTTACCCATAGCTTCCCCAAGTCATTTATGACTTGCTGGAGCTGACAGTTCAATTACTGGACAGTTCGTTTGTTTTTTAGAGCCGATTTCCTGTTTTAAAGTTTTTGTTATTAAGAATTCGGTATCGGGCCTAAACTTCAGGTTAACAGCCTCGTATGCCAATTCTAAAAGTTCCATCAGCTTTGAAACATCGACTTTAGGCTAGGGGGACCCTTGGTTCGGGTCTCGAGGCTTTCGGACACATTTTGGGCTATTGGATGGATTTTGGTTAAAATGACCCTTAGGTGTGGGACCCATGTTTCATCGAAATGACCTCGTATGGAAATTTTAATGGCTCCATTGAGTTTGAAATATCGAAATTAGTAGGGTAGCATAGTTTGTTTGCATTCACAAGATTCCAAACTAATCTGATCCAATCGGAGATTTGGCATTTGGCCAAAATTACTGGTGTAGGCCAAAAATGGCCTTTGCGTTTGCGAGGGTGATTCTGCAAGTGGGTCCTACATGGGATTTTTAGCTTAATTTTGGATTCAAAGCATTTATATGCAATAAGTGTATTGTTATTCTCGTGTTAACGCGTAGATTACTATTTTGATAGCATGGCAGCACGCGGAGGCTTCTCGTAAGGGAAAAGCTCCGGTTTAGTAGACTTTCTCGAGCTTTCGGAAGAGTCCAGGTAGGCTAGGCTTATTTTCCTCATAGATTGAGCTTTATTATGGTATTAGTAGAGTATTATGCTAGATTTGGGTGGGAAGGTACGACTTGGTTGCATGTTTAGTGACTTTTGGATTATTTAGTCGATTAAAGAGTCGTTTTAGGTAGAGTTTGGCTCATTCTTCATCTTTTGAGTTAGATTGTCACCCTAAGCCTAATTTAGACTTATTTAATACCTTTTAATGGAACTTTTAAGTCTTAATCTAGTTTTGGGTAGAACTTGCCTTAATATGAACTTTCGGGACTAGTAGCGGGCCCCTCTAGCTCTTAGATCAATGGCTTGAAATTAGCTCCTTATAGTCATAAACCCTTAGTCGACCACTTAGCCTAGACCTAGAGCTTTAAAATAAGTTAGTCAACTTTGTGAATTTAGGCTAGTTTGGTCATTCGGGCTAGGATGATACTTAACCATATAATCTTACCCTTAGACCTAGTGTATAAAGACCGATTCACTTAATTTCAACCATTTAACTTGGAAATTTAGGATTATTCAGATTTGGCAGAAGTTATTACTTCAGTTTATCACTACTTTAACTTATTTACTAAGTTCCGGTTAAAGTCCGGCATTCATAATCTTATGCGACTCTTATAATGATGGTGTTATTCTCTAAGTTTAGGTTGAAGTCCAACATTCTTGATTTATGATATATTTTACCATTATGCTAATAGTCTCCAGTTCCAATTTAAGTTCGACATTTATTATTCGGTGGGATTCTCAGGTATGGTTTCACGTATTGATCACTTTAATATTATCATTGTCAGTATCACTTCCTTGATTGCACTCACCGTGCATATGGGGGCTCGGTTGGATTATTTCTCTCTTATTTGTGCCTTTCTGGCTTATGGGGGCCCAGTTAGGTTGTAGTTAGATTGCATTTACAGGTATGATTATTACTTTAGCTGGTTTAGAGTATCATTTTCATTTATTTCCTTTATTTCTACCTTAGTTATATTCTCGCATTTTATTATACTTTTATTGTACTTTAGCTCAGTCGGTCAATGATGCCTACTGAGTACCCGTTGTTTTGGTACTCATACTACATTTCTGCATCTGTTTCTGATACAGATCCGAGTACTAGCCGTCACCATTAATGTTCTATTCAGGCTTGCTTTTGGTGCATTCGATGACAGGGTAAGCTTTCAGAGATGGAGCTGATCCTCTCTCCTTCTGTTAGTTTGGGCAATCTTTACTTTTTGAGACTATCGGTATATTGATACTATTTAGTACTAGTATTATTTTTGCATTTATTGGCTCTTGTACCGACCTTACTAGGTCATGGGATATTCTTATTTACTTTTCCTCTCTTTTTTGTCATCCGTACGATATTATCTATATATTTTAGCTTAGCATTTCTATAACATGTCCATATCTTATATTTTCTTAATTTTGACCGATTAGCCCATCACTTATCATTTTGGGCTATTGTATTGGCTTACTTACTAGTGGGTTAAAGTAAAAGTCATTATGACTCGAGAAATTAGGTCGTGACAAAATTAGTATCAGAGCCAGGTTCACCGGTATTGCTGGTATAAGGGCAAGTGTTTATTAGAGTTCGCGGATTGGAACGATGACGTCTGTATCTTATCTTCCGGAGGCTACAGGATATTCTTCGAAAAATGTCACTTTCTTTGTCCATTTTAGTGCAATAAATCTATGTTGGTTTCTAAATTCTCATTGTTTCACTCTTTCACAGATGGCTAGGACGCAAGCAGCTATAAGTGGGGATGGAGATCCCAAGTCTGCGGCTAGGGCACCTGTTAGAGGCTAAGGTCGAGGTCAACCCAGAGGTCGAGGTCAGGCTATATCTGCAGCACTTGCAAGTGGTCAGGCCAGAGAGCCTTCACCAGACCCTATTATTGCTCCAGAACTAGAAACCACTTCAGAGGTTCAGCCACCCCAGCCATTGGTGGGCTAGAGCATCCCAGGCCCAACCAAGGTTTATTTCTTCTTTATTGCTCAGAGATGTCTTGATTCAGTTAGTGGGGTTAGTTGGTGGTGCACCGTCTGATAGTGCTCTGTTCGTGAACCAGAGTGGTACAGATATAGGAGTGCATCCTAGAGTTAAGTTTTTCCAGCGTTGGTAGTTGCACAGCCGGCAGCCGTCCAGCCAGCTATGTCTGTCGAGGAGTAGAAGATATTGGACAGATTTCTAAGATTGACTCCACCTAGATTTGCAGAGACCCCAAGTAAGGCTGCATTTGAGTTTCTGACTGTTTGCGAGGACATGCTCCGGAATTTGGGCCAGGTTGAGACACGTGGGGTAGACTACACTACTTTTCAGTTGGACTTGATAGCTAGGCATTGGTAGAGAGGTTATGTTGATTCCAGACTAGCTGGATCTTCCCCTTTGACATAGACTCATTTTTCTGAGGCTTTCTTGGAGAAATATATGCCTCGCAGTCTGTGCGAGCGTTTGAAGGATAATTTTACCAGTCTTTAGCAAGGTTCTATGTCATTTATTAAGTATGAGGCTAGATTTCATAAGTTGGCCAGGCATTCTACTATGATTCTACTTACTGAGCATTTAGCGGATTGGATATTTTGTTAGAAGTCTAAGACTCTCTCTCAGTATGGCTACTCAGAGTTTGGTTACCGCCGGCAGGTCCTTTATTGATATTTTAGATTATGCTTAGACTATGGAGGAGATGCATCGTGAGACCCAAGGGGATAGCGATAAAAGGCCGCGTCAGCAAGGTAGTTTCTATAGGAGCCAGAGCAACTCACAGTTCAGAGGCAGAGGGTTTCAGGGGAGGTACCCCAGAATCAGTCTTATCAGCACCCGGGTCAGTCTAGTAGGCCCATTCAAGCAACACTTCAGATTACTAATGGGGGTCAGTATAGTTATAGTGATCACAGTGGTCAGAGCAGTGGTCAGTCCTCGAGAGTTTCACATTTCGGGTCTTCAGGCCGAGGTGGCTATTCTGGGTTAGCCGGATCTACTGGTAGAGTAGAGTGCCCGGGGGATGCTATGATTGTGGGGTTGTTGGTCACTTCTCTAGAGAGTGTCCCCATCGTGGGATGATTCAATCTACAGCTTAGAGTGTTCAGCTGAGCAGATCAGTGTCACCTCCAGTTAAGGGTGGTGCACAGAGTCGTAAGGGTAGTCCCCAAGATTCTCGAGAAGGTCCTCAGGTAGGTAGGACAGGTGGTCGGTCAATCACCCAGCCTGGTGGTGGGCAAGGTTATTTGTATGTTGTACCTGGTAGGCCGGAGGCTGAGTCTTTGGATGCTGTTATTACAGGTACGATTTTGGTGTGCCGTTAGCCAATTATTGGTTTATTTGATTCAGGATCCACTTATTTATATGTGTCTGCTTATTATGCACCGATTAGAGTTGTCTTGGAAGCCTTTATTTGTACTACTATGTGTATCTACTCCCGTGGGTGATTCTTTAGTAATGGGTGAGGTTTATAGATCATGTGTCGTGACCATTCGAGAGTATGATACTCGTGATAATATTATTGTGCTAGATATGGTGGATTTCAATTTGATTCTAGGCATGGACTAGTTATCCCCTAGCAGGCAGTCTTGGATTGCTTTGCCAAGACCGTTACCTTAGCCATGCCTTGCATACCCCCGGTTGTGTGGTAGGGTTCTATTAGTCATGTGCCGATAGGGATTATTTCTTATCTTCGGGATAGAAGTTTGATAGCGAGGGGTTGTGAGTCATATCTTGCTTATGTTCATGATGTTAGGGCGAAGAGTCCTCCACTTGATTCTATACCTATAGTCCGTGACTTTCCTGATGTCTTTCCTACCGACCTACTTGGACTTCCTTCTAAGCGTGATATTGAGTTCATTATTGATCTTGAGCCGAGCACTCGACCTATTTCTATGGCACCTTACTGTATGGCTCCTACTGAGCTAAATGAGCTAAATTCTTAGCTATAGGATCTTCTGGGTAAATAATGTACCGTGGATTTACGGCATTTTACACACTTAAAATTATGAATATTTTCAAGTACAATGGTATGTTTCTTTGGATATGATGGATTTTTATATTATTATAGGATAAATAGGCTCGGACAAGGAAAGTGCTGAAAATTGGACTTAAAGAGGATCAGACGAATGAAGACACGACCATGGGATCTGACCACAGTCGTACCAAGGCTGTCGTGTCTTGAAATAGAGAAGGGGTCCTCAGGAGTTGATCAAACGAAGAGCTCCCACAATCGTACTTTTATTGTATGAGCGTACCTTTTGGTCGTGGGAGGAAGACCTAAAAACAAAGTTGCAGGAGCTAAGTATGAGACTCATTAGACGAGAGCCATCCACGACCGTGCAATGATAACATGACCATACCTTGAGTTCGTAGGAAGAAGGCCCAGTTATAAAGGCTGCAGATGATTGAAGTTAAGATGGAACAGACGAGCACCATGCACGATCGTACCAAGGAACCACGAGGCGGTACTGAGAGTGGTACCAGCCAAGACCTGAAGATGAAATCCATGAGCCAAACCACGAGCACCAAAGGATGATCGTGGGTTCTTACCAAGATCGCACCTTCCTATCGTCTGATGCCGCCGACCCAGATTTCCTATTTGTATTAGGATAGGTTTTATTTTGCCTATATATACTCCTATGGGGTTTTTTGTACGAGTTTACACTCTTTCATATTTTACAACATTATATTGTGAGATTCTAAGGCATATTCTTGGGATTTCACGAACATTAATTCTAAGGTTTTAATTCAAGTTGAGATTTTAGAGTTTTCTTATTATTGTAAGTTCATATCATGTTTTCAACTATGAACTCCTTTTGTGTGCTTGAAATCATGAGCATCTAAATACCACAACTAGGGTTGTGGGAACCATGATGGATTAACGACATAGTGTTTAAAGTACCAGGTGATTCTCGTAAGTTCCCTTTAATTTCTTAGTTAATTCTCTGATTTAAATTCAAATCCCTAGTTTACTTTGTGAGATGATTTAGGGTTCATTTGTGCTCGAATTTCACCTATTTTTTAGGATGAATGATCCTTGAGCTTAGAGGGACGTTTTGGCTGTTTCAAATTTGTGATTCTGCAAGCGGGCCCCATATGGGATGTTTAGCTTCATTTTAGACCCGGAGTATTTATATGTAATATAGTTATTGTTATTCTCGTGTTAACGCATAGATTACTATTTTGATAGTGTGGCAGCGCTTGGAGGCTTCTCGGAAGGGAAAAGCTCCGGTTTAGTAGACTTTCTCGAGCTTTCGGTGGCGTCCAGATAGGCTAGGCTTAGTTTCCTCATAGATTAAGATTTATTATGGTATTAGTATAGTATTATGCTAGATTTGGGTGGGAAGTTATGACTTGGTTTCATGTTTATTGACTTTTGGATTACTTAGTCGATTAGATAGCAGTTTTAGGTAGAGTTTGGCTCATTCTTCATCTTTTGAGTTAGATTGTTACCCTAAGCCTAATTTTGACTTATTTAATACCTTGTAATGGAACTTTGAAGCCTTAGTATAGTTTTGGGTAAAAACTTGTCTTAGTATGAACTTTAGGGAGTAGTAGCGGGCCCCACCGACCCTACTCTTAGATCAATGGCTTGGAATTAGCTCCTTATAGACATCGTAAGCCTTTAGTGGTGTCACGACCCAAACCCATTGTGAATGGCACCCACACTCCTCATCCGGTGGGAGAACCAACTACCCTAAAAGCTAAACCCATAATCAACACTTAAAAGAAATAAATAGAACTAATCCATCAATAAGATATTCAAGTCTAAAAGCAAAAACATAAGTACAACTTAAATATGGAACATTGTACTTAATCAAAACTATCCCTAGGACCCGAAAGTCGTCTGTACCAAAACTACTAAAGATTGTCAAGAAGGGGATGTAACCCCAAAAACTAAAATGAAAAGCATAAGTCCAGGATAAAGGACTATATCATCCAAAAAGGATTCATGGTAGCCCAAAACATGTTGCTCACCCTTGAATCCGGAGTCCAACGCTAGAATCATAAGTGAGGTCTTGTAGGAGCCGCTGAAATATACGCTGCACTCAACAAAAGTAAGAGTATATGTAGTATCAGCACAGAAGCAAACAATAGTGTACTGGTAGGGTCATTTCGCCAACCCAAGATGAGAATATGAACACTTAACTAAAACATAGTATAACAAGTTAATCTATGGTCAATCTAACCTACACCTAGCACAACAAGTATTAAATAAGCAATTTAGAGTTACAAGCAATAAGTCAATACACTTACCACTAAGTCAAGTTCAGACAGGCCAAGTCAAACAAGTCAAGACAAATTAAGCAATTATCAACATATATAATATATTCCCCGGTTCACTCATGGAACCATCAAACCCACCTGAACCTCGTACATACACGCTATGGGTATTGTAACCACCCTCTAGCCATGACCTGTAGGGGGTAAATTCTATCCATGTACCTAAATCCCAGACACGAGTGCCTGCCAACCTTATTCCACCAATAAACCATGCGAACGTCCCAAATACCGAAACATTCCATATTTAACAATACGGTAGGTCAAAATCATACAACAAGGTAAGAAAATCATTTGAATTGACCACATCAAACAACATGCACTAACAAGCCACATTATGAAGTAGTTAACATGCACATATAATACAAATTGGATTAAACTACAATATTCTCACCTACCTCAATCCAAGCTTGCACAACTCAACTAAGCCTAAGCCTTGCCTTTTCGTGTAATTTTTGCTTGATCTCGGTCTAGAAAATACATACAAATGTATAATTAATGAAATGACCTACCATGTCGAGAATTATAACTCATACCCAACCCCTAAGGCCAAGTTCATGATCATTCCCTCCCCGTTCTAGGACTTTTCAACCTTAATTCATCTAAAACTATCAATTCCATGAATAAATTAGTGAATTAACAAAATACAAGGGTAAATTAATCATTAATAATCAAAATCCATTAACATTATACCTAATTTACACCCTTGCACCAAAAAATAACTAAAATCAGCCCTAAACCCTCTCCGAACTCCATAAATTAGCAATTCTAAGGCTAAATTATCAATTACTAGTTAACAGGGATGAAATCCTTACCTTAACGAAGCCAAAGAATGATAATCTGGTGATTTTTGCCCAAAATTGTCTCTCCCTCGCCCCAAAATGGGTTTTAAAAAAATAAATCATTTTGGGAAATTTTAAAACAAATCTGTGACTTTCGTTGCCATAGCGACATACGTGCACTAACATGTCGCTATAAAATTAACCATTTTTAAAAACAACATGCACTAACATGTCTCTATAAAATTAACCGTTTTGAAAAATAACATGCATTAACATGTTGCTATAGTGGTCGTTGACTTGGTTGACCGCTATAGCGGGATTTTCTCCATGTTTGGGCATGTCACTATAGCGACATGCATGTTGCTATAGTGACATGGGTGAGGTAGAAAGTCCATATTCGCCCAAAAATCTCAATTTTACAACACACCTTAAATCCAGGATATTCCAAACAATACTATTTACGCTAAGGTCGATTCCGGAAGTTCTACTTACCCAAACTCAATTTCTTAAATTCCTACGGGTTCCTTATCATCTTATATAAATAGAAATCATATCAAACACCACCAAACTTTTCCAATTCATTCCCAGATTTCCCTATACCACACCTCGCTTAGTTTTTATATGAAACTAACCTAGCCTGAAATTTGTAAATTCAAATTCGAGAAGATTTTAACATGGAATTTTAAATGAAAGACTTATACATAACGACAGAAAGAGTCATTACAACAGATACCAATTTACGTATCATTCGTCCCCGAATGATCAAACAAGAAAAATAGGCTGAAACAAGAAAAGAAGAAAGTACCTGTATCCTTAAACAATTGAGGGTACTTGTCCCGCATGTCCTTATAGGTTTCCCAAGTGCCCTTTTCAACCAGACGATTCTTCCATTAAACCTTAACCGAATGAATTTCCTTCATCCTCAACTTTCGAACATCCTGATCTAGAATCGTTACTGGTTCCTCCTCGTAAGCCAAATCCTTATCTAATAGAACTGAGTCCCACTTAATGATGTAGTCTTTATCTCCATGGTATCATTTAAGCATGGAGACATAAAATATCGGATGGACTCCCGACAACCCCAACGGTAAAGCTAAGCTGTATACAACTGGACCCACATTCTTAAGAATCTCGAAGGGACCAATTATCGAGGGCTGAGGTTGCACCTATTACCAAACCTCATGACCCCCCTCATGGGAGACACCTTAAGTAAAAATTGCTCACCAACCTTGAAGTCCATGTCTCTTACCTTACGGTACGCATACTCTTTTTGTCTACTTTGAGCAGCCAACAACTTGGTTTGAATGAACCTTAATTTTTCTTGAGCCTCCTTCACTAAGTCAGTGCCTAAAGGTTTAACATCTCTAGTCTCAAACCACCTAATAGGTGACCTACACTTCCTTTCATAGAGTTTCTCGAAAAGTACCATATTGATGCTAGAGTGATAGTTGTTGTTGTATGAAAACTCACATAACAGGAGAAACTGGTCACAATGACTCACGCAGGCCCTCAACATGTCCTCTAGTACCTGAATCATCCTCTCCGACTGTTTATCTGTTTGAAGATGAAATGTTGTGCTAAAGGTGAGCTTGGTTCCCAACTCCTTGTGCAACCTGTCCCAAAATTTAAAAGTGTACTTTTCGTCTCTATTAGAAATGATGCTAAGGGGAACCCCATGAAGCCTCACTATTTCCTTGACGTAGACTTTAGCTAATTGCTGAGAGCTGTAGTCTACTCGAACCAGAAAAAAGTGAGCTGATTTCATCAACCAATCCACTATCACCCAAATGGAGTCATATTTTCCCAATGTATTAGGAAGACCCACCACAAAATCCATAGCAATGTTCTCTCATTTCCATATAGGTATAGGCATTCTCTGAAGCAACTTCACTGGCCTTTGATGTTCATACTTTACTTGCTGACAATTGTGACACTTGGACACATATTCCACTATGTCCCTTTTCATTTTGGGCCACCAATAAAGCTGTCTTAGGTCACAGTACATTTTGGTTATACTTGGATGAATAGAATAACGCAAACCATGGGCTTCTAAAAGTACATCGCGAATCAAATCACCAACCCGAGGAACATATAACCTTTCCTTGAACAACAACACCCCACTCATATCGAGAGTATCGTTCGCCACCTCCTCACGCACCACTTTATTCCAGAGTGCATTTAACTTCTTGTCCTCAAATTACTTGGTATTAATCTGATCTAGAAATGCTGATCAACACTAGCCAACACTCTACCCCTGTCTGAAATTCCAAACTGCATACTCTGAGATGCTAGAGTTTTAAACTCTCTAGCTAAAGGTCTCCTGGACACCCTCAAGAATGACAAATTTCCTATACTTACAACTTTTTGGCTCAATGCATTTACCACCACATTGGCCTTACCTGGATGATACTGAATAGTCATATCATAATCCTTAAAAAATTCCATCCATCTATGTTGCCTTATATTCAAATCCCTTTGAGTAAATACATGTCATAGGCTATGGTGGTCTGTGAAGAACTCACAATTGACATCATAAAGATAGTGTCTCCAAGTCTTTAATGCAAACACCACCACTGCTAACTCCAAGTCATAGGTTGGGTAATTACTCTCATGAGGCTTCAAATTCCTCAAAGCATAAGCAATGACATTCCTATCCTACATTAACACAGCACCCAAGCCCAAAAGTGAAGCATCACAAAACACTATGAAGTCCTTACTTTCAATCGATAAAGAAAGGATAGGAGCTATAGTCAAGAGTGTCTTAAGCTTTTAGAAGCTCTCCTTACATAGATCTGACCAAACAAATGACACTTCCTTCTGGGTCAACCTTGTCAAGTGCGTTGCAATGGATGCACAGTTCTTGAAAAACCTACAGTAATAACTAGCAAGACCCATAAAGCTCCTTACCTCGGTCACTGAGCTAGGCCGAATCCAATTTTTAGCTGCTTAAATCTTCTGGAGATCCACCATCACCCCTTTTTCGAAAATAACGTGCCCCAAAAAGGCAAGTGAAGATAACCAGAACTCACACTTTGAATACTTGGCAAAAAACCATTTCTCTCTTAGAATCTCCAATACTATGCGAAGGTGACCTGCATGCTCCTCCTTACTCTTGGAGTAAACTAAAATGTTATCAATAAACACAATAACAAAGAAATCTAAGAATGACTTAAATATACCATTCAATAATCTCATGAAGGCTACAGGTGCATTAGTTAGCCTAAAAGACACACTCAAAACTCATAATGGTCATACCGAGTTTTAAAAGTTGTCTTTGGTATGTCCTTCGGTCTAATTTTCAGCTGATGATAACCCGACCACAAGTTAACTTTGGAAAACATTGTAGAACCATGTAACTTGTCAAATAGATCGTCTATGTAAGGTAAGGGATATTTATTTATGATGGTAACCTTATTCAACTGTCTATAATCAATAAACATCCTCATATTACCATCCTTCTTCTTAACAAAAAGGATCGGAGCACCCCAAGGTAAAGCACTTGGTAGAATAAAACCCTTGTCAAGTAGTTCCTGCAATTGAGTTTTGAGTTCCCTTAACTCTGCTGGAGCCATTTGATAGGGTGGAATAGATATAGGGCGAGTGCCTGGCTCTAAATCAATACAGAAATCAATATCTCTATCTGGAGGCATACTCGATAAATCTGAAGGAAATACTTTCTGGAATTTGAAAACCACCAAAACTGGCTCAATAGTAGGGGAACCCACCCTCTCATACTGAAGGTGACCTAAAAATATTGAACACCCTTGACGGATGTGGCTAGGGATTGGTGGAGGTCGCTTGCTAGTTATAGACCTTTAGGTTTGCCTACTATGACTTGGACTCAGTTTTCTGATGCATTCTTGGAGAGGTTTGTTCCTTATAGCTTGAGAGATCAGATAAGAGATGAGTTTGATCATTTGGAGCAAGGATCCATGTTTATTGCCGAGTATGAGGCACGTTTTCTTGCTCTATCCAGATATTCGACCACTAGCATCTCCACCAAGTCTGAGAGGATCCGAAAGTTTATGAAGGGGTTATATGGTTCATATAAATTAGCTACAGCCCAGATGGTAGTTTCAGGGGCTTTCTTGCAAAGTATTATTGAGCATACCAAGTTGACCGAGTCTATTATTCAGGCTACTCAAGCAGGCACCAAGAAGGTGCTTCGTCAGGGTGAGTTTAATGGACACGCCTCTTGGGGTAGAGACTTCTCTAGTCAAGGTTCCCATAGTTATCATGGTAGTCTAGTTCAGGCTGCATTCTAGGGATCAGGTGGCAGACCTTTAGGTTCTGCAGCTTCTGGTAGCTAGGTATCAGGTTATGCGAGTGGAGGTTCTAAGTTTGATTCTTCAGGCCAGGGTGGTCGTTCTGGTTCATCCACACCTCCTCATATTGATTTGAACTGTAGAGGATGTTTTGTAATTGATGAGTTTGGCCATGTGGCCAAGGTTTTACCTTGACGTGTGTATGGACCTCCTCAATAGGGATCTCAGCTTCAGCTTTTCCCTACTCCTATTTTTGCAGTCAGAGGTGGTTCAAAGATTTGTAGAGGTAGTGCTAGAGGTGCTTGAGGTAGAAGTAGGGGAGCTCATGGTAGTGATCGTGAGGTTGTTCAGTTTGGTAGCAGACATAGACAGTGTTATGCTATACCCGAGAGACCTGAGGCAGAGACCTCTGATGAGGTCATTATAGGTATTGTCCCGGTTTACTTCAAATCTGCTTCTATGTTATTTGACCCTGGATTTACATTCTCCTATCTATCTACATATTTTGCTTCTGGTTTTTATGTTGCATGTAAGTCCCTTAATATGCCTCTTCATGCATCTACCCCCATTAGAGATTCTTTAGTGGTAGATCGGGTGTACCGATCTTGTGTGGTTACCTTTGCGGGGCGTGAGACTTGCGTACACTTGATCCTTCTAGATATGGTTGACTTTCATGTTATCTTGGGTATGGATTGGTTAGCTCCCTATCATGCTATTTTAGATTGTTATACCAAGATCGTGACCTTAGCTACGCCTGGTGTGACAAGATTAGCTTGGAAGGGTACACTTAATTTGGGTCTGAAGGGAGTTATATCTTTTCTACGTGTTTATTGCATAGTAGAAAAGGATTTTTTTATCTCATTTGGCTCATGTCCTTGATACCAGCGTTGCCTCACCGCCTCCTATGGATTCTATTTGGGTTGTTCACGAGTTCATGGATATGTTTCCTACTGATTTGCCTGGTATGCCTCCGAATCAGGATATTGATTTTGTTATTGATGTGGAGCCGGGAACCAAGCCCATCTCTATTTCTACTTATAGGATGGCCCCAGCTCAGTTGAAGGAATTGAAGGAGCAATTGCAAGATTTGCTGAGTAAGGGTTTCATTAGACCTAGTATATCTCCTTGGGGTGCGCCTGTCTTGTTTGTGAAGAGGAAGGATGGTTCTATGCGCATGTGTATTGATTATAGGCAGTTGAACAAAGTGACAGTTAAGAACAAGTATCCTCTTCCTCGCATTGATGATTTGTTTAATCAGCTTCAGGGTGCTTCCTTATTTTCTAAGATTGATTTGAGATTTGAGTATCACCAGTTGAGGAATATATCTTCAAATGTTTTGAAGACAACTTTTCGAACTCGATATGATCATTATGATTTCTTAGTCATATCTTTTGGGTTGACCGATGCCCCAGCAGAGTTCATAGATGACATCTTGGTTTATTCCAAGAATGAGTCCGGTCATGTGAGACACTTAAGGACTGTACTTCAGAGATTGGATGATGAGAAGTTGTATGCTAAGTTCTCCAAGTGTAAGTTTTGGTTGGATTCTATTTTTTTCTTGGGTCATGTGGTGACCAATGATGGTATTATGGTTGATTCGGCTAAGATTGCGGCGATTCGTGATTAGGCTAGGCCCACTAGTCCTACCAAAATTTGGAGTTTTATTGGCTTGGTGAGTTATTATAGGCGTTTTGTTGAGGGTTTTCCTACTATTGTGGCTCCTTTGACTAAGTTGGCTCAGAAGAAGATTACCTTTCACTGGTCGAAAGCGTGTGAGAAGAGCTTTCAAAAGCTCAAGGAGTTGTTGACGTCGGCTCCTATCTTGACTTTACCTAAGGAGGGTGCGAGTTTCATCGTGTTTTATGATGCTTCTGGTGTTGGTTTGGGTGCAGTGTTGATGCAGGAGAGTAAGGTGATTGCTTATGCCTCTCGTTAGTTGAAGCCTCATGAGAGGAATTGTCCTATCCATGATTTGAAGTTGGTTGCGGTGGTGTTTGTGTTGAAGTTGTGGAGGCACTACTTGTATGGAGTCTATTGTGAGATCTTCTCGGATCATCGTAGTCTTTAGTACTTCTTCACCTAGCGAGAGCTTAATATGAGACAGTGGCGTTGGCTTTAGTTGCTTAAGGATTATGAAATCACTATTCTGTATCATTCGGGTAAGGCTAACGTGGTTGCGGATGCCTTGAGTCGAAAGTCGACTAGTATGGAGAGTTTAGCTCATCTCTTGACTCAAGAGTGGCCTTTAGCCTTAGAGGTTCAGTCTCTAGTCAACCAGATGGTTAGGCTTGATATTTCGGCACTTGGACGTGTTTTAGCGTTTGTTGATGCTAGATCGTCCTTAATGGAGCAGATTCTAGCTCACCAGTTTGATGATAAGGGATTGAGGGCTATTCGGGATAAGGTTTCATCCAGTACCGAGAGGTTGGCCCGTATCTATATTTGAGAGGTAGTTCGTCTTCATAGAGTGCCCGTGTCTATTATTTCAAATAGGGGTTTAGTGTTCACCTCTAGCTTTTGGACAACATTTCAGAAGGAGTTGGGTACTCAGGTTGACCTTAGCACAGATTTTCACCCCTAGACCGACGGTTAGTCAGAGCATACTATTTAGGTTTTGGAGGACATGTTTCGCGCGTATGTTATGGACTTTGGAGGTCAATGGGAGCAACATTTAGCCTTGGCTGAGTTTGTTTATAATAATAGCTACCATTCAAGTATTGAGATGGCACCTTTTGAGGCATTGTATGGTAGGCATTGTTGATTTCCTATTGGTTGGTTTGAGACTTCCGAGGCTAGAACCCATGGTACCGACTTGCTTCGCGAGTCTTGCGATAGAATTCAGGTGATTCAGGATAGGTTTCGGGTAGCCCAGAGTAGGCAAAAGAGTTATGCTGACCATAGACTTTGTGCCTTGAAGTTTGGTATTGGAGATCGGGTTTTTCTTTGCGTGTCCCCCATGAAGAGCGGGATGAGGTTCGAAAAGAGGGGCAAGCTTAGCCCAAGGTACAACGAACCTTTTGAGATTCTTCAGAGAGTTGGGGAGGTTTCTTATGAGTTAGCCTTACCTCCAAATTTTTTAGCCATTCATCAATTTTTTCATGTATCTATGCTCCGATGCTATATTTCGGATGAGTCACATGTGCTTCATTGCGATTCGGTCTAGTTGGATGAGAGGTTGACCTTCGTTAAGAAGTCGGTCTCTATTTAGCCAGGGATGTTAGACGATTGTGCTCTAGAGATATTCATATAGTTAAGGTTCGGTGGAGACACCGTTCGGTTGAGGAGGCTACTTGGGAGATCGAGTCTGATATGCGTAGTAGTTACCCTCGACTTTTCACTAGTTCAATTATTTCCTTTGTTTTTTAGTTCGAGGACGAACTAGAGTCTTAGTGGTGGATATTATAAAGACCTGTTTGATGAAAACTTGCCTTTTTTCATGTTTTGACCATTTTGCCCTTCCCCATAGTTTCTACATGTTGGTTTTGGGGTGTGGGGATGGTGACACGGTTCCCGATGCAATCGGGAGTGATTTGAGCGAGTATAAGGTTGTTTTGAGGCTTTATAAGCCAACAATTGACTTTGGTCAACATTTCTTGTTTTGAGTCTCGAATAACGATTTGGACTGCGCCTGCAGATCCGAAATGTTTAATTTGGGTTAGTACCGTGGTTAGTTCAGGTTCTGGACCTTTATATCTCTTTTCGATCTTTCATTTGGAAACTAGTGAAAAAGGAGCCCTGAGTTAATTTATTGAAAAACTTATTTTCTCAAAAATCCGACGTCGCCATTGAGTCCAGAACGTCGAAATTAGCCTAGTGGCATATATGGTTTGTTTCTGTCGGATCTTGAACGAATTCCGAAGGTCCATTTGGAGACATTTCTATACTTGGAAAATCTGCTAATGCAGCATTTTCTGGTGCATCAGGCCCTTCATCGTGATCGCATGGACACGTGTTGTGATCGCAGGCCTTGATGAAAGTTTTCATCGCGATCGCGTAGTGATGGTGTCGCGATGGGTTATCGGTGGACCGGGTCAGATTGACTCATAGCGATCGCGGGGCCCTCAGCTACGCGACCGCGATGACCAATTTAATGGTCGGTCAATATTGACCCTCGCGATCGCGAGGTGGGTCCGCGATCGCGAGGCATTGTTCATTAAATAGTATAAATTCATATTTTTTGCGATTTTACTCTATTTTTGGACCTTTGAGCTTCGGGTTTAGGCGATTCTTGAAGATTTCTTCACCATTTGAGCTTGGGTAAGCTCCAAAACCTTGTTCCAATTATTTTTCATTGATTACATCTTCTAAAATACATTTGAATCATGTTTTCAAAATGAAAAATTGGGGGTTTTACTGGTAAAGCTTAAAAATGATTTTCTTGATTATTGGACCTAGTTTTATGCTCATTTTCGCTTGGGTTTTCTTCTATAGACTCCTTTAACCTTGGGGAATGTATTTCTAAAGAAAAATATCCCAGCCTAAAGTGCTTCAACACGAAGCCTTCCCCCTTCGAACAACCTCGAAATCAACTAAAACATACAAATATAGCATCTACGCATTGAAAGAAAGCCAACAATACCCATATTACCCATATTTAAATCGGGTCCAAAACGGACTTGAAAAATGAGTTCGAAAATGAGAGGGGTAAACGATGGTTGGGTGACTTTTGGGTTATAAAACAAAGTTGAGTGTTGAGATATTATCTCTTTATATCCAAGGGAATTAATAAAAAATGTACTATATATGTCATACGTGAGATTTGAAATTATGTTTCAAAATAATTTCTTGACTCGATCTCTTTAGTATTTCACTAGAATTTTTGCTTATGTCAAATTCTTGTGAATGAATGTTGGATTGAGTATATGCTAGTGAAGATGAATTCCGTCAATGGTTTTTAGGCTAAAACTATTTAACCAGTGATTTTCTTTGAATTGGTATAGAAGGCCAGCCAAATCAAAAGTCTTTTTCCTGTTCTATAAGTATTTCCACTAAGCATACATAGATTATGTTTCCATTGAAGTTCCTTCAGTAGAATTGCTCTTGAAATCAAATAAAAATGTATATAAGCGGGCAAATATATCCCTATTACAAATTCTGAAATAATGGGAAAAAATCTCAAGTGCATAAAAATAACAAAACTAACAGAATCAATAAACCAAACAACATACTCAAAGAAAGAACCATCTACTCCAATATTTAACATCTTTCACATGGCCACTCAATTAATAACTATGATCTCATAAAGTCGTCTTACTTCTTGCTTCCCATTTTCTTCAACTAATAAGAAAACTACTTTCTGAGATAATAACTATATTAGTTCAGGAGTGACCATCCGAGTAATCTAACCCTCCAATATTCTCAAACCATGAGCATCAAGAACATGACAAATGCAGCAACAAATATAGAACTAGGACTTATCCAAGAAGCAACAGATGAGCCAGGCCCTGCAGGGGGACTTGAAGGTGCAGTAGAAGGAGCGCCCAGTAATTCAGCTGGTAGAACGTTAACCGCAACCTTCATTCCTTGTTCACAGTGGTTTTGTTTTCCACAAAAGTACCATTTCTTCCCTGGAAATTTCAACTCAATCACATCATTTCCAGTAGTTAATGGTTCAACATTAGCATTTGGTGTGCAGCTCTGGAATGCAGCCAAATCGGCTTTGTACACATTGTGACTTCCTTCCTTGTACTTGAATACTGCATGCACCCACAATTTTTTTTTGTTCATTATTATTACAGTGAATTTATGTGAATCTATTTAACTGAGCATGGACTGTGTTAAGTGGAAGTTGATCTTTGTTCCTCTTGCTAAATAACTAAGCTTTTAACCAAGTGCACCATCAAGTATTTTGTAGCATGGGTGCCAACAAATAATAGTATATTAATTTTAGAAAATATGTATATGAAATATCTAGTTTTATGGAAAGAACACGGATTTCTATACCCCAAAAACTACACTTAAATTTGCCCCTGTTTGAAACTTGTGGTCTTGAGCAAGTTATAATATTTGTGTGACTATAAAAACTTATTATTATAGGTAAACTGGAATGCTTAAATTTAGAAATGGGTCATACTTTTCGAAACAAACTAAAAATGAAAAAGGTTCACATTGAAACTCAAAAAATTATCTTTTTTGATAGTTAGAAGAAACATTAAGGCATATATAACGCATAAGCATATCCTAATAAAAAACTAAGGCATATTTTTAAAAAATAAAAATAAAAAAAATTGGGTGGGCTAGTGGGGGAAGGGGGAGTTACAAGGTGGGGAATCGAATCCTCACCAATAAGGTGGAATTTCAGGTAGCGAACCAACTAAGCTACAAAGATTCCGAAAAAAACTAAGGCATATATGCATACTCTTCCCTTTAACTTTATATATGATCGATAATATTTTTTAAAAAAAATTGTGATTTTAAACATATCATGACTATGAAAACAGATCATAGAGAGTGAGTAAAGAAAAGTTCATTCTTTTCAAAATCGACTAAATAGATTAAAGAATGTCACGTCAAATGGAATAAACGAGAAAAATTCTGGAAGAGGGTAGATAACATACTGAGTTTATCTCCAACATGAAATTCTTTGATCTCAGCCCATGCAGTATAGTTAAAACTGAGTTTCCAACCTTGATCATCCCCAACCAAATGCTCAGTTGCTGTACATGGAGCAACAACCATGCTAACAACAGCAAATACAATCAGCAAAGCCTTCAAAGCCATTTGGAACTTATTAGTATTGTTTTTGAAAGCTTTCCTAATTTGATTATATGTTGTAGCTTAATTAGAATGTTTGTTAACCTAGATGATTTGAAGGGTTGCATGTATGATGACATATTTATAGCATGTTACAATTGGGAAACCAGCCGGCTAATGCCTGCATTAATTAACTTAAGTATATATGTGCAATTTGACCTGGCCATTTACCTAAAGAATAACGCTATCTATCTAATAGGGCTAATATTAATTAATGATAGTGGTGCCAACAAAAATGGTTTAGTGTTGCGAAGCAAATCTGAGTGGAGGACTCTTTTTTTAATTTTGTGCCATTACTTCTTTTGTTATTATTATTTGTATTTTAATTTTATCCTTATGAATTTTTTTAAAAAAATAATGATATCATATATTGCAAGAAAATAAAGAGATTGGGTGTTGAATCAAAAAAAAAAAAAAAAAAAAAAAAGGATACAAATTACAAAAAAAAATATAAACTAGGAGAGCAAAACGTAACGAACTCTACATACAGAAATGGGCTAAGAGTTTTTCCCATGAGTTCAAAATATGGTCAACAACCCAAGGATTTCTTTTCTATTTTCGTAAATGAATTTCTTTAACAAGATATTTGTGAAATAAATTAATCAAAAGAGCTTAATTCAGAGAGGCCAAATCAATTTGATGCCAATTCTATTCATTAATAATAAATAAATTAAAATAAATATTGCAGAAAAATTAAAATAAGAAGATACGTATAACATTGAAATCAGTAATACTAAGTAACATTTGAGGGTAAGTCTATGAAATTATCTCAATATAATATATCGTGACAATGTGGTTTTGTTTTGTGAAAATGTACAAAATATGCACTTAACATGGTCAAATCTCTCTTTTACTGTTTTCTTTCCTTCTACTTTCTTGTGTATGGAACGCCGCCTCATGCACAACATCTGTACGTAGCGTCAATTTTTACAACTTCCTCCCATAGGCATCTCCAGGATTTTAAAAGGATGGGTGCATTATTATGAAAATATTTCAAGCGCGAGCTCGCACATTTATATTTAAATATTTTTAAAAAAATATAACACTACTATACATGATCTAGGGAGGAGAGCATAGGTTCACGTGAAGCCAATGACCCCTACCTAGATACGACCTTGCTTCCTTCGGCCCACTTTATATGAACGGAGGGAGATTCTTGTTGGAAAACTTTAAAGAATCCATCCAAGAACACATGTAAATCATTAGACAAAGATACGAAACTAAAAGAATGGAAGGAACACTAACCTTGTTCCATTGCAATAATCGAATCAAAGAAATTGGATCTTCTAAGTCTTGATACCACTCTTAATTGCTTCTCCTCAGAGATGGGACAGAAAAGAAAAGATACGTTATCTGACTTAGGGATCATTCCTTCTTTAATCGAGTGTCTTTTTAAGTTGAAAATGTATCTTTTTAATAAGTCTCCATCGGACTTATGAAAAGTAACATGGGCTTCCTCAAATTTCAAAGTAAATCCATACTAATAGATATTTATTATTTAGGCCCAAATATTTAATTTACTTTATTAGATCATAAATTGGGTTTATTTAAAGATAGCATATCTATGCAGGAAATTACAAGGAATGTCCTTCATAGTGGGTGGCTTTGTATTTTTGTCCTCCATAAGAAAAGTGTTTAAAGACTAGTCTTCCTTCATTTTTATGTATACAACAAGTACATTTTTGCCCCTCTACACCTCAAATGTTGTGTTACTCTTTACATGCTCATTTGTCCCTCAACTTTTTTTTTCTTTTTTACTATTACTTGATTTTTATTTTTTCTTTTCTCTTTTTTTCCTTGTTTTAATTTATTTGTCTCAACTTTTTTTTATTTTTTTTCTTTTATTTATCAAACATTATTTATTTTTCATTTCTATTTTTTTAATTCATTGTCTCAACCTTTATTTTTTTTATTTTATTTTTTCCTTTTCACACTCTTTTTAATTTTTCTCAAACTTTATTTTTATTTTATTTTTTTCCTCTCATTTTTTTCTCAACTTTTATTTTTTTATTTTTTTTATTTTTCTCTTTTTTCTATTTTCTTAACCTTTATTTTTTTTTTCTTTTTTCTCAATCTTTATTTTTTTCCTTCTCTTTTTTCTTTTTTCTCAGGTTCTATTATATTTTTCTAATGAATAGAAAGTTGGATAATCCGCCAAAAAAATCTTCTTTCTTTGAAATCAAAGGAAACTTAAGGGCGTGACTTGCCGTTTGGAAGTCCTTTGGGATAAGTCTTGTCTCTAAGGAAAGATTTATAGAACATCAACTTATTGTTTGTAAACCCTTGAGCTAAGTCTTGCCTCTAGGGCAAGAATTATAGAGTATCTCATAAATTAAGACATAATGAAATAGTGTTAACTCTTGCCCATGAGGAGTAATTTATTTTTTTGGGAGATTCTTGGACTAAGTCTAGTTTTAGAGGCAAGACTTATAGAGCATCTCATAAATCAAAGACACAATGTGGTAGTGCTAACTTTTGTCCATGGGGGCGTATAGCTTGTTTTTTGAAAGTCTTTGGGCTAAGTCCTACCTCTAAGGGAAGAGTTATAGAACATCTCATAAATCAAGACACAATGTGGTAGTTTCAACTCTTGCCCATGAGACGTAACTTGTTGTTTGAAAGTCCTTGGGCTAAGTCTTGCCTCTAAGGCTAGAGTTATAGAACATTTCATAAATCAAGACATAATGTGATAGTGTCAACTCTTGCCCATGGGGCATAACTTGTTGTTTGAAACTCATTGGGCTAAGTCTTGCCTCTAAGGCAAGAGTTATAGAACATTTCATAAGTCAAAACATAATGTGGTAGTGTCAACTCTTGCCCATGGGACGTAACTTGCTATTTGAAAGTCCTTGGGCTAAGTCTTGCCTCTAAGGCAAGAGTTATAGAGCATCTCATAAATCAAGACACAACGTGGTAGTGCCAACTCTTGCCCATAGGGCATAACTTGTTGTTTGAAAGTCCTTGGGTTAAGTCTTGCCTCTAAGTCAAAGTTATAGAGCATCTCATAAATCAAGACTCAATGCGGTAGTGTCAACTCTTACCCATGGGGCATAACTTGTTGTTTGAAAGTCCTTGGGCT
This sequence comes from Capsicum rhomboideum, assembly GCA_031232105.1. NCBI lineage: Eukaryota > Viridiplantae > Streptophyta > Magnoliopsida > Solanales > Solanaceae > Capsicum > Capsicum rhomboideum. The sequence goes on from CP124714.1 coordinate 19,819,282, forward strand.
AAGTCTTTCCTCTAAGGCAAAAGTTATAGAACATCTCATAAATAAAAATACATTATGGTATTGTCAACTCTTGCCCACAGAGCGTAACTTGTTGTTTGAAAGCCCTTGGTCTAAGTCTTGCCTCTAATGCAAGAGTTATAGAGCATCTCATAAATCAAGACACAATGTGGTAGTGTCAACTTTTGCCTATGGGGCATAACTTGTTGTTTGAAAGTCATTGGGCTAAGTCTTGCCTTTAAGGCAAGAGTTATATAGCATTTCATAAGTTAAAACATAATTTGGTAGTGACAACTCTTGCCCATAGGGCATAACTTGCTGTTTGAAAGTCCTTGGGCTAAGTCTTGCCTCTAAGGCAAGAGTTATAGAGCATTTCATAAATTAAGACACAACGTGGTAGTGTCAAGTCTTGCCCATGGGGCATAACTTGTTGTTTGAAAGTCCCTGGGCTAAGTCTTGCCTCTAAGGCAAAGTTATAGAGCATCTCATAAATCAAGACTCAATATGGTAGTGTCAACTCTTGCCCATGGGGAATAACTTGTTGTTTTAAAGCCCTTGGGCTAAGTCTTGCCTCTAAGACAAAAGTTATAGAACATCTCATAAATAAAAACACAATATGGTAGTGTCAACTCTTGCCCATGGGCCGTAACTTGTTGTTTGAAACCCTTGGTCTAAGTCTTGCCTCTAAGGTAAGAGTTATAGAGCATTTCATAAATCAAGACACAATGTGGTAGTGCCAACTCTTGCCCATGGGGCATAACTTATTGTTTGAAAGTCATTGGACTAAGTCTTGCCTCTAAGGCAAGAGTTATATAGCATTTCATAAGTTAAAACATAATGCGATAGTGTCAACTCTTGACCATGGGACGTAACTTGTTGTTTGAATGTCCTTAGGTTAAGTCTTGCTTCTAAGGCAAGAGTAATAGAACATCTCATAAATCAAGACACAATGTGGTAGTGTCAACTCTTGCCTATGGGACGTGACTTGTTGTTTGGAAGGAATCGAAGAAAAGAAAAGAAAAAAATAAAGGTTACGAAAAAATAAAAAACAAAAGAAAAATGAAGGTTGATAAAATTAAAAAAAAAATTAAAGAAAATGAAAAAGAGAAAAAGAAAAAAAAATAGAAGTTGAGAGAAGAAAAGGAAAAAAAAAAAAAGAACAAAAAAAGGTTGAGAAAAAATAAAAATATAAAGAAAAAAGTCAAAATAAAAAATAAAAGAAAATTAAAGGTTGAGAAAAAAAAATAAGAAAAAAGGAGAAAAGAAAAAATAAAAATCAAAGAAAAATTAAAAAGAGAAAAAAAAATAGAAGTTGAAAGTAGAAAAAGAAAAAAAGAAAAAAGTAAAGGTTGAGAAAAATTAAAAAAAAAGAAGAGAAAATAAAAATAAAAATAAAAAATCAAAGTAAGATAAAACAGAGAAAAAAAATTGAATTTGAAAGAAAAATGAGCATGGAGAGTTTTTTGAAAATATTTGATAGATAGAGGGGTAAATATGTATTTGTTCCATACATAAAAAAGAAGAAAGGACAGTTTTGTAACACTTTTGCTATGGGGGGCAAAAAAGCAAAGCCACCCACTATGGGGGCTATTTATGTAGTTTACCCATATCTATGTACAATATATTAATATGTGAGTCCACAAAATAGAAATTACTAACAATTCAAACATGTTTTTCTTTGATTCTAATCTCTTTATATCCCTTTTAAATATTTTAAATAATCAATTATTGTGATTTATTGTATATGTAATTTTCAAATGTAAATTTTATTTCAAAAATTTTAAAATTTCATGATCGGATTACTATTTGACTCTCGATGTTTGAATTGTGCCACTTAAATTGTTAAACTGAGGGAGTAATTGGTTTTAGGGAAAATGATCAAATTTATCTTTACTAAATTATTTAATTTAATCTTCCCTTATTGTATCTAGTTAGTAATATTATCCTTGTCATGGTGAAAGTGTTAAGTATCCCACATTGGAAAAGGAATAGATAATTGGTCTCCTTATATATGGACTTGGGCAATCCTCCTCTCATGAGTTAGCTTTTGGGGTGTGAGTTAGGTCCGAGATCTAATTTTACATGGTATCAGAGTCAGACTCATCCCAATACTTTGTTCACCGATGTTGGGCTCCATATTATATTGTCCACGCTCCAGTTAACGAGGCTTGGGCGTGTGGGGGAGTGTTAAGTATCCCACATCGGAAAAGAGATGGGTAATTGGTCTCCTTATATGGACTAGCGCAATCCTCCCCTCATGAGTTAGTTTTTGGGATGTGAGTTAGACCCGAGACCTAATTAATTTTACAAAGAACAAAGGACAATATGGTAGGGGTCGGGGAAACAATAACTCTTCTATTCTTGTCTTTCATCTTGGTATCAAGAGCTATACAATTCTTTTTTTTTCCAATGGCCCCAGAAACCCCAGAAATCTCCTCCTCCTCTTCCGCTCCACAAATCTTGAATCAATCTTCCTTTGGTCTTCCAATTCCCCCTCCAACAGTTTCTAATAGCAAAGGTTTTGTCCCTATTGAATTGACATATGTCAATTATCTTACATGGAAGAAGGTTTTTGTCACATTTCTCAAAAGTCATAACCTTCTCTCCATTGTAGAGCGAAAAATATTGTGTCCCTCGACAAATCATGAATAATATAAATTATGGATTCAGTGTGATACTATTGCATTGAGTTGGATTAATGCAACACTTTATGCGGCAGTTCTTGACACACTTTTAAATTATGCTTAAGAGACATCTAAACAAGCTTGGGACACTTTAGCCTCGTTATATCTGGACCAAGTTTCTTCCTCGTCAATTCATCTTAAGTCAAAATTTCAAAGTTTCAAGAAAAGTTCTCTTTCCATGGAGGATTATCTTCAACAACTTCAATCCATTGCCTGTTTTCTGAGGGCAATTGGCAAGCCTTTGACTGATGATGATCTAGTCATTTAAACTTTGCAAGGACTACCTTCATCTTATCATACTTTTGTGTCTGGCTTAAATGCCACTAGCACGCTTCCTTCTTTTATTGAATTACGACCACTTCTCCTCACAGAAGAAGCCCACATTACTGCACTTTCTTCGGATGAATCAGATCCTAATTCCGCGTTACTTGTGACAACTCAAGGGCAACCCAATTCTAATGCTTCATCTCAGATTTATCCCTTAATTAACGTTTTCCCCCCAATTTGGTAAAAACTATCCACTTTAACTTCTAATTATCCAATTTGAACAAATTGCTCATTTAAACCCAACCCACAAGCCACCTGACCCGCACCAAAACCAAATAAAATGATGTGGATGTTTTTACATTAAACTCATCGCTAGGGTTTGACATTTAGGATCATGAGAATTTATTTACTTCTTGATTTCTAGCTAAATTCATAATTAGCTCAAGATCAGATGAAATCATGAAATTGTCCAAAATTATATACAGACACCATTCATTCTTTTTCATTTTACGTGGGACTATTCAACATGGGGTTTGCCCAAGACCCAAACCATCCTCTTTATATACCGTATTCGTACACTTTTACTCGTCTACTATTCTAAAAAAAAAATTATTTTTACTTGTTAATTTTAACATATTAAGAAAAACTAGTATTTTATTTTCATGTTTTACTTTTAACATTAATTACTTATTTTTAAAATTATTTTTTAATATCTAATACTCTATTAAACATCAATTAATAGGGATAATGTGGTAAAATAATCATATCAATCATTGTTTTTTAATGGCATGATAAATTTAAATATGACAAGCAAAAATAAACAATAAAAGTAACATCTGAGTGGAACTCTTCAACATTCAAAGTAATAACCTTATATATTAATTATTAGGCAACCAAACACTTAATTCGGTAAATTTCATGTCATGTTGCAACTCGGAGAAAACAAGATCCTTTTTGACTTCTAAATCATCTGAAATTAAGAACTTTTCTTTTTCTCTATTTTCAAATAGTTAAAGAAAAATTTTAAAAATTTATTTTGGTTATTTTCTTGGAAAGTAAATTATACTAGGTAAGTTGAATGCAATGAACTTGACTGAAAAAGAGGCCACGTGGGGAACCTCCCCTAGCATCATTTTTTGGAATACTACACTCGCTACACCAAACTCAGCCGACTGAGAAAGGATCAGGTGAAATTCGATCTTTGATCTCCTTAATTAATGGGACCCTTGCTACAACAACTCAGCCACCTTTTTAGGTCGTAGGTTATTTTCTTAATTCTTCACCTTTATTTTATTTGTAGCGTAACCAACTAATGTTGTGAGGTCGTAATATGGACCTAGCTCATTACTTAACAGCATAGTCCATGTATAATTTAGAAAAAGTCAAAAAAGGGCACATCTGTAAAACCAACACCAATGAAATTATTATATTTGCGTGCAGAATGTGCTAAATATTATTCAATACAATGACACACACATATATAGTATAATATAATTATTATAATACACTCAGTTAAGATATCTTTACATCCACATTTAAAAAAATAAAATAAAAATCAATCAACAGAGCTGTTGAACGAACATACAATACCAAGTCACTGGAGCAATCACACTAATTTACCATATATTTAAATGATGCATTGAGGTGAGAGTATACATTATATTAATTCTTGATCATAGAATTGTATTGTAATGAAATATTTTTAATTTATTGATTTGATATAAACACGTTCAAATAAATTTATTTTTCAAGTGTAATAGGATGAATAACTAGTTACTGGATTTAACACGAAAAAAGAAAAATGTGATGAACAAATTAAATAAAAACATGTTTCTATGAAAAATTAACGCACATGCATGACTTTTTCAATGAAAAAAATTAACTCAGTTTGAATATTTTTGGAGGAAAATGATTTTTAACCCTTTTTTTTAAAAAAAAAAAAAAAAGGAGTTTTATATTTTTTTATAAGAATTTTTTTTTACACGTAAGAAATTTGAAAAAATTATTTTCTTCTATTCAAATGATCAAAAAGGCAATTTTTATTTTATGCATGTAAATGTTAATGTTATGATATTTTCAGAAAATGTTTTTCTCTTTACCAAACACATTTTATGTGTGTAACTTAAAGTAGAATTAAAAACACACTTTTGAATTCAATAAATATAGATTTGTTAACGGTAAATATATACTAGTTGTTAGACAACGAGGGTGGTGTATCATTTATTGAACGTCAAGGGTATATATTCATTATTTTTTAATGAAGAATATATTTGCTCTAAAATGCAAAATTGAAAGACATATTTATCTCTTTTCACAAAAGAGAATAAAATGAGGAGGAAATAAAATTACTTGTCCTCTTACAATTTGAACAAGAGATAATATTTCAAAATTTTATATATAAAATGAATATATGTATATATACAAAAATGAATCTCTCATAAAAAAGGACATAAATTTTTAAAAAATAAATTGAAAAGTTTTTTTTTTTTTGGTTCCCTTCGGTATCCATATTGAACCCCAACTAATCTGAATGATACATTACATGCCCTATTTCTAAGGGTGATGCTCCCAATAAAACTTTTTCTCTATGTCCAAGGCTCACCCGACACTCTACAAATAAGAAAATCGTTTCTTCCCTAAAATAAATTAGTACAAGAAAATCGTTTCTTCCCTAAAATAAGTTAGTACTCCTTCCATCTAACAATACTTGTCCATTATTGACTTGACATAGATGGTAAGAAATAATAAATAATAGAGGTAATTTTACTATATCACCATTTGAATATAATAAATTTAATGTCTTGAAAAATGCATTAAGTGATCAATCTATATATATAAGCAAAAGTAGAAGCACCAGAAGAAGCCAAATGGTAAGTTATTGAGAAGCCACGTAACAGTTTTAGGACAAAGCTTAATAGTGTTGTAATAAAATTTTTGAATCAAAGATTAAAGATATTTGAATTTGAAAATATATTATCCTTTATTTTTAAAAAAAAATAAAAAATTCACTAGCTTAAAAAAAAAAAGTATGGTTGAGGAGTTCTAAATAGACTTTTATTTTTTCATAAACTTATCTCTTTTAAAATTTAAATGTTAAAAAATATATCTGAATATAATTTATTTAAATATTAAATGAAAGGTTAAAATATAATAATAATAGTAATAATAATAAATAATAAGCAAAAGTAGTAGTACGTAGTATGTGTAGAAGTATTATAATAATAATAATAATAATAATAATAATAATAATAATAATAATAATAATAATAATAAATAATAGTGGTAGTGGTACTGCATAGTAGTAGCTGTATTATTATTATTATTATTATTATTATTATTATTATTATTATTATTACTATTATTATTATTATTATTAGTGTTATTATTATTATTATAAGCCACTTGAAATTATTGTTTGAATTGAAAATGACTTATGAACTTGGATTAAAAAAAAAATTAAAAACTTACGTTTGACTATATCCAACTATAAATGCATTTCAGGTGATACTATATTTATAGGATAAGCATATTATTTTATTTTTTTAGAAAAGAGCATAAAAGAAAAGGTTAAAAAAGAAAAAAGACCAAAGAAAAATTAAATAAACCTAAACCAGCTTAAATCCCCACCCACGTAACTTTTCCATCCTCGCCCATGTAACTTCAAACTAAATAAATTTTTCTAGAAACTTTAAGAGAATAAAATTTATTTTTAAAAATAAAATTTATTTTTAAAAATAAAGTTTATTTTTAAATTACATTTTAGATAGACATAAAATTAGATAAAAATTAGGTAGCTGAATTAGTGTTAAATTTTTGAATTTGAATTGAAAGTTACATATTCTTCTAGAATTTGAATTAAAAACTAACTCTATACAAGATAAAGTCGAATTTCAAATAACTCTTTTCTATATAAACTATTCTTTCAATCAAATTTTTTATTTTATTCTCTAAACTTTTTACTTATTCTTTAATTCTTCAATCAAATTTGTTTATGATTATACAACATTCAGGGCTCGCACCTGCTTATATTAATATATTTGTGCACAATTTATTTATTTAAAACTTGACTTTAGTTTATTTGATTATAAGTTGTTAACAGTTTATATATTTGATAGTATAAAGTTAATTTGTAATAAATTGTTTTATTGAGATCAATGATTATCATGAAATGATTATATATATACTGAACGCTGACCTGCTTTTTTTGATTGTGCTAGGTTGCTATATTCGGCTACAAGATAATTGCACATACAATTTCAAATAAAATCATGTTTTATTATTTATGAAGAATTTTCTTTAGAGTGTTTTTTTTTTTTTATGTGATAATTTTATTGGTATAGTTGTCTTGTAGAAAAGATCAAAATAATGAAAAGAATAGAAAAGTAAATAACTGCAAGAGAATGAAGTAGAATCAAAGAGCTATGGCAATGCATCTTAAACCCGATAAGCATATCCTTGATAACAATTCCATAAATCCATCCAAAAAAATTCAAACAAGTTATAGAATTTCAGCGTCCTTTTTTTTTTTTTTTACCTCTTTACTCTTTTGTTTTGTCTTCTTAGACAAATATACAAGGATATGAAGTTTCACCATGAGTAAGGAAAAAAATAATATATTGTCACAATAATATATTTTATAAATAATATTTAATCAATATGAAATTGTCGTTATTAATGATCATAAGGAGGCAAATGAAATGTTGTGGTAAACAAATATTGTCGTAGACATTTTATTTTATTTCATCTTGTGATATTATAATTTATATTATACTCTTCAGCAATTTAATTTGAAGTTCTTTCTTTTTATGTTGTAATCCATGTGTTTTGATTTTTAGCAATTTAATTAAATCTCTTTCCACAAGAAGATAGTGCATTAGTTATTTATGATAATTAAGGATTTTAATTCTCCTTCCTTGGGTATATATATTTCTCTCCGGAGTACTTTTAATTTAATTAATAATTGTGTAGTTACAATTAAAGTTTGATAGTAATTTTTTTGTGTATTATATTTTTAAGTCTTCAAATATCTTGAACCTTATTTCATTGATTTCAGATAATCTGTAATGATGTTTTGTTTTATGTTAGATCAATTTTAATACACTTTCTTGAAAATGAAATATCATTCAAAGTGAATTTAAATTTTAATATGTTTGATGGTATTGAAAATCAAATAAAAGAAGATCTTTTACATTCATTTTTAAACGTAACAACAAATTTTTATTAAAATTTTCAAAGAGTATTTGCAATAAAATATTTAAAAGTTTATTTAAACATAGTTAAAGTTTTGGCATTCTTCGAGAATACTATCATTTATGTTGAATAACAATAAATTCTTATCTTTTATCACTGGATAGTTTTAGCAGTTTTATGTGTGTTCCGTAAGGAGAAAAATATTTTTCATTTTCTAGAAAAACAATGAGTGTATTCAGTATGGAGGAAAATGTCATTTAGTAGGAAAACAAAGTTTTAAGTACTTATTTTCTTGTGTTTTGTACTCAAATAAAAAAATATCTGATCACTCCCCCATGGTGCTTACCCTACAAAGTCTCCAAATGAACATCAAGTCACCATTTAGATACTTCAATGTATGGGCTGACCACCCAAACTTTGAGAATATAGTAGCTGCAGTTTGGTCAAACCAGGTGCATGGGGGACATATGACAAGGGTCTGGAAGAAACTTAAAGCTTTGAAACCACAGTTAAGGAAGCTTAATTTTACTGAATTTAAGAATGTTTCTCAGAAGCTTGAAGTGATAAGAATGGAGCTAATGTGTATCCAGGACCAGATTGCTACACAGTGTAAAGATGAGCTTTTACAGACTGAAAAACAGTGTATCCAAAATCTGGAGAAGTGGTCAAATATTGAGGAGAGTATTCTCAAGCAAAAGTCAAGAGATCAATGGATAAGGTTGGGGGATACAAACAATAAATATTTTTATGCTATGATTAAGGATAGGACCTGCAGAAAACAGATTTTGGAGCTTACATCTTTAACTGGTAAACACCTCACTGATGCTGAGGAGATACAAGAGGAAATTGTAGGCTTTTATAAAGCTTTGATGGGATCTTCTTCTCGGAATTTACCAGTTGTGAGTGAAGTTACTATGAAGAAGGGGAAAACCTTAACTCATGATCAAGGCATTGCACTGAGTAAAGAGGTCGCCACTGCAGAGATAATAGAGGCACTGAAGAACATAGAGAATGACAAAGCACCTAGTATTGATAGGTACAATGCTCATTTTTATAAAAAGGTATGGACCATTATTCAACATGAGATTGTGGATGTTGTTAAGGAATTCTTTCACTCTTGTAAGATGTATCGACCTGTGAACTGTACACTAGTTACTTTAGTCCCCAAAACAATTTGTCCTACTACAGTAAAAGAGTTTAGACCAACTGCATGTTGCTCTATACTGTATAAGATAATTGCTAAGATCTTGGCTACTAGACTACAAACAATCATTTCTTCTGTTATTAGTGAGGCTCAATCAGGCTTTGTCCTAGGCAGGAAAATTGTTGATAATATCATCATGGCCAGTGAGCTAGCCAAAGCTTATACTAGAAAACATATATCACCTCGATGCATATTAAAAATTGATCTTCAAAAGGCATATGACTCTGTGGAATGGGTGTATTTAAAGCAGGTTATGGAAGCTCTTCGTTTTTCTAAGAAGTTTGTGCAGTGGATAATGGAATGCATTTAAACTGTCAACTATTCCATCATGATCAATGGAGAACCTACTAAACCTTTTGAGGCTGCTAAAGGTTTGAGGCAAGGAGATCATATTTCTCCTTTTATGTTTGCAATTGCAATGGAATATTTACGTAGATGTTTGGCAGAGCTGAAGGAGGACAGACAGTTTAATTTCCATCCCAAGTGTGCCAGACTTGGAGTGACTCATTTAATGTTTGCTGATGACCTTTTATTATTATCTAGAGGAGACATTCCTTCTGTAACAGCAATGTATCGAAGATTTCAGAAATTCTCAAGTGCTTCTGGGCTTACAGCAAATGTAGAGAAGAGTTCATGTTACATGGGTGGTATGAAGGCAGTGGAGAAACAAAATTTATTAGAGCAGCTTGAGTTTAAGGCTGGAGAGCTTCCTTTTAAGTACCCTGGCATCCCCCTCTCTACAAAGAAGCTGACTATTATGAAATGGACTCCTGTTATTGATAAGATACTGACCAGAATTTCATCCTGGACTGCAAAGAAATTGTCATATGCTGGGAGGGTACAACTTATTCAGTCAGTGTTGTTTGGAGTACAATCCTACTGGTCACAAATCTTTCACATCCCTTCAAAGGTGTTGCAAGTTATTGATGCTTATTGTAAGAGTTACCTGTGGACTAGTACAAATATTATTACTCATAAAGCTCTAATAGTATGGGAAAAGGTGTGCACACCTGTTTCAGTAGGAGGGATGAATATCATTAACATCACTTGGTGGAATAGAGCTGCATTGGCCCAAACATGTTGGGATTTAGCTCATAAAAGTGATAAATTGTGGATAAGGTGGATCCATAGTTACTATCTTACAACTGACCTAGAAAATCTTAATATGGTGCCTAAACAAGCCTCATGGGTAGTGAGGAAAGTGATTGAAGCAAGAAAGTATCTTGAGCAGACACAATTGTTGGCAGTGCCAGATATGGTCACTATCAGGGGTATTTACCTCAAGCTACTAGGAGATGGAGACAGGGTGCACTGGAAAAACATGATACTAGCTAATCCAGCTAGACCAAAGGCAAAATTTACATTGTGGTTGCAGCTGCAGGATAGACTTTTAACTACTGATAGACTGAGTAAATGGAAAATGGATGTGGACATTCGTTGCAAGTTATGCATAGGACAATTGGAGTCAAGAGACCACTTATTTATCTACTGTGATTACGCTAAACAACTATGGCACCGACTCCTTCAATGGATGAATAGAGGATATGCGGATGGTGCAAGCTGGGAGGAACATATTACAGGGGTGATCAAAAGGTCCATGGGTAAATCACAGTCAGCTTATAGTTTCAAGATGGTGTACACTGAATTTGTCCATGTTGTTTGGATTGAGAGGAACATGAGAACATTTGAGAACAAGTGTCGATATTGGCAGCAACTAGCAAAGGAAGTAGCCTACACATGTTGTGTTAGAGCTCCACCTACTATTAGTACTAAACTACAGGAAATGCCCTTTTAAATAGCTTTTGTTTCCTGTTTGGTTTTTGAGTTTTATTCCAGGATAGTAGACCTGTGTTGGGGCTGCTATGGATTTGTAATTTTGTCACTTGGTAATTAATGGAAAAATCTAGTTACCAAAAAAAAACTACAGCTGAAGTTGTTATGACACACCTAAACTTCACGAGGGTCCTATTACCCCTCTCAACTTCGGCTATAGTTTGGGGAGGGGGGGGAGGGGGTTCTAGTGGGTGAGGCGGGTGGGGTGGGGGTGGGGATGGGGGGCTAAATGGGTGCAGGGATAGGTAGGGGTGTGGATGTAGTTGGGGGTTGGGGTAGGAAAAAAGAATTTTTAGAAAAATTGATATTTTTTTTTAAAAAAAAAACCGTGTCAGGGTAGGAGTGGGTGGAGTAGGAAAGAATTAAAAATAATAATTAAATTTGGATTGTGGTTGTGTAGGGGTGGGCATTCGGTCTTTCGGTTTGGTTTTGTATTATTAGGTTTCAGTTTTTCGATTTTCGGTTTTGAAAATGTGCAACTCAATCCAAACCATAATAAATTTGATTCGGTTCGGTTTTTTCTCTTGTCGGTTTGATTTTTTCGGTTCGGTATTCGGTTATGTCAATAGTTAATAGCATAATCAAAGTTATATTTCATGCTAGAATTGATGAAACTGCTCCAAGAATAGAGTTAGAAATTGAAGCTTGTGTTATAGTTCTACAAGCATCAGAAGATTTCTGTTGTTCCATCTTGATTATATTCATCCATATTGATGGATTTATAGCTAAATCTTTTATTAAAGAAGTCAAAGTTACTGAAGTGCTCATGTCAGTCAATGAAAAGTTCTCATCAACATTAACTATGACACTAGATATAGTAGCAACACTAGTTGTAACTTGCTCCAATTTGCTAGTGTCATTGTCACTGCTATCTATTGCATAGTTACTACTCGTAATTGGCAACCCATCAGTCCCTCACTCACTCTATCCTCTAACCAATCTCCATTCCCAGCCGAGGAAGCACATAGACAACTTTAACTTACTGGACGATCATGCCTCGCAGAAACGACGTCGATAAATATGCAAAGCAGTGAGAATAAAATGGGGACAAGAAATATAGGTACAACGCGAAGTAATAATATTGATAAATATACTTTCTAATATAAGTTACGAGTAAAGGTAATAATTAAAAGGGTTGAAATTATAAACTCAAACCCTAATTCTAAACTTAAATATTATATATGTAATATTAGAAAGTATATTTATATATATATATATATATATATATATATATATATAATTCGATATTTTTGGTTTTTCGATTTTTATTCTTCTATATATATATATATATATATATAAATAATTCGATATTTTTGGTTTTTCGATTTTTATTCTTCTAAATCCGAAACCAAACCAAAAAAAGTAAAATCTTAATCCGAAACCAAACCAAAAAAACAAAAAATCAATCCAAATTAAAATTCGGTTTGATTTGGTTTGGTTTTTCGGTTTAATCCAAATAGTGCCCACCCCTAGTTGTAGTGGTGGCCGAAGGGTGTTTGGGGGGGGGGGGGGATTTGGTGGAGCCGGTGAGTTTGAGAGTAGTATAAAATATTTTAATTAAATTAATTTAGAAGATATAATAATAATTATCAATAAAATACTTAAAGATATTAATGATAAAATCAAACAATGAAAAAAATTATGAATATTAGAACAAAGAAGGAAAATTTAAAAGAAGATAAAAGGTTGTATGTGCTTGATTTTTTTAATTGAAACTAATGAAACTTAAAATTTGGAATTAGAAGTTTTGTAATTGACATAATTAAGTATTTTTAGTGTTTGAAATGAAATTGAAAGATAAAACTTTTTTGAATTGAGTGTAATTAGTTGTTGAAATTGAATTGATAGAGAAAAAAAATGAAATTTAAAATTGAAGGTAAGGAAGAAATATAATTGCATGTCTTAAGTAACTGATTAAAAGTATAAAAATAAATATCCAACAACAAAATTAACAATTATTTAATATTTCATATTTTATTATTTTTAAAATTCAATCAATGGAATTTCAATATCAAAACATCTAAAATAATTGCAATTGTGATTTTAAGTATTAGATGTAATTTAAATATTAACAATTATTTTTTAATATTTCATAATTAATTTAAATTATGTTAATGTGATACAATAAAAATTGATTAATTATATTATTTTAAAGTGAATAAGTTAATATTTTTAATGAATATTTTTTTAAAAATACTTCGTGCATAGTGTGAGTACCTATACTAGTAGTATTTAATAATAAGAATAAAATGACCAGAAAAGTATAAATTATTTATTAATTTTTTAAATTAAATAAGTATTATTGAATATTTATTTTTAGAATAGCATCAGGGAGCAGTGTTTTAAAAGGCGGGTGTGTGAGGCGAGATGTTTTACATAGCACGGGGCAAGACGTAAGTCTCGAGACATGGGGCGTAAGTTCTAAGGATCTACAGGGTGTATATCTCATGTATCTTTATTTTTATAATTTAATTACTAAAAATATAAGTAACAACAAAATTTTCAATGATTTTATAAATAATTTCTTAAAATATATGACTATCATACTATGCAATTTACCTCCCTAAAAGAAATAATCAATAAACTATTAATATTATAATTAAAACATAAACTCTTTCATGAATAAAAATAAAATACTTTCAAATAACAAAATAAAATATGATAATTTTGAAATATAGGACAAAAAATAACGATCAATAACAAGTGAATATGTAAAATTCGAATATGTATTTTAAACAAAAGTGTTAAGTCATATTAACCCTCACAACATTCTCAATTAGTACATAAGCTAGTTACTTTTAATTTTCTTATTTTAACAGATGAAAAAAATTACTAAGCATTATTTAATTAGTAGAGAATTATGAGTATCAATAATGTTGACTAAGGAATTTGACTTAATTTGTGTAAGAATTATTAGGCGAGTCTCGGACATTGGGCGTTAGGCGTATTCGGGCGTACAGTCGGACGCTTAGGACGTAAGCCTCACATAACTAAGTCACACACATGAAATTCGAAGTGTTTTACCAATGCCTCACCTTGGGATGAGTTCTAGAGTGAGTCCGAATTTTGCCTTTTAAAACACTGACAGGGAGTACTAGAATCTCATTGGAATTATTGCACTTTCATTTGCATTTACATTTCATTTACCTGATACCCACATTTGTGTCTATTTTTGCTTAAATATTCAGCTTTCTGTCTTCTAGTTTCTTCTTTTTTGCCTGACTTGCCAAAAAAAAAATTTTCCTCCCCAAACACACAGACACACACTGGTCAAGCAGCAAAAAGGGTTTGCTTTAATCAAGGTATAATTCAATTTTTCTTCATGATCAGTTTTTTTAAGTTGTTTTAATTAATTTGATTTTGGGATTTTCTTGCCTTGTTATTAATTCTTTCTGTTTATTTTTAACCCTGTTTTCTCGGCTATTTGCTTTGATTTTTTTGTTTATTAGTTGCTTGACTTTTTTGATGCTGTTGGTTGTAACTGAATTTTGTGGGGTGGTAGAAATAATTTTATTGGATGATCTCCTTGTGATTTTGATCCGTTTTCTTGATACATAATTTTGGTGGCTAGAAAGTGGATAAAAGGCCACGTTTCTATCTTTTTGTAGGACGAGTTGATTTCTCTCAACCAATAGTTATTATCTCAGAAAATTACTTTCTTTGTTGAAGAAAATTGTAATCAAGAAAACTTTCTGTGAAAATAACTACTTATTAGTTAAGTGATCATGTGAGAAATCAACCCCTATTTTTAAAAGGCCATGTTTCTTTCTTTTAGTAATACTTCATCTAAATAGGACTAGTTGATTTCTCGGATGAAAAACACTTAACTAGTAGTTAGTTATTATCTCACAAAGTCACTTTCTTTGTTGAAAAAGATTGGAATCAAGAAGACTTTTTGAGATTATGACCATCGGATGAGTGATCATATGAGAATCAACCCTCTATTTTATGTAACACTAATAGCATTTGGTGATGTTCCTATCAGCTATTTCTTGTACTTCTGTTACTTCGTTTTTTGGACTTCTTTGGATTTTTTTCCCTTGAGCCAGGTCTATCGGAAACAACCTCTCTCCCTCTGAGGTAGAGTTAAGGTCTGCGTACACTCTACCCTCCCCATACCCCACTTGTGGGACTATACTGGATATGTTGATGTTGTGGTATTTGGTGAGTTGAAGATGTTTCTCCTTGACCATAAGTTTTCCAAACATTTCTAAAATATTTTGAACTATTGATTATTGTGACTTATAGTACTCCTTTTGTTCAATTGTACGGAAAGGTTTCGGAGTGAGGGTTGAAACATCCAAATTTTGGTATGAATCAGGGCATAGATTTGTCACGTTTATTTTTCTTTTGAAATAAAGTTGACATAGTTGAAAGTTACATGAAAAACATGGCAAGTCATAGTAATTAATAATTCAAAAAGTCTGTTCTACACTTATAACCAAAATATTGCTTCTAAAATTTCTAATATAATCATGTTCTTTAACTATGAATCTAAAACAGCTATTCTATAGTAAATATGTTGAACTTCTTGGAATTCTTGGGTATTGGCTAGTGTCTCAAAACTTGCAACTTTTTAAAGTTTTAAATGTGGATGCTATTAGCTATTTGCTTCAAATTGATATTCATTTGATTTAGGACGACTCTTGACATGCGTACAGGATTCGTCATATTGTTGAAATGCCTGCCATAGTCCTGTTATGGAATTTTGGCAAGATATAGTTTTGTGGAATAAATAATTCAACTTTCTATAGAATGCATTTTGTTTCCTGTGGCTATTACTCTTATGATTTCTCCTTTTCGTTTTGAGCATAAGTCAAAATTCATTAACAAATAATTAACTCGGAATCATAAAATATGTAAAAAGTGGGTATACAACATTACAACTCAAATCAAATTTTCAGAATCTTCTACTCCAACTGCATCTGTTGACCCTTGGTTCTCCTCCTTTTACGCGAATCCTCGTTTGCACTCTGCTATGTCGTTTCAGTTGTTTTTGTTTCTCTTATTCCTTTTAGGAGTAGGGCAAGATCATTGCTTGTAGCAGCAGCTGTGTTCTGTAGAAAAGGAAATTGAAGTACCTCAGAGCGTGAAAGCACATTATTAAGAAAAATAAGCAATCGGTAGAGGAAGCTATTTATTGAACAAAAGCTTTTGCACTAACTGAGCTGCTTTGATATTGTTAACGTTCTTTACGTCGACTATGCATTTGTACAAGTGATAACTCAATTAAATTGTACTTGTAATATTTGTAGTCCTTAGAAGATGGCCGAGGGGGAGGAAATTCAACCACTCGTTGTTGACAATGGAACTGGAATGGTTAAGGTCAGTTAGAAACAAAATAGCTTGCAATTTTAGCGTACTGTTTTCAGTTTATTGTATTACTCCGTATGCGGCATGTTAATGTATAGTTAATCCCATTTTTTATTTTAGGCTGGCTTTGCTGGAGATGATGCTCCCAGGGCTGTATTTCCTAGTATAGTTGGTCGTCCTAGACACCAAGGGGTAATGGTTGGAATGGGGCAAAAAGATGCCTATGTTGGTGACGAAGCTCAGTCTAAAAGAGGTATTCTGACATTAAAATATCCCATTGAACATGGTATCGTCAGCAACTGGGATGACATGGAGAAAATTTGGCATCATACATTTTACAATGAGCTTCGTGTTGCTCCCGAGGAGCATCCTGTTCTTCTTACTGAGGCACCACTTAACCCCAAGGCAAACAGAGAGAAAATGACCCAGATCATGTTTGAGACCTTCAATGTGCCAGCCATGTATGTTGCGATCCAGGCCGTTCTTTCTCTGTATGCTAGTGGTCGTACTACTGGTGAGCAGAATAGCCGTTTTCTTCTAGTTCTTTATTGTTCAGTTCCATTGCTGATTTGATTGTTGTGATTCCGAAAAGGTATTGTGCTTGATTCTGGTGATGGTGTGAGCCACACTGTCCCCATCTACGAGGGATATGCACTTCCCCATGCCATCTTGCGGTTAGATCTTGCTGGTCGTGATCTTACTGATTATCTCATGAAGATTCTCACTGAGAGAGGCTATATGTTTACCACATCTGCTGAACGGGAAATTGTTCGTGATGTGAAGGAGAAGCTTGCCTATGTTGCATTGGATTTCGAACAGGAGAGCGATACAGCAAAGAGTAGCTCATCAGTTGAGAAGAGCTATGAGCTTCCTGATGGACAAGTCATTACTATCGGTTCTGAGAGGTTCCGATGCCCTGAGGTCCTCTTCCAGCCATCGTTGATTGGAATGGAAGCAGCAGGAATTCATGAAACAACCTATAACTCAATCATGAAATGTGATGTGGATATTAGGAAGGATTTATATGGAAACATTGTGCTCAGTGGTGGATCAACTATGTTCCCCGGTATAGCAGATCGTATGAGCAAGGAAATCACTGCTCTTGCTCCGAGCAGCATGAAGATCAAGGTGGTTGCACCACCCGAGAGGAAGTACAGTGTCTGGATCGGAGGATCAATTCTAGCTTCTCTTAGTACTTTCCAACAAGTTCGTTTTTCTTTACTCTATATGACTTAAGAAAAGAGATGGTTTTAATTGTGAATTTCTTCTTATTAACTCTTCAAGCCTGAAGGATTAGCGGTAACTTCTGGTTGCTTTGCAGATGTGGATTTCAAAGGCCGAGTACGATGAATCTGGTCCTGCAATTGTTCACAGGAAGTGCTTCTAAGGTCAGTGAGGGCTTGGTTTCCTTATTTTTTCTAAACAACTCAGTGGCTGTCTCTTTTATTTTTTCGGGGGGTTGGGGGCTGGTTTATGCCGTCAAATAGATGCTGCACTTCTGTCGCATTGACCGGATGACAGGAAGTGTATTGGAGTGTGTAAGTGTTTGTCATGTTTGGTCTTCGACGTGATTCCTAGTGTGTGCGCGCGCGCACACGTATATACATGGGCTGCTTTCTTTTGTGATATATCTTAGCTTGGTAGTGCTTTATTCTTCTGTCCATTAATTTTACGCCATGGTAGTGGTCGTCTAGCCGTCTTTAGAGGGGACTAACGTTTCTGTTTTATTGCGCTTCTCAGGTCGAGAGTTGTGGTTATATTTCTCATATAACAGAGGGTTTTCAGTGGCGTGGAATGTGGGATTTGCTTGCAGTTTTGAACTACTCTATATACTAGAAAATACATCAAAGGTTTTAGAAGGGCTATGTTTGTAACTGAATGATAAAGACTTGTCATTGTGATTTATATTCCTGTAGGTGGGATTTTGGATTTTTGTGTTAGTTTTCAACATGTTATGACTGTTATATATGTTTCATATAATGGTATTGAAGAGTGAGAGATTTTGGTGATCAGTTCTCATTTTTTAGTTTGTGCTAAAATTATAAAGAACATATTGCAAGATTTGAATAATAAAATGATTAATACATTAACAAAGATCGAAATCAATCGGAGCTTCAGGATGTAAATCTAACTCATGTTTCTGTCTTAGCACGGGCCTCATATATTCTTGTATCAGACACTTATACTAACATATGCCTATTTATCACGAGTTGACTTTTAATTCGAACACCCGTTGATTCCGGGTTTCACCCTATATATAACTTGACCTCTTTAATTCTCTTTTTACTGAAAACCTGTGCCTTATTATAATGTTCACTTTTGGTAACTTTCTTGTTGTAATTTTTTTTTTTAGGAAATGAGGACCTAATAAAATAATTTTTCAGTTTGATCTGGAATTGATCTATCACCTTTAACCTCCAGTCTTAAATCATTGCATAAAGGAATAATTTCCAAGGCAGTGTGATATAGGTGCTGTAAATTTTAAATTACGGAAAAGGAACAATACAAATTCAAATTGAAAGATACGCAATAAGCATGTTTAGCATTAAAATTGCTCTATATACATTATTATTATTTTTATCTCTCCGGTTGCCATAATCAAATTCATGAGAATTAACGGAAATTGTCATTGAAATTTTTATTTGATAGCCTTTTACACTTGACACTGACGTGACAAAAAAATATGAAACACTGAGTTGAGGTTAAAAAAAATGTCAGGTGTATTAAAAATTCACGTGGCAATGTGTGTCTCTCACATCCTTAGTTAAGGTCGACGTTCAAGGGATAAAGACTAAAGAGGTAATTTGGCTTATGAAATATCTTTGGCATTTCTTTTTAACACCATGTAACTTAATCAAATATCTTTAACATTAATCCACATGAAAATTATACCAAGCTAAGATAAAAAAAAATTAAAGCATGCAACGATCTCTAAAAATTCAATTAATTCACACTTCGCTATTTTTCCCAAAGAAGAAATAGTTATTCACACAAGAACAATTGCACACAGTTTTCATATATCTTAATTAGGACAAGAAAGATTAATTAACAAGTACATTTTCATCAAATCATTACATATAGAAAACAGACAACAAAACCAAATGTTGATAATAAAAACTAGATTGAAACATATTACTTGAATATGGCGGGTTGCAACCTGTCCATATTTGACCCAATCCGCCCATTTGCCACCACTATTCACACGTAATCATGACTTTGACATGCGAAAATAGTTTGTAACTTCAATTATTCAGGTGATGGAACATCCGGAGAAGCAAATTCCAGGAGCTCTTCATTCCAGGAACAATGTCAATTTCTTGCATTTATCCCCTCTCCATTTGGATCATCCAAGAAATTGACATTGTTCTTCATAGAATGTGTTGGTATGCTTACTCTTATAGGCTTACCCCATCCAAAATCAGAACTATACACCCCTAAATTGCACAAGCTACTGCAGAAAATCCTCTCATACGATGTGGTTGCAGCCTCTTTAATTGATTCAAGCGCGTATGAAGCTATTTGATCTGGACTATTCATATCCTTCAACTTGTCTCGAAGTTGTTGTTTAGCCTCACGTAGTTTAGCTACGAAGTGTGGCACTTGTACCTCATCTTCAGTCTCCGCTACATAGCTAAAGAAACCACAAGCATTTCCAATGGTATTTATTAATGGAGGGCGTAAATTCATCACATGGGACATTAAAGTTGGTTTGAACTTGCTGAAATTCGCGATGGATATACATCTATGAAGTAGTGCTGTGGCAACTTCAACGCGAGTTGGATTCTGCACTAGTGAAGAAACAGATTCCTTGAGTCTGTCCAAACTAGAGGACGAAAATTTGTACCTTTTTGACACGCATCGTTGAGGTTCACGTACACAATCAGGTACATGTGGAATATCATCAATTGATACTATTGGGAAGAAAGAAGCCGCGTCAAATTGAGCAGATGGTCTGAAATCCAACTCTCGAGCTGTAGATGCTCAATCATTAAGGAACTTACATAGACTATATCCATCAACAAGTTTGTGTGATACGCAAACGCTGACTGCCAGTCCACCACAATCGAAATGGCTTAATTGAGCCACTAGTAGACTTCCTTTGAAGGACCTATTCCAAGGTAAATTTCGCTGGAAGACTACATCAATCGCATCATTATAAGGATTTTTAAGAACTTCATTCATTGGACAATTGATTCGTACATTCAAATACTCAACACCAATGTTATTACAATCAACGTATATATCTTCGTCGATTAATCTCCCGGCTAAGGGATAATAAGAGGCTAATATTGTTGAAAGGGAGTTTTCAAGAATTTGGCTTATGTTGTTGTTGTGGTGATTTGTAGGCTTAGAGTAGAAGGCTGCAATGGGAGCATATGCAGGAGTACCAATGTGATCAAGTAAAGAGAGATTGTGATGTCTAAGTGAACTAGGGGTGGGGGAGGAGGGCTTAATGATTTTTCTTGAAAGAATAGTTGCTTCAACCATTTTAACTTGTTTTATGATGATTTTGGAAGTAGAGAGAGCCCTTGCACTTAGTTATATGAGTACAATGTATTGGGGAGTATGGATGTAGGGGCGGGAGGTGTTCATCCAAATCTCCTCAATAAAAAATTATATTGTATATGTAAGATGATTTATGTATATATATAGATTTTGAATCCCCTCAACACAAGATTAGAGGTTGGTTCCTAATTGAGTTTCTATTTTTACTTGTCACTTTTGACATATTAAGAAAAGACAAAAGAATTTTTCTATTTTACTCTTAGCTTTAATTGTTTATCCTCCAAACCATTTTCAAGACATATTACTCTAAACATCAATTAATAAAGGTAGTATGATAAAATAGGCATATCAATAATTATTTTCTTAATGTATGTGTCATATCAAAAAGTGACAAGTAAAAACGAATGGAGGGAGTATTAGTAAATGGTTTCCTTGTGATAGTCAACTTAGGAAACCTTCTTGCACATTGATCATAATTAATGCACCCTTTCCCCTTACAATTATTGATGCTATCATCAGTTAAGATTGTCAACTAATCTGTTTAATTTAAACATATTTATGTAGGCCACTATCACAAGGAAACCATTTACTAATACTCCCTCCATTCACTTTTACTTGTCACGTTTTGTTTTTCGAGAGTCAAATTGTATGAACTTGACCAATATTTTAAGATGTACTTTTTCATCATATTAATATGAGAAACATCATATCTCATAGTATTTTTTGTATAGTTTTCGAACATCTAAATTTAAAATATTTAATTAATTTAATTCAAATTAGCTCCGAAGATTAATCAAATTGACTCTCGTGAAGCGAAACTTGACTAGTGAAAGTGAATGGAGGAAATATTATTTTTATGCATGAGAAGTGATGTATAGGAATTTTCTTTTTGCATTTGATTGAATGTACAATTATACAATATATGGTATTTATACATATACATCAAAGAGAAGAATCTAATTATAACACTGTCAAGTGGCAAATTTTTTTTAAGCTAATGCCTAACTGACTTAAGGATAAAATTACACAAAATGGAATATTTACAAAATCTGCATGTCTACTTGGAAACACACTTGGGCCAAAAACCAAATTATATTAATGCATGTTATTTTTTAGTTTATATTTTATAAATACACTTCACTGAAATCAGTCCACGCTTCACTATTTTAGGCCCAAGCCCAAATTTGAATATCCAACTCAACCCCAAATATGAAATATCCCTAGTCTTCCAGCACTCTAATCCTATCATTTCGTCGGCCACCAGCTTAGCAACCATTATTTACGATCAAAGGTAAGATAATTAGCTTTCTTTAAGTTCCAAATTTATCATTCAATTTCAGATATTCTTGAAATTAGGATTTGACAACATTAGATCTGTGAAAGGCTTAGCCAAGGCTGAACTTGTGTGGCTCAAAGCAATGAAAGTGCGTGTTCTTGCATGGCGAAAGACATTCGACATAGAAACTCTTTAGTGAAAAGCCATTTTCGTTGTTGTTAGGAGAGGAAGAAGAAGAATGAACGAGGATTGAAAAAACTGAATTTGATAAACCGTATCGAACCGAACTGAAATTGAAAAAAACGAACTTCGATTCGATTTTCGGTACCCCTTTTCCATAACCGAAACCCAAAAAAACCGAACCGAAAACCGAACGCCCACCCCTAGCAGCTTGTCTGGATGGTTGTTACATATTTACTCTCTCCCAATTTATATGCCTTACTTTTCTGTTTAGCCAGTCCAAAAAAATAAATAAATTTATATTTAGTACAATTTAACTTTAAAATATTAATTTTACCGGTCATGAAATAATTTATAACCACACAAACATCTATCACTTATTTTAGACCACAAGTTTCAAAAATCTTTCTTTCTTTCTTAAATTATGTTTCAAGTCAAACTAACTCATATAAATTGGGACGGAAGGAGTGTTGTATTTAGTTTAAATATAATATTTTGATTGTTAATTAAATTTTATTTTATCGTATCGTTAAGTCCGTCGTTATGTAATAATAAAAAGTCTCATTTTATGTAACAACTAATTTGATGTGATCGCGTCACCTTATTTTTCTTCTTATTTTATCTTTACTTATTATCTTATAATTCTATTTTATTCGTTATTCTACCTTTTTATAATTACGCTACCCCATACCCTACTCTTTTTTTTTTTTTTTTATAGGTTTGTCTTTAAAATTTCATATGTAACATTATGTAACACGAAAATGATACGCTTAACATTAAAGTAATTTTTTTAAAAAAAATATTATTCAAGTCTCAAAATATATCTAATAAATAAAGATAACTTAATATATTATACATTATAACTTAATATCTTATACATTATATTTATTATTTTTATTAGTGAACGTGAAAAAAAACTAAACCGATAATTAAAACGGGACGGTGGGAGTATTATTAGTTGCTAGCACTATTATGTTCATGTTATCAGTGTGTGGACCAAGAACATATAATTTCCGCAAGGCCAAATATATAAGCAACCCCCTAAAGTTGTTTGGGTTTTTCATTTAGACACTGAAATTCGGGTTAATACCTATTGAACACTTACACTCTTTTAAAAGTATTTTAATTCGACAAATTGTGCTGACATGGCAAAATACGTGTTTTTCACTCTCTTTGAGCGCGTTTCGTGCTTGGAAGTGGATGCTTTTTTTTTTTTCTCCTCTTTTTTCCATTTTTTCTTTTCCACTAATTTTGCTCTAAGGTCGACCATCTCATCAAAAATTTTCAAGGTCGGCCGCTGTTCCATGTCTAACTTGACAGACTCAATTTTCACTAAGAACACTTCCAAAAAACTTTCAAATCTAGTTTTTCCAATCCCAACACCATAATATTCACTTTTGATTTTCTCAAATAGTTTTGAGGAACAATAACCCGAGATTGATTTCTTTAAATTCATAGTCCTCATTTTCGATCTTCCCTCAATTGCGATTTTTTTTTTCCAGATTTGGGTCACTCACGTCTTACCCAATTCTGAAAACTCATCCGATTTTGAGAAAAAAAAAATCAATCAATTTTTAATAAGCATTCATAGCTCATGATTTCTCTGTTTTCTACACCAAAATTACTTTGAAATGTTCGCTTTCATGATATTCTTTAAAAATTCCCTTCTTGCTCTCTAATGGATAATTTTGGGTGAAGAATTTTTTTTGAAAAAATCATGTACCAAAAGCTAATTGAGTAATTGAAGGAAGGAGAACAAACTTTCGACTTTTTCTGTTATTTTTTCAAATTATTTCTTATTATTTGGGATCTGAATATATGTGTCCCTATCTCATTAGTAGTTTTGCCATGTCAACCGTGTGTGAGGTGCACGCATTTTATTTTTTGGTTATTTCAGAAAAATGTATCTAATTGAAACATTTTTAAAAGAGTGTAAGTGTTCAATAGGTGTTAGCCCGAGTTTAAGTGTCTAAATGAAAAAATTAAATAACTTTAGGGGGCTGTTTAAGTATTTGGCCTTTCCATAATTTACATGATATGTCTGTTAAACATATAAATCATGCTTTTCTCACTGTCAAATGATTTACGTATTTAAGATATTAGTGTTTGGATAATTTGTTACGAGTATCTTTAATTCGACTTATTATTTATGTGTGAATTAATCAAAAATATTTATAAATCATGTGCTTATAAGTTGAAATTAGCTAAAATTTATAAGTCGGTTATTTCAATTTATAACTTTTCGACTTTATAAACAAGGCTATTTTGCTAGAATTTTTACTATATTAGTCCCTAATGTTTTTGTGCAATTCCTAAAACAAAATATCTATCTCCCTCTCCCTTCCATTACCTCAATTTGTCATTTTTCATGTAACAATTGTTTTAAATTTACGTATATTTTTGTATACAGATTAGAGTCATTTTTTTTATGAGCTCATGAGGATTGTCTAATGCGGTTTATATCTTCAGTGTGGTTTGCGAGCTATTGCATAGTAAGCAGGTTACCACAAAGTGCTCGATCACCCAAAGGGCAGATGCTGTGGCAGAGGTTGTGGGTTTCCTGGGGGGTCCAAAAAAAAAAAATTAGGTTTATTTTAAAATACTCTATCCATTTCATTTTACTTGATTTTTGTATTAAATAGATTTTTCTTTTTACTTGTCAATTTTTATAAATTAAGAGAAATTTATTATTTTCTTTTAATATTATCCTTATCATTAAGTAACTGTAACGAACCTCCTGGTCGTTTTGTGAATTTGACTTGTCTTTCCCGTTTTAATCCTCCCCGTAGTTTCTATACGTGATTTATGACTTTTGAGGATGGGTAGTATCGATTCTCGAGGTGTTCGGAAGTGATTAAGTCGTTAGTTGGGTTCTTAAGTTTTAATAAAGTTAAGCTTGATCCCGGTCAACTTTTGATCATGACGACCCCGAATTAGTGTCTTAATGATTTTAATAGGTTCGGAATGTATTTTTTTTAGTCAATTTACATATTTGGTTTATTTTCTCGAGGTCTCGAACAAATTCTGAGGATTTATTAGAAGTTTTGGGTATTTTAGATAATTAATTTAATTAGTGATTTAATGGGTCAAAACCATAATTTATTTAATTATGTAGCCAATACAAGAATAAATTTAAGTGGGTAGGGTTTACCATATATAATATTAATAACATCAACAGTTTGGGGAAATTAAAAAGGGGGGCACGACAGTAGCAACATAGCGCAGCCTTGAAGGCGATTCTCCTTGTTAGCTTCTGGTAAGATTGTCGTTGTTTGTATACGGTAATAGGCTTATTGTTGGGGTGGAATTTTATATTCCAGTAACCAAATTGGTATGCTATATTGTGCCATTAGATTTAGGTTAAAAGAAAATAATTATAGAGTCAATTATTGCATAATGATGACTAGAATGAATGGGAAAATTTGTGGACAGCCACATGATGAGCCAATCATTGGCATTATTAATATAGAAATAGGTAATATCTATGTTTACTACGAATACGAGGGGTGTTACAATTTATTTCTTGTTGTTTTTGTAATTTATTTCATATTTCGGGATTAGAGAAATTGAGATTTAGATCTAGGATTTTTAGAGTAAGAATTTATAAGATGGGTGTCATTAGATTCGTACTCTTATGGGGATTGTTTATTTGAGCAGATTTTAACCATCTGGAAACTTTTCGAAAGGGAAATATCCTTGCAAATTAGCTTGCATTCGGATTCTTCGGTTGAGGTAGGTTATGGTTTAATTGGAGTTTAGACTCAATTTAATTGTGTGTATGCTCCGAAATTGGATGCTTGTTGATTGGTCTTCGGACACACTTGAATTTGATGATGTTTGGATTGTTGATACTTACATGAATAATTATTGAAAAATCGAACTTGATTGAATTGCCTTATGATTATAAGTGTACTTGTAAATTTTGATACATCGTGTTGTATCCTGAGAGATAGTATGAATTTGATAAAATATACATAATATGATTATGGAGGATCGGGTACCACGCCGGTACGGATATGAATATTGATATTATTTATTTTGGAGGATCGGGTACCACGCCGGTACAGTACATGGACTTAGATTGTCCCCTGCAGGTCATGACTAATTGGGCAGAAATAAGTCCCTTAGCATGTGTGTACAGATTAGTGTTGATTTTGAGAGACCACGTGGTTAATAAGTTGATAATGAGCTAATGGTGTCCTAATTGCGAGGTTGAGAAGGACATAGTTGTTACTTGTGGTATTATTGTTGATTTCGTGGTTGTTTACGGTATGGTTTATACTCTTGATGGTTACGTGGCTTGTTTGTAAGCATTGTTTGATCCATCATTGATGTATTTGTTGATTCATTGAATACTTGCTATGCGTTGATGCATGTCTACTTGTTATTTGATTTATGTTGTATACATGTTATTAAATTGAGTTGGCCTATGATACCTACCATTACATAATGGCTTGTACTGATACTACCCTGTACTCTTCTTTTGTTGAGTGCAGAAAGTATTCCAGAGGCTCAGACACGACCTCATCTCTAGCGTTTAATAGCTGATCTCGATCCAAGGGTGAGCAATTCCTCTCCAGGCTGCCATGGATCATCACATTAGCTCTTGTCCTTCTTTCGGACAATGAGACACTCTTTATCTTTGTTATTTAGATATTTCTTCTAGACATGGTTTTGATTTTAGAAGTTCTTGTACGATGACTTTCGGGTCTTGGGGATTTTTAATAAGTAGTTTATTTGATTTTCCGCATTATTAATGATTAGTTTTGAATTTTATTATTATTAAGTTGGTTTTTATGATAACCTCGTCTTAATATTGACTAAATGATGGGGTAATAGCTTGGGTTAGATGGTTCTCCCACCAAAGTATTAGAGTGGGTGCCACTCATGGCCATTTGGTTCGTGACAAAGTTGGTATCAGAGCACTAGGTTCGTCGATCTCGTCGTACAAGAATATGTCTAGTAGAGTCTTGCGGAACGGTATGGAGACGTCTGTACTTTTCTTCGAGAGGCTACATGATATTAGGAAAAATTCAAATTCTTCTTTCTTTCGTGCTATCACTTGATTTCAATTGGTATCTGGTGATACAAATTGATATCTAACTTCTTTCATTCTTATTCTCGCAGATAGTGAGAACAAGAGCAAATGTCGAATAGAATTTCTGGGATTGATGTGTATACATCCACATTAAATCCGCGGAAGGCTACAAGGCATTTTAGGAACTGTTTCACTTCTTCTTTCCTATCGTGCATTCGGAATCAGTTGCATGATTGGGTTTAGTCCAATTGGTATCTAGTCGGTACCAATTGGTATCTCACTAAAGATGATTGAGATTGACCGTCTCAATTTATATCCTAGCATTAAATTGGAATACAGGTTATTCCAATTGGTATCTGCCGAAAGGCCGTACTATGAGCGAATGATTAAGAAGTGATCGTTGAATATAAAAAAAATTACCACCTAAATAATGCTTATGAATAAAAAGTATATATGGTTGATTGTAAAGTATTTGTGTAATTGCGCTATTATGGTAGAGTGGATTGTTACAATACCTAGATTTGTGTTGAATAAATGTTAAGTGATGATGTGTTGATTAAAATTGTAGTTTATTTTATTATTATTATTATTTATTTATTTTTGGCTGAAATTATGTGTTGGTTGAAACTATATGTACTACTTGAACTCTGTGTGATACAATGACTTATTGAAATATGGGTTACATGGAGAAATATTAATCAAAATTGTGGTGTGATAAACTAGCTGATGATGATTCATGATGAATTGACCGAATAAATTGTCAAATTATGAAATAATGTGTGGATTATGGACCAAAGAGTCCAATTATGTTTCTTATGTGGTTTGAATTGATCATGAAGTCAGAGAAATAATGAAAGCTTTACTGATGTTGAAATGACAGCATGAGCATCGGATAATAATGTTTCTTTTAGAGTGGGTTATGGAAATATAATTGTATTGTTGTTCCTAACAGTAGCATGAAGTTGCTTAGTGAAATGATTAGAGTAATTATAGTGTTGATTGATAATATTGATAATGATAATTTGATTAATAACGGTTTCTTAAGAGGTCTGGGATTGTGGATGATATATGACCATTAAGCTCCTTACAAGAGCCAGTTTATTACTTTACACTGTTCATAGCTTTTGTATGAACTAGTTTTCTAAAACTGGACAAATGATGAGATAATTTTGATGTTATTGTAGTGTATGAACATGTTGATTTAAAATATGAAGTTACGAATGCGGTAATTGATTTCTAACCTTGTGATGAAACTATACCAATGAAATATCTGTGTGAAATCTTGTGAATGCTTTTGTAACTTGAAAAGATAACAATCGGTGGTTGTTAAATTGAATTACTATGGAGTATGATTAGTATCCAAATATTTATCATTGTGATGGAGAGTCTAGTCCGTAAAATTTGAGAGATGTTAAATCAAGGAGTGAAGTGCGAAGGATTCTGGGTTAAGGATCCTGGAAATCAAAACGAGTTTGGAACTAGTTGCATGTCAGAAAAATAGGATAAGTAATTAAAAAATTTATAGAACACTGCAGGTGTACTACTATAGTGGTAACCTTCCGTTGTAGAGGAAGGTAAGGAGTGTTTGCATGCCGCTATAACGGTACATTTTGCCGCTATAGCAGTAGGGAGCCAGAATCTCCCCTTGTCCTTGTCTTGTTTCGTTAAATTTTTATTTGAACTTTTTAAAGGTCCTAATTTTGACTAAATCCCTATTCAATTAGTCAGAAACCAGTGTTATGAAATATTAAGGGTACCAAGTCTTAGCATTTTCATAAAAAGAAATGAAAAGTACGAAAAGAAGAGATTAAATAGTCTTGTGTTGGGAAGGATGGGGGGAATACTGGAGACTGTCATCTTTCCTTGTCCTTTATACCTTTTCCAATTTCTTTCAAAAATCATATAGATGAAATGATTTGGTGCTAACTAGTTTGACACCTGAGACTTTGATTTAATAAGGATAAGTTGATCACTTAGCTTGATAACCTGACCGGTTAGAGGTTCCCGACTATAAGTATTTGATTGTCGTATATTCTTGAACGATGCATTAAGACTGTAAAGACTAATTCTTGCAGTCATTGCATAGGTTGGAATCTGGTACCTTGATAGGAGGTGCTAGACAAGGGAAACCTAAGTTTAATATTTATTATTTTATTGTTGACTCGTAGTTGGGGTATAATTACCTAATTGTAGACATTATTGCTAGTGATTAATTTATATTCTAGGATTGATTCCGGTGATATGCTAGGTGGAGATGATAATGATGGATTTACTTGATATTAGTAATTGAATATTGGAGTGTTAGCTAAACTGAATGATCAATGAATAGGTGTGGAAATACAGGTTGGTGGATTTAGTATTATTGTAAGAGTGTGAATAAAGTCAGTATTATAACCGTGGTTGAATGCACCCATTAATGATTGTAGGCTTGAACTTAGTGAAGTGAAAAAGGATGTTCGGTAGATAATTCTTGTAGTTCTGTCTTGGTTGTGGAGTTTGGGTGTATCCATATTAGCTTAAGCCTTCGTATGGAGTTGTCATGTTTTGTTAAAGTAATCCTTAAGGTTAGAGGAGTGGTTGTAAGTAATTAAATGCATTGTGGTTACAATTATTTAGTATCTAGACCTATTTGTGGTGATTTGTGCCTTTGTGTATAGATGTTGGTTGTCAAGTATAATTTATTTATTTTTTTTATATAGGTGGTAGGGGAATATGTCGTGATGAGCATATGATTAGGAGGAAGTAATATCCAGGAAAAACGATTGCGGTAGACGAATGAGATTGGTATATTAAGAGTTGGTGATGTTGTAGATTAGAAAGAGCTTAGATTTTTTTTGATGGCTTATTGAATAAGTGGTGTATTTTCATCATTTTATTTTTAGGTGATGAGTTATGATGGTTATAGTTCTATGTGGTGCTGTAGGATCAAAAATTTGTATCGTGCCTTTCTTTATTCTTTGACCATTTAGGGACGAACAGTGGGTAAATTAGTATCTATTGTAACGACTCATTCCGTTATTACTGATTTACCCATAGTGATTTATAGGTTTAAGACTAATTCTTTAGTATGAGAGTGCATTTGGTATGATCTAAGGTCATACGAAACCCCTAGCACAAAGTTGTGTTGAAAGAATTCTTACCGACTGAGTTTCGGTTTAAGTTTCAATTAGGATCAACTTCAAATGAGTACTACTCCTAGAATATAACGAGTTAGGTTTCCCAAGACCTACCAAATTAAAGGTTTTCGAGTCTTCTTTCCAACTCCACCAACCGTTTATAAATCCGTCGTTGAAATAAAAAGTTATGATCGTTTTACTAAAGACTGTCTGTGCAGAAAAACTGTATATCGCTATAGCAGTAAAGACGCATTATATATGTGTCATTGACGGTTTTTGAGTTCCCAAACTCAAAAACTCCATTCCCAACCCCTAGTGGAGCAATTTTGATTATTCTTGGATGATTTTCTCTATAAAGTAAGTAATTCTAACTTGTTTTAACAAGTTCTCTATGAATTTATCCTTAAAATCTCTTAAATTCAGGCTTAGGGTTGAGTTAGGGCTGAACCCTAAGTTGGAAAAAAGGAAAAAAAAAAAAATTGTAGATTTTCCAAATAACCCTTGGTAAACGATCTAAACTCCATGTAAGGGTACATTTAGAGATTTTGATGTTCTTAGTATTCCTTTAAGAGTAGATTTTGATTTACTCTTTTATATTCTCTTATAGACGATGATGGATTCAAAAAATCTTCCTTGGAGAAGGTTAGGTCCATCTAGGAGAAACTTATAGTGGCCCAAAGTAGGCAAAAGAAGTATGCGGATTGAAAAGTGAGATATATGCATTTTATGGAGGGCGAGCAAGTGTTGCTCAAGGTTTCACCCATGAAGGGTGTTATGCATTTGGGAAGCGAGGTTAGGTTAGTCCTAGATATATTGGGCCGTCTGAGATTCTTCAGCGCGTAGGGCCAGTGACCTATAGATTGGCATTGCCTCCGAGTTTGTTGGGAGTTTATCCTGTGTTTTATGTATCTATATTGAAGAAAGTTCATGCTGATGGTAATTACATAATTCGTTGGGATTCGGTCTTGGTAGATGAAAGCCTCTCTTCTGAAGAGGAACCATTTGCTATTCTCGATAGAGATATCCGTATGTTGAGGACTAAGGAGATCGCGTCTGTAAAGGTCCAGTGGAAGAATAATCCTGTTGAGGAGGCCACTAGGTAGACCGAAGCGGACATACGTAGCAAGTATCCACATCTTTTTTTTTTTATTGATTCAGGTAATTCTTTATTTTACCTTATTATTTCTTGTTTGCCCGTTCGAGGACGAACGGTTGTTTAATTGGTATCTGATGTAACGAACCTCCTGGTCGTTTTGTGAATTTGACTTGTCTTTCCCGTTTTAATCCTCCCCGTAGTTTCTATACGTGATTTATGACTTTTGAGGATGGGTAGTATCGATTCTCGAGGTGTTCGGAAGTGATTAAGTCGTTAGTTGGGTTCTTAAGTTTTAATAAAGTTAAGCTTGATCCCGGTCAACTTTTGATCATGACGACCCCGAATTAGTGTCTTAATGATTTTAATAGGTTCGGAATGTATTTTTTTTAGTCAATTTACATATTTGGTTTATTTTCTCGAGGTCTCGAACAAATTCTGAGGATTTATTAGAAGTTTTGGGTATTTTAGATAATTAATTTAATTAGTGATTTAATGGGTCAAAACCATAATTTATTTAATTATGTAGCCAATACAAGAATAAATTTAAGTGGGTAGGGTTTACCATATATAATATTAATAACATCAACAGTTTGGGGAAATTAAAAAGGGGGGCACGACAGTAGCAACATAGCGCAGCCTTGAAGGCGATTCTCCTTGTTAGCTTCTGGTAAGATTGTCGTTGTTTGTATACGGTAATAGGCTTATTGTTGGGGTGGAATTTTATATTCCAGTAACCAAATTGGTATGCTATATTGTGCCATTAGATTTAGGTTAAAAGAAAATAATTATAGAGTCAATTATTGCATAATGATGACTAGAATGAATGGGAAAATTTGTGGACAGCCACATGATGAGCCAATCATTGGCATTATTAATATAGAAATAGGTAATATCTATGTTTACTACGAATACGAGGGGTGTTACAATTTATTTCTTGTTGTTTTTGTAATTTATTTCATATTTCGGGATTAGAGAAATTGAGATTTAGATCTAGGATTTTTAGAGTAAGAATTTATAAGATGGGTGTCATTAGATTCGTACTCTTATGGGGATTGTTTATTTGAGCAGATTTTAACCATCTGGAAACTTTTCGAAAGGGAAATATCCTTGCAAATTAGCTTGCATTCGGATTCTTCGGTTGAGGTAGGTTATGGTTTAATTGGAGTTTAGACTCAATTTAATTGTGTGTATGCTCCGAAATTGGATGCTTGTTGATTGGTCTTCGGACACACTTGAATTTGATGATGTTTGGATTGTTGATACTTACATGAATAATTATTGAAAAATCGAACTTGATTGAATTGCCTTATGATTATAAGTGTACTTGTAAATTTTGATACATCGTGTTGTATCCTGAGAGATAGTATGAATTTGATAAAATATACATAATATGATTATGGAGGATCGGGTACCACGCCGGTACGGATATGAATATTGATATTATTTATTTTGGAGGATCGGGTACCACGCCGGTACAGTACATGGACTTAGATTGTCCCCTGCAGGTCATGACTAATTGGGCAGAAATAAGTCCCTTAGCATGTGTGTACAGATTAGTGTTGATTTTGAGAGACCACGTGGTTAATAAGTTGATAATGAGCTAATGGTGTCCTAATTGCGAGGTTGAGAAGGACATAGTTGTTACTTATGGTATTATTGTTGATTTCGTGGTTGTTTACGGTATGGTTTATACTCTTGATGGTTACGTGGCTTGTTTGTAAGCATTGTTTGATCCATCATTGATGTATTTGTTGATTCATTGAATACTTGCTATGCGTTGATGCATGTCTACTTGTTATTTGATTTATGTTGTATACATGTTATTAAATTGAGTTGGCCTATGATACCTACCATTACATAATGGCTTGTACTGATACTACCCTGTACTCTTCTTTTGTTGAGTGCAGAAAGTATTCCAGAGGCTCAGACACGACCTCATCTCTAGCGTTTAATAGCTGATCTCGATCCAAGGGTGAGCAATTCATCTCCAGGCTGCCATGGATCATCACATTAGCTCTTGTCCTTCTTTCGGACAATGAGACACTCTTTATCTTTGTTATTTAGATATTTCTTCTAGACATGGTTTTGATTTTAGAAGTTCTTGTACGATGACTTTCGGGTCTTGGGGATTTTTAATAAGTAGTTTATTTGATTTTCCGCATTATTAATGATTAGTTTTGAATTTTATTATTATTAAGTTGGTTTTTATGATAACCTCGTCTTAATATTGACTAAATGATGGGGTAATAGCTTGGGTTAGATGGTTCTCCCACCAAAGTATTAGAGTGGGTGCCACTCATGGCCATTTGGTTCGTGACAGTAACTATATAAAGTAATAGTAATCAAATTTATATTTTCAAAATATACTTAATAAGAATAATTAAGTAAAAAGTAAACTTCTACTAAATAGTTTCTTATTAATAATATCAAGTTAACAAGTTAAGCTAAGTAAAATGAAATGAAGAGAATATAACTCAACAGTATTACTAACTCATTTTTTTGTCCATTCCTGTATCCCTTAATATTTATCCTTGAACACTCAATTTCTGGACCCCAAACTATACAATCCTCACCACTTTCTGCCAAAATAGGTTCTAGGAGGAGGGGGGGGGGGGGGGGGGTAATGGATAATTTCAATTATAGAACTGTATATTATCAATATTTATTATTGGAAGTCAACAAGTTGAGGTAAACAAATATGTTTCTTTAGAATGAAAGCTACAAAACATGAAAAATATTTGTCAATTTAAAAAAATAGTCTCAATCCAGTGAAGTTTAATCTTGCACATACTTAAATCAAGTAATTATAAAAGATTTTAAGAAATTTATGTAATCTTTTTTAAGTTTAGAAAAGAAAAGTTTCAACTACAAGTCATTTGTTTGGAGTTTTCTTGTTCATTTTTTACTTTCACCTTAATTTAATCCCTAGCTAGAAGCCAAACTATTTGAAAGAATAGGGTTGATGTTTTATATGGTCATTTAATTAACAGTTGTTATCTCATAAATTCATCGTTCTTCTTGATTTCAATTTTTTTAAACAAAAAGTAACTTTTTGATATAATTTTTAGTTGAGTAACCATAGAGAAATTAACTCTGAAAGAATATATAAAACTTTACATGTGGCAAGTAAATTTTACAAAACAAAAGGATAATCAAGAAAATATATTCCTTGGAATATGAAAATTGGATTGTTAAATTCCAAGGAAATTATTTTGTGTGACCCTCATTTTGTTTCGCTTTCCTTTCCTTTGAGTTAATTAGTTATTATACTACATTAAACTCAATTTTTTCAAATTATCTCTCTCTCTCTCTCTCTCTTCTTCCTAATTTGATTATTCTACTTTGATATATATTAGTGATTGTTTACGTGCTATGAAATAAAGTTTAGTTTCTTATTTAAGCTAGTTGTGTTTTGTCTTTAAAGAGTAATTGTTAAGTTGAAGTAACTTATCAATGTAGTCTACGAATAATTGAAGACAGAAAGAATCTTATGACATGGTAATATATACTTTATTTATACAATATATATACACAGAGAATCACAGATATATATACACACATGATCGAATAATTAACCATATAAAATACTTCATTCGTTCATTTTATTTGTCCACTATTAGTACACATTTTTCACTTTTATTTGTCACTCTTAACATATGAAGAAAAAAACAAATTTTATTTTATGTTTTATCCTTAACATTTATTGCTTATTTCTCAAATCATTTTACTAGACCGAAGACTAAACATCAATTAATATGGATATTGTCAAAAAATATCTATATCATGTCACTGTTTCTTATAAATTAAGGATCGTGCATGTATGGTTCATACTGAATAAGTAAAAGTAAACCATAGATCTTTTCTTCTTATGATCACTTGAATACAAGCTGTAAAATCAATAATAAGATGTGTGTCCAGTTATTTTTCGAACATTAACTGGTGAGGTACAAATGCCAGAAAAACATAAGAAAGAATAGGCCTCGAGACGTTGTGAAAAAAAGTACAAATTACATAGTTACACATTAAAGAGAGGCCGTCTCTTCACTAACTTTACAAAATCATATGAAGAAGAATATAAGCTACCTTTAGCTTGCATTTCCAAAAGTTGTGGTATGAAAAAGTTGTATGTTATGTTCTAGTATTTGTTTTTCATTTAATTGGACGGTTTCCTCTTCAAATGGATTGGTCTTTTATTTTTGTCCTTCAAATGAATTGATTTTTAATTTTTGTCCTTAGCAATTGAAGTTATGCCTAGCAGGGTACAAGTTCTTTAAGGGTGCGAGCACAACTTGTGAAATATGATAATGCAAAAATATAAATTTACGTCCCAAAAAAAGAACATTTATATATCTTGAGAAGCAAAAATTAAATACTAGCAGAAAATTAATGACTCATTATTTTTTCTTAGCTCTCACCTTTTTTGCTCCCTTGATGACTCGAACTCACAACCTCGAGGTTGGACGTGAGGCTGTTTACCATCCGAGCAACTCCCCATTGTCTAAGTTTCAGCATTCATTATGAAGTTGAGACCTTGGAGGCAAGATAAATATCTTTTCTTCCATTATATGGTAGTGAATATTGGGGCGATAGTTCAACATATTCATAAGATGAGTGTTGTAGAGTTATGGATGCTAAGATTAATGTGCATTTATACATAAAAGTTGTACAATCATATGTGACAAATAACATTAAAAATGACTAACGGAGGTAAAATTAACACTCATTGATGTTAAATTAATGAGAGAAGGTTGCTTGAGATAGTTTGTCACGTCCTACATCGAACGACAGATATACTGATCTATAAATGTGAAACTATGATGAATGAAGATTCTAAAAGGGATCAAGGTAGACAATCGAAGACCTACAATTTCTTTAAGGCAATGAAACTTTGACTAAAAAATGGAGTACAATGAAAGAAAGAATTATTTTTTTTTGATATAAATAATATATTCTTACTAATTGAAAAAAGATGTTAGTCTTGTTAGTACGATTGATTTTGAACATATTAATTATTTTACTAAGAGTATTTTGACCTTTTGATACTATACATAGATTTATTTTTCTAAGAAAGTAAGAATAGAACAATTTGTTTAATTTAACCCTACAGGTCATGCGGGAAGAGGAAGAAAAAGTATGACCATAAACTCGACAACTTATCAATAATTCTCTCTTTTTTTCTCACCATCCATTATCATTATCATTATCATCATTATTATTCTATCTTTTTTCCCCTTCTGTCTTGCTTCTAACAACAACATTTGTGGGCTACGTGAAAGTCAACAATTCAATGAAAATTATGCTCATGAACTGCATTTTAAAAGTTTTCCAGACTTACCGATATGAATTAAGGTGGGATAATTGAGATTTCTTCATTTCAAATTTGAAGCCTTGAATTTGATGAAAAAAATTCCGTTGGAAGCACAGCTCTAGAGATAAGCCCTAAAATGTGTGACTTCAAATTTAATTGAACTTCAATACGAATATCAAACATCGAATAACAAATCCTAAGGAAAAAAAAGTTATTCCGATCGAACCCTACTTTGTAATTAGTTTGTGCAACCCCACCTTGCAAATAGCTACTAGTTATTACTAGTATATATTGACCCCACCCACCCACGCAACCCCAACCCCGTCTCTCCGATATTTTAATTTCACAATAATGGTGTAGTCATATATTCTATTTGTCTCAATTTATGTGCTACAGTTAAAATTTTGAGATTGAAATATTTACATTTTGAATGTAAACTCAGATATAGAAGCTTTAATTTTTTTTAAAAAAAATTATATATTTAAAAATTACGTAAAAATACTATAAATTATAATAATTAACAACTTAAAATATTTTAAAGGCATATAAGAAATTTCGGTTAAAGAAAAACTTGATTGACTCTCAAAATTTCAATTGTTTCACATAAATTGAGATGGAGGAAGTATTATACAATTTTCTTTAAACATAATTAGCCCTAATCAATAACAGGTGTATATGTAGACTATTGTTTTTCTGTGTAAAATTAATGCTAATTGTTGGTTGATGATAAAAGAAAGTCAAACACAACATTCCCTGAGATTATTGCTGATCATGCTTGATCAAAGTTGATTCTAGCTAATAATTTGGGCTGGCCAATTTTTTTGTATACTGTAAAATGATTCTTTTTTACTTTCTTTCCTCCTTTGGTGGATGGAGAAAGCTGGTGTATCTTCTAAGACAGAGAACGAATGGGTATACGCCGCCCATAATAAGTGTATAGTTAGTGCATAACACTAGTTATATACAAGATCACATAGTGATTATACACTGTTTACTGGCTAAAAATTACAAAAACTAGATTATGATTCTTTATTTTCTTATTATGGGGTTTACTGGACTGCTGTATGATATAAAAAGGGAAACTTAAGTATATATATCCTTCGGCCAACTAATTTACCAACATGGTTCGAAGAAGGGAAACTTACCTAAATATACCATATTTAGAAAATATTTACCATTTATAGTTATATAATTTTAATACATGCATAATTCACTTTTAATACATAATGTAGATTTTTCACCAAAACAAGCATAATATATTTAAAACACTTATAATACATCTATATTGCATGCATAATTCACTTTTAATACATCTATATTGCATGCATAATTCGTTTTTAATACATATTGCATTTTTTTTTTTACCAAAACAATATAATACATTTTAATACACTTATAATACATCTACATTGCATACATAATTCACTTTTAATACATAGATGGTAAATATTTTCTAAATATGGTATATCTAGGTAATAAATAAAAAGTATATTTAAAAACAGTAAATATTTTATAAAAAGTACTCAAAAAGGTAATTTTCCTTCGAAGGTATATGTTATTTATACACTTCGTGTTGTATATATTTGTATGTGTAGTGTATAGATATAAGATAATGTTATAGTATATGTATATCTAGTATAAAAGTATACACTATCTATACACTGTGTACATATTTTAATAGATGGTTTAATGATGTTTAGCTATAATTTTTTTCATATAAAAATCCAAAAAACAAATAATGAAACGAGTGACAGAGTACATCAATAACCCAAAGTTAAGTTTTTTTCCTCTTTCCTTTTATTTTGAAGACGGAATCATAAGGCATAAAAATATACTATTAGCTGTTTTTGCAACTTAAGTAACATTTCTCTAACTTTGCCTCACAAGTTGGTAATGTGGGACAGAATTATTCTCTATTGTCCTTAATTTGTTATTTTTTTCTCATTTAGTAATTAAAAATACATGTTTTTCTTTTTAATTATTCTCAAGAGTATCAATGTACAGTTGTATACCACCTAATATAACTAGTATCTA
The DNA here is from genome assembly GCA_031232105.1 of Capsicum rhomboideum. Classification (NCBI taxonomy): domain Eukaryota; kingdom Viridiplantae; phylum Streptophyta; class Magnoliopsida; order Solanales; family Solanaceae; genus Capsicum; species Capsicum rhomboideum. The sequence continues at coordinate 19,858,324 of CP124714.1, forward strand.
TTATTGCAGGAAAAAATAATAACAAAAACTTTTAACATGATTAAATCATTCAAATAAAAGGATAAAAAAAAGGACAACTCGATATACTAAAGTTTTCGCTATCTGCAGGATTGGGAGCTTTAGTCCAGAGTTCAGGGATGGGTCAAACCATAAGAGTCTAGGGTAAGTTGGCTAGATAGCCATATACCCATTATTATGACATCACCCTTACCCCACCCTATCCTTATGTCTTTTTTGATCCCAAAATTTATAATGATACAAAGAAGCCCCTTCCCAATCATCATCCATTTAATACCCTACATTTAATACCCATTTTAAAAACACCAAAATAAAAAGCAAAAAAAATCAGAACAAAAACGTCTCTAGCAGCTTCACTACCAAAAGCCATTCCCGCCAAAAAAAATTCCAATCACCCTCGATTTTTCGGTGAAATTTCAGTGTTTCTTTGTCAAATCTGGTGTTTGGACGGCATTTTCATCCCAAGCTTTCAATATTTTCTGCAATAGAGCTCGTTTCACCCCAAAATTTTGTTTTCAAGTCATTTTTTTTGTAAAAGCTTCATCTTTTCTAGTTTCTTCAACAATAGGTAAATCCTACAACTTCTAAACTATTTCATTTATACTTGAGGCTCCATTATTGCGCTAAGATCGCGTTTGGTAAGCCATTGCTTTGTTTGTCCTTATTTTTGAACTATCATCGACCCACTGGAAGTTAATAGACCTAGGAATCGATTAGTGTTTTTATTATGTCTCTAGTTGAAATAGTTATAGTTGGTGGTGATTTCATCGGTGAGTGGGAGGAGACTCCAAAATGTTGAAATTGGAAGTCTTGGTCCAAGCAGTCCGTATCCATTGCCCTACATCGCAATAGTTCGTACGACGATATGATTGATAGTGTAATTGAATACGGTGAATTGTCTTGTGATCGTACGGATATTGTAATTAGTTATTTGATTAATGGAGAGTGAAAAGTACATCCCACATTCATAAAGAATGACAAACAAGTGGCAACGTACATGCTTGATATTGGCGTAGACGGTTTTAGGCTTTTTCTAAGGATAAATGTTAAGGAGAAGTGCGAAGGAGAAGCTCTGACATCAGTCACACCTCCACCTCAATCTCCAATCTATGATGATTCATTGGGATATAAGTGGGTAGATGACTGGGTCGATGATGGAGTATCAGATAGAGATGGAGATGATTCTGAAAGTTCAAAAGAAGAGGGTGAATGTAGTGGTGTTGATCAACAACTCCTTCACTCCTTCCCTGATGGAACTGGATTTGAGCTGCATCAAATATTTGATGACAAGGCACATTTGAAATTACTTGTCACTGAAGCTTCGGTAAAGAAGTCCTTCTATTTCGAAATGTTTAAAAGTTGTTCAAATTTCTACGTCTTGAGGTGTAAGAGTCGTAACTGTGGATGGATGTTGCGTGCCAGAAAGTACGAGACCTCAGATAGGTTTTGCATCTATGATTATGTAGTTCATCCCACTTGTGGTATTGAAAACGTCACGGGCAAGCACAAAAACATCTCATCGACTCTAATTTCCTCACTCTTGACCAAGGATTATATCGACAGCAAGGGGCCAACCCCACAGGAAATAGAGAGGATCATCTTCAAAGAGTTCCAAAGTAAAGCAAGCTATTATAAGTGCTGGTATGCAAGTGTATTGGCCAAGAACATGGTTAGGGGTACTCCGGAGCTCGGATATGCTTGCTTGCCGGGATTTTCCCACATGGTAAAGGAAATGAATCCTGGTACCATATGTTGACACCCAATTTTGACCTCCCGATATTCCTCACAGGATGCTATTTTATCAAAATATTAGTTTTAAATTATTATTTTGGTTTCAAATAAATTCTGACATTTCATATTCATGATTTTAAGGTACGCAATTTATTTTTAACATTTAATTTTATATTCTTATATAATATATATAATTTTTCTAATTTAAATATAATATTCTACATAATTTTATATATTAAATTATTACCACAAATATATATACTCATAATTTACAAACACATATTTATTATTATTGTTACCAATATCATCATCATTATTATTATTATTACTATTATTATTATTATTAATGTATTTTTCATTTTATTATTGTAGCATTTCTTAAAATTCGCATACATAATTTACTCCCAAATTATTATTATTATTGTCAATTTTATACAATATTTTTTACGTAACAATAGTTTTTGAGATATTTTATTATTATTATGGAGTTATTATTGTATTTACAAAATAGCAGCCTAATTCAATTCAATTTCCCCAACTTATTTAAAATGTAGCCATTCTGTACCTAAGTTGGTATCAATTTTAGCCTAAATTGATTTCAAATTAAAATCTCCAATTCAATTTTATTAAACCCAATTTCTGACCCATATCTGACCCGGATCCATCGAATTTTGATCTCAACCGTAGATCAAATCCAATCAAATGGCTGAGATTAATGCCCCTATTTCTTTCCTTTTTAATTACACCTACACCTCACCCTAAATCATTTTCTACCCTTCATCAGCCGCCCCATATCCCCTTTCTCTCTCTTCTCTCACTTCTCCTCTATTCCTCATCTCCAACGATTTCATCACCATCTCCGGCCACATTCCAACCGGAGAACCAAAAAAAAACCACCGCCTCCTCCCTCTCTGCCGTCTCGCCGCACCACCACTAGCTGGCCAGCGGGAATCTGACATGTTCTCACCGTCTCTCCTGGCCGGCGAGCGACATACCGACAGCGCATCGCCGTCATCGAAACTCTCTCTTCTCCATCTCCAACACGGCGAACCAGCCTCCACCACCGGCGACCTCCAAACCCCACCAGCGAAACCATACTTCTCTTTCCCCGACGTCTCCCTTATCGTCTCCACTGCACCACCAGCGAATCCCTGCCGGTGGACGATGCACACACCACCAGTCAGCTTCCACGCCCGCAGCCGTCGTCGCCACTGTTCTGGTAGACCAGCAAAAACCAGTCCACTCGTCGCCTCAACTTTAATCACCTCCACGAGCTCCGGCCAACCATGGCCGGTGAAGACCTATCTCCGATCTCCTTTTAACAAACCAGTGCACCAGATAAAGCTCCAATGATCTCTCATGGCTAAAATTTGGGATGCTCGGAAAACTTTGAAAGTCACCCTTTTTATTTGGTTTGGGTTCAAGCTTCAAGAATCCAATGTTAAGACGGATTCTCATGAATGTGAATCCGTCCCTGGTATGATTTCCTGTGTCCCTAATTATAATTGATTACTACCTTGTTGTTCGATATCATATTTTTCGCTTCGGATATATTCATGATCCTAAAATTTGTATATCTTTTTTGATAATTTTTATTTATTTCCTTATGATTCTTATGTGTGTTTCTGTTTGGATGATATGAAAATCCAATGGCGATGATGTTTGAATTTCTGTTAGTCCATTGTGTTTTCTCTTAAGAATGGGCTTGTATTGTATATTTCATAGGAGTATCTGTTAATTATTATCCTTTATTTCTTTCATTAGAAACTTGACAGCCTCTGCAATTTTCACTGAGCATGTTGTTGTTGTTGTTGTTGTCTGTGTGCGATTGAACAGGGCAAGCACGAGATTCTATTGCGTATTTGTCCGTTCTTGGTAGTTTATGTTAACTTTGATCGATCTATATCCCCTGCCCTCTTGAATTTGAATTGTGATGACCTCTTACTTGACTATATTTGGTAAGCTTTGGTTGATTCCATGTTCGATTGTCTTATGTGGAAATCTTTATGATTTGTATCTCATTTACTAGTTTTCTTAAATTATTGCGACAACTTAAGTATTTAGTTAATTATGGAAAGTTTGATATTCAAATCAATTTGTTTCCCCTCTCTTTAATTCAAAATATATACATATATTTATTTTACTTATATATTTATGGTACTTTAGCCTTTGATTGATGTTCTACCCATTTACTTAAGGAAAATATCTTCACTAACAGATTTTTTTGAATATTTTCTTCTCCACTTCTTTAGTTTTACTTGATTAATTATGGTAGCCAAATATAATTTCTCTCCTTAATTGATCTTATGTAGTGGTTAAAGGAAGTGTTTATTGACTGATTTCAAGGAGATTCTCCCTTCCTTTTATTTTTTATGACCTCTCACAACTCTTTTACTATATAACCAAACATTTTTCTTTCATTGAGGGAAAAGTTTTTTAACCCCTACTCCCTCTACACAAAAAGAAAAGAAAGGAAAACTCTTCACGATTGTATTCTGTCTTTTGGCTTTTGGCTTTGAAAGGTCTCTCTCTTGGGTTTATCTTGTTGTTTTGGTCTTCTATCACATGCTGCTTAAATCTTCTTCTTATTATCTACTTATTCCTTAACCGGTTAGTATCTATTGAAGCAATCTTAATTCTTATATGTAGTATTTTTATTTTTTTACACCTCTGTGTTACTTGCTTGATTCTTTTATGTGTTTGTTATACGAATTTATTTGTTTCTCGAATTCTTGTTTCGTGCAATTTGGTATGCATAGCTGCTTAATAGGTCTTTGATCGAGTTTGGGATAAAGACGAGTCGCCAAGGGATTTATTAAAGACCTATTTTGAATCTTTTGTCCTTTTTTTTTCTTTACTTTCTTTCTTGTCATATTCATTATGAGTCTGTAATGGTGTATTGTATAAACTCTGATATGTAATAAAAACATTGCGGGGACTGCTTAAGGGGGCAGGAATTATGTGATTCAAATATCTTATCACTTAGATGCCATGCCTATAGGATATTTTACGAATGTTTAAACATGTTTAATTGAATTACTCTATCACCTGAGAAGCTGTTAGTAGGAGGGGACTTCAATGGGCATATTGGGTCTTTATCGAGAGGTTATGATGAGGTGCATGGAGGGTTTGGTTTTGGGGAAAGGAATGAAGGAGGAACCACACTTTTGGATTTTGCTAGGGCCTTTGGGTTGTGGGTGGTGAATTCGAGCTTCCCGAAGAAGGAAGAGCACCTTATTACCTTTCGTAGCTCGGTGGCCAAGACACAAATAGACTTTTTGCTCATTAGGAAGGGTGATAGAGTGGTATGTAAAGACTGTAAAGTCATACCTAGTGAGAATCTTTCGGCCCAGCATAAGCTGTTGGTGATGGACTTGAAAATCAAGAAAGGCAGAAAAAAGAGGGTTGTGGAGGATCGACCCAGGATTAAGTGGGGCAGCTTGACTCTTGTTGACGCCTAATTTTTGCCCTCCACTATTTAATTTAATCTTTGAGCTGCTTCGATTATAAATGAATTCGAAGTATTTGTTTCACCCGGATGAAGGATTTTCTAAAATGAATTTTAGGTAAATCTTGTCATTTTTGAGTACTAGTTATATATATATTCCTGTATTTAAATGTACGGGACCATATATTTTTGTTATTCAAATAAATGATTTGTCAAAAATTGGCTCTAAATCAAGACTCATTTTTGGAAAATCTTGGTCTAAATCTATTGCACCTTAAAATAAAACATTCGGGGAAGTATTTATTTGATTTCATCAAATCAAGAAGCTCGGAAATTAAATTGAATATCAATTCGTCTTAATTTTTGTTCAATTAATTTGGTCACAATTGCAAAACAATTGACCTTATTCGAATCCTGTGGCTATGTTTTTAATGAAATTGGTTAAGTTCTAAATCTATTTGGCCATTTGCTAAATAGCCTAAATCTACCCTTAAATCCTAATTTCTACCCAAGCCCACCCATCTAACCAAACCAGCAGCCACCGCCCCAGCCCATTCCACTTTAAAAACTAACTAAGCCCAACAACCAACACACTCTCACCAGCCCAACACTTAACCCGCTCTGGCCCAAACCCATCACCCCTAATATACTCTCCTTCTTCAGCAAAACCATCGAACAACAGCAGCTTCAACAACAACATAACACCAACAGTGAACCCACCTCCCAAAACGACTCCAATTCACTCCAAACGACAAATCCTTAATTTGATTTCCCTTTATCCTCCACAAATTCGTACAACGACACATGAGAGGCACAAATTTTGTACCCACAAAACCAAGAGGGTTCTAGAGATGCTCCAGCTGGCTCAATTCCCTCGAGATGTGGCTGAATCCACTCCTTACCAATGATTTGTGTACGAATTCGTACATAGCTGGTCCATTCCGATTGGAAGATAAAGGGATTTTTGATTTTCCAAAAAATCCCAATTCTTTTTCCTATTTCCACATCTGAATTTGTTCAAACCAGTACAAATTCATGAGTTGTCAAACACTATTATCCTCTAGCAAAATCCCCAAAACCCCCTCAGAAATCTCAATCCCACATCGCTAATCCACCCCAAATCCCCTAAATTTTGCACCTATATAAACCCCAATATTCCTCTTATTGGGGTAACGTTTTCAGAATTGAGAGAACCCTCAAAGGCTCAAAAGGAGCTTGGGATTGCTCGACGGAAAACTCAACGGGTTTTCACACCCAAAAAGGCAAAATCTCGAATTCAAAGAAGGGTTTTGCTTATTTTAAATTTTCTGGTGCTAAGACTCCTATAAGACTCCTTGAGCTTGGACTTTTGGGCTAAGAAATTTGAAGTGTTCCTCTCCGGTGATGGTGTGATATCCAACGAAGCTTGAGTCTCGATTTGCTGCCCAAAAAGGTAAACACCTTCTCTCTTTTAGTTTTCTTTCGTTGTATTTATTTCTTTTATTAGCGTGTAGATTTTTATTAGTGCAGTGATGAATGCTGGGATTGTGTGCTGTAGAGGCTTCGAGGCCATAGGAATTTTTGTGATGTTATATTGAGCCAATATTCTGGCCATAGTTGTTTGGTGTACTGTTTAGCTTCGTATTTCTTGTTTTTAGCTTTCTTTTATCCATGGTTTCGTATTGATGTTGCTTGTTAACTTCAATCCATTATTTTCTCTAGTGTTGCCTGCTTTAAGTTTCTTTTTTCACTATTTTGCTCAATATCTCTTAATTCAAATTTTAGTCTACTATTTTAGCTTAAGTGTCTGCTCATTGTAGTTTTGGTTTATTGCTTTGACTTAATATTTCTTCTTTCAGCCTTAGTTCACTGTTTAGGCTTGAATGTTGCTTATTGTGTTGAGTGCACTGTTTGCTTAATAATGGAAATATGGACTGCCTTCTAAGTTCCTTTGGACATCGATGCCACAAAAAATGATGGAAATCAGTCCATTGCAAGGCCACTAGTCCTATGAATCCTCAAGGACCATCTTGACCTTAAAAACTCATTTTTGAGCCTGTCAAGAAGAGGATGAGGATAAGAATAGTATGTCCTTACAATTCCTTCGTTTAGTTTGCTGATTGTGTTTCTTCTTATTTTTTACGTGAAAACTTTGAGTTTTGTTGTCCGTTTTCCTTTGAGTACAAGTCTTGGGCCTTGATTTGTTTTGAGTTTGTTTTCTTGTTTTATATGTCTAGTAAAACCATTCTTAAAGCTATTCTTGATTCACAATATCAAGAAAGGACATCGAGTGTGTTATATTAGATTCAAGTAGTCCCTTGACCCTTCTAGGATGTATTTTGACCCGAAGTTCTTTTGAACTTGTCAAAGAGAAGGAAAGGATGAATAAATGGTAAAACAGTGTGTTTCATGTATTTTCTTCTAGATATTGGTTCTGTTGATGCTTGGGAATATTAAAATCACACCTTGTCTATCTTTAATGAAGTTTCAAAACTGTTTTCAATTCTCTTTCAAAACCAGTCTTTATTTCTTCTTTTACACACTGTTAACATCCTATTTGTGTGTTTCTTATTGTCTGACCAATAAGGCATGGCTTGTAGATTTTCTCTAATTCACAATATCAAAGGGAATCAATAGTTAGCCTTGAAAGTTAAGCCCCAGGTTAATGATCCCCCTACACCCTTTGGTCCGTGTCTTCACATGTTCAATGAAAAAAGGGAGGAAATTAGGCTTTAAGTATGTTTCTAAGAACTCTCTTTCTAATCCTAAACACTCCAAATGATCTGTTACATCATGTTCAGGAGGAGTAAACTTAGGACTTTTGAAAAAGCACAAGTTCAGTTAGTAATTTGTTTCTAATTTCACAAGTTGTTTTAAGCATCCTATTGAAATGAGAGAGTTGAATATTTTCTTTTATTTGACCCGGTTCACCACAATAAAGGATTAAAGTACTTGGTTGAAATCTATGATTGTTGTGACGCCTCTACCAGTCATCCTTCTCTTTTCTCTCTTTGCCTCTTTTCTAATCTGGTTTAGCTGAGCTCATCTTCTTTCTTTTAAGTGCTATCTTTGTTTCCTCTTTGGATTACCACACTTTTGAACTATGAAAGCATACCAAAGCACTAACTATTCAATCAGAAAGACAAGAATTTGTCTTCATGATTCTTGAGTTTTAAGGCAATAATCTTAGAGGTGTTAATACACTTAGTTTGTCTTTTTCGATTACTGTAAAGCCAAGGTCAAAACATGAACCCTGGTTGAAGATTATATTTATTACTTGTCTAGATTGCTTCCTTACCTCTCTTTTAAATTGAAATCACCTAAATATAAAATGTTCCTCCTTGACGTTGAATCTGTTTTCTTTCAACAAATTTGCATGTGTATTTTTAAATTTTGGCATGGTATGGGCATTGAATTATTGTTTTGTCTACTGATTCATGTTATGTATTTCATTTTATTTTATTTTCTCATCTTACACTTTGGATAAATATTAATTTCTTATCTCTTTTTGGCATGTGAAACTGTTTGGAGTCCAACTGGACTCCCCTCCCTTTGCATCTTCTCAAATGGGCAAAGGAGGCCCATTCTCTTTCGAGTCAAGCTCTCTTACCAAGTCTAAATGAGATTGATTCACAATGCTATACAACACATATACAGTGTCATGCAGATATACAGGAAAAGCAACGAGTATACCACTGGCATACAGCCAATATACAAACAAGAAAGTTGCATCCAAAGTCCATGAAACTCATGCCCAAAATATGGGCGGATGTTGAAGAGGCCAAATAGGGGCCCAAATCTTAACTCTTTTTTTTTTTTTTCATTTGTAATTAGTTTTGAGTATTTGTTTGTATTAACATTAACTTTTACTTTAACTTAAGTTGGATCCCCAAGGAAATTGCTAAATTTTTCTCATGAAGCTAGTTTATGGTTTTATACGATGATTCTGAAATTATTTCTCAATTAAATTTGCTCCTATAAAGTTCATAAAAAATAGGAATTTGGTCATTATCGTCTTTTTAGTTTATTACTTTCTAAAAATCAATCAATTGAGTTTGCCTTCCTTTCAAGGCGATTAAAATGATGTTGCCATTGGCTCCTTCAAAAATATTAAAATTCTCTTTGCCCTTTTGCTCTTCTCTAAACTAAATTTGTAAAATAATCCTTTCTTTTAATAATAAATTCCTTAACCATAAAATTTCTTATTTTCTTTATAGTTAGTTTAATAAAAAGTTAGTTTTTAAACAAACCGGACAACCGCGAGTTAGCGGATGCTCTTGGTGCCTTAACAACCTTCCAAGAGTATTAATAAGAACCACTTACCCGAATTTCTTATTTTTTAAAGATTTTTCTGTTTTAAATCTTTAAAGATTATTTCAAAGGTTTTCTTGATTTTCCTTAATAAATTAAGTGGCGACTCTGTTCAAAATTGAGTTTGAAAATTTTTCCTAAGTTTTTGAATTCAACCAAGTCTAAGTCATTTTTCCGCAAAACAACTCTGACAAGTGCTTTGAAAATAGGGGAGAAGCTAACGAAGATGGGAGCTTGGGAGAGTAGAGGAGATATGGATAGTATGTGGGAGACGACTGCCAGTTGTATCAGGAAGACCGCTAGAGAGGTGTTGGGTGTTTCGAAAGGCCGATCTGGCAAACACCGGGGGAACTGGTGGTGGAACGCAGAAGTGAAAAGGAAGGTGGGGACTAAGAAGGTAGCCTATGCCAAGTTGGTTGAGAGCAAGGATGAAGAGGAGAGGCGGACGAGTAGGGAGGAGTATAAGGTAGCCAGAAAAGAGGCTAAGTTAGCTGTTACGGCAGCTAAGACAACAACTTTTGAGAGTTTGTATGATGTTTTATAGGAGAAAGGGGGATAAAAAGTTGTATAGGTTGGACAAGACTAAGGAGCGGAGGGCTCGCGACCTTAACCAAGTGAAATGCATCAAGGGGGAGGATGGCGAAGTGTTGATGGAGGATGCCCTCATTAGGAGAAGGTGGCTTCATAGATTTTTGAACGACGAGGGGGACAAAAATCTCGTGTTGGGGGACTTGGAACACTCAGAGAGGAGCCACGATTACGATTATTGTAGGCGTATCTAGGTTGAAGAGATCAAAGGTGCTATTCGTAGGATGCGTATGGGTAGGGCGACTGGGACCAACGAGATTCCGGTGGATTTCTGGAAGTACACTGGCGGGCCAGGTATAAAGTGGCTGACAAGGTTGTTTAACATCATTTTTGGGGCAGCGAAGATGCCCGAATCTTGGAGATGGAGAACGATGATTCCATTATATAAGAACAAGTGGGACATTCAGAGTTGCAACAACTATAGGGGTATCAAGTTGTTGAGCCATACTATGAAGGTTTGGGAGAGGGTGGTAGAATGGAGACTGAGGAGGGTAGTGACGATTTCAGAGAACCAGTTTAGTTTCATGCCAGGTCGCTCGACTACTGAGGCCATTCACCTAGTAAGGAGATTAGTGGAGTAGTTTAGGGAGAGGAAGAAGGATTTACATATAGTGTTCAGTGATCTTGAGAAGGCATACGACAAAGTCCCCAGGGAGATTCTGTGGAGGTGTTTGGAGGCTAAAGAGGTGCCCGTGGCGTACACTAGGTCGATCCAGGACATGTCCGCCGGTGCGAAGATGAGGGTGAGGACGGTAGGAGGGGATTCAGAGCACTTTTCTGTGTTGACAGGGTTGCACCAGGGATCGACTCTTAGTCCATTTTTATTTGCCTTGGTGATGGATGTTTTGACGCGGCGTATTCAAGGGGAGGTGCCTTGGTGTATGGTGTTTGCGGATGATGTGGTAGTTATTGACGAGACCCGGGAATGAGTTAATGATAAGTTGGAGGTTTGGAGACAGACCCTTGAGTCTAAAGGGTTTAGGTTGAGCAGGACTAAGACGGAGTACCTGGAATATAAGTTTAGCGATTCGAGGCATGAAGCTGATGTGGTAGTGAAGCTGGACTCCCAAGCCATTCAAAAGATGGGGAGTTTCAAGTATCTGGGGTCTATGATTCAAGGTAACGGCGAGATTGACGAGGATGTCACGCAATGTATCGATGCAGGGTAGATGAAATGGAGGCTTGCTTCGGGAGTTTTGTGTGATAAGAAGGTGTCCCTGAAGCTTAAAGGTAAGTTTTACAGAGTGGCCATCCGCCCAGCCATGTTATATGGAGCCGAGTGTTGGCCAGTTAAAAACTCCCACTTCCAACAGTTGAAGGTAGCGGAGATGAGGATGCTGTGAGGGATGTGTGGACTTACCAGGAGTGATAAAGTTAGAAATGAGATTATTCAAGAGAAGTTGGGAGTAGCTTCTGTGGAAGATAAGATGCGGAAAGTGAGGTTGCGATGGTTCGAACATGTGAAGAGGAGGTGCACGGACACCCCGGTATGGAGGTGTGAGAGGCTGGTTGGGGCTGGTTTTAGGCGGGGTAGAGGTAGGCCGAAGAAATATTGGAGGGAGGTGATTAGGCATGACATGAAGCAGTTACAGCTTACAGAGGACATGTGTCACGCCCCGAACCCCGTTTGGGACGGACTGGCACCCGAAGCCGATATGGCCCGAGAGAACCAACCTATGCTCATGTACTCTCATATGCATACCCTCGTGTGAATCATACTATACCTCGTGCAACTGAGCAAAAGTCATGGAAAATATGTACAATATGAAACTTGGCCGTTAGGGCTATTTTGTCAAAATGAACATACATATCTACATACTGTTCCCACATAAGTCTACAAAGCCTCTACATATACATAACTAGGACAAACCTAGAGTCGGGACAGCACCCCGCTCTATCCTCATATACAATGCCAAACAAAAGTGCATAATGACTCGAAAAGCCCCGAATTAACTGGAGCTCACCAAAGATCTGCAAATACTGTCAATCTACTGGGGAGGCCTACTAGTGCCTGCACCTGCAACATGTAAGGTAGGTCCCCCGAGGGGGGTCAGTATGAAGAATGTACTGAGTATGTAAGGTTGTAAGAAACTGCATGATAAAATACGTACTGTACTGAAACCATAACGAGAGAAATAATTATTATGGATAAGTCTCCGTTCTGTATATGAGGAATTATGTTCATCGCATTTATTACTTTCATTTCTGACCCTCCGTCCATATCATCATCCGTCAAATAATACTAACACTTACATGCATACAGAATAATATGCGTATAATGCCGGACATCCAGCTGATCAGTGGGCATAATACAAATTGGACATCCAGCTGATTAGTGGGCCATAATAAAAATATAATGTCATGCATATGATATCGGACATCCAGCTGATCAGTGGGCATAATACAAACTGGACATCCATTTGATCAGTGGGCCATAATGAAAATATAATGTCATGCATATGATACCGGACATCCAGCTGATCAGTGGGCATCATACAAACCAGATATCCAGCTGATCAGTGGGCCATAATGAAAATATAATGTCATGCATATGATACCGGACATCTAGTTGATCAGTGGGCATAATACAAACCGGACATCCAGCTGATTAGTGGGCCATAATGAAAATGTAATGTGATGCATATATCAACAAACATCCACCTTATCAAAGAGCCATAATATCATATAGTATGAAAAAAATATGATGTGGGACCATGGTTCATTACTTCTTCTCTTTACTTTTATGAGATCTTATGAGATTGGTACTTCTACTTGTGAGAGATTGGTAGTCATAATATTATTGGATTTCGGAACATGACATGATTGGAAAGAAATGCTATTCAAAATAAATAGATTCTCTATGCATGGATACTTCCCTTGAGATAGATACATTATTGGAACTTATCTCATGATTGGAACTTAGGATTACTAACCAATGAATATGAGTTAGGTGAATCATCATTGACCAATGCATAAGGGACGTATGAGTAATACAATTCAATAATCGGGAATGGAATACCTTTGAACATTTCGGAATAGAACAAGCCCAAAGTCAATGTGAACAATACGTTGTAGAAGGATATGAAAAGGGAGAACCTTACATTCCTTATCTTCCCAAATGTAAATACACAATCCAATATGTGAGCACAACAATCCCGCTCCTTTCTTACTCTACATCACAAGTACACAACGGAGCCAACATTAACCACCAACTACCTTACACATGCATACGACAACAATGAGTTACATGTTTATCTTTAAAATGTCATATTATTTTCTACACTACCCTTTACGGCATTGTTATACCAACAATACCCCATTCATTCCATACATTGACCACAAGTTACATTCCAAGCATTTAAGATGACCATGAATTACATGAGTCCCTTATAATATTATTTCACCCTTTACAATACCATTCATGGCATTATCATACCAAAAATACCACAATATTTCATACATTGACCAACACACGATAACCTAACAACATTTCACCACAAAGCTTCTCCTTTACACTTTCTTATTCCCACCATATCACAAATAATCCATCAAGTCACCTTAATACACTTCATAGCACAAATCGGTCAAAATCCCATAATTTACACATGTAGAAAAATAGAAAGTTATGGACATAACAACACCATATAAGTTGAGATATCATCAACACCATTCACTTTCATCAAAACATCAAGTCCTTTTTCAAGTTTAATTCACAAGGATTACACATCTTTTTGTAAAAACCCCAAGTGCCATATCCAACACTTTCTAGCATAACCAATATGATCTACATAGTCTCTCATGCATATAAGATATTAAATCATAAGAATATACACTTACCAAGACTTTTCAAATGATGATCTTTGTCCAAAGAGTTGGCTTAGGGTTCTTGAGAAATGAGAGAAATATCTTTGGGAAATTTCTAGAATAGCATGAGAATGGTAAAATGATAGAAATATGATTTTTTTTACACCTTTTATAGACCCTTAATGACCCTTTTTACTCACACACTTGGTCCAATAATAAGTCTCTACTTGGCCAAGATGAATGGGTCAAATTTCCCATATGGGCTATGTCTTTTATCCCAATTTGGGCTTTAAATTGAGCCCAATTTACTTGACCCAATAAAATTAATAATTCCTCATGTTTAATGCATTTCATACACTTTACGACAATAGTTCCACTCACGGGATTCATATCCATAGCCTCAATCCCAAGAACAAGCAATTCTAGCCCCGTATGGCCTATTTTGACCAAAAGGGTAAAATCATCATTTTGACACCAAATTTGTTCTCGAGTAATTTTATCATACCAATATAATATTTCATTCATTTCGTGTATATACTCGTGGTTGTAGAATAAATGTGACAAAAATCGGCTTGATACGTCCCCGGGCACCCTTGGGACTTAAACAAAATTTCCAACTTTTGAAAGGTGCGCAGGGGCAGCGTGGCACGCTGCCTGGCGCGCCCCTTTGTTGCCTCTGGACTGAAAATTTCAGCCCAGAGTGGCATGGCACGCCCCTGGGCGCGCCCCTCCTTATTTTTTTTCCAAAATTTTTGTTTTCGACTTTTCTTCGCGGGTTTGGTTAGCTACTTCAAGTCCTATTCTTTAACTTACTTCTTAGCCTTAATATGCTTTGTTTAGAGGTCTTCTTAGACTCATGTTTAACCCCACAAATGTTCCACGAAATTCATAAAACATCTCCTATAAAAGGTTAATCACATGTATGAAGCCAAATTTCAATTTTCCTCATTATTAACATTACCAAATGCATACTTATGGCTCTCGACACCTAAGTAAACATTATTCAACGCCGTCACATAGGGTTGGGAAGGTATGGGGTGTTACAACATGACCCTTGATAGGAAGATGTGGAGGACGCGGATTAGGGTAGAGGGTTAGTGGGTAGGAAGGTGTTCGTTTTAGCAGGGAAGAGTGTTTGCTTGTGTCTGTGACTGTGTTTCTTAGGCAGATTTTTGTTCGCGCTGTTTTTGTGATATTTGTGATTTTGAATAACTAGTCTATAGTGTTGATCTGTGAGTGTCTTGCTTCTTCGATTATCTAGCGATGTGTTATCCTCTTTTGCTGTTGGTTTTTATGAGTTTTTGTTTGTTATTGTTATCGGTTCTGAGCCGGGGGTCTATCGAAAACAGCCTCTCTACTTCATATGAGGTAGTGGTATGGACTGCGTACACTTTACTTCCCCCCCACCCCACACCCCACCTGGTGGGAATACACTGGGTATGATGATGATGATGATGATGACTCTATCACCTAAGCAACACTTCTAGGACTATTAATTAAAACTTCAACATTTTGATTAATTGTCACTTAGAAATCATGTTCTAGGAGTATGAATTAGCTTTTCGCTTATTAAAATTAATTCCGAGCATGTTCATTAATTTTTCTGTATTTTAAATTAATTTCCTACACTTTTCTGTACACTTTAAATTAATTTTCAGCATTAAAAAATCACATTTCCAGCACTTTAAATCTATTTTCCAGCATCTTTAATTTAATTTTCCAGCACATGTAAATGAAGTTTCAGCATATTTAAATTAGTTTTAAGCATATTTAAATCAATGTCCGACTTGTTTAAAAAAATTTCAGTATAACCAAGAATAATTTTCAGCAATTTTAACTATTTTTCAGCATTTCAATACTAATTTTCAGCACTTATATTGAATTTCCAGCAATGTTTAACTAAATTTTCAGTCTCTCTAATTGATTTCAGCATACTAAATAATTTTACAACATATAATAATTAACTTTCAACATGCCTATTTAATTTCTAGAATATAATAAGTAATTTGCAGCATTTTAAAATTAATTTTTGCATATTTAAATTAATTTCCTGCACACTTTAAATTAATTTCCCGCATATCTAATTAAATTTTCTGCATGTTTAAATTAACTTCCTGCACACTTTAAATTAATTTCCTGCATATCTAACTAAATTTTCTACATATTTAAAATAACTTCCTGCACATTTAAATCAACTTTCTGTACTATTGAATTAAGTTCCTGCATATCTAATGAAATTTTTGCATATTTAAATTAATTTCCAGCGTATTAATTTAATTTCCATCCTTGATTAATACCTTATCACTTAGAAATCATGCTTATAGGTTTCAATTATGTAAAAATAAATAATTATCTTTTTCAAGCATGTCAATCACCTAATCAACTTTAATTAAATAAGAGGCATATTTGAAACCGTTACGTGCTAAATGCTAGTCTTGTTTGTTTTGATTGACGTAAACCCCGAGTCTAATTAGGAAACCTAAAGTTTTCTTTGCGGCTAGATCCTTACCTATAATAGGTCGTCCAACGCCTCTTGGACATTAAGCTGGGACGGGTAGACATTTCTAGGGAACGTTAAATTTGTCGTTTTCTATAAAACTTCTTTAGGCTTAATAACTAATTAGATGAGGTGGGTAGAATAATCAGAAATGATGGAAATTGCCCCGAGCAATATTCGACAATGCGATAAGCGTCATTGTCCTCCGTTAATAAGCCGGGCGCTGATCCGAATAAGATAAAATTAACCTTTGTCCAAACCTTTTAAACTTCAATTATATTTTACTCTTTTGCATGTCCCTTTTTGCTTTGGGGTAGTCTTGGTTTACTTTTTTTAAAATAAAAATTTCTTTTTATATAAATTGTGTCTCTTCTATCTCCTTGCATATCTGATTTACCATTATGCATTTTATTATGTTATCACTTAGATAATTGCTAAAAATTAAACTGTATGTTTAGTTTATTAAATATTTTTTTCTATAAACACTTAGTTTGTATTAAGTTAATAAAAATAAATTGACCTTTTGCTTATCACATAGAATTCCCCCACGTAACATATGAGTTCGGCTGGGACCCACATTTGTGGACCTCGAAAGGTGACTAACACCTTCCTTTTGAGGTAACTTGAACCCTTCCCCGAATTTCTGTTGACGTAGACTAATTAATTAATCGTAATTAGTTTAAAATGGTGCCCTAACACACCTTAATTCGTTAGGTAGCGACTCTTCTCTCTTAATTAATCCCAAAAAGAGTTGTCACGTCGAATCCTGCTTTTCTCGAGAAAAATGGGGTGTGATAGCATGGTGACTCTGCTAGGGATATACTTAGGTTCTAACCATTACAGATTCGTGTTTATGTGAGATTTTGTGTTTTCTTTTCATTTTTTTTATTTTTATGATAATAGGACTTACATGCTATGCATGATCCACCCCTTTCGCCTTCTTCCTTTTTTTTCTTAAATGATTAATTTGACTCCTTATTTAGTTTTATTTATTTCATTTTTGAGTCATTTATTGTACCATGTTCATCTCCCTCCCTTTTCATGTATTCATTTTCGTGAATATTTGATATATATTTTTTCATGTTTAATTTATTTTCTTTTTTCTTCATTATGTGTCTTACATCGTGTGTTGCTTTTTTTTATATTCTCTTATTTACTTGTTTTTATTTATATTTCTGCTTTTCACAAATTGCGTATTTGTTATCGCTTTATTTACATGCTATGTGGTTGTTGTTTTATTTTAATTGTTATTCCGCTTATACCTTCCTCCACTTGGAACCTCCTTTATTTTCTTTTAAGGACAGTTGCATGGTTGTATGGACGTTCATTCCTAAAACACCCTTGTGGGAAATGCCTCATGGATCGGTTGATCAGCGGTGCGTCGATAGTCATGAGCTTTCTCACTTTCAAGTTGTCCACTTGAGGAAACTGTGTCATGAAACTATTCTTGTTCTTTAGATCGTGGTTGTGTGTTCTTTTACAAAGGAATATGCATCTCATTCCACCTGGAATGTCTTAGCACCATTGATTCGCTGAATGTTAATTAGTGAAACCTAGTCCTAAGTCCAAAGGGGTTCACAACCCCAAAAGGATGCATAATCTTATTTGCTATGTGTTAAACTTTTGTGCATATATAATTACCTACCATGTTTTTTTTTCTTTTGTTTTAGTTGTTCCTTACTCTTATAGTTTCTTAATCTTGGAATTAATGTCTTGTTATTTTACCTTTATTCCTTTAGGCCCGAAACATACCATCTTAGGGCTTAGTGTCGAAACTCTCTTTCAACTTATCTTCGTGGCTCAATCTTGTCCTCCAAGATATCTTTTAGCACACTAATCATCTCTTGGTTCGATCCATTCCTCGATAGGATGTTCTAGATTGTTTCTACTCTTTTAGGGCAACTAATTATTTTAGGACATTCTTACTCAACACCTTCAATATTAACATACTATTGTCTTCACCATAACTCTTGACAATGAGTGTTTTCATATTCGTTCCATACTATAGCTTTCCCATCGTGCGTTTTTACTAATCATAAGTCCTTTCTTCTAAGGTTGACTAAAGTTGAACATCAAGAATGGTCAGTCAAGCAATGTTTATCAACTTGCCAACAGTGAAGCTGAGCGTTGGAATTTGGGTTTGCACCAAGACAAGCTTACTCTCTTTGAGTCAAGCATCATGAGTATGGAAAGAAAAAGAGAAAGAATCAGAGGAATAATGACTAACCTTCGAGATTCATCTGATATGCCACCAGGCTTCCCAAAGCCATTATCTGAAACTGACTTTATTGCTCCCATCTACACTATGGAGTCGCCGGTATTGAGGACCTCATCTATGCCTAATTGTGATGCACAAGTATCTTCGAGTTTGTATTCAGTCGCACTGCAAAAAGAACTCAATAGGTTGACAGAGATGGGCAAGGAGTAGGAAACAGAAGGAAAGATTTCTAACCATAAGGCGGGGTCAGCTCAACAGCTCAAGATGGATAAGTTATCCAAATCAGGAGAAGAAAATAAGAATAAAGATGGGGACTTGAACTTTCCATTCTATGACGGGTCTGGGGATTCTCGTTCCCATTTGAAAGCATACCTGGATAAGCTAGCAATTATTGGGCAAAGTGATGGTCTCAAGATGAAGCTTTTTGTCAGTTCACTTAAAGGTCTAGCATTGATGTGGAACACAAAGAAGAATACAAGCAAGTGGGTCTCTTGGGACAATTTGGAAAGTGACTTTATTGGGTGGTTCGACAATAGACTGAAGAGGAAGTTCACAGGTGAAACTCTAGTACATGACAAAGTTGGTATAGTTGAGCCACAATTCAGGGATAAGGTAAAGACAATTATCAATGAGGCATTAAAGCCTTCAAAGCCCGAAGTGGGAAAATCCCAAGCTATGACTCTCTTAGAAGAACCACCGTCAATCACTTTTGAAATGTTGAGGTCACACGATATTTTACAGCCTAAGCTTATTGGTTCCTATTGACCTTCAAGTCCTTTTTTTGATCCAAAAAAGCATTATGCCTTCCATTCTGGCATGCTTGGTCATAACACAATTGAATTCCACCATTTGAAGAGAGAACTACAAAATTTGATAAGCAATGGGAGGATAGTAAAGAAAAGTCGCCCTCAACTGATATGGTATCCATCTCCAGAAATCACTCCAACACCAAATTACTCATGTTACCCCCAATCCTCCACAAAACCTCTTCCTCAAAATATTTGGTACCCACTTCCATCCATTGCTCCAACATCAAAATACATTCTCATGCCTTATCCAAACTCACCAACAAATCAACGATCCAATCAATCCGCTAGACCACCAGTCAAGTTTCAAAAAAATCCACCAAGACAATACACCGCTCTAGTTGAACGCATAACTCAGTTGTATGAAAGACTCAGAGAAGCAGGCTACATCACACCCATCCCTGTCGTACCTATTAATACTCAGTCTAAATGATACAATCCTGATTAGGTTTGCGCCTACCACTCTGGGATGAAAGGGCATCCCATAGAGGCATGTTTTGCCTTGAAGGACAAGATTCAAACGATGATTGATACCAAAATGATAATTGTGACAGGGTTAAATCTCGGTGTTGATTAATTTCCTAAGCATGACTGGCACCTGTTTAGCATTGATGAAGAGGATATCATGTTCGGGCTCTCAAGCATTTGAAATTACTTTAAGTTTTACATACTTGGAATAATATGGAGTTTCTTTTAAGCCTTCTTTTATGTAATTGGAACTACGTTTGACCTGATTCCCCTATAAGAGGGAAACGTAGGCGCTCATTTAATGGGTTCGATCTCATCATAATAAAAATTTCCTTTTCCCTTACATTTTTACCTCTACAGAACTCTTTCTAGAATTGGTTGGATTGGCAAAGTGATCAAAGGCTTGATGTTCAACATAAGTCGACCTTATTCATTTCCTTAACTCCTTTAATCTTCGCTGCTGCTACAATTTCAATTTTGGTACCTTAGCATTCATTGAGTATCACATCAATCATTTGAAATCATAAGCTCCATAGCTATTCTACTTCATGCGTTAGAAGCTTAGATCACTCGTTAGGTCCTAGTCTTCGTATGTTTATTCGACTTGATCTCTTCTTTTTTTTGTAATTATTATTATTATTATTATTATTATTATTATTATTATTATTATTATTATTATTATTATTATTATTATTATTATTATTGTCATGTTTTAAATATATCTGTGCTATATGATTTGTAGTAGATTTGTTTATTCTGCTTAAAGATAATCTAAATATTTGAACATTTAATCGACTAAGAGTCTGCAATTTGGCAAATATGCTTAACCCTCTTGAGCCTTCTTCTAACACAAATTCTGCTTCTTCTCCCCAGCACAAAATACCTCCCTACTTATATCTCCTTATTCTTCTCCTCAACAAATATCTTTGACGCACTTCAATCTTGGTACTTTGCAAAACATGGTAATACATGATGGGGAGTCACCTACACTGCAACAAAAGTTTAGTGACTTAGAAAAGAGGTTTGATGAATGTCTACGTTCCAAAGGCATTTATGACTTGAGGTATGAGAAACTATGTCTACATCCAATGGTTGGTTTTCCTCCAGGATACAAAGTTCCAAAATTTAATATGTTCGATGGGCATAGAGACCTGGTCATGCATCTAAAGGAATATTGTGGTAGATTGGTTGGCATTGGGCATAATAAAGCTTTACTAATGAGACTCTTCATTCAGATCTTGTTAGGAATAACACTCACTTGGTATGTCAAACAAGACTTTGACAAGTGGTATACATGGGAAGACATGGCTCAAGGCTTTGTGAGACAATATAAGTTTAGTGTCAAGGTCGATCCGAC
Organism: Capsicum rhomboideum; assembly: GCA_031232105.1. Taxonomy (NCBI): domain Eukaryota; kingdom Viridiplantae; phylum Streptophyta; class Magnoliopsida; order Solanales; family Solanaceae; genus Capsicum; species Capsicum rhomboideum. Next base: position 19,879,549 of record CP124714.1, read on the forward strand.
GATGCTGGACTTGCTTGAAGTAAAGAGAATGACTCATGAATCTTTTGAGGAATATGCAACACGATGGAGATTGGAAGCTTCTAAGATAAGTCCTCTTGTGCCTGAAGAAGAGATAATCCAATTTTTTTTCAGGTCGTTAGATGGTATATACTATCAAAAATTATTTGGCTTATGTATTCAAAGCTTCGACGATCTAATCTTAATTGGGAAAAGATTAGAATATGGTATTCGGACAGGAAAAGTTATTGATGTTTCCGCAATATAAGCTACTTTTCAAGTGCTGAAAGCTTCACCGAAAGAAGAAAAAGAAGAAGATATCTCAACCATCCCACCTCAAGAACAATACTATCCAAATACCCAACAAGCATACACTATTTTTGACACCTACAACCCACAAAGTTTTCAATACCCAAATTCACACCAACCTGATCCAATGCCATTCAATTCTCATCAACCAAAGAAAATGAAACCTCGTATCTTTACCCCTTTGACTGAACCTTTATCCAACATATTTCAAAGATTGTTTGCTCAAGGAGTTCTGAAACCAAAGAAAGGATGGATCCCTAAGTACGCACCTTCGAATTTTGACTTGTCCAAAAGGTGTGCATATCATTCAAATATCCAAGGTCATGATATTGAGGAATGTTCAACATTGAGGTACAAGATCCAAGACTTGATTGACAAGGGAAAGATTATAGTGCGACAAGGGCCACTTAGCAACATCTATGACCTTACCACAGGCACAATTATTGTCCAAGGTGACCCGATAGAGATTGCCCCGAGACATTTGACAAGGAAGCATAAAGCACATCAAAGGAACTGAGAAGGACAAAACTGTTTTGCGAAGAAAATGACTGGAGATTTGATTTAATTAGAAAACTTTATAAAAATTTTCAAATTTAATCAAAACAGAGTCGCCACTTAATTTATTTGAAAAGGAAATTAAGAAAACCTTCGAAAAATAATTAAAAAGATTTAAAACAGAAAATATCTTTCATGTTTTAGAAATCCAGGTAAGCGGTTCCTATTAATACTCTTGGAAGGGTGTTAAGGCAACAAGAGTATCCGCTAACTTGCGGTTGTCCGGACTATTTGAAAATAACTTTTTGACTAACTTTGAAGATGGGTTTTGAGTTTAAAAGAAAATTGACAAGATAATATTTGAAAAGATACTTAGCAATTTGAAACAAGAGTTGAAAATTCGAAATAACTAATTGTATTTTTATTTGAATAAAGATTATTTTCGCAAACTAGAAATGATATTCGACTGGGGAATTCAACTAAGGTAAAAAGAGTTAGTAGCAAAATGTCAACAATAATTGTACAATAAATGATGAATAGGGAAAAGAAGTTGGGTTTAGGCACTCTAAGCCCAAACCCCTACAATTGTGTCCAAATGGACTACCAATATCTCGAGTTACGCCCATTTATCCGCTTTGCCTTCGATCTGTCCCTGTATATTAGCTTCTGGACGTAGCATTTAGATATCCAATTTCTTTCAACTTTCACCCATTTTGGGCCTTGAGGTTTGACTCGGGAAGTGTTGGGCTTAGGCCTAATGGGAATATGCAAACAATGGAATCCCAGGTGGGCCTCATGTCAATGTCACATGCATCAAAAAAAGGTAAGGAGTTAGCGTAAGTCTGAATTTAACTCATCTAAAGTAAGAGAAAAAATATTAAGCAGTTGGACATTCAAACTTTATCCTTCTAATTTAACTTACACAATTTAAACACCAAAGCAAACGTCATGAGAATTGGGAAAAAGAGGTGACATGTTAAAGCACTTATGTTTTCAAGAGAATTCAACAAGTCATTTCTTTTAAAAAAAAAGGTATTATTGAACCAAATCATGAATCATTACCATACACTTTTGACAACCTTACAGAATAGAGCAAACAGGAAGATGGGGAAATGGGCAGAAATATCTTGAATCACTTGACATTATAACAAATCCTACCACTCAAACATGTGAAGAACTATACAATTTGAACACTACTCTGAGATTTGAAGATGACATCCAAACATATGTCTACATATGTTGATAATCTGGAAAGGTTCCTATTAACTAAGGCTCAAGTTCATTTTTCTTTTTTCACTCAATTTTTCATGAAAATCAGAACATCGACATAAGCTGGAAACATCAAGCGATGGCAAACAAAGCAAAAAACAAACTAAATTTCCAGACTTCACACAATCCATAATTGAGCCAACATTCAAACGTGGGGACTTTTCACTTCAAGACATAGTGCATGTTCTTCCTATATCAGTCAAGAACAAACAATTTGCAAATGAAATGCTCATGAATTCAAAGAAACAATTCCTAGATTTCGACATCCTAAGAAGAAAATTTTCCCTTAATCAAACCTCATGTCAAACTAGCTCATGTCCAATTTAAACAGAGTTGTAGCATAGTTTTCCAGAGAATAAGTTCCAAAATCTACTGCAACACTACCACACCCACAAATGAATTTGAAATTCAATTACTAAAAAAATCCACAACAAAGAAGTCTAAACAACTTCACCAACATAAAGAAAACCAAATATCACTACTACAACAACGAAACAGATTTGACGAAAAGAGAAAGAAAGGGAAAAAGAAAATAAGGGGATTACCTCTTTCGGAGCAACAAACCGAACTTCAAACCTTGTCGAAATCATACTACCACCGGAGAAAGTCCCTAGATTTCATACCTTAGGATTTCAAGCTCAAAGTTGAGTCTCACAGAACCCTTGGCATTGAAATCCTTTTAGATAGCAAAAATCCCACACTTTTTCGGGGTTCCCGCTATCCCCCCTCTTCTAACCTTTGAGTGAAAATAGTGGGAGTATATATAGGAAATGATTAGGGATCAGTGTATGATTCCAAGCGATGTGGGAGAAAGGATTTGAGGGCATTTTGGGGATTTTTCTAAGGATATTTTTGAATTGAGGATAAGGGTGGGCTGGAATCAGTACGAAATCATACCCCTATTCCTTGAATCGCAGAATCCACGCCACCTGAGCACTTCTAGAATGTTCATGGCCCTTCGATAGTATGAACCCGCATGTGAATCACATGTTGGCGCAGATTGGAAGAGAAAGGGAGAGGAATTGAGCGGGAAAAGATTTGGAGCTTTCACCGATTTCGGGTTGATGTTGTTGTCGGTGTTATATTGTTGTTGAAAATCGGGTGGAGGAGAAAGGGTTAAGAGGGGTTATAAGGTTGTGGGCCAGGATGGCATTGGTGTTGTGGGCTGGGCTGACTAATTAAAAAGAATGGGGCTGGGGCGGTTAAGGGTAAGGGTAGAGTTGGTTTAGAAATTAGGATTAGGCCATTTATTAAATAGACAATAGACTAGGATTTAGCCAATGTCATTTAAATTTTAGACCAAATCAAAATCATTTGGTCAATTGTATTGCAATTATGGCCAATTTGATTTTGATTATGACCAAATTTAATAGATCGGCCAAATTAAATCAAAATTTAAAACAAATCAATAATCGATTTAACCCCAAGCTTCTTGATTTAATAAATTTAAATAAATATTTTCCAAATAAATTATTTTAAGAACAAATTATGTTTAAGTCAAGACTTTATCCATTTTGAATTAATTGTCAAGATAGTTCTTGATAAAAATCTAACTTTTGATGAAATAATTATTTAAGCGACTAAAATTATATGATTTCGTATACAAGAATACGAAAATGTATAATTTATCACTTAAATGACAAATTTAACTCAAATAAATATTTTAGAAAGTATTTATCCGAATAAAATAAATATTTTGATTTTGTTTAAGATCGAAGAAGCTCGGGATTAAATTTAGTTGGGGAGGGAAACAATTAGGTGTCACCAAAAACCATCACAAGCAAAGTACCAATTCTCTTTCCAATGAATAAAATTTCCTGGTTTTGCTTATGTTTCTCTTTGTACTCATGAACTATGTTTGACCTGACTTCCATTTGGATACGTAGGCAGCCCACTCGTGGGTTCGGTCTCAATCTAATAAAATTTTCTTTTTGCCTTCATAGTCAAATCATGTTAGCTTTTGATAAGACTCTATTCAACAAATCTAAGTTATTGACTTCAAATGACAATTGCAGATTCGAAGTCGAACCTCGATGTTCGAATACAAGACAACCATTTGCTTTGAACTAACACTTTCTTTGAGTGATGCAGAAATATAAGACTATACAAGTAAACATTGGGCAGATTTTTAAGGTAACCTCAAAAATTCTACCAGCAGACAACATTTTGATTCACAAGAAAGTTCGAAACATATTTTAAAATGGGGCAGAAATTTTTGAAGGATACTCGAAAATTTCATAACAATGGCATGACAATGACAGGAAGTTAAAGACAATGCAAAGGATGTTGGGTTATCCACCCTAAAATAGGATATGTGGGGTTATCCGCTCTAAAATAGGATGTCCTGGGTTATCCGCCCTAAAATAGGATATGTTGGGTTATCCGCGCTAAAATAGGATATGTTGGGTTATCCGCCCTAAAATAGGATATGTCGGGTTATCCGCCCTAAAATAGGATATGTCGGGTTCATTCCGCCCTAAAATAGGATATGTTGGGTTATCCGTCCTAAAATAGGATACGTTGGGTTATCTGCCCTAAAATAGGATATGTTGGGTTATCCGCCCTAAAATAAGATATGCCGGATTTATCTGCCCTAAAATAAGACAATTGGGCTCGTCCGCCCTAAAATAAGGACAATTGATTTTGCAGGCATATAGTCAACGTGATCACATTCTCCTTTAAAGTCGAAACTGGGGCAGATTTTTGAGGTTCCTCAAAAACCTTGGACAACAAGCGCAACGTCTAACAAGATACACTTACTTATCTCCTCTTATCGTTATTGTTATCTATCTTTACTCCTTGTCTCTGCATTATTTAATATTTTCTATGCTTATGAGCTAACTATTTTATCTAGTTGTGTTAAAAGCTGCAGGTAAGCTCCCAAAAGCATAACAAAAGACGTTTGATAATCATTTTATCTCGTTATGGAACATGATTCTTTAACCTTATATCTCACAACCTAACCTAAATCATATGCACATCCCACATTTCAAAGCTACTCGTACTCCAATCTAGCAAACTCGTGCTATCTTCATTCAAATTCCGCATTCGTCAATTTTCTTTAGGAATCTCATTCGTTCCTAAGTCTAGAACTACACATGGCCTGATTCTTGTGAACCCGAGATATGTAGGCAACTTAAAATTAAAGTCTCGGCCACACCATTTTAACAAATCTCTCTCGCTTTTCGATTCCAGGGAACCATCCTTTCTGTCGGACAAATTGGCTACTACGTTAACGTTAGTTGCTCGACAAATCTTTTATCATTCCCAAGCAACGAAGGGGCAGCTATTGACACCCAATTTTGACCTCCCGATATTCCTCACAGGTTGTTATTTTATCAAAATATTAGTTTTAAATTATTATTTTGGTTTCAAATAAATTCTGACATTTTATATTCATGATTTTAAGGTACGCAATTTATTTTTAGCATTTAATTTTATATTCTTATATAATATATATAATTTTACTAATTTAAATATAATATTCTACATAATTTTATCAATATCTATTAAATTATTTCCGCAAATATATATACTCATAATTTACAAACACATATTTATTATTATTGTTACCAATATCATCATCATCATTATTATTATTATTACTATTATTATTATTATTAATGTATTTTTCATTTTATTATTATAGCATTTCTTAAAATTCGCATACATAATTTACTCCCAAATTATTATTATTATTGTCAATTTTATACAATATTTTTTATGTAACAATAGTTTTTGAGACATTTTATTATTATTATGGAGTTATTATTGTATTTAAAAAATAGCAGTCCAATTCAATTCAATTTTCCCAATTTATTTAAAATCTAGCCATTCTGTACCTAAGTTGGTATCAATTTTAGCCTAAATTGATTTCAAATTAAAATCCCCAATTCAATTTTATTAAACCCAAATTCTGACCCATATCCGACCCGGATTCATCAAATTTTTATCTCAACCGTCGATCAAATCTGATCAAACGGCTGAGATTAATGTCCTTATTTCTTTCCTTTTTAATTACACCTACACCTCAAACCCCTAAATCATTTTCTACCCTTCATCAGCCGCCCCATATCCCCTTTCTCTCTCTTCTCTCACTTCTTCTCTATTCTTCATCTCCAACGATTCCATCACCATCTCCGACCACATTTCGGTCGGAGAACCAAACAAAAACCACCGCCTCCTCCCTCTCTGCCGTCTCGCCGCACCACCACTAGCTGGCCAGCGGGAATCCGACCCGCCCTCACCGTCTCTCGTGGCTGACAAACGGTATACTGGCAACGCATCGCCGTCATCCAAACTCTCTCTTCTCCATCTCCAACACGGCGAACCAGCCGCCACCATCGGCGACCTCCAAACCCCACCAGCAAAACCATACTTTTCTTTTACCGACGTCTCCTTCATCATCTCCACTGCACCACCGGCGAATCCCTGCCGGTGAATGACACGCACACCACCAGTCTGCCTCCACGCCTGTCACGCCTCGAGTTCCAACGGGGCGGACATGGCACCCGAAGCCGTTGAGGCCCGAGAGAACCAACCTATACATTCGAATGGAACACAATATGTACGCATATGGACACAACATCGTGAAACTGAAAGCGTAGAAAGACATTTATATACATAAGAAACTAGTTCGGTAGGGCCGCAAAGTCAAAATGAGAAGACATAACCTTCGTTTACTGTACAACGTCTACAAAGCCTCTAGCAAAAATCAAGCCAAATCTATAATCGGGACAAGTCCCCGCTTTACACAAACATGTACACAACATCAAAATCAACATGTACATATGAACCGGAAAGCCCCGAATCAGCCTGGAGCTCACCAACTATACGCAGAAAGTCCAAATCCTATTGTGGGGGTCTACTAGCACCTGCACCTGCAGCAAGGTAAATCCCACAAGGGGTCAGTACGAAAGAATGTACTGAGTATGTAAGGCGATAAGCAACTGTATGACAAATAAGAACTCAAATGGAGTCAAATATCAACAAATAAACAATATGGAGAACCACCATTCTGTATGTGGGAAAAACATGTACATTACATTCATTACCTTGCTTTTACGTTCATTATCATCAACAACTCATATCGTACTCGGGCCCCGACTGATCAGTGGGTCATAACATTGGGATCGTCTCTAGCTAGGCTTATGCCCCTTTGAGCTACCACCCATAATCAATTAGTAGGTTTGTCCCTAGCTAGGTTTTCACCCCTTCGAGATACCCCCTATATCCAATAAGCAATTGGGATCGTCTCTATGCTGGGTTTTACGCCCCCTCGAGCTACCACCCATACTCAAGAAACACTTATATGCATTACTTCAATTCTTTCATTATGAGAATGATACATTTGGTGGTTGTGACATTATGGACACTTGTAAACCATAGGCAATGAATAAAAGGTATACAAACAACAATTGCTAAGCATTTACTTGGAATTAGACGCTTTACGACATTTCGGAGGGATGGTAAGTTTGAGCAAAATACGAACGATAGGTGTGACCAAAGGTCATAGGAAAGAGAAACCTTACATACCTTAGCCTTTCAATATGTGACCACAACAATTCCACCTTTCCGTAAAATGCTACTCTACAATATACATACATAAGGGAACTTACATTAGTAACCACAACTATTACAAGTTCACAATATGGTAACGAAACCATCCAACCCTCTCAACATAGAATATATCATTCCACCTTCCTTCTTATTATTATAAAACTTCACTCCACTTTACTACAATCCAACTTATCATCTCACAACACCAACAACACCAAAATAGTCCAAAACCCAACATAATCAACATGATAAACTCCACCTCTTAAGCACATAATATATTAATCCACGAGAATAGACACTTACCAATATTTGCAAAGAGGTGATCTTGTCCCAACTAGTGTTGTTGCCTTAGGGTTTTTGTGAGATAAGGAGCCTTTGAGAAATATCTAGAAGTAGATGAGAGTTATAATGAATTAAAGCTGATTTTTCACCTTTATAGATGGCCCCTCAAGTCAAAATAATCCTTGGCCACTTATTTGATCCAAGTTAAATGGGTCTTCCTTTTATTTATTGAGGCCCATGTCTTCTTACATGATTTTGGGCCTAAAATACATAATAAAGATCCAGCCCAACACATTTAATGGGTCCCACACTCAAATATCTCATCTAGTCAAAATTGGTCAACAAAGCCGGCAAACTGTCACGGTATCGTGACTCATGTCGTGGGTTGAGTCACGGCACGTAGGTGACCTGTCGTGAAACTCAGACAACTCGACCAAGTTTCTGAAGCTCATCCACGACACCACTCACGTTCAGTGACTGTGAATCACGCCCTGTGGAAATCAAACTATTTTTTCAACGTTCTGAAGTCCACTCACGACACCCACTCACGCCACGTGACTGTCATTCACATCACGTGAATAGTGTCGTGATTCGTAAAAAAATTTTTTTTTTTTTTTTTTTTTTTTTTAGAAAGTGATCGTAGCACCTGAGGTGTTACATTCTTCCCTCCTTGAAAACATTCGTCTTCGAATGTTAATAACAGTATTCAGGTTACTCAAATGCTAATCTCATAAAACATCGTATATATATACACATACATACAATATTGACATATTGATTTAGACTTACTTGTTATTGCTCTCTTTCTGTACTTTGAACTTGTTCTTCCGTGTGAAACAACTGTGGGTACTTCGATTTCATCTTTTCTTCTGCTTCCTATATAATCTCTTCTACTTGCTGATTTCTCCAAAGTACCTTTACAGAAGCCACTTCTTTATTCCTCAACTTCTTTACTTGTCTGTCCAGAATAGCAATAGGCACTTTTTCATATGTGAGATTTTCTGTGATTTGCACATCTTCAATGGGAGCAATTTGAGATGGCTCTCCTATGCACTTCCGAAGCATCGACACATGGAACACCGGGTGGACTGTGGAGAGTTCTTGGGGTAGTGCCAATTCATATGCAACTTGTCCAAATCTTTTGACAATTTCATATGGACCTATATACCGTGGACTTAACTTTCCTTTCTTTCCAAACCTCATTACCCCTTTCATCGGCGATACCTTCAAGAATACCCAATCACCTATGGCAAATTCAAGCCCTCTTCGTCTGACATCGGCGTATGACTTGTGTCGGCTTTGGGCTGTGTGTAACCGCTGTTATATCACCTTTACTTTCTCCATGGCTTGATGAACGAGGTCTGGCCCAAGTAAGGAAGTTTTGCCTACTTCAAACCACCCAATTGGTGATCTACATTTTCTCCCATATAAAGCTTCATAAGGAGACATCCGAATACTGGCATGATAACTATTATTATAGGCAAATTCAACAAGTGGTAAATGATCGTCCCAGCTGCCTTTAAAATCCATTGCGCAAGCTCGTAGAATATCTTCAAGTGTTTGAATCGTACGCTCTGCTTGACCATCTGTCTGAGGATGAAAGGCCGTACTCAAATTCACCTGTGTCCCCAAGCTCTTTTGGAAAGATCTCCAAAAATGAGCCCTAAATTGAGCCCCTCTGTCTGATATAATAGAAAGTGGAATCCCATGTAATCGTACTATTTGTTTCACATACAACCTTCATAATCTTCGGCTGTATAAGTGGTCCTGACTGGGAGAAAATGCGCTGACTTGGTAAGCCTGTCAACTATGACCCATATGGAATCAACCTTTCGGAGTGTACGAGGCAAACCTATAATGAAATCCATGTTAATCATATCCCACTTCCAAACTGGAAGATTGATACATTGAATAAGACCTCCCGGTTTCTGATGTTCCACTTTCACCTGCTGACAATTTGGACACTGAGCTACAAACTCCGCAACGTTTTTCTTCATATTCCCCCACCAATATATGTCTTTCAAATTATGGTACATTTTGTAGCTCCTGGATGTACAGAATACCGTGAATAGTGTGCCTCTGTCATAATCCGCTTCCTTAACTCGTCTACATCCGGTACACATAATCTACCTTGGCATTGAAGTACCCCTTCTTGTGCAAGATCGAATGCCTTTGTCAACTCTTGCTGCACATTCTCTTTCAGCTGCAGTAACAGAGGATCTCCGTACTGTTTCTCCTTTACCTCGATTATTAAGGACGACTCTGCTGCATGTTGCACAATAACCCTGTCATCTGGAGATTCAAGAAGACGGACCCCCAAACTGGCTAATTGTTGTAGGTCTCTGACTATATCTTGTTTTTCTGTGGATTGGCCAGTAATGACTGCTTTACGACCAAGAGCATCCGCTACCACATTTGCTTTGACTGGATGGTACAAGATATCGACATCATAGTCTTTCAATAATTCGAGCCATCTGCGCTGCCTCAGATTTAATTACTTCTGCTTAAAGATATATTGCAAACTTTTATGATCAGTATAGATATCAACATGAATCCCATACAAGTAATGACGCCATATCTTTAAAGCAAATATCACAACTGCTAATTCAAGATCATGTGTGGGATAATTTCTCTCATGTGGCCGCAACTGTCGTGAGGCATACGCTATTACTCGACCGTGCTGCATCAATACACACCCAAGGCCAATTTTGGAAGCATCACAATAAACTGCATACCCGTCTGTGCCTTCGGGAAGTACTAGGACAGGTGTGGAAGTCAATTTATCTTTCAGCTCTTGAAAACTTTTGTCACAGGCATCGTTCCACTGAAACCTGACTACCTTATGTGTTAGCTTCGTTAGAGGTGCAGCAATGGAAGAAAACCCTTCGATAAACCTACGATAATACCCTGCGAGTCCCAGAAAACTACAAATCTCTGTGGGTGTCGTAGGTCGTGGCCAGTTCTTCACCGCCTCTATCTTCTGGGTGTCAACCCGTATTCCTTCACCTGAGACAATGTGACCCAAGAATGCTACAGATTTTAGCCAAAACTCACATTTCGAAAACTTGACATATAGCTTCCGTTCACGCAAAATCTGTAACACCTGTCGTAGATGAGTAGCATGGTCTTCTTCTAATCTTGAATAAACCAGAATATCATCTATAAACACCGTCACGAACACGTCTAGAAATGGCTTAAACACCCTATTCATCAGATCCATGAAAACAGCTGGTGCATTTGTTAGTCCAAACGACATGACTAAAAATTCATAATGTCCATACCGTGTTCGGAAGGCTGTCTTGGGTATGTCTTTGTCTTTGACCTTAACTTGATGGTAACCCGACCTCAAGTCAATCTTTGAAAAACATGTGGCACCCTGTAACTGATCAAATAGATCGTCAATTCTGGGGAGGGGATATTTATTCTTGATCGTTACCTTATTCAACTACCGATAGTTGATGCACATTCTCAACGTACCATCTTTCTTCCGTACGAATAAGACTGGTGCACCCCACGAGGATATGCTAGGCCTGATAAATCCCTTATCCAGCAAATCTTTTAATTGCTCCTTCAATTCTCGCAATTCTGCTGGAGCCATTCTATACGGAGGAATAGAAATAGGCTGAGTGTCTGGCATGACATCAATACCAAATTCTATCTCCCACTCTGGAGGTAACCCTGGGAGATCTTTAGGAAATACATCAAGAAATTCATTGACTACCGGAACCGTTTGAGGAGTTGGTGGCATCGCATCAATATCCTGCACCCTTACTAGGTGGCATATATAACCCTTAGATATCATCTTCCTTGCCTTGAGATAGGAATAAATTTACTCCTCGGTGCGCCAACATCCCCTTTCCACTCAAGGACGGTCATTTGCGGAAAATAAAAAGATACCTTCTTCGCTTGGCAATCCACCATGGCATAGCAAGACGCTAACCAATCCATTCCCATGATAACATCAAAATCTACCATATCTAGCTCAATAAGATCGGCCACTGTATCATAAAAACCAACAGTGACTATACAGTTACGATAAACCCTCTTAGCTATAATGGATTCACCGATAGGCGTAGATACTTCAAAGGACTTAACTAAGAATTTCGGCGTTCTGTTGAATTTTTCCGCAACTAATGGCGTAACATATGATAAAGTAGAACCCGGATCAATCAATGCATATACAGGATGGGATAAAACAGATAATATACCTGTAACGACATCAGGAGAAACCTCTGAATTCTGCCTGTCTACTAGAGCATATGTACGATTCTGGGTTCCGCTAGAACTAGCTGCTCCTCTCGAACCTCTGCCACGCCCTATAGGTTGTACCCCTCTACCAGGAGAAGGAACCGATGATGAAGATGCAACGGTTGATCCCATAGGTTGCGTCACATTACCGATGCCTCTTCGTGGGCACTCTCGCATGATGTGTCCCGTCATACCGCACCAAAAACAAGCATTTGTCCTCAACCGACATTTACCTAAATGAGGTTTTCTGCAATGCTGACATGGAGGACGAGAAAACCCGACACTCTGTGAACCGGAACCACTGCTCTGCCCAACATAACCGCCTCGAGACCCTCGGAACTGAGATGAAGTGCCTGCAGGGGAATGAGAAAATAATGGCCTAGGCAGTGTAGGAAACATCTGAGGCCTAGGTACTCCTTGGGATACCATAGATTGCCCCATAGATCGAGCCTTTTTTGATGGCCCTCTTTCAAACTCCTGTACCCTTCTTCTTTGTCTCTGATCTTCCATCTTTTGGATGAAATCCTGAATTCTGGCTATGTCCATATCTCTGTTCAAAGCAGCGATAGTGCAGTCCCATACCAAATAGGGTTCCAATCTGTCCACATATCGATGGACTCTGTCTGTTATTGTGGCCACCATATTTGGAGCATAGCCAGCCAAAGAATTAAACTGCAAGCTGTATTTTCTGACACTCATGGTTCCCTGGCGCAGATTTAAAAACTGGTCTGCACGTGCCTCCCTGACCTCATATAGGAGGTAATGATCAAGGAACGCTGCTTTAAATTCTTCCCAGTTAAAAACTGGTCTGCACGTGCCTCCCTGACCTCATATAGGAGGTAATGATCAAGGAACGCTGCTTTAAATTCTTCCCAGCCCACGGGAAGTGCACCGATGCCCCTTGATCTCTTCCAATCCTCATACCACAATATTGCTTTTCCCTTCAATCTATAGGCCGCAAGTTCAACCGTTTCTATACCGGATACATGCATAACCTCCAAAGCCCGATGAATTTGATCAATAAAATCTTGCGGGTCCTCGCTCAGTTCCAATCCGGTAAACATAGGAGGATCTAGTTTCAGGAAATCCTGTGTTCGACGACTGGCTGCCCTAGCCGCACTATCCTTACCTGTGGTTGGACCAGCTCGTCCTTGGCTTTGTGTAGCAACTAACTGCGTCAACATCTGTACTGCATTCCTCAAATCCTGATCTGTGGCATTCATAGGTGGTTCTGTGGGTACTTCTCTACCTTTTGACCCTTCCGGTGCTGGAATAGTAGAAGAAGTCCGCGATGCAAATTCACTTTCAGCTTCAGCTTCACCCTGACTAGGTGGTGGTCTACTAGTGCCTTCCCCGGCAATTCTGTCTAACCTCTTAGTTTTGCCTCTACCTCTTCTTGTGATCGGCATTCGCACTACCATGAAAGAGAATGAAAGAAAACAACGGTTAGATATAATAGTCTCCCGACAACTTTAGCTCTATTGCACGATCTAAGATTTGAAGAAAAGAAACACCTCCTAAATGTCCCATAGCCTCCAACTTATAAATGTGGTGCACATCACATCCATAAGAAAGACTCTACTCAGACACGGCTTTGTAGATACCCTAGGATGACCCGCTCTGATACCACTTTTGTCATGCCTCGAGTTCCAATGGGGCGGACATGGCACCCGAAGCCGTTGAGGCCCGAGAGAACCAACCTATATATTCGAATGGAACACAATATGTACGCATATGGACACAACATCGTGAAACTGAAAGCGTGGAAAGACATTTATATACATAAAAAACTAGTCCGGTAGGGCCGCAAAGTCAAAATGAGAAGACATAACCTTCGTTTACTGTACAACATCTACAAAGCCTCTAGCAAAAATCAAGCCAAATCTATAATCGGGACAAGTCCCCGCTTTACACAAACATGTACACAACATCAAAATCAACATGTACATATGACCCGGAAAGCCCCGAATCAGCCTGGAGCTCACCAACTATACGCAGAAAGTCCAAATCCTACTGTGGGGGTCTACTAGCACCTGCACCTGCAGCAAGGTAAATCCCACAAGGGGTCAGTACGAAAGAATGTACTGAGTATGTAAGGCGATAAGCAACTATATGACAAATAAGAACTCAAATGGAGTCAAATATCAACAAATAAACAATATGGAGAACCACCATTCTGTATGTGGGAAAAACATGTACATTACATTTATTACCTTGCTTTTACGTTCATTATCATCAACAACTCATATCGTACCCGGGCCCTGACTGATCAGTGGGTCATAACATTGGGATCGTCTCTAGCTAGGCTTATGCCCCTTTGATCTACCACCCATAATCAATAAGTAGGTTCATCCATAGCTAGGTTTTCACCCCTTTGAGATACCCCCTATATCCAATAAGCAATCGGGATCGTCTCTATGCTGGGCTTTACGCCCCCTCGAGCTACCACCCGTACTCAAGAAACACTTATATGCATTACTTCAATTCTTTCATTATAAGAATGATACATTTGGTGGTTGTGACATTATGGACACTTGTAAACCATAGGCAATGAATAAAAGGTATACAAACAACAATTGCTAAGCATTTACTTGGAATTAGACGCTTTACGATATTTCGGAGGGATGGTAAGTTTGAGCAAAATACGAACGATAGGTGTGACCAAAGGTCATAGGAAAGAGAAACCTTACATACCTTAGCCTTTCAATATGTGACCACAACAATTCCACCTTTCCGTAAAATGCTACTCTACAATATACATACATAACGGAACTTACATTAGTAACCACAACTATTACAAGTTCACAATATGGTAACGAAACCATCCAAGCCTCTCAACATAGAATATATCATTCCACCTTTCTTATTATTATTATAAAACTTCACTCCACTTTACTACAATCCAACTTATCATCTCACAACACCAACAACACCAAAATAGTCCAAAACCCAACATAACAACATGATAAACTCCACCTCTTAAGCACATAATATATTAATCCACGAGAATAGACACTTACCAATATTTGCAAAAAGTTGATCTTGTCCCAACTAGTGTTGTTGCCTTAGGGTTTTTGTGAGATAAGGAGCCTTTGAGAAATATCTAGAAGGAGATGAGAGTTATAATGAATTAAAGCTGATTTTTCACCTTTATAGATGGCCCCTCAAGTCAAAATAATCCTTGGCCACTTATTTGATCCAAGTTAAATGGGTCTTCCTTTTATTTATTGAGGCCCATGTCTTCTTACATGATTTTGGGCCTAAAATACATAATAAAGATCCAGCCCAACACATTTAATGGGTCCCACACTCAAATATCTCATCTAGTCAAAATTGGTCAACAAAGCCGGCAAACTGTCACGGTATCGTGACTCATGTCGTGGGTTGAGTCACGGCACGTAGGTGACCTGTCGTGAAACTCAGACAACTCGACCAAGTTTCTGAAGCTCATCCACGGCACCACTCATGTCCCGTGACTGTGAATCATGCCCCGTGACTCGTGCCGTGGAAATCAGACCATTTTTTCAATGTTCTGAAGTCCACTCACGACACCCACTCACGCCACGTGACTGTCATTCACGCCACGTGAATAGTGTCGTGATTTGTAAAAATATTTTTTTTTTTTCTTTTTAGAAAGTGATCGTAGCACCTGAGGTGTTACAACGCCCGCAGCCGCCATCGTCACTATTCTGGTAGACCAGCAAAAACCAGTCCACTCATCGCCTAAACTTCAGTCACCTCTAAGAGCTCCGGCCAACCATGGCCGGTGAAGACCCATCTCCGATCTCCTTTTAACAAACCGGCGCACCGATGAAGCTCCAATGATCTCTCACGGCTAAAATTTGGGATGCTCGGAAAACTTTGAAAGTCACCCATTTTATTTGGTTCCGGTTCAAGCTTCAAGAATCCAATGTTAAGACGGATTCTCATGAATGTGAATCTGTCCCTGGTATGATTTCTTGTGTCCCTAATTATAATTGATTGCTACCTTGTTGTTCGATTTCATATTTTCCGCTTCGGATATATTCATGATCCTAAAATTTGTATATCTTTTTTGACATTTTTCGTTTATTTCTTTATGATTCTTATGTGAGTTTCTGTTTGGATGATATGAAAATCCGATGGCGGTCATGTTTGAATTTCTGTTAGTCCATTGTGTTTTCTCTTAAGAATGGGCTTGTATTATGTATTTCGTAGTATTATCTGTTAATTATTATCCTTCATTTCTTTCATTAGAAACTTGACAGCCTCTGCGTGGGATTGAATTTTCACTGAGCATGTTGTTGTTGTTGTTGTTGTCTGCGTGCGATTGAACAGGGCAAGGACGAGATTCTATTGCGTATTTGTCTGTTCTTGGTAGTTTATGTTAACTTTGATCGATCTATATCCCCTCCCCTCTTGAATTTGAATTGTGATGACCTCTTACTTGACTATATTTGGTAAGCTTTGGCTGATTCCATGTTCGATTGTCTTATGTGGAAATCCTTAATGATTTGTATCTCATTTATTAGTTTTCTTAAATTATTGTGACAGCTTGAGTATTTAGTTAATTATGTAAAGTTTGATATTCAAATCAATTTGTTTCCCTTCTCTTTAATTCAAAATATATACATATATTTATTTTACTTATATATTTATGGTACTTTGGCCTTTGATTGATGTTCTACCCATTTACTTAAGGAAAATATCTTCACTAACTGATTTTTTGAATATTTTCTTCTCCACTTCTTTAGTTTTACTTGATTAATTATGGTAACCAAATATAATTTCTCTCCTTAATTGATCTTATGTAGTAGTTAAAGGAAGTGTTTATTTACTGATTTCAAGGAGATTCTCCCTTCCTTTTATTTTTATGACCTCTCACAACTCTTTTACTAAATAAACAAACATTTTTCTTTCATTGAGGGAAAAGTTTTTCAACCCCTACTCTCTCTACACAAAAAGAAAAGAAAGGAAAACTCTTCACGATTCTATTCTGTCTTTTGGATTTTGGCTTTGAAAGGTCTCTCTCTTGGGTTTATCTTGCTGTTTCGGTCTTCTATCACGTGCTGCTTAAATCTTCTTATTATTATCTACTTATTCCTTAACCATTTAGCCTCTATCGAAGCAATCTTAATTCTTATATGTAGTATTTTAATTTTTTTACACCTCTGTGTTACTTCCATGATTCTTTTATGTGTTTATTATACGAAGTTATTTGCTTCTTGAATTCTTATTTCGTGTAATTTGGTATGCATAGCTGCTTATAAAGAAGAGTTGCCAAGGGGTTTATTAAAGACCTATTTTGAGTCTTTTGTCTTCTTTTTTTTTCTTTTTTTTCTTTCTTGTCATATTCATTATGAGTCTGCAATGGTGTATTGTATAAACTCTGATATGTAATAAAAATATTGTGGGGACTGCTTATGGGGGCGGGGATTATGTGATTCGAATATCTTATTACTTAGATGTCATGCCTATAGGATAGTTTACAAATGTTTAAACATGTTTAATTGAATTACTCTATCACCTAAGCAACACTTCTAGGACTATTAATTAAAATTTCATCGTGTTGATTAATTGTCACTTAGAAATCATGTTCTAGGAGTATGAATTAGCTTTCCGCTTATTAAAATTAATTCCGAGCATGTTCATTAATTTTCCTGCATTTTTAATTAATTTTTTACACTTCTCTGTACACTTTTAATTAATTTTTAGCATTAAAAAATCACATTTCCAGCACTTTAAATCTATTTTCCTGCACATGTAAATGAATTTTCAGCATAGTTAAATTAGTTTTAAGCATGTTTAAATCAACGACCGACATATTTAAAAAAATTTCAGTATAACCAAGAATAATTTTCAGCAATTTTAACTAATTTTCAGCATTCCAATACTAATTTTCAGGACTTATATTGAATTTCCAGCAATGTTTAACTAAATTTTCAGTCTCTCTAATTGATTTTCAGCATACTAAATAATTTTACAGCATATAATAATTAACTTTCAACATGTCTATTTAATTTCAAGAATAAAATAAGTAATTTGCAGCATTTTAAAATTAATTTCTGCATATTTAAATTAATTTCCTACACACTTTAAATTAATTTCCCGCATATCTAATTAAATTTTCTGCATGTTTAAATTAACTTCCTGCACACTCTAAACTAATTTTCCGCATATCTAATTAAATTTTTTGCATGTTTAAATTAACTTTCTGCACACTTTAAATTAATTTCCTGCATATCTAACTAAATTTTCTGCATATTTAAAATAACTTCCTGCACATTTAAATCAACTTCCAGCACTATTGAATTAAGTTCCTGCATATCTAATGAAATTTTTGCATATTTAAATTAATTTCCAGCGTATTAATTTAATTTCTAGCTTTGATTAATACCTTATCACTTAGAAATCATGCCTATAGGTTTCAATTATGTAAAAATAAATAATTATCTTTTTCAAGCATGTCAATCACCTAATCAACTTTAATTAAATAAGAGGCATACTTGAAACCGTTACGTGCTAAATGCTAGTCTTGTTTGTTTTGATTGACGTAAACCCCGAGTCTAATTAGGAAACCTAAAGTTTTCTTTGCGTCTAGATCCTTACCCAAAATAGTTCGTCCAACGTCTCTTGGACATTAAGTTGGGACGGATAGATATTTCTAGGGAACGTTAGATTTGTCGTTTTCTATAGAACGCTTTTAGGATTAATAACTAATTAGATGAGGTGGGTAGAATAATCGAAAATGATGGAAATTGCCCCGAGCAGTATTCGACAATGCGATATGCATCATTGTCCTCCGTTAATAAGCCGGGCGCTGATCCGAATAAGATAAAATTAACCTTTGTCCAAACCTTTTAAAACTTCAATTATATTTTACTCTTTTGCATGTCCCTTTATGCTTTGGAGTAGTCTAGGTTTGCTTTTTTTTAAATAAAAATTTCTTTTTATATAAATTGTGTCTCTTCTATCTCCTTGTTTATCTGATTTACCTTTACGCATTTTATTATGTTATCACTTAGATAATTGCTAAAAATTAAGTTGTATGTTTAGTTTATTAATCATTTATTTTTTTAAACACTTAGTTAGTATTAAGTTAATAAAAATAAATCGACCTTTTGCTTATCATATAGAATTCCACCACGTAATATATAAGTTCGGTCGGGACTCACATTTGTGGACCTCGAAAGGTGCCTAACACCTTCCTTTTGAGGTAACTTGAACCCTTACCCGAATTTCTGGTGACGTAGACTAATTAATTAATCGTAATTAGTTTAGAATGGTGCCCTAACGCACCTTAATTCGTTAGGTGGTGACTCTTCTCTCTTAATTAATCCCAAAAAGAGTTGTCACGTCGAATCTCGCTTTTCTCGAGAAAAATGAGGCACGACACCATAAACACCATTAGGTATAATACCGAAGATGACAGGTCCTTGTACTACTTCATCACTTATGGATTTTGTATTCAGGGATATTACCGCATGCGAAAACTAATTGTCATCGACGGCACACATTGATGATAAATATGAAGGTGTGATGTTGAGTGTTGTTTCTCAGGATACAGAGAAGCATATTTTTTCAATTGCTTTTTGCATTTTAGACAAGGAATGCGATGATTTGTGGATCTTCTTTTTTGAGAAGCTGCAATCTATTTTTGTTGATGAACCAGAGTTATGTATCATCTCCGACAGGCACGCGAGCATAGCCAATGACTTTTTCAGGGTATATAGTCAGGCTCACCATAGAATTTGCATAAGGCATCTTGGGGAAAACCTCCAAAAGAATTTGCAATACGGGAAATATCTATATTTGTACTACCATGTGGCAAGGGCATTTAGCTATAGAGAGTTTGTCGAATATTTTTTGGAGTTCAAGAGTAAATGCCCCGAATTAGCCGAGTGCCTTGAGGTTACTATTGATTTTCCAAGGTAGAGCAGGGCTTGTTTTTCCGGGAATAGGTTTGATGTGATGACCACAAACAACGCAGAGTCACTCAACTCGGTGTTGACGGATGAAAGGGAGTTTTTCGTGGCTGCCATGTTCAATTCCATAGCCAAGAAATTTGCTGAAAAATTGAGGGAGA
The DNA here is from genome assembly GCA_031232105.1 of Capsicum rhomboideum. Taxonomy (NCBI): domain Eukaryota; kingdom Viridiplantae; phylum Streptophyta; class Magnoliopsida; order Solanales; family Solanaceae; genus Capsicum; species Capsicum rhomboideum. Next base: position 19,899,773 of record CP124714.1, read on the forward strand.
GGCATTCAGAGATGCTAAAATCCACAAATAAATTTGTTCCCAAGGTTGAAAAGATCATACGGGCAAATGTGAATGTCAGATATAAATTATATGTGAGTAACATAAATGGGAACGCATACGAGTACAGCGTAATCAAAAGTGGTGTTACCGCTAAGGTCATCTACTAGAGTATACATGTTCTTGTAGAAAGTTTGACTTGATAAAAATTTCCTGTGATCATGCTATGGGGAACCTTGAGGTTGAAGTTAGGAGATGATTACGGTAAAAACTTTTATGAATATACTTTCCCCGTCTTTCTTGTTGAGCATTATTTAAGTTCATATAGTGACACTCTCTATGTAGTTTCTTTGGAGGCAGAATGGGTAGTTTCCAAGCATTTAAAAGAGATGAAGTTGTTCCCACCCTATTAAGAGCCCAAGCTTGGAAGGAAGAAAGTGAAACGTGTTCTTGGTGTCTTGGAATCGCCTAGGAAGCCAAGGAAAAGGAATAAGTGCTCATTATACAAGAAAAGTGGCCACAAAAGAACAACGTGCAGCTTGAATAGACGTTAATGCTTTTTATTTTTCATTTCAAAGTACATTGTAATTTCTCAAAGGCAATGTAATTAAATTTTGCACATTACTACTAATTTTTGTTTGTCTTTGTGTTTTAAGTTCAAAGTAATTTGAAATCCCTCAAAGAATGATGGTAATTGAAATTTTCTAGTATAAAATAATAAAATTATGCTAGTATAAAATTAAGTTATAACAATATAATGCTAGTGGTAAAAATAAGAAAATCAAACTGCACAATTCGATTATAGTCTATTTGGTTTTAATCCAAACGATTGATGTAAAGGTGAAAAGGGCTTAAATTTACCAGTGGTAAAAAGCTGTATATTTAGTGTACCGAGGTTATTATTACTACTCAGTAATAGTGCTTCATTTTCCAAGAGACATAATTCACCATCCACGCGTCGATTTACTATTGGTGGGCGTTTCAAATCACTCAACTATCAGTCTATAAAGTCCAATTTACTCTACTGTCTATTTCATCTCACTCAATACTCCAAGTACAACTCCTTCATCTTCTTCATCTTTATTTTTCAAATTGGCTCGAAGCATCAACTCAGCCATCTCCCGCAATCGCAACCGCCAACGCCGCCCCCAATGCATTGACAACTATGACGTTCTCGTTCTTAGGAACGATCTGAAAAGGCTCTTCCGAGGTCTTGCCCAAGACCAGGAGAAGAATGAGCGAGACATGAGAAAAATTGCCCGCTGTTTGAGGATAAAGGGGTAAAAATACTTATAAATAAATAAATAAATAATTAGACATTTAATGACCAGTTACAACTAAAAGTGTAAAATACTTCTAAGTAAATAAATAAATAGACATATTATGACCAACTACAACTAAAAGGTTAAAAAAAAGGAGCATGAGGTTGTGTTGAACAATTACAAGTAAAAGGCTAAAAAGGAAATAGGCAATACTTATAAATAAATAAAAAATGAAGGCATGTAATTGTCCTTGTCCATGAATCTTTATATCAAAAACAGTAATCGAACTTAGACTGCAATCAATAATTAGGGTATATGGTTAAAAAGGAGATTAATTAAATAAATAAAAATAATGAATGGGTAAAAATCACTTAAAATACTTTGGTACAACTTATTACAACATATTATAGTCCACATAAATTGGTTAGGATGATCAAAGTTGCATTTGGATGAGCAATGATGATCTAAGCCCCGTAAAATGGCTAAAAAGGGGATTAATTAAATTAATAAAAAAATAAATGAGTAAAAATCACCTCAAACACTTTAATACAACTTATTACAACATATTATAGTCCACATAAATTGATTAGGGTGATCAAAGGTTTCTTTGGATGAGCAATGGCATTACTTACCACTTATAACAATGTTATGGTTTGAGAGCAATGTTATGGTTAGTAATGCCATTGCTCATCCAAAGAAACCTTTGATCACCCTAACCAATTTATGTGGACTATAATATGTTGTAATAAGTTGTATTAAAGTGTTTGAGGTGATTTTTACCCATTCATATTATTTATTTATTTAATTAATCTCCTTTTTAGCCATTTTACGGGGCTTGGATCACCATTGCTCATCCAAATACAATTTTGATCACTCTAACAAATTTATGTGGTCTATAATATGTTGTAATAAGTTGTATTAAAGTGTTTGAAGTGATTTTTAACCATTCATATTTTTTTATTTAATTAGTTCCCTTTTTTATATACAATTATTATCGATTAAGTTTATGCTATATCATCTACCTGGTTGTCTATTATTAATATTTTTAAAAAATCCAATGGAAAAATTTAAACTTTCTGCCATTTTCAACGGTAACATAAGTAATTTTGCAAATTACAACGGTAACAATAGAATTTTCATGTATAAAAAAGCCACATTTTTTTCCCCATGTTTTGCACTTCTACATTCTTCTTTCTTGCTCAACTTTTCTACTTTTTTTTCTATTTTGAACTTCAATAATGTCTGTGTAACACACCGTACGTTTTCGAGTCTAGTTGGATACCGTAACATTCATGGAAATATGGGAACCTGAGAGATGTGATGAATTATGCATTAATATTGTGGGAATTAATAAGTCTTACATCATTGGGCCTTAAATGAAGCCCAAAAACCATAGCAAGACATGACCCAATATGGGAATTTGACCCATTCTTCCAAAATTCTTCCATTTGACCAATCAACCCTTGCATTTAATGCTAAGAAAGGGATAAGAGTGACTTGAGGGACTATATAAAGAGAGAAAATCGGATTTTTATTTCATTTTAGACTCTCATGCCTTTTCTAGAATTAACCACAACTCTTCTCTCACACAAACCCTAAACTCTCATCTTTGTGGACAAGATCATCTTTGTACAAGACTTGGTAAGTGTTTATTATGATGGTTTAATATATTTTTTTGCATGAGATATGGTGTATATTATGTTGTTTATGTTGGTGGAGTATTGAGAAGTTCACAATGTGTGAAATGTTACATGTTTGCTAAATCGGAGGATGGTTTTGTTTTGTAAACTTGAATATGTAATTGTGGTCTTGAAGGAAGTGAACTTGATGGATTCCATATTGTTATGAGAGATGTGATTATAGTCTTACCTTGTTTTGTCCTTGTGTATAATTTTTGGAATTGTTATTGTGAAATCGGTTATGGATTTGGTGACGTATTGACTGCAAAGTGTAGATGTGTGTTGTGAGAACATGGCTGATTTTTGGTATTCAATATGATCAAAAATATGTCAAATTAAGTTTGGTTATGATCATGGACCATTCATTGCATTAAAAGACCCAAAAGAGACCATTTCGGACCAAAACGGGCATCCGCCCCCGTAGACGAGGGCACCTGCGGGCACAGATGCCAACGCAGGTGCCTCTGGCATCAACCAAAGGTCAACTAGGGGTTCAGGTGATCCACCTGCGGGCGCAGGTGGATACGCAGGTCAGCCCAGGTTTCCATTTTGTATGTTTTCGCATCTAATCGACCCCCGAAGGCCCCTATACCCTTTTTGGATGTAATTATCAACTTGTGATGCCGTTTTAATGGCTTTAAAGTGTAGTATGGAGGCATGTTGTACTGTATTAAGTATGTATTGTTGTTCATATGTTCTTATGAGGCAAGTTGCGAGGAGTAAATGTGACGAAATGATAATGGGAAAGCATAAAGGGTAAGTGTGGTGTGAAATGCTAATGATGTATGATATCTTGGTCAATGTGTGGAATGTTATGGTGTTGTTGATATGAGAATGCAGTAAATTGTATTGTAAAGGGGTGACATGACGTTATACGGCAGTCGTATAGCTCATTGTCGTTTTGTACGCCTGTATAGTAACTAGTTGCTAATGTAAGCTCCAATATGTACTTGTATTGTAGAGTAAGACGTAAGGAAGAAGCTGGACTATTGTGTTCATATATAGGCTTGCGTATTCATACGTGGAAGTGAAGGTATGTAAGGTTATCCTATCTATATCCTTCTGCAGCATGTTGTTCATATGTGTTATGTACTTACCCCATTCTGAAATGTCCAAAGGCATCTCATTCAGGTTGTTATCTATTGTTAAGTCATATGCTCCTCATTCTTTAGTCGCTGTTGCTCATGTGTTACATAAACATGGACATGATTCCAAAATCCCAAAAATGTTATGTTCCACGTTCTAATAATGTTTTAACCACCAAGTATCAATCTCATGAAGTGAAGGATAACGAAATGCATATATGTGTGCTTCCAATAATGTCATGATCCTCAATGTATTAATCTCTCATGAGTGAGTGTATCCATGGGGTGAAATAAACACCTTCATGATGACGATCCTAATATTATGAGTGTATCCATGGGGTGTAATAAACACCTTCATGACGATATCCATGGGGTGAAAGAACACACCTTCATGATGACTATCCCAACATTATGGGTGTATCCATGGGGTGAAATGAACACCTGCATGACGATATTATTAATTTTCCACTGATCAGTTGGGCCCGAGCAGTATATAGTTAATGATTGACAAGTAAGTAAGAAGAGGTACAAAAGCACTAAACTGAAGAGAGTATCGAAAGTAATGCATGCAGTTCCAAATATATAGCTTGATGGCTTATCCATATTGGGCATGTCCCTTGTAATTATTTTCCATGAAAGTTCTTATATACTGATTCAGTTTCATACAGCCTTACATACTCAGTACATTCTTCGTATTAACCCCTCTTGGGGGGATTTACCTTACTTGTTGTAGGCACAGGTTCTAGTAGACCTCCCCAGTAAGCTGCAGGACATAGACTGATCTTTGGTGAGCTCCAGTTGGTCCGGGGCTTTCCGTGTCCAAGTCGTACATTGATTTTGGTATTGTATATGTTATGTAAAGCGAGGCTTATCCCGAACTTAGGTTGGTCATGTATGTATTTTTGTTAGAGGCTTTTGTAGCCGTATGTGGGTATGTAAATGAATGTGAAGGAAGGAGTTGTATCTCCATTTGACTTGATGGCCCTGAAGGCCAAGTTTCACATATATATATATATATATATATATATATGTCATCATGTTCCATGATTTTCGATATTGGTCTTTTATGTTCTTACGTGATAGTGGTGTTTCTTATAGCATGTATATGATTGGGTATGAGTAAAGATTGGTTCTCTCGGGCCTTATCGGCTACGGGTGCCAATCACGCCTCGTTGGAACTCGGGGTGTGACAAAAGTGGTATCAGAGTAGGTTGTTCTAAGGGTGTCTACAAAGCCGTGTCTGAGTAGAGCCTTACTTATCAATGTGTTGTGCACCACATTTATAAGTAGGAGGCTACGGGACATTTAGGAGTTGTTTCATTCCTTCATTTCTAGATCGTGCTTTAGAGCCGAAGTCATAGGTGGGATTGCTTCTGACGATAAATATTTTTGTTCTTGTATATTATAGAAAATGCCGATGACAAGAAGAGGTCGAGGAAAAAGTAAGCGGATAGATAGAATTGCTGGAGAAGAAACCAGTATACCACCACCTGATCAAGTTAATCAAGGCGATACTGAGCATGAATTTGTGTCACGAGCTTCCTCCACTCCCTCTGTTCCAGAAGAGTCGAGTAAGAGGGGAGCACCTGTAGATCCACAAGTCAATACTACTACTGATCAGGACTTAAAGGATGCAGTACAAATGCTGACCCGAATAGTTGCTGCACAGGTTCAGGGACAAGGTGGTCTAATGACAGGTAATGATAGTACAGCGAGAGCAGCTAGTCGCAGAACACAGGACTTTTTGAAATTAGATCCTCCCACATTCACTGGATTAGACCCGAATGAAGATCCCCAAGATTTTATAGATCAAATCCAAAGGGCTCTGGAGGTGATGCATGTGTCGGGTGTAGAAACGGTGGAGCTTGCGGCATATAGATTAAAGGGCGAGGCTATATTGTGGTATGAGGATTGGAAGAAAGCTCGCGGTATTGGTGCAAACCCACCTACGTGGGATGAATTTAAGGTGGCATTTCTTGATCATTACCTTCCTTATGAGATCCGAGAGGCTTGTGCGGATCAATTCTTAAATCTCCATCAAGGGAATTTGAGTGTCAGGGAATACAGTATGCAATTTAATTCCTTGGCTCGATACGCTCCAAATGTGGTGTCCACAATGACAGACAGAGTACATCGATATATGGACAAATTGGAGCCATATTTAGTACGAGACTGCACAATTGCTGCCGTAAATTGGGATATGGATATAGCTAGAATACAGGCCTTTGCGCAGAAAATGGAAGATCAGAGGCAACGAAGAAGAACACAAGGGTTTGAAGAAGGGCCGACCAAGAGGGCTAGATCTATGGGACAGTCTATGGCGTCCCAAGCAGAGTTCAGGCCTCGGAGTTTTACTAGACCACCTAGGCCTTTATTTTCTCATTCCACGGCAAGCACTTCCTCTCACTTTCGAGGGTCCAGGGGTTTTAATCAAGCCGGGCAAAGTAGTGGGAGTCGTGATTCACAGACAGCGGGATCTTTTCGCCCGTTGTGTCAGTATTGTAGACGATTTCATTCAGGTGAATGTCGGCGAGGGATGAATGTATGTTATTAGTGTGGTATGGCGGGGCACATAATGAGAGACTGCCCGCGAAGAGGCTTGGGTGGTGTGGCGCTACCCGCGGGATCGATTGTTGCGTTATCATCATCGGTTCCTTCTTTAGGCTGAGGTGTGCAGTCGGTTGGTCGTGGTAGAGGTGCCAGAGGAGCAGCCAGTACTAGTGGGGTCCAAAATCGCACTTATGCTTTGGTGGACCTACAGAATTCAGAGGCTTCTCCTGATGTCGTCACAGGTACATTATCCATATTCTCATATAATGTATATGCATTGATTGACCCCGGTTCTACATTGTCCTATGTTACTCCATTGATTGCTACAAAATTTGCAAAGGCATCAAAAATTATTAATTAAATCAATTGAAGCGTCTACACCGGTTGGTGAATGTATTATTGCAAAAAGAGTATATCAAAATTATATGGTAACTGTGTGTGGTCATGATACATTGGCCGATCTCATTGAACTAGACGTGATGGATTTTGATGTAATAATGGGGATGGATTGGTTGGCCTCTTGTTATGCCACGGTAGATTGCCGGGCTAAGAAGGTACATTTTCATTTCCCACAAATGAATATTCTTGAATGGAAGGGTGATGTAGGGGCACCGCGAGGAATATTTATTTCCTATCTGAAAGCAAGGAAAATGATTGTCAAGGGATACATATGTCATTTAGTACGGGTGAAAGATACTGAAATGGAACCACTAACTCCGCAGTCGGTTCCAGTGGTCAATGAATTTCTGGATGTATTTTCGGAGGATCTTTCAGGCTTAACCCCAGAATGGGAAGTAGAATTTGGCATTGATGTGATTCCAGGCACTCAGCCTATTTCGATTCCTTCATATAGAATGGCTCCAGCAGAATTGCGTGAATTGAAGGAGCAATTGAAAGATTTACTGGACAAGGGATTTATCAGGCCGAGTATGTCCCCGTGGGGTGCACCGGTATTATTTGTACGAAAGAAAGATGGCACGTTAAGAATGTGCATTGACTATCGACAATTGAACAAGGTAACGATCAAGAACAAATATCCCCTCCCTCGAATTGATGATTTGTTTGATCAGTTACAGGGTGCCAAGTGTTTTTCAAAGATTGACTTGAGGTCGGGTTACCATCAAATAAGAGTTAGAGAATAAGATGTACCCAAGATAGCTTTCCAAACACGGTATGGCCATTATGAATTTTTAGTTATGTCATTTGGACTAACAAACGCGCCAGCTGTGTTTATGGACTTGATGAACAGGGTCTTTAAGCCATTTCTGGGCGTGTTTGTCACGGTATTTATAGATGACATCCTGGTTTATTCAAGAACACCAAAGGACCATGCTAATCACTTTTGACAGAGGTTACAGCTTTTCTGTGAGCGTAAGTTGTATGCAAAGTTCTCTAAGTGTGAGTTTTGGTTAAAATCAGTTGCATTCTTGGGTCACATTGTGTCAGATGAAGGGATACAGGTGGATACACAGAAGATTGAAGCAGTGAAAAATTGGCCAAGACCTACGACACCCATAGAAATTCATAATTTTCTTGGACTGGTAGGTTATTACCGAAGATTTGTGAAAGGTTTTTCCTCCATTGCTGCACCATTAACAAAGCTTACACATAAGGCAGTTAAATTTCAGTGGAATGATGCGTGTGACAAAAGCTTCCAGGAGTTGAAAGATAAATTAACCTCCACACCAGTTTTAGTACTTCCCGAAGGCACCGAAGGTTATGCAGTGTATTGTGATGCTTCCGAGGTTGGCCTCGGATGCGTATTGATGAAACACGGGAATGTCATAGCATATGTTTCACGACAGTTGCGGCCACATGAAAGGAACTATCCCACACATTATCTTGAATTAGCAGCGGTGGTTTTTGCTTTAAAGATATGGAGTCATTATTTGTATGGAGTTCATGTTGATATCTATACCGATCACAAAAGTTTGCAATATATCTTTAAGCAAAACGAACTCAATTTGAGGCAAAGAAGGTGGCTTGAGTTATTGAAGGATTATGATATTGATATTCTATACCATCCAGGGAAGGCAAATGTGGTAGTGGATGCATTGAGCCGCAAGGCAGTAGAAAGCACTAGTGGTCAGTTGATCGAAAAGAAAGAAATAATCAAAGACCTACATAAGTTAGCCAGCTTGGGGGTTCGTCTTCTTAAATCCTCAGATGAAGGAGTTATCGTACAAAATGCAGCTGAATCTTTGTTGCTAGTTGAAGTAAAAGAAAAGCAGTTTGCAGATCCTATGTTGTTGCAGCTAAAGGAAAATGTACAGCAGAATTTGACAAAGGCATTTGATCTTACACAAGAAGAGGTACTTCAATGCCAAGGTAGATTATGTGTACCAGATGTAGACGAGCTGAGGAAACGGATTATGATAGAGGCGCATCATTTGCGCTATTCTATTCATCCGAGTGCTACTAAAATGTACCATGACTTAAAAGAAGTGTATTGGTGGGGAAATATGAAGAAGAACATTGCAGAATTTGTCGCCCAATGCCCAAATTGTCAACAAGTGAAAGTAGAGCATCATAAATCGGGAGGTTACATGCAATGTATCAATCTTCCAGTCTGGAAGTGGGATATGATTAATATGGACTTCATTACAGGTTTGCCTCGTACATTGTGAAAATTTGATTCTATATGGGTTATAGTGGACAGGCTTACCAAGTCAATGCATTTTCTACCAGTCAAGACCACTTATACAGCTGAGGATTATGCAAGATTATATGTTAAATAAATAGTGCGGTTACATGGAATTCCGATCTCCATTATATCAGATAGAGGGGCACAATTTACTGCGCACTTTTGGAGATCTTTTCAGCAGAGTTTGGGTACACAGGTAAATCTGAGTACGGCTTTCCATCCTCAGACTGATGGACAACCAGAACGTACTATCCAAACACTTGAAGATATGCTACGAGCTTGCACGTTATATTTTCAAGGCAGTTGGGATGACCATTTGCCTCTTATTGAATTTGCTTACAACAATAACTATCATTCAAGTATTAAAATGGCACCTTATGAAGCTTTGTACGGAAGGAAATGTAGATCACCAATTGGATGGTTTGAAGCGGGTAAAACTGCTTTACTTGGGCCAGATCTTGTTCATCAGGCTATGGAGAAAGTTAAAGTGATTAGACAACGATTACAAATAGACCAGAGTCGACACAAGTCCTATGCCGATGTTAGAAGAAGAGGGCTTGAATTCTCCAAAGGTGATTGGGTATTTTTAAAGGTGTCACCGATGAAAGGGGTGATGCGGTGTGGGAAGAAAGGGAAATTGAGTCCACGTTATATAGGCCCATGTGAAATTATTAGAAGATTTGGGCAGGTTGCATATGAGTTGGCGCTACCCCAAGAACTCTCCACAGTTCATCCGGTATTTCATGTTTCGATGCTTCGAAAGTGCATAGGGGATCCATCTCGTTTTACTCCTCTGGAGGATGTGCAAGTTACAGAGGTTCTTACCTATGAGGAGATACCTATTGCCATTCTAGATAGACAAGTGAAGAGGCTGAGGAATAAAGACGTAGCATCTGTAAAGGTACTTTGGAGAAATCAGCAAAAAGAAGAGGTCACATGGGAAGCTGAAGAAATGATGTTATCCAAGTACCCTCATTTGTTCCGAAGAAAAGAACAAGCTCATGATACAAGACTGGAACAATGAAAAGTAAGTATTTATAAGCTTTGAGTATATATCTATATGATGACATGAATAATGCTCTTAGACTTGTAATTGTTTAATGTGAATCATGTCACTAACATTCGAGGACGAATGTTTCTAAGGGGGGAAGAATGTAACACCCCGTACGTTTTCGAATCTAGTTGGATACCATAACATTCATGGAAATATGGGAACATGAGAGATGTGATGAATTATACATTAATATTGTGGGCATTAATAAGTCTTACATCATTGGGCCTTAAATGAAGCCCAAAAACCATAGCAAGACATGGCCCAATATGGGAATTTGACCCATTCTTCCATTTGACCAATCAACCCTTGAATTTAATTCCAAGAAAGGGATAAGAGTGAATTGAGGGACTATATAAAGAGATAAAATCATATTTTTATTTCATTTTGGACTCTCATGCCTTTTCTAGAATTAACCACAACTCTTCTCTCACACAAACCCTAAACTCTCATCTTTGTGGACAAGATCATCTTTGTACAAGACTTGGTAAGTATTTATTATGATGGTTTAATATATTTTTTTGCATGAGATATGGTGTATATTATATTGGTTATGTTGGTGGAGTATTGAGAAGTTCACAATGTGTGAAATGTTACATGTTTGCTAAATCGGAGGATGATTTTGTCTTGTAAACTTGAATATGTACTTGTGGTCTTGAAGGAAGTGAACTTGATGGATTACATATTGTTATGAGATATTTGATTATAGTCTTACCTTGTTTTGTCCTTGTGTATAATGTTTGGAATTGTTATTGTGAAATCGGTTATGGATTTGGTGACGTATTGACCGTAAAGTATAGTTTTGGGTGTTGTGAGACCATGGATGATTTTTGGTATTCAAGATTATCAAAGATATGTCAAAATAAGTTTGGTTATGATCATGGACCATTCATTGCATTAAAAGACCCAAAAGAGACCATTTCGGACCAAAACGGGCATCCGCCCCCGCAGACGAGGGCACCTGCGGGCGCAGATGCCAACGCAGGTGCCTCTGGCATATGCAAAAGGTCACCTGCGGGCGCAAATCAGCCACCTTCGGGTGCAGGTGGCTGCGCAGGTCAGCCCAGGTTTCCGTTTTGTATGTTTTCGCATCTAGTCGACCCCCAAAGGCCCCTATACCCTTTTTGGATGTAATTATCAACTTGTGATGCCGTTTTAATGACTTTAAAGTGTAGTATGGAGGCATGTTGGACTGTATTAAGTATGGATTGTTGTTCATATGTTGTTATGAGGCAAGTTGCGAGGATTAAATGTGACGAAATGATAATGGGAAAGCATAAAGGGTAAGTGTGGTGTGAAATGCTAATGATGTATGATATCTTGGTCAATGTGTGGAATGTTATGGTGTTGTTGATATGAGAATGCATTGAATTGTATTGTAAGGGGGTGACATGACGTTATACGGCAGTCGTATAGCTCATTGTCGTTTTGTACGCCTGTATAGTAACTAGTTGCTAATGTAAGCTCCGATATGTACTTGTATTGTAGAGTAAGACGTAAGGAAGAAGCTGGACTATTGTGTTCATATATAGGCTTGCGTATTCATACGTGGAAGTGAAGGTATGTAAGGTTATCCTATCTATATCCTTCTGCAGCATGTTGTTCATATGTGTTATATACTTACCCCATTCCGAAATGTCCAAAGGCATCTCATTCAGGTTGTTATCTATTGTTAAGTCATATGCTCCTCATTCTTTAGTTGTTGTTGCTCATGTGTTACATAAACATGGACATGATTCCAAAATCCCAAAAATGTTATGTTCCACATTTTAATAATATTTTAACCACCAAGTATCAATCTCATGAAGTGAAGGATAACGAAATGCATATATGTGTGCTTCCAATAATGTCATGATCCTCAATGTATTAATCTCTCATGAGTGAGTGTATCCATGGGGTGAAATAAACACCTTCATGATGACGATCCTAATATTATGAGTGTATCCATGGGGTGTAATAAACACCTTCATGACGATATCCATGGGGGTGAAAGAACACACCTTCATAATGACTATCCCAACATTATGGGTATATCCATGGGGTGAAATGAACACCTGCATGACGATATTATTAATTTTCCACTGATCAGTTAGGCCCGAGCAGTATATAGTTAATGATTGACAAGTAAGTAAGAAGAGGTACAAAAGCACTAAAGTGAAGAGAGTATCGAAAGTAATGCATGTCGTTTCAAATATATAGCTTGATGGCTTATCCATATTGGGCATGTCCCTTGTAATTATTTTCCATGAAAGTTCTTATATACTGATTCAGTTTCATACAGCCTTACATACTCAGTACATTCTTCGTACTGACCCCTCTTGGGGGGATTTACCTTACTTGCTGCAGGCACAGGTTCTAGTAGACCTCCCCAGTAAGCTGCAGGATATAGACTGATCTTTGGTGAGCTCTAGTTGGTCCGGGGCTTTCCGTGTCCAAGTCGTACATTGATTTTGGTATTGTATATGTTATGTAAAGCGGGGCTTGTCCCGAACTTAGGTTGGTCATGTATGTATTTCTGTTAGAGGCTTTTGTAGATGTATGTGGGTATGTAAATGAATGTGAAGGAAGGAGTTGTATGTCCGTTTGACTTGATGGCCCTGAAGACCAAGTTTCACATATACATATATGTCATCATGTTCCATGATTTCCGATATTGGTCTTTTATGTTCTTACGTGATAGTGGTGTTTCTTATAGCATGCATATGATTGGGTATGAGTAAAGATTGGTTCTCTAGGGCCTTATCGGCTACGGGTGCCAATCACACCTCGTTGGAACTCAGGGTGTAACAGTATGAATCACATGAAACATCCGAAGTCACACCATCTGACATTTATTTTTGTGGTAAGTCAACCGTCTTGAAGACATCGCGCATTAAAAAAAATTTGGGTCGTAGGTTCTATAATTGCATGATTGGAGAGGTAAGTTTTTTTTTAGTTAGTAGTGTTTAACTTTAAGTGTGGTTTCACTTTTAAAAATAACTAATAACCATTTTTTATAGGAAAATGGCGAAAACGATTATTTTAGGTGGATTGAACCGCGCAACAAGGCAAGAGGAAATTTTGAAAATAAATCAACATCAAGTCCAGGACCTAAAAGAAGCCCTTCCACATTGAGTTCGGGATCAAAGACGCCAACATTTCAAAGTGTAGCCAAGTTTCAAATACTGCAAAGGCTTAGAGAATCTGAAAAAAGTAAGGACAATGCCATACAAGTTTTAAATACTACAAAGGCTCAGAGAATCTGAAGAAAGTAAGGACTTGCTTATGACATTGTTTAGGGAATCTGAAGACACAATGGATCACTTGAAAGTTTTATTGAGATACATAGAAATAAAAAGGGATCAAATAAAACAAAGGTTGATTGTGGCTGAACGAGAAGTGAATAGACTAAGGATAGTGATGTTTGATATATTTCTAGTATTTGTTGTTCGGAAATATGTAACAGGACAGTAGGGGTATGGTATTTATTTTCATTCTAGTCAATATTGTCTATTTGGTCTATGATATATTACTAGTACTTCTTTTTTAGAAACAATGAGAGATATACTACAATGAAAACTACTTTCATTCCAAATATAAAGATATATTAAAAAAGCATTAAAATCATAAAAATATTCAAATCAAAGATATGAAATCAAAATTGTATGACTTCACATACTATAAATCATAAAAATAAAATTGTCTAAACTGAGCACCGAAATTATAAAAATTAATTTCATAAAATCCTACGTCCGCATAAAAAACAAAATTATCTTAACCAAATTCTGAAATCATAAAACAGAATTGTCTTAAAATCCCATATCAAACCATAAAAAAGATTGTCTTAATCGAGCATCGTAATAATAAAAAAAAATCTTAAAACCCCACATGTCAATCATTTGTCTTCTCCATTGTTGATATCATCAACAATGGACATCACACCAGCTGAAAAATCACCAACACATATTTCTAATGGCGAATCTTCAACGGCTTGTTGATAAGGAACAATTTCGGAGCCCGTTAGTATGATATCTTCTTCTTTATCAACCCCATCAACTTCATCAATATCCCCATCAACTTCATCAGTATCCCCATCAACAGCCTGGGCCTTGGTGAGATCCTCCTCTTGTTCAGCTACTGCATCATACACCCCATCATCTGACTTGGTCTTGGTCTGCTCCTCCTTTTCTTCAGTAACTTCATAGGAGACACCATCACCTACCTTTTCCTTGGTCAGCCCCTCCTCTTCTTCAGCAACAGCTTCACGAAAGACCCCATCAAGCTCCTTGTCCTTGGTCAGCTCAGCATCTTTATTAGCAGCATCCTTATTATAGACCCTATCAACTTTTATTTTCTTGCTCAGTTCCTTATCAGGGACATAATCATTATGAGGAAACACTTCAGTGGGGGTCTAGTGGGGGTCTGCTGATTTGGCCTTTCAATACATATAACTATTGCTTCAAAAGCTCCGACAACATCTCTTAGGGTCCCTTCATCATCCAACTGTGCATTTTCTATAATTTTTGGACATTATTAGTAAAATTGCACAATTTATGAATCAATTAAAATTTAAAAACAAAGTCAAATTAATTCACCTTTCTTTTTTTCCTTCTTCTTATTCTTCTCACTCCTCCTTTTTTTCTCCTCAGTCACATAATCTACAACAACCATCAATTTTTCCTCCATACTCTACACACGTTTCTCAAGAGATATCAAACTCTCCTCAATCTTCGACACACGATCAATCAATTCCACAAAATATCTTTTTCCTTCCCCAACCTACTTTGTCCATCACTAAGATCCACATCTTCAGTAGGTGACTCGAGGACAGTGACATCACTCAATTCACCCTTCAACTCATCAATGGAGACATCATTCACCTCATCCTTGTATGGGACTAGAGTTGTATGTAACTTTGTTCCAACTCTCGCAAAGTAGGTGTGAGGTAGGGATGCACAATCTACTAAAAAATAAAAATTAACAATTACCTACTATATATAGTTTTAAAAGGAAATTAATAAAAATACGATAATTTTTACCTTTGAAGATTGCCCCAGATGTCTAAATGGATCTCCTTCGATAAATCTGACAATATTTTTGATGTGGCATCTGAGAAATCTAGGCAGGGACAAAGGAATCTCTTTTGATTTACCAGCATGTCTTCCAACATTGAGAAAGGTTTCATAGATCCAAACCAGTAATCACAAAAAAAAGTAATAATCAACTATGATTATCAAACAAAGTTTACAATCAAGTAGACTGGATGGTCGATGATATACCATGAATGTCCAGGGGAATCCAAACAGAGCATAAGATGCACCATTCTCCTTCTCAAGATGTGCTTTCTTCTGCTTCTTCATGTATGTCTTCTTCTTTAAGTAGTCCAATGTCAAAGGACTCTTTTCCACATGGGTATTCCTCAAAAAAATCAAGAGAATAGATCATTTTTATGAAGTTTGGATCAACAGCCCTGAAAACATCTCTTACTAGCAACATCATACGCATGAACCAAACCAAACAACACTTCAACTTATCCTTCTGCTTCAGCCTATTGCCTTTAACCAAATTCAAAAGGCTTGTCGCAGTTATCTTTTTACTGCGGCTAATCCTATAGTAAAATCTCACTCCATCCCTATAAATCTTTAACAATTTTGATTCACGAGGATATGTTGAATACCTTAAATCCGTGATCAAAGCAAACTCGGTCAAGTCAAAACAAGCTGGCTTATCATTAATGCAAAATCACATCTCATGAAGTTTTGAGTCAGATTTGACACGACGAAGAAACATGTGATGGATCAACTATCCATGAAATTTTAAATAGTTTGACATTCCTTCAAACTGATCAAAACAAGATTTTTGGAACCTACGAATGAGTTTCTGCTCAACTAAAACTCTCTTAAATTGATAAAAAAGTTGCACCCTAGATCTAACAGAAATTTTTGCCGGGAATGATCCAAGTTCATCTAGATAGGTTGCAAGATTATATTTTTCAACATCAACGACCAGTAAACACTCTGGAACACTCAGAGGATCATCATCCTCATTTCCAGACCCATAACTGTCGGGCATGCTATCCCCTCCTCCACTATCACTACTCCCAGCATCATCTCCACCAATCCCACTACTTCTATCTAATTCAGCCACACTATCCTTACCACTTGGTTCGTCGACATACTTTTCGATTTCCTCTATTATTTTTGAATCCGACTCATGTTCAAAAGATGAAGATTTTTTCTTTTTGACATCTCGTTTTAGTTCAGCAGCACTTATTTTCCTACTAGCAGGGGTAGAAGCATTCTTTGAACCCTTTGCTACTCTTCTAGCCATTTTTTATGATCTACAAGAAATTCAATACCGTTAACATTAACAGTAATCGACATTAATCGATCATGATGTCAAGAACAGAAATTAAAAAATTACACAACATTAGATTGAAAACCCCATTATCCACATCAACCGACATTCAAATACGCTATAGAACACAAATTTGTTTTGAAAAACCCTAGATTTCTATAGTCATTAATCGATAAAATTCAAAAAAAATCTCCATACTTCAGGGAAAAAAAGGAAGCTACGAAAGCTGCTATAATAACAAACTAACAACAAATTTCAACGTCAGAACACTCATTCTATTGAAAAATCTCCACAACAAACCTCATTACATTCAAAAAACTAAAAAAGAAAACAAAACAAAACCACCACAATATGCACCTAAACTGATCGAAAGAGGACGATGACTTATCTGGTAATGACAATTTTGAAGATGCGACCTTGAGAGAGAAGAGAAATCGAAAATGGCAAAATGGGAGTTGAACAGTTGGGTGCGAGAAAGAGAATGGAGAAGCGGGAGTTGTGTAAAGAGTAAAGAGGAAGGAGTTGGGGGTTGTGTAAATATTGGGAAGGAGTAAATGGACCTAGGTAAATTAAAATGACTTTTATGGGACCAAGATAGCATTTATCAAATTGATGACCCCACTACTTTTTCACCCTTTTTACCAAAACCCTAAAAATTATTTTTAAAAAAAATTGGTGAGTATATCCCTAATTAAGTTTTGAAAGTGGGTGTCTTCCCAATTTTTCTCAAGAGTCTACCATGCGTTGTCTTATCCTGAATTTCTGCAAGAGCCTATTTTCACGGCTTAAACCTGTAATATTCTCAGTGCAGTAAAGCTCTCATTATGCGTATGATCTAGGAAAGGATCAGACCACAAGAGTCTATTGTACACAATCTTACCTTGTAGTTCTATAGGAGGCTATTTTCACGAGTTAGATTGGTGTCTTCCTGATAACATGACATCAACTTTCTCCATTATTCCAAGTAAAATAAATAAAAGGATAAAGTCAAAGAAAATAGAGAACAAAAAGCTAAATACGGTAACCATTTTTTCACATTTACACCCCCATTATTAAACAAAATAGAAGTAAAAAAAAAAGTAGTACAAAATACAAATTACATTATCCATGCATTTATTCTTTTGTGTCTCCTTTCTCTCCCCTCCCATCCCTTCAATAAAACTTTATTTTCTAAATTTCAAATAATAAATAAATAATGAAACTGAAAATATACTTTTACCACCCAAAAAAAATAACAAACTATACCCTTACCAAACCAAAAAAAGTAAAAAAATGAAATGTTTAAAAAAAAAAAAAAAAAACATTTGTTACTTAAATGCCTTTGCACTTCCAAATGATATTTTTTACTGCAGTCACCGTCTGCTCTCACCAAACAGGAATTTCTAAATACGACAAATCTCTGCAAAATCTGTTGTCCCACTTGCCATTCCCAATGCACAGTCACTTCTGAGATTTTCTCTTTTTTACTCTCTTTATTTGAGAGTTTGCCAGTCTTATTTTCATGCTTATAATTCAATAATTCAAACTGCAGTAGCAGTAGCAGCAGTGGTTGTGATGGTCGCAGCCGCCATTGATGATGGTTGTTTATTTGTCACTATCTCATAACCATCGCCCTCATCTTCGTCATCTTCGTCTTCCTCCATGTCTTCGTCGTCCTCGTTATGATCCATGCTGTCACTTTCATGATTATCGTGATGAGCTTGATTATTATGGTTTGTAATTCCTTGTTGCTGGAGCTGCGGTTGTATTTGAGGAAGTGGCCATTGTTGCTCCGGTTGAGCCATGATGGGAGCAGTAGGGATATAGTTTTCGGGTCTTAATCCGAATCCAGCTGTATTTGGTACACCTTCATTCTTGGATTTTTCCTTGTATAATGCCTCCAGCTGGTTGAAATATGGGCAAGTTTTGGAATCTTCTGGTCTTTTCTTGTTGCTTTCCTTAACCTTCTTGAAGTACTTGTTGATGTTCTCCCATTTCTCTTTGCATCTCTTGGCATTTCTGTTGTACCCGAGTTTTCGCATTCCAGCTGAAATTTCCTCCCAGAGTGGCCCTTTTGGTCCGTTCTCTTGGTACTTTAGATCTAAGCAGGTACGGAGGCTGATCAGCGCTTCGATTTCTTCTTTTGGCCATCTTGACGAGCTTGCGGGAGAGAAATTCTCGCCACCATTATCGATTTTCGGAGGTTCAAAGGATTTTGCCACCACGGGTAATGACAGTGCCTGTGGTGTTAGTACTGGCGTAGGTATTGTCATTGGTAGTGATACTGCGATTGCTGGTGGTGGTGGTGGTGGTTGTGGTTGTGGTGTTTGTGGTGGCTGAGAATGTTGTGGCGCAACCGATGGCTGCTCGGGCAATTTTAATTGCATTTGAGTTGGAGAAGTATTGATAGTAGTACTGTTCGGGATTGGTATGTTTTGCTGTTCGGTTATTTTTTGCAAGAATGCGATGATTGTTGCGTCTTTAGATGCTGCCATTGATCTTTCTTGAACTAAAAGATCGTGTTCCCGATTCAATCTCGCCATCTCTTGTACTCTCCATGTCTCCTCTCTCACCATCCTATCCCTCTCGCGCTTCTCGAGTGTTTCCATGAATTTCTTCTGCAACTCTTCTTGCTTTTCAATCACATCCTTCATCAAATTCTCAAAGAACTCCTTCCATTTCCGCTTCTTCATGTGCCGCCTTTGTATATCCTCATCTGATGAAGTAGAAGAAGAAGAAGAAGTTGAATTTGACTGAAAACTAGTGGTATTACCTTGAGGTTGATTTATCTGGTTCAAGTTAGCCATCGGCTGTTGTACTGTTGGTTGTGGTTGTGATAGTGGCAATGCGGGCATAGTCATGGGATGATTAACAGCCGGCGCTGCTGCTGTCACGGCATTATTATTCTGAGAAACAACAAATGGGAGATTTTGTATTGACGAAGCAGCATTATTTTGTGGCATTGGCACGGGGGAAGGATTTATTGAAGTATTTCCTGACCGCATTGGCATTGCCATTGTTATTGGTGTTGCTGCCAATGGAGGTGGCGGTAAAGAATGAGAAGCTGGATTGTTTTCCAAAGCTTGTAACTGATCAAAGAAGCGATAAGTTTTTCCGTCTGCTTTAGAAGCACGGCCTTCTTTCGTTCTCCTGTGATACTTATAAACATTTTCGAATTTCTCTTTACATTTCTTGGCACTTCGATGATATCCCAAGTCCGCCATTTTCCTGATAATAATAACAACAATCGGAATAAAAGAAAGAAAATTAGAAAAAACATACAAAAAGCTCTTAATTAATACCTATTCTTATCTGATCTCATATTCATTATCCATTAATAATAAAACAAAATCTCATATTACTAATACTTACAGTATATATTTAAATTTATAAAATAAACATAAGGATTAAGAAATCATTAACCAAAACTAAGGTAATTTTAAGAAATGAAAAGGCCTATAAAACTGGAAAGTCATGTCTAGAAGCAACATTTTTCCATGGAAAGGAAAGATGATAAGAAAATAGAATCAAGAATCATTATGCAAGATTTACGCAATTTAATTTTTTCCTAGAATTTGTTCATATATACCTTTGCTAAATTTATTTAGAAACGGAAAGCACAAAAAGTGTTGAAGATCGAGGAGGAGGAAGAAATTCATCCTAAATTCGTGCTGGAATAGGCAAAAATTGCATAAAAACAAAACTGAATAACCAAAAAACTGGACAATGAATTCCTCAAAAGCTGATGAATTCCGGATAAATGAACTGAAACAAATGACATGACTACTCAATAGATACATCTCTTTGAGTAGTTCTTCAAAAGAAAACATTAATTTTGTTCAAAAAAAAAAAGATTCGGTTACTGTAAATAATGAATACTATGCATGATGATGATGATGCTAGAAGGGTTAGTTAGTTAATTACTCTTAAGAACAAAAACCAAATTTCAGTACCTTGAAACTTCTTCCCATAAGGGTCCTTTAAGACTTGAATCTTTGAAAATAACATCCATATCCGATCTAATTTTCAATAAACTTAAGGTCTCTTGTCTAGGCCATCGATTTCCAGCCGAATTCCTTTCTCCTTCTTCGCTAAACCCACCACCGCCAACTCCCACACCTCCACCGCCACCTTCACTGCTTCCGCCACTTTCTGGAGCATCTTGTGGTGGCGGTGGTAGTTGTGATGGAGCTTCCGAAATGGCAGCTCCACCACCTGGAGTAGTACTGGAGGAGACACCAAGCATCTTACCCCTATTCTTCTGTGCAAGCAATTACAGCTATCTGAAATTTTATAAATAAAAATAATAAATCAAACAACAAAAAAATTGGTGAAATCTATGGGTTTTTATGAAGATGGGATGTAGTGAATTTGTTAGTAATTTATTTCGGTGGGATCTGTCTGTCAATCGCACACTCCCCTTAAAATACAAAACAAAAAGTATACACACAAAAAAGAAAAAGAAAAAAAAAAGTAAATGTATTTTCTTTATTATCAAGATAACTAGAAGGGTCACTTAAGGGTTATAAATATAAAATAATTGATCAAAAATTAAACACATAGTTAATAATGTATATAAATAACCTCTTTACCTCACTTCTGAAACAGTGATATGCATACACTTTATTCTCTTCAAATCTTATATGATATGTTATTATTGTTGTAGTAGTAAATAATGTGTATGTATAGTTGGCGGTATATATATATAAAAAAGGAATATGTGTATACTTGTATAGTATATAGTAGAAGATGGATGAAAAAAAGGAAATAGGAAGAGGTGCAGAAAGCGACGATGAGGATAATAAGTTGGTTTTTGTCTGTCCAGCTAAATATAGTTAAAAGCCGGCTCAAGTAGGTCATCTTTGCTTTTTGGGCATTTTGGATTTCAGTGGCTCTTGTCTAAACTTGTAAAAAAGGCAAATTAAAAGGAAAAAGAGGGTTGTGGGGGTGGGGTGGGGAATTACTAGAGGCGGAGTAAAAAATTCGATGAAGAATGTAAATTTTTTTTTTTTCAATTGTATTAAGGGTGTGCGTAAGTAAATATACCTCATAATAGTTAATATTTAATATATGCACATTTAAGTTGTTTGGATTGTCTAGAAATGTTGTCGCGCCTATGCCAGATTCTTCATAAATACACCATTTTTGAAGAATCCGATGTGCATCCGTCAACATTTTTTAAGAGCCCGAGCAATATAGATGCACATCACAAATTTTCGAACGAAAAATATGTATCGAATTACTCTTCACCTAAAATGGCTCCACCCATACCGATGACACAGGTAGATTGAGGCAAGGGGTTGAACCGATGTATACTTTATGAATTCGATCAAATTTAATAATTTTGAACAAAATATTATATTTGTCTCAAAGAAATTATTGAATATATTTAAATTATTAATTTAAAATTTAATAACTTAAAAAAAATTAAAATTTTGAACTTATAAAGTTTAAATTTTAAGTCTAAACTCATTGGGGTAGAGGGGTGGGTGGGGCTAATATGTGAAAAGGCAAAAGCATCTATAACATGAATCCCATTGACCTTTTAAATCATAGATGCTAATCTGACTAATTTTATATTACTTCACCTGATGATGAATGATATGAGATCTCCTTTCTTATTATAATCCTCGATTAGTTTAATTTTAGGGAATTCCTAAAATGTCCTTGAAGGTTGTTTTGAAGATGAATTAATACAATCATTGAAGGATTTAAATTGTTTACTGATGGTGTATAAAAATAATACTTACTATTAAATCTATTATAGTAGGTTGGTTATTATTATTTTTAAGTTACCAATTAAGCCCCCCATATCAAAGTAGCCTAGCCGGAGGTAATTACATAAAAAAATTTAAAGAAAGACTTGTTCAATGGGTTCAAATGAAAAAAATACTAAATTTTCAGTATATATTAAATTTTTAAAATTATATTCTAATAACATGATTAATATATAATTTAATTCTAAATTTTTTAATAATTAAACGCCTCAATTTTAAATTCAGAATTCACCTCTGATTTAGCAGATATATTCTGTACTATCAAATATAAAACTTTAACTCATAAAAATATTGCCAATTATAGGTTAATGAGGTTTCTTTCCAACTAGTTCTACTATTTTTTGAAAATATTTTTACTTACCCTGGAGTGAATAAATTTGTGAGAATGTGGTGCTTGTGTAGCCACGTAAGTATAAAGGACCCTACAGCTGGTGGGAAACAATTTTGGAGTTTCAAAAAAAAAAAATCCATGTGATATTCGATATCTACATTAGAGCTTGATTAGATTCGAATCGCACATTAGTGTCCATTTTGGGGGAGAATTTTAAAAGAAGTTGGTTATAATAATTTGTTCAAAACCTAAGGGAAAAAGATTAAAGACTAAAGTGATTTTCAGTTCAGATTGCAAGTTGCAACTCGCTAAATAAAGTCGAAATCATTAATAATCGTCAATTAACCAAACGACGGTGAATTCATTCTAAGTCCTTGATACACATTCGGTCACACTATGAAAGTCATTTCCTTAATCACAAAGAGTGGGAATTCATTTATATTGAGTTAAATTATTTTACTATCAAATGTTAAGTCGGAATGATAAGTAATTTTTTTTTTTAATCAGAAGTTTTAAATTTGAGATTTTAAATAGAATTGTTAGTGATATATAAAAGTGAGATTCATATGGAGTTGGTTGAGACTTAAAGCAGATAACAAACCTCGAATAAAAAAATAAAAGAAGAAGAAGAAGAAGAAAAAGAAAGAATTAAACTAGTTAGATGTAGGTCATTTTATTATGCTAACGCAATTGATGTCGAAATTAAGTAAATTCTGTTAGGCCTGCAACCTACCCTAATAAATGATAGAAATTTCAAGAGCAAGTTCTTACCATTTATTCAGTGTTTATTTTAAGTTTATGTACAAATCAAAAATAAATTTAGGGACCATTTCACCTTTTTATACGTATGCAATATAGTTCTTTTTTTCTTCTTAAACTCGCATAGAAATTGATACAGGTTATTAGAATTTTTCTTTTTTAAAAATACTCGCATATTAGAAGGGGGGTCTCAATCATATCGGGAGCCTAAAGTTAAATTTTAAATTTTATTTTTTTAGCTTTTTGAGATGCAAATTACTAATAATTTTTTTTAGTCAATATTTTCTAATAATTCTTTTTCGATTGACAATATAGCTAATCTATTCAATCTCTCTTGAGACATTGCTGATCTTAGGTGAGACTTTACTAATTTTAATTTTGGAAAACTTCTTTAGGTTGAGGCAACCATAATAGAAATTGTCAACATTACGCTATAAGCAATATAGACATTTGAAAATGAATCGAGTCGTTTTATCTGATTGAGCATATCAATTACAGTATTATCTTCTATTTTTACTATTTCCCTTAATACTTTCAATTCAGAAAATAAATCTAGACCATGTAAAACTTGCTCTTCCATTTCCCCATGCCCCAAATAATAATAATAATAATAAAAATAATAATAATAATAATAATAATAATAATAATAATAATTAAAAATAAATAAATAAAATTGTTCCCCTTTCATGCTAAGGAAAATTCCATGTAAAGTATACTTAGATTTTCTTTTTGAAAAATATGGTGTGTTTTTTTATGCTAGCGAAAGATTAATACATAGTATATATTAATTATTTATATACAAAAATATGGGGTCTACATAATTATGAGGCCCTAGGAAATTACCTAAGCGGCCTAATGAACGAGACACACCTGCATATTAGTAAGCAATTTGTGCTAGATAATTAATTATTTTTTTTAATTTTATTTGGTTAAAGTATACGGATACATTTCTACAATAAATTCAATCGTTGATTCAGAAAATTCGTCATTAGTAGCTGTTATGTATTCTTTTGTCTCAAAATAATTAACATGTTTTACTTTTGACGGTCAATTTTATTAATTTTTGAAGTTAAATTAAATTAAATTAATTTAATATTTTAAAATTTAAATTTATATAATCAAAATATATAAAAATAAATACTATAAGTTGTAAAAAAAAAAATTCATATCAATATAATAAAAAGATATATTTTAAAATATTACTTAAAATTAGTAAGTATGATTTAACTCTAAAAAACAAAACATGATAAATATTTTGAAACGGACGGACTTATATCACAGCCGGTGGGGCTAGTTTAGCCTATGATTGCATTTAGCTTAGTTAATTTGTAGAGTCAAACTTTTTTACCAAAAGAATTGGATTTGGAGTTGCCAATAAATAAAGCCAATTGCCTGTGGACCCTACCAATTAATAATTAATCCATGTAAATACAAAATGACCAATAATTACACATCTATAATCAAAATACGTACATTATACATGTAGTTGATTTTGTGTTGCGTGAACTAAAGAGAAACAAAACATATAGTTCAAGCATATTAGTGGTCTAAGGTCAAAATTGATTGAAGATCTTAAATTTTTTATTTTTTTTTAAAATCGGCTTAAGTCATCTATGAAGCCTTAAAATTGTTTGGATAATTCACTTAGGCACATCAACAGAGCCTTGTACCTATTGAACACTTGAACTACTCAAAATATGTACATATTAAACACTTTTTTGATAATCAATTAAAAGTATAAAATGAGTGTAGCATAATCGCAGTGACGTGACAAAATCACCAATTATATTAGTGCATGTGGCAGATGAGTTTGAAAAAATTATTAAAAAAAAAAATTTGAGTAAAAAAAAAAAAGACAAAAATATTTGACTACTTAAATTCTAACTCTAATCACTAGCCATCGCCATCCCCCTCAGTTCACCTTAACCTTCGTCTGTCATAGCCAAGACTATCATATCCATTTCAAGCTCATCAATGACATAAAATTTCAAAACAAAAATCAATGCAAAATTCACTGAACAAATTCAAAAAAAATATCATCTTTTAACATAAAAATTGACAAATCATTAGAATCAAAGAATCAATTTTTATCTAATATTAAGAAAATGAATTGAATTTGAAAAGTTGAAGTTTTTGACATTATCTAAGTATGAATACATATATTTCTTCTTTTTTTTTTACGTGTTTTTCCTCATTTTACTTTAAATTAGCGTTTTCTTTTCCTTTCTTTTTCGAATATGTTCTATTTTTTAAAAAAAAAATTTAGATCTGTTCTTCATTTTTTTGCTATTCTACTTTTGTTTTGTTGGGAAGAAAAAAGGGTGAGAGCGAGGGTAGGGGCGGGGGTGGAAGGTCGTGGTGGATTTAGAACAAGAATAAAATGAAGAAGCCCCCCCCCCCCCCCCCCCCAAAAAAAAAAGAAGAAATTTGACAAAAATATCACTTCTCACGCGCCTATTTCATGTGTAGTACACACATTAAACCATGTCAGTGAAAAGTATTTAAGTGGTTCAAATTCAAAGTGGTACAGTGTTCAATAAGTATAAAGATGAGCTGAGGTGCCTAAGTGAATTATGCAGATAACTTTAAGGGTCCGTTGATGACTTAAGCCTAAAAAATAATATATTTTTTTATAAAGTTTATTTTAATTTTTTTTGAGATGTAAGGTTGTTGATAATCCTTTATAATCATTTTCTTTGATTAATTATTTTTCAATTGATAATATAAACAATACATTTAATCTTTTTTGAGATATAATACTCCAAATATAATATCAAATTTCTTTTCTTTTATATAAAAGATTATTTTTTTTTACAAATAGTATTTAATATTTTTTTAAAGAAAACTTATAATCTATTATTGCTAAAAGAAAAATGATGCCCCTCAAATTTAGAGGCCCAAAGCGATTGCCTCTTTTCTATTTATAAGGCAGAGCACTTCATCTAAAGTCACTTGATTCACGGGATAATGTGAGATATTCTAAGATTAAACTTGAGATAAAATTCACACCGATAGATAGAATAAATTTATATTGTCTACCAAATGTATAAACTATATCTCAAGTTTAATCCTGAAATATCTTCACTTATCGATCCAATATTACATTATTTTATCTTATTTTCTGATAAAATAAATTAATTCAAAAATTATAATCTCAAAACTATAATCACAAAATAATTTAATCCTCATGCCAAACCACCCAATATTGTTTTGGGAGGCTGGAAGATAATAAACAAATGCATTATTTAGTCATTTCAACTAATTTGAAATTGAATTATTAGAAGAATATTATAAAAAAGGAGCATAAAATTTAAAAATACAAAAAGGTTGTTGTTAAAGTAGGAGTTTGGCCATGAAAATTAAATTTTTTGGAGTTGGAGTTATATTTGGCCATGAAAAAAATTAGAATTCTTTTTGACTTTTTGTGAGAGAAGTAAAATTAAAAAAGTGAAAACAAGTAAAATTTGTTTTCACTTTTCCAGAAAAAAATTTCACTTTAATAAAATAAATTTTATGACCAAACACCACAAAATTTTATTTTTTTCATTAAAATAAAATAATTTTTTTTTTATGGCCAAACGAATCCTAACTATGAGAAGCAAAATGGGGCACCGTGCTTTCCGCTGCACATATTCTTGAGAAAAAAGAAGTGTATTCACGTAATTGATGATGAGAAGACTAGCCGCATTTTCTCACTTTGTCCATTTACTTTTTATTCTCTTCGTTTGAATTTATTTGTCACTATTTTTATAATTTAATTTTCATTTTTACTTATTATTTTTTGATGAATCAAAAAAAAATAAATTTTATTCCATATTTTACTTTTAGTATTAATTACAGTAAAATTTCTCTAAATTAATATTATCGGGATCATAAAATATTATTACTTTTTAAAAGTATTAATTAATCGATAAATTAATATTTATTAATTTAAAAAATGTTTTCGAGATTCAATGAAAGTTAACTTTGATTATATTAAAATCATTGTATCTTACTAATTTATGTGTCATATTTATTGAATTAATGTAAAAAATAAATTCATTATACATGAAGTACATTGTATCGACACTGCAAAATTCGTTTGAGGGATGAAGCCTCAAGGAATTTAATGAACCCACTTGTGAAAACGACATTCATGAACTTGATATCATGATTAATTGATCTCGGTTACCGTAATAAAATGGATGTAATAGCTTGTTGGATTACTTAGGTGAAAATGATACATGTTCAGAGGTCCAGAGTTTAGAAGAAATTGTGGATGTCATTGGAGAAAACAATGTTGATGATGAAGTTGAAGACGATACAATACCTTTGGAACCATTTACGCTTAAGGAAACACTTATCGCATCTAGAGCTCTTCACAATTTTTGGGTGCAGTTCGAGAAGACAACATCAGAACTTTTGGATGCAATAAGAAAAGTTAGAGATAAGCTTCAACTAAATTTAAATTTTAACAAAAAATAAAAAAACACTATAATCATATTTCACTAAATTATCTTAGATATTTTTATAATTTTAAAAAATTATTAATTTCTAATATTAATGGGACCATATATTTATATAGGGGTCTTTCGAAAATATATTATTTTATCGAAATCGGTAATTTTTTTCACTGGCTCAAGTCGGGATCGGAGAAAAATATTATCTTAGAGAGTTTATTAATTTACAGAGTATTAACATAGAGAGGTTTTACTATACTTATTCTCCAAATCATTTTTCAATACCTATTACTAAACATCAAATAGGGATAATATGGTGAAGTCACTATATGAATCATTGTTTTCTTAATAGGTGTATCAAATTAAAATGTGACAAGTAAATCCGAATGGAGAAAATATTAGTATTACCTACCTCGTTCCTATATAAGTGGTATTTTTTTTTTCATAGTGTTTTACCGTGGTATTTTTATCCTTTTATTTTGTCCATAAATAAGTGGATTTTAGATAATTAAAAATATATTAATAAATTTTTTTAATTTTATCCTTCTTTAAATAAATAGAATTTGACATAACCAATAAACTACTAAAGAGTTATATTTTTTCAAGGTATTTATTAAGGGTGTGTTAGTTAAAACACTCTTTATATTTTAGAAATAAATGATTTCTCAAGGAGTGTGCACAAGCTAAAAGAAAACACTACTTATTTAAAAACGGAGGGAGTACTAAATTTTCTTTTCATGAAAAGAAAAGAAAAATTACAAAAATTAATTGATAAATAAAATAACACATCAAAGTTTAGAATTTTTAAGAATAAATAAGTTTGAATTTTTGAAAACTGTAAAGAGTCTTACACTAACATAATACCGTTAGTAGAATGATGCTGAATACTTTAGAATACCACAAAATAAAAATAATGACGTACAAGTTGAATTAATTGAACGAGAAATTGATTTTATAGCTTTTTAATTTATTATCAAGTTATTTTAGTTTTTATGATTTTTATTTTTATATATAAAAAATCTTTATTTCAAAGTATGAGAGATCTCAAAGATCATTTTCTTCTATTTTTTTTGTAAGTGATCATAGGAGATTATTTCCACAACTAAAAGAGTTCTATTGTACTAATTTTCCTGCTCTACACAATACACACACAAAGAGAGATTGTATGTATTTTATGTGTGTGGGATTAATTATGTATATATCAATATATAATTAATGAAAGTGTATGTAATTAATTTTTTTTTTTATTGCTTGTCCGAGCTTATACTTTCTTATAAGTAATTACTTAATTTTTGCTAGTTTGTTTTATGTCGGTGTTTCATTGGATCCGATGTGCTTCCCTAACTATGTATCCTCTGGGCTCTGTCCATATAGTTTTATACACACATCTATAATTTTATACTCTTATGTCTTCTTGTACAAACTTTAGTTGAATTTTTAAATGTAAATACAGTTTCTTACTAGTAGCTAATTATAAGCATATTGCTGGTTAACTATGCATATTTCAAGGGAAATCAGGTATAGACATAAGCTTATGGGATTAAGGTGCACCACCTTAAGTGGAAGAGTCCCTTTATTATTTTTTTTCTAGACTGTTTTATCTTGAGTCGGGGATATATCGAAAACAACCTCTCTATCTCACGTCGGGGGTCTATCGGAAATAACCTCTCTATCTCATCTTTGAGGTAGTGGTATAGATTGCGTATACTTACCCTCCCCAGACCCCATTTAGTGAGAATATATTAGGTATGTTGTTGTTGTTTGTTGTTTACCTTAAGTGTAAGAGCAAAGAATTATCCACTAAATAATAGAAGGGAAAACAACAAGAAATATTTCTCTACTTATGTCTATTAGCTAAGTTTGTCCCTAGTTATACTATAAGATGAAATATACCTGCCGTTACCAAAGCTAACAAAAATACTCCTATTTTTAGTACTTTGCCATCAAGGCAATTTAAAATTCCATATGGCCTGACATTTGGATGAGGTGGACGTCACATGACATGTGTGCTCACCACCAGATTTTTATGATATTTTCCTTTTATTTCATATTTTATTATTTTCCCTTTTCTTCCTTTTAATTTCTTTTTCCTTTTTTCTTTCTTCAACAAGAACGTATAAAATAGTAAGAAATTTTTAACATGTTATGAGTTATGCATGTTTTGTAAAAACTCTGCTAAAATTTCCATTTATTGATTAAGCTTGCTCTGGCCATTATTGTACTTTTTAGAGAAGTCATTAGGGTCTCAACAATAGGACAACACACTGGTAAATTTTAAGCTATGCACCCACTATTAGGAAATAAACTTTGGCTAAGACTAGAAGCAGATTTAGAACTTAAATATTTTGAGTTTGGGTTTGAGATTTTATTAAAGTATATATATATATATATATATATATATATTTAATTTGTTGATTTCAAAATTTAGTATTTATATTTATTTGATAAATTATGTAATACACATATAAAATTTGAGACAAACTAATTGAATTTGAATTGAGTTTATAAGTTACTTTCTATGTCCACCCCGTGGGAATTCAGTGGGTATATTATTGTTGTTGTTGTTGTTTCTATGTCCACCCCGATGAAGATATTAATGACATTTTCAATATTCATTTTTACTTGTTCATAATGAATTTTGCACTTCTCTTAAATAATAATAAATGGAGTGTATATTTTAATCATAATACCCGTATTGATGAGAGAAAATAAGATTATTTTTTTTTTGCCACTTACAAAATAAATACAAGAAAAAACAATCTTTTCAAATCTCTTCTATGTAAACAGGCCATAAAATGAGAAACGTACAAAATCAATTCTCCCTATTAATGGTGTGTAGCTTCAATAATGGACCTGAAAAAAATAATAATTTGGGGAATGATTAGTTAATGTTAAGGTATATAAGAATTTTTTTTTTGGGTGAAATAGGTTTTTTTTTTTTTTTTTTTTCATATGTTAAATAAGACAAGTAAACTAGTGAACAAGTAAAAGTGAACAGGGAGTAGGATTCATGATAATGTAGATAATTAAAGGTATATGGTAGAGATGTATAATTGATGTCAAGCACCACTTACTGTCAATTTAGTGGTGAGTAAGAAAGATTCTTCTAGCTGACATTATTAATTAATTTTATTAATGTGATTTAATCTTAATTAATTAGAAATCCTTGATGGCAATGTGAATAATGGCTCTTGTTGGCATAATGAGTTTACTTTTAGAAAATACAGAATGAAATAGGTGATGTGTTCATGTTAGTAAGTATATTAACATATAGTATGAGATTGTAATCATTGTAAATTAAATATATACTCCCTCCGTTTTAAAAAAAATGACATACTTTCTTTTTTAATCCGTTTCAAAAAGAATGATCCATTTATTTTTTTAATAATACTTTAATTTCAACTTTCTACGTGACATGTTTGAGGCCACAAAATTCAAGGGCATTTTGGTACATTTGCCATAACTTTAATTTAAGACCATAAGATTCAAAAGTCTTCTTTATTTTCTTGAACTCCGTGTCAATTCAAATTAGGTCATTCTTTTTGAAACGGAGGGAGTTCTATACTCCAAGCCCCATATACTATTGAAGAAGTTAATGCTATGAGTTGGATGAAGATGATGTGTCAACATCCATATTTTAAATTATTAAAAAGACACTTGATATACATCTTTTTGTACAGTTGTAAATCCATTTTAATTTGTTTTAATTTTTAACTGAATCACTTATTGTTGATTGCATTATTTTCAAACTCTCGGTTTAATTGAATAAATAATACCCCCACGACGATAACCTTGCAATATTTCTTTTTGGTGCTTTAATTTTTCTTTGGGTCAATTCTAATAAGGTATAGTAGGTGTATACTTTTTTTTATGACTCTTCTATATTCAATTTATGTTTTTTGTTGTTCGATTAATTAAAATTTATGTCGAAAAATCTCAATTTGGGAAATACAAGCATGTCCTAGGCGGCTTAATTATTTTCAGCAACAAACCCGGGATCGTAATTAAAAGGGGAGAGATATTTATTATTCTACCACATCGTTGGTGGTTAATTGATTTTAATTATACTTTGTTTATTTGGTTCACACTACGGCTTATTTTTCAACTTTGAAAATTCAAACTTCTTCTAATAAATAAATAAATTAATAATTATTCCAGTTCCACGTTACCAGTATCTTACCAGCGGTGGATACTTTCTTAACTTCATTATCTAACTTCATTCTTCAAAATTTTAAGAGCAAAACGTAAGGAACCAAAGTTTAAAACAAAAGGAGTATTCGAAATTGAAATAAAATATTTTAGATGTAGAATTACTTCCTCTTTACCAAAAAGTAAATGATATTATTGTTACTCGTGGAGTCAAATAATTTTTCCTTTAATAGCTCAGTTAATTGATTATCTGAACTTTTACTTTGTTGGTGAAGGTTCAATCCTTCACCTTGTAATATCATGTAGATCACTACCAGAAACTCGATATTTGAGAAGGAGAACCTCGAAATCTCGTTACAATTTCGGCACAAATTCGAGCATTGAAAAGATTTTTTGAAGAAAAAATAAAATCGTCACAAATCGATCACAATATTTTAACAGGTTTATCCGTTATAAATATTCTGTCACAAATTTATACAATTTTTTTTGTAATATATATTAGCTGTATTGAGTATTGACTTTTCATATTAAAAATTTCACTCTTTTTTTCCTTTTCCCCCCTACATATGAGTAATAAATTTACAAATAACTTTTACAAAATATAAACACAAACACGGATTCACATGGACTTTTCATTGAACGTGGCAAGAACTATACAAACTCCATACTATACAGCACCATAGTACATTATGGTAGGGTCCTTAAAGTTTGTAAGTTGTAACAATCAGGGGCGGAGCCACGTGAGTGCAAGGGAGTTCATCTAAATTCTCTTCGATGAAAAATTATACTGTATATCTAATATTTTTTTTTATGTATGTATAATAGATGTTGAATTCTCTTATTTTTTTCGTGTGTTTATTTTTTAATATTTTGAACCTCATTGACGTAAATTCTGATTCCGCCACCGATGACAACTTATTTTCAGTGCAAATGTACACACAAATGGATGGGAGAATGTGGCAAGGGCTGTTATCCCCTCCTATTGACATCACAACGAGTCACTTTTTTTCAAAACATTGCATGATTTTGTCTATCTATTACAAAATTCTTGAGATGCTCTTTGCATTTGTAGTAAAATGAGAACCTTTCGGAAGGGACAGATATACTGTTTACAATTTGAATTCAGTAAAATTAAATAGTTTAAAATATAAGCTAAGTAAAATAAAACACATGGAGTAATTAGTATTTTTTGTAAGGAGCATGCAAAAGATAAGCATCAAGTAAAATGGATCGGATGGAAATAAAAATTAATGAATGACAATTTATGTTGCTCGGACTCTTCAACAAATTCAATTGGTACGTGTTGGATTTTCTGAAATTTGTGTAATTTTAGAAAATCCAACACAAATACGGCATCGAAATTGAAGAGTTCGCTCAACCTAGGTGATAACCAAAAGTAATTAACAACTACTATAATATAATCAACAAGGATTGTGATGGAGTGTTAAATACTCCTTCATCCTTAATCAAAGGTCTCAGATTCGAGTCCCTCTGGGTACGGAGTCGCCTTTGTTAGAGAGCGCTTTACCCCCCCAATGTGGGGCGAATCTGAATTTAGTCGGGCTTCAATATGAATATCGAACACTGGATGGAAAACCAAAAAAAAAAAACACTACTAT
This sequence comes from Capsicum rhomboideum, assembly GCA_031232105.1. NCBI lineage: Eukaryota > Viridiplantae > Streptophyta > Magnoliopsida > Solanales > Solanaceae > Capsicum > Capsicum rhomboideum. Next base: position 19,933,430 of record CP124714.1, read on the forward strand.
AATATAAAAAGTTTGTGACATGGACCAAAGTGAGCTGTCTATTGGGTGGCCCCCATATGAAAAAGTTACAAAGGTTTAATTGAACATGGTAGGCATGTGAATATAGAGACATAAACCATGTGGTCATCCATGTGGATTTAACCCTTTCAATTTATTTGGCATTAGCTAAGCAAACCAGACTAGTGGATTTTTCTTTTTCGCCCTATCTCCCTCCTCAACACACACGCACACAAAAAGTAAAAAATAATTATTGATTGTGATGTAGTAAACTTATTAAAATGGATAGAATAATTTGCAATCCACAATTTTTGACTAATATATGGAGATTTGTTTTGGGATAATTACGTGTCTAAACCATTCTATCATTTAATTTACAAAATATTTAAAAATATTTATAACTTATGTATAATTTATATTAAATATACATTAATAGTATATATGTCGTGTATATTTCGACTATATTAATAAATTAGTTGGCCGAATGATATACATCCATAACTTGTCCGAATATATAATTATACTCCCAAAGATTTAAATCGATGGAAATAATTCATTTTAATATCTTTTGTCTCTACGGTAATTGAAATCCTAGTCTCACACGATTCACCAACTTTATTTATGGAGAATTTGTGGCTACAATTTTGAGTGAACGTAAGTATACTATATATATACAGATTTTTTGAAAAACTTTTGGGGTAGGGACAGATCGTGAATAGTGAAGAGAGGATAGAACTATATATACAAATAACTATATAACAATGAAAATCAAATTTTGTTTGTCAATGTTAAAGAATTAAAAAAGGAAGCCTGTCAAAGTTGGTATTTTTTTTTTTCAAGTTATATATTTGGTCGATCGGCAAAAGTAATTACATTTGCTGCCTAAATATACAAAAGATATATACTACATATTATGTATCAACAATGTTTATTATATGTATTGTTGGGTTCTAAGTGTATTGTAAATGAAAAATGGAGGGAAGAAAAATGGAGGGAAAGTGAAAGAGTAATATTTCACTTTAAGAAGGTTAAGTTCTTCCACATTGGTGGGAGAAAGAAAATTCTTAGTGTTTATATTGGAACACTCCAATTCTTAGTGTTTATATTGGAACACTCCCATTCATATGGATAGAGAGGCAAGAACAAGACATGCCTCGCGCCGTCGTCGTCGTCGCTTGGTCGGCTCGGCTTCGGCTTCAGATTTTTCAAATGATCGAGAATTAGTGAAGGTTTTAATCCAAAAATTCGATACGAAAATATTCTCCATTTGTGGACGCACATGGCAAGTGCGGACGCATGTCACAACGCACCTCAAAGGGACGTGACCCTTCAAGACACTGTTTCAAAGACGGAACGTGACCTGTGCGCGCAGGTCGGCATCTGCGGACGCAGATGACCCAACGCAGGTCAAGACGGACTTTCTGTTTTGTGCCAAACTGGCACCTATGGACGCAGGTGGGCCACCTGCTGGAACAGGTGGTCCCGGCGGTCCAAAACAGTGCATCCGTTTGAGAACCATTGCTTTCTTTCTGAAGCACCACCTTTTGGCTATAAATACCTGAATTTTTCCTCAGGTATAGTGACGAAATTTTGAAGTGAAAAACATCTTCTTATTCATAAAAAACTCAAGTGTGATTTACGAATCGTTGAGTGCGTTCGTTCTTCGACAGAGTTTGAGGTACCACTATTCTGTCGAAGTGATTCATTTTATCCTAGGAGGATATATTCCAGAACCTAAGGAATAATTTCCTTAAGGACACACCGTGAATTTGGTGGACTTGAATCTTCATTTTTCATCTCTTTCTAAATGTTGGTTTTGCTATTTTCCAGAAAAATAGTTTGAACTTCATTTTGTTGATGTTCATAAGTTGGGTTGAACTTATTTTGAAGTTCAAAGTTGTGAAATACAAAGTTACAACTTCATGTGATTGTTCTTATTTAGTTTGAACATGTGATTGAAGCTATTGTTGGAAAAATACAGATTTTACTAAACCCGAAAAACAACAATCTTAAGGAAATTAATAGTACTTGTTAATCTATATTTTTGGTTTCTGGAGATTAAAACCATTTGGTTTTCTACTCTGTCTGAACTTGATAGTGATTTGAAGATATAAAAACTTCATCACGAGTCAAAGATCATTCGGTTGACGATTTGAAGAATATAAAAACTTCGTCGTTAAACTAGAAACAAGTGTTTAAATATTAAAGTGTTTATAGTTAGTATTCTGAAATACTAAAGTGTTTTGTCAAAGCTTGACAAGGAAATGACGAATGAAACTGAACAACGAATTGATTCATTTGTGATTGGTGTTTTCCCAACGGCAACCAATGTTGCGTCATTAAGTCGTTCAGATATTGCTGAAGCAATGGAAACGATAGAGAAATCGGAAAAATATTCTGGTGTGAACTTCAAAGAATGGCAGCAAGTGATGTTCTTTTGGCTGACCAAACTTGAAATGCAAATGTTCACAAGTAGATATCCTCATGTTCCAGAAAAAGTAATGTTTGAAAACTAAGTGTTTGGTTTAGAAGATCTTGTGATTCGTCTCAAGATAGAAGAGGACATTAAGTTGCGTGAGAAATCATCAATAATGTGTGTAAATCTTGTTAAAGATAATGTTGCACATAATATGAAGAGGAAGAATTCTTCTAGACAAGAGAAAGAGCAGAACAAGAAAAAGTTCAAAGGCAAGTGCTACAATTGTAGTAAAGTTGGCCACAAAGCTCTAAGTTATCAAGTTCTGAATAAGAACAAGAAAAGAAATAAGATAAAAATGTTGGAAGCAACTGGAAAGATTGGAAATTTGTGTGCAATGATCACATAATATAATATAGTTGGAAATCCAAATGAATAGTGGTTAGATTCAGGAGCCACTAGACATGTTTGTACAAACAAAGAAACTTTTGCTACTTATGATACCGTTGGTCCCAAAGAAGTGATCTTCATGGGAAATAATGTAACAACCAAGGTTGAAGGAAGTGGAAAGATATTCCTAAAAATGACTTCCGGCAAGGTGTTGACTCTCAACAATGTTCTCCATGTTCCTACTATTAGGAAAAACTTATTATCGATAACACTACTCGTTAAAAATAGGTTTAAATATGTGTTTGTTTCGGAGAAAGTTGAAACAAGCAAGAATGAAATGTTTGTAGGAAAGGGCTACCTCTTTAAAGGTTTTTTCAAACTTAATGTAATGGCTGTTGAAAAGAATAAAGCTGAGGCTTCTTCTTACTTGCTTGAGTCAAATGAATTATGTCATAAACGTTTGGGACATGTCAATTACAAAACCTTGTGAAAACTGATTAACTTGGAAGTTTTGCCTAACTTTGAGTGCAGTAAATCAAAGTGTCAAACATATGTTGAATCGAAGTATGCTAGAAATCCGTATAAGTCTGTTGAAAGGAATTCCAATCCCTTAGACTTAATTCACACAGACATTTGTGATATGAAGTCGACACCATCTCGTGGTGGGAAAAAGTATTTCATGACTTTTATTGATGACTGCACTAGATACTGTTATGTCTATTTGCTGAATAGTAAGGATGAGGCAATAGATGCGTTTAGGCAATATAAAACTGAAGTTGAAAATCAGTTGGCTAAAAAAATTAAAATGATAAGAAGTGATAGGGATGGAGAATATGAATCTACTTTTGCAGAGATATGTTTGGAAAATGGAACTATCCATCAAACTATGGCCCCGTATTCACCCCAATCAAATGGGATTGAGGAAAAAAAGAATCGAATATTGAAGAAAATGATGAATGCCTTAATTATAAGTTCAGGTTTACCGCAAAACTTGTGGGGAAAAGCTATCCTTACAGCTAATCGAATTCTCAATAGAGTGCCCCATAAAAAGACACAATCTATTCCATATGAGAAATGGAAAGAAAGGAAACCCAACTTGAAATATTTCAAAGTGTGGGGGTGTCCAGCGAAAGTCCAAGTTCCTATACCCAAAAGGGTAAAAATAGGACCAAAGACTGTGGACTGTGTTTTCATTGGATATGCTACAAATAGCAAAACATGTCGATTTTTGGTTCATAAATCTGAACATCCGTATATCCATGATAATACGGTAATGGAATTAGATAATTCTGAGTTCTTTGAACACATGCATCCGTATAAGACTAGACAGGAGTTGTCTAGCGAAGGGTCTAAACGACCTAAGGATGAACCAAGGAAGAATGTACAGAATGAAGAGTATCCAGGGTGTAGTAAGCGGCAAAGAACGTCGACTTCCTTCGAATCAGATTTTGTAACATTTCTTCTTGAAAATGAACCTCTAATGTTTAAAGAAGCGATGTCGTCTGCGGACTCATCCTTTTGCAAAGAGGCTGTCAATAGTGAGTTGATTCAATCTTGAACAACCATACTTGGGAGTTGGTTGATCTTCCTCTAGAAAATAAACCTTTAGGTTCTAAATGGATCTTTAAAAGGAAAATGAAAGTTGATGGTACTATTGACAAATACAAGGAAAGACTTGTTGTGAAAGGCTTTAGACAAAAAGAAGGCCTTGATTATTTTGACACATACTCGCTAGTAACAAGGATAACGTCCATTCGGATGTTGGTTGCATTAGCTACGGTATATGGTCTTGAAATCCATCAAATGGATGTAAAAACTGCATTATTAAATGGAGAATTGGAGAAAGAAATTTACATGGAACAACCCAAGGGTTTTGTGGTTCCTGGTAAAGAAAAGAAAGTGTGCAAACTTGTTAAGTCACTTTATGGATTAAAACAAGCACCCAAACAGTGGCATGCAAGGTTTGACCAAACCATATTGGCAAACGAATTCATGATAAATGAATGTGATAAATGTGTTTACATTAAAGACACTCCAAATCACAAGTTCATTGTTTGTTTATATGTGGATGACATGTTGATCATCAGTAGAGACATTTCTGACATAAATGCTACGAAATGAATTCTTGAGAGCAAGTTTGATATGAAAGACCTTGGAGTTGCGGATGTGATCTTAGGAATAAGAATTTATAGAACTCCACAAGGGTTGGCGTTGTCACAGTCTCATTACATTGAAAAGGTACTTGACAAGTTCAAGTATTTGGATTTTAATATTTCCAAGACTCCATTGAATGTGAGCTATGCACTTTGAAAGAATGAAGGTAAAAGTGACTCGCAATTGGAGTATGCAAGAGTGTTGGGAAGTTTGATGTACATCATGAATTGTATGCGATCAGATATAGCATGCGCTATTAGTAAATTGATTCGGTTCACGAGTAATCCCAATCAAACTCATTAGATGGCAATGAAAAGAGTTTTGGGGTATCTAAAACATACTCAAGACTTTGCCTTGCATTACAACAAATATCCTGCGGTAATTGAAGGATATAGTGATGCAAATTGGATCACCGGATCAAATGAAGTAAAATCCACGAGTGGATATGTGTTTACTTTAGGTGGAGGAGCAGTCTCTTGAAAGTCATCCAAACAGATATGTATTGCCCACTCTATAATAGAATCTGAATTTATCGCGTTAGATAAAGCAGGTGGAGAAGCTGAATGGCTTCGAAATTTCTTAGAAGATATTCCTTATTGGCCTAAACCTTTGGTACCAGTATGCATACACTGTGATATCTAACCTGCGATAGGTAGGGCAGGAAGCATGATGTATAACTATAAATCTCGTCATATAAGATGAAGACATAATACCGTTCGAGAACTACTCTCTAGTGGAATTATCACGATTGACTATGTGAAGTCAAAGGATAATGTGTCGGATCCACTTACAAAAGGCCTATCTAGAGAGGGAGTTGAGAGATCATCGAAGGGAATGGGTTTACGACCTAGGACAAGTCGTCATGGTGGTAACTCTACCTAGCAAACTGGAGATCCTAAGGGCTAGGTTCAAAGAGAAAAAATAAAGTTGTGACTGACGGTTCAACATTGTCAATAAACTCAACCCATTCTCATGATGAAGACAATGTTCAGGAAACAAGGATAAGACTTATGGATGAAAGTCTTTTAATGGTTTCTAAGTTTGACAGATTTGACCAAATAGTTTGATCTATAGGATCCTATTCTCTACGCTCTCATGAAACTAGGTCATGTTCATGGCTGAAAAGAGCAAACCGTGAGAACCATAAACGGTAAAAGGCTGGTTGTGTGACTTGTGTTGTCTAGGTGTACATTAAAGTTCGATGGTTCAAAGATATCACATCTACCGATTGACCGAGTGCATCTGATGTAAGTTCACTACGGAAAGTCCAAAGGGAAACCTACTTATCCAGATGCAATTAGTCTTTGCTTGTAGATCACACACTTGTTCTAATATTTTTAAATGAAATGGACATTCCCCATTCATGTGGGGGATTGTTGAGTTCTAAGTGTATTGTGAATGGAAAATGGAGGGAAGAAAAATGGAGGGAAAGTGAAAGAGTAATATTTCACTTTAAGAAGGTTAAGTTCTCCCACATTGGTGGGAGAAAGAAAATTCTTAGTGTTTATATTGGAACACTCCCATTCATATGGATAGAGAGGCAACGCGCCGTCGTCGTCGTCGCTCGCTTGGCTCGGCTTCGTCTTCGTCTTCATATTTGGATTTGGATTTGTCAAATGATTGATGGAGAGACTATCTTTTTGGACAAAATTCACTTGAAACTTGAGAATTAGTGAAGGTTTTAATCCAAAAATCCGATACGAAAATATTCTCCATTTGTGGACGCACATGACAAGTGCGGACGCATGTCACAACGCACCTCGAAGGGACGTGACCCTTTGAGACACTGTTTCAAAGAAGGAACGTGACCTGCGCGCGCAGGTCGGCATTTGCGGACGCAGATGACCCAGCGTAGGTCAAAACAGACTTTTTGTTTTGTGCCAAACTGGCACCTGCGGGCGCAGGTGGTCCCGACGGTCCGAAATAGTGCATCCATTTGAGAACTATTGCTTCCTTTCTGAAGCACCACCTTTTGGCTATAAATACCTGAATTTTTTTCCTCAGGTATAGTGACGAAATTTTGAAGTGAAAAACATCTTCTTATTCATAAAAAACTCAAGTGTGATTTACGAATTATTGAGTGCGTTCGTTGTTCGACATAGTATGAGGTACCACTATTCTGTTGAAGTGATTCATTTTATTCTGGGAGGATATATTCCAGAACCTCGGGTACTTGAGGGGAATAATTTCCTTAAGGACACACCGTGAATTCGGTGGACTTGAATCTTCATTTTTCGTCTCTTTCTAAATGTTGGTTTTGCTATTTTCCAGAAAAATAGTTTGAACTTCAATTTTATGATTTTCATAAGTTGGGTTGAACTTATTTTGAAGTTCAAAGTTATGGAATATAAAGTTACAACTTCATGTGATTATTCTTATTTAGTTTGAACATGTGATTGAAGCTATTGTTAGAAAAATACAGATTTTACTAAACCCGAAAAACAACATGTATATGATACAATAATATACAAAAAATATACATCACTGGCTATTATTTTGGTGAACGACTATTTATGTCAATTTCTCTGTTCTTTCTTAATACAATTTGTTGAATGTTTGTGCCACCGTTTGAATTAGGGTAACAAGAATCAAATGTTTGTTACTAACATTATATTATCTCCAATATGCTGTTATTTTTAATCATAACTAAGTTGTTAATTTGCCCTTAAAAGAGAAAATGTCATTCATTTCACTTCCTCACATGACCAGAAAAAAGGCATGATGGAGATACAAACGATTAATAACCTACGAGTCCTAAAACATTTTCTTTGTTTTTAGTCAAATGTTATTAGAATCACACGTGCGTTTGGTATGGAGGAAAATAATTCTTTCAAGAAAATAAGTTTCTTAAAAAAGAAAAAAATATTTTTTTCCTAGTAAAAATATGAAAAATAAAGTTTTATAAATAAAATTTCATTCTTCTCCATCCTCCGATACATCCAATCCCACCCTATAGCCCCTGCTCCACCACCCTCACACTTCTACCTATACCTCCACCAACATAGTGTTTATCTAGATTTTACATAAATATTTTTGAGATAATTATTTGGCTTATAACTTATCAAATATCGTAAAACAAATTCGAAAATTACTTATTTTTGAAGAAAACATTTTCTGAAAAAAATGATTTCTTTCGTAGGAAGCTCATCCTATGAGTTGATTGTTGAAGTTTACTTGTGATTGTATTATTGAGTTAATTTTTAGGGCTAATCAACTAATTAACTTGATCAAGGTTCATTTTCACAACATGTTATCAATGTCAAACGTAACCCATCCTTGGTTTGAGATACCTAATATTCAATCATCCATGTAATTTTAATTCACGTTTTAGATGTCTAGTTTTGATTTCTTGGTATGCCAAAAAGTGTATGTCTCTTTTCATAATTTTGATTTTTTTTTTGGGGGGTGGGGGGTGGGGTGTTAATTAACAAACTTACTGCTCGATTTTCAGTCATCACAATTATGTTGTTGTAGTTTGTAATGTAGAAGATTGCAAGTATCAATTTCAAGAATACCAAATTATACCACAAAATCTACAATATTAATTAAACCAATTTAAAACCAAATGACTTTATCTTTCTTTTGTCTTTGGAAAACCTTTGTAAGCCAAACACTAGAAAAGTATTACAACCTAATATCTCACTAAAGGACTATATATGTTGGGGGATCTTATATATGGAGGTGATTAGATAGATAATAGATGAATAAATAATTATAGTGTGATTAAGAAGCTAGACAAGCATGTGAAGAGATTTAATTGCAATCTAATTTAGCTCTGTGAGACAAAGCTTTAATACCACACATGAAAAGATGTTGCTTAATGTGTTTAATAATCAAATTATTAAACTTACAAAAGTCATAATGTAATCCACATGCCCTTGTTTACTAAGTATAATTGCGCATCTACACATGCCTCCTATTGATTAAGAGCATATACGGTAGGAGTGGTAAAATCAGCCCATAAGAGCATGATCCACACGACCCGTGTAGGTTTGAGAGGGTTAATGACTCACTTATTTTATTAATTCAACTCATTTTGATTCGCTTAATTCAGCTTGTTTTTAAAAACTGAGCTGGTATGCAGTTCAATTGACCCATGAGAAACTTCGTCTTAATATTTTTAAAAAGATATTTCTTAATTTGATATGTATATAGTCATGCTATAAGGAATTTTTTTTTATCAGGTACTCTCAAACAAATTATAAGAAAATAAACAAAGAATTTAAAATTTAGTAATCTCCATCTATATACTATATTTTTATAATAATATTATATATTATTTGTTTATTTTACTCAGTTCTTTATTTATTTTATTTAAATTCATTAATGTTGTAAGTAGAATAATCCTTTTATAAATTTGTCACAAAAGCTAAAGTATTTTTATGAATGTTATTTTATTACATTCATTAAGTATTATATAAGTATGTGTGTGTATATTTAAGTTTTATTTGTACTGTATTTTCTATTTTTTATATAGATAAATGAGTTTTGATTGACATTAATGAGATGCTCTAAATTATAAATTAAAATTTACTTACAATATAAGTAAATTTTAGGAATTAACTTGTTATAAAATATATCTCCATTTTTATTACTTATTTTTATATTGCATGCATTGAAATATATTTATAAAGTTATTATTATATGTCATTTGATTATCAGGAAGGTGTGACAAACGAATTAGGATAGAACATTAGGAGGTTGGAGTGAGTTCATGCAAGTAGATATGAGTGTTGTCCTTATTAGTACTTGTAGTGCTATGCTTGTAATTTTTTGTTCTTGGATTCTTATTGATATATGTTGGTTTGGGTAGATCACTTGTAGTATTATCTTGTGGTAGTATTGATTTGTTACTATATATTATTGTGTTGCTCCTTATTATCTTTTATCCTTTTTTACATCTATTTCTGGACTGTATTTTGTCTTGAGCCGAGAGTCCATCGGAAACAACTTCTCTATCTCACCTCGGAGGTAGTGGTACGGACTGCGTACACTCTTCCCTCCCTAGACCCCATTGTGTGGGAATACACTGGGTATGTTGTTGTTGTTGTTATTATTATGCTCATTTATTTTATTTAGAACGTCATTAGCTTATATGCTAAATTAATGTTTTTCACTTTTTTTTTGTCTAAAACTAATATTTATTTTATCTAAACAAAATTTACTATATACATTAAAAAATAAAAATAAAAATCATGATTTTAAAGAAGTAAAGAAAAATAAATATTAGTAATAGAGTAAGGGTAAAGTAGGCATTTAAAAAAGATAAATAGGATAAAGGGGGGAGAATGACTATTGTTCAAAGTTGAGGGGGGAGTTTGATTTTTAAACCAAAGTTGGGGAGGGTAAATGATTTTCACCCAATAAAAATTAAAAAATTACTGTCATATGGTATATGTAAAATGTAAAGTATAAGGAAAATGTATTTCATTTATGGTGTGTTTGGTATGAAGGAAAATGTTTTCCTAGAAAATATTGTCATGGAAAACAAGTTGGTTTTTTTTTTACTTATTTTTTCATGTTTGGTTGGTGAGTGGAAAACATTTTCCAGAAAATATTTTCTAGTGTTTGGTTGGTGAATGAAAAATATTTTCCAGAAAATATCTTTTAGTGTTTGGCTAGAGAGTAAAAAATGCTTTTTAGAAAAATAGTTTCTGAACCGGGAATCAACCCCTACGATCGATCCTGGACCCGACCCCGACACTCAAATCAGGACCCGATTTAGACACCCGACCCAAGACCCGACCCTGAATCCAGACCTGGTAATCAAATTCGAAAACCAAATCGAGACCCGACCCCGAGACCCAACCCGAAACCCGACCCCAACATCCAATCGGGACTCAATTCCGACACCAAACCCTGACTTCAGACCCGGTAACCCACCCCGATAGACGAATAGGGACCCGACCCTAACATCTGACCTTGACTCCAAACCCGATAATCGACCCTGACAGCTGAACTGGGACCCCAGACCTGAAACCTGACTCTAACACCTAACACGAGACCTGACCCTGACTTTCGACCAGGAATCTGACCCCGACACCCGGCCTCGACACCCACCCGAACACCCGAACCAGGACCCTACCCTGACACTCGATTCGAAAACTGACCTCGACACCCGAATCGGGACCTGACCCTAATTCACGAATCGGGACCCATCTCCTAACCCCGTCACCCGATCTCGACTTCTGATCCGAGACCTGACCCCAACTCCAGACCCGAGATCCAACCCCAACTCTTAACCCGAGACCCGACCTCGACTCCAGACCCGAGATCCAACCCCGACTCTTAACCCAAGATCCGACCCCTACTCTCGACCCCAGATCCAACCTGAAACCCTGGATCGGATCCAACACCCGACCCGAGACATGACCCAGACTACCGACCCGAGATCCGTGACCCGACCCCAATCTCCGACCAAAGACATGACCTCGACTCCCCACCGGAGACCCGACCTCGATATCCTATCTGAAACTTGACCCTGGTTCCCAAATTGAGACCTAACCCCAACTCCCGACCCGAGATACTACCCCAAATCCCAACCCCAATTCACTATTCGAGACATGACCTCGGCACCCGACCTGAGATCCGACGCTGACACCTGACCCTAACCCCCAACCCCCAACCCGAGACCTGAAGCACAGACCCAATATCGAGACCCGACCCCAACACACGACCCGAGATCTGACCCCAAACTCGGGACCCATTCTTGGGACCATACCCCAACACCCGACCCGAGGCACCACCCCAACTCTCGAACCGCGATCCGACCCCGACTCCCCACCCGACCAGAGACCCGAGACCCAACCTTGATTCCTGACTTAAGATCGAACCCCGACTCCAACCCGGGACCCGACCCGAGACACAACCTATACTCCCGCCCCGAGACCCGACCCTGACTCCTAATCCGTGACACGAACCCAGACCCGAGACCAACCTCTACTCCCGACCAGATACCCGAACCCTAGGCCCGACCTCAACTCCCTACTCGAGACTCGACCCCGATACCTGACCCCATCCCAACCTGAGACCCTACCCCGACTCCCAATCCGGGACCCGACCTTGGCACCTGACTCGAGACCCAACCTCGATTCCTGACATGCAACCCTGATTCTGACTCGAGACCCGAGACCCACCTGCGACCCCACCCCAAATCTCGACCCTAGACACGGGACCCGACCTCGACTCCCGACCTAGCACCCGACCCACGATCCGACCCCTACTCCCGTCCTGAGACCCGACCCCAACTCCCGTCCTGAGGCCCGACCCCAACTCCCGACCCCAACTCCTGAGTCGAGAATCGAAAGTCAGTGGCGGGAGTTAGATCCCGGATTAGTCAGGAATCAGTACCCGAGACTTGGGTTAGGGTGAAAAGTTGAAGTGTGAGGTTGAAAGAGAGTTTTGAAATATGTTTTCCTTACTTTTTGAAGGAAAGTCATTTTCCTTAAATTTAAGGAAAATAAGTTCATTTGAAAAATATTTTAGTCAACTAAACATGAGAAAATTGAAAAACATATTCTGAAAAATATTTTCCTTCATACCAAACACACTCTTATACTTACTCCCTTTTTTTTCTTCCTGTGGTATGTATTGGTTTTTACATGATTCTTGGAGTAGAAAAAGTATTTACCTGTATACATTTACAAAATTTGAACTTTGGAAAAAATACAATAGCACAATTTTGAAGATTGGATACCTGCGGGGTATACAATATTATTGCATCACCATGTTGCATATTATCAAAGTATATCAATATGGAATTTATAGTCAAAAGTATACAATGTGCATACTTATTTGACAAATTTCTTAAATAAGTATGAAGTGTAATTTTTTTTTTTTAAAAATAATTATGTTTATGTAATTATTTTTAATTGCGTGGGCTTTGGCGTTAATTTTCCTTGTATATATGTATACATGTGTGTTCATCATTTCTTTAATTTCTAATTAGGAGTTTATTTTTCGTTTTACAATTTCTCTACTTAATTATAAGAGTGTGTTAAATTATAACTAATGGATTAGTGTATGATTAAAAAAAATTAAAATTATTAACTAATAGAAAAAGATATGAAAAAAAAAGAACTACAAAGTTAAAATGGGTTCGTTTGCTCTGAAAGCGCTCCCAGTGCATGTGCTATCATGCGCCAGCCATGGGCAGGAAGCCAAAGAACTCGAACCTTGCTGAATCAAGCACACTAGGAGCTCCATTGAAGGTCACACGACCTGTTAATGGGGGAAAGACGCAGGGTGGTGACTCGAGTGCTACTGCAGGAACAATTAAGTCAGTGCAAAGTAATCAGTTGAGAGATATTAGTCCACCACCAAAGGTGGGCAGTCCTTCTAGGGTAACTACTTCGGCGAAGGACAAACTACAAAAATGGACAGAGGTCATCTCAGGATGAAAATCGCAACGTTCATGGGCAGACGAGGTGGAGCAGGAGTTGCATACTAACTCTACTATACGATGCAAAGAGGCAGCCATGAAGGTAAAGTCCATTTGGGAGAATTTTGATAATTTGAAAATTGTGAATACGGGTTTTAAGTTGGAGTACATGAATCCAGAATGTTGTGGTAATCAACTAATTGGAGAAATTAATTTGGGGGACATTAGTTTTGAAATTGAGTATTGGCAAAATGCGATTGTATACTACGTGTTGGGTGCTCATCCACCCTTCATAGTTCTGAATGGTTTTATCAAACCATGTGGGGAAAGTTTGGAATCAATAAAGTTACAATGATGAGAAATGGGATTATTATGGTGAGGTTTGATAGTGAGGAAGGAAAAATGGAGGTGTTACAGGGGGGTATCTATTATTTCAACAATAAATTGGTGATAGTTGAAGCTTGGACCCCGAAAATGGAGTTCTCTAAAGAGGAATTGCTCATTGTTCCAATATGGATCAAGTTACCAGGACTTGATTTCAAGTATTGGAGTGCAAGGGGATGAGTAAGATAGGGATCTTAGTAGGGAAGCCATTACTGGTAGATAAGCAGACTGAGAAGAAGCTGGGCATAAGCTATGCTAGACTGTTAGTTGAAGTGAATGTGAGGAAGAAGCTGCCTGATGAGATGATGTTTAGAAATGAAAAAGGAGTTGTGCTTACACAGTTAGTGACTTATGACTGGATACCTTCATTATGTGATCACTGCAACAAATATGGACATGATAAAGAGAATTATAGGAAATTGCATCCACCTAAGAAACCTGAACCTGAGATTCCGCAGGAGTGCAAGAAGCCGGTCAATCCACAAGAAGATAAGGGTAAGGGGAAATTACAGGAACAAAATAGGAAGCAAGGTGGATATATTAGAAGAACTCAACAGGAAAGGGTACACGCAGGTGCTCCTACCATCTGTACAACAAATTCTTTTCAGTCTTTGACTATAAGAGAGGATTATGAGCAGGTGTCAAACGTGAGGAAGGAGGGTGACACAGAACCAAGCCCTCTAGGGAATGGTTAATCTTATCTGATGGAATATTAGAGGCCTTAATGGCCTCAGTAAATAGAGAAAATGTCTTACCTTTGTAACCAGCTTGATGTAGATTTGGTTGGACTTTTGGAGACAAAAATAAAGCAAAAAAGTGTAGATAGGGTTGCTGTAAACATGTTTGGGGGTTGGAAGTGCCTCTCTAACCATCAATCCTATTATAATGGGAGAATTTTGGTGGTACGGAAGGAGGATGTTTGTGAAGTGACTGTCTATAGTGAGATTTACAAAGCTGTAACATGCTTGATCAAGTACTTTCCATTGCAAAAAGAATTTTATAACACTTTTGTTTATGCTCACAATGGAAGGAAAGAGAGGAAACTGCTATGGGATTACTTGACTCAGGTGGGATCTGGTATGAATAAACCATGGATAGTATTAGGTGATTTTAACAATGTCTTGCATAGCTCTGATAGAATTTGTGGAAATCAGGTCACTCTAGAAGAGGTGAATGATTTTCAAGAATGCTTGGACACTTGTATGTTGGAGAAAATGGAGAGTAATGGTAATACTTATACTTGGAATGACATAGGTGCTACTAGTAGAGTTTTCTCAAAAATAAACTGGTTCGTTATCAATAGAGAGTGGGTGGATGAAACACTTGATTGTGGAACTACTTTCATGAATGAGGGGGTGAGTGATCATAGTCCACTATATGTTAGAACTGTGGATGTGGATCCAAGACAGAGGTCTGCTTTCAAATACTGCAATATGTGGAGCTCTCATGCACAATTCAAGACCATAACCCAAAGATGTTGGCACAAACAAATACAAGGATGCCATATGTATCAAGTAACTCAGAAATTGAAGATGCTGAAGCCTGAATTAAGGAAGTTTCATACTAACCACTTCAGTAATATGTTAGAGGAGGTACAAACACTTAGAGTGAAATTGCAAGAGGTGTAAGACCAGCTGTAGTTAGACCCTTTAAATAGGCAAAAAGAACAGGAGGAGATGGAAATAGGAAAAATTTAAGAGGGTGATTTACCTGATAGAAATGCTGATGGTGCAAAGAAGTAAAGCAACATGGTTAAAGTTAATAGATGATAGCACTTAGTATTTTCATTCTATACTCAGGTAGAAAAGGCTCCAACAAACTATTACACATTTGCAGGATGAGACAATGTAGATGCATATTAAGCCTGATCAAATTGCTGCTATTTTTATCAGGTATTTTTCTCAACTATTAGGGGATAAAGGTTCTGGAACAAGGCAGAAAGCCTCAACTATTTTCTTGAAAAATGGGAATATTTTGACTGTAGATCACTAGGTGAAATTACTTGAACCTTTTACTAGAAAAGAGGTAAAAACTACTATGTTCAACATCAAAGTTACAAAACGTTCAGGGCCTGATGTGTATAGTAGTGGTTTCTATAGAGATACTTGGGATATAATGGGGGAGGATGTTACTAATACAGTTTTAGAATTTATGAAAACTGGAAAACTGTTGGGATAAATAAATGCAACAACATTGATTCCTAAAGTTAAGATGCCTCATGTGTCATGGACTTACGACCCTTTTGACGCTTAAAACTGTAAATATTTGCAAGTATGGGGTATTTCTATGTGGATATAATATATTTTTGGGTATTTGTAGGTTAAACAGGTCCGGAGAAGGAAAGTGCTGAATTTTGGACAAAAAGTGCATCAGACAAACCAATTCTATGACCTTGAGATCTGACCGCGGTCGTACCAAGTTATTGTAGCATGAACCAGAGAATAAACTCCCAGGTGGCAAACAAACGATAGTTCCCACGATCGTACAATGATCTTACGATCGTATAATCTAATCATGGGAAGAGGACCTGGAAATAAGGTTACAGATATTAAGTGAAGGAAATCAAATGAGTGCCTTCCACGACGGTACCTCAAATTCATGATCGTACTAAGGTGTCATGGGAAAAAGGTGCAGCTTTGAAGTGTGCAAAATTTAAAGTGCACGGGGATCAGACGATTACATTATACGGTCGTACCTAGAAGCCATGAGCTCATACTAAGCGTAGTACCAACCATGGTTTGTGATATGAAAAAGTCCATGTCGAACCTACCAACACCAAGAACGTTCATGGAATTAAACCACGATTGTACCTTCCTTTTGTCCGAAGTGACCAACTTAGCAGATCCTGTTATGTTTAGGATAGGTTTTATTTTGTCTATAAATACTCTTATTTAGTCTTTTATATCCGTTTATGTTCTATTACATTATTGCAAGGTTCTAAGGCATATTTTTGGTCATGGAATTACATACATTGATTTTTAGGGTTTTAATTCAAAGTGAGATTTTGGAGTTTTTCATCTTGTTATTGTAAGTTCGTGATTATGCTTTCTTATCAAAATTCTTCTTGTGTTCTTACAATTATGAGTAGCTAAACACCACAACTAGGGTTGTGGGAACCATGATGAATTAACAAAGCAGGCTAAGTGAATGGTAATTCTAGATCGATGTGCATGTATGTATTGATATTTTCTTCGTTTTGATTGACTTCTAATGGGTGCATAATTATAGGTTCACCTGAATTCTAGACTTTCTCGAGAGAGAAGTAGATATTAGAAAAAGAAAATAACAACAGAGATTTGGATCTATCAACCTTCATCTAATAACTTTAGCCTTAGCAGGGAGAGTTAATCTGAAATCAAGTACAAGGGTTAGAAGTAGAACACTTAGAGACTGAGAGGAGAAGAGTGATATTCATCTAATCAAGGTCGAGAGACATTTAGATGAACCTATCTTGTTAGATTATTCATGCAGTGCATCAGAATAGATTGCTAGCATGGAGATCCTGTGTAGTTACGAAGTCATGGGGAACACAGTCTTAGTGCCTCTCATACTCTAATTATAAATCTAAAGGAATCACCAATTGTTATTACTACTTTACTAAACCCCCCACTTTTATTGGAAATTATTGTTGATTACCTAGACATACACTTTGATTGATATTTTGATCTATTCCTTATGTGATTGACCCTAATCTAGTTGGATTCTATATTTAATTAACGACCATTTTATACTTTGTATAGCAGTGTAATTTGGGAGACATCAAATTTTAGCGCCTTTTTTTGGGAATACAGTTATGAAATTGATTAATTAAGTTTGTTGGGTTGTTGGTTTCTGTTTTCTGATTTACTTTTCTATTGTTTCTAGGGCGTACGTCAGTGTATGCCCAATATAAAGAGTCAAGAAAATCCCCTGATTCCAATTGATACAGAACTTGAGAGAACTCTAAGAGCTAATCAAAGAATGGTTAACGAAGGAGTTCATAATCAAGAAGCCCTTCTTAAGGGCATTCATGATGAAGCGACAATCTTGAATTATCCAGTACATCAGCATGATGGTCAGGAGAGCACAAAATAGATCTCTTCTCAATTAATGGCTCAGGAGAATACTGGACAAGAAGCTGCTAGACGGGTAGCTAAGGAAGAAAGGGCTAGACAAGATGAAGCAAATCGTCTAGCTGCACTTGATGAGAGGGAGAGGCAAAGAAGGCATATGGGGAAACAACCTCTACAACAGTATCTCCCCCACTATGAGGATCTGGAAGAAGATTTAGATTATTTGGAGCTGGTTGAAATAAGTGCTATTATTCCACCGAAATTGCCTCCAGGAAATAAGTTTGACATCACTAGTGCTATGATCCATTTGCTGAACTTGAAGAGGGTGTTCTCAGGCCTTCCTACTGATGACACAAATATGCATTTAATGAACTTTGTGGGGATTTGCACTTCTTATAATCTTCCTGGAGTAACCCAAGAGGTGATTAGACTGAGTCTCTTTCCCTTTTATCTAGTGGGAGAGGCCACACTATGGTTGGCATAGTTACCACATGGATTGATCACTACTTGGAATGAGTCCAGGACTCAGTTCTTGGATAAATTTTTTCCACCTTTTAGAATGTTGCAGTTAAAAGATGAGATTTATAACTTCAGGTAGTTATATTCGAAGTCATTATATGAGACTTGGTTGAGGTTTAAGAAGATGCTGCATAATGTTCCAAATCACGGGATGACTGGTAGAAACTTGCTTGAGATTTTCTACAGAGCTTAGAATTCTAGCACCAAGGCTGTAGCAGACACTATCATTGGTGGGGCATTCATGAGTCTACATTGGAAGAAAATTTCTGAGATTCTAGATCGGATCACAAAAACCAATTGAGGCTGGCATACTCGAGATCCAGACAAACCCACAGACACTTATACAATTGGAGCATCCACAGAGCAGAGAGCATTAGATGAGTCAATAGCTCTAGAGGTAGCACAACTGAGGACTGAGATTGGGTTGCTTACCAAGCAATTTATAGTAGCAGGAGCAAAAAAAGTGAATGCGTTTGGTTCTCAAGGTAAGGCACCTAGGTTTGAAAATTTGAATTCTGAGAAGGAGGTGAAATTTCTAGAAGAGAGGTGACTGGTTTTCGATCCAAGGTCTAAGGGTCTAACCAAGATACTTGGAATTTTAGGCAAATGAATCAAGGTCAGAACTACTATGGAGATAACATTTATAATAAGTTTGAGTATAGAGATAGGAGTAGGAACCCAGATGGTGATTGGAGGAGAAAGGATGACTACAAGGATAATAGTGGCCTTATGTTCTACCTGGGAATCGTGATGCTGGTTCAAGCAATTTAAGAATGTAAGACATCCTTGAAAAGGTTGTGAAAAAGGTAGAGAAAATAGAAGACTGACTTAAGGAGATTAGGGCGAATATTTTGGGAATGAGCCAGAAGGTTGAATCACATACTACTGCCATAAAACATCTTGAGCAACAGTTTGGTTAGATGTCCTCTACATTAAGTCAACGTCAATAAGGCATACTTTCGAGCAACACCATCTAAAATCTTAAAAATAATGGTCATTACTTGGCTATTACTACTAGGAGTGGTAAGATGACTACTGATCCACCTATGCCCATAATTGTCAAAAATGAGGTAGAACCGATGATCATCGATGATGAGAAAGTTATCGAATCTGACGACTTGGTGGTGGATAAGAATGCACCTGAAAATCCTCTAGTACAGGAACATGAGGCCAAGGAAAAAAAGGGGAAGGACAAGGAGGTACCGAAGTATTGACTCTCGTTCTACGACCTCCTTCTCTTTTTCTGCAAAGACTGAAGAAAAAAGTTGAAGAGGGAAAGTACCAAAAGTTTATCTCTATTCTAAAGGAGTTGTCAGTGAATATCCCTCTAGTTGAAGCTCTTGAGAAAATTTCAGGTTACGTAAAGTTTATGAAATATTTGGTAACTAAAAAGAAGACTATAAGCTTTGAGCCGGTTGACAATGTGAACCATTGTAGTGCAATCTTCTCTCGATCATTGGTTGAGAAAAAGAAAGATCCTGGAGCATTCACAATCCCATACACTATTGGGTCTTTTAACTTCGCAAAATCTTTGTGTGATTTGGGTGCTAGCATTAAGTTAATGCTACTAGCAGTTTATAGACAGTTGGGGTTGGGGTCGCCCAAACTGACTTTGATGAGACTTCTCATGGCATACCACACTGTGAAGAAGGCCGTAGGAATCTTGTGTGATATTTTGGTGAGGGTTGAATCCTTTATATTTCTAGCTGACTTCATCATCCTTGACTGTGAGGTTGACTTTGAGGTTTCGATTATTTTGGGGAGTCCATTCCTTGCGACTGGACGTGTATTGGTTGATATGGAGACTGGACAGATGAAGTTTTGATTGAATAAAGAATATATTACCTTTAACGTATGCCAATCTATAAAGCAACCCAAGGATATATGTGTGATTTTGGTGATTGATATAGTCGATGAGGATGCATTAGTAGTTCCTATTGAGGAGAGGCTTGGAGTCGAGGTCCTTGAAGTGACCATTATGAATTTTGAGGGTGATGATATTGAGAGTTGTGATGAGATGGTGAGTGCACTTGATGGTAGAGGTTCATACAGTTATGCATTAAAAAAGTTGGATCTTGATTTAAAGAACAGAGTTACCCAGCCAGCTAGGCCTTCTTTTGAGAAGCCTCAGTCTTGGAGCTTAAATCTATCCCATCTCGTCTTCGTTATGCATTTTTGGGAGCCAATAATACCTTGTCAGTCATTATTGTAGCTGATTTAGTGGATTGGCAAGTTGAGGCTTTGGTGTCTGTTTTGAAGTGGTTCAAGAGAACCATTAGATGGTCCATTGCTAACATCATTGAGATTCTGGCTAGAATTTACTCACACAAAACCCAACTTGAGCCTAATTGTATGTCAAGTATTGAGCATCAACGAAGATTGAATCCTCCAATGTAAGAGGTGGTGAAGAAGGAAATTATCAAGTGGTTGGATGCAGGGGTGGTTTATCTTATTGCAGACAACAAATGGGTGAGTTCGATCCAATGTGTGTTGAAAAAGGGTGGAATCACTATAGTTTCAAATGAGAAGAATGATCTTATTCCTATGAGGCCAGTTGCTGGTTGGCGTGTTTGCATGGATTATAGGAAACTGAATGTGTAGACTGAAAAATATCACTTTTCGATGCCTTTCATGGATGAAATGTTAGACTGTCTTACTGGTAGAGGATGGTAATTTTTTTGACAGTTATTTTGGTTACAATCAGATTTCTATTACTCCTGAGGCCAAGAGAAAACCACTTTCACTTGCTCATATGGGACTTTCGCATTTAAGAGAATGCCTTTTGGTCTATGTAATGCACCAGAAACCTTTCAGCGTTGCATAATGTCTATCTTTTCTTATATGGTTGAGCACACCATTGAGGTGTTTATGGATGACTTCTCAGTTGTTGGTTATTCATTTAAAGATTGTTTGGCACATCTTGATAGTGTTTAGAGAAGATGCAAGGGTTGTAACTTAGTGCTAAACTGGGAAAAGTGCTATTTCATGGTCAAGGAAGGAATAGTGCTTGGTCACAAGATTTTAAAGAAGGCGATTGAAGTTGACAAGGCAAAGATTGAGGTAATTGAGAAATTGCCTCCACCAATTTATGTGAAGGGTATTCATAGATTTTTGGGGCATGCGGGATTTTACCGAAGATTCATCAAGGACTTTTCTAAAATTGCCTACCCTTTGTGTAAATTATTGGAGAAGGAGGTGAAGTTTGTGTTTGATAATGCATGTCTGAAGACGTTTGAGTGCTTGAAAGAGAAGTTTATTTCAACCCCTATTATTGTGTCTTCTGTCTGGTCCATGCCATTCGAGGTTATGTGTGATTCTAGTGGCGTGGCGGTAGGTTCAGTCCTATGCCAAAGGCGAGAGAAGATCTTACATCCAATCTATTATGCTAGCAAAACGCTTAACCCTGCTCAGAAAAATTATACTATGATCGAACAAGAATTGCTTGCTGTGGTGTTCGCGTTTGAGAAATTTGAATCTTATCTACTTGGAATGAAAGTGATTGTGCATATTAACCACGTAGCTCTTAGGTACCTTATGGTGAAGAAGGATACAAAGCCAAGGTGATTTGTTGGGTCCTTTTATTACAGAAATTTGACTTTGAGATTAAGGACCGTAAGGGTACTAAGAATCAAGTGTCTGACTACTTATCGCTCTTTGAAGAAGAGGCCATGCTAAAACTGTAAGATGAGCTTAAGATTTATGATACTTTTTCGGACAAGCAGGTATTAGCCGCATCTCAAGATTTGATTATGTGGTTTGCAGACTTCACAAATTATTTAGTTAGTGATGTGGTTCCTGAAGACCTATTCTTTCAGCAATGTAAAAGTTCATGCACGATGTAAGTAAGTTCTTTTGGGATAAGCTATACTTGTTCCAGATTTGTATAGGTGGAGTGATTCGAAGATGTGTTCCTGAGGTTGAGATGATGAGTATCATATAGGCATATCACTCGTCACCAGTTGGGGGTCATAATAGTGGTGCTCAAACTGCACATAAGATCTTGCAATGTGAATACTATTAGCCCACTATTTACAAAGATGCACATGATTTTGCACGAGCTTGTGACCAATGCCAGAGACCAGGAAACATCTCGCAAGGGCAAAAACTTCCAATGACCACTGTTCGATGTATCAGGTATTGACTTCATGGGTCCCTTTGTGAGTTCACATGGTATGAAGTATATTTTGGTGGCTGTTGACTATGTTTGGAAGTGGTGGAGGAGGTTGCGCTTCCAAACAATGAAGGGAAGAGTGTCACAATATTCTTGAGAAAGAACATATTTTCCAGATTCGGTACACCAATGGCTATCATTAGTGATAAAGGCTCGCACTTTTGGAATCACCTATTCAAAGCCTTGCTTGAGAAATATGGTGTGAAATATAAGGTGGCGACACCTTACCATCCTCAGACAAGTGGGCAGGTTGAGGTCTCCAATCGTGAGATCAAGTCCATTTTGGCAAAAACCGTGAATGCCAATAGGACAGATTGAATTAGAAAGTTGCATAATATATTATGGGCTTATTGGACAGCATTCAAGACCCCTATTGGTGTGTGTCTATATCAGCTTGTGTATGGAAAAGCATTCCACTTACCTGTCGAACTTGAACATAAGGAATTATGTGCACTGAAGAGGTTAAATTTGGAGTGGAGTGATGCGACGAAGTTGAGACTAGAATAGTTGAATGATATGGATGAATTTCATTTCCAAGTTTATGAGAGCTCAGCCTTGTACATCGAAAAAATGAAATTGTGCCATGACTTGGTCTTGTTTAATAATTCGTGGCTTCTCTTGTTTCCTGGCAAGTTGAGGTCCAAATGTTCTTGACCATTCACCGTGATAAAGGTATTTCCTCATAGGGAAATTGAGCTGTAAATGCATGATGGTGTTCAGTTCAAGGCGAATGGTCAGTGTGTGAAACACCACGTTGGAACCATAGAAGAGGTTAAATTAATTAAGGAGTTCACCCTTGACGAAGTTTGAGTAATCAAGAGAGCTACGTCGTGCTGCGATGTTAAATCAAGCGCTTCATAGGAGGAAACCCATGGTCTAGTTAGTAAAGTCTGAGTAACCAACCTAGCCATATCGTGCCGCAATGTTAAATCAAGCGCAACTTGGGAAATAACCTAAGGATTTTGTAGTTTTTACTTTATAGGGTAATATGTGTTACTTGTGCAGGGACTATGTAAAGAAGAAATCAAGGAACAAAATCCTGTACTGAACCCACAAAAGGGTTGTACGACTGTGGGAAGATCTCATGATCGTAGGTTCAATCATTTGCATGAAGTCCAGAGGGATGTGTTTCAGGAGTAATCCTACGATTGGTCACCATTATCGTACTTAGATGTCACGATCGTGGTACCAATCGTCTGATCAAACTCCTGAAAACCAACATGTAGGTAATCGAACCTATGATTTTAAGAAACAATCGTGGCTACATACCACGATCATCCTTAAGACTCGTAGTTTATAGGTAAGTTTTCTAATACCTCCTACTACGAGCACATACCACGATCATGGTTTGATTACACGATCATGGGTACGAGTCATCTGTTGGGTCCAATTATTTAAATATAACCCGATCTGACTCTACCCAACTTGACTCAGTTTTTAATTTGTTAAACCCTACACCCTTGACCCGATACTCCTTCTTCTTCATTCAAACAAAATTTCACCCTCTTGTGCTCTAGTAAAAGGCAAAAAATCCGCGAGATTCTCCTATGTTTGGTGCGATTACACCTGCTTCCTCACGATTTTGAACAAGTCTTCAACTTAAGTTCATTGCAAAGTAAGTACTATCCACACCTATGGTTAATTTTTGATATAATTGTGGAAAATAGGAGTAGGTTAATGACACCGATTTGAGTTAACAGGGAGTTAGGGCACCATTAAAATGGATTAATGCGCTGTGAGAGGTGTGTATGTAAATAAGTATAGAACAGGGGAAGTTTTAGTACCCGTTAGTTTAAATAGGGTCAAATTAGGGTCAAAGAGTTGAAGTTTGATAGATACCATGACAGTAGGTTATGTCGTGGTGGAGTGCCAGTTTTTCGCCTCGCAACAGTTCATCAAACGAGCACATCCCATGATTGTCCTATCTAGGTACGATCGTGGTATGTAATCGTCTGATGTGACAACTTCTCAGTACTTTTAGAGGAAACTTCCTATGATCGAAGGGCAATCGTACCTCATACCACGATTTTAGGAAGGGTCATCTATTTGAATAATTGCACCTAATTTTGATTTTTTTCTGAGACTAACTCTTGTCTGAAAAGGAACTATAGCACCAAAATCACTCAAGCTGATTTAAGAAGAGGCTCTCTGCAAGAATATTGCTTGGAAACAGGCACAAAAAATGTAACTTCGGCCTCATCTAATAAATCTGAGGAGTCCAGTAGGTCCGAGGTTGAGTATTCTGAGAGTGATTCAAGTGATCAACATACACCTCAGACCACTAGGGCCAATGCAAAAGAAATTGGGAAGGCCAAGGCCACTACATATACTGCCTTGGTGCTCGTGGCTACCCCGTGGAACTTTCCCAATCTGAAGAATAAGGTCACCACTCAAACCCAGATGAGGGTGTGCATGGAGATTATGTTGAGGAGCTCATCTTCTCGGAGGATGAGGAAGAGTCCAACCCCAAATCATCTAAGGGGTCTACTATAGATGTACCTCAAAGGGGTGTAGACCTGAGGTGGTGGAGTATGTCAAACTCCCAATACTAATACATAGATGGGGTTTCCTTGAACAACATAGGAAATAAGAAGAGGAGCATTCAGGAGGAGCTCTGTATTTTGCCCGAATCACTATAGAACGTCCTAGAGCTGAGTAGGGTATTTGACAAGTATGAGTTGGGGTGGATGATGAGATCACTCCAAAACTATAGCCTGAAGATGGTGAGGGATTTTTATGCCAATTATGTAGCGACGATCAATAATATGACTCCTTCTGGCAAAGACAAAGACTTGAGGTAGCATCTCCATTTGGACATGGTACTAGTACAGGGTAAGGAGATCAATATTTTTGTTAAAGCTATCTTTACAGCATTATTTAGGAACACCTTTGATCCAGTTGAAGAGACTCTAGAGTATGATTTTTGGATGATAGATTTGAGAAGGGTGAAGAAATTAACCATCGATGATAAATTTATGCACTATAAGTGGTTGGTGGACCATATTGCAGAAGCTGAGGATCAAGAGGTTTGGGTCAATGGGTCAGCTATATTCAAGCACACTCTGAAGTTCACTGCCAAGGCCTGGTAGTCTATCGTGAGGCATCTCATTACACTGACAGAGAATGATAATACTCTTGGTGTAGCTAATACTAGCCTAGTAGCAACATTTACGTATAAGTTGGAGCTGAACATTATACGAATCATTATGGAAAAGATTCAAGATAGAGTATTATAGTTCAACACCACACTACCATTCCCATGCCTGCTTACTCAGTTGATGCAAGATTCACAAGTGCAGGCTATCCCTGCAGTTCATAGATTTATCTGGCTGATAAAGAGCATGGATATTACTTTGATCAAGGACCTAAGGAGCCTAATGGCTCTATCTCGAGGCCCATTTCCAGATGTACCTATAAAAGATATGGAGGGAGGTGCTCCAGTTAGTGAGATACCTGCGTCTGAGGCCGGTGCTACTTCTTTCTTTACTTCATAGCCTATAGTAGCCTCGGGTACCATTTAGTCTGTGCCCACAGTCTACTCATTGATCCTGACTACTCTCCTAGAGCAACTCATAAAAAACTAGCAAATGCATAATGCCTAAATCAAAAATTTGGAGGTATGGGTGAAGCCCTACATGACTGATGAAATTAAAATGGCGATATGGGGTTTTCAGACCCATTTAGATAGATTTGAGAGACAAATGATGGCTATACTACCAGATATTCAGGCTTTTGACTTGACCGTAGTCACAAAGGATTTGGTCGACCTAAAAAATAGTTAAGGAGCTGATGGAGTAGATTGTGCAGGTTGTGCCACCTCCCCCTCCTCCGGTACCGTCTTTAGCAGACTTTGCTATAGATGTGGATACATTGGTACCAGTTTTATACACCCAAGCTCTGGTGGTTGGGGGTGATCACACAAATATGAAGGAGATGATCAATGATTTAAGAGAAAAGACAAGGAAGAAAGAAGAAAAGTAAAAAAAAGAAAAAGAAGGGAGACAGTGAGTGAGTAGACCTCCAAGGCATGCATTACAGAGGGTGTTTAGATCTCATCTACTGATGAGGTGGTTGTTCAAACTAGAGGAGGTGCAGAGGTTTCCCCCGTGACATCATTCAGTGCACTAGTCAATATCGGTGTCCACTTATCTGAGAGTGCCTCAGCCACAGCCGAGGCCATAAAAACTGAGAATATTAGAGGGGTCCCATATGCGTCCCTACCTAATCAGAGTAAGGCAGGCGTCTAGTATGCCATAGGTATGTCCCTAACTAGTTCTTAGATTTCAGATGTTTTGTGCAATGGGGACATTTTATGATTTCTACGTTTGGGGTGAGGGGTGTACTACAACCGAGGGTTTTTATTGCTGTGTTTATTTTCCCTTGGCTGCGCTGTCTAGTTAAAACCGGTATGTTTAGGTGTTTTTATTATGTTTTTGTGATGTTTCTGTGTAATGTGTGTAACTTAGGAGAACTTGGTGTAGTCAAAATAAAAGGTGCTTGCAAAACTGTTTTGAAGGATACCCGTCCAAAAACTTATTATGTTTTATGCTGTGTTATGTGCGTACCTGAATTGTGACCACTGTTTGGATCTTTTAATGGCATTAGAAGTATTAGCTTGATAACCATGTCCTAACTTGTATGAACTGGATAGGTAGTAACTGAACATATATCCATGAGACAAGTATGTGTAAGGTCTTACCTAGTTGGCGTGTGTGTGTGATCTAGAACTTGCCTGGTTAGTCTTGCTAAAGTCATATGATAGGAGGTTAGGAAAGGGTCATAGGCCATTCTTCAAATTACTACAGTAAAAGCCTAAAAAGCCTACCAACTAGACATGATTTCCCTTGATCCCACAATTTGAGCCTAAATGGACCTTTTTCCTTTGAACTAGCCTATTCACTTCTCAAACATTTACAATGAACCTGCTTTGGCCCTGGTCCCTCCTTGGACACTATGCACCTCAACTTAGGCAAATCGCCTAAGTTGAGGGTGGCTATCGTAGGGGTGTGTAACAATATTGGGTATGAAGAACAAGTTAGTAAAATGAAAAAGGATTCGAGTGCTAAAAAGTTTGAAAAGAAAAGAAAAAAAAGGGCAAAAAAGTAAAGTTGAAAAAAATAAAAAGAGAAGAAAAAAAGAAAAAAAGAGGAAGTTGTGAAAATAAAATCACATCCCGGGTCCGAAAAGTTGAAAGAAGGGAAAAAAATAAAGAAAGTAGGAAAGTTGAGTCAAAAGTAGTATAGTGATTACAAGACAATAAAAGTCCAGTAGTGATCCTAAACTGACTATCCAACAACTAAGACATAGAAAATAAGGGCAAGCCTATAGTATCAAATACATATTGCCTGACTTCTTTATGAGAGTGAGTGATTCTTTTCAATCGCGATCGTGATATATATGCATATACTGAGTGTTAGGGACTTTTTTGATGTAAGGGCATAGGGGTTGTATTGTAGGTTGCTGCTTGTTCGGGTAGTGTCATCGGTTTAAGTGCTGGGTTACTTGTTGCTAATGTAATGCCATTTATTGATCCCTTTGTGGTTTGGTGATTCATTTGTATACATACAACATATGTTTTGATGGTCTTGGGTGGGGGTAGGGTGGAGGGGGGGGGGTTGAGCATGTTTTTGGTAATGCATGCTGAAAATGAATTTGTATAAATTTGACTATCGTAGTACTCTTGGTTTTTCTCTTTGTTAAGCTTCGTGGCAGTTTAGTTGGTTTGTTTACTTGAGGACATGCAAACGGTCTAAGTTGAGGGTGTTTATGTTCCATGAATTTATGACACTTTCGATGCTTATTACTGTGAATATTTGCAAGTACGAGGGTATTTCTATGTGGATATAATGTGTTTTTGGGTATTTGCAGGTCAAACAGGTTCTGAGAAGGAAAGAGCTGAATTTTGGACAAAAAGTGCATCAGACGAACCAATTCCAAGATCTTGGGATCTGACCAAGGTCATACCAAGTGATCGTAGCATGAACCAGAGAATGAACTCCCAGGTGGCAAACAGACAGAAGTTCCCACGATCGTATAATGATCTTACAGACGTACAATCTGATCGTGTGAAAAGGACCTGGAAACAAGGTTGTAGATGTTAAGTGAAGGAAATTAGATGAGTACCTTCCACGACCGTACCTTAAAGTCACGATCATACCAAGGTGTCGTGGGAGGAAGGTGCAGATTTGAAGTGTGCAGAAGTTAAAGGGCAAAAGGATCAGACGATTACATTGTACTGTCTTACGTAGAAGCCACGAGCTAGTAATGAGCACTGTACCAGCCATGATCTACGAGATAAAAAAGTCCATGTCTAACCTACGAGCCCCAAGCATGATCGTGGAATCAAACCACGATTGTACCTTTTTTTTGTCTGAAGTGACCGACTTAGCAAATCTTGTTGTGTTAAGGATAGGTTTTATTTTATCTATAAATACTCTTATTCAATCTTTTGTATCAATTTATGTTCTATTACATTATTGTAAGGTTCTAAGACATATTCTTGGTCTTGGAATTACATACATTGATTTTTAGGGTTTTAATTCAAAGTGAGATTTTGGAGTTTTTTATCTTGTTATTGTAAGTTCATGATTATACTTTCTTATCAGAATTCTTCTTGTGTTCTTGCAATTATGAGTAGCTAAACACCACAACTAGGATTATGGGAACCATGATGAATAAATAAAGCAGGCTAAGTGCGTGGTAATTCTAGACCGGTGTGCATGCATGTATTGATATTTTGTCGGTCATGATTGCCTTCGAATGGGTGCACAACGTTAGAACATGCTTGAATTCTAGACTTGCTCGAGAGAGAAGTAGACAGTAGGAAAAGAAAATAACAACAGAGATTTAGAGCAATCAACCTTTATCTAATAACTTGAGCATTAGTATGGAGAGTTAATCTGAAATCAATTACAAGGGTTAGAAGTGGAACACTCAGATACCGAGAGGAGAAGAGTGATGTTCATCTAATCAAGGTCGAGAGACTTTTAGATGAACCTATCTTGTTTGATTTTGCATACAACCAGCTTGATGTAGATTTGGTTGGACTTTTGGAGACAAAAATAAATCAAAAAAGTGTAGATAGGGTTGCTGTAAACATGTTTGGGGGTTGGAAGTACTTCTTTAACCATCAATCCCATTATAATGGGACAATTTTGGTGGTATGGAAAGAGGATGTTTGTGAAGTGACTGTCTATAGTGAAATTGAAAAAGCTGTAACATGCTTGATCAAGTACTTTCCATTGCAAAAGGAATTTTATAACACTTTTGTTTATGCTCACAATGGAAGGAAAGAGAGGAAACTGCTATGGGATTACTTGACTCAGGTGGGATCTGGTATGAATAAACCATGGATAGTATTAGGTGATTTTAACAATGTCTTGCATAGCTCTGATAGAATTTGTGGAAATCAGGTCACTCTAGAAGAGGTGAATGATTTTCAAGAATGCTTGGACACTTGTATGTTGGAGAAAATGGAGAGTAATGGTAATACTTATACTTGGAATGACATAGGTGCTACTAGTAGAGTTTTCTCAAAAATAAACTGGTCCGTTATCAATAGAGAGTGGGTGGATGAAACACTTGATTGTGGAACTACTTTCATGAATGAGGGGGTGAGTGATCATAGTCCACTATATGTTAGAACTGTGGATGTGGATCCAAGACAGAGGTCTGCTTTCAAATACTGCAATATGTGGAGCTCTCATGCACAATTCAAGACCATAACCCAAAGATGTTGGCACAAACAAATACAAGGATGCCATATGTATCAAGTAACTCAGAAATTGAAGATGCTGAAGCCTGAATTAAGGAAGTTTCATACTAACCACTTCAGTAATATGTTAGAGGAGGTACAAACACTTAGAGTGAAATTGCAAGAGGTGTAAGACCAGCTGTAGTTAGACCCTTTAAATAGGCAAAAAGAACAGGAGGAGATGGAAATAGGAAAAATTTAAGAGGGTGATTTACCTGATAGAAATGCTGATGGTGCAAAGAAGTAAAGCAACATGGTTAAAGTTAATAGATGATAGCACTTAGTATTTTCATTCTATACTCAGGTAGAAAAGGCTCCAACAAACTATTACACATTTGCAGGATGAGACAATGTAGATGCATATTAAGCCTGATCAAATTGCTGCTATTTTTATCAGGTATTTTTCTCAACTATTAGGGGATAAAGGGTATGGAACAAGGTAGAAAGCCTCAACTATTTTCTTGAAGATTGGGAATATTTTGACTGTAGATCACTAGGTGAAATTACTTGAACCTTTTACTAGAAAGGAGGTAAAAATTACTATGTTCAGCATCAAAGTTACAAAGTGCAGGGCCTGATGGGTATAGTAGTGGTTTATATAGAGATACTTGGGATATAGTGGGGGAGGATGTTACTAATGCAGTTTTAGAATTTATGAAAACTGGAAAACTGTTGGGACAAATAAATGCAACAACATTGATTCCTAAAGTTAAGAGACCTGATATATCGTGAACTTACGACACTTTTGACGCTTAAAACTATGAATATTTTCAAGTATGGGGTATTTCTATGTGGATTTAATATGTTTTTGGGTATTTGTAGGTTAAACAGGTCCGGAGAAGGAAAGTCCTGAATTTTGGACAAAAAGTGCATCAGACAAACCAATTCTACGACCGTGAGATATGATTACGGTTGTACCAAATTATTGTAGCATGAGCCAGAGAATGAACTCCCAGGTGGCAAACAAATGAAAGTTCCCACGATCGTACAATGATCTTACGATTGTATAATCTGATCGTGGGAAGAGGACCTGAAAATAAGGTTACAGATATTAAGTGAAGGAAATCAGATGAGTGCCTTCCACGACGGTACCTCAAAGTCATGATCGTACTAAGGTGTCATGGGAAGAAGGTGCAGCTTTGAAGTGTGCAGAAGTTTAAGTGCAAGGGGATCAGACGATTACATTATACAGTCATACCTAGAAGCCATGAGCTCATACTAAGCATCGTACCAGCCATGATCTGTGAGATGAAAAAGTCCATGTCGAACCTACCAACACCAAGGACGATCTTCGAATTAAACCACGATTGTACCTTCCTTTTGTCCGAAGTGACCGACTAAGCAAATCCTGTTATGTTTGGGATAGGTTTTATTTTGTCTATAAATACTCTTATTTAGTCTTTTATATCAGTTTATGTTCTATTACATTATTGTAAGGTTCTAAGGTATATTTTTGGTCTTGGAATTACATACATTGATTTTTAGGGTTTTAATTCAAAGTAAGATTTTGGAGTTTTTCATCTTGTTATTGTAAGTTCGTGATTATGCTTTCTTATCAAAATTCTTCTTGTGTTCTTACAATTATGAGTAGCTAAACACCACAATTAGGGTTGTGGGAACCACGATGAATTAACAAAGCAGGCTAAGTGCATGGTAATTCTAGACCTATGTGCATGTATGTATTGATATTTTCTTCGTTATGATTGCCTTCTAATGAGTGCATAATTATAGAACTCACCTGAATTCTAGACTTGCTCGAGAGAGAAGTAGATATTAGAAAATGAAAATAACAACAAAGATTTGGGTCTATCAACCTTCATCTAATAACTTGAGCCTTAGCAGGGAGAGTTAATCTGAAATCAAGTACAAGGGTTAGAAGTAGAACACTTAGAGACTGAGAGGAGAAGAGTGATATTCATCTAATCAAGGTCGAGAGACATTTAGATGAACCTATCTTGTTAGATTATTCATGCAATGCATCAGAATAGATTGCTAGCATGGAGAGCCTGGACAGTTATAAATTCATGGGGAACACAGTCCTAGTGCCTCTCATACTTTGATTATAAATCCGAAGGTCACCAATTGTCATTACTACTTTACTAAACCCCTCCCCCCTCTTTTATTAGAAATTGTTGTTGATTGCCTAGACATACACTTTGATTGATATTTTCATTTATTCCCTGTGGGATCGACCCTAACTTAGTTGGGTTCTATATTTAATTAATGACCGCTTTATGCTTTTTATAGACGTGTAATTTGGTCGACATCAGGCCTGATCATGCTAGTCAATATAGACTTATTTCTTGCTGTAATGTGATTTATAAAGTAATCACAAAGTTGTTATGTGGTAGACTGAAGCAGGTTTTGCCCTATTTGGTTAACCAAACACAAGCTGCTTTTGCAGAAGGTAGATCTCTAGTGCATAATATCCTTTTTTGTCATGATTTACTGAGACACTATAAGAGGAAAACCACACCTAGATGCATGATGAAAATTGACTTAAGAAAGTCTTATGACATGGTGAGTTGAGATTTTTCGAAGGAAATATTACCTGGTTATGGGTTCCCACAATTTTTTTTTCAAATGTTGCTGGTGTGTATAACATCTACAAAGTTTTCCATCAAAGTCAATGGGAGTAGTTATGGCTATTTTTGAAGGAAAGCGGGGTATGAGACAAGGTGACCCCATTTTACCATTGATTTTTGTACTTGTTATGGAATACTTAACTAGAATATTGTCAAAGATGGGGACAACTTCCATACTTTAAGTTTCATCCAATGTGCAAGAAGCAGGTTCTTGATCATCTTTTATTTGCTGATGATCTGACGATCTTTGCAAAGGGCATATGGGTTAGTGCAAAGGATAGTGGAAGCTCTTCATCATTTCTCCAAAGTAACATGATTGATAGCCAATATTGATAAGTCAAGCATTTTATAGCCGGGGTCACAAATGCTATCTAGGAGAAACTGTTATCCTTAACTAGTTTTATTGCAGGTGAATTTTCTATTAGGTACTTAGGACTTCCACTTTCCCCAAGGAAATGGTCAAAACTGGAATGCAACCAACTTTGTCATAAAATTACTGAAAGAATCAGATTGATATCCAATAGACATTAATCTTATGCAGGGAAGTTATAAGTAATCACTTATATTCTATTTTCTATTTATAATTTCTGGGGTGTTGTCTTTGTTTTACCTCAAAGTGTGGTCAAAGAGATTGATAGGAGGTGTCGAGAGTACCTTTGGGTTAGCACATATAACAAGAAAAAACCTGCATTAGTGGCATGGTACAAGTTATATAGACCTAAACAACAGGGTGAACTGAACATAAAATGCTGCAAATATTGGAATGTGGCTTCAGTTGGGAAACAATTTGGTTGTTAATGGAGAAGAATGATATATTATGGGTGAAGTGGGATAATGAACTATATATGCAACATAATCATGATTTTTGGATGAGTGAAGCCTCTGAAAACTACAGTTGGTATTGGAAAACTCTTTATAAGCTGAAGCTGAAAATAAAAGAATGGTACAGAAATGGAAAGTCTTGCTTGAAAGGGAATGACGTGTGTTCAACGTCTTTGGGGTATGTGAACCTACTGGATAATGCACTTAAATTAGAGATTGCTGATTTGATATGGAACATAATTACTATTCATAAACACAAGTTTGTTAGTTGGCTTGCTGTTTTGGGTAGACTGCTTATAAAAGATAGTGCAAAAACTGGGTATAGGAGAAGGAAATATTGATTACAGTTTGTGTAGTGTTGCACCTCTAGAAAAATGCTGAGCACCTATCCTCTCACTGCTCATGGTACACAGAGGTATGGAAATCTATTCAAAATTGGCTGGACATCAGCTTACATTGCATGAGAGTGGAAGAGATGTTTAAGATGATTAAGCATAAGCATGGGACAAAAGGGAGAAAAGAAGTGGTTATTGCTACCTATGAAGAAACACTATACTATACATGGTTAGCCCGAAACCATAAAATTTTCAGGGAGCAGGTCATCAGTAGTAGTTTTGTAGTAAAATAGGCGAAGCAAATCATCAGGGAGAGACTTATGAGTGTAAAATCTGAGAGGAATACAAGGAACTACATAGCATTAGTTCAAAGAATTATAACTAGTTGATGATTAAGGTTCACTAATCTGGTACCTGCCTGTAGGTACCCTAGATTATGGATGCTCTTTAGGTGTATTTGTTTAGTTGTTGGTATAGTAATAGTTCATATTTTATTGCCAAAAAAAAGAAAAAGATATGGATTAGTGTATGATTAAAAAAATTAAAATCATCAATTAATAAAAAAGGATTCTCCATAGTATTCAATTGACGATCCCAAGAACATTAAAAAAAGAGTACATGTGTAAGATAACGCGTTAGCTCTTTTTGTAAATAAAATAGTAGTACTTTACTTCAATTAAACTTTTTTTTATTCTTTTTTTTTTTTTTTTTAATTTTATAAAAAGTTGGGGGTAGGAAAAGGGGAAATGAGAAGGGTGATGAGGCATAGTTACTACTGTACAATGCTTTATTTTGATGATTTGACAAACTTGCTGAGGGACCAGATGAGGAACTAGACACGCACCAGGCTGTCTTAAGGGGAACAGGGGAATCAAGATCTTAGGGGAAACAAGGGAACAAGTTGTATAATTAAAATTATAATCCTAGATGAACTGTCTCTCAGAGGGATCTTATTAACCGAATGAGGGACCAGGTACGCTCCAGGTCTATTCCCTACAAGCCAACTCTCACAGCTGTTCATAACTGTAAAAGTGCTGCCAACTGTGACAGAGCTACAGAAAAGCTGATGTGGTCCTTTCTCTTGTCCAATGGGAAAAGTTTAAGATATTTCCTCCTATTTTATCCATATATATACATCATTATTTGGGAGGAAAACCTAGCTTTTGCACAATTAATGATAGTCTCTCTTCACCTGCAAAGCCACCAAGGTGTCCAAAGAGAAAACGCTTCAACAACCAAGAGACCAGTTCGCTACAACTGAATATGTCTTTAGGTGTACATTGTTGAGTCTTTGTATTTGCTCTAACATTGTATATCTACTCCTCATTTTAAGAAGCTTGTGTATGCATTTTATTTTCACTCTTAACTTATGGATTTGAGTTGAGGGCTGGAGTTATCCATTGTAGTGTTGTGGACTAGAGTTAGCCATTATTGAGTTAACTAGAGTTAGTTGATGCTGTAGTCTACAATAGAGTTATTGTAGTAAGTATTATAATAGATTTATTAAAAGGAA
Source organism: Capsicum rhomboideum (assembly GCA_031232105.1). NCBI lineage: Eukaryota > Viridiplantae > Streptophyta > Magnoliopsida > Solanales > Solanaceae > Capsicum > Capsicum rhomboideum. Next base: position 19,968,901 of record CP124714.1, read on the forward strand.
AATACATTAAGATTTTAATTTCTAGGTTACAAGAGGTTGTAATCTTAAGTTGCTCGGTGTTTTAATGAAGTGGTTGAGAAATTCTACTAGGGTAGGTTACTCCCTTGAGCAAGGAGGTTTCCACATAAAACATCTTGTATTTTTTACTTTCAGTTCTTTACTTTTGTTCTTCAACTTCTGTTCTTAGTAGTAGAACTTGGTGAGGGACCATGTTCTCATTTCTGGGGTTTGAATCGTACATGCCTTTAATATTTTCTTCTTTTAGCTGAAGAAACAAGTAAGGGACTTGGTCCCTAGAAGTATGATGGACTCATACAAGCCATCAATTGGTATCAGAGCGGATTCTTTCTAAAAGATTAACATCTAGAAAGGATTTTTTTTAATGTCTGCTCAACCAAATTTGGAAGAAGGACAATCAATTACAAGACCACCCATGTTCAATGGACAATACTATTAGTGATGGAGGACAAGAATACATGATTTTATCATGGCTTAGGATTGTGAGTTCTGGGATTTCATTTGTGATGGTCACCATATTCCTTTAAAGATAGTAACAGAAGGTGATGTTACTAGATCTTTGCCAAAGACAAGGAAAGAATACAATGATGTTGATAGAAAGGCTATTGAGAAAAATTTCAAGGTTAAAAATCTCCTTATGTGTAGTATTGGACTTGATGAGTATACTCAGATTTCATATTGTGAGACCGCCAAAGAAATCTGGAAAGCCTTGCAAATGGATCATGAAGGTTCTCCTAAAAAGAAAAGTACAAGTAAGTATGCTAAAGGAAATGACTGATGTCCCAAGTTTGGGAAGCCTGGACACTTGATCAAAGAATGTCCTCTTCACAAGCAAGACTACAAGGGCCATAGCAAAAACCACCTGAGAAATTTCACAGAAGATACCTAGTCCCCGAGAAGTTCAAAAGAAGGGATGATGTTGACAATATTATGAATCAGACTTAAGCTGAATAGGGAGATACATTTAGAGAATCTGAAAGAGGAAATGATTAAGAAGATGCCTCTCTACTGGTTGTTGAAGATGAGCCCTCAAGCTTTGACTCATTATTTGCTCTCATGGCAAATTTAGATGAGGAAGAAGAAGAATAAGAACAAGACAAGGTAAGCCTTCTAAATGTTAATAAAAGTTTAAAGGATTACTCTCAAAGGAGTTAAGATCTCTTGCCAATGTACTGATTGGTGCCTTTCATGGTCTTGTTGATGAAAAAAAATCTCTAACTAATGAACTTAGAGTGTCTAAAGTATAAAGAGTCTCCTTATCCACTAAAATTTTTAAACTTGAAGAAGAGGTTGTAAGGGTGTCAGTTGAAAATTATAGGTTAATTGACAAGCTCAAGAAAAGTTCTAAAAGAAACTTTAAAGGAAAGGAGAAGGGGAGTGACATCTAGTTTGACCTTGAAGAAATGCTCAATAAGTTCAAGTTGGATCTCACTATTTTTCTTGACCAGAATAGAAAACTAGAGGAGGACCTGGTTCGGATCAAGGCTGATCTTGAAAAATTTCTTTGCTGGACAGCCTCCTTAGAGACTCTAGCTCATTTTACTAAAATGAGGCCCAATATCGGTGAAGGTCTGGGATTTCAAAGTCCTCAAAAATGTAAATCTCCCTACAATCCTCACAGTAAGTATATGTCCAATCCTGATAATTGGTTGTGTACTTGTTGTGGTCAAAATAGTCATTACAAAGATAGCTGTCAGGTCTTGACTTTTGCTGAAAGGAAGAATCTAAAGAATGTTGATACTAAAGTGGATTCAAAGGGACCTGGTACTAAAATGAAAAAGTCTGCTTTGCCATCTTAGACAAAAAGAAATCTCATTCACCCTTTCTTTCACTACAGGGGACCCAAGTTAATTTGGGTTCCTAAATCTAATCAATGATTGTGCTTACAGGGTGGAGTGAGGTGACAATAAAAAATGGTTTATGGATAGTGACTGTTAACCATATGATTGGAAGGATGGAAGATTTCCTCTCACTCAAAAGCTTTCCAAGGGGAAATGTTTTTTTGGTAAAGAAAAGAAAGGATACATTTTTGGCATGGAAAAATTTGAGAAGTCTCTTGCTCATGCCATCGAGAACATGTATTGTTATGAATAGTTGGTGGTGAAATACCTGGTTCGAGGTCTTACAAAAAAGAGCACAACTGGTTGGTCGAAAATTACCGACCACAGGTGGTCGATTTTGGAAAAGAAATTATTTATTTAATTTTTTTAATAGAAATCGACCACGGAAAAGCAATTAAAAAATAATTGATCAAAATCGACCAAGCGTGGTTGGTGATAGTTAAAAAAAAGAAAAATATTTAATATATTTTATATAAAACTTAAAATAAAAGAATTTAAAAAATATTTTGTGGTTCTTACTCGGCCACAAAGAACGCTTTGAAGAAGACATCCTTTATTATGGTCCTTTTGGAGTCTGTCTCTTTTTAGCTATTTGATCTTATCTAGTTTTTTTTAATTTTTAGTTATTTTGAGTCCATAGCAGTTTTTAGTACTTCTATCATTTCCTTCATTTGAGTATTGTAGAGTGCATATTTGAAAATGAATGGAAAAGATTCGCTTTTATTTAAAAATCTTTATTAATTTTGTTATATGTCTAAAAAAAAAAAACTCTCTGATTTGTTGTTTTTCGAACTACGCAGCGATCTGATTCATGTACCGACATGATACGTAGGCAATCCTACAACGGGTTCGATCAAAGCTTTTCAAAAAAATTTAAAAAATAACAAATATATATATATATATAGAAAAGAAATTGCGCCTAGATAAGCCGGGATGAAACATAAGGCCTCCCATATTAAGATGGGAAATGCATGTAGAGGCATAACATACGATGTGTTATATAATTTTAAATGTCCAACTCTCACCCATTTGCCACTTGTTAAGAAAAGGGTAAAATTTTGTAAGGTGGTTGGTTTGTGGTTACACTGGCATCTCATCCATACAATACCAGATCCAAAGGAAAGGGCAAGATGACACGCAAAGAGGGGATAGAGTTTGATAGCGAAGAAGACTAGAATCAGTTGATTCAACAAGATTTTGCATCTATAGAAGAGAATAAGTTATTGAAACAGCAGATGGCAGAAATGAATCAAGCCTGGATAAATGGGCAAGCTCCACCTTCCTCAATTCCTGAACTTTTGAACACGACTGTCCTAATTTCCACTCAAGCCCAAACTGATGATCCGTTTTAACCGCCAGGATTTGGCCTATATACTAATGTGCCTAGCACTGTTGGAACCTCCACTGTGTGCCCCCCAAATCCATCTCTCACAAATAACCCGCTCTTCATTCCCACAGTACCAACTACTATATATCCTCAACCAAAGTCGATACCAAAGTCTGCGGGTGAGCTACCTCGTGATCAATTCTATTCCACTGGAGTAACTTTTAAGGTCCCAGAATCCTCCAATCCTACTTATCTGCATAACTCCCCTATTGAGATCGAAAAGACGATGAAGAATGAGGAACAAGAGGAGATGGCTAAAAAAATGAGAAGTTTAGAGCATAGCATGAGGAACATGCAAGGACTAGGAGGGAACAAGATTGTTTCTTACAAAGATTTATGCATGTTCCTCGATGTCCACTTACCTCTAGGCTTCAAAACCCCAAAGTTTGACAAGTACGATGGCCATGGTGATCCTTTAGCTCATTTGAAAAGGTTTTGTAATCAACTAAGAGAAGTAGGGGGGAAAAAAGAGCTACTTATGGCTTATTTTGGAGAGAGTTTGACGGGGATAGCTTCAGAATGGTTCATCAATCAGGATATCTCTCGTTGGCATGTTTGGGATGACTTGTCTTGGGATTTTGTCCAATAACTTCAATACAATATTGACATAATTCCAGATCACAACACACTTGCCAACCTGAGGAAAAAGACTACTGAGGGCTTCCGCGAGTATGCTATTAGGTGGAGAGAGCAAGCTGCTAGAGTTAAGCCCTCAATCAAGGAGTCAGAGATGATTTATATTTTTCTCCAGGCACAGGAACCTGACTATTTCCATCATTTGCTTTCTGTTGTTGGAAAAACATTTGCTGAGGTTATTAAGGTTGGCCAAGTGGTGGAAAATGGAATTAAGTTCGGAAAGATTATAAGCCAAGCTGCTTTAAAAGCTATGACGCAGGCGATTCAAAATGGCTCGGGAGGTATTGGGGGAAAGAAAAGAAAGGAGGACGTGGCTACCATTGTGTCAGGGCCACGACAAACTCCAAGAGGTCCGCCTCACCAATACTCACAATATCAACCCCAGATATATACCCAAGACCCATATAACCACCCACAACACTATCCACTATATTCCATACCATCTCCTCACAATCCCATTTATAATGCACAACCATATGCCCAACCCCCTTCTTACCCGCAATGGCATGCACGAGCCCCTCAAAATCGACCTCCACTCCCATAAGTTTATCAAGGCCCTCCTAAACCTAATTTTTGACTTAGAGTAGAGTATAAAAGGGGTAAAATAGACAAAGATAATTTCACTCCTATTGGAGAATCGTATGCTAGCTTATTTCAAAGGTTGAGGGCCTTGAATGTTTTGAGCTCAATTGAAAGGAAAGTATCAAACCCTCCCCCCAAAAATATGGATTATTCTCGAAGATGTGCATATTGTTCCGATGCCCCAGGGTACAATACAGAGAAATGTTGGTTCTTGAAAAAAGCCATCCAAGAGTTGATTGATACACAACAAATTGTGGTGCAAAACTCGGATGCTCTAAACATCAATCAAAACCCTCTGCCAATTCATACTGAAACAAATATGCTTGAGTTGATACACGGAGGCGAAGAATCTATAATTTCCTACAAGCCTATCATTAAGATAAGAAGTGATGAGGAAAATACAACAAATGTGGTGGATTTAACAAAAAGAGTATCTTCAGGAGTGAACGAGATGCTCGTAAAGCCCAAACAGTCGAATACTCCCATGGTTATTGTGAAAGGAGCTGCAGAAAGCATTGGAGTAAGTCAGATTAACCCAAAGTTGATTGTTCCAAGAATACCCCCCAAGCCCCTCTTAATTGTGAAAGGATCTCTCACAACTCCTATTATTATTAAGCTAGTGTCACAACTTCTTATGGTTAACACCAACACAGTCCCTTGGAACTATAATCGCACGAGAATGACATATAAGGGAAAGGAAGTCTTTGAAGAAGTAGATGAAGTAGGGGGGTTAACCCATTCAGGGAGATGCTTTACCCAAGAAGAGTTAAGAAAAGTCAAAGATGGCCAGCGGTCAGTCAAAAAGCCAGTTACTGAAGAACAGGCTGAGGAATTATTAAAAAAGATGAAGTTGCCAGAATATTCTGTCGTGGAACAGTTGAGGAAAATGTCAGCCCAAATCTCTTTGTTGTCTTTTCTGATCCACTTAGAATAGCATTGCAAAGCTATAATAAAGATTTTGAATGAGGCACATATACCTAGTGAGATTACAGTAAATCAATTGGAGAGAATTATTGGAAGAATCTTTGAGGTAAATAGGGTCACCTTCTTGGATGATGAACTACCCATGGATGGTACGGGACATAATCACGGCCTCTATATTACTGTAAAATGTGAGCATTCCTATGTCACTCGAGTCTTGATTGATGGAGGATCTGGTGCTAATATTTGTCCTCTATCAACTTTGTAAAAATTAAATGTTAGTACAGAAAGGATCCGACCTAATAATGTTTGTGTCAGAGCTTTTGATGGAGCAAAAACCAATGCCATTGGTGAGACAGAGCTCGTATTGACAATAGGGCCTATTGATTTTACCATAGATTTCCAAGTCTTGAATATCGATGCTTCCTACAATCTGTTATTGGGGAGGCCTTGGGTTCATAGGTCTGGGGCAGTCCCATCCACATTGCATCAAATGATCAAGTTCAAACATGGCAGAAAAGAAATAGTCGTTCACGGAGAAGGGGGCTTGTCCATGTACAAAGAATCATCCATTTCCTTCATTGAGGCAGGAAATGTACATGGAGCGCTGATCTATCAGGATTTTGAGGTAGTGGTTGTTGAGCATATCCTCGAGGGGAATCTCATTCCAGGACCAGAATTGCCCTTTGCATCTGTCATAGTGGTGAATGAAATGTTAAGGTATGGTTTTGAACCAGGAAAAGGTCTAGGTATGTCTTTACAGGGCCGAACTCATCCAATATGCCCATGTGAGAACCTTGGTACCTTTGGTTTTGGGTATAAACCCACTTTTGACGATAGAAAGAAAGCTAAGAAACGGAAAAAAGAGTTATGGTCACTTGCCAAGCCGATACCGCCACTCAACCAGTCTTTCATCAGAACTAGTGCTATTGGGCCTTCCATGTTACCAGTCTTAGAGACAATGTTTGATGATGATACAGAGTTGATTGGCCTTTTCCAAAACATGTTTTTTGAGGCTGATATGGTTGAAATTGGGGAAGGAACCAGCAATGCAGACGTGCAATTTATTGGCCCTGATGTCCAACTCAACAATTGGGAGGCCACTCCTCTCCCCACTAAGAATGAGTCTTGGTAGTCTGTTTTGTTTTCCATTCTGTAATTTGAATTATTCCAGGGTTGTAATTCAGATCTCTATCTTATTTGTTTTTATGTTCAAACCCTCCTATCTTTATTTTCAATGAAATGCAGTTTCCCTCTTTCCTATTTTGAGTTTAATATTTACTTATTTATTTCCTATTGTATAGTTCCTTTTATGCTGATTCTAGTGATATGGCATGCATGTAGAATTTTTAACCAGATCTTAAAACTCAAACTAATCATGAAATAATGAATGAAGGAGTTGAGTATGATCTGGATGAAGCGTTTGAGGGAATAAGCAAGGATTTCGAATAGTTTGAGAATAAGTCCAACCCCAATATGAATGAAACGGAGTCAATCAATCTAGGAGATCATGAAAATATTTGGGAGACTAAGATAAGTGTACATGAGCAACCACAACAAAAGGAAGAAATAATCGAGGCCTTGCTTGATTATAAGGACATATTTGCTTGGTCTTATGATGATATGCCTGGTTTGAGCACTGATCTAGTAGTTCATAAGTTTCCAACAGATCCCTCCTTTCCTCCGGTCCAACAAAAGTTAAGGAAACTCAAAACTGACATGAGTGTAATAGTTAAAGAGGAAATCACAAAGCAACTTCAGGCTAAAGTCATTCGAGTTGTACAATATCCTACTTAGTTAGCCAATATCATCCCCGTCCCACAGAAAGATGGCAAAGTTCAAATGTGTGTTGATTATCGTGATCTAAATAAAGCAAGTCCAAAAGATGACTTTCCACTGCCCAACATCCATATTTTGCTAGAAAATTATGCCAAGCATGAACTTGCATCTTTTGTGGATTGTTACGCAGGGTACCATCAGTTCATCATGGACCATGAAGATGCAGAAAAGACATCCTTTATCATATCATGGGGGACATACTGTTATCGAGTCATCCCATTTGGGCTAAAGAATGCAGGAGAAACTTACATGAGGGCGATGACCACTATGTTTCATGAAATGATGCATAAAGGGATCGAAGTTTATGTGGATGATGTGATAATTAAGTCAAGAAAGTAGTCAGACCATGTCAAAGATCTGAGGAAATTCTTTGATAGGCTTCGCAGGTATAATCTCAAAATTAACCCTGCAAAATGCGTATTTGGGGTCCCATTTGAAAAACTTTTGGGGTTTATAGTCAGTCGGCGTGGTATCTAATTAGATCCTTCAAAAATAAGAGCCATTCAGGAATTACCTCCACCAAAGAACAAAACTGAGGTGATGAGCTTATTGGGAAGGTTGAATTATATCAGTAGATTCATTGCCCAACTCACAACAACATGCGAGCCCATCTTTAAATTATTGAAGAAGAAGGCTGTAGTTGAATGGATTGAAGAATGTCAAGAGGCGTTTGATAGAATCAAAAGGTACTTATTGAATCCACCTGTGTTGGTTCCACCTGAGCTGGGAAGGCCCTTGATATTGTATATGTCTGTTTTGGACAACTCTTTTGGCTGTGTATTAGGTCAACATGATATCACAGGAAAAAAGGAGCAAGCCATCTACTACCTCAGCAAGAAGTTTACCACTTATGAGGCTAAGTACACACTTCTCGAAAAGACGTGTTGTGCCCTGACTTGGGTGGCATAATAGTTGAAGCATTATCTTTCATCCTACACCACTTACCTCATCTCCCGCATGGATCCCTTAAAGTATATTTTTCAGAAGCCTATGCCCACAGGCAGACTCGCAAAATGGCAGTTATTGCTCATGAAATTTGATATTATCTATGTGATGCAGGATGCAATGAAAACCCAAGCGTTAGAGGATCATTTGGCCAAAACCCCCATTGATGAAGGATATGAGCCATTAAAGACCTATTTTCCTGACGAAGAGGTATCATGTGTCGACAAAGCTATTTCTGATAATTGCCATCTAGGTTGGAGGTTGTTCTTTGATGGAGTAGCAAATGTGAAAGGAGTTGGAATAAGAGAAGTTCTTGTTTCGGAATTAGAACAATATTATCCCGTAACAGCCCAACTTAGATTCTATTATACTAATAATATGACGGAATATGAAGCTTGCATCTTGGGTTTGCAACTGTCTATCGACATGGGAATTCAAGAACTGTTGGTGCTAGGTGTTAGTCCACCAGATCCAAGGAGATTGGGAAACTCGTGACTCGAAGCTTATACCATACCGTGATTGTTTGCAAGACCTTCATCGACAATCGTATTGATAAAGTTTTGACACATTCCCAGAGTTCATAACGAGATTTTCGATGCTTTGGCAACCTTATCTTTAATGCTCCAACGTCTCGACAAGACTCATATTGGCCCCTTGCATATACAAATTCATGATCAGCATGCTTATTGCAATGTGGTCGAAGAAGAACTCGATGGTGAACCTTGGTTCCATGATATCAAAAAATACATTCAATCTGGAGAATATCCAATACATGTCGATGGTAACCAAAAAAGAACTATTCGATGACTGGCTAGCGGATTTTTCTTAAGCGGGAGGATTTTGTACAAAAGGACTCCGAATTTTGGACTTTTAAGATGTGTAGATGCCAGAGAAGCTTCTACTATCATAACGAAAATACATTCTAGAGCTTGTGGGCCACATATGAATGGGTATGTGTTGGTAAAGAAAATACTTCGGGCATGTTATTATTGGCTCACCATGGAGCGAGATTCCATTCGATTCATCCGTAAATGTCATGAATTCCAAATGTACGGGGATTTGATACATTCCCCTCCTTCTGAGTTACATACAATGTCTGCTCCATGGCCCTTCATGGCTTGGGGAATGGATGTGATTGGACCTATTGAACCAAAAGCATCAAATGGGCACAGGTTTATCTTGGTAGCAATTGATTATTTTAGAAAGTAGGTGGAAGCAGTAACTTTCAAGTCGGTGACCAAAAAAAATGTGGTGAATTTTGTTCACTTCAACATTATTTGCCAATTTGGTATCCCAAATGTCATGCCCCGAATCCCATCGAGACGTGATTGGCACCCGTAGCCGATAAGGCCCGAGAGAACCAACCTGTACTTATGTGCAATCGTATACATGCCATCAGAAACACTTTTAACACGTGAGGACTTATTATGCTAACAACAAAAATTCATAGAACATATGACATATACAAATATACATATGTGAAACTTGGCCGTTGAGGCCATTAAAATAAGACTTCATGCGTCATCTTATATACATATACCCACATCCGTCTACAAAAGCCTCTAACAAGTTCATTGACCAAAATGAGCTAAAAGTCGGGACAAGTCCCCGCTTTATACGACATGTACAACACCAAAACATATGTACAACTTTGACCTGGAGAAAGCCCCGAACAACTGGAGCTCACCAAAAGCTGTAAATATCCTGTAACCTACTGTGGAGGTCTACTAGAACCTGCGCCTGCAGCAAGTAAGGTAAATTCCCCAAAGGGGTCAGCACGAAGAATGTACTGAGTATGTAAGGCTCACATAAAACTATACAACACATGAATATTTCAATGAACTCAGATCCATATGAATAATCCAATGAATAAGTAACCATTCTGTATTTTGGGAACCATGTGTATTATTTTGATTGCTTCTTTCCTTCAATGCTTACTTGTCATTACATGTGTCATACTGTACCCGGGCCCCGACTGATCAGTGGGTCTTTACATAACATATCGTCATGTTGGGATCGGGTCGAGCTAGGCTTACGCCCCTAGACCTGACACCCATAAATCAATGTATCGGGATCGGGTCGAGCTAGGCTTATGCCCCTAGACCTGCCACCCATAAATCAATACATCGGGATCGAGTCGAGCTAGGCTTATGCCCCTAGACCTGCCACCCATAAATCAATACATCGGGATCGAGTCGAGCTAGGCTTATGCCCCTAGACTTGCCACCCATACTTGATCATTGACCACAAATGCATTACTTTGTTCTTTACTTTGAGATTGGTACAATGAGGTCTATACAATGATAGTTATAGTCTCACTTTGAACTTTGGAGCATAACAGAGACATGAATATAATCACTATTGGAACATTGGAACACAACTTTGTTGGACCTTTGGAACCTTAGCACTGACTATGAGACAAGATTCTCCATTGTGCAATGAATAGGAAACATGTGACAATAACCATTGATAACCGAAAATAGGACACCTTGGTACATCTCGGAATAGGACAAGTGTAACGTCGATGTGAACATTATATGCTACAGAAAGGTACGGACAAAGTAACCTTACATACCTTATCTTCCCAATATGTAACTACACTGATTCAGCTCCTTCCTTATGTGTTACTCTATAACACAAGTACATAATGGAGCAAACATTAATGGTTAGCTACATTATAAGTTCATAAGACGGTAAGTAGGTGCTTAACGGAAAGTAGAAACTGTCCAACCTCCAAAACACATTGTGCATCACTCCCCCCTTCATTATACTACTAAATAACATTATTACACAACATTACACAACATTACACTATAACTTACTGCTTTTGCAAAACAACAACACCAAATCAGTCCACACACCACCAAAACAGTCCACAAACCAACATAACCGTTACAAACCGGTAGGATTACCTACCTAGTTTATCCTTTACATTTCCACTCCAACGAAACTCCATATATTCACCCCATAAGGTCACAATACTTCCTTCCACAGTAGCATACCAAAATCGTTCCACAACAGTTCCAACATTCAGTTTAACATAACAAAAGAGTATTCTCTTTTCACTACAACAAACGTTCCATTTACCAACACATATAAACATTTCCATCAAGCCATACATAAAAGGAACGATTAAGGGGCAGAACCACACTTTAATATACTATAATTTCATCATCATAACTTAATTTCTTCAACACCTTAAGCCCCTATACAAGTCCAAGCCACAAGGAAGACAGATTCATCAAAACTAACACAAGTGGACTGCCAACTTAATTAAGGGACTGCCCTATACATTTTAAACACCACCAACATGTTTTACACAACCTATTATACATATATTACATTAATATATAAGGGTAAAGACTTACCAAGGCTTGAAAAATGGGAGATTAGTCCAAGAACCCTAAAGGAAAACTAGGGCGGCTGCTTCTGTTTTGGGAGGGTTTGGGAGTGTTTCAATATTCTGTTTTTGGAAAATGAAATGAATGGATAATTGAGCTGAAATCCAGATCTTTATACACCCTCTTATCCACCTCTTTTAGCTCATTCCTATCCAATTTTTTGGTCAAAAATAGTCCAAGTAGGTGATGCACCTACTTGGCTATATAAGCTGTCCAAAACAGTCCACTTACTTGGGCTAATTCTAGTTGGATCATAGCATGTTGGGCCTTAGTGATATTTAGGTGTTGGGCTGGTCATCTCACCTATTTTATGTACTTAGTTTGGACCTCAATTCAGTCCATTAACATAGGTCCAAATGCAGCCCAATAGGTTAAATAGTTGATACACCTACTATCTTAATTAAGTCACGGAAGCACCTCGTTTATGTTCTCCCCTTTTTCCAACGTATTAATCCTTCTACCTTAATCCACCACTTAACTTTAACTTTACACTCAAGTATGTCGTTATTATATCAAGTGTAAATACCTTTATCCATGTTAGGTTGATCGTATAAGTTTTGAAAATGTACGGGGTGTTACATCCTCCCCCCCTTAGGAACATTCGTCCTCGAATGGTAGTATCATCTCTATTCAGCTTAAACGAGTTCAAGCTTAAGTGTAATCTTTATACTACCATATAACACTTATATATTTATATACTTACTTGTTATTGCTCCAATTCAGCATCTAAGGCTTCCACTTCGGTTTCAAATAATTGAGGATACTTAGATTTCATCATTTCCTCAGCTTCCCATGTGACCTCTTCTACCTGTTGATTCCTCCAAAGCACTTTTACAGAAGTTACCTCTTTATTTCTTAACTTCTTCACTTGTCGATCTAGAATAGCAATAGGTACTTCTTCATAGGTGAGATCATCCGTAACTTGTACTTCCTCAGTAGGAGTAATATAAGATGGATCTCCTATGCACTTTCGAAGCATTGAGACGTGAAACACTGGATGAACTGTGGAGAGTTCTTGGGGTAGTTCCAATTCATAAGCAACCTGGCCAAATCTTCGGATAATCTTATATGGCCCTATATAACGTGGACTTAGTTTTCCCTTCTTCCCAAATCTCATTACCCCTTTCATTGGTGACACTTTCAAAAATACCCAATCACCTATAGCAAACTCTAGCCCCCTTCTTCTAACATCGGCATATGATTTGTGTCGACTTTGGGCTATTCCTAGCCGTTGTTGTATCACCTTAACCTTTTCCATGGCTTGATGAACAAGATCTGGTCCAAATAAAATAGTCTCACCTACTTCAAACCACCCAATCGGTGACCTACATTTTCTCCCGTATAAGGCTTCATAAGGCGCCATTTTGATACTTGAATGATAGCTATTATTGTAGGCGAACTCAATAAGAGGTAAATGATCATCCCAGTTACCTTTAAAGTCTAATACACAAGCTCGTAGCATATCTTCAAGTGTTTGGATAGTACGTTCTGCTTGTCCATCTGTCTGAGGATGAAAAGCCGTACTTAAATTCACTTGGGTTCCCAAACTCTTCTGAAAGGATTTCCAAAAGTGTGCAGTAAATTGGGCTCCCCTGTCTGATATAATGGAGAGTGGAATACCATGCAACCGCACTATCTCTTTAACATATAATTTTGCATAATCCTCAGCTGTATAAGTGGTCTTGACTGGTAGAAAATGTGCGGACTTGGTAAGCCTGTCAACTATAACCCATATAGAATCAAATTTCCGCAATGTACGAGGCAAACCTGTGATGAAGTCCATATTAATCATATCCCACTTCCAGACTGGAAGATTGATACATTGCATGTAACCTCCAGGCTTCTGATGCTCTACTTTTACTTGTTGACAATTTGGACATTGGGCTACAAATTCTGCAATATTCTTCTTCATATCACCCCACCAATACACTCCTTTAAGATCGTGGTACATTTTAGTTGATCCCGGATGAATAGAATACCTGGAATGATGTGCCTCTGTCATAATCCTTCGTCTTAACTCATCTACATTAGGTACACATAGTCTGTTTTGGCACTGAAGTACTCCTTCTTGAGTAAGCTCAAATGCCTTTGTCATACCTTGCTGTACATTCTCCTTAAGCTGTGATAGAATGGGATCTGTATACTGCTTTTCTTTTACTTCAACTACTAATGATGATTCGGCCGCATTTTGCACCACAACTCCTTCCTCTGGAGTTTCAAGAAGGCGAACGCCTAAGCTAGCTAATTGATGTAGATCCTTGATTAACCCTTGTTTTCCTCTAAGCTGGCCATTAGTGTTCCCCATTGCCTTACGACTTAATGCATCAGCTACCACATTTGCCTTCCCCGGATAATATAAAATATCAATGTCATAATCTTTCAATAGTTCAAGCCACCTCCGTTGCCTCAAATTTAGGTCCTTCTGCTTAAAGATATATTGCAAACTCTTATGGTCGGTATATATGTCAACATGAACCCCATACAAATAGTGGCGCCATATCTTTAAAGAAAATACCACTGCTGCTAACTCAAGATCATGTGTTGGATAATTTTTTTCATGTGGCCGCAATTGTCTGGAGGCATAAGCTATTACTTTACCATGCTGCATCAATACACATCCCAAGCCAACTCCTGAAGCATCACAATACACCGCATAACCTTCTATCCCTTCTGGAAGTACCAATACGGGTGTAGAGGTCAGCTTATTTTTCAGATCTTGGAAACCCTTCTCACATGCATCATTCCATTGAAACTTAGTTGCCTTGTGTGTTAGCTTTGTTAAAGGTGCAGCGATAGAAGAAAATCCTTCAACAAACCTTCTATAATAACCTGCCAACCCGAGGAAACTACGAATCTCTGTAGGCGTTGTAGGTCTTGTCCAATCCTTCACAGCTTCTATCTTTTGAGTATCAACCCTTATTCCTTCATCCGACACAATATGACCCAAGAATGCTACAGATTTTAACCAAAATTCACATTTAGAGAACTTTGCATATAACTTACGATCACGAAGAATCTGTAACACCTGTCGTAAGTGACTAGCATGGTCCTCTTTTGATCTTGAATAGACAAGAATATCATCTATAAATACTATCACGAACACGTCTAAAAACGGCTTAAACACCCTATTCATTAGATCCATAAAAGCTGCTGGTGCATTTGTTAGTCCAAAGGACATAACTAAAAACTCATAATGACCGTACCGTGTTCGAAAAGCTGTCTTGGGTACATCTCTCTCTCTGACCTTTACTTGATGGTAACCCGACCTCAAGTCAATCTTTGAGAAACATTTAGCACCTTGTAATTGATCAAATAAATCGTCAATTCTAGGGAGGGGGTATTTATTCTTAATTGTCACCTTATTCAGTTGTCGATAGTCGATACACATTCTCAACGTGCCATCTTTTTTCCATACAAACAATACCGGTGCACCCCACGGTGACATACTCGGCCTAATGAAGCCTTTATCCAGCAAATCTTTCAATTGCTCTTTCAATTCACGCAATTCTGCTGGAGCCATTCTATATGGAGGAATAGAAATAGGCTGAGTGCCTGGAATCACATCAATGCCAAATTCTATTTCCCGCTCTGGGGGCAAGCCTGGAAGATCCTCTGGAAATACATCTAGAAATTCATTGACTACCAGAACCGACTGCGGAGTTAGTGGTTCCACTTCAGTATCTTTTACCCGTACTAAATGACATATGTATCCCTTAGCAATCATTTTCCTGGCTTTCAGATAGGAAATAAATTTTCCTCGTGGTGCCCCTACATCACCCTTCCATTTAAGAACATTCATTTGTGGGAAATGAAAATGTACCTTCTTGGCCCGACAATCTACCGTGGCATAACAAGAAGCCAACCAATCCATCCCCATTATCACATCAAAATCCACCATGTCCAATTCAATAAGGTCGGCCAATGTATCATGGCCACACACAGTTACCACACAATTTCGATATACTCTTTTTGCAACAATACATTCACCCACCGGTGTAGATACTTCAATTGATTTAATTAATAATTCTGGTGCTTTTGCAAATTTTGCCGCAATCAATGGAGTAACATAAGACAATGTAGAACCAGGGTCAATCAATGCATATACATTATATGAGAATATGGATAATGTACCTGTGACAACATCAGGGGAAGCCTCTGAATTCTGTCGGTCCACTAAAGCATAAGTGCGATTCTGGACACCACTAGTACTGGATGCTCCTCTGGCACCCCTACCACGGCCAACCGGCTGTACACCTCTGTCCAAAGAAGGAACCGATGCTGATGATGCAACGGCTGATCCTGCCAGTCGTGCCATACCACCCATGCTCCTCTGTGGACAATCTCTCTCTATATGCCCTGGCATACCACACCAAAAGCAGACATTCATCCCTGACCGACATGTGCCTAAGTGAATACGCCCGCAGTGCTGACACTGCTGACGAGGAAAACCTGCTGCCTGTGATCCGTGAACCCCACTACTCTGCCCAGCTGAACCACCTCTAAACCCTCGAGACTGAGAATAAGAACCTGCCACGGAATGAGAAAATGACGGTCTAGGTGGTCTAGGGAACATACGAGGCCTAGACCCTCCTTGGGACATCATAGGTGGTCCCATAGGTCTAGCCCTTTTGGACTGTCCCCTATCAAATTCATGCACTCTTCTCCTCTGTCGTTGGTCTTCCATTTTCTGCGCGAAGGCCTGAATTCTCGCTATGTCCATGTCCTTATTCAAGGCAGCAATGGTGCAATCTCGTACCAAATATGGCTCTAGTCTGTCCACGTATCGATGGACTCTATCTGTCATCATAGCCACCACATTTGGCGCATATCGAGCCAAGGAATTAAATTGCAAACTGTATTCCCTGACGCTTAGGTTTCCCTGACGGAGATTTAGAAACTGATCCGCACGTGCCTCACGGATCTCATAGGTCAAGTAATGATCAAGGAAAGCCTCTTTAAACTCTTCCCACGTAGGTGGATTAGCACCAATATCACGGGATTTCTTCCAATCCTCGTACCATAATATCGCTTCTCCCTTCAACCTGTACGCTGCAAGTTCAACTGTCTCTACCCCCGATACATGCATCACTTCCAAGGCCCTCTGAATTTGATCCACGAAGTCCTGTGGATCTGCTTTTGGATCGGACCCAGTGAATATAGGAGGGTCCAGTTTCAAGAAGTCCTGTGTCCTGCGACTTGCCACTCTAGCCGCATCGTCCTCATTTGTCATTGTACCAGCTTGTCCCTGGCTTTGTGCCGCCACTAACTGTGTCAACATATGTACAGCATTTCTAAGATCTTGATCTGTAGCATTAATCGGTGGTTCTGCAGGTACTTCTCTACCAATTGTATCTTCCGTAGCTGGAAAGGTAGACGAAGACCGCGATGAAATTTCAGCATTTGCTCTACCTTGACTAGCTTGGTCAGGTGGTAGTCTACTCATTCCTTCGTCAGCAGGCACATCTACCTGCTTCCCTTTACCTCTACCTCTTCTCGTGAACGACATTGTTACTATATCAAAGAGAAACAATTACTATTGTCAGACACATTTCAACTTATAACATTGGCTCTATTGCATTGCACGATCTAGAATGAAGAAAAGAAACAACATCCTAAATGTCCCGTAGCCTCCTACTTATAAATGTGGTGCACAACACACTGATAAGTAAGACTCTACTCAGACACGGCTTTGTAGACACCCTTAGAACGACCTGCTCTGATACCACTTTTGTCACGCCCCGAATCCGATCGAGACATGCTTGGCACCCGTAGCCGATAAGGCCCAAGAGAACCAACCTTTGCCCATGTTCAACCATATGCATGCCATAAGAAACCCATAAGCACATAATAGCTATAGAGACCAACAAGGGAATTCATGGAACATGATATATATATACATACGTGAAACTGGGCCGTTGAGGCCACCGAGGCAAGTACGACATATTCCTTTTACATTTATACACCCACACCTGTCTACAAAAGCCTCTAACAAAGCATTGACCAAAATGAACTAAAAGTCGGGACAAGTCCCTGCTTTATCCAACATGTCCAACACCAAAACATATATACACTCTGACTCGGAGAAGCCCCGAATTAGCTGGATCTCACCAATGGTCTGCGACGACTGGCAACCTACTGAGGAGGCCTACTGGTACCTGCGCCTACAGCAAGTAAGGTAAATTCCCCAAAAGGGGTCAGTACGAAATAAGTACTGAGTATGCAAGGCTCAGATGAAACTGTACAATATATGAATATTTCAATGAACTCAAAACATATGAATAATCAATGTGAATAAGTCACCATTTGGTATTTTGGGAAACCATGTGGATTGCTTTCATTACTCACTTTGCTTTTTTTTATCTCAATGCTCAATGATAACAATGTACCCGGGCCCCTACTGATCAGTGGGTCTTTTCATATCATAACATCATGTTGGGATCGAGTCGAGCTAGGCTTATGCCCCTAGACTTGCCACACATAAATCAATACATCGGGATCGAGTCGAGCTAGGCTTACGCCCCTAGACTTGCCACCCATAAATCAATACATCGGGATCGAGTCGAGCTAGGCTTATGCCCCTAGACTTGCCACCCATGCTTGATCATTGACCACATGTGCATTACTTTGTTCATTACTTTGAGATTGATACTTGGATAGTCATAACATCACTTGAGCTTTGGATCATAGCATTATTGGAAACTTTGAATCATTAACCAATGAGTGAGAGACATGTGAATAACTTGGCAACATAACATTATGAGAATCATAACACCATGGGAACTATTGGACAATAATACATGAACAAGAAACACAAGTATAATCACTATTGGAACATTGAAACATAACCTTGTTTGAACTTTTGGAACATTAACCATGACTATGAGACATGAGCTTCACAAATGATCCATGAGTATGATAACTGGATATGGAATACCTTAGCACATTTTGGTATAGGACTAGTGACATGTCAATGTGAACACTATTTGCCGTAGGAAGATACGGACAAAGTAACCTTATATACCTTGGATTCGCAATAGAAATATATAATCCTAGAGGTGAGTACAATAGTCCCGCTCCTTCTTTATGTGTCACTCTACAACACAAATACAATACGGAATTCACATTAACCACCAACTACTCTTCAAATGCATATAACATCAATGAGTCACATATTTGCCCTTAAACATGCCATTTCCCCTTGAAAAAACCCTTGTTAAAATTATTATGCCAAAACTTCCATAATATTCCCAACATTGACCAATACATGAAAATCAATACATTTCACCATAATACTTCTCCTTTACACTTTCTTATCCATAACACATCACAAATAATCCATCAAAGTACCTTAATACAACTCATAACACATATCGGCCAAAATCCCACAATTTTCACCTATAGACAAGAACAAGTTTAATACCAAAAATAGCACCATACATGTTCATAGTTTGTTCATACCATGCTTTTTCATTAAGGCACAAGTCCTAATTCAAGTTCAAATCACCAAGATAGCACATCTTTCACCAAAAGCAAAAAGACACTATTCACCATTTTGCCAACACAACTATCATAATATACATAATACCCCATGCATATAATATGTTAATCCATGAGTATAAATACTTACCAAGGCTTGAAATATGTTGATCTTGTCCAAGGAGTCCAAAGAAATTATTTGCCTTAGGGTTGGAAATGAAAGAAATGTTTGTGAAAATATCCAAAAGTTATGAGAGTCCTTTGGGAATAAAATCTGATGTTGGGGACTTTATATAGGCCCAAGGTCATCCTTAGCCACATGTGGCATTAAGTGATATGTTCAATTGGTCAAATATTGGAAGAATGGATCACTTTGCCTTTGGGCCCATGTATTTTATTCCATTTTGGGCCTCAAATTGGGCCCAATAACACATATCCATGTAACCCATCAAATTTCATGTATTAATCACCATATATCTCATGTTTACATAATTCCATAATGTCACGACATTATTCTCTTACGAGATTCTCATTCGTCGCCTCGATCGCAAAAATTGGAATTCTAGTCGCCCTTGGCTTCATTGGACATGTTGGATCACTATTCACACTTCATGATTTGATCATGTAGGAGTATGTAGGAGTATATTGAAGTGTTTGAATCTTTAACAATGCTCAAACAACTCCAAAGAACCAAAAGAAACCATTCAAGAATCGTCGTAGGATTGCGTTTCAAAACGGGTCCGGAAAGGCACAAGATTTGTGCCTTGCGCCACTAGCTGCAAAGCAGGCTGTGGCGCAATTTTCCAGCCTCCGATGAATATTCATCCTTCAGGTGGCTTGCACCACACCCCTGAAACAGGGTAGTGGCGCAAGTCTCAGCACATTGCTGAAATTTTCGGCCACTTATCCAATGTTTGCGTATCGTCCAATCCCTTATCAAAACACTACAAAATACTTACTTAGTGATCTTAACCATCAAGTAAACATGACTTAAAGTCACCAAATGAGGTTAGAATGTGTACGGGTTATTACACAAATGCTCCACGAAATCACAAAACACCTCCTACGAAGGTCTAAGCGCACATGTTAAGTCCGATATCAAATGTTTCACCAATGACACTATAAAAAACATATTCATGGAATCTCCACACCTATGTAGATATGACCCCAAGGTATCAAGTGAGGTTAGAAAAGTACGGGGTGTTACAGATTAGGTTAGACATCTAGGGAATAAGTCAGAAAGTAGAATCCCATTCGACTGCTATTCAACAGTTGGAGCAATAGTTTGGGTAGATATCGGTGGCATTGAACCAACGTCAGCCAGGTACCCTTCCAAGCAACACCGTCCAAAATCTGAAGAATGATAGTCATTGTCTGGCCATTACTACTAGAAGCAGGAAATGCACAACTGATCCATCTATACCTGTGGATAGTAGTAAGACCAATGAGTCAATGATAGTTGATATAGAAACTGAGTTAGAGCTGAATAATTTGAAGGTCAAAATAGTTCCAAATCCTCATGATACCAACGAAAAGGCAAAATCTGAAAAGAGGCAGGAAAAGGAGGTCCCACAAATGCTGAAAACTATCCCACGACCTCCTCCCCCCTTTCCTCAAAGATTGAAAAATAAGGCTGAGGAAGGCAAATATCAGAAGTTTATTACAATGTTGAAAGAGCTTTCGGTAAACATCCTTCCTGTTGAAGCATTAGAGCAGATGCCAGGTTATGCGAAGTTCATGAAAGACTTGGTGAAGAAGAATAGAACTGTTAGTTTTGAGCCTGTAGATAACTTACATCATTGTAGTACAATTATTTCGCATTCCCTAGTTGAAAAGAAGGAGGATCCATGGGCTTTCACAATTCCTTGTACTATCGGGTCTTACAACTTTGCTAAAGCACTTTGTGATTTGAGTGCTAGATTAGCTTAATGCCGCTAGCTGTTTTCAAGCAGTTGGGGTTGGGAGGACCAAAACCAACCTCTATGAGACTTCTCATGGCGTATAGGACTGTGAAAAAGCCAGTAGGCATTTTGTATGATGTTTTGGTAAAAGTTGCATCTTTCATATTTTTGACTGACTTTGTAATTCTAGATTATGAAGTTGATTTCGAGGTTTCCATCATATTGGGAAGACCATTCCTTGCCATGGGTCATGCATTGGTCAACATGGAAACAGGGCCGATGAAATTCAGTTTAAATGATGAACATATCACTTTCAATGTTTTTTGTTCCATGAAGCAACCGAAAGATATGCGTGTGATTTTGGTAATAGATATGGTTGAGGAGAGTGATGTTGTTGTGCCTCTTGAAGAATGGTTGAGGGTAGAAACTCATACGGTCGTGATTATGAATTTCAATAGCGATGGTATTGAGAAATACGATGATATGGTTGGTGCACTTACTGGTAGGGGATCATACACTTATGCTCCAAAGAAACTTGATCTCGATTTAAAGAATAAAGTGACCCCACCAGCTCGTCCTTCTATTGAGGAGCCTCCAGTTTTGGAGCTTAAGTCTCTTCCGGCTCACCTTCGCTACACATTCTTGGGAGCCAACAACACCTTGCCTGTGATTATTTCTGCTAAGTTAGTGGAATGGCAAGTGGAGGCTCTGGTTTCCATATTGAGAAGATTTAATAGGGCCATTGGTTGGTCCATTGCTGATATTATAGGGATTCCATCCGGTATTTGCACTCACAAAATTCAACTTGATCCTGAGTGTATACCGAGCATTGAGCATCAACGTTGTCTAAACCCACAGATGCAAGAGTTTATGAAGAAAGAGATCATCAAAAGGTTAGATGCAGGTGTGGTTTACCCCATTGCTAATAGCAAGTGGGTGAGCCCAGTTCAATATGTACCAAAGAAGGGAAGAATCACTGTGGTTCCAAATGACAAGAATGAGTTAATCCCAATGAGGACGGTTACTGGATAGAGAGTTTGCATAGATTATCGAAAGCTGAATTCTTAGACAGAAAAAGATCATTTTCCTATGCCCTTCATGGATCAGATGTTAGACCATCTTTTTGGTAGAGGATGGTATTGTTTTCTCGATGGCTATTTTGGGTATAATCAGATTTTCATTGCTCCCAAAGACCAAGATAAAACCACTTTCACTTGTCCATACGAGACGTTCGCGTTCAAAAGGATGCCCTTTGATTTATGTAATGCACCCGCTACTTTTCAGCGTTGCATGATCTGTATTTTCTCCGACATGGTGGAAGACACTATTAAGGTTTTTATGGATGGATTTTCTGTTGTGGGAGACTCATTTGATGATTGCTTTGCACACCTTGCTAATATGTTGCAAAGATGCGAGGAGTACAACTTAGTACTAAATAAGGAAAAATCCCACTTTATTGGGGCATCAGATCTCGAAGAAAGGTATTGAAGTTGATAAGGCAAAGATTGAGGTGATTGAAAAGTTACCTCCACCTATCTCCGTGAAAGGAATTCAAAGTTTCTTGGGACATGAAAGATTTTATAGAAGATTCATCAAAGACTTATGCAAGCTTTTAGAGAAGGAGGTGAAGTTCGTGTTTGATGAGGCCAGTGTTTTAAAAGGCAGAGTTCGGACTTGCCTCAGGATTCGCCCCGGGGCGGGGCATTGGGAAAACGCCTTGGGGCTCATGTGTGGGACTTAGTTCTGTGATACTTACGTCCTAAGCGCCCGACTGTATGTCCTAAATACGCCTAACGCCCAATGTTCGGGACTTGCCTAATAGTTCTTAAACAAATTATGTCAAATTCCTTTGACAATGCTGTTGATACTCATAATTCTCTACTAATTAAGTGATGTTTAGTAGTTTTTTTCATCTATTGAAATAAAAAAATTAAAAGTAACTAGCTTATGTACTAATTGAGAACGTTGTGAGGGTTTATATGACTTAACATTTCTGTTTAAAATACATATCCGAGTTTTATATATCCACTTGTCATTGATCGTTATGTTTTTGTCCTATATTTCAAAATTATCATATTTTATTTTGTAATTTGAAAGTATTTTATTTTTATTCATGAAAGAGTTTATTTTTAATTATAATATTAAGAGTTTAATGATTATTTCTTTTAGGGAGGTAAATTGCATAGTATGATAGTCATATATTTTAAGAAATTATTTGTAGAATCATTGAAAATTTTGTTATTACTTATATTTTTAGTAATCAAATTATAAAAATAAAGATACATGAGATATACGCCCCATAGATCCTTAGGACTTACGCCCCATGTCTCGGGACTTACGCCTCGCCCCATGCTATATAAAATGCCTCGCCTCACGTCCCCTCCTTTTAAAACACTGGATGAGGTGTGTCTAAAAGCATTTGAGTATCTGAAAGAGAAGTTGATTTCAGCTCCTATCATTGTTTCACCAGATTGGATGATGCCTTTTGAGGTTATGTGTGATGCTAGCGGAGTGGCTTTAGGTGTAGTCCTTGGCCAAAGACGTGAGAAGATTTTACATCTGATTTACTATGCTAGCAAAGTACTTAATCCAGAAGAATTACACCATGACTGAACAAGAATTGTTGGCAGTGGTCTTTGCTTTTGAGAAATTCAGATCTTACTTGATTGGCACGAAGGTGATTGTGCATACAGACCATGTAGCACTTTAGTATCTTATGTCAAAGAAGGATGCTAAGCCAAGATTGATTCGGTGGGTGCTTCTACTGCAAGAATTTGATTTTGAAGTCAAAGACTAAAAGGGAACCGAGAATCAGGTCGCTAACCATCTATCATGCCTATGCTTAAATTAAGGGATAATCTTGATATTGATAATACTTTTCCAGATGAGCAAGTGCTGGCAGCATCATAAGACTTAATACCATGGTTTGCAGATTTTGCCAACTTTCTGGCAAGTTATATAGTCCCGGAGGATATGTCGTATCAGAAAACAAAGAGATTCATGCATGAGGTGAGAAAATTCTTCTGGGATGAGCCGTATTTATTTAAAGTATGTGCAGATGGTATGATTCGAAGGTGTATCCCAGAGGCTAAAATGATGAGTATCTTGGAAGCATGTCATTCATCCCCAGTTGTGGGTCATCATCGTGGCACGCGAAATGCGCACAAGATCTGACAATGCGTTTATTATTGGCCTACCGTCTATAAAGATGCTCATGACTATGCTCGGGCCTGCGACCAATGCCAAAGACAAGGGAATATCTCATGCAGACATAAACTCCCTATGACAACTATCCTTGAGCTCGAATTGTTTGATATATGGGGAATTGATTTTATGGGCCCCTTTGTGAGCTCACATGGGATGAAATACATTTTGGTAGCTATTGACTATGTTTCTAAATAGGTGGAGGCGATTTTGCTTCCCAACAATGAAGGAAAAAGTGTCACGGCATTCTTAAAAAAGAACATATTTTCACGATTTGGGACACCACGAGTAATCATTAGTGATGGAGGATCCCACTTCTATAATCGGATGTTCAAAGCCCTGCTTGAAAAATATGGTGTCAAACATAAGGTGGCAACACCTTACCATCCTCAGACGAGTGGGCAAGTTGAGGTGTCAAATCGTGAGTCTATATTGGCAAAAATGGTGAATGCCAATAGGATTGATTGGGCTCGAAGATTGGATGATGCATTATGGGCATATCGAACTGCTTTTAAGACACCAATAGGTGCATCTCCATATCAGCTGGTTTTTGGTAAATCATTCCATTTGCCTGTTGAACTTGAACACAAGACATTATGGACATTAAAAAGGTTGAATCTAGAATGGAGTGAAGTGGATAAATAGACGCTAGACCAGATGAATGAGATGGATGAATTTCGTCTCCGGGCTTATGAAAGTTCAGAAATTTATAAAGAAAAGATGAAACTGTATCATGACCGAAAAATCAAATGACGGGAGTTTCAGCCGGGAGATTTGGTACTAATCTATAACTCCAAGCTTCGCCTCTTTCCTGGAAAACTATAGTTTAAATGGTCTAGACCATTCACCGTTGTTAGGGTATTCCCGCATGGATTAATTGAGCTGATTATATTAAAAGTCAATGGGCAACGTGTAAAACACTATACGGGAATCACGGAGGCAACCCATGGGCTGGTTGGTAAAATCTGAGTAACCAACCTAGCCAAGTCAGGCCGCGACATTAAATCAGGCGCTGTTTGGGAGGAAACCCAAGGTCTGAGTTGGTTATGATCTGATCATTGGATGATACGTTAGCGGAAATTCAAAATATTGAACTAAGTCTGTCAAGTACTACCCACGACATTGATTCACGTGATGTAAATTCATCCACGTGATGTGGGTTGGTATCGTAGAATTTAGAGGAAATCACATGCTGTCTGAACTTGTCCTACGTCAGTGACCCACGTGACGTAGGTCAAGCCACGTCACGTGGGTTGTACCGACGAAATCAGAGGAAATCTCTTCACTTTCAGAACTCGATCCACGTCAGGGAACCTATGTGACGTAGGTGAACCCACGACACGTGAGTGGTATCATGGAACTCAGAAATGGTAAAGTAGCCAAGAACTGACCCAAACCGACCCGAGTCATCCGAACCCGACCTGAGTCCACCCGACCTAAATATATATATATATATCGAGACACCAAATTTGACCCAAATTTCTATTCTAAACTCCACCTTCTCAAATCCAATAACATAAACCCTAGTTGCCAAGATTTATCAAATTCCTACAAAAATATAGTCCAAATCCATCAGATTTCAACATACCAAATCCAAAATTCTTGCACCCTAAACATCACACCCCCAAAATCTGACCCATCCAATCCACAATCCGATAAATCTGAACCAAACCCGACCACCCCGACCCAAAACCCAACTGCATACTTCCCAAATCAAACCCCAAACATGGAGACATGGGTTCATTCTCCTGAATCCATACCAAAAATCCTGAATTTACAACTATATTGCGTGATGAACCTTCAATGTCCTATAAAAGTGGGTCTGAAGAAGCATACGAGCTTTCTAACGATGATACTGCGCTGGTGCCTCATACAACAAGGCTAAAAATGTGGGCATAAGCTGCTGCCCAGGCTACCCAACAGCTTACTTCACAGCCCCCGCAATCGGTTACCCCTACTCAGTCTTCTGATTCCGCCCCCTAGTTTGATGAGGGGACGAAAGATGCTGCAACCGGTGAAGAATGGAAGATTGATGTGTCTGGCTCTGAGGAGTATTCTGAGGATATGGATGATGTCAATGTTGATGTATCCAGGTCTGGGGAAAATGCTGAAGGTTTGGATGATTCTGCGGTTGATGAGACAATATCTATTTCTGGCACTGGTGGTCAAAACTCCACGACTTCCTCACAGAGACAGGTGGATGTACAGCGGGCCACTGTTGTGGTTCCTAGGGAAAACAAAAGATGGTGTTTTCAGGTATGAGGGCTATTTATGACAGTGATGGCGAACTTACTGAGCGGGGCGTGTGTAGAAGGAGTATCACTGAATAGCCTCGGTATCAGCTAGATGAATTGAAAGAACTACCTGAGATTAAGGCTGTATTTGACCATTATGGATTCAGGTGGATGACGGAGCCTCCTGGGCACTATAGCTCTGAGTTGGTCCGTGAGTTTTATGCTTCTTATGCTGCTTCTGTTGAATTGATCACACCCAATGAGCAACGGTATAGAGACCAACCACCATTGACTCACACTTTGGTTTGGGAGACCAGAGTGGACATCTCTGAGCATAATATCCACAGGTTTTTGTTTGATGGTGAGCGTCCATATCCAACTAGCACTGTAGAATTTGATCACCCTATTGAGAGTGTGCAAAATTGGGCTAAAATGAGAGACGTCGATTAGTGTTTGAAGTTATTGCGGTGGATTACAGGTTATATAGCAGAGGATGGTACTAATGCTAGTTGGGTTGTTGGGAAGCTGGATATTAAAAAATCCTCACTTCACTTTGCTGGACGATTTTGGTGGTCGATTGTCAGGTTGGTTGAGTTCAATTAATGCTGATAATTCACTCACACTTGATCGGGCAGTGTTGGTAGCGAGCATTCTGGTAGGTTATGATATTAACTTCGCTCGCTACATCATTGGGGAGATACATGAGCGTGCTTTCCGTGACTTCACCCGCATCCCTTTCCTCTGTCTGATTCATGGCTTATGTGTTAGTGCTGGTACGTTCAAGATGCCTGCGGTATACCATTCTATTATGGTGACCCGCATTGCTGATATAGGGTTGATACAGCAGTGGGGAGCTCACCCAGTCTTTCCACAAAGGTCTCACCCTTCTGGGTCATCAGGAGCAGCCCTTTTTGAAGGGGTTAGAGATACAGAAGAGCCGGTTAGTGCTCCACCACCCGTGAGTGTACCTGATACTATTCGTATACCTGCTGAGGGCACAGGCCCGGTTATTGATGATAAGGTAGCAGGCCCTACCGCACCACCTCCCCCCTCTGGTATGGTTTCAGTTTTGAGGGACTTCCTGCAATAGTTGATTGATAGAAAGACACAGATGTTTGAGAGGTAGGCCCACACTGAGACCTAGATGGCTAAGTTGGTATCCCAGCTTAAGCTATGGGTTAGGAACACGATAGAGGCTGCAGAGACCAGAGTGGAGGCCCGTATGACTACAGCTATAGAGCAATTTATGAGAGAGCTGCATGGGAGGATTGAATGTTTTGAGGCTCGGATGGCCACTCAAATAAGTTCAACATAGATTCCTGATGTGGCAGGCTTGACACGGGAGGTGGATACATTAAGAGAGAAGGTTAGAGCTTTGGTACCAAGCAGCACTCTTGTTATTCCACCTATGCCCGTTCCTTCCCCGCTGAGGCAGGTGTTCGAGGTGGATTTGTTTGCCGATGAGGAGCCTCCTATTGATAGAGGCAAGAGACCACATAGTCTGAAAGATAAGGTTGATAGTGGTGATGAGTCCGAGGGTGAGTTTTGGAGAGTGGTGAAGGCCTCTAAAGTAGAGTACCATACCAGGCAGATTACTCAGGAGGAGAGGGCACGGGGTGCATCCTCTAGTCAGGCACCCCCTTCACCGGCTGCATCTAGCAGAGAGCATGCTGATTATCCCGCTATGGGTGGGCCGACATTTGGCGCCTAGGGTGCTGCAGGTATGTCTTCACTCCTTCTACTTCTTCTATTTATAGCTGTACACTAGGGGCAATGCACCACTTTTTAGTTGGGGGGAGGGGATATACCACCACTTGGGGTTTTTTGTTGCTGTGTTTCTTTTCCCCCGTGTGCTATTATAGTAAAACCGGCATGCTTAGGTTGTTACTTATAGTATTTATATGTTTTCATGATTAATTAGGAGAAAAATAGGGGAATCTTAGTATAGTCCAATTTTGAACATATTTTGAATGATAAGGATGCTTTTTGATTGTGTAAAGGACACCCCTCCTTAGAATTTTGTTTTAAAATATATGTGTAGTATGTTAGTTTATGACAGCTGTTGGATCTTGTTATGAAATTAGTATTATAGGTAATATGACTATAGCTAGCAATGCATGAACTGGATAGGCAGTAGTTGATAGTGTAACCCTGTGCTATGTGTGCGTGAGGTCATTACTTAGTCCACTTTGTCTGTCCGATTCAGAACTTGCCCAGTTAGTCTTGCCTAGGTTATAGGATAGTGGTTAGGAAAGGATCATAGGCCATTTTTGAGTAAGTCCACTTTTAGCCTATATGCCCGACCAAACAAAATAAATATCCCTTGATCCCGATGTTGAGCTTTAATTGACCTATTCCTTTCATTAGCCTATTCACCTTCCCATTTTGACTTATAATGAACCTGTTTTGGCCCTGGTTCCTCCTTGGACATTGTGTACCTCAACTCAGACAATTCGCCTAAGTTGAGGGTGGCTAGTATAGGGGTGCGTAGATTGATTTGGGTATGAAGAAGGGGTTAATAAAAGAAAAAAATAACAAATTTGAGTGTGCAAAAGAATTTTTTTTTAAAAAAAAGATCTGTGTTTTGAAGAAATGAAGAAAATCACACCCAAAAATCTGAAAATAAATGAAGGAAATAAGGGAGAATAAATAAGCATGGTTGAAAAGTGCATCCAAATATAGTGTAGAGTAAAGGAGGGTTGTGTCACCATATCCATATGTACCATACCCGTCCCCAAGCATACATTACAAGCCGATGAAAGTCCTATAGTGATCCTAGTACAACTGTTCGAAAAACTAAGGCATAGAAAATAACAACAAGCCTATGGTGTTTCATTCACACTGTTTGAACTTCTTTGTGACAGAGAGTGTTTTGAACGAGTCCCTACTTTGAGATTCATTAGTATACTGTGAGTGTATGAGACTTCTTTGTTGTGAGAGTACATGGGTTGCATTGTTAGCTAATATTTTTTCGGATAATGTCATTTGCATATATGCTTAGTTATTTGTTCATAATCTCATGCCATCACTTGATGCCTTCTATGTCATGATAATATGCTGCATGTATACACACTGTGGTTTTGATTTGCAAGTAGGAGGGGTCAGAAAAGTTTTGAGGTCAAAAGCAATGAGTCGACTGCCGTAGGTCCCTTAGGTTTCTTTTAGTTAAGCATCAGTGTGTTAATTTTGTTTTGTTCACCTGCGGACATGCAAACGTTCTAAGTTGAGGGTGTTGATGCGTCATGGTTACATGGCACTTTCGATGCTTAAAAGAAGAAAAATATGCAATAACTTGGGTGCGTTTGGTTGGTATGACGTGTTTTCTGTTCTATATTACAGGAGAATAGATTTTGGAGGAAAAATGGACAAAAATAAAGAATCATTCTCGAGAATGAAGTATCTGAAGATGAAAGAGTCAAGTTCTGCACCAGAGAGGTGACTCATGACAGGACTCACGTGCCGTGAGTCAAGTCACGTGACGTGAGTGGTTGACGTGAGTCAACTTTTGAGGATGTACCATGTGCCTGATTTCCAAGACAGGATCGACGTGGCGTGACTTGGTTCCACGATACCAAGTCACAGTACCGTGGATGGTTGCCGACTCTGTTTTCCTATTTTGATTAGGATAGGATTCGTTTTGTATCTATAAATACCCCTTTGTTGTCCTATGTTCAGGAGTTATCCATTACATTGTTTTAAGTTATATTTCCATTATTTTGAGTTCATAAGAATATTATTGGTTTTGTAATCTCGGAGCATCGATTTTAGGGTTCTATCCATAATTGAGATTTCAGAGTTTCTTCTTTATTGTGAGTTTACAATTATTTTTTCATCCTTGAATTCTTATTGTGCTCTTACAAACATGAGTATCTAAACTCATCAACTAGGGTTGTGTGAACCATGAGGACTTCACAAAACGGGTTAAGTGCAAAGTAAATTCTGAACCGGTGTGATTACATGTATTGTTATTTCCTTCGTTGTGATTGATCTTCTAACAGTTGCAAACTTTAGAAACTTGCCTGTATTCTAGACTTGCTTGAGAGAGAGGTACAGATTGGGAAAAGGGACTAACAACAGAGATTTGAAGCTATCAACCTTCATCTAATAACTTGAGCCGTAGTAGGAATAGTTATCTGAGATCCAGGACAAGGTTTAGTAGTGCGACACTCGAAGACTGAGAGGAGAAAAGTGAAATTCGTCTAACCAAGGTTGAGAGACGTTTAGATGAACCTAACTTGTTAGATTTTGAATGCAATACAGCGGGACAGTTTTGCCAGCACAAGTAACCGGTGGAGTTAAGGAATCATTAGGGATCACAGCCCTAGTGTATTTCTCATATTATCTACAAATCCTACAATCAGCAATTGTTACTGTCACCACTTATCCACAAAAACAAACCCCCCATTTTTACTTACTTGCCAATTACTCAGACTAGCATTCTACATAATTTCATCCTGTTCCCTGTGGGATCGACCCCAACCTAGTTGGGTTTTATATTTGATACAGCGACCGCATTATACTTTTCTAAAGGTATATCTTGGGCGACATCATGTGCCTCAAAATTGCTCTTATCCTTTAAAACCTCATAGCTTTAGGTATGGGGTGTATTCTGGGTGTTTTTGGTGAAAAAGGATGACCTAAGGAGGCTGGAATAATGAAGGGTTTTTAAAAGAAACTCGACCTGGTTACTGCCCGGGTTATCACTGCAGCGGTTAAATTACTGCTGCAGTGGTTAATTTACTGTTGTAGCGATAGGTAGCAGACTGACCCATTTTTTTAATTCTCAGCCCAATTATATTGCCCCACTTTTTCCCATGAATTAATTTCTATTAGGTTTGATAAGAAGATTTTATTCATCGCAAAAATTTTCTCGGAATGATTTTTTGATGTAACAACGTTTTGGGTCGTTACACAAATCTTTCAACAAGGTTCACTTCAGCATAGATGTATAAATGTATATGATAAATGCATGTATGCAAGGTGTACATATCACCTCTTCCTTATCTCAACATCATCATCATCAATATCAATCTCAACATCGTCATCATCATGATCTCAATATCAATCTCAACATTATCATCATCACGATCTCAATATCATCAATTTCATTATCAATATCATCATTATCATGGTCTCACTATCATGATCAATATCATATACTCATCTTAACCACATCATCATATATCATTATCAACATGTATGAATATGGAAATGCAATTAATAATCACAAGTAGTGCTAGAAAGCAATTATGAACACTCAATTTACATATAAACACAGAGACAAGCAAGTATAGTTGCTACAAATAAA
This sequence comes from Capsicum rhomboideum, assembly GCA_031232105.1. NCBI lineage: Eukaryota > Viridiplantae > Streptophyta > Magnoliopsida > Solanales > Solanaceae > Capsicum > Capsicum rhomboideum. Next base: position 20,000,594 of record CP124714.1, read on the forward strand.
CTGTAACCTACCTCAGTGCCTGCTTGAATTACTTCAAGGCCACAATTTGCCTTTCCTTTCTCTTCCGACCCTTTCTTGATCTATAACAACAAATTTACAGACCCACTTCAATTATTTCATCTTTTCTAAACATTAGAAATCAATAACCAAAAATTTCAACCATAAATTTACCCTAGTTCATGTCACGACCCAAACCCACTGTGAGTGAAACCCACACTAACTCCCCGGTGGGAGAACCAACTAACCCCAAAACATCAACCCAACACTTAGCCAAAGTAAGGCGACTAACTGTTTTTCATTACATAAAACCATGTCTCCAATATTCTAAACGGTAAATAATGCTGAATTAAATGAACCTTAAACAAATCCCCTAGACTCTGAAAGCCATTGTATCAAACCACTAATAAGTATCAACAATGGGTTCAACCCAAAACAACTGAAAAATATCTAAGTCCGAAATAATGGACCAGAAACTGAATAAAGAACTCATGGCAAACCCAAAGATGTAGCTCACCCTTGAGTTTGAACTCTTTCTAAACCATAACTGAGGTCTTGAAACAGTCGCCGAAATATGTTTTGCACTCAACAAAAAGAAGAGCAGGGGTAGTATCAGTACGTAAGAAACAATAGTGTACTAGTAGGGTCAATGGCCAACCCAAAATGATAAATATGAACAAATAACCATAACTTAGTAAGGCAAGACAACTATGAACACCTACAATGTAAACTTGCCTCAAGTTTATCATACTTAACCTTATTCAACAATATTATGGAGTTCAGTCAATACATGTTAACATGGATAACAAGTCAAGTCAAGACCGTGACTACCAGTAATTCTCCAAGTCAACAACTATGACTGACGAAATTAAATCAACCATGTCTCAATTACGCAAGTAAATAGACAATATAGAGTTATGCCATAACTTCCAATTAGCCTGGACCACTCAAGGATCCATCAGAATAACAACAATGACAATTATCATGCAACCCAGTTTTACATAAGAAACCACATTTATCAAATTAGCACATGAACCCGATTCACTCAAGCAACCAATGCAACAAGTCAATACTTAGGCCCGGTTCACTCATGGAACCAATATAACAGTAAGCACATAATCTCCGATTCACCCAAGGAATCATCACACTCACCAATACCTTGTACATACATGCTAAGGGTCTTATGGTTTCCCACTAGCCATGACCTACAGGGGACAAGCTCTTATCCATGTACCAAATCCTAGACATTAAGTGTCTACCAACCTTAAATCAACCAATGCCGTGAAGATGTTAAATTACCGATACATCCCATAATAATAACAAATATCACAACAATCACAACCACAATGATAAAAGAGGCAACACTTGTGAAAACCAACAAGCTTTCATATAAGTTCATTGCATGCAATTAATGCTTAGGATATCAGACAGTCATTCACTTTTCTTGAACATGCATCGTACAATCAATACAAAGGAATAGTTATCATGTACACATAAAACAGATTGGGTTTCAACTGCATTAAACCATCACCTATCTCTATCCAAGCCTGAAATACTCTAGCAAACTCGAGCCTTCCCTTTTCTTGCAACCTCCACTTGATTATGGTCTAAAATATGAATATAACACATAATCCCCCAAAGAACTATAATATTTAGGATTATAACCTAATCCCGAGCCCCAAGGCCAATTTCATGATTATTCTTTCTATTCTAGGGTTTTTCCACCATAAATTCACCTTAAACCTACCAATTTAATGGTTATCATAGTGAATTATAGTCATGTAAGAGTAAATTATTACCTTTAAACTAAAATCCAAAGGTTTTACACCTTATTTACGCTATTGTACCAGAAAAATCAGCTAAGTTAAGTTAAATCCTCCCCAAAACCCATAAACTAGTGAGTCTAAGGTTTAGAAATCGAAAAACTAGTTAATGGGAGTGATTAACTTACCTTTATGAAGAAATTTGGTGGAAAATTACCCAAAATCGCCTAAGCTTTCCCCCAAAATGAGTTTAGAAGATAATAAACTATTTTAGGGTAATTTTTGCATTAATCCGCGTATATACCGCTATAGTGGCCTGATCCCGCTATAACGGCCTGATCAGTTTTAGCGAGAATTTCTCTGCTATAGCGACATAGTCATAGCGACCTGCCACCTGCTTTAGTGGGTGTGGCAAGGTAGAAACTCAGGATTGCTCCCAATTTTGCCATTTTTGCAACACACCCTCAAACTATGACATTCGATATCAAGAGTTCTGCTTACCCAATTTCACTTCCAAAAAATCCTACTGATTTCTTATCGTCTTAGCTAATATGTAAACATGCTAAAATTATTATATTTACCAAATCCATTCCCTAATTTCCCTAGACCATACCTTGCTCTAAATTCGTCCAAGACTTACCTAGCCTAAAATTTCTAACTCGTAATTTGGGGAAAATCTTAACCCAAATTTTTATATGTTAGACTTACCCAAATTGTTCATCTCTGAATGATTAAACAAGAAAATTGAGTCAAGTCACATGAGAAAAGAGTACCTGTATCCTCAAATAGGTGAGGGTAATTGTCCTGCATGCCCTGCTAAATTTCCCAAGTAGCTTCCTCAACTGGACGTTGCTTCTATTGTACCTTTACTAATTGAATTTTCTTTGTCCTCTACTTTCGGACGTCGCGATCAAGAATTTCAACTGGATTTTCCTCATAAGAAAGATCCTTATCTAGCAAAATCGAATCCCATTTAATAATGTAATCCCTATCCCCATGATATCTCTTAAGCATGGACTCAAGAAACATCGGATGGACCCCCGATAAGCTTAGTGCAATACCAACCTATATGCTCCGATAAACTTAGTGCAACACCAACCTATATGCTACTATACCTACGTCATCAAGAACCTCAAATGGACCTATATACCAAGGCCTAAGCTTTCCTTTCTTGCCAAACCTTACGACTCCCTTCATCAGAGATACCTTTAACAAAACTTATTCATCAACCTTGAACGACATATCCCTGACCTTACAGTCTGTGTACTCCTTTTGGCTACTCTGGGCTGCTAACAACTTGGTTTGAATGAACCTCGCCTTCTCCTGAGATTCTTTCACTAAGTCCATGTCCAAATCTTTCATGCCACCCACTCAAACCATCCTATAGGTGATCTACACCTCCTCCTATGAAGTGCTTCAAATGGAGCCATATCAATGCTAGAGTGATAGCTATTATTGTTTGAAAACTCACACAATGGTAGAAACTTATCCCAATGACCACCAAAGTCAATCACATATGCCCTTAACATATCCTCAAGGACCTGGATAGTGCTCTTTTACTGCCCGTCAGTCTGAGGATAAAAAGTAGTGCTGAAGTCAAGCTTAGTGCCCAAATCTTCATGTAGCCTATCCTAAAACTTATAAGTGAATTGCGTACCTCTATCAGAAATGATGGAAATTAGTACCCCATGGAGCCTCAATATCTCCTTGACATAAATCTTGGCTAACTGTTTCAAACTGTAATCCACTCAAACTGGGATAAAATGAGCTGAATTGGTCGGTATGTCCACTATAGCCCAAATCGAGTCATGTTGCCCCACCTACCACAAAGTCCATAGCTATCCTTTACCACTTCCACTAGGGATAGGCATCCTCTGAAGTAAACCCGCAGGCCTTTGATACTCATACTTCACTTGTTGATAATTATGGCATTTAGACACATACTCAACTATATCTCTCTTTATCTCAGGCCATAAATAAAGTTAACTCAAGTCACGGTACATCTTGGTTGCACCCGAATAAATATAGTATTGAGAACTATGAGCTTCTATAAGCAAATAAGGAATCAAATCACTAACCCGAAGCACGCACACGCGTCCCCTCACAATTAACACGTGTGGAATTAGGAGCTTCACTATGTACTACCTTGTTTTGAAGTCTATTCAACTTCTCATCTTCAAATTGTCCGACCTTTTTCTGATCCAGGAATTTTGACCTTACTTCCATTCTAGCCAATAGTCCACCTCTTTCAGAAACACCAAATTGTATAGACAGAGATGCTAGAGTCTGAATCTCTCTAGCCAAGGGTCACCTTAACACCCTCAAACAAGCCAAACTACCCATATTCACCACTTTTTGGCTCAATGCATCTGCCTTACCCGGATGGTATTGGATGGTCACATCATAATCCATCAATAATTCCATCCACCTTCTCTATCTCAAATTCATGTCCCCCTATGTGAATACATGCTGCAAACTGCTATGGTCTTTAAACACTTCACATTTGACAACATAGAGATAGTGTCTCCAAATCTTAAGTGCAAAAACAACTCCCACCAAATCCAAGTCATGGGTTGGGTAATTCTTCTCCTGAGGCATCAATTGCCTTGAAGCATAGTCAATCATGTTTCTATCTTACATCAACACTGCACTTAAATTAGAAAGTGAAGGATCATAAAATATAATGAAATCATTACCATCTACTGGCAGAGAAAAAATATGAGCTATAGTCAAAAGTGTCTTGAGCTTTTGGAAGCTCTCCTCACACTTATCCGACCAAACAAATGGCACCTTCTTCTGAGTCAACCTTGTAAAGTGAGAAATAATAGAGCTAGGCCGAACCCAACTTTTAACAACCTCAATCTTCTGGAGATCTACCATCACCCGCTTTTACAAAACCACATGCCCTAAGAAGGCAACTAAAGGCAACCAAAACTCACATTTGAGAACTTAGAATCTAACTACTTTTCCTTCAAAATCCCCAAAACCATATGAAGATGACCTGCATGCTCCTCCTTAGTCTTGGAGTAAACCAGGATATCATCAATAAAGACAATCACAAAAGAGTCCAAGAAAGACTTAAAGATACCATTCATCAAGCTCATGAAAGTTGTCGGCGTATTAGTTAACCCAAATGACATCACCATGAACTTATAATGCCAATACTAAGTCCTGAAGGCTGTCTTGGGTACATCTTCAAGCTGAATCTTTAACTAGTGATAACCCAATCTCAAGTCTATCTTAGAGAAAATGAAAGCACCCTACAACTGGTCAAAAAGACTATCTATCCGGGGCAAGGGATACTTATTTATGATGGTAACTTTATTAAACTGCCTGTAATCAATACACATTCTTAGGCTACCATCATTCTTCTTAACGAACAACACTAGGGCACCCCAAGGAGATACACATTCTTAGGCTACCATCATTCTTCTTAATGAACAACACTAGGGCACCCCAAGGAGATGCACTAGGATGAATGAACCCCTTATCAAGTAACTCCTGCGATTGAGTCTTGAGCTCTTTTAACTCAGCTAAAACTATTTTATAGGGAGGAATAGAAATGGGGAGAATGCCTAGCTCTAAATCAATACAGAAGTCAATGTACTGGTCTGGAGGCATACCAAGCAAATCTATGGAAAATACCTTCTGAAGTTTTGACACCACGGAGACTGACTCAATAGAGGGAGATTCTGTACTAACATCTCAAAGATGTGATCAAAAGCTAAACACCCTCTCCCAACTAACTTCTTAGCCTAAATAAAAGATATAATTTTCATAGGCTTAAGCTTATACATGCCCTCCCACTCTAACTTATCCATTTTGGGCATCTCTAAAGTCATTGTGTTAGCATTACAATTTAAACTAGCATGATACTGAGATAGCCAAGCCACACCCAGGATATGTCAAAGTCAAGCATATCTAGGATTATCAACTGGAAACCCATGAACAAAACAGAACATACACGATAAACATAGGTCACTACCACAGAGTCTCCAACCGGAGTAGACACATAAATAGGAGAGTCAAGTATATCACAAATAAAGTTCAACCCCCAGGTAAATCTAACAGATACATAAGAATAAATGAAACCCAGATCAAATAAAATAGTAGCCATCCAATCACAGATAAGATAGTACCTATAATGACAGCATCAGATGCCTCAACCTCAGTCTTACCTGGGAAGGCATAATAATGAGCTCTATCATCAAGCTGGGCAACCTCTCTAGAAGGCTATGCTTTAACCTTCCCTACATTACCATTACCTCGGTTTCCACTATGACCTACATGATTATTATCCCGCCCACACTGTGGATGATCCTTAGCATTACTATTACCTCCACCACCGATACCAGCAGGAACCACAACCTTAGCCTACTGTTGGCCTTGTGACCCAGCCTATCTCTAAGGACACTCTCTCTTAAAGTGCCCCATAGCACCACATGTATAACAACCTCGCTCAAGAGAAGGCATATTGGCCAAAGAATGAGAAGCCCCCTGGCCTCTAGCAACTGAGGGCTGTTGAATAGCCCCAAACTGACCCCCTGTAGAAACTGGCAGAGCTGACTAAATGGAGCAAGCCGAATAGGCCTGATGGCCATGAACCCTGGAATAAGAACCACCAAAGTTACCTGCATCCTAGGACTTCTTCGCTAAAGCCTTTGCCTAACCAATTTGCTTGACCCCTTCGACATTCTTCACATATTTAGAAACCTCATTAAAGGTCTTCCCAACAGAAATCATATGTGTTAGCATGATGGACAACTCAAAGATCATGAATTAATAGTGAATATTGTATATATTAATGTAACTTTATAGGGTTGTATATAAGTGTAATTGTGGAGATTTGATATTGTAATCTAAGAGGATAAATATTATCATAGAATAGAAGATACGAAGGGATAGAATGACTGATTTAGAGGGATAGAATAACTGATCTTTAGGGATAGGAAAGACGGATATTTAGGGATGTAATCTTTGAATAATTTCTATTTAATGGCAAGACTCTCAATAGTGAGAAGCAATCAACAAAATTGATATTGTATTAGAGCCTTCTTTTCAGTGCTTTAATTCTTAGTGTCTTTCATCGTTGGTTCCTTGATGTGTCATGGTTACATGGCACTGTTGATGCTTAAAACAAGGAAAATATGTAATAACTTGGGTGTGTTTTGTTGGTATGATGTGGTTTCTATCCTAATTTGCAGGAAAATAGGCTTTAAAGGCAAAATAAGCAAAGGAGGAAGAATCAAACCCGAGAATGAAGTGTCAGATGAAGAAAGAACAAGAGGATATAGAAGAGAGCCACCCAATACACAAGTCACATGGCGTGGAAGCCACTTACTCCACGTGAGTTGCTATCGTGAGTGAAGCCCAGAGACTGAAAAATCAGCCTGATTTCCACAACAAGGGTCACATGGCGTGACTAACACCCACATGACATGGAAGCCTATCGTGATCCAACTTATGAAGACCACAAGTTGATCCTGATTCCCACGACATCAACTTACGTGGCGTGGCTTGGTTCCACGACACCAAGTCACGATACCGTGGAAGTTGTCGACTCTGTTCTCCTATTTGGTTTTGGATAGGACTAGTTTTGTATCTATAAATACCCCTATGTAGTCCTAAGTGTGAGAGTTGGACAATTTACTACTTTGAGAGTTATTTCATACTGTTTCAGATATTTTATTTGGTTTTGTATTCACAAACCCTAATTTGAGGTTGATTGATAATTGAAATTTCGGTTTTCCTTCATTCTTGTGAGATCATAATTATGCTTTCATCTTTGAATTATTCTTGTGTTCTTACAATTATGAGCAGCTAAACCCATCAACTAGGGTTGTGTGAACCATGAGGAATTAACAAAATCGGTTAAGTGTAAAACAACTTTGTACTGCTGTGTATGCATGTATTGTTGTTCCTTTCGTATGATTGCTTTTCTAACGGTTGCAAATGTTAGAAACTCGCCTGTATTCTAGACTTGCTCGAGAGAGAGGTAGAGATTGGGAAAAGGAGATAACAACAGAGATTTGAAGCTATCAACCTTCATCTAATAACCGGAGCCTTAGCGGGAGAGGTTATCTGAAATCCAGGACAAGGGTTAGTATTGCGACACTCAGAGTCCGAGAGGAGAAGAGTGAAATTCGTCTAATGAAGGTCGAGAGACAGTTAGATAAACCTAACTTGTTAGATTTTGCATGCAGCGCAGCGGGGCAATCTTGTTAAGCACAAGTAACTGGTGGAGTTAAGGAATCATTGGGGATCACAGTCCTAGTGAATTTCTCTTATTGTTTACAAACTCAATACAACTAGCATTCGTCATTGTTACTATTTACTAGCAAAACTCCCCAGTTTTATTTACTTTCCAATTATTCCATCTGGTAGTCTACTCACACTTCGACCTATTCCCTGTAGGATCGACCCCAACCTAGTTGGGTTCTATATTTGATTCAGCGACTGCATTGTACTTTTTCGGAGGTATACTTTGGGCGACATAAAATTTTGGTGTCGTTGCTGGGGAATACAGTTACGGAGTTGAACAATACTGGGTGGAGTTGATTGGTTGTGTTTTTACATTCTTTTGAGGGCATACGCTAGTGTATGCCAAATACTAGGAGTCAAGGCAATCCCCTGATTCCACTTGATCTTGAAATCGAAAGAAATCTGAGAGCTAATCGGAGAATGGTAAATACTGAAGGAGTTCAGAATCCCGTAGCTGCAGGAGACATTCACAACCAGCCACTTCATTCAGCTGGTCAGGAAACAGTGGAACAATCTACGGCTCGATTGACACGAGAAGAGCATATTAGACAAGCTTCTCTTAGACAAGCAGAAAGAGATAATCGAGTTATGCAAGAAGCAGCACAGCGTCTTACTGATGCTGAAGAGCGACAAAGATGATTAAGAGAACAACCGAGATAATATGTGCCTGTTTATGATGATCCTGAAGATGAATATGTGGCCTATTTTGAGCCAATCGAGAACGGTGCCATTGTTCCACCTGAGTTACCTCCGGGCACTAAGTTTGACATCACTAGTGCCATGATCCATCTATTGAACTTGAAGGGCATGTTTGCGGGTCTTCCTACTGATGATCCAAACATGCATGTAATGAATTTTGTGGGGGCTGCATGTCATACAATCTGCCTGGGGTTGACCAAGAGGTGATACGATTGAGGTTGTTCCCATTCTCTCTTACAGGAGAAGCCACGCTGTGGTTGGCTGAGCTGCTTGAGGTTCTATCACTACTTGGTAGGCTGAGCTGCTTGAGGTTCTACCCACCGTTCAAGATACTGCAGTTGAAAGACGAGATCTATAATTTCAGACAGCTTTACTCAGAAGCACTCTATGAGACTTGGCTGAGATTCCAAAAGAAGCTGCAGAACGTGCCTAATCACAGGATGAGTGGCAGGAACTTACTTGAAATCTTCTACAGAGCTTTGAATATTAACACAAAAGCAGTAGCAGATACTATCACTGGTGGAGCATTCATGAGTTTAAGATGGGACCAAGCTTCTGAGATATTAGATCATGTCACTAAGACCAACCGAGGATGGCATACTCGGGAGGCAGATACGCAGGCTGGAACATATGCTATTGGAGCTTTAGCATCTCAAAGGGCATTGGATGAATCTGTGGCGCAAGAGGTTGCTCAGTTGAGGACAGAAATTAGTCTTCTGGATAAACAGATAGCGGCCAGAGATGAGGAGAAAGTGCATGCTGTTGGTGAACAAAGTAAATCGGCTAGAAATGATGATAGTGAGTCTGATGAAGAGGCAAAGTATCTAGATCGTGAAGTGGAAGGTTTTCGAGCCAAGGTCCAAGGGTCTAATCAAGACTCTTGGAACTCAAGGCAAGGGAATCAAGGTCGAAACTATTATGGAGACAGGTACAATAAATCGGTATACAGAGATCGAGAATGGGATCGTGACGATGATTGGAGGTGTAAAGAGGATCATCAAGAAAAGAATGAAATATATGTACCACCCGAAAGGCGTGAAGAGGAGTCTGGAAGTTCAAGAATGGAGGCACTCCTAAATAAATTGGTCAAAGGGGCAGAAAGTTAGGAGAATTGCTTGAAAGAGATTAGGACTGACATTTCAGGCATAAGCTAGAAATTGGAGTCCCATTCAACTGCCATTAAACAGTTGGAGCAACAGTTTGGGCAGCTTTCATTGGCACTGAATCAATGTCAGCCAGGCACCCTTCCAAGTAATACCGTCCAGAATCCTAAAAATGATAGTCATTGCCTCGCCATCACTACTAGAAGCGGGAAGTACACGACAGATTCACCTATACCTGCCGACAGTAGTGTGTCTAATGACCCAGTGGTTATCGATTTTGAAGCTGAGTTAGAGTCGGATAATGCAAAGGGTGACATGGTTCCAAATCAGCATGATAAGAGCGACAATGCAAAATTTGAGAAACGGAAGGAAAAAGAGGTACCAAAGGTGCTAAAAACTATCCCACGACCTCCCCCTCCATATCCTCAAAGGTGGAAGAAGAAGGCGGAGGAAGGAAAGTATCAGAAGTTCATCACCATGTTGAAGGAGCTGTCATTTAACATCCCTCTTGTAGAGACATTGGAGCAGATGCCAGGTTATGCCAAGTTCATGAAAGACTTGGTGACAAAGAAGAGAACGGTCAGTTTTGAGCCAACAGATAACATTCATCATTATAGTGCAGTTTCTTCTCGATCCTTAGTTGAAAAGAAAGAGGATCCAGGAGCTTTCACAATTTTGTGTACTATTGGGTCCTACGACTTTGTTAAAGCACTGTGCGATTTGGGTGCTAGCATCAACCTAATGCAAGTAGCTGTGTTCAAGCAATTGGGGTTGGGAGCACCAAAACCAACCTCCATGAGACTTCTCATGGCCGATAGAACTGTGAAAAAGTCGGTTGGCATTCTATACGATGTTTTGGTGAAGGTTGCTTCTTTCATATTTTTGGCTGATTTTGTGATTCTCGATTGTGAAGTTGACTTTGAGGTTCCCATCATACTGGGAAGACCATTCCTTTCCATGGGTCGTGCGTTGGTTGATATGGAAATCGGGCAGCTGAAATTTAGATTGAATGATGAACAGGTTACTTTCAATGTCTGTCAGTCTATGAAGCAGCCAAGAGATAAGCGAGTGATTTCAGTGATAGATGTTGTTGATGATAGTGAGGTTGCTGTGTCCATTGAAGAAAGGTTGGGAGTAGAGCCTCTGGCTGCCGTGATCATGAATTTTAAAAATGATGGTATAGAAGACTATGATGAGATGGTAGGTGCACTAGCTGGTAAAGGAGCGTACACTTATGTGCCCAAGAAACTGGATCTTGATTTGAAGAATAGGGTGACTCCACCAACTAGTGCATCTATTGAAGAGCCTCCAGTGTTAGAGCTTAAGGCTCTTCCGGCCCACCTTCGCTACACTTTCTTGGGAGCCAACAATACCTTGCCAGTGATTATTTCTGCTAAGCTAATGGATTGGCAAGTAAAGGCTTTGGTTTCAGTTTTGAAAAGATTTTAGAGGGTCATTGGTTGGTCCATTGCAGATATCATAGGTATTCCACCCGGCATTTGCACTCATAAGATCCAGCTTGTTCCTGAGTGCATACCTAGCATTGAGCACCAGCGTCGCCTGAACCTACCTATGTAGGAGGTTGCGAAGAAATAAATTATCAAGTGGTTGGATGCATGAGTGGTTTACCCCATTGCGGATAGCAAATGGGTGAGCCCAATTCAGTGTGTGCCGAAAAAGGGGGGAATCACTGTGGTTCCGAATGACAAAAATGAGTTGATTCCAATGAGGCCGGTGACTGGATGGAGAGTTTGCATGGAATATCGGAAGTTGAATTTGTGGACTGAAAAGGACCATTTTCCTATGCCCTTCATGGACCAGATGTTAGACCGTCTTGCTGGTAGAGGATGGTATTGTTTTCTTGATGGCTATTCGGGGTATAATCAGATTTTTATTGCCCCCAAAGACCAAGAGAAGACCACTTTCACTTGTCTATATGGGACGTTTGCATTCAAGAGGATGCCTTTCGGTTTGTGTAATGCACCGGCCACCTTTCAACGTTGTATGATGTCTATTTTCTCCGACATGGTGGAAGACACAATCAAGGTTTTTATGGATGATTTCTCTGTTGTGGGTGACTCGTTTGAGGGCTGGTTGGCACACCTTGCTAATGTGCTACAAAGATGAGAGGAGTGCAACCTAGTGCTGAATTGGGAAAAATATCACTTTATGGTCAATGAAGGTATTGTATTGGGGCATCAGATTTCGAAGAACGGCATTGAGGTGGATAAGGCAAAAATCGAAGTAATTGAGAAGCTTTCCCCACCTATCTCTGTAAAAGGTATTCAAAGTTTTCTAGGTCATGCTGGTTTTTATAGACGATTCATCAAGGATTTCTCCAAGATTTCACATCCCTTGTGCAAACTTTTAGAGAAAGAGGTGAGGTTTGTGTTTGATGAAGCATGTCTTAAAGCGTTTGAGTGTCTTAAGGAGAAGTTGGTTTCAGCCCCTATTATTGTGTCACCAGATTGGACTAAGCCTTTTGAGGTTATGTGCGATGCTAGTGGAGTGGCTTTGGGTGCAGTCCTTGGCCAAAGACGTGAGAAGATATTACACCCGATCTACTACGCTAGCAAAGTGCTGAATCCAACTCAAAAGAACTACACTGTGACTGAGCAGGAGTTGTTAGCAGTAGTATTCGCTTTCGAAAAATTCAGATCTTACTTGATTGGTACGAAGGTGATTATGCATACGGATCATGCAGCCCTTCGATATCTTATGTCGAAAAAGGATGCTAAGCCAAGACTGATTCTGTGGGTACTTCTGTTGGAAGAATTTGACTTTGAATTCAAGGATCGTAAGGGGACCGAAAACCAAGTGGCTGACCATCTTTCACTCCTTGAGGAGGAGGCCATGCTTAAATTGAAAGATGTCCTAGAGATTGATGATACTTTTTCGGATGAGCAAGTATAAGCAGCATCTCAAGACTTGATCCCTTGGTTTGCTGATTTTACCAACTTTTTGGCAAGTGATCTAGTCCCGAAAGATATGACATATCAGCAGAGAAAGAAATTCATGCATGAGGTAAGAAAGTTCTTCTGGGATGAGCCGTATCTGTTTAGGGTGTATGCTGATGGCATAATTCGAAGATGTGTCCCAGAGTTCAAAATGATAAGTATTTTGGAGGCGTGTCACTCATCTCCAGTTGGGGGTCATCATGGAAGTGCACGGACCGCCCATAAAATCTTGCAATGTGGGTACTACTGGCCCAGTATTTACAAAGATGCTCATGACTATGCCCGCACTTGTGATCGATGTCAAAGGCAAGGTAATATTTCACGCAGACACTAACTTTCCATGACAACTATACTTGAGCTTGAATTGTTCGATGTGTGGGGAGTTGACTTTATGGGTCCGTTTGTCATCTTACATGGAATGAAATACATCTTGGTAGCCGTTGACTACGTGTCTAAGTGGGTGGAGGCAATAGCGCTTCCTAATAACGAAGGGAGAAGTGTCATAGCCTTCTTGAAAAAGAACATATTCTCACATTTTGGGACACCCCGAATTATTATAAGTGATGGAGGATCCCACTTTTGCAACCGACTGTTCAAAGCCTTGCTAGAAAAGTATGGTGTCAAACATAAAGTGGCAACACCTTACCATCCTCAGACAAGCGGGCAGGTGGAAGTGTCAAATCCCGAGATTAAGTCCATTCTGGCAAAAATAGTTAATGCAAATAGGACTGATTGGGCTCGACGATTGGATGATGCGTTATGGGCATATCGGACGGCTTTCAAAACACCAATTGGTGCATCACCATATCATTTGGTATTTGGGAAGTCTTGCCATTTGCCCGTTGAACTAGAACATAAAGCTTTGTGGGCGTTGAAAAGGGTGAATTTGGACTGGAGTGAAGCGGACCAATTGCGACTTGAGCAGATGAATGAGATGGATGAATTTCGTCTCCGAGCTTATGAAATTTCAGCATTGTATAAAGAAAAGATGAAATTGTACCATGATCATCGGATTGAGAACCGCGAATTTCACCCGGGCGACTCGGTTTTATTGTATAATTCTAAGCTTCGCCTGTTTGCTGGAAAACTAAAATCCAAATGGTCAGGCCCATTCACTGTCGTTCGGATATTCTCACATGGTGCTATTGAGCTAAAATAAGCAGATAATGTCCTATTCAAAGTCAATGGACAGCGTGTTAAGCATTATGTAGGAGTTCCAGAAGAGATACGGACGATTAAAGAACTTGAACTTGATAAAGTCTGAGTAGTCAAGTTAGCCATGTAGTGCCGCGATGTTAAATCAGGCGCTTCGTGGGAGGCAACCCATGAGCTAGTTGGTGAAGTCTGAGTATCCAAGTTAGCCATGTCGTATCGCGACATTAAATCAGGCGCTGATTGGGAGGCAACCCAAGAATTTATTGTATGGAGATCGAATTATTGAGGAACAGTTGGCTAAAAATCATAGAATTCACCTGAAGGGGTGAAATTTCATCCACGACATTACTCACGTCACGTGAAGGTGATCCACGCCACGTGGCTGGTATCGTCAAAATCAGAGGAAAATTTCCAGGTTCTGAATCTCTTCCATGAAAGCCTTCCACGTGACGTGGATGTGATCCACGCCACGTGACTTGTATCATCAAAATCAGAGTTCACAGGTCAATCTCAGAATCCAACCCACGACATCAGTCACGCCACGTAGGTCACACCCACATGATATGGACTGTGTTGTGAAACATAAAAGTTTAAGAAATACAAATCCGACCCGACTCAAGCCCTTTTTCCAAAATAAATTCGGATATTCTCTTCTTTACCCGATATATACCCGAAAAATTTTCTTCTTTCCCCATTTTCAAATTCTTCAACTTAAAACCCTAATATTCCAATTTTCTCTTACTCCCAACATCAAAATCTGAATCCCCACCTTCTCTAACATCAAAAATCCGATAACCCTTTCCCAAAACTCACCAAATCCGACCCTCATTCGAAAAATCCGAACCCTATTGCCAAATAAGTCCAAAAATCCAAATCCAACATACTAAACCCGACCCAAATCCAACCCAAATACCCACAATTTGATCAAAAATCCGATACCATGCCTCCAAAATCCAACCCCAAAAGTGACCACCTTGATGCCTCATCCCGAATTTGGACCAAAAATTTGGATTTACCGACCCGTCTGCGGGATGAACCAACTGAGTCTGATCCAAGCGGTTATGTGGAGGAATTCGACATTAGCCATGATGATACTGTTTTAGTTCCTCTTGCTACGATGTTACAGACACGAACCTGAGCGGTTGTTCGGGCAGCACGTCAGCCGACCCCACCACCTGTTGAGCCAAGTGTTTCGGCTGAGTCTTCTGAGTCCAACCCTAGTCTGAAGAGGGGGAGGATGGTTCTACGCCAGGCTCGGCTGATGATGCTACGGGTCAGGGTACGTCTGCAGCGGAGGCTACGACTTCTGTTTAAGGTTCTGGTGCCCATAGTGCTCCGATTCCCACGCAGAGTAATGAGATTCAGCGTTGGTGTGTGCAGGACATGCGTGCCTTCTATGATAGAGATGCTAAATTGACTGAGAGGGGGGGTGTCGGATGAGCATTATGGAGGAGCCACGGTATCGGGTAGAAGAGTTGAGGACCTTGACTGATATATGGCCTATTTTTGAAAGATATGGTCTGGGGTGGATGGCGTAGCCTTTTGGTTGATATAGCTCGGAGTTAGTCCGACAGTTTTATGCCTCGTATGCTGCGTCAGTGGATTTGGGCACTCCTGTTGGGCAGAAATTTATATTGCAGCCATTTTTGACCCATGTCATGGTTCGTGGTACCCGTGTAGATATTTAAGAGCAGACCATTCACCGCTTCTTATTTGGGGCTGACCGTCCACTTCCTACGTTGATTGTTGAATATGATCATAGGATGGACACTGTCAGAGATAGGGTTAAGATGAGAGATGCGGAGCAGAAATTGGATTTGCTTAAATAGATTGCAGGGTACATAGCCGAAGATGGTGTGGCGGCTAGTTGGGTGACTGGGAAGCTGGACATCAAAAATTCCATGCTTTATTTCGCTGGTAAATTCTGGTGGTTTGTGGTTCGACATCGGTTGGGTCCAACCAATGCTGACAACTCACTCACGTTGGAGCGGGCTGTAGTAGTTGCCAGCATCTTAGCTGGTTATGAGATTCCTTTTGCGAGATACATAGTCCGGGAGATTCACGAGAGGGCTTTCAGAGATCACACGAGTATCCTCTTTCCATGCTTGATCCAGGGGTTGTGTGATAGGGCAGGGGTGGCCAAGATACCTGCCCTAAACCATTATATCAAGGTGACCCGCATTGCGGACATTGCATTGATGCAGCAGAGGGGTTCACACCCCGTGCTCCCATGAGAGTCACAGCCGTATGAGTCTGCGGGTGCATCCCTAGATGAGCCGAGTAGTGCCCTATTGCCTGTTCCTGCACCAGTTAGGGTACCTGTACAGACTGAGGGCGCTGGCCCTATTGATAATGGAGTACCCAGTACTAGTGCCCCTACGACTCCTGTTGGGATGGTTTTAGTATCACGAGACTTTCTACAGCAGTTGATTGACAGACAGACGGAGATGTTTGAGCGCCAGGCGCACACTGAGACTCAGATGGCTAAGTTGGTATCCCAGCTTAAGCCTTAGGTTCAATCTACAGTAGAGGCTGCGGAGACTAGGGTGGAGGCTCGGATGAATGCATCTATGGACCAGTTTATACGGGGATTGGATGGGCGGATTGATAGTTTTGAGGCACGTATGGCCTCCCGATTGAGTGGTGCATCGAGCCCTGATATGGCCGGCTTGACCCAGGAGGTAGCTGCTTTGAGAGAGGAGGTTCGGGCACTGGCATCGAGTATCACTCCCATTATACCACCTATGCCTATCCTGACCTCCGTGCGACCAGCATTTGAGGTTGATTTGTTTGCTGATGAAGAGCCGCCAATGGATGGAGGCAAGAGACCCCGCAGTCCGGAGGATGGGGGTGCTACTAATGAGGAGTTCGAGAGTGATCTGAGGAGGGCTGTTAAAGCCTCCCGGGTAGAGTACCATGCGAGCCAGATTGAGGCAGAACAGAGGGCACGTGGTGCATCTGCCAATCAGGCTATCCTCCCACCGAATGCGACTACTACACAGTCTGATGATCCCGCTGCTGGCGGGCCTACTTTCGGCGCTTAGAGCGCCACAGGTATGTCTTCACTCCCTTGTATTTAGTTGATATTAGTGCATTGAGGGCATTGCACCATGTTTGGTTGGGGGTGGGGTGTACCACCACTTGGGTGTTTTTGTTGCCGTGTTTCTTTTCCACCGAGTGTGCTATCATAGTAGAACCAGCATGTTTAGGATGTTATTGTTGATGTTTTTATGTTTCTTTCTATATTAGGAGAAAAATGAGGGAACTTTAGTGCAGTCCAGTTTTGAAAGATTTTTTATGTGTTTTGACTGTTAAGGATACCCCTCCTGAAATTTTGGTTGTGTAAATAGCATGCTTTGTGTGTGACTGCTGTTGGATTTTGTTATGGCACTAGAATTATAAGCAAAAAACCATAGCTAGTATTGCATGAACGGATAGGTAGTAGTTGGTAATACAACCCTATGCTATGTGTGTGTGAGGTCACTACTTAGTTAGCTGTGTATGTGCGATCCAGAACTTGCCCGGTTGGTCTTGCCTAAGTTAAAGGATAGGGATTAGGAAAAGATCATAGACCGTTGTTGAATAAAGTCCACTTTTAGCCTAAATGCCAAACCAAAGGAAGAAGTATCCCTTGATCCCGACTTTGAGCCATAATTGTCCTATTTTTTTTTATTTTTTTATTTTGTCGTGGTTTTCGGGTACTTTGCACCCGACTAGCTGTACCCACCAGGTCCCGCTGTTTCAGGGCGTCCTCCCGGTTAGTTCCACGGGGCCCTGGAGACACGGTCGGTTTGTAATTCCCCCAATGGCCCTGCGGGGGCTCGAACTGGCGACCAAGAGGACTTTGTCCTACAGCCTTTACCAGCTGAGCTAACCCTCAGGGTTGCCATAATTGTCCTATTTCCTTCATTAGCCTATTCACCTTCCCATTTTAATCACAATGAACCTGCCTTGGCCTTGGTCCCTCCTTGGACACTGTGTACCTCAACTCAGGCAAATTGCCTAAGTTGAGGGTGGCTATTATAGGGGTACGTAGATTGAGTTGGGTATGAAGAAGGGTTAATAAAAGAAAAAGAGAAAATAGATTTGGGTGTGAAGAAGAAAAGAAAATAAAATAAAAAAATAAAAAAAATGTATATGTGTTTAAAGTTTGAGAAGAAAAATCACACCCAAATTCTGAAAATAAAAGAATGGAGAATAAGGGAGAATAAAAATGAAAAAGGTTGGAAAGTGGAGCTAAAAATAGTGTAGTGTCAAGCAGGGTTGAGTCACTATACCCATACGCACCATACCCGTCCCTAAGCCTACATTACAAGCCGAGTAAAGTCCTATAGTGATCCTAGTCCGACTGTCCGAAAACGAAGGCGTAGAAAATAAGGGCAAGCCTATGGTATTTAACGCACGTTGTCTTAAATTCTTTGTGAGCGTGAGTGTTTTGACCTCGTTCCTATGTTGATATTCATTAGTATACTGAGAGTGCAAGGGACTTCTTTGATTGTGAGAGCACATGGGTTGCATAATTAGCTGCTAATTGTTCGAGACAAGCCAAATTGCATATCCGCTTAGTTGTTTGTGCATAATTTAGTGCCATCACTTGATCCCTTCTGTGTCATGATCCTATGATGCATACATACACACTTTGGTTTTACTTTGAAAATAGGAGGGGTAGAAAAGGTTTTGTGTCAAAAGCAACAAGTTGACTGCCATAGGTCCCTTAGGTTTCTCTTAGTTAAGCATTGTGTTTGTGTATTTTTATTTTGTTCGCCTGAGGACATACAAATGATCTAAGTTGAGGGTGTTGATGTTCCATGGTTACATGGCACTGTTGATGCTTAAAACAAGGAAAATATGCAATAACTTGGGTGTGTTTTGTTGGTATGATGTGGTTTCTGTCCTAATTTGCAGGAAAACAGGCTTTAAAGGCAAAATGAGCAAAGGAGGAAGAATCAAGCCCGAGAACGAAGTGTCGGACGAAGAAAGAACAAGAGGCTATAGAAGAGAGCCACCCACGCCACAAGTCACGTGGTGTGGAAGCCACTTACGCCACGTGAGTGGCTATCGTGAGTGAAGCCCAGAGACTAAAAAATCAGCCTGATTTCCATGACAGGGGTCACGTGGCGTGACTGACACCCACGTGACATGGAAGCCTGCCGTGATCCAACTTCTGAAGACCACAAGTTGAGACTGATTCCCAAGACATCATCTTACGTGGCGTGGCTTGGTTCCACGACACCAAGTCACGATACCGTGGAAGTTGTCGACTCTGTTCTCCTATTTGGTTTTGGATAGGACTAGTTTTGTATCTATAAATACCCCTATGTAGTCCTAAGTGTGAGAGTTGTACAATTTACTACTTTGAGAGTTATTTCATACTATTTCAGACATTTTATTTGGTTTTGTATTCACAAACCCTAATTTGAGGTTGATTGATAATTGAAATTTTGATTTTCCTTCATTCTTGTGAGATCATAATTATGCTTTCATCTTTGAATTATTCTTGTGTTCTTACAATTATGAGCAGCTAAACCCATCAACTAGGGTTGTGTGAACCATGAGGAATTAACGAAACCGATTAAGTACAAAACAACTTTGTACTGCTGTGTATGCATGTATTGTTGTTTCTTTCATTATGATTGCTTTTCTAACGGTTGGAAATATTAGAAACTCGCCTGTATTTTAGACTTGCTCGAGAGAGAGGTAGAGATTGGGAAAAGGAGATAACAACAGAGATTTGAAGCTATCAACCTTCATCTAATAACCGGAGCCTTAGCGGGAAAGTTTATCTGTTCCTTTCAGCAATTTGTTTTTTGAAAGTTTTGGTTTTGCTTACTGTTAGTCAACAATCAGTCTTAAGATCTTGGGATTTTAGTCTTGTTCATTCTGGTTATTTTGTATCATTGTGTTTTTGTCTTTCTTAGATTGTCAAGAGCATGGCATCACACCAGTTTGAGTCCTTCCATGTTCGTTTCTCTGGAAAAAATTACTCTGTCTGGGAATTTTAAATCTAACTAGGTGTCACCTAGAAAGAATTATGGGGACATATAGATGGAAGCGATCCTTCTCCTACCGATCCTATAAAGCTCAATAAATGGAAGGTTAAAGATGCTCAAGTGATGACATGGAATTTAAGGTCAATTGATCCTCTTATTATTCTTAATCTCAGGCCATACAAGACAGCAAAGGCCATGTGGGATTATTTACAAAAGGTTTACAATCAAGACCATAGCACAAGATGCTTTCATCTAGAGCATGAAATTGCTAATTACTCTTATGGAGGTCTCTTTGTTAAAGATTATTTTTCAAGATTACAAAACTTATGGGCTGAACTTACTGATATTTTTTATGCTAAATTACCTACTGAATCTGTCTCTATAATTCAAGAAGTTCATGAGCAAAGTAAGAGATACCAATATTTGATGAAATTGTGATTTGAATTTGAGAGTGTTCGCTCTAACTTGATGAATCGTGACCCGTATCCCTCCTTGGATATTTTTTTTAGGGAATTACTTTGTAAAGAGTAGCGTCTTTTCACACAAAATGTTTTCAAGCAAAAAAACATTCAAATTGTTGTATTTGCAACTCAAGAAAAAAGAAAGGGTAGGAATATGAGCAGAACTCAATGCTATAGTTGTAAAGAATATGGTCATATTCCAAGCAATTGTGGTAAGATGTTCTGTAATTAGTGTAAATAACACGGGCATATAATCAAGGGTTGTCCCATACATTCTCAAATTCGTAGGATCAATGCCTTTCAAGCCGAGATAAATAGTTCCACTTCTGATAGCTCATCCTCAATAGGAACTAACAACCAATTTTCTAATCCGATAGTTGGATAAGTTCTTACCCCTAAAATGGTACAACAAATGATTGTATCAGCCTTTTCAACTTTGGGGATACAAGGTAATGATATTACATCTAATTTTTGGCTTGTTGATTCTGGAGTTTCAAATCATATGACCAACTCAACTAGTGAGCTAAAAAATATTAGTAAGTATCACGGTCTCTCACAAATTCAGGTTGCCAATGGTAGTAATTTACCCATTACCAAAGTTGGGGATATTGCTCAAACTTTCAAGAATGTTTTTGTATCACCAAGGCTCTCCACTAATCTTATTTAAGTTGGTCAATTGGTAAATAACAATTGTGATGCGAATTTTTCTCATAATGGTTGTCTTGTGCAGGACCAGGTGTCGGGGATGATAATCGCGAAGGGGCCCAAAGTTGGAAGATTATTTCCTATACACTTCTTCATTCCTCGTGTTCTGTCTTTTGCTTGAACTTCTACAACTTGTAAGACTGAGGTTTGGCATAAGCGTCTAGGACATCCTAATTCTATTGTGCTATCTCATTTATCAAATTCTTGTGTATTAGGAAATAAAAATCAAATTTCAGCTGCTTCCTTTGATTGTTCTACTTGTAAATTAGGCAAAAGTAAAACTCTCCCTTTTCCTAGTTTTGGAAGTCGTGCTGCAAAGTGTTTTGATGTCCTTCATAGTGATGTTTGGGGCATTTCACATATTTTTTCACATGCTCATTTCAAGTACTTTGTGGCTCATAGATGATTATAGTTGGTTTACATGGGTGTATTTTCTTCGATCCAAATCTGAAGTGTTTTTTATATTCAAGAAATTTTTGGCTTATATTGAGAATCAATTTTCCACATGTATCAAAATATTATGATCTGATTATGGTGGAGAATATATGTCTCATGAATTTAATAATTTCTTTCTTGAGAAAGGAATCATCTCACAACATTCTTGCCCATATACACCACAATAAAATGGGGTTGCTAAGCGTAAAAATTGTCATCTTTTAGATGTCACTCGTACTTTATTGATTGAGTCATCTGTCCCATCTAAATACTAGGTGAAAGCTTTGTCTACTGCTGTCTATTTGATTAATAAACTTCCATCTAAAGTGTTAAGCCTTGAGTTTCCATATTATCGTCTTTATCAAAAGCATCCTAACTACCATAGTTTTCATACATTTGGTTGTGTTTGTTTTGTGCACCTGCCTCCTTCTCACTATAATAAAATTTTTGTTCAGTCTACTAAATTTGTTTTTATGGGTTATAGTACTTTGCAAAAAGGTTTTATTTGCTATGATACAAGTTCTAACAAATTTTGTGTTTCTAAAAATGTTGTTTTCTTTAAAAATCAGTCTTTCTTTCCTACTCATATTGAGTCATCTTTTGTTTCTCCTCTTCTTCCTACTTTTGAGGATTTGTCAATTTCTTCTGAGCAGTTTAAACCTAGATTTGTGTATGAATAATGTCGGCCAACTTTACCCCATCCTAAAATAGTTGCGCCACCTGAGTTGCTCCACAACCAGAATCTTAGATTTCTTTAAAGCCTGTACATCTTGAGCCTCCTCGGAAATCTACCAGAGTGTCTCGTACTTCTAAATGGTATGGTTTTTCTTCTACTTTATCCACCATATCTATTCCAACAGGTTACTCACAAGCCTCTAAGCTTGAATGTTGGTAGAAAGCAATGGAAAAGGAACTTTTGTCTCTTATGGAAAATGACACATGAGACATTATTGTTTGTCCTTCAAATATTCATCCAATTGGATATAATGGGTTTATTCAATTAAACTTTATTCTGATGGAACTCTTGATCGGTAAAAAGCTCATTTAGTGGTCCTTGGAAACAAACATGAGTATGGTGTGGACTATGAGTAGACTTTTACACCGGTAGCAAAAATGACTACGGTGCGAACTATTATTGCCATTGCTGCATCACAAAATTGGCCTCTTCATCAAATGGATGTCAAAAATGTTTTTCTCCATAGTGATCTCAAAGAAGATATTTACATAAAACCCCGATTGTTTTGTTCTCATCACCTACATCAGATGTATGCAAGTTGAAATGGTCTTTATATGGATTTAAACAAGCTCCCAGATCTTGGTTTGACAAGTTTCAGTCTACTTTGTTTCAATTATCTTTTGAGCAGAGCAAATATGACTCATCTTTGTTTCCTCGAAAAATATTTGTTGGTTGTGTTTTTCTTTTGGTGTATGTAGATGATATTATTATCACAGGAATTGATTCTTCACTAATCACTAGCCTCCAACAGCAACTTAAGGATTCTTTTCATATGAAAGATATTGGTACTCTTACATATTTTTTGGAGTTGGATGTTTATTATGATTCTTTAGGTGTGTTCTTGAACCAACACAAATATACTCAGGATGTGATTTCTTTGGCTGGTCCTCAAGAATCTTCCTCTGTAAATACTCCATTAGATTTGAATGTAAAGTATTGTCGTACGGAAGGAGATCTTCTTTCTGATCCAACTTTGTATCGATAATAAGTTGGGAGCCTAAATTATCTTACTATTAGATGGACTGATATCTCTTTTATATTTCAACAAGTGAGTCAATTTATGCAGGCTCCCCTCCATCTACATTTGTTGGTTGTTCGTCACATCATTCGATACCTCTTGGGAACATCTACTCTTGGATTATTCTTTCCTAGTGGTTCTCTGATTCAACTTAATGCATTTAGTGATTTTGATTGGGCTGTATGTCCTGATACCCATCGCTCTTTCACGAGTTGGTGCATATTTCTTGGAGATTCCTTGATATTTTGAAAGCAAGAAGCAAGATCGTGTTTTAAAATCATCAACCGAATCTAAATGTCGAGCAATGTCTAGTGCTTTCTCTGAGATTGTTTGGCTTCGTGGTTTACTTACAGAAATTGGATTCCATCAGTCTAATCCCACTCCTCTACATGCTGACAACATAAGTGCTATTTAGATTGCTACCAATTAGGTTTATCGTGAAAGGACCAAACACATTGAAGTAGACTGTCATTATATCAGAGAAGTTGTAGATAAGAGAGTCATTACTCTTCCATATGTATCCAGCGATCTTCAAATAGCTGATGCATTTACAAAATCTATGGCATGGTACCGCTATCAGTTTTTAGTAGGCAAATTGATTCTTCTTAATCCACCAACATCAATTTGAGGGGGGGTGTTAGAATGATGGACAACTCAAAGATTATGAATTAATAGTGGATATTGTACATTTAATGGAACTTTATAGTGTTGTATATACGTGTAATTATAGATATTTGATATAGTAATCTAAGAGAATAAATGTTATGATAGAATAGGAGATATCTAGTAATCATCAATGAACTCAAATGCATCCTATGTCTCGAAGCCAATAAAAGTAGGAGGTTTTATCTTCAGGAACTTGGTCAACTTATCACACTCAGTCCCAGTCATGATAGGACCTAACAATGAGCGAGGGAAAATCTCCATCCCTAAGGCCTCACCCATTCTAGGAGCAACTGTAGCAGTCGACTGAACACCTAGAAACTGATAGACAAGCATAGTAGGAGTGGCCCCAGTACCAGCCAATCCACTCAGAAAGGAAAGCACCTGCTGAATCATCTCAAAAGTCATAGCGAAAAGATCTACACCTCCAACTGGTGCCACCTCTTCTTGCTCACCAACATACTTGTTTATCTCCTTTACCTCCTTATAATGATCCTGGGGTGGGGAGATGTCACTGATCTTTGACGAGTCTGACTAGTTGCTGCCAGAGCTCCACCCCTAGTGGGTGTTGCTCTCCCTCTTCTCCTACCCCTTTCACATCTGCATCCCCAAACAACCGATTCCACAGCTAGAGCTATTGGTACAGGGGCTGCGACTCTGGCTCCATTTACTCTAGTATTCACCATTTGCGGACAAAATAATGAAGAAGCCCAGATACTAATTTGGATCGCCAGATACCAATTGAAATCAAGTTATAGCTCAAAAGAAAAAAGAAATGATAGTTTTCTAAAGTCGTATAGCCTCTCGAAGAAAAGTACAGACTCCTCCATAATGTTCCATAAGACTATATTGGACCCATTTTGGTATAATGAGATCAACAAACTTAGGGCCCTGATACCAACTTTTGTCACGACCCAAATCCGCTGTGAGTGGCACCCACACAAAATCCCCGATGAGAGAACCAACTAACCCCAAAACATTAACCCAACACTTTGCCAAAGTAAGGCAACTAACTATTTTTCATTACATAAAACAATGTCTCCAATATTCTAAATGGTAAATAATACGAAATTAAATGAAACTTAAACAAATCCCCTAGAACCTGTAAGTCATTGTACCAAAACACTAATAAGTATCAACAATAAGTTCAACCCAAAATAACTGAAAAATGTCTAAGTCTAAAATAATGGACCCAAAACTGAATGAAGAACTCATGGCAGCCCAGAAGATGTAGCTCACCCTTGAGTTCGAACTCTATCTAAATCACAACTGAGGTCTCAAAACAGTCGCTAGAATATACTCTGTACGCAACAAAAAGAAGAGCACGTGTAGTATCAGTACACAAGAAACAACAGTGTACTGGTAGGATCAATGACCAACCCAAAATGAGAAATATGAACACATAACCATAACTTAGTAAGGCAAGACAACCATGAACACCTACCATGTAAACTTACCTCAAGTTCATAACACTTAACCTTATTCAACAACATTATGGAGTTCAGTTAATACAAGTCAACAGGGATAACAAGTCAAGTTAAGACCATCCCTACCAGCAATTCTCCAAGTCAACAACTATGAATCAAGTAATTAAATTAACCATGTCTCAATTACGCAAGTAAATAGACGATATATAGTTGTGCCACAACTTACAATTAGCTCGAACCACTCAAGGATCCATAAGAATCACAACAATGGCAATTATCATGCAACTCGGTTTTACATAAGATACCACCTTTGGCAAATAAGCATATGAACAAGCTTTCATATAAGTTTATTGCATGCGATTAACCCTTAGGATATCAAACAATCATCCACTTTCCTTGAACATGCATTGTACAAGCAATATGAAGTTTGAAACAGATTAGGTTTCAACTATATTAAACCATCACCTACCTCAATCCATGCCTAAAATGCTCTAGCAAACATAAGCCTTCCCTTTCCTTGCAACCTAGGCTTGATTATGGTCTAAAATGGGCATATAACACATAATCAACCAAATGACCTACAACATCAAGGATTATAACCTAATCCCAAGCCCCAAGGCCAATTTCATCATCATTCTTTCCATTCTACGGTTTTTCCACCATAAATTCACCTTAAACCTACTGATTTAATTATAATAGTGAATTATAAGCATGCAAGAGTAAATTATTAACTTTAAATCAAAACCCAAAGGTTTTACACCTAATTTACCCTATTGCACCAGAAAAATTAGCTAGGTTAAGTTAAATCCTCCCCAAAACCCGTAAACTAGTGATGCTAAGATTTAGAAATCGAAAAACTAGTTAATGGGAGTGATTGACTTACCTTTACGAAGAAATTTGATGGACAATCGCCCAAAATTGCCTAAGTTTGAGTTTAGAAAACAATAAACTATTTTAGGGTTATTTCTGCATAAATTCACAAATATCTTGCTATAGCAGCCTGATTTCTCTATAGCGAAATCCGCCTGTTATGGCGGGATTGATTGACTTTGACTCCCAATATAGCAGGAATTTCTCTGATATAACGGCTTAGTCATAGTGACCTTCCACCCGCTATAGTGGGTGTGGTCAGGTAAAAACTTGGGATTGCTCCTAGTTTTGCCTTTTTCACAATGCACCCTCAAACCATGATATTCCAGACTAATTCCTTCACTTTAGGTTTGATATCGGGAGTTCTACTTACTCGAATTCACTTTCGAAAAATACTATAGATTCCTTATCATCTTAGATAACATAAAAACATGCTAAAATTATTACATTTACCCAATCTATTCTCGGATTGTCCTATACCATACCTCGCTCAAAATTCGTCCAAGATTAGCCTAGTCTGAAATTTCTAACTTCCAATTCAGGGAAAATCTTAACTCGAATTTGTGTACGTTAGACTTACCTCTAATGACGGAAATGGTCATTACAGTTCATCACCTTAGGGTTTTCTATCCTTTAAACCCAATGAATTCTACTTCATTTAGCACGAACCACCATAAGTATACCCTCAATAGTGTTTTCTAACACCGTAGGATCATTAACAACTGATTTTAATCATATTCTATAACGACCTATTCCATTATTATTAAAAGACACCTCGTCATGGATATGGGTAATAGAAATTTTTAAAAATACGGTCTCAAACTAGTATGGGACGACGTGACTAAAAATTTTGAGATTGGAAATTTTAGTTCGGGCTGACGTCATCCCGCTATAGAGGAAATTTTACAGCTATAACAGCATTACCGTAGAGGCCTACAGGCTGCTATAGCGGGATGATGAGACTAGAAGCTTAGAAACTATTTTAATATTTTCCTTTCTCCTCTTCAGTTGCTAAAAGGACAAGGTTTGCTCTTAAAAATAGTCCTAGGGTTACCTCATAACCTTGGAGTTATGGATCAGAGGGATTTTACTCGAATGGGGTAAAACCCATGGTTTTCTCATAGTAAATCACTTGCACAGAGTCAAAAGCTCACATTCATGCCTCCGTAGCAGTTGCTTGGCATCCAAGTAGCCTAGATTTAACTGAGTAGTTTAGACCTAGATTGGAAAGCATGGCGTTGCATAGATTGATGGGAGATTTTATGCTTTGGCCTTCGGGCACAGTGTTGGGATGGATAAAATGGATGAAAACCCAGTTAATTGGGTGGAAATTTGTTGTTATTTGGTGATATTGAATTTTTCAAGTAATTAATGTGTTTTCTTTTATTGTTGTTCATTTTTGTATGATTAAAAACTAGTATGGCACCAAAAATTAAGTTTAGAGCCTAACAATCGTCTGGTTGAAGTTAGTTAGTGATGGTGGATTCTGAAGAATCTAGGGTGGTAACTAGGGGAATGACAGTCATGGACTTAGTGTTGTTGTTATGATGGGTGGTTGTACACCCTATACCGTTCAAGTTCAGGTCAGGTCCCAAAAAAGGATTTCCTGAATTTAATAAATATAAGTTGATAAGGCCTGAGGTATTAGTTTTTGACTGGCCTTCGGGCATATATGTGACTTGTGTATTGAAGAATAATTGTTATATGCATCAAATGATTAACTGGAGTATTGACCAAGTGTTTGGAGTGTTAACTACTTGTTACAATGCATGTCTAGATTGAATAAATGACTATTTGATATCCTAAGCATTAATCACATGTAATGAATCTATATGAAATGTTTGTTGGTTTTACAAGTTCCATTACTGTTATCATTTTTGGATGTGATTGTTGTGATATCAATTGATTATTGTGGTATGTACCGATATTTAGACATCTTCACATGATTAGGTGATATAAGGTTGGAAGACACTTGATGTCTAGGATTTGGTACATGGACAAGAGCTCGTCCCTTGCAGGTTATGGCTAATAAGAGACTGTCATGACCCAACCGGTCATGATTGGTACTCACTCGAACCTATGGCGGGAGAACCATCTAACCCCCAATCCTTACTAGCTCAGGTGTCATTTTCACATTCATCTTCTATTAATCTCATTTTTAATCGAGTTCTAAAGGTATTCATTGAATATATGTAAATATGTAAACTATCAAACCGACATCAACATCCATAAACTAATAGAGTGCAGAAACCTTTGTTTATAACATCTCCGGTACCTAAAGTCACCATACAAGAACATCTAAAAGAAATCAAGTCTAAAAGCTAAATGATTATCCAAAACAAGGAATAAATAAGGAATGTCTTAGTCTCGAAACAAGGGACATGAACAATGATGAGAAGATCCAAAGGTTGCTCGGTCATAGTATTCACCCTTGAAACTTAGTCTGGAACTACTAGCTAAAGGTGAGGTCTTGTCTTAAAGGCCAGAACACGCTTTGCACTCAACAAAAAGAAGAGCACAAGTAGCCTTAGTACAA
This sequence comes from Capsicum rhomboideum, assembly GCA_031232105.1. Taxonomy (NCBI): domain Eukaryota; kingdom Viridiplantae; phylum Streptophyta; class Magnoliopsida; order Solanales; family Solanaceae; genus Capsicum; species Capsicum rhomboideum. The sequence goes on from CP124714.1 coordinate 20,029,370, forward strand.
CAACACGTACTGGTAGGCATCATAGGTCGACTCAACCCAACACTATACAAATAATTAAATCAAATAGATGCAAAATGATCATCAAAGAACTTATAATCAAAGACAATTACACACTTATGGCATTTCACTTTAGAGGGAATACAACTCATACCCAAATAGGTTTACACTTAGTCAAATTCAGCAATCAAGTTACAACACGACATAAGGTAATAGCTAGACATTCAATGCATATGAATGAATATATGAATGCAAGATGTGCGCATCATACCTTTCTTTCCTTATTCTCATCGACATCACCATCTCAACAACATCACAATCATCATTAACCTTATGAACATCATGAGTTGTATATCATCATCATCATAACCATCAACTCTACAACATCAATATACATGAAAAGGAAATGCAGTCAATAATCACAAGTAGTGCTCAAAAGACATCACAACATTTTATTCACATATAAGCACAGAGTCAAGCAGGTCTAATTGCTACAATAAATCATAATCTACCTCGATTCCTTGATCAACAACACTTCTAGGCCACAAGCTTGCCTTTTCTTTCCCTTTTAACTTTCTCTTGATCTATAACAACAAGATTATACACCCATTTTAATAAATTCATCCCTCTTTAACCATTAGGTATTAACACTAACCATTTTAATCACAACATTGTCTTTAATCATCATCTTAGGATTTTTCCCCTTCTTAAATCTCATAAACCCTACATTATTTAGCATAAACAACTTAAATTCTATTCCCATTAGTGATTTCTAACACCCTAGGATTATTATCTACTGATTTTATACTCATTCCCACCAATTAACATCAATTCCATGAATTAGGGTTAAACCCCCAAATTCCACCATGAATAAGTTTTATAATGTTTTCTATGGATTCTAAGAAGTAATTAAAGTTTAGATTGTAAGAAACTTACCTCCAAAGATGAAAACCTCAAGAATTCTGTAGAAATAGCCTCTTGCTAAGTCCTTACTCATTTTATTGGAAAAGTGGGAATGAAAAATGTTTTCTGAGTTTAAAAACTATCAAAATACTGCGTGTTACCTCTGCAGTAGTTCATGACTTAATACTGGCTACTGTTGTGGTGGTGGCTTTTCTACTGCAATGGTATCATTGCAGCGGTTCTCTTTTTTGCTGCAGAGGTCTTGAGGCAGAATCTTTGGGCCTCTCTTCAGTTATGCTTATTTTACAACACACTCTTTGAAATATGACTTCACAAACCAACCCCTACATGGTAAATTCTATAACCGGTGTTCTATCTATCTAATTATCAAGTCAAAAATCACCACCAATACTCACATTAATACCAAAATTTTCTAAAGTAGTACACCCTCAAAATTTGTCAACACTAGACTAGCCTTGAATTTCTCAAAAATTACTTAAGGAGGGACTAGGTGCAAATTGTTTTCTCCTAATTCAGTATAACGATGATTTGGGTCATTACATTAGACACCAATTTACCACTCATTCATCCCTGAATGACAATTAGCCCCAAATGACATATCTAAGCAAAAGAAAGTACCTTGGTCAAGGAATAAGTGTGAATATCTCTTGCGTATGTCTGCCTCTGTCTCCCAAGTAGATTCCTCAATTGTAAGATTACTTCATTGAACCTTCACACATGGAATAACTCTCGTTCTCAATTTTTTCACATCTTTACCTAATATCGCAACTGGTTTCTCTTCGTATGATAACTCCTTGTCAAATAACTCGGGTCCCAATGAATAATATAGTTCCCATCCCCATGGTATTTCTTTAGTGTAGACTCATGAAATACCATGTGAATGCTGTACATACTAAGAGGCAAGGCCAGCTAATACGCTACTGACCTTACTCCCTTAAAAACCTCAAAGGGTCCAATGTACCTCAGACTCAATTTGCCCTTCTTACTAAAGTGCATTACACCCTTCATGGGTGACACTTTCAAGAGTACCTTCTCTCTCATTTCAAACTTTACGTCCCTTACTTTATTTTCTGTATACTCTTTCTGTCGTATCTGATCTACTATGAGCTTTTCCTATATAAACCTTACCCTCTCTATCGAATCCTTGAGCATGTCAGTACCCTAAGGCCTTACTTTAAATGAATCAAACCTCCCAGTTGGTGACCTGCACCTTCTACTATATAAGGCCTCAAAAAGGGCCATATCAATACTAGAGTGGTAGCTATTACTGTAGGAAAATTCACGCAATGGTAAGTATTGGTCCCACTGACCTTTGAAGTCTATAACACAAGCCCGAATCATGTCCTCAAGCACTTTGATAGTTTGCTCTGACTGACCATCGGTCTGTGGATGGAAAGATAAATTTAGGTACAATCTAGAACCCAACTCCGACTGGAATTTCTCCTAAAAATTGAAGGTAAACTAAGTACCTCTGTCTGACATAATCAAAACTGGTACCCCATACAACCTTACAATCTCTTTCACATAAATCTTGGCCAACTTAGCCACATTATAATCTACTTTTATTGGAATAACGTGAGCCGACTTGGTCAACAGATCCACAATGACTCATATAGAGTTGCACTTCCTTAATGTCTTAGGAAGACCAACCACAAGTCTATGATTATCCTTTCCCATTTCCATTCCAGAGTGGGCATTCTCTGAAATATACCACCAGGTCTTTGGTGTTCATAGTTGACCTGCTGGCAGTTTTGATACTTGGTTACAAAATACACAATGTCACGCTTCATTCCTCGCCACCAATAATGTTGCCTCAATCCCTATACATCTTGTTGGCACCTGTATGTATAGAGTATTTGGAGTTGTGAGCCTCTACTAGAATAGTTGAAATCAAATTGCCTACCCGGGGTACGCACTAGTATCCCCAAATTCTCAACACTCTCTTATCATCAAGAATGGCTTCCCTAGCCTCACCCTTTAATACTTTTTCTCTAAGGTTGCTCAGCTTCTTGTCTTCAAACTGCATGCCTTTTATTTAGTCAAAGAATGTGGACCTACTAATATCCTCTCTTTGCTAGTCTCATTCAATCTCAGAAAACCGCTAGCTAAATACTGTACCACTCTCGCCAATAGGCACATTGACACTTCCATCCCTGCTAAACTTGCCATGCTTACTGGTTTTCAGCTTAGTGTGTCTGCCATCATATTGGCCTTACCTGGGTGATATAAGATTAAGATCTCATAGGCTTTGATCAACTCCATCCACCTTCTTTTCCTTAGATTCAGGTCTCTTTGAGTGAACACATGCTGCAAGCTATGATGGTCTCTGAACACTTCACGTTTAACCTCATAGAGGTAGTGTCTCCAAATCTTCAGAGTAAACACCACGACTGCCAATTCTAAGTCATGTGTGGGGTAGTTTTTCTCATAAGGCTTCGGTTGTCTTGAAGCGTAAGCAATCATATTCTTATCCTATATCAAAACAACACCTAAACCTAAACGTGAGGCATCATAATATATAATGAAATCCTTACCCTCAATAGGCAACGTGGGAATTGGGGTTGTGGTCAAAAAAGTTTTGAGCTTTTGGAAACTTTATTCAAACTTTACATCCCACACAAATGGGACTTCCTTCTAAGTAAGGCAGGTCATATGCTAAGCAATGGCATTAAACCCCATAACAAATCGACGATAATAACTGTCCAACCTCACAAAACTCTAAATTTCTGTCACATTCGTGGGCCTAGCCCAATTCTTAAAATCCTCTAACTTTTATGGGTCTACCATAACCCCTTCCTTAGAAACCATGTTCCCCATGAAAGACACCGAAGATAGCTAGAACTCGCACTTAGAAAATTTAGCATATAGTTGTTTCTCCTTAAGCAACCCCAACATCATACGCAAGTGAATGTCATGCTCTTCTTCACTTATAGAGTAAACTAATATTTCATCAATGAACACAATCACAAAAATATCCAAGGATGACTTAAAAACTCCATTCATTAAACTCATGAAAGCACTTGGGGCATTGGTCAAGCCAAATGGCATAACTAGAAATTCAAAGTACCCATAACGGGTTCGAAAAGCAGTTTTTGGGATATCCTCCTCCTTAATCTTGAGCTGGTGGTAGACCGATCTCAAATCAATCTTGGAGAACACTTCAGCTCCCTGCAACTAGTCAAATAGGTCATCTACTCTAGGTAAGGCATATTTGTTGTGATGGTCACCTTATTCAATTGGCGGTAGTCTATGCACATCCTCATGCTACCATACTTCTTTTTCACAAATAACATAGACCCAAGGGGAAACACTTAGGCCTCTTGATCTTGAGGCGTATCATAAGGTCATCAGGAAATAATTTTAAGAATTAACACACCACTAGGACTGAAGTCATAGGAGGAGCTATAAATTTATCTTTCCGAAGGTGGGAAAAAAATGCCATACACCCCCTCCTTACTAGTTTCTGAGCACAAAGAGCTGACACAATTGTTGGAACATTATTGGAACATCAACCAATGAACATGAGTCATGTGAATGACAATTGTCCAATGAATAAGGAACATGTGAGTGACAATGATTAATAACCGAAAATGGGATACCTTTGAACATTTTGGAATGGAACAAGTATAATGACAATGTGACACGATGTGCTGCAGAAGGATACGGAAAGAGTAACCTTACATACCTTATCTTCCCAATATGAATATACAATCTTAAATGTGCATACAACATCCCAGCTCCTTCCTTACATTTCATTCTATAACACAAGTACACAACAGAGTTTACATTAACCACCAACTACCTTACAAATGCATATAACGATAATGAGTTACATGATTGCCTTAACATGACATTTCCCCCTTGACAATACCATTCATGGCATTATCATACTAATAATACCACAATATTCCATACATTGACCAATACATCATAAACTAATAGCTTTTCACACCAAGTTCCTCCTTTACATGTTCTCATTAACACCACGTCACAATGAACCCATCAAGTCACTCCAATACATTTTATAACCAAAATTCCACAATTTACTCATATAGGAAAAATAACAAGTTATGGACATAACCACACCATACATGTTGAGATATAATCCACACCATTCACTTTCATCAAAACATCAAGTCACTTTTCAAGTTTAAATATCATAAATGACACATCTCTTACAAAAAGCAAAAGTGTCATATCCAACACTTTCAAGCATAACCAACATGATCTACATAATCTCTCATGCATCTAATATATTAAATCATAAGGTTAAACACTTACCCAAGCTTGCTAAAGGATGATCTTGTCCAAGCAAGTGATGGTTGCCTTAGGGTTTGAGATAGAGAGAAAAGTGTAGAAAAATCTAGAAAAGGCATGTGTATGTAATAGAATGGAAATCTGATTTTTCTTGCCCTCTTTATAACCCTTTTGGTCATCCTTAGCCAAACTTAATCAATAATTGAGGTGTTTTACTTGGTCAAATGTAAGAATGGGTCATTTGACCCATTGGGCCATGTCTTTTGGCTTCATTTTGGGCCTCAAATTGACCTATTAACACATATTATCTTAGCCCACAAAAATCAATGTGTAATCAATCATATATCTCATGTTTAATTAACTCCATAGTTGTCAGGACAATATTTACTTACGAGATTCCCGATCGTAGCCTCAATCGCAAAAATAGAAATTCTAGTCGCTCATGGCTTATTTGAACATAATTGGTTAAAATACTTGTGATGAAGAATTAACCCCAACTCGAATGCTAAACGGGCTTAAGAATAGTCCTACTATGATGGAGTAATGATACCATGACTCAAAGGTCTTATATACATCATAATAGTCGAAGAAATATTTTGGAAAAACCACCCCGGTACGCCTCTTGGCGCGCCCCTTTGCTGCCTGTGGAAACAAAAATTTGGGCCAGAGCGGCCTGGCACGCCCTCTGCAGCTCCCCATGCCAAATTTTTGATTTTGGCTTTTCTTTGCGGATTTGGTTGGATCTTTCAAGTCCCAACCTTTTTCTTACCTCTTAGCTTTAAGATTCTTTGCTTGGATGTCCCTTAAACCATAATTTTTCACCCCACAAATGCACCACAAAGTCACAAACACCACCCACTACAAAGGTCTAACCATATTTTCTAGCACAATATCAAATGTTCCATCGATGACAATGCAAAATACATACTTATTGCTCTCGAACTTAGGGTAAACATGGCTCAAGGTTATCAAGTAGGGTCGGGAAGGTATGGGTTGTTACAATAAATATGAGCCTTGTCACCACCCTGACCCCCATTTCTACTAGCATAAGCACTATTTCTACCAACTTATCCTCCACCCTAGTTGTCTTAGTTGCCACCCCTTTCTGCAGCCCAGCCACCATGCCTACCTTATGGACGACCTATACCATTTCCTCCAATACGACGACCTGCCAGAACTAGAGCAGTAGAAGCAGCTGACTACTGAGTCAACTGACCTGCAGATCAAAAATTAGGAAAATAGCTTCTGATGTGGCCCAAACCGCACACTCATGGCACCTAATACCCAAAGCAGGCCTCTGAACTGAAGAGGATAAAGGTGTGTAGCTTCCTGTTCATGAAGGCTAATAATTGACCCTAGATGGGTCCCCTATAGACACCGACATGGCTGAATTATAAGGCTAAGAAGATCCACGACCCTTTGAGAAAGTACCGCTGAACTGGCCTGAGGTCCGGGACTTCTTCTTATATTCTTTTACCTCTCCCTATTTCTCAAGTGCCTCAGCTTTCTTGGAAAACTCAACTATCTCTTGAAAAGACTTACCAGATGCAGCCACAAATAAGGTAACTAACTGAATTCAGAATTCAGACCCTTCACAAAGTACCTAATCCTTTCCTCCTCTGAGGTGATTAGCTGTAGTGTATATCGAGATAATGCATGAAACTTGGCCTCATAGGCCGCCACAGACATGTTACCCTGCTCCAATCTCAAGAAATCATCCTTCTTCTAATCATGGGAGGTGCGGGGAACATATTTCTCAAGGAACACATTTTGAAATTGTACCTAAGTAAGTGGAGGTAAGGCAGTCCAGCACTCTACAAATGACCTTCACAATTGCTTAGCTTTGGCCTACAGCTGAAAAGAAATGAACTCTACACCATACCTTTCAACATTAGCCATCTTATGCAGATGTGCATGACAATCTATCAAGAATTCAAAAGCATCCTCAGATTTTGTACCTTGGAATACTGGGGGCTTCATCTTCATGAAGTTGTAAAATAGTCCATATTCATCATTAATCATCACTGGCCCAAGTACCTGTTGGGGATACACCCCTGTTTTGGAGCCTTCGTCCATCCTGGGAGCTACAGCAGCAGCCGTGTTGCGAGGCTGGGGGCAAAAAGGCCAGAATAATTGGAGTGTGCTTAGTGACAGCCAAGCTACTCAAGAATCCCAATACTTTCTGAATTACTTCCGCATATTCTCTAGAGCTACCACATCCTCCTCCTCAACTACCACTTCTTCATTTTGAGCAAGGTCTGGGGAATCCTGTTGTTGGGGAGGGGATGGTGATCTCTATCTTGCCGGTCCTCCAGCTGTCTGGGCTCCACCCCTAATAGGTGCTACCCTCTATCCTCCCCTCTTAGCTCTGCCCCTAACTTGAGGTCTACCCTAGACTACGACCCCAGCGGTCGGTGCAGGTGCTGCTGCGGGTGAGGCTACTACAGCTGCTGCTGCTCTGGTGGAATGAGTATTCACCATCTGTGAACAAAAGTGAATGAGTTATATACCAATTTGGATCGCCAGATACCAATTGGAATCAAGTAATAACATTAAAGAAAATAAGAAAGGAATTCATTTTCTAAAGCCTTATAGCCTCCCGAAGAAAAGTACAGATGTCTCTATACCATTCTGCAGGACTCTTCTAGACCTGTTCTTGTACGATGAAATCTATAAACCCAGTGCTTTGATACCATCTATGTTACGACCCAACCGATCATGATTGTCACCCACCTTAACCTATGGCAGGAGAACCACTCTAACCCCCAATCCTTACTAGCTCAAGTGTCACTTTCACATTCACCTTCTATTACTCTCATTTTTAATCGAGTTCAAAAGGGCTTTATTAAATATATATAAATAAGTAAACTGTCAAATCAACATCAACATCCATAAATTAATAGAGTGTGAAAACCTCTATTTATTACATCCCCAGGACCTGAAGTCACCATACAAGAACATCTAAAAGAAATCACGTCTAAAAGCTAAATGATTATCCAAAACAAGGAATAAATAAGGAATTATTTTGGTACCATCTAAATAAGAAATAACCTCTAATACCATCTATGTCACGAGTTGATAAGGCCTAAGGTATTAGTTTTTGACTGGCCTTTGGGCATACATGTGACTTGTTTATTGAAGAATAATTGTTGTCTGTATCAAATGATTAACTGGAGTATTGACCAAGGGTTTTGAGTGTTAACTACTTGTTACAATGCAAGTCAATATTAAATAAATGACTATTTGATATCCTAAACGTTAAACACACGTAATGAATCTATATGAAATGCTTGTTGGTTTTACAAGTGCCATTACTGTTATCATTTTTGGATGTGATTATTGTGATATCTATTGATTATTGTGGAATGTACCGATATTTGGACATCTTCACAGGATTAGGTGATATAAGGTTGGAAGACACTTGATGTCTGGGATTTGGTACATGGACAAGAGCTCGTCCCTTGCAGGTTATGGCTAGTAAGCGACTGTCACGACCCAACCGGTCATAATTGACACCCACACTAACCTATATGGGGAGAAATATCTAACCCCTAATCCTTACTAGCTCAAGTGTCACTTTCACATTCATCTTATATTAATCTTATTTTTAATCGATTTCTAAAAGGATTCATTAAATATATATAAATAACTAAACTGTCAAACTGACATCAACATCCAAAAACCAATAGAGTGCAGAAACCTCTATTTATTACATCCCCGGGACCTGAAGTCACCGTACAAGAACATCTAAAAGAAATCACGTCTAAAAGCTATATGATTATACAAAACAAGGAATAAATAAGGAATGCCTTAGTCCCAAAACAAGGGACATGATCAATGATGAAAAGATCCAAAGGCTGACTGGTCATGGTGCTCACTCTTGAAACTGAGTCTGGAACTGCTAGCTAAAGGTGAGGTCCTATCTCGAATTCTAGAACACGCTCTTCACTCAACAAAAAGAAGAGAACAAGTTGCAATAGTAAAACAACACGTACTGGTAGGCATCATAAGTCGACTCAACCCAACACTATACAAATAATTAAATCAAATAGATGCAAAGCGATCATCACAAAACTTATAATCAAAGACAATTACACACTTATGACATTTCACTTTGGAGGGAATACAACTCATACCCAAATAGGTTTACACAGTCAAATTCAGCAATCAAGTTACAACACAACATAAGGTTATAACTAGATATTCAATGCACATGAATGAATATATGAATGCAAGATGTGTGCATCATCTCTTTGTTTACTCATTCTCATCAACATCATCATCTCCACAACATCACAATCATCATCAACCTCATGAACATCATGAGTTGTATATCATCATCTTCATAACCATAAACTCCATAACATCAATATGTATGAAAATGTAATGCCGTCAATAATCACAAGTAGTGCTCAAAAGACATCACAACATTCAATTCACATATAAGTACAAAGTCAAGCAAGTATAATTGCTATAATAAACCATAACCTACCTCGATTCCTTGCTCAACAACACTTTTAGGCCATAAGCTTGCCTTTTCTTTCCCTTTCAACTTGCTTTTGATCTATAACAACAAGATTTTACACCCACTTTAATAAATTCATCCCTCTTTAACCATTAGGGATTAACACTAACCATTTTAATCACAACATTATATTTAATCATCATCTTACGATTTTCCCCTCCTTAAACTTCATGAACCTTACATTATTTTACTTAAGCAACTAAAATTTTGTTCCCATTAGTATTTTCTAACATCTTAGGATCATTATCTACTGATTTTATACTCATTTCCACCAATTAACATCAATTTCATGAATTAGGGTTAAACCCCCAAATTCCACCACGAATAAGTTTTATAATGATTTATATGGATTCTAAGAAGTAATTCAAGTTTAGATTGTAAGAAACTTACCTCCAAATATGAAAACCTTAAGAATTCTACAGAAATCGCACCTTGCTAAGCTCTTACTCATTTTTTTTAGAAAAGTGGAAATGAAAAACATTTCCTGAGTTTTTAAAACTGTCAAAATAATGTGTGCTACTAATGCAGCGGTTCGTAACTTAATACTAGTTATCGCTATGGTGGTGGATTTTCTGCTGTAACAATTCCTTTTTTCGCTGCAGCGGTCCCGGGGCAAAATCTCAGGACCTCTTTTTAGTTATGCTTATTTTACAACATACTCATTGAAATTTGACATTGCAAACCAATCCCTCTATGGTATATTCTATAACCAGAGTTCTGCAACTCCATTTTGGGTGTCGTAAGTTGCTACGACTTTTTAAACGCATTATCTATCTAATTATCAAGTCAAACTTTACCATAAATACTTATATTAATACCATATTTTCCTAAAGTAGTACACCCTCAAAATTTGTCCAACACTTGACTAGCCCTAAATTTCTCAAAAATTACTTAAGAAGGAACTAGGTACAAAAAATTTTCTCCAAATTCAGCGTAACGAGGATTTGAATCATTATAGAAACTATAAGATCCTTAGCAAATATGTACACTATATAGGTGAGTGTGATTATTCCTTGAGTGAATCGGGGTTTATGTGTTTACTTGATATATTTGGTTCCTTGAGTGAATCGGGTTATTTGCTAATTTTTATGTTTGGTTCCTTGAGTGACCAGAGTTATTTGCTAATTATTATGTTTGGTTCCTTGATTGAGCCGGGTTATTTTCTAATTGATATGTTTGGTTCCTTGAGTGAGTCGGGTTATTTGCTAATTGATATGTTTGGTTCCTTGAGTGAACCGGGTTATGTCTTGACTTGACATAATTGATTTCTTGAATAATCGAGACTTATAATCATTACCCTTGTTGATGTTAAAATGGATCCTTGAGAGGTATGGCCTAAGTTGGGAATAATTGACATGTCCTTTTCTATTGTCCGTGTACTTATGTGATTGAGACAAGAGGTGGCATATTGTGGTTGAGCCATGGTTGTTTACTTTGTTTAATGCCTATATTGACTACACTCGACTGAATTTCTGAGGTTGGTAGTGGTGTTCTAGACTTGAGCTTCTGTCTATGTTAACTTGTATTTGATTAAACTCAGTACGTAGTAAATAAGAGCCAAGTGTCCTTAAGGGATGTGGGTTACGTGAAAGTGTTCATGGTGGTCGTTTTATTGTTTAATTTTCTTTAGCCTTGCCTAAATCCTTGACTGGGGGGTAGGGTGGATAAGGCTGGGAACCATTAAGGTTAGGCCTGATGGAGTTCATAATTAAAAGGGTGTTTAAGCCTGCACTGATAATATGGTGGGAACTTAGTACCTTAGGGTTAAACCCAATGATGTTGTTGAATAAGGTTAAGTCTCATAATTTTAAGGTAATGGATTAATGAAGGAAGGTCTTTGACTAAAAAACCCTTAAGATGTGTCTTTCTGTTTAGATATTTATGTGATTTAATTCGGGTTGACCGATGATGCTTAGCAATACGTATTGTTTGTACTGATACTACTCTTGCTACACCCTTTTTTGGGGGTATAGTTTGGTTGCAGGATTAGTAGATGTTTCTTGCTTGACACGGTAAATATATCCAACATCTACCATCCATGGTTCTTCTGGTGGAAGTTGGGTCATGTGCACTATTCCTTGTTTCCCATAGTAGCCTTTGTACCTGTTTAGACTAGTTTCTTAGGAAATATTTTTGGTTGTATTTAAAGATTTTGTAAATTGGTTGTAGTAATTAAGGTATTTTACTGTTTCTTATGGATTTTCGCATGTATTATCATATAGGTAGTAAAGGTTATCATATCTAGGTGGAATCAAATAGGTGCCCATATGATCCGGGTAGTTGGGTCGTGACACATTCCTATTAATCTATCTTCAGTTAATAAATTAGGGATAAACCCTAATTTCTAGGATGAACAAGATTCTAGCAATTTCTAAGGATTCTAGGAGTAATTCAAGTTTAGAGTGTTAAGGAATCTTACCTCTAATGATGAAAACCCCAAAAATTTACAAAAAATCACCTTCCGTAGAGCTCTTGTGCTATAGGGATGACAATGTGTTTCTTATTTTTTAAAAAGCTGGAAACTGTCTTTTTACCATTTCTAGTGTAATTGAGGTCACCGTTGCAGTGGTACCTTTTACCGCTATAACAGTATCTTTTACCGCTGCAGCAGTTCTTTTACTGCTGCAGCGGTCCCGAGGTACAATCTCAGGGCCTTTTCTCAAATCATTCTATTTTACAACACTTCCTTCGAAATACGACATTGCAAACCAACCCTTTCATGGTAAACTATATAACCGGAGTTCAATTGACCCATTTTACGTACCGAAAGTTGCTATGTCTTCCTAAACTTGTCCTTTATCAAAAAATCAAGTCAAACACCGACCAATGCTCACATTAGTACCAGATTTCCTTAGACTATCACACCCTCAGAATATGCCGAATACTAGGCCAGCCTAGAATTTCTCAAAAATTGTCTAAGGGAAAAATTAGCGGAGGTTTTACTCCTTATTTCAACATAATGACAAATTGGGTCATTACATTAGATACCAATTTACCACTTGTTCGTCCCCAAATAACAACTAGCCCACAAGCACACAACTAAAGCAAGAGTAATTACCTGAATCTATAAACAAATGTGGGTACCGCATGCGTAAATCCGCCTTTGTCTCTCAAGTTGCTTCCTCAACCGGATGGTTCCTCCATTGAACTTTTATAGATGGAATAACTCTGATTCTCAATTTTCTCACATGCCAATCCAATATAGCAATTGGTTCCTCTTTTTAAGAAAGCCCCTTATCGAACAACTCAAAGTCCCAAAGAATGATGTAATCCCTATTACCGTGGTACTTCTTAAGCATGGATATGTGGAATATCGAATGAACCCCAGACTAACTTGGAGGCAAATCTAGCTTATAGGCTACTGACCCTACTTCCTTCAAAATCTCAAAGGGTTCGATATACCTTGGACTCAACTTGCCCTACTTACCAAAGAGCATTATCTCCTTCATGGGTGACACTTTCAAAAACACCTTCTCACCTATCTCAAACTTTACATCTCATACCTTGTTATCCACATACTCCTTTTGTTGGCTCTGAGTTGCTACTACCCTTTCCTGTATAAATATTACCTTCTCTATCGAATCCGTGAACATATCAGTTCCCCAAGGCCTTACCTCAAATGCCTCAAACCACCCGATAGAAGACCTTTATCTCCTACCATATAAGGCTTCAAAAGGAAGCATATCAATACTAGAGTGGTAGCTATTGTTATAGGCAAACTCACAAAACTGTAAATACTGGTCTCGTTGACCCACAAAATCCATTATGCAAGCCAGAAACATATCCTCAAGCACTTGAATTATTCGTTCTGACTGTCCGTCAGTTTGTGGATGGAAAGTTGTACTTAGATCCAATCTAGAATCCCAACTCTGACTAAAACTTCTCCCAAAAATTGGAGGTAAACTGAGTATCTCTATTTGACATGATACCCCATAGAGCCTTACAATTTCCTTCACATAAATCTTGGCCAACTTAGCTGCATTATAATCCACCTTTACCGAAATAAAATAAAATCTTCACCTTCCACAGGCAAAGTGAGGATTGGAGCTGAAGTTAACAACATTTTGAGAGTTTGAGATCTCTCTTCGCACTTATCATTCCATACAAATGGAATTTCTTTCTGAGTCAAGTGATTTATATATGAAGCAATAACCGCAAACCTTTTTACAAACCAGCAATAGTAATTGGCCAACCCCACAAAACTATGAATTTCAGTAACATTTGTTGGTCTAGCCCAGTTCTTAACGGCTTCAACTTTTTGTGGGTCTACCATAACCCCTTCCTTAGATACCATGTTCCCCAAGAAGGACACTGAAGACAACCAAAACCCATAGTTGGAATATTTAGTATATAATTGCTCCTGTTTAAGCAACCCCAATACTGTAAGCAAATGAGTTTCATGCTCTTCTTTACTCTTGGAGTATTCCAAAATGTCATCAGTGAAAACAATGACAAAAGAATCCAGAAATGACTTAAAAACCCCATTCATCAAACTCATAAAAGAAGTCGTGGCATTAGTCAAACCAAAGGACATAACTAGAAACTCATAATGCCCATAACGAGTGCAAAAAGTAGTTTTTGGGATGTCCTCCGCCCTAATCTTGAGCTAATGATAACCTGACCTCAAATCAATTTTGGAGAATACTACCGCCCCTACAACTGGTTGAACAAATAATTTATCCTAGGCAAAGGATACTTGTTACTAATTATCAGCTTGTTTAGCTAACGGTAGTCTATGCACATCAGCATACTAACATCTTTCTTTTTCATAAAAAAATGGGAGCACCCCAAGGAGAAACACTTGGGCATATAAATCCCTTCTCTAATAGTTTTTATAACTGGGACTTCAATTCCCTTAACTCTGCGGGTACCATACAATATGGAGGGATGAAGATGGGATGAGTTCCCATCTCTAAGTCGATACAGAAGTTAAATTCATGGTCTGTAGGATACCAGGAAAATCATCAGGAAATACCTCTAAAAACTCATATACAACTAGGACCGAAGCTATAGGAGAAACTACAGAACTTTCTTCCCGAAGATGGGCTAAAAACGCCCTACACCCCCTCTTGACTAACTTCTAGGAATAAATAGTTGACACAATTCTCATAGGAGCAGGCTTAAAAGTACCCTCCCTCTCTAATTTTTCCATCCTGGGCATAGCTACGATGACAATCTTAGCATAACAATCAAGAATAGCACAATATGAAGACAACCAACTCATTCCCAAAATAATATCAAATTTCTCTATATCTAAAATCACCAAATCTACCAATGTTTTATAACCCATAAATATCACAAGACGCGCCCGATAGGCTTGATCAACTCATATAGAAACCCTAACTAGTGTAGACATTTACATAGGAGTATCAAGATATTCACTATCTATCTCCCAGCCCAAAGCAAATTTCACAGACACATAAGAGAAATTAGACCCAGGATCAAACAATACAGAAGCCATATGATTGCAGACAAGAATAGTACCTATGATTACAGCATCATTAGCTTCCACTTCAGGATGAGACAGAACAACATAAGGATGAGCCTTATCTCTACCCTAACCGCCACATTTACCAGCCTGAGCACCACTTCTACCAACCTTTCCTCTACCTCAGTTGGCTTGGTAACCACTTTTCCCTGCAGTCTATCCACCACGCTTACCTAGGGGACAACCTCTACCATTTTATCCACCACCACAAACTATTGGAGCTAGAGCATAGGAAGCTGGTTGTTGAGTCAATTGACCTGCAGACAAGAAATTAGGATAATACCTCCTTATGTGGCCCAAACCTTCACACTCATGGCACCTGATGCCCAAAGTAGGTCTCTAAACTGAAGACTATGAAGGAGAATAACTTCCTATCCGTGAAGGATGATAACTGACCCCAGACAAGCCCCCTATATATATAGGCATAGCTAAATGATAAGGGTAAGAGGAATGACCTTAAGAACCACGACCTTTAGAATAAGTACCACTGAACTGTCCCAATGTCGGGCCTTCTTTTCCTCTGTCTTTACCTCTTCTTGCTTCCTAATAGCTTCAGCCTTCTTATCAAACTCAACCACTTCTTAGAAAGACTTACCTGAATCTGCCATTGACAAAGTAACCATTCGAATCCCTGAATTCAAACCTTTCATGAAGTACCTGATTCGCTCCTCCTCTAAAGTAATCAATTGAAGCACATAACGAGAAAAGGCATGAACTTAGCCTCATAGGCTGCTACAGTAATATCACCCTACTCCAACTTCAAGAACTCATCATTCTTCTGATCACAATAAGCGCAAGGGACATACTTTTTAAGAAACACATTTTGGATGAGCCCATGTAAGTTGAGGTAACGCATCCCTACACTCAACAAAGAACCTTCACCATTCCTTGGCCTCAGCCTACAACTGAAAAGACATAAATTCCACACCATACCTCTCAACCACACCTATCTTATACAGATGTTCATGACAATCAATCAAGAACTCAAAAGTATCTTTAAACTCAGTACCCTAAAATACGAAAGGTTTCATTTTTATGAACTTATAGAATAGTCTATGCTCAGCGTCAGCTATCACTGGTCCCAAAACCTGCTGAGGAAATACTCTGATCTCAGAGCCCTCATCCATCTGAGGTGCTACAGCAGCTACATGTTATAAGACTGGGGATGGAAATGTCAGAATAACTGGAGTGGTACTGATGCCATCCAAGCTACTCAAAAATCCCAACACTTGCATAATCACTTCTAAAGACAAAGGCACCAGATTTGTATCATTCCGTACTGGCAGCACATTCTCTGGAATGACCACTTCTTCCTCCTCAACTACCACCTCTTCATTCTAGATAAGGTCTGGAGCAACCAGTTGTAGGGGAAGAGATGGTGATCTCTGCCTAGCCAGTCCTCCAACTGTTCGAGCTCCACCCCTAACAGTTATTGCCCCCCATTCTCTCTTTCTAACTCTGCCCCTAACTCAAGGCCTGTCCTGAATTGTGGCCCCAGCGGCTGGTGCAGGTGCTGCTGTGGGTGCAGCTGCTACTGCTCTAGTGAAATGAGTATTCACCATCTGCGAACAAGAGTGAATGAGTTAGATACCTATTTGGATTACCAGATACCAATTAGAATCAAGTAATAGCATGAAAGGAAGAAAGAAAGGAATTTTGTTTCCTAAAGCCATGTAGCCTCTTGAAGAAAATTACAAACGTCTTTGTACCGTTCCACAAAACTCTACTAGATCTGATCTTGTACGACGAGATCTACGAATCCAGTTCTCTAATACCATCTTGCCACAACCCAAATGGTCATGTTTGGCACCCGCTCTAACACTATGGCGGGGGAACCACCTAACCAAACCTATACCAAGTCAGACTGACTTGCCTCTCTGAGTTTCTTCTTCCCTTTAATGTCTACTTATGAAATAAAGATTTTGTTATATGATTTTTGATTTAGATAAATATTTTTTGTTGCTGCAAAGTGTTGTTGTTGGTTTTGTTTGTTTTTTTTGCTGCTGAAAAACAATGGATTTAGTTTAGTATGTTATAATTAATTAGCTTCAAGCTTTATCTTATGTCTCTGTCTAAATTTTTTTTCCAAGTTTTGGCTATAAAACCCAGATTGAACAGACTAGAATGTTAACCAAAGTTGTGATGTTTCAATTTCAGTGGATAAAGCTTATTCTAGTATCAGATTTTTATATTGGTTTTGAATAAAAATACTCGATTGAAGGGTTGGCTTAATCTCAAAGAAACTATAGCAACTCCAGGTTGAAATGCAATGCTCCTGAATTGGTATTTAACTTTGTATAGCAAAAAAGGCTTTTTCTTTCTTTCTTTTGTCTAATCGAGATTTAACTTTGAAGATTATCTCTAACTTGAACTTTTGGAACATTTTAGTTGCTTCCACTACGTCTCCGATTTCTTTGCTACTTTCTGGCGACTTCTTGTCTCTTTTTCTTTAACTTAGGTCAAGTAAAGGTAAGTTGATTTTTCTCTATTTTGTTATATTTCACTATGGATTATAAGTTTACATTATAGTATTGAAATTGTGCGAATCTCAGTTGGGTATGGTCTTATTTGAATTATATAGTGTGAGAGGGACATGTGATGCCTCTACTTATTTAATTGATTTTTTTTTAATTGTGTGACTTGTACTAGAAATATAAACTTAAGAATTTTATTTGAAATTGTGAATTTGTGAATAATTGGAATTGCGAAGTTCTTGTTGTGCTTTTTGGTGTGAGAGAGACATGTGACTCCTCTACTTATTTGATTGGATTTGTTTTATTAGTGAAGTAATGACTTCTATTAGTGAAGAAGTGACTATGTATTGACTTGGAATTAGTAAAGTAGTTAAGTAGTTACTTCAAATTGTGAAGTTAATTAGTAGCTGGAAAATGTTAACTAGTAACCAGTGGCTTAAGTTTGTGAAGTAATAACATGAAAAATGTTAAGTGTTCATTGAATTGAAAATGTTAGTGTCACGACCCAAAAACTATGTCATGATGGCACTTATTGTGACCCAGCCTTGATAAGTAAGTCAATCACTAAAAGGGAAAGAAATTCTCAACAAGAACAATAATAATAAGGCGAGACTTCTAGAACCAAGTCAGGCCAACACAAAACATAAATAAAGCAAAAGTCTGAAAGAAATAAGATAAAATCCCCAAAATGTGGTGTCATAAGTGTAAAGCATCTAATACATCATCCGAATACAGGAAAGGTACAATTTATGTCTCTAAAACAAGTAAAGACATAATAAAGGTAAGAGGAGCTCTGAAACTCAACTCTGGTCCCTAGAGCAACCCAGTATCTCGATCACAGACTATAAAAAGAACAATCAGCCACTGCGAGTCATACTCAAACTAGGATCTGCACTAAAAGGGTACAGTAGGAGTAAGTACGGTCCACTTGTACTCAGTAGATATCATAGGCCGACTGAGCAAAGTAGAAAATAATACAAGTAAAATAACGTTATGAGCACGTCACCTGCAAGCAGAAAAGCTCCCAAATGGTAGCTCACACCGTGTCCACTAATAGTTCTAATAAAAATATAGAAATGAAACAACATAGTTATACATGAAGAGTATACGGAAACTAAATACATGTCAAGACAAACAAAAGCACCATGAAAGATGCATATGCAATGCAATGCAATAATGATGGATAAATAGTGAAATTCATCGCATGACTTTTTGTATACATCTACCGAGCTCACAGCTCCCAAGATAGGACCCATGGGGCTCAAATCTCAAATCTCAATACACCTCTTTGGCTCGTGTTCACGGAGAAGGTTTTTATAAAAATGTCTTATTTTCTTTCAAGAAACAGTGTTCCTCAATGGTACCAATATCTCATGCATGTATATGTATGGAATAAGGATGTAATGCTCACAATCAAATCAGTATGAATATCTCCAATCCATTCAATACGTATATAAGTGATCCCAGAAATCAACTAAATATGTCCACAATTCATGATATCAACTCTGGTTAGGCACCATCGGAATGAATATGCATGTAAGACATCATGAATATCATATCAACTCCTAACTAGGGCATATCTATAATGATAAAGGCAATCAATGCTCAATAAGGCCTATAATAACAATTCAAGCCCCCGCACGGGCATCATATCTAGAATAAAGGCATTTGAATGCACAAATAAGGCCAATAATATCCAAGAAATCCCTCTCTTGGGCAACACGCAATATGTAATATCACCAATCAACAACAACAAAAATATAAGCCCCCAAACGGGTACACAATAGTAATAATAATCTCGAAATACCATTCCCATAGCTATTCTACCCAATCCATGGCATGCTTTACTTATTTATAAACTACCCAGCTTATAATGCAAGAAGTTAAGCCATAACCTACCTCAAAAGGATGAAATTTGAGCCATACAAATATAGCATCTACGCACTAAAAGAAAGCCAACAATACCCATATTAGCCATACTTAAGACAGGTCCAAAACAGACTCGAAAATAAGAAGGGTAAAACCAAAATTTTATTTCAGAAACTCATTCTCCAAGGTTGTAGGAGTCTACAGTCAAAAACCCATGCGAAAATGAGTTTTAAATGAGGTCAAAATTGAAGAAAAATCATTTTTAAGCTTTATCGTAAAAACCCTCAAAAATCTATTTTGAAATCAATGTTAAAAGGTTTTTTTGAAGATATTATCAATGGGGAATAATGAAAATATGAGTTTAGAGGTTACTCACACAAAACACGATGAAGAAACCCTCGAAAGTTGCCTTTTCCGAAGCTTGGAGGTCTAAAAATGGAGAAAAATTATGAAGTATAAGTATTTATAATGTTCTATGAATAATACCTCATGATCGCAGACCCCACCTTACGATCGTGAGGGTCAATATTGACAGGCCATTAAGTTGGTCATCGAGGTCACGAAGTAAAACCTCGTGATCGTTATGAGTTAACCCGACTCGATCCACCGATTAACCCACCACGATCACGGTACCACTTCTATGCGATCGCGATAAAGACAATCATTAAGTCCCGTAATCTTAACACGTGTCCATTCCATTGCGATGAAGGGCATGATGCACCAGATATCAACTGTTGCTGAATTTTTGGCAAGTTGAAATGTCTTTGATCGGACCCTCGAGATTTGTCCGGGACCCCATAGAAATAAACCATATATGCTACTAGGGATATTTTTGACATTCCAAACTCAATGGCAACGTCGGATTTTTGAAAAATGATTGTTTTCAATAAATTAACCCCCGAACCCTTTTTAGGCAATTTTCCAAATGAAGGCTCAAAATGCAAAATAAAAGTCCCGAACCTGAACCAACCCTGCTACTAACCCAAATTCAATGTTTCAGATCTAATGGAACTATCCAAATTACCAACCAACACTCAGAACATTGAATGTTGACCAAAGTCAATTATAGAGTTTCCAAAGCCTCTAAAAATCACAAACTCACCCAAATCATTCCCGATCACATCGAAAACCATACCAACCATCCCCACATCTTAAAATCAACATGTAGGAACTACAGATAAGGGAAAAATGGTCAAAATACATTAAAAAAAAAAGGAAGATTTTACAAATCAGGTCCTTACAGTATCCACAACTAAGACTCTAGTTCATCCCCAAACTAAAAGGCAAGGAAAAACCTGAATTGGTAAAGAGATGAGGGTTACTACTATGCATATCAGACTCGACCTCCCAATTATCCTCCTCAAAGGAATGATGTCTCCACTGAACCTTAACTACAGGAATATCTCTAGAATGCAACCGTCTAACATCCCTGGCTAAAATATAGACTAGCTTTTCAACAAAGGTCAACCTCTCATCCAACTGAACCAAATCCCAACGAAGCACGTGAGACTTATCAGGAATGTAGCATCTAAGCATGGATACATGAAAAATTGGATGAACGGCTGAAAAATCTAGAGGAAAGAACAACTCATAAGCAACCTCCCCAACTGTCCAAACAATCTCAAAAGGTCCAATGTACCTCGGGCTAAGCCTGCCCCTCTTTTTGAACCTCATCACGCCCTTCATGGGCGACACACAAAGTAAAACCCGATCCCTAATCCCAAACTTCGGTGTTAATTGGAGCGCTAGAACTTTTTTTTCTAAAAGACCCTTCTCGTAAAGCTTAACTAGGAAAGTTATGCTATTTATTTAAATTCGACTATTTAATTAACGGGAGATTTTATTTGAGTAATTTAGTTGGTGGTTCATGGGCCAAGCCCATAAATTATTTAATACCTTGGCCCATGTTGGAGAGAAATCTAGTGTTTTCTTTTTAATTAATTTAGATGATAGTTAATGGATCAAGCCCATAATTTATTTAATACCTTGGCCCATGTGTTTGAGTAACTTAAATTATTTAGGGTTTACTATTTTTTTAGTCATTACCCTCTTGCTCAATAGCCGACGAGAGAAGCTCACGTTCTTTAAGCAAAGGTTTCAAGTAACTCTATCAAACTTCTATCCGTGGATTTTTGTATGTTGATTGCTAGCATAGTCAATTATTATAATGATTGTTGAGGGAATAATGTGAAATAGAGATTTATAATTGGCTACAGTGATTTCCTTTAAATAAATGGATTAGAATGTGTGTTCTGTAGAAATTTGTAGAAGAGGATTTTAGTTGCTAAGACATTTGTCATTAACTGTTAGTATTATTAGAGTATTGAATTGGGTAGGCGCTTAAAGTGAAATTGTTTGTTTCCAACATGGGTTTATTGGAGGTTCATAATATTGTTAAAGGGTGAAAAGAAATTGGAATGTTGTTGTTCTCTTGGAACCATGGCAATACCTAGTAGAAGTAATTGGATAAGGATGGCATGGATTAGAAATTAATGGTTAATATTTATGAGATGTGATGAATGGGTGATTATTAAGGGTTGCTAATTTCTGGAAAGGCGGAGGTTAATTTGTTGTCACAATAGATTGTTAAGCTATTGTCTAATTCTTCTTAAATTTCTTCTTAAAGTGTTAGATTATTAAGAGCCAATGATAGTGTAATTATGAGTTAGTGATTAGGGTTGAGTTTATAGGTCATGAACATTAGTGCTTTGGAAAATTTTATAGGTTAAGCTACTGTGTTAGTCATCTATGTTTCTTATTCAATACCTTGTTCCGTATATTCTTTGATTTTATCTAAAAGTTGTTTAACTGTATTGAAATGTGAATATTAGTATATTGAATGGAATAGTTACAATTAAGTCGGGACATCTATGGACTTGTTTATCTATAATAAAGCATATTTGAAAGATTGGGAGCATTCCGAGACCGTTTGAAAGGGCAAGGCTCCACATTGAAGGGTCTAGGCTTGGATTTTTGACACTTCGAGGTAGGTTATGGCTTAACTTTCTTCAGACTGGGCTGGGTAGTTAGTGAATAAGTAAAGTATGCTATGGGTTGGGGAAAATAACTATGGGATGTGATTTTTAAGTTATTATATATATATTGTGTGATGCCCGTGTGCGGGCTTATTTTCTGTTGCTGTTGGCTTATGATATTATATACTATGTGTTGCCCGTGTAGGGGATTTATTTGACATTATTAGACTTATCTGTGCATTTAAATACCTTAATTTTAGATATAATGCCCGTGTGGGGGGTTGTTTTGCTAATATAGGCCTTATTTGAGCATTGGTTGCCCTTATCATAATATAAATATTCGAGTAGGAGTTGATATGATATTAATGATGTCTTACATGTATATTTATTCCAATGGTGCCTAATTAGAGTTGATAATAATGAATTGTGGACATATTGAGTTGATTGTGAGGGTTAGATCCTCATTCCATACATATACATTCATGAGATATTGGTACCATTGAGAAATACTATTTTTGAAAAAAAATAAGACACTTTTATGAAAACCCTCTCCATGAACATGATTCGGAGGGGTGAGTTGATATTGAGATACGAGACATAGTATATGGGTTGCTAACCCCCCATGGGTCCTACCAGGGAGCTATTAGCTCGGTGGGTATATATCAAAAGTCATGCGATGGCTTTCATCATTCATACCATCCACATTGCATTGCATTTGCACACGCAACTATCTTAATTTCCTTAGTTCCCTTGATTTGTGTGTAGTTTCATTATTTTCTTCATATATATCTGTGTTGTGTTTCGTTTCTGTGTATATATATTAGAACTGTTAGTGGAGACGATGTGAGCTACCGTTTGGGACTCTTCTACTTGCAGGTGACGTGCTCATAGTATATTTTACTTATCTTATTTCCTACTTTGCTCAGTCAGATTATGATACCTACTGAGTACAAGTGGACCGTACTCACCCCTACTGTGCCCTTTCGATGCAGATCCGAGTATGAGTACAGGATGCAGCAGCTGATCTCCTGCGGATTTTGGAGCGGTGTTCAAGGTACTGGGTGCTCTAGGGTTTTCAGAGCCGACTCCAGACCTCCTCTTATCCTACTTTATGTCTTCATTTTGTTTTCATAGATATACATGTATCTTAGATTCTGTTATGTACTAGATGCTCTTACACTTTGACATCAGATTTTGGGATTTATGAGATTTGGATTTATGAGATTTCTTTCGGACTTTTGTTTTAATTATGTTTCGTATTGACTTGACTTTGCTCTAGAAGTTTCGTATTTGGATTATGTTATTATTGATTTTTTTTATCCTTTATCAGTTTGGGTGATTGACCTACTTATCAAGGCTCAACCGCGATAAGTGCCATCATGACCCATTTTTGACTATCAGGACAAATTGGTATCAAAGCAGCCAGGTTCATCGATCTCATCAGTATAAGAGCAGGATGTCTAGTAGAGTTTTACGGATTGGTACGTAGAAGTCCGTATCTATCTTCTAGAAGCTATAAAATCTCCTTAGGAAAAACTTCTTTATTTTTATTCCTAGTCACGTGGGTTATTCATACTCAAATGTTCTAAGTTGTGATTCACTCTTTTCTATGCAGATGGTGAGGACTAGATCTCGTGAGACTTGGGAGGCTGAGCCAGCACCTGAGGATAGAGCCAAGACTAGAGGGCGAGGCAGGGGTCATGGACAGCCCCGAAGTAGAGAACGGACACTAGGAGCTGCCTCGATCAGAGGCAGAGCTAGGAGGACCGTCCCAAGCCTGAGGTTGAGCGTGCGGAGGATACAGGGTTGTATCAGGTTCCACAGTGTACTACTACCCCAGTTTTAGAGGGTTTATTGATTCATTTATTAACTTATTTGGAGGGTGTGTCCCTTGGGTTCACCTGGTATTTCTTCGATTTCGAGTGTTGTACCACCATCGGTACCGATAGCTGCTTATGGTATTCCTCTAACTCTAGGTGTGATTCCACCGTATGTACCGGTATCTACTTACACTATTCCTCAAACTTCCAGTGGGTCGTTCCACCTTTTGTGCCAGTATCTGCTTATGGTATTCCTACTTCTGGGGTACAACCACCATCTATGGTACCCCCACTTATGGATTCATTACCTACTAGACTCACTATTTCTCCAGTTGCTTTGGGTACAATCATGTCTTCGTATGATCAGAAGAGATTTGAGAGGTTTATTTGCTTGGGTCCGCCCAAGTTTAGTGGAGCTATAGGCGAGGATGCCTATGAGTTTTGATCGATTGCTAGGAGAAGTTACATAATCTTAGATCCCTTGGGTCTCATGGAGTTGCTTATACTACCTATTAATTGACGGATGTGGCTAGGGATTTGTGGAGGTTGTTTGCTAGCTGTAGACTTTTGAGTTTGCCTACTATGACTTGGACTCAGTTTTTCAAGGTCTTCTTAGAGAGATTTATACCATATAGGTTGAGAGATCAGATACATGATGAGTTTGATCGTTTGGGGCAGGGCTCTATGACTATTGCTGAGTATGAGTCTCATTTTCACACCTTATCCAGGTATCAGCTGCTAGTATCTCCACCGAGTTTGAGAGGATTCAAAAGTTTGTGAGGGGGTTAGATGGTACTTATCAGTTGGCAGCCCAGATGGTAGTTTCAGGGGCTTTTTTCCAGATTATTATCAAGCATGCCAAGATGACCAAGACTATTATCCAGGATACTCAGGGAGGCACCAAGAATGTGCATCATCATGGTGAGTTTAGTGGACATGCCTCCCGGGGTAGAGATTTCTCTAGTAGATGTTCCCGTGGTTATCATGGTAGGCCGATTCAGTCCGCATTGCAAATATCAGGTGGTATACCTTTAGGTTTTGTGACTTCTGGTAGCCAGGTATTGGGTCATTTGAATAGAGGTTCTAAGGTTGATTCTTCAGGCTAGAGTGGCCGTTCAGGTTCATCTGCACCTCCTCAGATTGAGTCGGGTTGTAGAGGATATTTTGTGTGTGATGATTTTGGCCATGTGGCTAAGTATTACCCTCGATGTGTGTATAGATCCACTCAGCAGAGTTTTTTGCTTCAACTTTGTCCTACTCTGGTTTCTACAGTGAGATGTGGTTCACAAAGTGGTAAAGGTGGTGTTAGAGGTACTAGAGGTGCTAGAGGTAGAGTTAGGGGTGTTCGTAGAGGTGGTCACGGGGTTACTCAGTCCGAGAGCGAATGTGGTCAGTGTTATGCTATACCTGGGAAACACAAGGCAGAGGCTTTTGATGCAGTTATCACATGTAGCGTCCCGATTTGCTAAAGATCTCCTTCCATGTTATTTGACCCTGGGTTTATATTCTCCTAGTCTACATATTTTGCCTCTGATTTTGATGTTTCATGTGAGCCCCTTGCTATGCCTCTTCATATTTATACCCCTACAAGAGATTTTTTAGTGGTGGATCGGTGTACTGATCTTGTGTGGTTACCTTTGCACGCCATGAGACTTGGGTAGACTTAATTATCCTAGATATGGTTGATTTTGATATTATTTTGGGTACGGATTGGTTAGCTCCCTATCATGCTATTTTAGAATGTTATCCCAAGATCGTGACCTTAGCTACGCTGGGTGTGTCGAGGTTAGCTTGGAAGGGTATGTTTAATTCGGGTTCGAAGGGTGTTATATCTTTTCTGTATGCTCTCCGCATGATAAAGAGGTGTTGTTTGTCTTATTTGGCCCATGTCTGTGATACTAGGGTTGCCTCACTATCTCCTATGGATTCTATTCGGGTTGTTCACGAGTTCATGGATGTGTTCCCTATGGATTTTCCGGGTATGCCTCGGGATCATGATATTAACTTTGCTATTGACGTGGAGTCGAGTACCAAGCCTATTTCTATCGAGTACCAAGCCTATTTCTATCCCTCCCTATAGAATGGCCCTAGCTGAGTTGAAGGAATTGAAGGCGCAGTCGCAAGATTTATTGAGTAAGGGATTTATTAGACCTAGTGTATCTCCTTGGGGTGTGCGAGTTTTGTTTGTGAAGAAGAAGGATGGTTCCATGATATGTGTAGTGATTATAGGCAGTTGAACAAAGTGACGGTTAAGAACAAGTATCTTCTTCTTCGTATTGATGATCTTTTTGACCAGCTTTAGGGTGCTTCAGTGTTTTCTAAGATTTATTTGAGATTCGAGTATCACCAGTTGAAGATTACAGCTTTGTATGTTTTGAAGATGGCTTTTCGGACTTGATACGGTCATTATGAGTTCTTGGTCATGTCATTTGGGTTGATCAATGCCCCAGCAGCATTCATGGAGTTGATGAAAGGGGTTTTTCAACTGTATCTCAACTCCTTTGTGATTGTATTTAAAGATAACATCTTGGTTTATTCCAAGAATGAGATGACCATGTAAAGCATTTGAGGATTGTACCTCAAAGGTTGCGTGATGAGAAATTGTATGTCAAGTTTTCTAAGTGTGAGTTTTGGTTGGATTCTATCTCTTTCTTTGGTCATGTGGTGACCAAGGATGGCATTATGGTTGATCCGGCCAAGATAGCAGCAATTTGTGATTGGGCTAGACCTACTACTCCTACCAAGATTTGGAGTTTTGTTGGTGGCGGGATATTATCAGCAATTTGTAGAGGGTTTCTCATCTATTGTGGCACTTTTGACCAAGTTGACTCAAAAAAGGTGATATTTCAGTGGTCGAAGGTGTGTCAGAAGAGCTTTCAAAAGCTCAAAGAGATGTTGACTTTGGCTCTTATTTTGACTTTGCCCAAGGAGGGTGTGGGTTTTATAGTATTTTGTGATGCTTCTAGTGTTGGTTTAGGTATGGTGTTGATACAGGAGGGTAAGGTGATTGCTTATGCCTCTTGTCATTTGAAGCCTCATTAGAAAACTTACCCTACCCATGATTTAGAGTTGGCAGCATAGTGTTTGTGTTAAAGTTATGGCGTCATTACTTGTATGGAGTTCCTTGTGAGAACCATCACAGTCTTTAGTATTTCTTCAATTAGTGGGATCGTAATATGAGGCAATGGCGTTAGCTTGAGTTACTTAAGGATTATAACCTTACTATTTTGTATTATTCGGGCAAAGCTAATGTGGTTGCGGATGCCTTGAGCTGAAAGTCAACTAGTATGGGGAGGTTAGCGCATCTCTTGACTCATGAGTGGTTTTTAGCCTTGGAGGTTCAGTCTTTAGCTAACAGATGGTTAGGCTTGATATTTCGACAATCAGGCGTGTTTTAGCCTTTGTTGAGGCTAGATCTTTCTTGATGGAGCAGATTCAAGCTCACCAGTTTGATGATGAGGGATTGAGGGTGATTTGAGATAAGATGTTGAGTGGCGAAGCTAGGGCTGCATTTCTTGATTCTGATGGTGTTTTGAGGATTGGAGGCCGAGTTTGTGTACTGAGAGTTGGTGGATGGGTGAGATTGATTTTAGAGGAGGCATATTGTTCCAGATATTCTATCCATCCAGGTGTGACCAAGATGCATCATGATTTGAAGCAGCTTTACTGTGGGGTGGTATGAAGAAGGAAGTAGAAGATTTTGTAGCTCATTGCTTGTGTTGTCAGTAGGTGAAGGCCGAGCGTCAGAGACCGGGTGGGTTGCTCTAGAGATTACCTATTCTTGAGTGAAAGTGGGAACGGATCACTATAGATATCGTGAGTAGGTTGCCTCATACTTTTTTGTGGTTCTAACAGCATTTCGGGCATCGTGGATCAGTTGACCAAATCAGCCCATTTCATCCCTATTCAGATTTCATCCAGTACTGAGAAGGTGGTTCGTATCTATGTGCGTGAGATAGTTCGTCCTCATGGGGTACCCTTGTCTATTATCTCTGACAAAGGCCCAGTGTTCACTTCTAACTTCTGGCAGACTTTTCAGGAGGAGTTGGGTACTCAGGTTGACCTTAGCACGGCTTTCCACCCACAGACTGATAGTCAGTCGAAGTGGACTATTCAGGTTTTGGAGGATATGCTCCGCGCATGTGTTATGGACTTCTGGGGTCAGTAGGAGTAGCATTTGGCCTTAGCGGACTTCACATATAATAATATCTACCAGTCAAGTATTGAGGTGCCCCCTTTCAAGGCATTGTATGGTATGCGTTGTCGATCTCCTATTGTTTGGTTTGAGACTTCAGAGGCTAAACCCCGAGGTACTAATTTGTTTTGCGAGTCTTTGGACAGGGTTCGTGTGATTCAAGATAGACTTCGGGCAGCCCAGAGTAGGCAAAAAATCTATACGTACCGTAGGCTTCGTACCTTGAAGTTTGGGATTATGATTGTGTCTTCCTTCGTGTGTTGCCCATGAAGGGCATGATGAGATTTAGGTAGACGGGCAAGCTTAGCTCGAGATTCATTGGGCCATTTGAGATTCTTCGAACTTTCGGGGAGCTCGGTTATGAGTTGGCCTTACCTCCAGACTTCTGAGTCGTTCATCCATTTTTTCAGGTATCTATGCTTTGGCGTTATATTCTGGATGAGTCTCACGTGCTTCGTTGGGACTCAAATCAGATGGATGAGAGGTTGACCTTTGTTGAGTAGCCAGAGCCATGTGTCCATTTTAGCCAGAAATGTTAGACGGTTACGCTCTAGATATATTCATACGGTTAAGGTTTAGTGGAGACATTGTCCTATTGAGGAGGTTACTTGGGAGGTCGAGTCCGACATGCGTAGTAGTTACCCTCAGCTTTTTACCGATTCAGGTATTTCCTTCCCTTATAGTTTGAGGACGAACTAGATTTCTAGTGGTGGATACTGTAATAACTTGATATTGTGGATTTTTCCTTTTTATGTGAATTGACCATTTTGCCCTTCTCCGTAGTAGCTACATGATGATTTTAGGGTATGGGGATAGTTGACACGGTTCTCAATGCCTTCGGGAGGGTTTTGGGTGATTTTGAGGTTGTTTTAAGGCTTTGAGAGCCAATTGTTAACTTCGGTCAATAATTTATGATCCAAGTGTCGGATGGCAAAACGAACTGGGCCAGCAGATCTGGAATGTCGATTTTGGGTTAGTGGTGTGGTCATTTCGGATTTCGAGGCTTTTGGTGTTAATTGGAGCGCTAGAACTTCTTTTCCTAAAAGACCCTTCTCGTAAAGCTTAACTAGGAAAGTTATGCTATTTATTTAAATTCGACTATGTAATTAACGGGAGATTTTATTTGAGTAATTTAGTTGGTGGTTCATGGGCCAAGCCCATAAATTATTTAATACCTTGGCCCATGTTGGAGAGAAATCTAGGGTTTTCTTTTAATTAATTTAGATGATAGTTAATGGGTCAAGCCCATAATTTATTTAATACCTTGGCCCATGTATATGAGTCACTTGAATTATTTAGGGCTTACTATTTTTGAGTCATAACCCAAAAAGTCTTGTTCAATAGCCGACACGAGAAGTTCACGTTCTTCAAGCAAAGGTTTCAAGTAACTCTAACAAACTTCTATCCGTGGATTTTTGTATGTTGATTGCTAGCATAGTCAATTATTATAATGATTGCTGAGGGAAGAATGCGAAATAAAGATTTATAATTGGCTATAGTGGTTTCCTTTGAATAAATGGGTTAGGATATGTGTTCTGTAGAAATTTGTAGAAGAGGGTTTTAGTTGCTAAGAGATTTGTCATATACTATTAGTATTATTATAGAATTGAATTGGGTAGGTGCTTAAAGTGAAATTGTTTGCTGCCAACGTGGGTTGATTGGAGGATCATAATATTGTTAGAGGGTGAAAAGAAATTGGAATGTTGTTGTTCTCTTGGAACCATGGCAATACCTAGTAGAAGTAATTAGATAAGGATGGCATGGATTAAAAATTAATGGTTAATAATTATGGGATGTGATGAATGGGATTTTATTAGGGGTTGCTAATTTCTGGAAAGGCAGAGGTTAATTTGGTGTTACAACAGATTGCTAAGCTTTAATTCTTCTTAAATTTCTTCTTAAAGTGTTAGATTATTAAGAGCCAATGATAGTGTAATTATGAGTTAGTGATTAGGGTTGAGTTTATATGTCATGAACATTGGTGCTTTGGAAAATTTGTTAGGTTAAGCTATTGTGTTAGTGATCTATGGTTCTTGTTCAACACCTTGTTCCGTATATTCTTTAATTTTATCTAAAAGTTGTTTAACTGTATTGAAATGTGAATATTAGTATATTGAATGGAATAGTTACAATTAAGTCGGGACGCCCATGGACTCGTTTATTTATAATAAAGCATATTTGATAGATTAGGAGCATTCCAAGATCGTACGTAAGGGCAAGGCTCCGCGTTGAAGGGTCTAGGCTTAGATTTTCGACACTTCGAGGTAGGTTATGGCTTAACTTTCTTCAGACTGGGCTGGGTAGTTAGTGAATAAGTAAAGCATGCTATGGGTTGGGGAAAATAACTATGGGATGTGATTTTTGAGTTATTATATATATTGTGTGATGCCTGTGTGGGGGCTTATTTTCTGTTGTTGTTGGCTTATGATATTATATACTGCGTGTTGCCCGTTCGGGGGTTTTATTTGACATTATTGGCTTTATCTGTGCATTTAAATACCTTCATTTTTGATATAATGCCCGTACGAGGGCTTGTTTTGCTAATATAGGCCTTATTTGAGCATTGGTTGCCCTTATCATGATAGAAATACCCGAGCAGGGGTTGATATGATATTAATGATGTCTTACATGCATAGTTATTCCTATGGTGCCTAATTAGAGTTGATAATCATGAATTGTGGACATATTGAGTTGATTGTGAGCGTTACATCCTCATTCCATATATATACATTCATGAGATAGTGGTACCATTGACAAATACTATTTTTGAGAGAAAATGACACTTTTATGAAAATCCTCTCCATGAACATGAGCCTGAGAGGTGAGTTGAGATTGAGATACGAGACATAGTATATGGGTTGCGAACCCCCCATGGGTCCTACCTGGGAGCTGCGAGCTCGGTGGGTATATATCGAAAGTCATGCGATGGCTTTCATCATTCATACCATCCACATTGCATTGCATTGCATTTGCACACACAACTATCTTAATTTCCTTAGTTCCCTTGATTTGTGTGTAGTTTCATTATTTCCTTCGTATATATCTGTGTTGTGTTCCGTTTTTGTGTATATATATTAGAATTGTTAGTAGAGACGGTGTGAGCTACCGTTTGGGACTCTTCTGCTTGCAGGTGACATGCTCATAGTACATTTTACTTATCTTATTCCCTACTTTGCTCAGTCGGCCTATGATACCTACTGAGTACAAGTGGACCGTACTCACCCCTACTGTGCCCTTTCGATACAGATCCGAGTATGAGTACAGGACGCGGCAGCTGATCTCGTGCGGATTTTGGAGCGGTGTTCAAGGTACTGGGTGCTCTAGGGTTTTCAGAGCCGACTTCAGACCTCCTCTTATCCTACTTTATGTCTTTATTTTTTTTTCAGAGACAGACATGTATCTCAGAATCTGTTATGTACTAGATGCTCTTACACTTTAACACCAAATTTTGGGGATTTATGAGATTTCTTTCGAACTTTTGTTTTAATTATGTTTCGTATTAACTTGACTTTGCTATAGAAGTCTCACATTTGGATTATGTTATTATTGATTTTATTTTTCCTTCATCAGTTTGGGTGATTGACTTGCTTATCAAGGCTC
Source organism: Capsicum rhomboideum (assembly GCA_031232105.1). NCBI lineage: Eukaryota > Viridiplantae > Streptophyta > Magnoliopsida > Solanales > Solanaceae > Capsicum > Capsicum rhomboideum. The sequence continues at coordinate 20,061,494 of CP124714.1, forward strand.
AGCCGCGATAAGTGTCATCATGACCCATTTTTGGATCGTGATAGTATGTATGAATGAGGATATAATGCTCACAATCAAATAAGTATGAAGATAACATATTCATTCAATACGTGTATAAGTGAACCAGTGATCAACTTAATATGTCAACATTTCATGATATCGATTCTAGTTTGGCACCATTGGAATAATCATACATGTAAGACATTATTAATATCATATTAACCCTCAGTACAACAAATTCGACTATCAATGACAAATGATTTTGTCACTTATAAATCATATTTCTTCACAAAAGATCTTGGGTGACAAAAAAAATTTCGTCACTCTGTCGTCCCTAAAACTTGGGTCACTAAAAGTATACAAGGACGATTTAGTGTTTCGTCACTAAAAAGGTTATATTAACTACAATAAAAGAAATTGTCCCCAAATGTTTAGCACTTTGTAACGAATCTATTTGACATAAAAAGAGCTATTTTTTGTAGTTGATAGTGCATTTTTGTCACTAAAAAGATTATAAACACCAACGAAACTACTTTGTCACAAACTATTTAGTTCAATTAGTGGCGATATCAATTGTCTCTAAAGTTATATGCATTTCATAGTTGAAAAAAATACAATTTTCGACACTGAAAACCACATTTTATATATAAAAAAATATTTCGACCCTAAATGTATATATTAGTGACAAATTTATTTTTTTTCTAAAAGTATTGCTTTTACTGACAACATAGAATGTCACTGTCATGATTAGTGACAATTACAATTGTACTAAAATACATTGTTTAATTTGCATTCAACATTAATTAGAATTGCATAAATTTAAATACAGCCAAATAATAACAAAAATTCACACATGACCATAGAATTAAGAACAACCAAAATTATACTTAGATAATATGCCATTACCTCCTCAAATTAAAATAAAATATGTCCAACAAGGAAATCAACAGAAATATACTAAATACTACCCCTAAACTAAAGACAGATTAGTGGAGATTTCTTCTCCAAGTATCAATAATGCAATGACACTTGCTTGCAACTAGTTTTGATTCAATTGTCACCTTCTATACCTGTGACTAAGAGAGAAGAAAATTAAAATTTTAAGCTGAAGTATTCATACTGGGCTAAAAAATTAGAATTTGTGAACTACCCAGAGCATAACTATGATCAAGCAGAAAGGTTAACTTTGAACGATAATAACTTCTTCTGTACACTGCTTATATCTTATGTATGTCCACGTTGATCATCCCTTCTTCACCTTGAAAACACAAAAAATTAAGTTAGAAACTACTTAATCATGAAGAATTTTTTCTTATGGAAAACAATTTTTCCTTCCTACCAAATGCACCCTAAGCAGTTAAGCACTTCTAACATTGATGGCGATGAACTAACAAAAAATTACATTTCCAATAGTAACTAGTTATGCAATATATTCAGGTCCAACTACTCAAAGACATCATGTTGGCTACAAGAGCATTTATTCACTACTAGTCACTTGGTGAAATGTCACATTCAAGAGACCACCAAAATTCAATATTTTAATCACCCTCGGTAAGAAAGATTAATTCCTCGAGGGGATACACAACAACTCAATAAACAATTATCATCAAAAGGAATTATATGCTAACTGATAGCAATTATCAGTGTTCAAACTACACAAATTTTACCAATTTCATTCCATGGAACAAAGTAGCCAGCAGGTATTACCCAACAACTAGTCCATTGTAAGTTTCATCAATCTCCTAAAGCTTTACTTAAATATAGACTGCCCTGAGATTATAGAAACTTAAAAACTTACAAGTACAAACAAATATTTTATTTGGGACAAGTCTCTATTAGCATAAAGTAAAAACAACTTCCTAGATGAGCTTTAAAAACACATTCAGATGGTATTCCTTCTGTCTCATTTTATGTTATGCAGCTTGACTGCGTACAAAGTTCAAGAAGCAAAGAAAGAACTACTTTGAGAACTTGCGGTCTAAAACAATCCATAGATATTTGTGTGGCTACAAATCATCTCATAAGAGTAAAAGGGAAGTTTGAAGCTAAATTGTTGGTAGTAACTATGGCTTCTACTTATTTACAACTAAAAATTTGGCTTCAAACTTCCCCTCTTTTTGTGATAGACTATAAAGGAAAATGCATCGTGCATACTGGGACAGAGGGAGTAAAAAAAACTGAATATACAACTTGCAAGTAGAAACAAACATTTCATTTAAGAAAATTTTGAGGTCCATAAGAATAAAGCCAATTACTATAATAAACTTATTGGGTGACCTTCAAAACTATTGTCCAGTTTCAAGCTAGCCAAGTGCAAGCACACTTAACTTTTATTAATTTCCAGGGAATTGTGAAAGATAAGTATCAATTCCCACATCATACCAAATCTAAATAGGTAGTTGAAAAGTCAACGTTAATATAGGTTGACTGATCGACTAAGCATTTCCTGGTGGTTCTGCATTCTTCAAACATACAAGTTACTATCACCAGCAGTGTTTTTAAAGGCGGGAGCGTGAGGCGAGGTGTTTTACTTGATGCGGGGTGAGGCTTAAGCCTCGAGGCGGTGGGGCGTAAGCCCCGTGGAACTTTAATTTTTAATATTTTCTAAATTAAAAAAATAAAATTATATAAAATTCAAGAAATAAAAAATAAGTGAAAATATATATGAAATTGTTTCATCTTAAAATATTAATCAAAGTCATCAATTGATTAAAAAAATAATCAGAACTGCTCATTCCAAAAGACTAATTAGACTTTGTAAAAAGATTATTAGACTTTGTAAAAAGATTGAGTAGAAATTTATAAAGTAGCTTGTAAAAAGAAGAATCCAATGAAGGAACCTACAATTAGAGACATAGAAAGTGATCAAAGATGATGCATTTTACTTAAAGTTTATACATTAATCATTAATTTTGCTCTTTACCTAGTGAAAGACGAAGAGAAAGAACAAAAAATTAGAGCTAAGAATAAAAATATTTAGATTTTTAAGCTTTTTAACTTCTTAAAATTTAATAAGAAGTTGGATTTTATGTTTTTTGTATTAATTTAAATATTTATTTAGCAATTTTAATTTTAATTAGGAGATTTTTTCTGGGCTTACGCCCCAAAAATAAAACTCGCCCAAACGCCTAGGCGTACGCCCAGACTGACGGGGCGAACGCCTCACGATACTTTCGCCCCCACACATCGCCCCGGGGCATTTTTACTACGCCTCACCCCGAGGCTCGCCTAAAAAACGTCTTTTAAAACACTGATCACCAATTGCTAAATAGACACACAAGAAACTACATGCATAGCATATAATGAAAAATTGAAATCAAGAAGAAGAGAACAATGCTCTTACATACAGGAAGTTGGTATTCTGTCTCAGAAACTCGACACCCTCCTCGGGTAGCAAAATGAGCACAAATAGGATTGTTTACCTTTTTTTGATTCTAAGTCGAGGTATAAGTACCCCAGGTCTCCCTGAAAACACATTTCATAAACTAGCTCAAGAGAATGGATGTTATAAAACCTAAGGCTGCTTAACTAGACACGGGTCAAGATCATGAGAATCTCAAGGATTCTGGACAGTGCTCGTGTCAAGGAGTATAGGATGTGTTAGGATCTTCCCATATCAAAGACAGAATCACATAAAGTATTACAAGGCAGATTCCTTTTGAACACCTACTTACCATTTAGTATCAAAACCGACACATACTCTAGTATTAAGCTCTACGGGTATGATATCTAACATTCGAAGAAGATATACTTGTCATTGAAACATGTTGTGCACAAGAGACAACAGGCCAGCTCCAAACCAAATCGTATTTAAAAAAACCAGTCAACTTAGATAATATGCTCTTATAGGCCTGCTCCTCATGAACAAAAGTAGGCATATTGTCTCTACTTAGCATTAACCACTTATACAGGCAAGAACACAAGAAAACAGACTTGAGGCAACTTGTATCAAGGCTTGTTACTCAAACTCATGAAGGATCAACCCAAAGACAGGAAGTTCAACTAACTAATTTATAGAAACAGAACATAAGAGGTAGAGCAATCAACACGTATAAGTTTAGAATGACATACCCGGATGCTTCCATTTTCCAACACTTAACTAATGTTAAACTTAAACTGTATGGAACTAACAGAAAAACATTGAATGCATCGTTAAGAGAACCAACCGGTGATAAGCAGATTAATTATAAGAAAAATAGGAACCAACAGCATTAATAGCGCACAGTATGCAAGCTTTGTAAGTAATATATAAGTAGAGAGGAGAGCAGATGATAAAAGGTGCTTAGAGAAAAATGTTAGAGAAGGAAGTGTTCCAGAGAGAGGAACTCCCAGTCATGCCAATGAAGAAAAGTAACTTTGCCGGCCCACCATATTAACATGTGAATAAGGGTTGTCATGAATCAATTTAACCAGAGAAAGCAACAATGACTCGAAGCTGTCAAAGTCTACCAAAATTAGACAAGTACTGAAAATTATGGCACAAAAGGATTGCTACGAGTTACCATAAATCACAAAGATGTTGTCCTGATCAAACTTAAGGAGGAAAGGAAATAGATTAGTCACAATTACTAAGATACTAACTTGATTGAGGAAAACTATAATCACAGTGCTCAGACTTGACACGGAAATGATATGAGCATGTGGCTTAATCAACAAATGAATCAAACAGAGGAACACGATTCACGTATAATAATATACAAAGCACAAAGGAGCATGAAGAGAAAAGTATCAATTAAAAACTAACACTAAATTCACACCAAAAATCGAGAGAATTGAGAAGGAGGTGACAAAAAAGTGTTGAATTAAAAAAAGGGGACAAGTTTGACCAACTGAAGTCAAATTTTTTGTTAAGTAGTCATTAGGAAGTTGCTGCAAGTTGCTGCAGAATCTTTCGAAGTTGCTACAACAACTACGATAATTGCTACAGCAACAGTCAAAGTTGCTGCAGCAACTATCGAAATTGCTGCAAGTTGCTGCAGCAACTTACAGCAATTGCTGCATATCATTAAACTAATAACAAAATTATCACCTCTACTCAATAATTAAAACTTGTGTCACCTTTTTTTAATTTTTAAACTTTTTTGTCACCCTTAATTAAAAATCCGTCTCAGAATATATCCAGAAAGAAATTGTAAATCTGAAAGAGGGGAAACTAATCAAACACAAAAATGAACACCAAAATATCATATCGGAGATGGATTCATACGAATCCATCACAGAAATTGAAACCACAGAGTCTGGTGATGGAAAAATATCCACAGGGTAACGTGACATAAACCGGACCACCATAGAGGGAACAGAATTGAAAGAAAGAGGGATTCCATTGTATCATACACTGGTGTTCCATCATCGGAACACCCTCAATTTTAACAAAGGTAAAGATGACCAAATTCGGGGTTCCGAGATAATGAGAGAGATGAATATGGAGGTTCCATTTTTATGGTGAGTATAACAGTGGTTTTGCCGGAAATGGAGGTGCAACGAGTTCTCTTTGGTGGTGTTATGAGAGGGGAGATGACAAAAGGGGAGAGAAGAGGAAGGTGACTGGTGACGGGGTTTCGTTGGAGGCTCGTCGGAGCTGGTGTCATGTGGTGGTTGAAGGAGGAGAAGAGGAGATAGTGGTAATGGAACTGGCGACCGAATTGAGCCACTGTATAACAAAGTGATGAAAATAATACACTGATTTAAAGAGTAACCAAAATAGGTCACCCAGAATAATTTATTTCATTTTATTAGATTTTATTAATGTCGTCGTTAATTGCTTGTACAGTAAAAAATTCTAAAGAATGGAGTTAAAACTTTTGAGTTATAATACGAAACTTTTAGTTCTGGGTTACAAATAAATTTATTAGTAACCCAGATATTTAATTTTGTGTTATTTAAAAAAAATTATTTTAAAACACGAAACTTTTAGTTTCAATTTTGAAATATATATATATTTTTTAAATAATACGGAACAAATAGTTCCGAGTTACTAATGAATTTATTTGTAACCCGGAACTAAAAGTTTCGTTTTACGATGACGACGATGATGCCATTGATTTTCAAAAAATTGTGAGGAAGAAAAACTCAAAAGAAAAAATATGTTGAGAGGTATAGGAGGAGGAGAATATTTATAGCTTTGTTTTACTACCGTTTTCTAGTGTGGAAAAAAGTTGGTTAGTTTACGTAATGTTTTTCCAAACCTTTACAAACTAAAGTTTGTTTTACAATTTCCCTATAATCTTTTCCGAGAGGAATTGGGAGACATGCCTCTTTAAGCAAGCGTTTGGATATGCAATTTGAGATCATGATTTCAATTTTTCTAAATATAAATTTTGACTCGTGAGTTTATATTTTGTAAAAACAAATCCATCATTTCAAAAAAATTAAAAAAAAGACTCATGTTTAACGAGAAGAGATTGTATGTACCATGTGAAAGAATTATATTAAAGAATAAATGATTATATTATTGTTGGCTAGTGAAACTTTATAAATTATGTGTACTTACAAATTTGTAATCATAAACATTTATTTGTAAAAAGAACATGAGATATGTGATTTATCTATGCAACGTCTTAGGATATTACGATATCCTATTTATGAACTATGATTTGCTCATTTGATAACATTTTGTAAGAATTTGAAAAAAATTAATATTTTTCACAACTTGTGGGGTTTTCATGTTTATGTGGAACTTAAAATTAAGGTGAACAAAATATTACATCATGATGCTAACAATTGAACGTAAAACGGAACTTTTAGTTTCAGGTTACAAATAAATTCATTAATAACCCGAAATATTATATCATGTATGTTAAACAAAGTTTTTTTTGTTCAAAGGTTAAACAATATTACATAGCTGCCAGCTAGCTAGCTGCTGCAAACAAAGCATTGGGTTGAAATTTGCAAACCTTTTTGGGGCAAAATATTATATCATGATGCTGACAATTGAATGTAAAACGGAACTTTTAGTTCCGGGTTACAAATAAATTCATTAGTAACCCGGAATTATTTGTTCCGTGTTATTTAAAAAATATATATATATATATTTAAAATATTTTTTTTAAATAACACGGAATTAATAACTCCGGGTTACTAATAAATTTATTTGTAACCCGGAATTATTAATTCCGTGTTATAACTCGGAGGTTTTAACTCCGTTTTTTAGAATTTTTCACTGTACAAGCAGTTAATGGAGACGTTAACAAAATCTGATAAAACGGAATAAATTATTCTGGGTAGCCTATTTTGATTACTCTTTAAATCAGTGGCTTATTTTCGTCACTTTGTTGATACGGTGACTCATTTCGGTCGCCAGTTCATGGTAATGTAGTGAGGGAAGAGAGAGAGGCGGCGATTGGTGGGGAGTGTAAAATGAATGAGGTTTTGAGGGATCTGCGAGTGGTAGATTAAAAAAAGAAAAAAAATGGGAATTTAATCTAGCCCGTTGGATGATTGAGATGGACGGCTTAGATTAAAATAAAGGATAGATCGGGTTAATGGGTCAAAATTGGATCATGAAGAATTGGGAATTAAATGATATTGAATTGGGATTTTTTTTCAAAATTGTGTCAAATTAGACTCAATTTAGGCTAAAATTAATATTAATTGGATAGAAATGGGCTAGGATTTAAATAAATTAGGAAGAAGATAAATTGAATTGAAATAAGGCTGTTATTTAATTAATAAAAATAGCATATGCATTATTTAACAAATAAATAATATTAATATAATAGATAATAATATCATATAAAATATTATTTGTTAAATTAATTAAAAATAAAGTATAAAGTTGTGAAAAGACATGTTTGATATAAGACGCTATTAAATTATATATATTACAACATATGTATATATGTTAGATGTACAATATATGAATTATATACGAAACTAATAACAATAATAAATAATACATTTACAAAAATTATGAAATTAGAACATGTCAAGATAATAAAATGTATGACTAACTGATCACATACAATAAATAATTATACATAGGAAATTAATTTTTGAAAAGATCTAAAAGACATTAATTAGTCAAATAGCAGCCCGAGTAGCATATAGGGAGGTCATTAAGTGTCAACAAAGATTATACCGGAAATAGATTCATAAAGATCTGTCCTAAAACTTCAAAGAAAAACGTAGGGTGTCCTCGAATTCGGATCGAGAAACCTATGGAGGAGAGTATGATGTGTCGTTTGGTGTGTATTTTGTTCTGATCCACCAGCCGAGGTGGCCGGAGACGAAAAAATATCAGCAGCCTAAAATGGAGAAGAGATAAGAGAGAGAGTGAGAGTGAAGCGGGTAGCAGGGTTTCCGCTGGTCTTTCACCGGTGGCTCGTTGGAGTCGTGGCGATGAAAGTAGTGGAGAAGTAGGACGATGAGAGGAGATTGAATTGGCTGATGTAGGAAAAATGAATGAAAATTAATCCTAGCCGTTGGATGAGTTTTGATGGATGGCTATGATTAAATGAAGATGGGTCGGGTTTTGGGTCAAAATTGGGTCATGAAATTCGATTTAGTTTGGGATTGAATTGGATTTCAAATTGAGCCAAATTCGATTCACTTTGAACTAAAATTGACATCAATTGGGAAGAAATTGGTTAGAACTTAAATAAACTGGGTTGAGATTGATTTAGATTATTGTTAAATAAATATCGCATATAATTTACTAGCTAAAGTGATAATAATAATAATTAACAAAAATCTCATAGAAACGTCCTTCTTGAAATTAATCATTAGTAAATTGTATATGAATATATTATACGTAAAACTAATGACATGTATTATATTATACGAAAGTTACGGTAAGTAATAATAATTAGAAATAAATTATATATATTTGTAAATTATGCATACAAATTTAGTAAATGTAGTGATTTATTCAATAATAAAATAATAAGTAGAGAAAATTAAGATCTAAAATAATACTTAGTAAAGTAACAACCTATTTATGTATGAATTTTTTTTGTAGCAAATGGTTAATTATTCAGCTATAAATTTTAAACCGTCGCTATTTAAACATTGCATATTTTGTGACAAATTTATGTTGTCACTAAGTCGCAGGTTGATTAGAGACAATAAAATGATCATCACTAATTATTTATATTATTACTGACGAAAATTAAAGTCACAATTGAATATAAAATATTGTAGCTAAAGCTTACAACATATAACTACAAATTTTAATTCATTGCTAATGAAACAACTTATTTTTTGTGACGAAATTTTTCGTGTCCAAAATTATTACCAAATTTTAATACAAATAATAGTTTGTCACAAATTGGATACATTATTTGCGATAAAATAATTTGTCACTGATAACGTAATATTTGTCGCTAAATTGTTCTTAATAAATGGCGCCAAATTATTTTTTGGAAAGATATGAACTTTCACTAACATTTTAGGATGTATTTTTTGGAAAAAGAAAAATTGTAACTTGTTACTTTTCATATAGTTTTTGAATATCTAAAATTTACCTTTAAAATATTGAGTTAATCTAATTTAATTTAGCTTTAAAAATTAGTCAAATTGACTCCCGAAAAATGAAATATGGCAACTATTTTAGAACAGAGAGAGAGAGAGCATGTATATATAAAGGAACGGAGGGGGTAGAATAATAGTGCAAGTTTAACCTAATATATGAACAATTAAATGGTGGAGCAACTAATATAATTCTGAAAATTTGTATTCATAAGAAAATGGATCAGACGTGAACATTTCAAGTTATTGAAAGTTAAACGTGCTTAGTTAAATATCACAAAAACTAAAATCAGTATTTATCAATAACTAAGAAATAAAAGGTGTATTAACTTAATTTTTTTTGGTTAAATTAAAATAGTAGAGATGAATAACAAGATGATGATTTGGTGAAAAGTTAAAGTTGTGCTTACTCTTATTAATTAATTACTCTTTTTATTTTTATTTTTTGAATTTTAACAGCATATTGAGATCAATTTTGGTTATTATTGGCTTGTATATTCTTTTACGGGGCAAAAGCAAAAGAAGCAGAAATTTACAAGAATCCTCCAGCAATAGAGAAGAATGGCCAAATTGAGGCCACTGGAGGTGCAGAACGAACTAAACCGTGACCAACAAGTTTTCCGAAATTCAACTAAATGAAATTGTTACTTTTCAAAAGTTCCTATATGAAGCTCTACAAAAAAATTGTACTCCCCCTGTTCACTTCTATTTGTTGCGTTTTGTTTTACGAGAGTCAATTTGATTTTTCTTCAAAGCTAAATTGAATTAAATTAATTTAATATTTTAAATTTAAAATTTTAGATGCTTGAAAACTATAGGAAAAATACAATAAGTTGCATTCCTTCTTATATTAATATGATGAGAAAATACATCTTAAAATATTAGTCAAAGTCCATATAGTTTCTCTCAAAAAGCAATATATGACAAGTAAAAGTGGATGGATGGAGTAATTGATAAACAATCAATCAATGTTATAGTGCAAAATTTCACTATGTTTTGATTGTACATGAAATACTGGGGAAATGAAATAATTGATTTTTCTTGAGTTAAACTTGTAGCAATATACCAAAAAGATTCTACCAAGTGGTAGAGTGGAATAGTTGACATCCCTTCCTCGTTAATCACCAATTTCAGATTCGAGTTTTATTGGGAATGAATTTTTTTAATTCTAGTAGCGAATTGTTTATCCCATAATAGACTTATCTTTTGCGAATCTAAATTAATCAAATTATGAATTTCAGCTACCAAATTGTTAAGCAATAGCAAAAAGATTTTACCACCAAGTGATGCAACGGAATAAATGAATTTTCTTCACTCTTAAATAAAAATTCGAAGTTTTAGATGTGAAAATGGAGAACTTCTTGATGAAAAACACTTTAATTACCCCTATAATGGACATCACGAATTTAAATTAGTCGGCCATTGCATTTCAAGTACAAAATAATTAAAAACATACCAAAAGATTCTACAACTACACAATAAACATCTTGGACTGGTACTAAATTACCAGAATTAATACCTTTGTTTAGGAAACGCAGAGAATGAACTATCATAGCTCATGGTTAGCGGGACACGCTTCCCTTTTAATGGGCTTTACACCACACAAATTCAAATTAATCGAAATAGTTGATATCAAATATTTTATGATTAGGCAATTTTTTATTTTTTTACACAGTATAAAAATGGTAACAAAGTCATTTCTTCACTATCAAGATTATAATAGAATAAGTAACTCTTCATCATTAATCAGAGATGTTACGATGTTGTTATACTAGGGAGAACTTCATTCACAATAAGGGACTTCTTACGGCAAAACTAAATATCGTTTAGCACCAATACAATACTGGATACCGGATAAGAAAAAGAGGAGATTCCTTCATGAATTGAAGAGTAGACTATACAAGCTAGCAATTTCGAGTTAAAATGGGACAAACAAAGACCAAGAAAAAACCATCAACACATACATAAGTTAATCCATTATTTGGAATATATATATATATATATATATATATATATATATATATATAATATCTAATATATTAAAATTGTAAAGGGGTTTAGAAATATTGTTTGAACTTTTTGTCCTTCATTAAAAGACTCTGTTTTAGACAAAATCGTCTTTTCACCTTTTTCCTCAATTTATTATTTAATTGAATTAAGGACTCCTAAAATATATGGACAAAAACTAAGGATTCCTAAAATAGATGAAAAACCCTTGATAAAATAAATATAATAATAATTTAATTATTGTCCTAAAGTTGGTAAAACAAAAGCTACCTGCTATAAAAAAAATTCCAATAAAAATTGTCTAATATAAATAAAATTACCGTAAAATAAAAGTAATTACCTACTATAAAAAAAGATTCCCAATAAAAATTGTCTATCGTAAACAAAAAATTATCGTAACAATCTAAAGCATAAACAATTGGACGTCCGCCTGCATCTTCGTCAACACTAATAAAGTACGCATCGAACGATCTCATCATCCTTTCTGTCGTCTTTAATTTCTTTTAATTAGTTTACATGTAATACGTCAAGTTTTCTCCTTTATTACTCATGTCATGAACTTCATTATTATATACATTGTGTCAGCAAAATACACTTTCAATTAGCCAAAAAAGTTCGTATTGCATCTATAAAAATCACGCTATCATATTTCTTCGTCGACTATTTTGGCTCGGTATTATCTCAGGGTTTGCCTCTTTTTCAGATTTTCTCCATGGACGTACTCTTGAGTTCTTCAGATCAGCTGTGTAAGCTGTTTATAGGGCCATCCACGACTTCTCTAAGCCATTGATCAACATGATTAAAGTTGTTGGTTGGAATCTTGATGCTGCAGCAAACGGCATAGAGCCAAGTATTAGTTGAAAAAAAAAACATCCCATTCAATTCACTGATTGTAGATGCTTTTATTGTTTTTATTCAGTTAGAACATATTCTTTTGTTTATCCACAGATGTCTAATTATTTCTTTATTTTCATATTTGTTTTCGTTTCATCTTTTGGTAGTCTGTCTTGAATACTTAGCCCTAAGATTCCAAGATGACGGCTTCATTATTCCTAATTTTATGGTTTTTGCGTATGTTGGACATTTCCCAAGAGTTTTTGATTTGCTTTGTGACTTTTCCTTTTAGGTTTAAGACTCTTATATATATTGAAAGAGACAAATTTGGTGAAGCTCCGATCTAAGTACTAAGATACGTCTGTTAAGAAGCATGGTGTGAAGTTAGGACTCATGTCGGGATTTGTGAAGGTATGAAAAGCATCAATGTCCTCTTTTCACTTTTTAAAAAAATTATGAAATAATAGGAACTGAAGTTTTTATCCACAGAATACGAATTGGAATTGGAATAGACATTTGTGACAAGGTGATCAGTAGAGAGAGTTTGATTAGCAGGAGAGTAAAAAATAGACATAAGATGTCAAGCCAGTGAAAATTAAGACGCCATATCGAAATGCTAAACATAAAGTTGTAATCACAAAAATATGTCGAATAATCAATTAAACAAGATTTTTCAGTTGATGCAAAACTTAGCTCTAATTCTTTAAAATTAAATCGCAAGGTAGATTCGTATTATGAGACCAAATCTAAAGGAAGACAACCTGTAATTTGATGGCTCGAATTTGTGTTTTACCTGCTCTTTTAGATCCTACCCTTTGTATTTATTCCCAATGTTTCAAGTGTATTCTTTCGTTTATTATCATCATTCTTTCTGCCTTTTTTAATTCAAATAGTTAATAGATTTAAAGATTATATATGAATTATACATAGTCGACAATTGACAATGGATTCTCTCTCGATAATTTCTCATGTTTCTCTTTCAGTTAAAATTTTTTGATTAAAAAATTGGAAGAAACAAGCATATTTCCCGGATGACGTAGCCGAAAAAATCAAAAAGGTTTGTTTTGCTGGAAAAATCAAAGGTTCATCTCTATCCTTTTTCAACTATTTTTTACGAGAATTGTTAAGTGTAGGGATAAGCAAGGGACTAAAAGAATCCTAATTTTTTTTGAAGATATTGTTCATGGCAGAAATTGTTTTGTTTAAAAAAAAAAAGAAGAAAATTCACCTGTTAGATTGTAATTGGTTGGTTGACGTGTAAAATACTATTGAAGCAAGAATTACATATATTGTTATGCTTTTAGACTGTGTTTTCAATATTACCACTATTTTTTTAACAAGACATACACTGAAATCACAAAACTAAGAAATATATTTGTCTTTGTCATATGCACCTCATCTTCAAAAATTTGCAAACCTAGGAGCTTGCGAGTCTATTTGATGGGCTTGACTACCCAGGGTTGTCGATCAAATAAATACTATAACAAGTGGTAAAAAAAAAAAAAAAAAATTTAGAAAAATTACTTACTATGGGAAGAATATTGAAAGCAGGGGAGGCTTACTTACTACGGGAAGAATTCTATGTTTTTAGTGGCTTTGACCTATTTTTTTGGTTCTTTCTTGATCAAAATCATGACTTTAGATAAATTAGCGTATAAATCTTTTTCAATTAGTATTCGAATGAGAAGGGAAGCTTTCAATTGGCGAACTCCACGTCTACCGGATGATACTTAGAAAAACAAATTTAAGTTAATATCGTGAACATCAGCAAGTGAAGCTCTAAAAAGTGAAAGTTTATAGATATTGGACGTTTGAGTCTCCTGGAGTATTATCAAACACTTTTAGATGTACATCTACTTTTGTTAATAGTTTAATTTTAATGAACAAAATTTAAATGGTTAAATCAAAATTACAAAAAAATACACTTCACAAACATACATTTCATTTTCGTGGGCCAAAACTTACATTTCAATCCATGGCTCGAAATCGAATTTGGCTGAAAAGTGCAAACTAACCTTTTTTGTAGCTTATATAGGAAAAAGTGTTTCTTATCTTCAAAACTTAACCTTCTTCTTCGCTGAAAAAAACTTCATATGCCTTCTGATTCAACTAGAAATATACACAATAATGCAACTCAAAAATTTCGTTTACATAAGCAATTGGTGAAAAAATTCAACATTGTTTCGAATTTTTTTCTACCATTCAAGCTTAAATTTTGAATTTCTATAAATAAGTTTTATTTTGAATGGGTATAGTTACAAAAGATCGGTTATATATTGAGGAGCCCAAATCTAAAATTTTGAATGATTTGGTGTAGTTTTGAGATGTTTTTGGATGAATTGGTGCTTGAATTCGAGGAAGAAGACGAAGTTCATTTTTTTTGTATACATTTGTATACTTTATTGTATATTGTTCTATATACATTACAACCTTTTTATGTAAGTGATTTTCTTCTTCCTTTTCATTTTATACACACTTATACAATGTAGATACATTATTTTAACATTGTATATACATGTATACATATTTGTATAATTATGTATATTATTGAATAATTGTATAAATCACATTATGCAAAATTATAAGAAGTGTATAATACACTCATATACAATACTATACAATATTATACGCTATTATACAAAAAATCTACTTCATCTTCTTCCTTAAATTCAAGCATCAGATTCATTCAAAAAAACCTCAAAAACTACATCAAATCACCAAAATTTCAGATTTAATTTCCTCAAATGTGTCCAATCAGACTACAATATATCAAATTAATCGCTCGACATTGATAATAAAATAAAGACATTGTATTAAACCTCTTAATTACTGCCAACCCTTTTAACTTGTGGCTTCTTGTGTTCCTCTTTTTTTTTTTTTTTTTTTCAGAATATATTTCTTCTGTTTGTAGCACCTTCAAGTTGAGCATGAAGAAGAAAGGCAGAGAATCAAATCTGGAATAATTCAAAGCGAGTATTCATCATGAAAATGGAATTTTCCAATACCGATGATGCCATCAAGTCGTCGGCGAAGTCGAACGATAGAACTTTGCAAGTCCAATGAAAATCTCAGGCAATTAAAATCCAATTAAATGTTAATTCATGTAATTCAGCTACAGATTGAAAAGTGATTTTTTGAGTCTATACAATTAGACCATTTTTGGTAATGTAATATACATTGGGCTATATTTTGTAATATAACATTAACAATTGCACTTTTTTATATTTTTTTTCTTATTTTTTATTATAGCATAATGATTAGGGATAAACGTGCAACGCACATTTTCATAAACTAGTATATATATATATATATATATGCTTCATAGAACTTCTTACGTGCTCCAAAATATTCCATAATTTTACCAAAACAACATAATAATAAAACCAAAAAAACATAAAACACTAAGATATTAACAAACCATATAGATTTATTTATTTATTTTAAACCATGATCATTTTCCCCTCTTTTGTCCAGAGTGGAGACCAGAAAGTAATCATGTTGGTTACTCTCAAAGCCTCCCCTTGATATGTATGACCCTCGGTCACCCGGAGCCTTCATCATCCCGCCACCACCACCGCTCCCCTTGGCGGAGCCACTGTCACTGCCACCGCCACTACCTTTAGCACCAACACTTCCACCTCCTCCAGTTTTGCCTGCTCCACCACCTCCGCCATCCTTACCACCGCCACCACCGCCTTTGCCACCTGGCATTTTTATAGTGTCTTAGTATAATTGACATACCAATAACTCTAATAAATTACAACAAACTCTTTAATCTTCGCTGCCTCTTATATAGAGAGAGATATACACTACATCTTTTTTGTGGATAAAGTCTAATTTAATTACCCATATACTTCCTCCCTTCCTCTCAATGTACATGGCATTATTCGGATTTCAAGAACCAAATAAATTTTTATATGATCATAATTTTTTTATATTTTTTTTTTGTTTATTTTTATTTTTCACGTTTTACTTCTCAAAAAGTTAAATTGTACTCCATCCGTCCAAAAATACTTGTCCACAATCGACTTGGCACACTTTAAGAAATAATAAAAAATAGGAGTAACTTTATTATATTACCCTTTGAATATAATAAATTTAATACTTTGTGAGATCTATTGGATAATAAATATAATTTAATACCAAAAGTAAAATGGGTACAAATAAGTAAATTATCCATTAGTTTTTTAAACTAGACAAGTATTATTGGACATCTATTTTTAGTAATATGGACAAGTAAAAATAGACGGAGGGAGTATGAATTTTGACCAACAATACCTGTCCACTATTGACTTGGCACACTTTAAGAAATAATAAAAAATAGAAGTAACTTTACTATATTACCATTTGAATATAATAAATTTAATACTTTGTGAGATCTATTGGATAATGAATATAATTTAATACCAAGAGTAAAATGGGTACAAATAAGTAAAGTATCCATTAGTTTTTTAAACTAAACAAATATTATTAGATATTTATTTTTAATAATATGGACAAGTAAAAATGAACGGAGGAAATATAAATTTTGAACAACATTTCTTGAGAAACCAAAAGGTGACACTCTATTTGTTGCGTTAACGCATGCATGCTTATTAAAATTCCTCGAAGATCAAACATAATAAACACTCATTTTGCTAATGCTTGCTTATCATTCAGGTTACTACTCCCTTAGTTCCGTTTTACTTTGCTGCTATACTAAGTATAGTTGTTCCAAATTACTTGTTCAATTTATGAAAGTAAGAGAGTTTTATTATATTTTTTCCTTTTTAATTATTACTAAATAACAATACAAAGTAATAATAATCAAATTTAGAGTTTCAAAACATCATTAATAAGGTTAATTTAGTAAGATACAACCCTAATTCGAGTTTTCTTAAGGGATGTGCTAAGTCAACAAGAATCCAGTAAAGTGGAGCCGAGGGAGTATTAAATTTAAAATATAACAGTCAGTATTTGTATATATTTGAGTCAAAATTATTAACCTCACCCAAATTTATATTTTCTTCGTCTCAAATCTTAATTTATGTCAAGATGTTTGATTGATCATGATTTTTTTTTAAAAAATATTGTGATTTAAAATAAGTCATAGAAAATTTTTGTAGTTATAAATTATTTCATCAAAAATAAAATGAAAAGATGGAAGTTAAATTATTACTGATGAAAAGATGTTATTTTTTGCGGATCATATTGTATATACCAAAAAAAACATCTTAAAAATATTACCTTAGTAATGAATAAAACATATCCTAAGAGGAAAATAAAATGAATGAGTACGTAACTAGAAAAATTAGGGTCAATCCCATAAGTGGGATATGATCAGTAATTCGACTATCTAAACGTTTTTTCAGAATAAAATCGTAAAGCTAACCTCAATTCAAGGGGATTTGATCAGATCAAAGCAAATTAACATGCAATACTTTGACAGTTGAGTTTGAATCGTTACATAATCAACATCAAGAAATATATTATCTTAACTAAAATCCCCTTGGTTAACTCAATCAAATGAAACAAGATCATGATACTTAAAGTCATTTGTATACTTAGGGGTCGTTTGGTAGAGTGTATTACACAAAATCATGTATGCATTAGTCTTGTGTATTACTAGTACCTTGTTTGGTACATTTTTTTAGACTATGCGTAACTAATATTTGTACTAATTATACACTCTATTGTTTATTGAGGTGTGTATTAGTAACACACACCATTTTCTATGTATTAGTAATACATAGGCTTTCAACACATGCATTAACTTGTTAAATGACGTTATTATCCAGGGAAGGATCTATGTAGAAGGTTGAGGGTGCCACGGCACCCGAAAGCCTCGATCGAAACTGTGTATATATATGTATATATCTGTGAGATGTGAATAAATATTACACAATGGCACCCAGAGTTACAAGACATGTCCAGTGCCAGTGGTAAAGGGTGGGTTTTGCTTCCTCGGTAACTTGAGTTCGGCTCTCTTTTGGTCTTCTTTTCAAGAACTTTTTTCGTATACTGCACTTAGAAAAAAAAAATTCTCCGTGTGAACCCCATTTAATTGTCCTTCCACCCCCTTACTCTCTCTTGTTTATTTTTGGGAAATGTAATCTTTTTTCCTTTCTTACAAATTTGGTCATTCTCCTATATTCTACTGTAATAAATCATCTTATCTATAAACTATTTTCAGAAATAAAACATCTCTCTATTATCTATCTCTCCATGTATACAAAACTTTGTTCTTTTCCCATCTCTTATGCTCTATTTTTTTTTTAAATTTTTCAGTAACATAAAAATATTTAATTTTTTTTTGGTAGGAATAGATGAACAACTACTGAATATATAAAGCATTAGCCCAGTACTTAAGATTATATACAATTGAAAAGTTATGATTGAAGAACTAGATATTAACTATGCTAAGATAGTGAAATCTAGAAGCTGATCATTTGTATCATTTATCGATAGTATTAAAAATGCACAAATCATATTTGAAAATTTAGCATCTTATCAAAATCAAATAAGAGAAGTAGAGAACTATAATATTAGATACATAGATATTTATATATTTTCATTTTGACATCACTGTTATTGGGATTTACTTCTTAAAGCGATGTTTAATAAATTTTTATTTCTAACCAATTAATTGTTAAGTAGCGCTTACTATATATCAACCCTTGTTGGGAATCATAGGTCAGTCTTGTGGTGCTACGCTTGAAAACGTCTATATACTTTATAATCTTCTTAGCTTATTAGTTGATTGGTTATTTGATCTTTCACCTCGTTGGTGAGATCAGTTCGATTCCCCACCTTATAATCCCTCCGGCCTCCCTCATTTTCTCACCTTTTTTTTTTCTTCTAAAAAGGTGTCTCATGTACTTATAAGTAATTAAGCCACCATTGAGTGTTTTAAGAATATAAGAACTCGTAATCGCAGCTATATTTGTGATATAGGTAATATCATTTAAAAAAATTCCTTTGCGTCATGCTTTTTATATAAATCGAAAAGACAAAGACTTTGAATCGACGCTCAAAGTTGATCAAATCAACCAAATGTTTACAATATGCGGCTCGTGTAAAAAATAATATGTCTATGTTCAACCTAGTGTGGCACCCAGAACTCAAAATCCTGGATCCGCCTCTGTTATTACCCCTCAAGCTTAAGTAGTTGCAGCCATTGAAACTGATTTTGCTGGTCTATAACATGCCCTCTTTACAAGAAAGGTTTTTCCTCTCCTCTACCATTGTTTCCCCTAACACGGCAACTCCATTTCAACAAATATATCTTGTTTTTCATCATTCAACACCAATTAATCAAAATAATATGCCACGATCTGTATCTGATTTCACTTTTCATCATTTTAACAATTGACGCTTCAGCACTTACCATGAATGATTTATGAATATTGCAAGAAATTATGTATGCATCCTTGAGCTTTGCACAAATCATATGAAATTATACAGTAAAACCTCTTTAAATTAATATTATTGGGACCATGAAATATTATTATTTTATAGAGATATTATTTAATCGATAAATTAATATTTATTAATTTATAGAGTGTTTTCAAGATTCAATGAAGGTTAATTTTGATTACATCAAAATCATTGTACCTTACTAATTTATGTATCACATTTATTGAATTAATATAAAAAATAAATCCATTATACATAAAGTACAATGTATGATGTATGATTCATTGTAATGGCTTTTTTTATTATCCCGGCTTGGATGACAAATGTTCAACAAGAGACAATAGCAAATACTTTCGACACTGCAAAATTCGTTTGCGCGATGAAGCCTCAAATAATTTTAAATGAACCCACTTCTGAAAAAGACATTCATGTACTTGAGGTCATGATTAATAATTTCGATTACCGCAATAAAATTGATATCAATTGCCTGTTGGATTACCTGGGTGAAAATGATGCATATTTAGAGGTCCAGAGCTTAGAAGAAATTGTGGATACCATCGGAGAAAACAATGTTGATGATGAAGTTGAAAACGATACAATACCTTTGGAACCAGTTACTCGTAAGGAAGCACTTAACACGTGCACATCTAGAACTCTTCACAATTTTTTGGTGCAGTTCAAGAAAACAACACCAGAACTTTTGGATGCAATAAGAAAAGTTAGAGATGAGCTTCAACTAGATTTAAATTTTAACATCTAGAATCATATTTCACTAAATTGTCTTAGATATTTTTGTAATTTTAAAAAATTATTAATTTATAATATTAATGGGACCATAAATTTATATAGGGGTCTTTCGAAAATATATTAACTTATTATCTTATCGAAATCAATGATTTTTTTCCACTGGCCCAAGTCAGGACCGGAGAAAAATACTATCTTAAAGAGTTTATTAATTTACCGAGTATTAATTTAGGGAGGTTTTACTGTAGTAGTTTTCCGATTATTCTTGTTTTCCGATTTCTTCCTCTTTATTCCGGTCAAAATTCCGTCAAGCCTTTTTAGGTTTTGAGAAGAAGTGGAAATTGGGTTTCCTTTTCTAAAAGAGTGTACAAAAGAAGGGTATTTCCGTAAACAAACATCTTTTTATAAAAATTATTTAAATATATATTATTTTTAATACATCAAACCAAACACTGCATAAGAAATATTATCTGCATAACTAATACTAGCATTACTAATACTTGCTTTAGTAATACAAGCATTACTAATATACCTTATTCAACATTATTCTTATGGACTCTACCAAACTACCCCTTACAGTTATGGCCATATGTAACGTTTGTAGGTTTTAATATCCTTGTGCATTTTTCAATTTAGATCTTTAATTATCATTTTGTTCTAGTTAATATAACAATTGATTTCAGACTTAGTGGAGAATATTTGACCATTTCAAATAGAATTTATTTTTAGGACAGTTGAATATTTTGATTGGTTTAATACACACCAAATCGTCGAAGGGAATGAATTTACCACTATAATTTGCTCATTAGGTCTTAAGAAATTGTTTCGTATTTTTAAATCAAAACAGACTAAAGATTGTTAGTTTATGTCTAGGTTAATAAAAACTATTAGAAGTTAATATATTTGAAGTTCTCAACGAGAAGTCGAATATTGCATAAACGTATTTTTAAGAATATTAATTAATTAATTGTTTTATTTGCATGTTGGAAGTGAAAAGAAAATAAGATTTTGAAATTAACATATTTCGCCTTGTCAACATGCGACATGCGAATATGGTCCGCATGCTGGTTGAATGCAACTCTTCCAAAAAATTTCTCCTAATATACTATTGACATATCGATTGTGTGTTCCATACACGATTTATATGTAACTTTCGTTTATGATTTTTGAAGAAAATAGATACTCTAGGGGATAAATCGTAGAAAATAATCAATATATATATATATATTTTAAAATAACCAAATACATTAAAGGTGTAAAATATAAAGAACTCAAATTTACTCTTTTTTTTTTTAAATTGAGGATGGGCGGCAGAATGGAAAAGGTGTTTGGCTGCAAGAATGGCATGGGAGAGGGACCGATAAAGTTTATTTTTTCTCAGTTATCTTTAATAATTAATAAATAGAATTATTAAAGTTGAACAGCAAACTGCAGGCCAGCCAATAGAGGTAAAAATTATATGCGCTAGCCACTTTTTGGCTCGATTCTTTAAATTAGTTATATTTAAAAATTTATTGAAAAGTAATTATATTATTTTTAATACGAAAACATCATGATTGTATCATGAATTTTGAACTTTAACAAGTAAGAAATACAGCCCTAATTTTGAAATTCATGACATTATCATGAATTTTAAAAATTAGCTATCTTTTAATCACTTTTAAATTAGTTGCTATTTTTAAAGGTAAGTTACATATTTTATTGGTCAGCCAAAATAATTATATTCACTAGTCAAATATACATTTGCTGGCTATTATTTTGATGGATGGCTATATAATGTTGTTTTAGAAAAATATACATTTGCTGGCTATCATTTTGATGGATGGCTATATAATGTTGTTTTCTGATTTTCTAACTACAAATCCTAAAAATAGCCACAAATTTCCTCAAATTGTCAATTTCGTCTTAGGCAAAGAAAATAAATTGGAAAACGAAAAGAACAAAGTATTAAAAAAGGGAATCAATCCCCATTACCCAAAAAGAAAGGTAGCAAAAAGGTGAAAAGCATAATTTACAATTGGCTAATAAGTTGAAAAGTAAGGCCCATGAAAATGAAGGTGCATGTTAAGGATCACTATTACTGGCCCCATAATAAATGGACCAAAAGAAAAGCACATGAAAAAGCCCACAATCAGCAGCTGTGTGTGAAAGGGGGCATTTAGGGGAAACCTCATGATCGAAAAAAGAAATTTGCGAGGAGGGGGGAGGGGCGAGGCTGATAGGATTATTCTAACCGGATAAAAGACATTATCCGTTTATATTCATTTATTAAATTCCGTTGATTTGAAACTAAAATATCTGTGTCGTGACGTGAAGTTTCAGCTTAAAACATTGAAATTACACCAAATCAAACTCGGCAACTGAAATAGGGAGGAGAAGAGGCTGAAAAGGCTAAATTTCTCTAATTTTAAAGAAAGCGACCATCAAAAATTACAACACGTAAGTATAGTAGGATTATAGTGTTGTATATGTTAGATTCGAAATCGAAAATACGTCATGCGAAAGCTATTAGTTGCAAATTATGGTGAGGATAAATCAAATGACTAAGAGAAACATACAAAAAAACATATTATTGATATGTTTTGGTCAACTGACCTACATATTGAAAACTAATATTAAAAAACATTAAATTTATTGGGAGAAAATCTTCCTCTAAACAAAACTCTCTAAACGACTACATTGTGGATACTATTGTGTTGTTGTATGAGATGAGGGGTCTTTTTATAGAGTTCCAAAACTTTTCTTTCAATCAAGAAATAAACCAAATACGGTAGAGTTTTATATTTTCCTTTTAGGAAAAGTAAAAATAAGTATGATATTACTTTTGTTTTCCTTCCAAGAAAAGAAAAGTAAAACTTAAATTTGGTAAGAAAATCAGGGCAAAAATCCTAACAAATCTCCTCTTTTTGGCTTGATTTTCTTAACAAAACTTGATCCGTCTTCTTCATGTCACGTGCATAATTTTTGTTCTCCACATAATATTCATATATCACTGCTGCTTACCATGATTAAAAGTTGATATGGGTTAAAAATTGAAGTCCTATGCATTAAAAATAAAAGCATGGGTTAATATTATTGGAGCTCAATGTTATAAGTGAACAGGGCTGAAAGTGGAGCTTTCTGCATTGTAAGTGAGCACAGGTTAAAAATGGAGCTCATGCATTAAAAGTATATGTGCATGAGTTGAAAGGAGCCCAAGCATAAAACGTTAGCAAGGGTTGAAAGTGGAGCCCATGTGTTAAAGCAAGTATGAGTTGAAAATATATTTTGGTTTTAAAGATAGATTACCAGCAGAATTGTTGAAAATTTGTTTGAAACTTCTTCTCCACATGTAGTATCTTGACTTCCTTTTTTTTTTGAGACAAAAAACTCTTCATTATCATCAACTTGGTTGCAGCTTGATTTGAACCGACTTGAACCTATCCTCAACCTCGTTAAATCATTGAATCATTGACCATTGGACCATAGGCTCTGATACCACTTGTTGGGTTCGAAATCGAGAAAGCGTCATGCGAAAGCTATTAGTTGCAAACCATGGTGACGATGAATCAGATGACAAAGAGATACATACAAAAAACATATTATTGATATGTTTTGGTCAACTGACCTACATATTGAAAACTAATATTGAAAAATATTAAATTTATTGGGAGAAAATCCTTCTCTAAACAAAACTCTTTAAACGCCTACGGATACTATTGTGTTGTTGTATGAGAAGATGAGTCTTTTTTTTATAGAGTTCCAAAACTTTTCCTTCAAACAAGAAATAAACCAAATATGATAGAGTTTTATATTTATTTATTTTTTAGGAAAAATAAAAGTAAGTATGATATTACTTTTGTTTTCCTTCCAAGAAAAATAAAACTTAAATTTGGTAAGAAAATCAGGACAAAAACCCTAACAGTATACTTCAAAATACATAACATGTGAATTGTATACCTAAAACGTATATGTTTTTTAGTATTTTATAAATATCTTTTCCTAAAAAGGTACGAAATAAAAATATATTT
This sequence comes from Capsicum rhomboideum, assembly GCA_031232105.1. Lineage (NCBI taxonomy): Eukaryota > Viridiplantae > Streptophyta > Magnoliopsida > Solanales > Solanaceae > Capsicum > Capsicum rhomboideum. Next base: position 20,085,949 of record CP124714.1, read on the forward strand.
TTTCATTACATGGACATTTTCGTTAATTTCCCAAAAAAAGAAATTCTTTTTGGACATATGGCTAATGTTACTAGGTTTCAGAGTCTCAAGTTCATTTTCTCTTATATTATCTTTGATTTTACTCATGTCCACTTCAATGTGATGTACCAAGCTGAGCAATTGGATTACCTTTTTGTTTGCAAGCTATGTATATTATTATTTTATGGTTTTCCTTTTGGCTTGCTATTGAAATATCAAACTATTTGTCCTCCAATTGACAACCCAATGGTCAAGATGTTAGGTGCGCTTGGTATGTGGATTAAATTATTCTGAAATTATAGTTACGTGATTATAATTTCTGAATTAATTTATCCCATATGAAACGTAGGATAAAATAATCCTAAGTTAAATGAGATAAAATGGATTATTCCATGATTAAATATGATAATTAGATTTATATCATGTTTGGTTGATGATATAAATTTATCCAAGGATTAATTTATTCCATCAATCAAACATGATATAAATCTAATATCAAATTAACTTAATTCTGAAATATTTCACCTTATCTCCATACCAAACGAGTCAAGTGCAGTGCACAAGTTCAAATCTTGGTGGGCTCTTGGCCAAAACATGAAGCATTGAAGACATACTTTTACAATTAATCATGTCAATTGCAAAGTGCGCTTAGTACTCAAAGACAAATTAGCCAAATTAATATCATGCAACACATGTACACCAAATTTCAGCATGAAGAATAGAATAACCTCCAGTGCTGTTGATAATACACATTTGTTGTCAAACTCCACGTGCATCACACTTCACACACCAACTCACCTACAAAGTATGATTACAAATTAGTGAAGGTCGGAAATCGATCAGCAAGAAAAATCTTTGATTGAAAGTTTATATTTTTCTACTTTTTCCTAGTTTCAACTAAAAAAGAATGTGCACGATAAACTTTGATATCTCATTAGTTTATATACGTACAACGAATTGGAAAATCTTAACTGGAATACCACACTATATCGATACCGATTATGAGCCACATTCAACTGCTCTATTAGTTGTTGTGGGTTATGAGCATGTTGTTGAATTTCAACACATATCACAAAGCCAAAACGCAGCGAAAAAATAAATAGGAACGTACCTTCAGCCATTATTGTTCAAGTGTTGTTGATAATCGTGTTCGTCTTGCCAAGAACTATAAGAAAAAAGAAATAGAGAAGAAGAAACCTAGTCTTCTATCCTATGCCTATTAAAGTTATGCCTGACTGATGGAGTCACATACGTATTTATAGGTAGGCTAGGGACTCTTAGAAAAATAACTTTAACCCTAAGGACTTTCATAGTTATTTCTTGTTATCAAAGAAATACCATATATGCATACCTTGGAGGAAAAGTAATTGACTGATTTATTACTTTACTTGAGAGACAAGATAAATTTAGTACCAAAAATATGTGGGTCATTAATACGTAATATTATACGTAATATTCTTACATTCTCCCACTTGACCCACATATCAAAATCAGACAATCATTTATGAGTGAAAATAAGCAATATGGCCATAAACGCATATTCACTCAACTTAATAGTTATGCAACAATCACTTGATCAAGAATATATAATACAAGAATCATGGCGGTCATGCTCTTAATCAAACACTTCCCTCCATGTATTACAATGTACAATACATTCTAAATAAAGTGTTCAACAACTTTATGAATGAGTTTAATATAAGTCATTCAGAGTCCAACTTTATTTGATCCAATGATCACTTTATAATACATGAAAATCAAAATATGCATAGTCATGTATAACGATAGTGTCTAGACAAAGTATTAGAGAACAAAGCAAGACTATAACGAGTTACTAAGCCCCATACGGGATGCATGATCCTTGAAAATATTAGTTGGTAAACCTTTAGTCATAGGATCAGCAATCATCATAGTAGTACTAACATGTTCAAAACTCACATTTTGCTTCTTGACCTAGTCTCTAACCATCAAATACTTTATATCGATGTGCTTACTTCGACTGCCATTCTTATTATTCTTTGAAAAGAATATCGCAGCTGAATAATCACAAAACATTCCCAATAGCCTTGCAATAGAATCGACAACTTAAAGGCCTGAAGTGAAATTCTTCAGCCATAACGCCTGTGATGTATCTTCATAGCATGATATAAATTCAGCTTTCATGTGAATGCTGCAACAATTGTTTGCTTAACACTTCTCCAAGATACAGTACCTCCAACAAGAAGGAAAATATATCCAGAAGTAGATTTACCACTATCTTTACATCCACCCAAGTCGGAGTCTGAATAGCCAATGACTTTCAATGAGTCAGAATATTTGTATGTAAGCTTAAAATTCTTGGTTTCTTGCAAATATCTCAAAACACTTTTACCAACTTTCCAATGATCAAGACAAGGGTTACTTTGATATCTACCAAGCATTCCTACTACAAAGGCAATATCAGGTCTAGTGCAAACCTGTGCATACATAAGGCTTCCAACAAGTGAAGCATATGGAATGCCTTTCATTTGCTCTTATTCCAATGCATTTTGTGGACATTGATTCAATAGAATTTGTCACCTTTAATGATAGGTGTTGCTATAGGTGAACAATTTTTCATTTCGTATCTTCCCAGAACTCTTTCAATGTAGGCTCTTTGAGATAGTCCAAGCAATCGTTGAGATCTATATCTGTGAATCTCTATGCCAATGACATATGAGGCATCACCCATATCCTTCATTTCAAAATTCTTGATAAGAAACTGTTTCGTCTCATGCAACAACCCCAAATCACTACTAGCAAGTAAAATGTCATCCACATATAGAACTAGAAAAATATATTTGCTCCCACTTATCTTAAGGTATATGTATTGATTAATGATGTTCTCCGTAAATCTGAATGAAGAAACAACATTATGAAATTTAATATACCATTAGCGGGAAGCCTGTTTTAGCCCATAAATAGATTTATTCAACTTGCAAACAAGGTGACTTTCATCCTTATCACAAAATCGTTTAGGCTGACGCATGTATACCTCCTCTTCAAGATCTCCATTCAAGAAAGCGTTTTCACATCCATTTGATGTAGCTCAAAATCAAAGTGAGCTACTAATGCCATGATTATCCTTAATAAATCCTTCTTTGATACAGGAGAGAAGGTTTCATGGTAATCAATACCTTCCTTTTGAGTGAAATCCTTGTCTAGCTTTATATCGTTCAATATTACCAGATGAATCTCTTTTGGTTTTATAAATTCATTTGGATCCTATAGTAGACACTCCTTTAGGTAATTCAATGAGATTCCAGACTTTATTTTTAGCCATAGATTTCATCTCTTCTTTCATGGAATCATACCAAAGTATGGAGTTTTCTACACTCATGGCTTGTGAAAAAGAACATGGATCATCTTTTAGTCCAATATCATAATCAGACTCTTAGAGATATAAAACATAAGTCACTAGAAATTGCTAGTTTACGAACTCTTAAGGATTTCCTTATTTCCACTTGTTCAGGTGCTCTTTCAATAATGGGTTCAGGTAAAGCGGGTTGCTCTTCATGTGGCTCATCAAGTGGTGGTGGCTCTTGAACTTGTTGCTCTTCAGTTAATTCATGAGAATTTAACTGATTTGCATTAAAGTTTTCAGTATATAAAGGCACCATAAGTGGTTCCCTTATCTCTTTGAGTTTCACCACTTGAGTTGAAGCACTCCCACTTACTTCATGTTCCTCAAGAAATTTAGCATTTCTAGCCTCAACAATTTTAGGAGAATGAGAAGGACAATAAAATCTAAATCCTTTAGAGTTAACCACATAGCCTATAAAAAAATCGCTTATTATTCGCTCATCCAACTTTTTTAATTGTAGGTTATAAACCCTCACTTCAGTTGGACATCCCCAAAATGTGTAAATGACTTAAATTAGGTTTTCATCCTTTAAATAATTCAAAAGGTGTTTTAGAGACAGCCTTGGATGGAACCCTATTTAAAATATAGACAACAGTTTTTAAGGTTTCACTCCATAAGGATAAAGATAAACTTGATCTGCTAATCATGCTTCTTACCATGTCCATTAATGTTCGGTTCCTTCTTTCTGCCACACCATTTTGTTGTGGTGTTCCTGACATGGTATATTGAGCAATTATACCTTCCTTTTCAAGGAACTCAGTAAATATACCTTTAATTTTTCCCTTTTCTGTGTACCTACCATAGTATTCTCCACCCCTATCAGATCTTACAATTTTGATATGAGCTCCAATTTGTTTCTCTAATTCTGTTTTAAAAACTTTAAAAGCATCAAGTGCTTCCGATTTATTAAACAGAAAATAGAGATACATATATCTTGAATAGTCATCAATAAATGAGATAAAATATCTCTCACCATTCAAGCAAGGGGTAGGAAAAAGTTCAAAAATATCTGTATGTATGATCTCAAGCAAGCTCCTTTTGGCATCTTTAGTGGATTTGTTGGTCTTTTTACCCTTTATGCAGTCCACACAAGTCCCAAAGTCAGAAAAATCAAGAGTTTCAAGAACTCCATCATTAACTAACCTTTTGATTCTTTCAATAGAGATATGTCCCAATCTCTTGTGTCAAAGACTTGATGAGTTCTCATTGATAATACATCGCTTAGTACCAATTTCTTTATCATGCAGAGTTAAGACATTGCATTCAGTCATGGGGGCTAGCTCAAATTTAAATAACTTTTCATACAAATTTCCAAAACCAACAACTTTATTGCCTTTCAACAGTTTCATAACTTTCCATACAAATTTCCAAAACCAACAACTTTATTGCCTTTTAAAAGTTTCCTTGTAGACAGCTGAAAATTGAAATCATAACCAACTATTGATAGTCTAGAAAGAGAAATTAAATTCCTAGAATAGATGAAACATAAAAAGTGTTTTCTAAATTTAATTGAAAACCATATTTCAAAATGAGCCTATAAGTCCCCACGCCTTCCACATGTGATGCCGTCCTATTGCCAGAATAAACATTTTGTTCACTTCCCGTCGGCTTCCTTAGAGTTAGAAAACCCTGCATGATTTTGCAATATGAGTTGTGGAACCAGAATCGATCCACCATTTATTATAAGAAACTTCAATGAAATTAGATTCATAACATACAAAGGTAAAATTACCTTTCTTCTGAAACCACTTCTTGTGTTTCAAGCAATCTTTCTTCCAGTGTCCCTTCTTTCTGTAGAAACAACAAGTGTCTTTGTCAAGACTAACTTTCTTCTTCATAGGAACACTTTTGCTCTTCATTGTATTTTTATTATCACGAGTCACCAAATTAACACTTTCAGGTATCTCATACTTCAACCTCTCCTCTTCTTGCACACACATGGTCAATAGTTCATTGATTGACCATTTATCTTTATGTGTGTTGTAAGATATCTTGAACGAACCATATTTCGTAGGAAGAGAGTTGAGAATAAAATGCACAAGACATGATGCAGACATATCAACCTCAAGGGACTTGAGTTTAGCAGTAATATCTCTCATCTCCATAATGTGCTCACGCACTGTACGACTACTATCAAATGTCATACTTGAGAGCCTCTTCATAAGGGTGTTGGCCAACGCCTTATCAGAGCTTACAAATTGTTCATCAATTGCCTTCATGTAAGCTTTGACATTGTCATTGTTAGGGATGGAACCCCTAATGCTTTGGCTTATATGAGCTTTTATGAGCATTAAGCTCAAGCGATTAGATCGCTCTTACCGCTCATAAGAAGCCTTAGCCTCTGGCGTACTTGATTCCATGGGCTTAGGTGGTTCTTCCACACGGAGTGCCAAATCCAGATCCGAACACCCTAAAGTGAGAAGGACTTTCTCCTTCCATTCAGTGAAGTTGTCACTAGACAACATTGGAATTCGAGCATTTTTGTTAAATAGAGCAGTAGAAAAGCTGTGTTAACTGCAAAACAAGGATACACACACATAAGCTATGAAATACATAACCATCAAAGTGAATCACGTAAATACCGATTCTTAAGTAAATTCTAAACCTTCCTGTGGGTAGAGGTTGCAAACCATGCATAGAATTACTTAACTTTATTGGACTAGTAAAACAAAAAAAACAAGAAAATAATCCATACCTGTGGGCATAGGATAATTTTTAAACAGAAAGGTTTACTATCTCATTGCAATTAATCTAACCAAACTAGTTACCTCCCTATGGGGTAAGTTTACTATTTTGATAAGATAATCGGACTTTATTAGATGTCATTATTATATCTTAATCACTTAACTTTATGTGATCAAAGAATTTAGTTTTTCTTTATATCAAATACCCAAGATGATGTGGCTAACCCAAGTTTATGACAAAAGAACTCAAAAATGACATCTTACAATAAATAATTAACTTAAACTTGATGTTACTTATCAAAATACGAAAATGGATTGAATAGGAAGAGCCTACATCAAAGCAATCCGGTGCACAAAGTGTCTCACGTTAACAAGGGAAAAACAGCACAACAAAGAGATAGGCTGAGCCTACATATTCTTCATTGAGACAATAATTCTTATCAAATTAAACTTAATTAATCGATTCAAATAAATCATCAATTACATTCATGTTCCAAGAAGAATTGACTTTAATGGCTCAATTTTTTTTTAAATTACGCTTGAATATTTATGTCACACCCTTTTTTCGTTTGGGTCGAAGAGTTTTTTCAATTAAAGTGACGGTATTGAATAGGAATTATTTTATTTACAGAGTCGCCACTTGGAATTGAGTTATGGTGTTCCAAGTCACCTTTTTGAATCCCTAATCAAAAGGAAATGACTCTTTATTGGTCTGCGAAAACAAAAGAACGGGTAAGAAATTCTGTTGACTGAGGGGAAAGTATGAGGCACCCCTCGAGTCCCGTGGTTCTAGCATGGTCGCTTTTATCAACTTATACTTAAACTTAAGCTATTCTAGATTAATTGTGTTTGTAGGACTTGGTTCACTCGTATATATCACATCAATATTATTGTCTGTGCCTCCTGAGTTTGAATTGACAAAAGTTAACTTTTAGGATTCTGTGCCCAGGTGCATATCTGCATCCTTGAATTATCTTTGAACATCTTAGAAAGATGCGTACACCGCATTCTTAATCGAGACAAGCATTTTAAACGTGCCTAAAGCTCATCTAGCATTAAAGGCATTTGTTCGTCTCTTGTAAACTGGAGACCGTTTTGTTATCCAGTTTTACTCTTTTTACACTCTTTTCTTTCAAATTTGATTCAAGTCTTGGATTAATCCACAACTCGACTCTCTCCCTTACGAATGAATTTTCCCTCTCTTTTCTTTTTCTTATTGCGATGGGTCTTGAATAAATCCGCAACCCATCTCGCTCATCCTCACACTACTCGATAATCGATTAGGCCTTACTTGGGTTTAAACTCGTGACCCATTTAAGTTGTGAGGCCAAACACTAACCTAAAACCAAATTCTGTTTCAAATTACGGTAAGTATTCTTGTAAACTGATAAATGCAAAACGTATCCAATCAATTTAAATCAAATGCCCAAATATTACAACAAGAAACATAAAGCCCAAACAGTAAGTAAAAATGATTATAAAAAAAAAACTACATTTGACCTAACTTATTTGAAATGTTAACAATTACTTGAATTAATGACTTAAACATCAATATTTTAAGTGAATTTCAACTAACAGTTTAACAAACAATAGTGATAAGACCAAACAAAACATGTTATTGTCAGAAAAAGAAACACACTAACATTTAATGAAATAACAGTTGAAACAAAAATAAATGGTTGGACCTTTATTGAGCAAACTTTCTTTAATCAACAAAAATCTCCAAATGATACATGAACCAACATTTATCTATTACTTTACTATGCGTTATATGCCAGATCGTACATAAATTAATGTAAACATCTTCAGCTTCTTAAGAGCAATAATTTAAATTAGGCATGCAAGACATAACTAACTGTTTTATCAATTTAATCTAAGTCTAACAAAACAACAATTTAAGCATATTTCATATTATCACATCAAGAAAAATAATACCCTATTAACCAAATCTAAGCAACTTCATAACATTGAAATCAAATTTCCCAGAATTGCGATGTTACATTATGAAATAGAAAGATTGAGGATTACCTCTTGGGAAAGATAATTCACATCAAAAGTTGCTACAATTTACTGATTTCCAAAGCTGACAATAGCTAACTTTCAGAGCCACGAACTCGGAACTGCGAATGAAAACCTCAAGCTCTAACTTATCTCTTTTTCTTTCTCGTTTTTCTCCTCTCGTATTGTCTGTATTGTATATTTTTTTCTTTGTGTTGCTGCTCCTTATTTTTTCCTTATCTTTCTCTTCCTCTTTTCTTTTTCCTCTCCTATCTTTCTATTCTCTATATTTTTTCTTATGTTTTTTCTCCCCCGTGTGTTGTTGTGTGTGTGTGTATTATAGTAGTGTAGATGTGGGAGTTGTGTGTGCAGATGGTGAGTAGGTGTGTGTGTTGTGAGGGAGTGGGGGAGTGAGGTATGTGAGGGAGTGGGGAAAAAGGGATTAGTGGGGTAGTTTAGGTTAGGAAATTCTTTTTTTTTTTTTCAAAGATAAAAATAAAATATAATAGTAAAAGATATTACTTAATTATTTTAAATTAATAAGAATATAGAAGAGTTAAAACAACTAGTCCTAAAAATATATAGCTAAGAAAAATATTAAAATTACTAGCTTATTTATTAAAACCTAAATTAAAAGAAAACATTTTTCAGAAAATTTTCTTTTATTTTGCAAAGTAAAAATAAAACTTATACTAAAATGTGACTCTATTTTTTGACATCTTTTTCACAATTTTTCAAAGAAAACCTACAAAAAATGAAATAGAAGCTAAAATAAAGATTAGATAAAAATAAACATTTAGTGCTAAAAATAAGTTAAAGCTCGGGAAGGGTCAAAAATCACGTGTCTACAATTTACACGGCCAAAAGCAAACAATTGTGGCATGTAATTACAATTACATGAACTTACAGTGACCACCAACTGGCAATACAAAACATTCACGTATTCAAAACTTAAAGAAATTACCTTTCAACTAATAAAACTTAGCATATGTTCAATACTTGAAGAAGCACGAAAGTTAAAACTTTCAGATGACTTTTTTATTTTTTAATTAAAAACACAACTTAGAGACGACATAGGCTTACAACCGACAAAAGCAATCAAAATATTGATTTTTTGGACACTGAACAACACAACTGAAGTAGGCCCTGATACCACATGTTGAATTTCAACACATATCACAAAGTCAAAACGCAGCGGAAAAATAAATAGGAACGTACCTTCAACCATTTTTGTTCAAGTGTTGTTGATAATCGTGTTCGCCTTGCCAAGAACTTTAAGAAGAAAGAAATAGAGAAGAAGAAACTTACAGAGTCTTCTAGCCTATACCTATCAAAGTTATGCCAGATTGATGGAGTCACAGACGTATTTATGGGTAGGCTAGGGACTCTTAGTCAAATAACTTTAACCCTAGGGACTTTCATAGTTATTTCTTGCCATCAAAGAAATACCATATATGCATAACTTGGAGGAAAAGTAATTGACTGATTTATTACTTTACTTAGGAGACAAGATAAATTTATTACCAAAATATGTGGGTCATTAATACATAATATTCTTACACATGTAACTTATTTTAATGTTTGCTTTATTATATATAAGCCTTTGATTTTTCTTAAGGTTATTTTTGAATTATGCCCATTTGGGTAACTTCTTCTTATTTTATGTGCATTATTATGATTTAAATGTTTTGAAGCATCACAACAATTATATTCTTCCTAATGTAATGTCCACTCCATTTCTCCGTCTCATATTGCTCTTTTGAATATTTGGAGGTTTTTCTATTTTATTTTTCTTATAATAATTTAATCCCTCGTTTTGAGTATTTGTGTTCCATCTTAAGATCTGAGACTTTCTGTACGTTCAGATGATGTTTTAGAACTTATTGATATGTTTGATTTGAAATCTGAGGGATTTAGGTGTTGTTCAGTGGTGGATCCAGGATTTTAGTGTTGTGGGTGCTAACCCTCCTTCAACATAAAGTTGCTACCTATTATAAAATATAAGAGCAAAATTATTTGAGCACAAAAATAATATTTTTTCCTTTACCGACACCTACTTTTTGCATCTATCTGCCGAAAACTTACATATGCTATTTTTCCAAGGAATCTGACTCTTCAATCAAAAAAAGAAAAGGTGATTGTGTGTAAGTCGGCTGGAAAAATACCTTTGACGTTGAGAAAATTACACGTATAGAGATTCAAAAAAGAATCAATCTGACAATTAGTTAACGAAAAAACATACAAAAAAGAAGAAGTTGAGAACTAAAAGAAAAAAAGAACAAAGAAGGTAAAAAAAAAAAAAAAGGAAGAAGAATAAAAATGAATATATACATCGAAGAAAAAGAAGGAACAATTAGCGGAAACAACTTAAAAACATAAGAATTTTCAAGTTAAAACCAATTTAAAGTAAAAGTTAACAAAACTAAAAGAAAAGTCAATAAATAAAAAGTACTTTCTCTGTTCATTTTTATTTGTCCATTTTAGATTTTGTACATCATTTATGAAATAATAATTGATATTAGAATTTATTAGAATTTTACTACTATAATTTTCATATTAATTGATGTTTAGTATTATATTAGGTCTTAGGGAAAAAATTTGGGAATAAGCAATAATGTTAAGTGTAAAATATGAAAAAATTAATTATCTTTTCTTAATATATTAAAAGTGATAAATTAAAATAAGAATCTATTTTTAGAATAATGAATATGTAAAAGTGAGGAGATGGAGTATAAAAGAAGGAACAAGATGTATGGGAGATGGAAGAAAAGGGCAAGTACGAAAAAGAAACGGGATCTTTTAAAAAGAAGCAGTGCCCCCTTGGGGAATCGAAACCATGACCAATCCCGCTTCAGCGGCAGTGAGACTTTATTGTCAGCTCATAACCGAAGCACCTAGGCTAAGTTTTGTTCAATGGGTGCTATTCAGCCTTATATCCCGATTTAAAGAAATTTCTATGTAAAAATATATAGTTTTCGTCCCAATCAATGGGTGCTCGAGCACCCAAACATGATAAGTGGGTCCGCCCCTGGTGCTGTTTCGATACACTTGAAATCCAATTTGCAATTGTAAATTTTTTATTGGTTCAACCTTCTTCGCGATCGCGGAGCTAGTTTCACGATAGCATAGGGAGGCTGTCAGGTAGTCTTTGCAAGTCGTGTGGGGAGGTGGTCGCATTCGCATAAGGTCCCTTACCGTGGTTTTCCTTTACGACAGTGTGGGGATCTACCACGATCGCGATGAAGGGTTCACCTAATATAAATTGGATAGTTTCAAGATTCTCAATTTATTACACAATATTGGAGCTTGGAAACTCAGATTAAGCCAATTTTGAAAGAAATTTTCATCTACATTTTGAGGTTAAGTAATCTACACTTGATTTTTACTCGTATTATATATCATAAATAACGATGGATCATTACACCTAAAACACATATTAAAGAGGTAAAAATGGAGAAAAATTTTATGGTGTATGAAGCATGCAATGTCATAGTTGTATGATGGTGGTTTTTAACGGATAAAGTGTCATATTATGGGTCCATGCCATTATAAGTTTTCCTTTTCTCTTGTACCCTCACCTTCTTCCATTCACCCTCTCCGGTCCCATAGAGTAATTTTCCTTTCTTAATTTGTTTACACACGTTATTTATTTTTCCTCTTATGAATTTTATTTCCTAGCTCTTTTTATATTATAGTCTTGGTTTTTGTTTATCAAAAATCAAATAGAGGTAAACATATTACTATTGACCTAGATTCTATCATCTTCTTTTTTCCTGTGTTTTTTTTCTTTGTTTATGTTTTTTTAGTTGATTTTTTAGATTTCATAACTTAAAAGAATTTTAACGATAAGTGCAACACCAGCGTAATAATTAAATTCATATAATATGAATCAAAAAGGCATAAGATTAATATGTATCATATTTGATTTGATTTATTGATTTATTATGAATACCCTTATCTACAAATATAAATTTTGTGTGAGTTCCAGCTTGTTCAAGATTTATTTTGAGGCTTTGCTGGGTTTGATTCGATTTTTGTGTAAAATTAAAAATTTATAATATTTTTTAGAGGGTATTTTTTTCGTTCATTAAGTCGGAGCGTGATCAGGAGGTCACAGGTTTAAGCTTTGGAACCAACCTCTCATAAAAATGCAAGGCAAGACTGCGTACAATATATCCTTGTGATCGGGCCTTCTCCAAACCCTACACATAGCGAGAGCTTTAGTGCACCGAGCTGCCCTTTTCCCATTTTTTACGTTGAAGTGTGAGGATTAGTTTTTTAAAAAAATTGATTTAGTTGAGGGACTCAACGATTAATCAGAAAGAAAGAGTCAACCAAGTTAATTAGAAAAATAGATAGTAGTAGTATCAATTTGTTTTCTTGATAGGAGTATTTAAAAAGGTAAAACATCACAAATAGATAAGATGTAGTCCATAATTACCAAGCTATGGTTAAACTTTGCATAATTACAAAATATAGTTATGTAACACCCCGTATTTTATATACACTAATTCTACTTATATGGAACTTGGTACGACTTTGTGGTAATAGGTAATGGATTTAATATTTTATTTAGGCGAGTATTATGTGACTATAGTAGATGAATCATCTACTAAAATTATTGGGCTGAAATATGGCACATGTTTATGGACTTAATTGAGGCCCAAATTAAGCAAAAAGACATGGGTCCAAAAGGAAATGATCCATTTAAAAAATGGACCAAGTGTACACCTTATTAGACTTAGACTTTTAGACCAAATAATTGGCTAAGATTGGCCATGAGAAAGTCGGTTTAGGAGGGGCTACTTAAGCTGAAATTCAGCTCGTTTTCAACACAATACACTTGCCAAAAATCAGATTTTCAATCAAACATATTTTTCTCTCTCAAACCCTAGCCACCCTAATTTTCCTAAGGACTTTTCGGACAAATATTCCACATGCAAGCCTTGGTAAGTGTTTACCCTTATAGATTAATATATTATATGCATAAGAGGTTGTGTAAATCATGTTGGTTATGTTTAAAAAGTGTTAAGCAGTCCACTATTTGTAAAACAGTCGACTTTTGCTTAATCACCAAGGATTTGCCTTCTATGTGATTTAAACTTGAAAGGGGACTTAAAGTCTTGAAGGAATTGAATTAGATGGACTAAATTTCAGTATATTTAAGTGTGGTGATGTCCCTAATTCATTCCCCTTGTGTATGGCTTGATGGAAATGTTTATACGTGTTTGTATATGGAACGTTTGGCGTAGTGAAAAGAGAATACTTTCTTGTTATGTTAAAGTGAAATCTGAAACTGTGTGGACTATTTTTGGTATATTGTTGTGGAAGGTATTTATGTGACTTGATGGAATAAATATGTGGAGTTGCATTGAGGTAAAAATGTGAAGTATGCACTTGGTGGGAAATTTTGTCAGTTTGTGACGTCTATGTTGGTTTGTGGACTATTTTGGCATTGTTGGTGTTGTGAGGCAGTAAATTATGTTGTAGGAGGGTGGAATGAAGTTATGTGTAAGTAGGAAATAAGGTGGAATGATATACCATGTGTTTGTGATGTTGGATAGTTTTTACTTCCCGTTAAGTGACTAATTACCGTCTTGTGAACTTGTAATGTAATTAGTTGTTAATGTTAGCTCCGTTATGTACTTGTGTTGTAGAGTAATATTTAAGGAAGGAGTTGAATTGTTGTATTCATATTTTGGAAAGATAAGGTATGCAAGGTTACTCTTTTCCGTATCCTTTGGCCGCACCTATTGTTTTTATTGTTACCGAACTTGTTTCCACTCCGAAATGTTCTAAAGTATCTCATTTCAGGTTTGTTATAAATTGTTATTCACGTATCTCTTATTCATTGACTATTATTCCAAAGCTCTAATAATGTTATGACCACCAATGTAACAATCTCACAAAAATTAAAGAAATGAAGTAATGCATATGTGATTGAGTACGGGTGGTAGCTTTGGGGGCGAAAGCCTAGCTCAAGACGATCCCGATTGATTATTGGATACAAGGGGTAGCTCTAGGGGCGAAAGTCTAGCTCGAGCCGAACCTGATTTATTGATTTATGGGTGGTAGCTCTGGGGGCATAAGCCCAGCTCGAGCCGATCACAATGTTATTTACCACTGATCAGTTGGTCCCGGGCATCGTATGATGTTTGTTGATGTAAAGGTAAAAGGAAAGAAATGAATGTATTGTACATGGTTCCACATATACAGAATGGTGGTATATCAGTATTATCTATTCACTTATATTTGATTCCATTTGAGTTCCTATATTTCATACAGTTACTTATAGCCTTACATACTCAGTACATTCTTTCGTATTGACGTCCCTTGGGGGACCAACCTTACATGCTGCAAGCATGGGAGCTAGTAGACCTTCACAATAGGGAACGGGTCATCCTCAGACTATTGGTGGGCTCCAGGTTGATTCGAGGCTTTTCGAGTCATTTGTATATATTTTTGGTGTTGTGTAGTAGTTGTATAAGGCGGGGATTTGTCCCGACCTTAGTCATGGTTATGTATGTCTTTTAGAGGCTTTGTAGACCATTGTAAAGTCAACGTAGAAATGTCGTACCTTTTTGATGTTGTGTCCCAACGGCCAAGTCTCGTATCCATTTTGAACGTCTTTACATGACTTCTGTCATCGATATATTATTTCTACTTGTGGAAAAATTTTAGTGCATTTAGTGACATGCATATGAATGTTCACGGTCATAGGTTGTTTCTCTCGGGCCTTAATGGCTTTGGGTGCCGGTCCACCCCATTTGGATTCGAGGCGTGACAAGTTATGCTTTAAAATAGGGAGTATACCTCTTCCAATCTCGCTGGCCTCCCTACCCCCTCCCTCTATCTCGCTGCCCCTCTTTCTCGTTCTCTTTCTCTTTTTTTTTTTTTTTTTACACTTCCAGGAACAATTGTATATTTGTATACATTTGTATTTGGATTTTATATATGATCCATACAACTAGTTTCATATACTTATTCAATATAAATTCTGCAAAATGCATATGTACAGATTCAATTACATTCTGCAAATGTATATCTACAAATTCAATATACATTCTGTAATATATATATACATACATATATATATATATATATATACACACACACACACTTATTCAACTCTTCCTGCTATAAAAGGTATAAATTGACATTGCATATGCATTTATATATTACACTATGTATTACGAATACAACTGAAACATATACGAATATGGAGTTAATATACAACTGATACATATACAAATATTAATTGAAACATATACAATTGAAACATATAACTATTGCTACATATTGCAATTGTACATTCCAATTGAAACCAAATACAAATACCTAATACATATTGATACATATACAACTCTTCCAAGTGAAACATATACAAATATTGAATTAATATACAACTGATACATATACGAATATACAATTGAAACATAATATACAATTAATAATGATTTGTATGGATTAAAAATAAAAGAACTAGAGAGAGCAGAGAGCGAGAGAGGAAGAAAGAGAGAGGGAGAGATATGGGGAGAGAGATGGTTAAACTTACCTATAGATAACTATAGATGGTAATTATTGTAAACATTGACCATGTATGGTAATTATGTGCTCATATTTCCTATGCTATGTAATTTTTTCTTTAATAAAATCTGGAAATATATAACCGAGAGAGAAAGACTGAGATACTCCCTGCGTCTTATATTAGTTGTCCATTTTCCTCTTTATAATCCCCTTAAGAATTCATAAATAAGAAAAATAATTTTTCTAATTTATTCTTGTCTTTTTTTTTTTTTTTTGAAAAAAACTTTACAAATAACTTGTTTTCACTTTAAAAATAATTATTATTATAAGAGTAAAATGAGAAAAAATGTGACCAATTCTATCTTAGTTTTGTAATTTTTGTACAACTATTTATAAAAAAAGTGAAAAAAAAGGAAATTGAAAAGCCAAAACAGTGAACTGCAAATAGGGAACAGAAGGAAATACGAGTAAATGAGGGGAGGGGGACGATGACTGACAACAAGGGAACCGCATAAATACTTGTCAACAATAAAGAGTGCCTCATACAACTATTGTTGGTTGTGCCTCAATCATATTAGAACTTTTCAAAAATGGGTGTACCTAAACTTAAGAAAGTGTATTATGTAGGGCTAGAAAAATCAAACCCAACCGGCCCAACACATTTAAGTATGAATTGGTTATTGATCCCCCCCCCCCCCCCATTTATTAGCTCAACCAATTTTAGCCCAATCCACTTCAATCGATTAAAAATTGGGAAAAAGACATGGGTTGTCCATTCTGGTAAAGAAATACCACCTAAAATGGTCACTTCAAACTTATCCCATTATGTGGCCACTCAGTCCATAATAATTCCCCTCCATTGCCCTTTCTCTTCTTGGCCCATTTCGACTCATAGTTTCAATTTTTTTTTTTCGCTCCCATTTTTAAATAGTTCGTTTTGTTTCTTTTTTTTTTTTTTTTTGGCTACAATCTTTTTGGGCTAAAAAATCTATTTTTTTTAAAAAATAATTAAATACAATAGTATAAACTATATAATTATTGTATAGAATATGTATTTATATAAGATATATGTATAAAAACTATATAGGATGTGTATAGAAATTGTATAGAAATTGTATAGTTGTTGTATAAAGTACGTATCTATATATAATTGTGTATAGAAACTATATAACTATTGTAAAGAATATGTATCTGAATAATTATTGCTGCTCTAAGTTGTATAGGATGTGTATAGAAACTGTATAATCATTGTATATACTATGTATCTGTATAGAAACTGTATCATTATTGAATAAAAATATATCTATTATGATTATACTGTATTTGTATATGCGTATCAGATAATTATTTTATTGTATCAATATCTATAAGATATATGTTATATTGTATTTATGTATCAGATATGTATTGTATTTTATATATGTATTACTCCCTCCATTTCAAAATAGTTGGCTCTTGTTGACTTAACACTCCCTTTAAGAAAATATTTATTAGAAGCCTATTTTACCAAATTAGCCTTATTAATTATGCTTTGAAAATATAAATTTGAGTATATACATTGTATGTAGTCATTTAATTATAGGGGTAGTATTGGAAGAACTTAATAAAATTCACTTGATTTCATAAATGGGATAACTAAATTGAAATAAATATTTTAGCAAGAGGGCCAACAAAAATGAAACAGATGGAGTAATATTAAAGAGTATTTTTTTAAAAAAAATCCTAAAAAAGCATAAAAAAATAAAATAAGCAGCAACAAAAAAAAAAAAGAAAAAGAAAAACAAACAAACAAAAAAAAAAGCAGCTAAAAAAGAATAACTACAAAATTATAAAAGGCGAGGAAAAGAGTGCAACAAAAAAAGATATAAAAGGCGAGAAAACAAATAGGACTAATTTGCCAGCAAATGGCTAAAATTTGGAAAGCAAAAATTACACAGAACTACAACTTAACTTACTGATATTACTTAAAATCTCAAATCCCCAAACTAATTACAAATATCTCATATCTCACTTTCTCTCTCCATTTACCTGATACATAACTCAACTTTTTCACCCTCCCCTCTTTTAACGTTTTTTGCTCCACAAACAAAGGCTATTTTCAAAGTAACTATCCAGTGGTTACCAATTTTGAATTATCTACGTCTTCTTCTCCAA
This sequence comes from Capsicum rhomboideum, assembly GCA_031232105.1. Classification (NCBI taxonomy): domain Eukaryota; kingdom Viridiplantae; phylum Streptophyta; class Magnoliopsida; order Solanales; family Solanaceae; genus Capsicum; species Capsicum rhomboideum. The sequence continues at coordinate 20,103,712 of CP124714.1, forward strand.
CTCTTCAACATCAACTGACAAACTCCATTTTCTTTCTTCTTGAATTTCTTTTGGAGGTTAGTATAATTTCATAAATTTTTCACTTTACTAAATCAAAAGTCAACATTGTCGAGTTAGTGTTCATTGAAAAACAACAACATATTAATGGAGTTTGGCCCTTCGTTTAGTGTTGGACTAACTCAATTAGAGAATAATCTCCAAACAACAAATATTGTTGGTGGGTTTGTTCCTGGAGATTTTGATAAGGATGATCCTGATTTTCGTGAAAATAGATCTAAACATCGAAACGCTCCCGCTACGATGAAGAAGTTAAGGGAAATTGCTGGTACCCGAAATAAAAAGGTTGTTGCGTCATTTTCAAGGAGGAAGAAATCAGAAGATACATCACGCCCCCGTCTACCAAAGGTATTTTGCTTTGTTTTTGGTGATGTATATGCTCGGGGAAAAAATATATTGTAGTGTATTTGGTTATTCATATACATAGATCTAATGTATATGTGGGTTTCTGGTACTGCACATACATATACATATAATGTATGTGGGTTTCTGGTACTGAACATACATATACAAATATGGTGATGTATACGCTCGCGGTACATACATATACAATGTTAGTGATGTATATGTGGTTTTCTGGTACTGGACATATATAGTTCTAATGTATATGTGGGTTTCTGGTGCTGCACATACGTATACAATTTGTGTGATGTAGATGATCGCGGAACCAATATAGTGTATTGTAGTTGTTTATTCTGATAGATAGATCTAATGTTTTGGTGATGTATATGATCGCGGAAACAAGATATTGTAGTGTGTTTGTTTATTCTGAGACAGAGATATAATATATATATATATATATATATATATATATATATATATATATAATAGTTATGTATACAAAGTATGTGTCATGTACATTCAAGATAATAAATCCATAACTGTGTTAACTAATGTATCGGATTAGACTTATGTATTTGAATAGCATAGGCAATGCCCTTTTTTTCCTTTTATATCTTTAATCAGTTTTATTACTTATGTATATGTTAGTGATGTATAGGGTCTTCTAGTTATGTATATGCTGTGGAAAGATACGGGATTTGATGTAATTTTAAAAAATGTCGAGAGAGTGTAATTAGCTAGTAAACTACTGGTATTTATGTTATTTACACATTTGGAAATCCCAATCTTTGGGCCCTGCGGTGGAATTAATTTCGGCCGATGTGCCAATCTTGTCAATTCCTCTTAAAAATTAGGTTGATATATAACCCAAATTGACTCATGAAAAATTTTGTCAAAATATTTTAACAAGACTCTTTTTTTATTTGATATGTTATATATAATCATAATAAAGAAAAAAGCAACTTCATTGGGTATTAAAAATTTATAAAGAATAATTAAAACAATTAAAACTTAGTAAAAATTGGACGGATTGGGTTATGACCAATTACCTGACCCGTTTTGACCCAAACAAATTTTGATCGGGTTGGGTCTTGACCCATTTTAAGCTGCCCAAATTTGACCCAACTCGCTCAATTACCACCCTTAGTTATGATGATTTGAATGGGTAAAGTTCATAAATGACCCTCATAGGGCCTGACCTTGATATTTTATCTCCCATAAAAAAGTCTTACAGAACTATTCTTCCTTTCCTTTTATGTATAAAACAACTACCTTTTTGCCCTTCTATACCTCAAATAATTTTAGGGCAATTTTCATAAATTCCAACTGTTTAGTACTTTATTACACTTTATCTCCACTCTTTTCAAAATTACATAAAATTCTGAATTTTAAACTGTCGGATACATTACTTAGGATCACAATACATTATTTAGGGTCGTGATACATCACCTTCCGGATACATCACTTTCCGATACATAACTAATCAATTAAATTCTTATGTATCATCAGTAACACAGATCTCATTCCGATACATAAGTCTTATGTATAAGTAACACAAAAAAGAATTCTGACACATAATTTTTTGTCATATTTTCAACCAGATACATCATTCTTATGTATCTGTACACAAAAATTAATACGATACATAATATTTGTACTTTTTTAGCTGGTTCCGTGATGTATCTTCTCTGTCATGTGGTGTATTTTCATGTCCTTCACTGCTCCATTTTTTACCTCCTCCATTTGCACCTTCATCCACCATTAACAAATACAAAATCACATAAAATCAATGATATTTTGGAATTTAACTGCGAAAATGTCAAAGAATGAATACTAACTCGGGACAATTGTCATTGAAAAGGTCCTCTCCATCTTTCTCTTCCACATCAGCATCTTCTGGATCACCTCTGATGATATCAGGATCTACAGAAGCTTCATCTTCTTTGGAGTAATTTTGGCTAGTATTGAACGGAGCTGATCGGTGTTGAATCCTCTCGACGTCGGAGAATCAGGAGTAGACAAGAGATTTCCATTTCTGTGATCAGAGGATGATGGATATTCTGTTGGTCGGCGACTAGCAATGTCGCCGTTGGAGTCATCACCATCTTTTTCTCTTTGTTTCTCGCAGCAAAATCCGTGATGAAGATGAATTTAATTTGAAATTTGGGGTAGATGTGATGTATCTAGGATTTGGAGAGATAAAAGAAAATTTTGAGATTTTTGTAATTATTTTAAGGGGTTGAGATTTTAAGTAATAATGGTAAGTTAAGGTGTAGTATCATGTAATTTATCCATATTTTTAAACAATTCTCCATGTTCATTTGCCTCTCAACTTCTATTTTTTTTTCTTTTTTCTTTTTCTTTTTCTTTGATTTTTAATTTTTTTTTTCATTTTTCTCAACCTTTATTTTTCTTTTCTTTTTTCTTTTTTTTCTTTTTCTCAATTTTTTTTTCCTTTTCTCCTCTCAACTTCTATTTTCTTTCTTTTTTTTTCTTTTTTCTTTTTTCTTTTTTCTTTTTCATTTTCTCAATCTTTATTTTTTATTGTCTTTTTTTTCTTTTTTCCCAACCTTTATTTTTTTTCTTGTTCTCCCCTCAGCTTCTATTTTTTTTTTTCTTTTGTTTTTTTTTCATTTTTCTCAACCTTTATTTTTATATTCTTTTTTCTTTTTTTTTCTTCATCTTTCTTTTTCTCAACCTTTATTTTTTTTTCTGTTTCTTCTCTTCGATTCATTCGAAACAACAAGTTATTCCCTATGGACAAGACTTGACACTATCATATTATGTCTTAATTTATGAGATGATCTATAACTTTTGCCATAGAGGCAAGACTAAGATTGCGCACCGGACTAGAATGGAACGGCCGGACCGATGTATACGAGTATCGGAGCGGACCGGAATGGAACCGATACCAGTATGAATCGGACCGGAGTAGCCGGTACAAAATCGGCATTCCATTCTGATCCATTCCTAACCGGTATACATCGATACCGGATCGGATCGAATTCGGACGGTGGTCAGTCATTTTTTAAAAAAATAATAATTAATTTTTGAATTATTTTAAAATTTAAATTAGGTAATTTTTTATTTTTTTAAAATTTTTCAAGTTTATAGTTTTCGAAGTTATATATATTTGAAGTTTATTAGTTTTTTTTTTTTTTTTTTAAGTTTTTCAATTTATAAGTTTTTAAGTTTATATTTTTTAAAGTTATATATTTGAAGATTATTAGCTTGTTAAAGTAATTTATTTTTTTAAGTTTTTCAATTTATAAGTTATAAGTTTTTTTGGAAGTTATATATTTGAAGATTATTAGTTTGTTAAAGTATTTTGTTTTATTAAGTTTTTCAATTTATAAGTTATAAGTTTTTAAGATTTTTTTATTTTTTTAAGCTTCTTAGTTAGTAATATAAAAACTCAAATTAAAAGAAAGGTATTAAATAGAAGTATAAAACAACAACAACAACATCATATCCAGTGAATTCCCACTAGGTGGGGTCTGGGGAGGGTAAAGTGTACGCAGTCCATACCACTACCTCAGATGAAGTAGAGAGATTATTTTCGATAGACCCCCGGCTCAGAACAGATAACCATAACAAACAAAAATCATAAAAACAAATAATAAAAAGAGATAACACATCACTAGATAATAAAAGAAGCAAGGCACCCACGGAGTAACACTAGAGACTATTCATTCGAAATCACAAATATCACCAAAACAACGCGAACAAGAATCTGCCAAAGAAAAAACAGGTACAGATACAAACAAACACTCTTTCCTACTAATACGGACACCTTCCTACCCATTAACCCTCTACTCTAATCCGCGTCCTCCATATCTTCCTATCAAGGGTCATGTCCTCTGTAAGTTGTAACTGCTCCATGTCATGCCTAATCACCTCCCTCCAATATTTCTCCGGTCTACCTCTACCCAGCCTGAAACCATCCATAGCCAGCCTCTCACACCTCTGTACTGGAGCCTCCGTGCACCTCCTCATCACATGTACGAACCATCGCAACCTCACTTTCCGCATCTTATCTTCCACCGAAGCCACTCCCAACTTTTCTTGAATAATCTCATTTCTAACTCCATCACACCTAGTAAGTCCACACATCCATCGTAACATCCTCATCTCCGCTACCTTCAACTTTTGGATGTGGGAGTTTTTAACTGGCCAGCACTCGACTCCATATAACATAGCCGGATGGACAGCCACTCCGTAGAACTTACCTTTAAACTTCAGAGGCACCTTCTTATCACACAAAACTCCCAAAGCGAGCCTCTATTTCAACCACCCTGCACCAATATGGTGCGAGACATCCTCATCAATCTCGTCGTTCCCCTGAATCATAGACCTTAGATACTTGAAACTCCCCCTCTTCCGGATGACCTGTCAATCAGCCTCATGCTTCGAATCATTAAATTTACATTCCAAGTACTCTGTCTTAGTCCTGCTCAACCTAAACCCTTTAGACTCAAGGGTCTGTCTCCAAATCTCCAACTTATCATTAACTCCTCCCCGGGTCTCGTCAATCAGTACCACATCATCAACAAATAGCATACACCAAGGCACCTCCCCTTGAATACGCCGCGTCAAAACATCTATCACCAAGGCAAATAAAAACGGACTAAGAGTCGATCCCTGGTGCAATCCTGTCAAAATAGGAAACTGCTCTGAATCCCCTACTACTGTCCTCACACGCGTCTTCGTACCGTCGTACATGTCCTGGATTGACCTAGTATACGCCACGGGCACACCTTTAGCCTCCAAGCACCTCCACAGAATCTCCCTGGGGACTTTGTCGTATGCCTTCGAGCGACCTGGCATGAAACCGAACTGATTCTCAGAGATAGTCACTATCCTCCTCAGTCTCAACTCTACCACCCTTTCCCAAACCTTCATAGTATGGCTCAATAACTTGATACCCCTATAGTTGTTGCAACTCTGAATGTCCCCCTTGTTCTTATATAATGGAATCATCGTACTCCATCTCTAAGCTTCGAGCATCTTTGTCGCGCCCTAAAAATGATGTTAAACAACCTTGTCAACCACCCCATACCTGGGCCGCCAGTGTACTTCCAAAAATCCACCAAAATCTCATTGGGCCTAGTCGCCCTACCCCTACGCATCCTACGAATAGCACCCTTGACCTCTTCAACCTTGATACGCCTACAATAACCATAATCGCGACGCTTCTCTGGGTGCTCTAAGTCCCCCCACATGAAACTTTTGTCCCCCTCGTCATTCAAAAGTCTATGAAAATAGGACTACCACCTCCTCCTAATGAGGGCATACTCTACCAACACTTCACCATCCTCCCCCGTGATGTATTTCACTTGGTCAAGGTCCCAGTCCCTCCTCTCCCTCGCCTTGGCCAACCTATACAACTTCTTATCCCCTCTTTTCTCCTCTAAAGCGACATACAAGCTCTCGAAAGCTGCTGTCTTAGCCGTCGTAACCGCTAACTTAGCCTCTTTCCTGTCTAACTTATACTCCTCCCTACTCGTCCGCTTCTCCTCGTCATCCTTTCTCTCAACCAACTTTGCATAGGCCACATTCTTAGTCTCCACCTTCCTTTTCACTTCTGCGTTCCAACACTAGTGTTACGCCTCAAATCCCATTGGGGCAGACATGGCACCCGAAGCCATTAAGGCCCGAGAGAACCAATCTATACGTTCACATACTTGTCGTTAATAGGCTAGCATTCAGTCACTTATGGTCACAACATCTCAATAATAGAAATCAAATAAGGACATTTATATAAACATGAGACATGTCCGTTAGGGCCAGATAGTCAAAAAGATACAACGTTCCTTCTTTTAACTGTACAACGTCTACAAAGCCTCTAACAGATACAAAACCAAACCTATAGTCGGAATAAGTCCCCGCTTTATACAGTTGAGATACAATACCAAAATCAATATGTACATACGACTTGAAAAGCCCCGAACGAACTGGAGCTCACCAATATTCCGCAGATGATCAGCAACCTACTGAGGAGGTCAACTAGTACCTGTGCCTGCAGCAAGTAAGGTAAGTCCCCCAAGGGACTTCAGTACGAAAGAATGTACTGAGTATGTAAGGCCACAAGTAAATGTATGAGATATAAGAACGTTAATGGAATCAAGTACAAGTGAATGATCAATATAGATAAACTACCATACGATATATGTGTGGAACCATGTACATTGCTTGCTTTACTTTTCTTCACTTACTTTACTTTACTTTACTTTATTTCACTATACTGTACATCATCAATCATCAATCATATAATGCCCGGGCCCAACTGATCAGTGGAAAATAACATAATAATCGGGATTGTCGTCCATGCGGATGTTCCTTTCATCCCATGGGATACCACCCGTAATAATGGGATTGACATTCATGTGAGTGTTTCTTTCACTCCATGAGATACCACCCATGTTGTAATAATCGGGATCGACATTCATGCGGATGTTCCTTTCATCCCATGAGATACCACCCGTAATAATGGGATCGACATTCATGTGGATGTTTCTTTCACCCTATGAGATACCACCCATTCTCAACATTAACCATTAAACAATTATTCACATTACTTCATTCTTTAACTATAAGAGTGATACATTGGTAACTGTACTTTATTGGAACTTTAGAACTTTAGAACTTTAGAACTTTAGAACGTAACATTATTGGAACGTTAGAACAATGTTCAATGAATGAGAGATAAGTGAATAACAAATACTACTAACTCTGAAATGAGATACTCTAAACCATTTAGAGGAATGAGACACTGTACAACCCTTTGGGATAGGACAAGTGCTATGATAATGTGAACAATAAATGCTGCAAAAGAATGCGGAAAAGAATAACCTTACATACCTTAATTCCCCAATATGGATACACAATCCTACTCGTGAATACAACGATCCAGCTCTTTCCTTACGTCTACAAATGCATGAGCATCTTTAAATATAGAATTCCAGAAGAAACCTGGTTGCAAAATTTTTTGGGCTGTGCGTTCACCACCATGATGGCCACCATAAGGTGATGCGTGGCATCTCTCTAACCCCTGTTTCACTTCCGCATTCGGAATACATCTTATTACTATTTGATCAGGCCCTTGCTTGAATAAATAAGGCTCATCCCATATATAAAAATGTTCCTCCTATGACAACTTCTTCTTCTATTGAGGACTCTAATCAGGAGGAAATAGCCCACTTACCAATAGATTCACAATGTCTGCATACCATGACAACTCATCAACATCCAAAACTAACAATTGCTTGTCTGGAAATTCCTCACAAATACGCCCATCATCAATTACATGTGTCGAGCATTCAAGTCTAGAAAGATGGTCGGGCCAATCTGATTTTCTGACCCCCTTTCTATCTTTAATCTCCAAATCAAACTCTTGCAGTAATAAAATCCATCTAATCAACCGCGGCTTCATATCTTTTTTATTGAACAAATACCGTATTGCAGCATGATCAGTGTATACAATGACGCTAGTGCCCACCAAATATGATCTAAATTTGTCAAATGCGTACACCAATGTTAGCATCTCTTTTTCAGTCACCGTGTAATTTACTTGGGCTGCATCAAGGGTCTTGCTCGCATAATAAATAGAGTGAAATACCTTATTCTTCAGCTGACCAAGAACTGCACCCACTGCAACATCACTTGCATCACACATGAGCTCAAATGGTAAAGCCTAGTCAGGAGCAATAAGGATAGGTGCCTCTACCAACTTCTTCTTCAAAACTTCAAATGCCTTCACACATGATTCACAAAATACAGATTTCATATCTTTTTCCAAGAGCGTGCACATGAGGCATGCAATTTTGGAAAAATATTGAATAAACCTTCTGTAAAACCCAGCATGTCCCAAGAAACTATGCACCCCTTTCACCGATACAAGTGGAGGTAATTTTTCAATAACTTCAATCTTTGCCCTATCAACTTCGAGCCCCTGCTTTGACACTTTATGCCCAAGAACTATACCTTTCGTCACAAGGAAATGGCACTTCTCCCAATTGAGAACAAGATTAGTTTCTTCACACCGAGCAAGGACTCTGTCAAGGTTTTGCAAGCATACCTCAAAAGAGTCACCAAAGACTAAAAAATCATCCATAAAAATCTCTACGAACTCCTCCACCATGTCATAGAAAATAGCCACCACGCAACGCTGAAAGGTAGCTGGTGCATTACACAATCCAAATGGCATACGCTTGAAAGTGTATGTGTCGTAAGGGCATGTGAATGTAGTCTTCTCCTGATCTTGAGGATCTATAGCAATTTGATTGTATCCGGAATACCCATCAAGAAAGAAATAATATTCCTGCCCGGCTAAACGATCCAACATTTGATCAATAAAAGGGATTGGATAATGGTCTTTCCTCGTAGCATCATTGAGTTTTTGGTAATCCATGAAAATACGTCACCCAGTCACAGTTCTTGTAGGAATCAAATCATTATTATCATTCGTGATCACCGTCATATCACCCTTTTTTGGAACATACTGTACTGGACTAACCCACGTACTATCAGAGATAGGGTAAATAATGCCCGAATCTAACCACTTAATTACCTCTTTCCTTACTACTTCTTTCATCACCGGATTCAAGCGTCGTTGGTGTTGCACACTCGGCTTATGACCTTCCTCTATGTAAATTTTATGCATGCATAGACCCGAATTAATACCATGGATGTCAGACATCTGCCAACCAATAGCCTTCTTTCTTCGTTTGAGTATCAACAATGCCGCATCAACTTGTTCCTTTGACAAATTTGCTGCAAGAATAATAGGAAGGGTCTCATTGTCACCTAAGAAAGCATATTGAAGATGAGATAGAAGTTCTTTCAATTCAAGCTTCGGTGCCTCCTCAATTGATGGCTTGGTTGGAGGACCGAGTGGACGATTTAAAGGTTCTCATCCACCCTCTTTAGCATAGATACCCATAAGATCAAGAACCTGCACCATTTCAGTAGCTTTCTCATCACCAAAAACATCTTGCCCCATCAAAACTTTTTCCAATGGATCTGTAGACAAAGTATGGATGCTTTCAGCCGCCAAATCTATAGCTGTAATAGCTGACAACTTCTCATAAATTTCTAGTAGCTTCAAATCCCTATATACATCAAAGACCTCAACCTTATCATGAGCTCGCATAGTTAGTTTCCCCGCTGCTACATCAATGATCGCACCTCCTGTGGCCAGAAACGGACGCCCCAAAATAAATGGGACTTCCGGGTCAGGCTCAAAATTTAGCACCACAAAATCAACCAAAAAGATCAACGAACCCACTTAAACCAAAACATCCTCAACAATACCATCAGGTCTAGTCACGGATCGGTCTGCAAGCTGCAAAATAATAGTAGTAGGCTTAGGACGACCCAAACCCAACTCCTTGAAAATCGAAGTGGGCATCAGATTTATACTAGCCCCCAAATCACACAATCCACGAGCGCAGACACGATCTTCCAGAGTAATTTTTACAGTGAAGCTTCCAGGATCCTTTAGCTTGGTGGGAAACTGGTTTTGAATTCGAGAGCTACACTCCTCAGTCTATGCAACTATGGCATACTCTGTCAATCTACTCTTGTTTGCCACAATATCTTTTACAAACTTAGCATACTTTGGAATACCCTGGAATATATCCACAAGAGGCAAATTAATGTGCACTTGTTTAAGTAGTTCAATGAACTTACCAAAGCATTCATCTTCCTTCTTCTTCTTGAACTTCTGAGGAAAAGGAGGAGGCAACTTTACATTATGTATCACTTTTTCATCTTTGGAGATTTTGGTAGACTCCACTTGTTCGTCTTCAACCACAATTACTGCTGGCTCCAATTCTTTCTCTGGTGCAACTATATCCTCTAACTGCTTACCACTACTAGTAACAATAGCATTCACCTGCTTTGGATTAGGCTCGGTATCACCTGGAAGACCTCCTTGGGGCCTTGTATTCTGTACATTAGCTAACTGACCAATTTGTTTCTCCAAATTCTGAGTAGCCAACTGATTGTTCCTCACATCTGCTGCCAGCTTAGCTTGCTCTGCCATAATTTGATTTAACATATCTTCCACACTCATATCTCCAGGCTTAGCACCCACTTGATTTTCTTAACCCTACTGTTAGTTGTATTGTGGTGCATATCCCTGACGCCTATATTGATTCTGATTACCTCCCCAAGATAAGTTCGAGTGATTTTTCCACCCAGCATTATAAGTATTTTCATAATTCTGTGCTCCAACTTCTCTTTGTGCATTACCAATAAAATTTATGGAATCCGAATTTGCACTGCACAACTCGCTGGTATGATCCCCATTTCCACATACACTACACATCACAGAAAGCTGTTGTTGTACTGTATTTACAGGAGCTTGTTGTTGCCCCAAATTCAAACTACTGAAGTGATTGTTCATCATGTTTTGCATAGCTGAAATTTGGGTAGATAATGCCGTGACTGCATCCACATCTAGTTTCCCAGCAACCTTCTTTGTAGAATTCCTAGAATTATCACCATGCCAGTCTGGATTTCCCTGCGAAATATGATTCAACAGAGCATATAATTCATCATAAGTCTTCTCTAAAGCTTGTCCACCTGCAGCTGAATCAAGTAGAATTTTAGTGTTGGGGTCGAGAGCCTCAATGAAAGTATGCACCAACACTTCATTAGCTTGGTGGTGATGAGGACAATCCCTCAACATGGATTTGAAGTGGTTCCAAGCTTGGTACAAATTCTCATTATCTCTTTGTCTGAAACTCAATATCTCACTCCTCAGCTTTGCTGTCTTTCCAAAAGGAAAGAACCTTATCAAGAATTTTTGAGCAAGATCATCCCAAGTAGTGATAGAATTATCTGGCTCTGCATCTAACCACCTCCTTGCTTCCCCCAACAGAGAAAAGGGGAACAAAGTAAGTCTCACATAATCTGAAGACACACCCGCAGGAATATATGTGTCACTGATCTCCAAAAAATTATGGATATGCCTCTGTGGGTCCTCATGAGCAAGACCTGTAAACTGTCCACTTGAGTGCAAGAGTTGCACCATATTCTGTTTAAGCTCAAATCTACCTCCAGCCGCCGGTTTGAGAATACTGGAGGTCACATTAGTGGCGAGTGGGATTGCCACGTCGCGAACTGTTCTAGCTGCCATTACTTTTGGCTCATGTCTCTCCGCAACTGGTTCTTCAATTCTTACGGGAATACCCCGTATGCCTTCGCCAGCCAGTTTGACTTGCGGAATTAGGTAATCTGCAGCCTGTCTCCTAAATCTATGGAAGTATCTTTCAGGTTCAGACTGCGGGGCTACCAAATCTTTGTTCCTTTCCAGTGTTCAGATGAAGTAAGCCTACAAAATAGAACAACTAAGATCAAGTTGTCAACACTTAGCTGAAAATTAAAGTAAAAACGTCAATAATTGAAATCTATCTATTTGAAAGTCCCCGGCAATGGCGCCAAAAACTTGCTGCGACCCAGCTATACACGCAAGTGTACGTGATCGTTCAAGTAATAAAGTGGCTCATTTGAAAGAGCCGGATATCGAACCCAAGGGACTTTCGTCAACAGAAATCAATTCAAGACGTCAAACAATAATTAAAAACTAGTGTTGCGAAAAAGAAATGGGATTTGTTACTAAAAATTAAATGATTGTGGACTATGAACTTCTATCTTCGCTACCGTAACTTTAGTTTTCGCAACTACGCTTGAAAAGTCAATAAAAAGTGAATTCCCAGGGCTAAGGCACTCCGAACGTCGTCTCTTGAGCACAATTGTTATTGGTTTAAGAGATTTGAGTTGTTTATCTTGGTTATTGATCCCGAGGTTAATTTTACAATTATATTAATCTCCAAACTATAATATTCTACTAGAAATTGGAAACCTAACTACATCAGTGAGCGGTGATAAGTTTAACCAATTCTAATGCATTTAAGCTTTCTTCTCGTAATTGACCAAGTGCGGCGGATTAGGTAACTCTCGGTCCTAACCACATGTCAATCCCTTGGAATTCCTTCCCCGAGAAAGACCACACTTCTTATATTCCATGTTCTATCTCTTAGTTTCTCTCTCGAGCTCACCTCAAGACAAGGAATTTATTTCAATGGTGATCAAGCATCAAAATAGTGAAATTAAGAATATACGAATAACCAATTTATGATAAACTTCCGCAAAAACCACTAAAATTAACCCAAGAGATTCATGTTCTTGGCCTTAACCCCAAGAAAGAGGGATTTTAGCCACTCATAATGTCAATTAACATCCAAAAGTAATAAAATACCTTAAAAAGAAATAAAAATTGAAAAGATGAAGAATGAAACCTAATTTCAATGCCCTAAAACTCCCAAAGTAGTCTAGTGTTGATGGGATCCTGATACAATAACCCAAAAGCCCTATTTATAGAGAGAATTTCGAGGCAAAAATTTGCCAAAAAGCGGCCTGGCACGCCCTTGGGCGTGCCTGGCACTTAGGCAAATTTTGCCTCTGCAAAGGTACTCCCAAGCGGCCTGGCGCGCCAAGAGATTTTCTTCCTTCGTCGACTTCTCTTTGCGGATTTGGTGGGATTCTTGAAGTTCAAATCTTTGGCTTGCCTCTTATCATCAATAACCTTTGCTCGTAGCTTCTCCAAGCCTCGCTTTCCACGCCAAAAATGCTCCAAATAGTCGTAAATTCCACCTACAAGGGTCTAATCATATTGGTTAGCACAATATCACATATTCCATCAAAACCATACGAAATACATACGTATTGTTATCAAAACTAAGGTAAACATGGGTTAAAGTCGACACTAAGGCATATAAATATGCCTTAGATCACTCTTTCCTTACGTCTACTCTACATACAAGTGTATTACAGAGCTCACGTTAACCACTAACTACATTACAAATGCATAACATGACAACAAGTTACGTAACTGTCATACAACGTCATTTCACCCTCTTACAATACCATGTACTGCATTACCGCTACCAATACATGTCACACATCACCCAAGATATCATAAATCACTAGCATTTTACACCAAGATTATACTCTATACTTCCCCTTCAATACAATGTCATGTTTATGTCGTTATGTTGCATAAACGTCTTTCACAACAACACATTAAAGCCAATCCATACTTGATATAATTCACAATACCTCCAAATTACTCCTTTAAGGTCATTCATAAGTTAATAAGTTCATCCAAGAAGGTTAGAGGGGTTTCGGGGATCAACACGAGACAGAAACATGCAAAATGGGACCCTGGGGGGTCTGGAGGGGTCACCTGCACCCGCAGATGGGTGACCTGTGGCCACAGGTGCCCTTTTGGAGAAGACCATGGTCACCTGCGTTGGCATCTGCGCCCGCAGGTGCCCGTTTGCGAGGGCGGATGCCCGGTTTCATCTCCAAGGGTCATTTTTAGGTCCTTTTTCACCATAAATGGTCCATGGCCATAAGTAAGCTTTCTTTTACATATTTTTGATCAAATTAAAGCCAATGAACATCCATGATTTTACAACACACATGAACATCACCAAAACCATCTTTTCATTTCAATACGTCACCCTTTCCGTACACAATTTCACAACAACAATTCCAAAAGTTACACACCAAAAGAAATCAAGTTAGGGACATAAAAATAACCACATCATACATGTTAATATTCAATCCATCAAACTCACTTATTTCGAGACCACAAGTCCACTTTCAAGTTTAAGTCACCAAAATGACAAAACTTGTATCACATAAGCAAAAGCGCACCAACCAACACTTTTAGACATAACCATCATGAGCCATACAATATATCATGCATAGAATATATTAGACCACAATAATAAACACTTACCAATACTTAAAAGATTATGATCTTGGCAAAACAAGTCTAGTTGCCTTAGGATTGAAAATGGTTTCTTTTGGTCTCTTGGAAATGTCTAGAAATTACAAGAATGTGCAAGGTGTCTCATGTGATTAAAAATCTGATTTTGTGGCTTTATATAGACCCTCAAGTCATTCTTATACAACCATTAAATGTGTATTACTTGGTCAACATGAAGAATGGGTCATTTTCCCTTTTTGGGCCATGTCTTATTGTTACTTTTGGGCCAATTTTGAGCCCATTAGCAAAGATAAATGAAGTCCAACAATTTGCATGCATAATATACCCTTTATTGTAAGTTCAAATAATTTCGTCACTTAGTCGTATGTGTTCAGAAATTTACGGGGTGATACATCCTTCCCCCCTTAGGATCATTCGTCCTCGAATGTTAATAGTAGTAGTAATCAACCCAAACAAATTTAAGTCTAAATACGTTCGTCATAATGTCACATACTTAGAATGCTCATATATACTTATTTTTTATTCCTTCAATTTGGCATCTTGGACCTTCTCTTCGATTTGAAACAAATATGGGTATTTAGATTTCATCATTTCTTTGGCTTCCCATGTAATTTCTTCCACTTGTTGATTCCTCCAAAGCACTTTTATGGAAGCTACATATTTATTTCTTAACCTCTTGACTTGTCTATCCAGAATTGCAATGGGCACTTCTTCATAAGTGAGATCTTCCATAACTTGTACATCTTCGATGGGAGTAATTTGAGATGGATCCCCTATGCATTTTCGAAGCATCGAAATATGAAATACTGGATGAACTGCAGAGAATTCTTGGGGTAGTGCTAATTCATA
Organism: Capsicum rhomboideum; assembly: GCA_031232105.1. Lineage (NCBI taxonomy): Eukaryota > Viridiplantae > Streptophyta > Magnoliopsida > Solanales > Solanaceae > Capsicum > Capsicum rhomboideum. The sequence goes on from CP124714.1 coordinate 20,118,764, forward strand.
CGCCACTTGACCAAACCTTCGAATAATCTTATACGGCCCTATGTAACGTGGACTTAGCTTTCCTTTCTTTCCAAATCTCATCACTCCTTTCATTGGTGACACCTTTAAAAATACCCAATCATCTATAGCAAATTCAATCCCTCTTCTTCTAACATTAGCATATGACTTATGGCGGCTTTGGGCTGTCTGTAGTCGCTGTTGTATCACCTTAACTTTCTCCATAGCTTGATGAACTAGATCCGATCCAAATAAAGCAGTTTCACCTACTTCAAACCATCCGATAGGTGATCTACACTTTCTCCCATATAACGCTTCGTAAGGAGCCATCTTGATACTTGAATGATAGCTATTATTGTAGGCAAATTCAACAAGAGGTAAATGATCATCCCAATTGCCTTTAAAATCTAATGCGTACACTCGTAGCATATCTTCAAGTGTTTGGATGGTACGTTCTGCCTGCCCATCTGTTTGGGGATGGAAAGTTGTACTCAAATTCACTTGAGTTCCCAAACTCTGCTAGAAAGACGTCCAAAAATGAGCAGTAAATTGAGCCCCTCTGTCGGATATAATATATATGGGAATTCCATGTAGCCAAACTATCTCTTTGATATACAACCTCGCATAGTCTTCAGTTGTGTAGGTGGTCTTGACTGGTAGGAAATGCGCTAATTTGGTAAGCCTGTCAACTATGACCCATATAGAATCAACTTTCCGCAGTGTACGAGGCAAACCTGTGATGAAATTCATGTTAATCATATCCTATTTCCAGACTAGAAGATTAATAAATTGCATGTAACCTCCTGGTTTCTGATGCTCTACCTTTACTTGTTGATAATTCGGGCATTGAGCTACAAATTCTGCAATGTTCTTCTTCATATTCCCCCACCAATACATTTTCTTTAAATAATGGTACATTTTGGTAGCTCCTGGATGAATAGAATATCGTGAATGATGCGCCCCTATCATAATTCGTCTTCTCAGCTCATCTACTTCCGGTACACATAATCTACCTTGGCATTGAAGTACTCCTTCCGGCATAAGATCAAATGCTTTTGTCAAACCCTGTTGTACATTCTCTTTTAGCTGCACTAACATAGAATCTACATACTGCTTCTCTTTCACCTCAGCTACTAGTGAAGATTCTGTTGTATTTTGCACAATAACCCCTTAATCTGGAGATTTAAGAAGGCGAACTCCCAAGCTGGCTAGTTGATGTAGATCTTTGGCTAGGTCTCACTTTTCTATCCACTGGCCACTAGTGCCTTCTACAGCTTTGTAGCTTAAGGCGTCGGCTACCACATTAGCTTTCACTGGGTGATATAGGATATCGATATCATAGTCTTTTAAGAGCTCTATCCACCTTCGTTGCCTAAAATTCAAAACCTTCTGCTTAAAGATATATTGCAAACTTTTGTGATCAGTATAGATATCAACATGAACTCCATACAAATAATGGTGCCATATCTTTAAAGCAAAAATCATGGCTGCTAATTCAAGATCATGTGTGGGATAATTCTTCTCATGTGGACGCAATTGTCTTGAAGCATAGGCTATCACTTTATCGTGTTGCATAAATACTCATCCTAATCCAACTCTTGAAGCATCACAATATATTGCGTACCCTTCTGTGCCTTCCGAAAGTACCAATACAGGTGTAGAAGTCAATTTATTTTTTCAGCTCTTGGAAACTCCTTTCGCACGCATCATTCCATTGAAATTTAGTTGCCTTGTGCGTTATCTTTGTCAAAGGTGTAGAAATGGAAGAAAACCCTTCAACAAATCTTCTGTAATAACTGGCCAACCCAAGGAAACTACGAATTTCTGTAGGCGTCGTAGGCCTTGGCCAATTCTTCACCGCCTTTATCTTCTGGGTATCAACCCGTATTCCTTCATCCGACACAATGTGACCCAAGAATGCGATGGATTTTAACCAAAATTCACATTTAGAGAACTTCGCATACAACTTACGCTCACGAAGGATTTGTAACACTTGCCATAAGTGCTTAGCATGGCCCTCCTGTGATCTTGAATAAACCAGGATGTCATCTATAAATACCACCACGAACACGTCTAGAAATGGCTTAAACACCGTATTCATCAAATCCATGAACACAGCTGATGCATTTGTTAGTCCAAACGACATAACTAAAAATTCATAATGGTCATACCGTGTTCGAAAAGCTGTCTTGGGTATATCTTTTTCTCTAACTCTGACTTGATGGTAGCCCGATCTCAAGTCAATCTTTGAAAAACATTTAGCACCTTGTAACTGATCAAATAGATCATCAATTCTGGAAAGGGGATATTTGCTCTTGATTGTCATTTTATTCAATTGTCGGTAATCTATACACATTCTCAATGTGCCATCTTTCTTTCGTACAAATAATACTGGTGCACCCCATGGAGACATACTAGGTCGTATAAATCCCTTGTCCAGTAAATCTTTTAATTGCTCCTTCAATTCTCGCAATTCTGCTGGAGCCATTCTGTATGGAGGAATATAAATAGGCTGAGTGCCTGGAATCACATCAATGCCAAACTCTATTTCCCATTCTGGAGGTAAACCTGGAAGATCCTCAGGAAATACATCAAGAAATTCATTTACCACCGGAACAGATTTAGGAGTTGGTGGTTTCACATCAATATCATGTACTCTCACTAAGTGGCATATATAACCCTTGGATATCATTTTTCTAGCCTTAAGATAGGAAATAAATTTGCCTCTCGGTGCTCCCACATTACCCTTCTATTCAAGAACATCCTTTTGTGGAAAATGGAATTGTACCCTCTTAGGTCGATAATCTACCGTGGCATAACAAGAAGCTAGCCAATCCATTCCCATTATAACATCAAAATCTATCATGTCTAGCTCAACAAGATCAACCAATGTATCATGACCACCAACAGTGACTATGCAATTACGATAAACTCTCTTTGCTATAATAGATTCACCAACCGGTGTAGCTACTTCAATTGATTTAAATAATAATTTCGGCGTTCTTTTAAATTTTTCAGCAATCAAAGGAGTAACATATGATAATGTAGAACCCGGATCAATAAACGCATATACATTATGTGAGAATATGGACAAGATACCTGTACCTACATCAGGAGATGCCTCCGAATTCTGGCGGTCCGCTAGAGCATAGATGCGATTTTGAGTTCCGCTGGAACTAGCTTCTCCTCTAGCACCTCTACCACGTCCAATAGGTTGCACTCCTCTACCTCGGGAAGGCACCGATGATGATGATGCCACAATGGACCCCGTGGGTCGTACCATGCTCCCCTAGCCTCTTCGCGGACATTCCCTCAGCATGTGCCCCGTTATGCCACACCAATAACAAACATTCATCCCCAACCGGCATTCACCTGAATGATATCGTCTGCAATGCTGACACGGCGAGCGAGAAAACCCTGTTATCTATGAACCACGACTCCCACTACTTTACCCGGCTTGATTACCGCTAAACCCTCAGAATTGAGATTGAGTGCCTACCGTGGAATAAGAAAATGATGGCCTAGGCAGTCTATTAAAACTCTGAGGCCTAAACTCTCCTTGGGACATCATAGACTGTCCCGTAGATCTAGCCCTCTTCGAAGGACCTTCTTCAAGACCTTGTGTCCTTCTCCAATGCCTCTGGTCTTCCATTTTCTGCGCAAAGTCCTGTATCCTAGCTATGTCCATATCCCTGTTCAATGCAACAATAGTACAATCTCGGACTAAATATGGCTCTAGTCTATCCACATACCGATGAACTCGATCGATCATCGTAGCTACCATATTTGGAGCATACCGGGCCAAAGAGTTAAATCGAAGGTTGTACTCTCTGACACTCATGTTACCCTGCCGCAGATTTAAGAACTGGTCCATACGAGCCTCTCGGACCTCATATAGGAGATAGTGATCAAGGAATGCCATTTTAAATTCGTCCCAACCAGCTGGGAGTGCATCAATACCCCTCGACCATTTCCAATATTCATACCATAAAATAGCCTCACCCTTCAATCTATAGGCCACAAGCTCCACCGTTTCTACACCCGACACATGCATAACCTCCAAAGCCCTTTGGATTTGATCTATAAAATCTTGCGGGTCTTCATTTGAATCTGATCCAGTGAAGGTAGGAGGGTCTAATTTCAGAAAATCCTGTGTCTGTCGACTAGCTGCTCTAGCTGCACTATTATAACTTGTTGTTGGACCACTTTGTCTCTGAACTTGTGCAATAATTATTCGGGTCAACATTTGCACTGCATTCTTTAAATCCTGGTCAGTAGTATTTACTGGTGGTTTTGCAGGTACTTCTCTTCCTCTTGACTCTTCTGACAATGGAAGAGTGGAAGAAGCCTGTGATGCAAACTCCTATTCCGCACCGCCTTGATTAACTGGTTCTGGCGGGGCTCTACTGGTTCCTTCTCCCGCAATTCTATCTATCCTCTTACTTTTACCTCGTCCTCTTCTTGCCATCGACATCTTACTATAATCTAATCAAAACAATTTCAACGGTCAGAAATGATTCCACCTATGACTTCGGCTCTAATGCACGATCAAGAAATGAAAGAATGAAACAACTTCTAAATGTCTCGTAGCCTTATACTTATAAATGTGGTGCACAACACATCGATAAGTAAGACTCTACTCATACACGGCTTTGTAGACACCCTAGGATGACCCGCTCTGATACCACTTTTGTCACGCCTCAAATCCCATTAGGGCGAACATGGCACCCGAAGCCGTTAAGGCCCGAGAGAACCAATCTATACGTTCACATACTTGTCGTCAATGGGCTAGCATTCAGTTACTTATGGTCACAACATCTCAATAATAGAAATCAAATAAGCACATTTATATAGACATGAGACATGGCCGTTAGGGCCAGATAGTCAAAAAGATACAACGTTCCTTCCTTTAACTGTACAACGTCTACAAAGCCTCTAACAGATACAAAACCAAACCTATAGTCGGAATAAGTCCCCGCTTTATACAATTGAGATACAATACCAAAATCAACATGTACATACGACTCGAAAAGCCCCGAACGAACTGGAGCTCACCAATATTCCGCAGATGATCAGCAACCTACTGAGGAGGTCTACTAGTACTTGTGCCTGCAGCAAGTAAGGTAAGTCCCCCAAGGGACGTCAGTACGAAAGAATGTAATGAGTATGTAAGGCCACAAGTAAATGTATGATATATAAGAACTTTAATGGAATCAAGTACAAGTGAATGATCAATATAGATAAACTACTATACGGTATATGTGTGGAACCATGTACATTTCTTGCTTTACTTTTCTTCACTTACTTTACTTTACTTTACTTTATTTCACTATACTGTACATCATCAGTCATTAATCATATAATGCCCGGGCCCAACAGATCAGTGGGAAATAACATAATAATGGGGATCGTCATCCATGCGGATGTTCCTTTCATCCCATGGGATACCACCCGTAATAATGGGATCGACATTCATGCGAGTGTTTCTTTCACTCCATGAGATACCACCCATGTTATAATAATCGGGATCGACATTCATGCGGATGTTTCTTTCAACCTATGAGATACCACCCGTAATAATGGGATCAACATTCATGTGGATGTTTCTTTCACCCCATGAGATACCACCCATTCTCAACATTAACCATTAAACAATTATTCACATTACTTCATTCTTTAACTATAAGAGTGATACATTGGTAACTGTACTTTATTGAAACTTTAGAACTTTAGAACTTTAGAACGTAGCATTATTGGAACGTTAGAACAATGTTCAATGAATGAGAGATAAGTGAATAACAAGTACTACTAACTCTGAACTGAGATACTCTAAACCATTTAGAGGAATGAGACACTGTACAACCCTTTGGGATAGGACAAGTGCTATGATAATGTGAACAATAAATGCTGCAAAAGAATGTGGAAAAGAATAACCTTACATACCTTAATTCCCCAATATGGATACACAATCCTACTCGTGAATACAACGATCCAGCTCTTTCCTTACGTCTACTCTACATACAAGTGTATTACAGAGCTCACGTTAACCACTAACTACATTACAAATGCATAACATGACAACAAGTTACATAACTGTCATACAACGTCATTTCACCCTCTTACAATACCATGTACTGCATTACCGCTACCAATACATGTCACACATCACCCAAGATATCATAAATCACTAGCATTTTACACCAAGATTATACTCTATACTTCCCTTTCAATACAATGTCACGTTTACGTCGTTACGTTGCATAAACGTCTTTCACAACAACACATTAAAGCCAATACATACTTGATATAATTCACAATACCTCCAAATTACTCCTTTAAGGTCATTCATAAGTTAATAAGTGCTTCAAAGAAGGTTAGAGGGGTTTCGGGGATCAACACGAGACAAACATGCAAAATGGGACCCTGGGGGTCTGGAGGGGTCACCTGCGCCCGCAGATGGGTGACCTACGGCCACAGGTGCCCTACTAGACAAGACCAAGGTCACCTGCATTGGCATTTGCGCCCGCAGGTGCCCCGTCTGCGAGGGCGGATACCCGATTTCGTCTCCAAGGGTCATTTTTAGGTCTTTTTTCACCATAAATAGTCCATGGCCATAAGTAAGATTTTCTTTACATATTTTTGATCAACTTAATGCCAATGAACAACCATGATTTCACAAAACACATAAACATCACCAAAACCATCTTTTCATTTCAATACGTCACCCCTTCCGTACACAATTTCACAACAACAATTCCAAAAGTTACACACCAAAAGAAATCAAGTTAGGGACATAACCATAACCACATAATACATGTTAATATTCAATCCATCAAACTCACTTCTTTCGAGACCACAAGTGCACTTTCAAGTTTAAGTCACCAAAATGACAAAACTCGTATCACGTAAGCAACAGTGCACCAACCAACACTTTTAGACATAACCATCATGATCCATACAATCTCTCATGCATAGAATATATTAGACCAAAAGAATAAACACTTACCAACACTTACAAGATGATGATCTTGGCAAAACAAGTCTAGTTGCCTTAGGATTGAAAATGGTTTCTTTTGGTCTCTTGGAAATGTCTAGAAATTACAAGAATGTGCAAGGCGTCTCATGTGATTAAAAATCTGATTTTGTGGCTTTAGGCCCTCAAAATCATGCTTATCCAACCATTTAATGTGTCTTACTTGGTCAACATGAAGAATGGGTCATTTTCTCTTTTTGGGCCATGTCTTATTGTTACTTTTGGGCCAATTTTGAGCCTATTAGCAAAGATAAATGAAGTCCAACAATTTGCATGCATAATATACCCTTTATTGCAAGTTCAAATAATGCCTTCACCTAGTCGCATGCATTCAAAAATTTACGGGGTGTTACAACTAGACCCCCCGGTACTTGCCAGATAGGCCTCTCGAGATCCCCAACACCTCTCTAGCGGTCTCCCTGATACAACTGGCAATCGTCTCCCACATACTATCCACGTATCCTCTACTCTCCTAAGCCCCCATATTCGTCAGCTTCTCCCCTATTTTCAAAGCACTTGTCAAAGGCAAGCTACCCCACTTAATCCTGGGTCGATCCTCTACACCCCTCTTCTTTCTGCCTTTCTTGATTTCCAAGTCCATCACCAAAAGCTTATTTTGGGTCGAAAGATTTTCGCTAGGTATGACTTTACAGTCTTTACATACAGCTCTATCACCCTTTCTAAGGAGCAAAAAGTCTATCTGAGTCTTGGCCACCGAACTACAAAAGGTAATAAGGTGCTCTTCCTTCTTCGAAAAGCTCAAATTCACCACCCACAACCCAAAGGCCCTAGAAAAATCCAAAAGTATGGTTCCTCCTTCATTCCTCTCCCCGAAACCAAAACCTCCATGCACCTCATCATAGCCTCTCGATAAAGACCCAATATGCCCATTGAAGTCCCCTCCTACTAAAAGCTTCTCAATTCTCGGAACGCTTCTCACCACCTCATCCAACACCCCCCAAAAGCCCTTTTCTCCTTTTCGTCCAAGCCCTCGTGCGGTGCGTAGGCACTAATAATGTTCCACGTAAACCCTCCAATGACCAACTTAATCGACATCAACCTATCATTGACCTGCTTAACCTCCACTACCTGCCCCCTAAGCTCATCATCTACTAAGATACCTACCCCATTTCTATGCCTCACACTACCAGAGTACCACAGCTTATACCCGTCCACATCCCTCGCCTTAAAACCTACCCATTTGGTCTCCTGAAAACAAGCTATACTAATCCTCCTTTTTCTAAGAATCTTCACGAGATCTACGGACTTCCCTTGCAGAGTCCCTATGTTCCAAGACCCAACTCTCAACCTAGAGGCTCACTTATCCCACTTACCCCTACTACACCCCTCCCCTAACCCCGAACTCAACCCTATACCAGACCCTAAATCGGCCCCTGAACCCGACCTCACTGTAGACCCAGGTCCTAAACCTGACCCCAACCCTGACCCTGACCTATGACATGGCCCTAGTCTACTATCGACCACCACATCCACTACTCAATAAGATAAGAAAAGAGAAGACGAGCAGGATAGGTAAGGCTAAAGACACAACGAAGGAAATAAAATAAAATAAAAATGAGTAGAATCAGTAAAGAATCTATGAAAAAAAGCACGAGTCAACAACGTATGCCAAAAGCAATTAATCTTACAGGAAAGAATCAACAGTGACTGGCGAAGACAAAAAACCAATTTATTAAAATGCAAGTCTAGTAAACAACAGTCAATAACAAGAACTAAACTACCCGAAAAAACAGTAAGCCCCCAAGAACAGTCAAGACAAGAAACTAAGAGAGGTATGCAACGAGAGATCTGAAAGAAATACAAATATGGAACGAGTGCACCTAGATCGGCGAGAATGTGGAGTGCACCTTAACCTACTGCTGCTCCCGCCCCTAAAATTGGTCGCCAAAAAAATATACGCCATGAGTTGCTGGTGAAGATATGCTTGACTTGGTATACCTGAAAGGGGTTATAAAGAAAAGAGTGAAGAGAGAAGAGGGAGAAGTATAGATTTGCTCGCCGGAGAAGCTGCTGGAGGTTGCTTTTCCAATCAGATCTGAGCTTTACCGTTCAGATTCGTAAAGATGATCGAAGAAGATGATCGAAAAAATCTTTCCGGTGTTTGATTGAGGCAGATCTGAGAATAATTCCAGATCGGAGTTCGCCAGAATATGCTGGTTGGCATTGATAGGAAACGTAGAGCAGAGGGTCGGCGGTCGCTTCTGCTTGGCCGGAACCGGCTGCCAAGTGACAAGCGAGGTAAGGTCTCGCCGGAGCCGGAGTCGGGGTAGTCGCAGAAGATATTAAAAAAGGAATTCCAGGTTATGAGAAAACGTCTAAAATGTAAAATCGCACTTCAATGTGAAAAATGGCATATGAAATTTAAAAACCAACTCAATTTATTCAAAATTTTAAATTTGTATTACAATTTACAACTATAAGTAGAACGCCTAATTTACACAGCCACCTTCTAGGAAGAATTCTGTTTCAACTAAGCCTCGAATGTAATACTAATAGTTGTATAGTCCTACAAAGCTTTGTTCTAATCTTCTAAACTTTGAACATTATCAATCTCTGGTCTTAGTATAGCTTGTTGAGTTTCTTCAACTTCAATGTCGTCGTCACTATTACAGACTGCATTTATGTAATCTTCTTGTAATTTAGTTAACTTTGGAAGTCCTTTATTTTTTCTCTCGGCATTTATCCCATCTCTAAACAACACCGATACCTCCAAACTGTCTTCTGCTAATGAATATTTATGATCTCCGATTTGAAATCTTGTCGTGCTGAATGTTTGCTCTGAAGCAACCGATGATCCTTGAATAGCTAGTACATCCTTCACCATCCTGCTAAGTTTTGGAAATTGTTGGCCACGAGCCCTCCATCAATTCAATAGTTGTGGGATGCCTTTCCTATCCGTAATACTATCCGCACCCTATTCAAGATATTTACCAAATTCACATTTATCAGAAGAATCAATACCAAGTGTTTTTTTTTGCTAAATCATGGACATTTATTGGAGAGCTTGACGGTTGAGGAAGATTAATATTTTCCAAGTTGCAATATTTTTCATAGAATTCCTTCGCACTAGTGTTAATGCTATCTTGACAGGTTATTAAATCCAGACTTTCATTTGATTGAATATCTAAATTGTGATAAATTCCTCTTAGCATAGCTTTTGTACCATGTTCTTTATATTTCGGGTTTAAAACAAGAGCAGTTAACTAAATTTGGGGGATAGGAAAAAAATATTTTTTGAATTTTTCAATCATAGCTACAATAGAAACCTTAAAATATTCATTTGTTTTATACTTAGCAAAAGTGCATGAAATACCCCATATATGTAATAAAACTTCAGTAATAGTAGGATAATAAATTTCAGAAAAAACATTTGTAGCATCATAAAATGGTTTCAAAAAATTTCTAGGTTCATTCATTTTAGTCCAATCATCTTTATTGAGTTGATGAGCAGGGTAAGCATTATGCGAATTGAACATCATAGTAATAGGTTGTCTATATTTATAAGCAATTTCATTCATTTCATAAAAAGAATTCCATCTAGTTTTAACCTATTTTGGAATTTTTCTATATGGTTCACAACCACTACAAAATTCTTTATATTGTCTAATTCTACTACTATTATGCATATGAAAAATCCAAAACATAACAGTTTCAACTTTATCACAACTATTATCAAATAATGTAATGTCATCCTTCACAACTAAATTTAATATAGTATGTGCAACACATCTAACATGAAAAACATAGGGAATAAGTGGACAAAGTCTAGTTTCTAGCATAGTCATAGCACTTAAATTAGCAGAAGCAATATCTAAAGTAACACTAGTCAATTTATCAGCAAGACCATAAAATTCTGAAATACGAGCTACAATAGAAGTAATAAAAAAATCGATTTTCTTTTGTTCACAGATTTTATAACCGATAATTCTTTTTTGCATATTCCAATTATAATCAACCCAATGTACAGTAACTGTTAAACAATCAAAACCGTTGTTACTACGACCCATATCAGTGGTAATAGAAACCCTATTATCCATCAAGTAAAAATAATAATGAAGAAATTGCATTTGTTGTGTTTGAAATTTAAAAATATCTCTTTTTACCATACTTCTTGAAAAACCTGTAAACTGAGATTATATGTATCCCGAATATATGTTATAAAATTCAGATTCTCTCCAAAATTAAAAGGCAAACCACAAACAACAATAATTTTAACGAAATTTACGATCCTTATAATAGGGTCGTTGTGTAACTGGACCAGCAGGGTTTGAAGGGTTTAATTCACTTTGAACTATGTTTGACCCGGAAAAGGATGGTCCAGTGCCAGAACCGACAGTTTTACTTGCTAAATGTCCATTCCATTCCCTTGAATGTTTCCTAAGCAAATGGGTTCTAACCCCCCCCCCCCCCCCCAGTTGAACCTCCAGTCTCGCCAGATACATATTAAAATTTTGTTTACAAACACCACACATAGAAACAGATTTTTCATTAGTCAAATAAAAAAAATTCTACACATTTGATTTTAAAGGACGTTGTGTCATGGTCTTACCCCTAACAGGAGGAACAGGGGGATGACTAGCTCTAACCTGAAGATTATCTTGAGTTAGAGCTTTGACACTAGCGGGGGCGAAAGCGGAAGAGGGACTAGTCGGTGTATCATCTAAACCATCATCCACATGTAATTCTACTTGTTCATCTAATTCATTTTCAAAATCATTATACATTCTATCTAACACTTTATTGAGAATAGGAGTATCGGTATTAATTTCGATGACACCGGGTTGGACATGCATAAAATCAGTTTCATTAACATGCGCAAAATCATCCGTACTAAATCTAATTTCAGGCAAGCGAGAAGAACTAGAAGAACCTTTACTTTTCCTACCACCAAATTTCATGAAACCTTTAGCTTTTTATGCAATAGTTTTTTTACCAGAATTTTTTTGAGAAGAATCCACAATATAATGAAATAAAATATGAAATTATCAAATTAATATAAAAAAATCACAATTCATAACTAATACACACGAAAAATAAATTAAAAGATTAGAGAATGGAACGAACATACCAAACGTCTGCCGTAAAAGCAGACGATAATCGAAACTTGAAACTTGAAGAAGATTTCTCCTCCAAAATTCACAAAATTATAATTCAGTTGCAAAATAATAACAATAATTAGAATATTAGATATTGAGAATTGAGAGAGAATGAGAGTTGAAATGAAAATGAATAAAAATGTGAAGGGGTGGGGGGTATTTATAGGAATTTTAGGGGGAGGGGGACGGCTGGGGGGTCAAAATAGTTGTTGTTGGGGGAGGGGGGAGGGGGGGAAGGGGGGATCACTAGCTGTTGCCAATGGTCCCCAATGGATAGTAGCCATTAAATATTTTTAAAAAATCGAATCGAATCGGACCGGACAGGAATCGATACACACCTCTATACCGTACCGTACCGATACCGACCGAACCAGTATGAATCAGATCTGGTACCAAAATAGACTGGATCGGTACAGGTACATACCGATTCGGCATGCAGCCTTAAGTAAGACTTAGCCCAAGGTCCTCCCAAAAAAATAAGTTACACCCCATGGGCAAAAGTTAACACTATTTCATTGTGTCTTGATTTATGAGATACTCTATAACTCTTGCCTTAGAGGTGAGACTTAGCTCAAGGATTTTCAAACAACAAGTTACGCCCCATGGTCAATACTTGACATTACCACATAGTGTCTTTATTTATGAGATGTTCTATAACTCTTGCCTCAGAGGCAAGATTTAGCCGAAGTACTTCCAAATAACAAGTTACGCTCCATGTGCAAGACTTGACACTATGATACTGTGTCTTGATTTATCAAATGATCTATAACTTTTGTTTTAGAGGCAAGACTTAGCCCAAGGTCCTCCCAAAGAACAAGTTACGCCCCATGGGCAAGAGTTAACACTACATCATTGTGTCTTGATTTATGAGATACTCTATAACTCTTGGCCTTAGAGATGAAACTTGGCTCAAGGATTTTCAAAGAACAAGTTAGGCCCTATGGGCAAGACTATACACTACCACATTGTGTCTTGATTTATGAGATGTTCTATAACTCTTACCTTAGAGGCAAGACTTGGCCCAAGGACTTCCAAACAAAAAGTTACGCCCCATGGGCAAAAGTTGACACTATCACATTGTGTCTTGATTTATCAGGTGTTCTATAACTCTTGCCTTCGAGGCAAGACTTAGTTCAAGGACTTTCAAACAACAAGTTACGTCTCATGGGCAAGAATTGACACTACCACTAACTCTTGCCTTAGAGGCAAGACATAGCCCAAGGAATTTCAAACAACAAGTTACGCCCCATGGGCAAGAGTTGACTCTATGTTACGACCCGAGACTACCCCCTAGTCGTAACACGATGCTTAGAGCCACAAGTGACCCCAAGCTAATCTATGGCCTGGTATGACACTATGAGGACTAAAATAAACTAGAAATCATTGAGGTGGAAACTAATAATATGAATAATAAGTTTTCCATTAAGCCCAAGTGACAATATCTGAATAAAACCCATAAGATGAAAAAAAAATCTATCTGATTGTCTGGAAACCTCTAAATAGGACGAGTTGTTGGGACAAGCCCACAACTAACCCTAACTGTCTGAAACTAAAATAATACTAAAAATAAATGTTGATAATTGGTCCTCAAATAATGAGGACTCACCAAATTCTGCTGCTGATATGATGTTGAATCGTACTAGCCTCGAGTGGAATGTTGAATGTCGAAGCCTATATTATAAGACAATATAGCGTAAAAAAAAGTATGCAGTTAGTACTTTGAATGTACTGATCATGTGAGATATGAAATAATCTAATATAAGCTGAATATGCTAGAGATAAAATGGTAAACTGAACATGAAGCTGAGACATGCAAATTGATACAATGACCAAGTAATAAACATATAGTGGTATAACAAGATGAACCAACTGAATACAAGGTCAAATATATATATATATATATATATATATTTGAATCTGAACCGTGGATTGTGGGAGCTACTGTTAACCTACATACCCCAATATGAGCTAACTGGGGTCCAACCTATAACCACAGCTGGAAGGGTGTTCAGTACCTGCCAAGAGTACAAACATTGACTGACTTGGATCTCTTAAACTGATGTCTGAAAGGACTAAGGTGTCAAGCCTTATCTGACGGGTGACCCTTTAGAACCTATGATGGTGTCGTAGTTCTGGGACTTAGGGAATTCTACTAAAGGTCTCAGCCTAACTGGCGGGTGAACTTTCATCCCTGTGTCCGCTCGGTGCTAAGTACTACTCCCAACTGAATATAATTGATAACTGGATAGTTTATTTAGAACGGATAACCGACAAGCTCATAACACTGATATCTGAGATTGAAATAGTAGACACTTAACTGAAAAGCATTCAACATCATGTAACCATTTAGGAATGAGTATTCATTATGTATGCATAAAATCCTAGATTATCGGGTGTTCATAACCAGCCATCTTAAAAGAATGCAACTACTACTGGTAATTCTATAAACTGAACATAATGAGGGATTTCATAATTCAAACCCAAAATCAAAAATTTATCAATATAATGAGAGTTCATAGTCATGAGTATGTAAAGATACTCCAATTTATAGGAAAACATATATTCATGGTTTAGTTAAAGCATGAAATTGAAAGCTAAAGAAATTCATACTTTTCATGGAAACCCTAAGCTTGCAGGGTGAATTAAACTTGAGGAATTGAGTCAACTTTGGGACTCAATGGGTAAAAGGAAACCCATTAATGAAATTCCACATACCTGGATATGGAAACCTTGGTAAATTCTTTGAACTTGGAGCTTGAAGAATCGCTCCATCTCACTGTTTCAGGCTAAGTATCGAATGAATTTGGGTAATAAGGGACTTATGATAATATTTAACTTAATAATCAGCCTTGGAGTAACCAAAACAATGTAGTATAGTGGTCTAAATAGTGGGAAAATACTGGAATACCCCTTATAAAACATAACCGAAAAAGCCACAGGACATGACATACTGACCATCCCACGATTGTGGGATCCACCTACGATCATGGGTGGTGCTCGTGGTTGGGTGTATGATTTGAGTCTCTCTGTACTTCATCAGAAGAGCCTTGGCATGACTCGTGGGACCCACCCATGATCGTTCCTTGGTTCATAGTTTAGAAGTCCAAGCCGAATCAACTTTAGGAGCCAAGATCATAGTTTCTAGCCAAGATCGTGGTACCCTTTCGTGGTTGAGAGGTATACTTGACAAATATCAGGTTTTTGGTTCTGTTTCATGCAGATGAGACCATTGTACGGTCGTGGTTTCTGTTCGTACTATCTCACTGTTGGACAATGCTTCACTAAAATAGCCATAACTCTTAGCTCCGGAATTGGATTAAGGAGAAACTCGATACGTTGGAAAGAAGACTCAAAGACCTTTAATTTGGTGGGTATTGAGCTCAAAAATACTTCATAATATAGGAGTTATGCTTGTTTTAAGTTCACTATAGAAAGATTTTTCACAAGAACTCAATCGGTAAGGAACGTTTCAACTTGGCTATGAGCTAGGAGTTACTTGTGGCCTTAATACATGTATAAATCACTTCTACTACTACCATACTGCCAAAACATGATGTTTTATCCTACATATACTTGAAGCATGTTTCTAATCTTGGCTTGAGTTTTTGAGGTGTTATAATATCTCCTCCTTGGGGGTCATTTGTCCCCGAATGAAAACTAACTAAGCTGAAATCTTAGGGAAAGAGTTGTAATCCCAACATAAAATTTCTAAAAGATGAATGTTGACATGATAACTGAGTTGGTAAGTGAAACATGGACTGAACTGGACTTATGAATATATGTTATGGCATGGGAATAACTGATTGACATGAGATAAAAAGAATTAATTAAAAGGAAACTATTACCTTACGCTGGAACTGAGTTCAAAGAGAAAAGATAGGGGTACTTGATCAACATATCCGTTTGTGCCTCCCATGTAGCTCCCTCAACCGACTGATTCTGCCAAAGAACCTTAACCGAAATGACTTTCTTATTTCTCAACTTATGAACCTGATGGTCAAGGATCTCAATTGGGAAGACTTCGTAAGATAGACTATCTTTCACACCCACACTCACTAAGGGCAGCGGAATCACCAATGCATTTCTTTAACAAGGACAGATAGAAAATCGAATGCGCTGATGCTAAGTATGTAGGCAAATCCAACTCATAGGCTACATTACTAAAACGACCCATAATCTTATAATGACCAACATAGCGGGAACTGAACTTTCCCTTCTTACCAAATCTCTTCACCCCTTTCATGGGTGAAACTTTCAAGTAGATGAAATCACCAATATCAAACTCAAGTTCCCTTCTCCTCACATCTGCATAGGACTTCTGACGGCTCTGAGCTATTTTCAGCCTTTCTCTAATCAACTGAACTTTCTCCATAGTCTCGTGAATTAAATCTGTCTTTATCAAGGTAGCTTTACCAACTTCAAACCAATCAATAGATCTACACCTCCTACCATAAAGCACTTCGAATGGGGCTATTTGAATACTGAAGTGATAGATGTTATTATAAGCAAACTCAATCAAGGGAAAATGATCATCCCAACTACCTTTGAAATTGATCACACGCACTCTCAATATGTCCACTAAAGCCTGAATGGTCCACTCTGCCTGACCATTTGTCTGCGGATGAATAGTCGTACTAAGGTGAACCTGGGTATCTAGACCCTTCTGAAAAGTCTTCCAGAATCGAGAAGTAAAATGATTACCTCTATCTGAAATGATGAGGGAATCCATGCAATTTAACCAACTCCCTAAGATAGAGTCTATCATAATCCTCGACTGAATCTGAAGTATTAACTGGCAAGAAATGGGATGACTTAGTTATTCGATCCATGATAACCCAAATATAATCATGTTGCCAACAAGTACTAGGAAACCCTGTAATAAAGTCCATATTCATTACTTCCCACTTCCAAGTAAGAATACTGATATCTTGAAGCATACCACTAGGTCTCTAGTGCTCAACCTTAACCTGCTGGCAATTTAGACACTTAGCCATAAATTATGCGACATCCTTCTTTATGGCATTCCACTAATAGGCTTCTCATAGATCACAGTATATCTCAGTGGCTCCTAGATGAATAGAGTACTGTGAACTGTGAGCTTCTTTTAGCATCCGTTGTCTCAAGTCATCCACATATGGGACACATAGTCTGCCCTAGCAACGAAGAACACCATCTCCCCCTTGGGAGAAAACCTTAAACTTCTGACTTTGGAGCGTTTCCTTCAACTTAAGCAAAGTAGGATCACTATCTTGCTTTTCCTTCACTTCAGCTATCAACGAAAATTCTGAACTATTTTGAACCAAGATATTACCTTCGGCTAAATCAACCAATCGAACTCCCAATCTAGCAAGCTGGTGAACCTCGTGAACTAACTCTTTCTTCTCATCCTCTATATGAGCAACACTTTCCATCGACAACCTACTAGGAGCGTCATCCACAACACTGACTATACTCGGATGGTACAATTCACTCATATCATAATCCTTCAACAAGTCTAGCCGTATCCTCTAACAAAGATTTAGATCTTTCTGACTGAACACATACTGAAGGCTCTTGTGGTCGATGAATACAGCTACATGAACTCCATAAGAAAAATTCCTCCAAATTTTTAAGTCAAAAACCACTACTGCCAACTCAAGATCATGAGTTGGGTAATTTTCCTCATGAGGCTTGAGTTGTCTAGAGGCATATGCTACAACCTTGCCATGTTGTATCAACACACAACCAAGGCCAACTCTAGAAGTATCACAATAAATCACAAACGCATCTGAACCCTCTGGTAGAGTCAAAACTAGAGCGGAGGTGAGTCGAGTTTTCAACTCCTAAAAACTCTTCTCGCAAGAATTGAACCACTGAAACTTGACTTTCTTCTGAGTCAATCTGGACATAGGAGAGGCAACAGAGGAAAATCCCTCAACAAACCACATATAGTAACCATCTAAACCCAAGAAACTCCTGATATCTGATGGAGAGATGAGTCTAGGCCAATTCGTAACTGCTTCGGTCTTTTGATGATCAACCTGAATACCTTCACAGGAAATGATATGACTGAGAATGCTACCAATTTTAACCTGAATTCACACTTGCTAAACTTAGTGAATAACTAGCGATATTAGAGAGTTTGTAAGACAATCCTCAAATGGTCTGCATATTCATCCTCACTTTAAGAAGGAAGTCATCAATAAAGACAATGACGAACATGTCCAAGTACTGCATGAACACCTTATTCATCAAGTCCATAAAAGTTGTAGGAGCATACGTTAGTCTAAAATACATAACAACAAATTCAAAGTGACCATACCGAGTCCTAAAGGTTGTCTTTGGAATGTCACATTCTCTGACTCTAAGCTGATGATAGTCGGATCTGAGGTCTATTTTAGAGAAGAAATTGGAACATTGAATATGTTCAAACAAGTCATAAATCCTAGGAATGGGATACTTATTCTTGATTGCGACTTTGTTCAACTGACGGTAGTCGATGCATATTCTGAGAGAACTATATTTCTTGCACACGAAAAGAACATGATCACCTCATGAAGAGATGCTGGGTTTGATGAAACCCTTATTAAGGGTGTCTTTTAACTGCTCCTTTAGTTCCTTAAGCTCGACTGGAGCCATTCTATATAGTGGAATTGAAATAGGTTGGGTATCTAGAAGGAGATCTATTCTAAAAACAATTTCCCGTTCGGGAGAAACTCCAGGCAGATCTTCAGAAAAAACTTCTGGAAACTCATTAACCACTGGAACTGACTCAAGAGTTGGGAACTCAGACTTTAAATCCTTAACCCGAACAAAATGATAGATGCACCCTTTGGAAATTATTTCTAGCCTTAAAGTAAGAGACAAACCAACCTATAGGCACTGAGGTACTACCCTTCCACTTTATGACTAGCTTGTTTGGAAACTGAAATTAGACTACTCTATTTATACAATCAATTGAGGCATAACAAGAGCATAGCCAATCCATGCCAAGAATGATATCAAAATCAGTCATGTTTAACTCTACAAGATCAACTGAGGTGATTTTATGAGAAATTATGACTGGGCAATTTATGTATACCCATCTAGCTATGACTGAATCACCGATTGGAGTAGAGACTGAGAAAGTTTCTAAGAGGATTTTGGAACTGACACTGAAGTCTACTGCTATATAGGGAGTCACGAAAGAATGTGTGGCTCTAGGATATAACAATGCATAGACATTAAAATGAAAGACCTATAACATACCAGTAACTGCATCAGGAGAACCCTCCTGCTTCTGTCGAGTCTGAATGGCATAAAACTTGTTCTGACGTTGTCCACCAGCTATACTAGATGAGGCACCCTGCTGAGTCGAGAGACCTGCTGGAGCTGATGAAGAGTTAGTCTAATTATGCTGGCGAGCATACCTGCCCCTCTTTAAAGCCACTAGACACTTCCTTAATCTATGACCTGGCTTAGCGCACCCAAAATAAACATCACTACCAACCATACACTCACCCTTATGGTTCTTACTATACTTTTTACAAATCGGGTTAGTATGACTACTATTCACACTAGCCTAGGACTTAGAGCCTGGTGCTCTATCCCAATTATCTTGCCTGAACTTGGGAACTGGAGCACTAGAAGATGATAGGGTTGGATATAAATATTTCTAGCAGAACTGAGAACAATTACCACTATCAGACCTCTGCTAAGAGAAATTAAAGCTACCTGTTCTGGCCCTCCTACTCTCCCTTTCCTTCTCCTTGATGTTCTCTTCTTCAATCTATTGAGCATGAACCATCAACCTGAATATGCCCATTTCCTTAACCAACATAGTAGTCCTACACTCTTTAACCACATCCTCAGAAACACCTGTCACGAACTTACTCATACAGACCCTGGAATCAGCAACCATTGTCAGAGCATATTTTACAAGTTGAGTTAACTTAAGAGAATACTCTTTCACACTCATGTTGCCATGCCTTAGATTTATCAACTCCTGAACCTTGGCCTCCCTAAACTCAAGTTGGAAGAACCTGTCCAGAAAAGTATCAACAAACTCATCCCATTCTACCGGTCCTTCATCTGCACCTCTATCCTTCTTTGACTGCTTGGACCAAGTGTAAGCTACTCTCTTCAATTGATAAGCAGCTAGGTCAACACTCTCAACTGGAGTGACACCCATAATTTCAGTAACCTTCTGAATATTGTTGACACCCAATTTTGACCTTCGATATTCCTCACAGACTGTTATTTTATCAAAAAAAATATTAACTTTGACTTTTTAATTATTATTTTGGTATCAAATAAATTCTGACTTTGTATTCATGATTTTAAGGTATGCAATTTATTTTTAGCATTTAATTTTATATTCTTATATAATATATAATTTACTAATTTAAATTCAATATTTTACATAATTTTATATATATTTATTAAATTATTTTTGCGAATATGCATACTCATAATTTACAAACACGTGGTCCATAGTTTATTGCTTATTATTATTATTATAGCCTTTTTAAAAAAATTGAATTCATAATTTACAAGTACATAATTTATTTCAATTATTATTTCAAATTATTATTTATCGTCAACTTTAAATAATATATTACGTGTCATTGATTTTATATACGTAATTTATTCATAGTTAATTTAAGTATAACAATTTTTATGACGATTGTTAATTTTGTTATTTGTTATTGATTTTATTACTATATTTATAAATAGCAGCCCAATTCAATTTAATTTTCCAACTTATTTAAATCCTAGCCTAATTTTATCCAATTTTATGTAAAATCTAGCCTAAATTGAGCCCCATTTGACTCAATTTCAAACTCCTCAATTCAATTTTTAATACACCCAATTCGATGACCCAATTTCAATCCAGACCTGACTCACATTCTAATTTTAATCTCAGTCGTTGATCAAATATGATCCAATGGCTGAGATCAAATCCCCCTATATTTCCATTTTAACCCCTTAACTCATCCAAAACTTAACCCTAAAAATATTTTTCACTCTAAACCAGTCGGCGAACCCCTTTTCTCTCTATACTCTCTCTCACTTCCTACTCTCTCCGTTCTCCGCCTCTCACCAGTGAATCCCACCACCGGTGAACCTCCATAACCGCCTCTCTCTTCTTTTTTTGCTTTCTCTTTTTCCTCCCTCTCCCTCTCTAAAACCAAATCATAGCACCACCACCTAAACTGCTCCGACAAACCCCACCGCCGATTCACCGCTCCAACAAACACCTCTCACTAGCCAAGATGCCATTGCCTCCATTTCTTCCCCTCCTCCAGCAGGTGAACTCCCTCGGTCTCTCTCCTTTTGTTTGCTTTTTTTTTGCTGGCACATTCTTGCCGGAGTTGATGACCGGCAAGGGTTCGATGAACCCCACTTCGATTATTGACCGGTTAATTTGCTTGTGGATTAGGCCAAAACAGGTTCTTAGATTTAAAATTCGTAATGTTTGGGATGTGATTTTTACTTGATTATTTTGATTTCATGCTTATTAACACCTTTAGATTATCATACGTGAAAATCCCCAATTCTTATGGACATTTGTCTAACCCTAATTAGAGGATTTGAACACTGATTTATGCAATTTCTGAAACATATCCCTTCTATTAGTTGGCTGATTAGTTTAACATTGATTAGGCAGAGACTTTGTTACTGAATTAGAATTAGAGGCTTGTTTTTGTGAAATTTGGCTACCTTGGTACTCGTTGGATAATTCGAATTTGCCCATCTCTGAATTGGAGTTAAAGTTGGCTTGTAGTGTAATAACGTGACTTTTCTACTTGTGCCAATAGGTTATTTAATTACGAGAAGATCTTCCATGTTCCTTATTTGTCATTTTATTTAATTGGGATGATTTTGTTACTCGGGTTTCCTTGTCATTTTATTGAATTGGGACGATTTTGTTACTCGGTTTTCCTTAACAACTTTGATGAATGATTTACTCTAATTGATTTTGCTTCTTTTAATTTCAGTATTTACATAATTATGGTAAGTGTTGGATTTGATTGCTTTGTCTCGACTGATTTTTGAAAAAACCAGTGGCAGTCCAATGCTAGATCCTTTTGGTAAGCCTAGATTTTTATTGACTAGTATATTTCCTTTTTAAAAAAAAACTAATTGTGATTGCTTGAGTATCCGTTTTTACATGGCAAATATTGGTTGTCCAGTGTCCTTAATTTTATTTATTTGCTCCTCTCTTAATTCAAAAACATTCTTACTTGATTAATCATGGTAAATAGATATTACTTTTTACATTAAATTGATTCAGTCTTCCTCTAATTGATTTTGGAGAATATCCCCTTTTCCTTTTATTTTTTGATTGCCTACAATTATTTTAAGATATAAACAACCTTTTTTATCTCATTCAAAACGGGGGGACTGAACCACACTACTCTGGGAGATACCTTAAAATATTTCTTTACTTTTGATTTCTGGAGTCTACTTTGGCTGCTAATTGTCACTGGTCCTTACTTCGGAAGTGTTGGTTCTTGTTGGTCTTTTATTATTCTTTCTTCGAAACTGGTTAGCTTTCTGTCAAAGCGTTCTTTTATTTTCTTACATGGTAGTTCAGTTTAGATAAGTTCCTACAGTAGTCTAAATAATAATGTATAAGCATGTTGTTTGACTTGTGTGGTTATGTTCAATGCTTGTTTGTCTCCATAAGAAGTCTGTTAATGCAATAGACCCTGCAACATGCCCTCACTAATTGTCATGTTAAAAATATAAACTGAAATGCCTGTTTCGTGTTCTCCTTAGGTATCCAAAACGACCTTTGCGTATCTCATAACCCTTTTTGCGTGAGCCTGCCCGGGATCCTTGAGATCCTTGGGATCTTGACAACGTCAAAGGTTGGCTATGGGCTGTCAAAGGCTAATTTTGGATTTTGGTACGATTGGGATGTTTTGTTTATGTTTAACAGGTTGAAGAAAAACATCTAGAGACGAAGAATTGCCATGGACTTGGGAGTGGTTAAGGGTTGTCCAACTTAGCCTTTTCTATTTCTTTTCTTTATTTCACCCATTGGGTTTGTAATAATCTGTATGAACTCTATGTATAATGAAGTTACGGGGACTGCTTATGGGGGCGGGGATTATGTGACTTAAATGTTTTTTGACACTATTATCTTATCACTTAGGCAACACGTTCTACGCTTCTTAATCAAATTTCAGCATTAATTAATTGTTTTACCACTTAGAAATCATGTTCTAGGAGTGTGAATTAGCGTTCAACATATCAAAATTAATTCCGAGCATGTTCATCATTTTTTCTGCATTTTTTATTAATTTCCTACACTTTTCTGTACACTTTAAATTAATTTTCAGCATTAAAAAAGCACATTTCCAGCACTTTAAATCTATTTTCCAGCACCTTTAATTTAATTTTCCAGTATATTTAAATTAGTTTTAAGCATGTTAAATTAGGTCCAGACATGTTTAAATAATTTTTAGTATAACCAAGAATAATTTTCAGCACTTAATTTCAGCATATTTAAAATTATTTAATATCTAGCACTTTAATACTAATTTCCAGCACACTTTTTGTCACGCCCCGAATCCCATCGGGACGGATTGGCACCCGTAGCCGACATGGCCCGAGAGAACCAAGCTTTGCTTCTATTCATTCATATGCATGTCATAGGCAACACCACCATTACGTAAGAATATGAAAGGCGAAATACGGAAAACATGAAACATGGGACGTATATATATATATACATATGTGAAACTTGGCCGTTGAGGCTATCAAGTCAAAACGTCATATACCACCTTACATTCATACACCCACATATGTCTACAAAAGCCTCCACATAGACATTTACCAAAACCAACTGAAAGTCGGGACAAGTCCTCGCTTTATACAACATGTAAAACACCAAAACATATGTACAACTGTGACTCAAAGAAGCCCCGAACTAACTGGAGCTCACCAATGATCAGCAACAACTGGAAACCTACTGTGGAGGCCTACTAGTACCTGCGCCTGCAGCAAGTAAGGTAAATCCCCCAAGAGGGGTCAGTACGAAGAATGTACTGAGTATGTAAGGCCATATCAAACTTGTATGATATGTAAATATGTCAATGAACTCAAATACAAAATGAATGATCAATATGGTTAAGTCACTATACTGAACTTTGGAAACCATGTATATTTCTTTCATTACTTTCTTTGCATCTTTACTTCTATGATTATTCATCTTTGCCTGTTACCTGTGATACCCGAGCCCCGACTGAACAGTGGGTTTTTAACATAACGCGATGTTATGTTAGGATCGGCTCGAGCTAGGCTTATGCCCCTAGAGCTGCCACCCTATGAATCAATATAGATCGGGATCGGCTCGAGCTAGGTTATTACCTCTAGAGCTGCCACTCATACCAACACATCAGGTTCGGCTCGAGCTAGGTTATTACCCCTAGAGCTGCCCCCTGTCAGGATTGGTCCGAGCTAGGCTTATGCCTCTAGGACTGCCCCTGATCCAACAATCTTGGGATCGGCTTGAGCTAGGCGTTTGCCCCCAAAGCTACCACCCATACTTGATCATTGACCACATATATGCATTACTTTATTTATTACTTTAAGATTGATACAATGATAGTTGTAACTTTACTTGAAGCTTTGGATCATTAACCAATGAGTGAGAGACATGTAAATAAACATTGTGAGAAACATAACATTATTAGAACCATAACACCATTGGAACCATTGGACAATAATCCATGAACAAGAGACATGAGTATAATCACTATTGGAACGTTGGAACATAACCTTATTGAGCTTTTGGAACATTAACCATGAATATGAGACATGTGGTTCACAATTGATCAATGAGTAGGAACTATGTGATAATGACCATTGATAACCGGATATAGGATACCTTAGCACATTTCGGAATAGGACAAGCGTAATGTCAATGTGAATACTATTTGCCGCAGAAAGATACGGACAGAGTAACCTTACATACCTTGTATCCTCAATACGATTCTACAATCTTAGATGTGCATACAATGCCCCGCTCCTTCCTTATGTTTCACTCTACAACACAAATACATAACGGAATTTACATTAACCACCAACTACCTTACAAATGCATATTACGATAATGAGTTTCATGTTTGCCTTTAAACATGCCATTTCCCCCTTGACAAAACCATTGATGAAATTATCATACCAATAATCCCACAATATTCCATACATTGACCAATACATGATAACCAATAACATTTCACCACAAGACTTCTCTTTTACACTTTCTCATCCACACCATATCACAAATAATCCATCAAGTCACCTTAATACACCTCATATCACATATCGGCCAAAATCCCATAATTTACACTTATATGAAAATAACAAATTTAATAACAAAATCACACCATACATGTTCATATTTTATCCATACCATGCTCTTTCATCAAAGTCACAAGTCATATTTCAAGCTTAAATCCCATGGATCACAAATCTTTTACCAAAAACACAAAGCACCATGTTCAACACTTCCAAGCATAACCAACATGATTTACATACTCTACCATGCATATAATATATTAATCCATAACAATAATCACTTACCCAAGATTGAAAAATGATGATCTTGCTCCAAAAGTTGGCTTTGAGTTCTTAGGGTTTTGAGAGAAAAATGGTTGAGAAATATCTAGAAAGCATGAGAATTGCCAATGAATAAAAATCAGATTTTTGGTACCTTTTATAAGCCTTTAAGTCCATCCTTAGCCACTCTATGGCATTAAATGTTGTGTTCTAGAAGGTCAAGGCAAGAATGGGTCATTTGACCCATTTTTGGCACATGTCTTCTTTCACATTTTGGGCCCTTTTTTAGCCCAATTCACTTAATCCAATAAAATCAATAACTTCTCATGTTTAAATCATTTCATACGCTTTACAACGATATTCCTACTCACGGGATTTATATTTGTAGCCTCAATCCCAAAAACAAGCGATTCTAGCCACGTATGGCCTATTTTGACCATAAGGGCAAAACTGTCATTTTGATGTCAATTTCGTTCACGAGTAATTGCACCATACCAATATAATATTTCATTCATTCCATGTATATACTCGTGGTTGTAGAAGAAACGTGACAAAAATCGATCCGATACGTCCCCGGGCACCCTTGGGACTTAAGAAAATTTCCAACTTTGAAAAGTGGAAAAACCCATCCTGGCACGCCCTTGGGCGCGCCAGTTTTTTGCCTCTGGGCTAAAAATTTTGGCCCAGAGCGTCCAGGCACTCCCTCTGGCGCGCCTAAGCCTTAGTTTTTTTGAAAATTCCGTTTTTCGAGTTTTCTTCGCGGGTTTGGTTAGATACTTCAAGTTCTATTCTTTAACTTACTTCTTACCTTTAATATCCTTTATTTGGAGGTCCTCCAAGCCTCATTTTTAACCCCACAAATGTTCCACGAAGTCACACAATACTTCCTACGAAAATCTAATCACATGTACGAGGGCCAATATCAACTATCTCATCCATAACATTACAAAATACATACTTATGGCTCTCGACACCTAGGTAAACATTATTAAATGCCGTCAAGTAGGGTTAGGAAGGTACAGGGTATTACACTTTTAATAATTTCCTGCCCATTTTTAAATAATTTTCTGCCCATTTTTAATAATTTCCTGTACATTTTAAAATCAATTTTCTGCACACTTTTTATAATTTTCTGCACATGGAAATAATTTTTCTGCATACTTTGATTAATTTCCTGCACTTAATATTAATTTCCTGAACATTTATAAATAATTTTCTGCACACTTTTAATAATTTCTTACATATTTTAAATAAATTCCTGCATATTTTGAATAAGTTTTCCAACATACTTAATTCAATTTTTTTATTCACTTTAATAAAAAATTTAGCATATTAATTATTTGTCGCCTAGATATTATGCCTATAGGTTCTAATTAAAATGTAAATAATTGTTTAGCTTGTTTATCGCCCAGTCAACTTCTAACTAAGTAAGAGGCATAGTTGAAACCGTTACATGCTAAATGCAATGACGCTTCTCCGAATCTAATTAGGAAGCCTAAGGCTTTCTTTGTGTCTAGATCCTTACCCAAAATAGGTTGTCCAACGCCTCTTGAAAATTAAGTTGGGACAGGTAGGCATTTTAGGGAACACTAGTTTAATCGGTTTCTTTAGAACGCCTTTAAGATTAATAATCAAACTAGGTGGGATAGATAGAAAGTCAAAAATGATAGAAGTTGACTCGAGCAGAATTCGACAATGCGATATGCGACATTGTCACCAGTTATTAAGCCGGGAGCTGATTCGAATAGGATAAAACTAACTCCCTATGAATCGACTTTACTTTTCTTTATTTTGAGTGTTTTTCTTTAATTATTTGGGGTAGTTTCAATTTATTATTTAAGTAATTATTTTAACTATATAATTGTGTTCGTTCTATCTCCTCGCTTATCTGATCCATATTCCGTTTATGTTTTAATAGCTCTTGTCACTTAGTTATTAATTATGATTAAAAAAATAGAAGTTTTCATGTTTAAACACTTATTTATTATTAAGTTAATAAAAATAAATCGACCTTTTGCTTATCACATAGAATTCCCCCACGTAATATATGAGTTCGACCCGGACCCATATTTGTGGACCTCGAAAGGTGCCTAACACCTTCCTTTCGAGGTAACCTGAACCCTTACCTGAATTTCCGGTGACGTAGACTAATTAAAATAAGTTCGTAATTAGTATAGTATGGTGCCCTAACGCACCTCAATTCGTTAGGTGGCGACTCTTCACTCTTAATTCATCCTAAAAGAGTTGTTACGTCGAATTTTGCTTTTCGCGAGAAAAATGAGGCGTGACAAATATCATCAAGAAACTCTTGTAGATCTTCCTCAGTCTTAGAACCATAGAACTCAGTAGGATTCATTCGAGTAAAGTCCCAGACTCTAGCCACTACTGTGGTACCAGTAGGATTGACCGGGGTAACAACCTGTTGATTAGCCTGAGTGGTCATGGCCTGAGCTATCACTGTGAAAGCAGCCCTAAACTCAGCATGAGAGACTTGCTAGTTAAAAGGGTCTGTTGGAGTTGATGGTGCTTACTGGTTCTGATTCTTGTAACCATTTCCATTTCTCCTTCCGTTGGCTCTTCTGGGATGCATTTTCTGTAAACGCGTAGAGCACAAGTTAGAAGAAGGTTTTAATAGAGTTCACACTCTATCACACGATATGAACATGAAAGAAGTGAAACTTTTCCTAAAATGTTTCATAGCCTGTCACTCATAAGTGTGGCACGCTTCACACCCATGAATAAGACTCTACTTAATGCGGCTTTCAAACACCGTAAGACACTTTAAACCTAATTCTCTGATATTAAGTTTTTCATGACCCGAGACTACCCCCTAGTCACAACACGGTGCTTAGAGCCACAAGTGAACCCAAGCTAACCTATGGTCTGGCATGACACTATAAATACTAAAATAAACTGGAAATCACTGATGTGGAAACTAACAATCTGAATAATAAGTTTCGAATTAGGGCAAGTTACAATATCTGAATAAAACCCATAAAGATGACAACATAATATATTTGATTATCTGAAAGCCTCTAAATAGGATGAGTTGTTGGGACAATCGCCCAACTAACTAAACTATCTGAAATTAAAATAATACTGAAAAGAAATGCTGATAACTGGCCCTCGAATGATAAGGACTCACCAAACACTGCTGCTGGTATGGTGCTAAATCGTACTAGCCTTGAGTGGGATGCTGAATGTTGAAACCTATATTATAAGACAATATAGCGCAAAGGAAGTATGCAGTCAGTACTTTGAACATACTGAGCATGTGAGATATGCATGATCTAATATAAGCTGAATATGATGGAGGTAACATGGTAAAATGAACATGAAGCTGAGACATGCAAACTGATACAATAACCAAGTAATAAACATGTAGTGGCATAACAAGCTAAACAAACTGAATACAAGGTCATATATATATATATATATATATATATATATGAATCTAAATCGTGGACTATAGGAGTTACGGTTAACCGACATACCCCAATCTGACCTAACCAGGGTATAACCTATAACCCTAGTTGGAAGGGTGTTCAGTACCTTACAAAGGGTACAAACACTGACTGGCATGGATCCACTAAACTGATGTCTGAAAGGACTAAGGTGTCAAGCCTGGTCTGACGGGTGACCCTTTAGAACCTACGGTGGAGCAATAGTTCTGGGATTTAGGGACTTCTACTAAAGATCTCAGCCTAACTGAGGCTGAGCTTTTATCCCTGCGTCTACTCGGTGCTAAGTACTACTCTCAACTGAATATAACTGATAACTGGATAGTTCATTTATAATGAATAATTGACAAGCTCATAACACTGATATCTGAGACTGAAATAGTAGACACTTAACTAAAAAGAATTCTACATCATGTAACCATGAAGGAATGAGTATTCATTACGTATGCATGAAATTCTAGGTCATCGGGTGTTCATAACCCGGCATCTCAGAAGAATGTGATTACCAATGACAATTCCATAAACAGAACGTAATAAGGGATTTCATAATTCAAACCTAAAATCAAGAATTTATCAATATAATGAAAGTTCATAGCCATGAGTGTGTAAAGATGCTCAAATTTATGCGAAAATATATATTCATGGTTTAGTCAAAGCAAGAAACTAAAAGCTAAAGAAATTCATACTTTTCATGGAAATCCTAAGCTTGAAGGGTGAATTAAACTTGAAAAATTGAGTTATTTTTAGGACTCAATGGGTGAAAGAAAACCCATTGATGAAATCCCACATACCTGGAGATGGAAACCTTGGTAAATTTTTGAACGTGGAGCTTTAAAGAGATGAACCCTAGTTTGCCTTGGAGGAAGAAGATTCGTTTTATTTCACTATTTGAGGCTAAGTATCGAATGAATTTGGGTAATCAGGGACTTATGGTAATATTTATCTTAATAATCAACCTTGGAGTAACTTAAACGACGTAATATAGGGGTCTAAATAGTGGTAAAAAACTGGAATGCCCCTTATAAAACGTAACTGAAAAAACTGCATGACATGACATATTGACCATCCCACGATCATGGGATCTACCTACGATTGTGGGTGGTGCTCGTGGTTAGGTGTATGATTTGATTCTCACTGTACTTCATCAGATGAGCCTTGGTACGACTCTTGGGACCCACCCATGATAGTACTTTGATTCATAGGTTGGAAGTCCAAGCTGAATCAACTTTAGAAGCCAAGATCGCGCCCAAGATCATGATTTCTAGACAAGATCGTGGTACCCTTTCATTTTTGGGAGGTATACTTGACAAATATCAGGTTTTTAGGGAAGTTTCATGCAAACTATACCATTGTACGGTCATGGTTTCTTACCACGATCGTGGTTTCTGTTCGTACTATCTCATTACTGGATAGTGCTTCACTAAAATGGCCATAACTCTTAGCTACGGAATCGGATTAAGGAGAAACTGGATGCATTGGAAAGAAGACTCAAATAGCTTTCATTTGGTGTATCTTGAGGTAAAAAATACTTCAAGGCTCATTTAAAGTTGACTATAGAAAGATTCATCACAAGAAAATCAATCGATAAGGAACTTTTCAACTTGGCTATGAGCTAGGAGTTACTTATGGCGTTAATACATGTCTAAATCACTTCTTGTACTACCAAAACATGATGTTTTATTATACATGTACTTGAAGCATGGTTCTAATCTTGGCTTGGATTTTCGGGGTGTTACACTCTACTAAATTGTGTCTTGATTTATGAGATAGTCTATAACTCTTACCTTAGAGGCAAGACCTAGCTCAAGGATTTCCAAACAACAAATTATGCCCCACGAGCAAGACTTGACAATACCACATTGTATCTTGATTTATGAGATGTTCTATAACTCTTGTCTTAGAGGCAAGACTTATCCCAAAGGACTTCCAAACAACAAGTCACGTCGTTAAGTTTACTTCGATGTCAAAAAAAGAAGAGACTCTTTTCGAATTATCCAACTTTCTGTTCATTAGCAAAAAAAAATAGAATTTGAGAAAAAAGAAAAAAGAGAAGAAAAAAAATGAAAAGAAAAAAAATAAAGATTGAGAATAAAAGAGAAGAAAAAAAAATTAAAAAAAAAGGGAAAAGAAAAAATAATAAACGTTGAGAAAAAAATGAGAAGAAAAAAAAAGAGAGAAAAGAAAAAAAAAATAAAAGAAAAATAAAGTTTGAGAAAAGTGAAAAAAAAATGAAAAAAAATAGAAGTTGAGAGGTAAATGACATGGAGAGTTGTAGTGTAGAGAGACAAAAATGTATTTGTTTTATACATAAAAAGGAAGGAATACTAGTCTTTAAAGACTTTTCTTACGGGTGACAAAAAATAAAGATCACTCACTATGGGGGACACCTAGTGTAATTTCCTGGATTTGAATATCCAATTGGACTTGGACGGAAAATCTAATTATAGATTTGGACTTGTGTGATCATAGGGCAATGAGATTTGACTTTTATTTTGGAGTTTGACCACTGGGATTCGAATTTGACTTTTGGTAACTTTAGCTTAGCAACATATTAATTTTGGGATTGAGTTTCTTAGCTTTTTTTATTTTGTTAAGTATGTTTTTGTTAGATTTGAATCATTTAGATGCATCCGAACGTGAAAAACAATCTTGAAGCGTTAAAGCTTCATTTAGGCAGAGATAAACTAAGGCTTTCACCTCAATAGGGAAAATTTTCTAAAACTTTTTGTATTGTATCATGTATATATGTATGCCCTCTTGCGCACACACACAACATATATATTGTGACGAGCATATATGCGACTATTGAATACTGAAATAGGAATTACCTAAAACACTAATGTATAGCCTTATTTTCCATATCTTTATTATGATGAGTTAAGCATAATTTTTGACTAGTTTACATATTAGAATAACATGATTTTTCTTTGTATTTCTAAAGTAAGAAAAAAATTATTTCACCACTGAACTTATCCGCATAACTTACTTTAGACCCTTAAGTACACGGGCAATTATTTACCCTCCTTAACAACTTTAAAGTGAATTAAACTCAACCCTTCAAAGCCCAACTGAAGTCGCTTGTTGACACTCATTGCTGGGCGCGTTAAATAGTTAACTTTCCCTATTAAATTTTTTAAAAAAAAAATAAAAATCCCTTTTAAATACATATAACGGTCATAATGCCTAATCTCAAAATTATACTCGATCCTTTAAGAACCTTAATTTTCCTTCTCTCCTTCTTCAATCTATTCAAAATTTGCTCAATCTATGAAATTTATGCAAAAATTGAGATCGTTTTCTCTTCCTGAGCTTACGAAACATAAAGTTGAATCTATCTCCTTTGTCTCCTTCTGCTATTATTTGTTCAAAAAAGGTATAATTCATCTCCTTCGTCTCTCGTATTTTTAGGATTTTCTCTCCTTTTTCTTTTACTTTAAATTTCTTTTTGAATTTTATGTAATTTGTTGGAATCAATTTCTTGTAGCACACAATGAGGTCAGTTAATTTGACTAAACTTTGTATGGAAGGAAATGATTATGCTTTGAAGCAAGAAGTTTGTTGTAATCACGGAATTTTGTTGCATTTGAAGACATCTTGGACTTCGAGAAATCTCGATAGAAGATATTAGGCATGTCCTTATTATGGGGTAAATATCAAATTTTGCACTATTACTATTCCGACAGATTTGATTAAAGACTAATTCATTCTTTATTTGTCACCATTGATGGATCCAAGATCTTTCGACTTTTGGTTTTGGAGGTATAGAGAAAATATTGATCCGAGGTCCAAATATGTGATTCCTAAACTAATAGAGAAATTAGGTGAGCTTGAGAATTTAGTTGAGTCTTCTCAATAAATTGACAATCATGCATCAGTCAATGATGTTGAGAAATTAATTGGGTTGAACAAATTAGTTGGGGAAGCTTTTGAAGAAGTTAACAAGCCTAAAGAATCCAAACAAGATGATAGTTGTGTTGATATGAAATTGGAGAAGTTGAAAGAAGAGATTGAGAAGATCAAAGAAAGAGAGAAGAAGTGGAGAAGAATTACTAAAGGGAGAACTGGAGAGAATATACACTTCTTTGTTGTGTTTTGTTCTTGTATACTACTAATAGCTATAAACTATTGGCTTGGGATGATATATATGAATAAAGGTTCAATGAAGTTACCTTAGCACTAGGTTGTTGTGATCTTAGGCGTATTTATACTCCTAAGTGTCATTATCTATGCGCTTTTAGCTTAGTTTTGAGGATTACTTGAGGTGATTATTGAGTAATAAAGTGTGTATATGTGTATTTTTGTGTTAAAGTACATGTTTATAGTGTTTAAGGTGCATTTGAAACAAGTCTAGAGTCTAAAGAATCAAATAGAACTTAGAAAAGAAAACTAGTGTCGCTAGCTTGAGCTATGCTTGTTCTAGTGTACTTTGATGAGTTCTATTGTATTGTATGGACTTATATTTGTTATGAAATGTTGTATGAGACCTATGGAGGAGCTATGGAATCTAAATTAATCCTTCAAACAAGACACAAGAAGTATGGAAACAAGGGACAAGTGCACGAGAAGAGACGACAAAGAAAAATGTGCACCCTCTCACTTTGGAGGGGGCCATACGCCGCACCTCCCAAATCAAGGGAGGGGGCCATGCACCGCACATAAAAAGGCACAATATAATTCCTCCTCATACCCCCCATCTCGGATGTCTACTGGAATGGGCGTACGATGGCCATGTGACGTACCAAGCCCCCAAGACGTCCAAAAGTTGTTTTTTAACTTGTTTTAAGTAGGGCCAAGGTTGTAAATACATATAATTAATGTGTGTCACCTCATGGACGACCTAAAACACCATAAAATGAGGAATTATCCACAATTGCACACATCTTTTGGATTAAAGGTGAATTGGAGAGCAAAGGAGACATCAAGGAGCTCAAACTAGGGTTCTTTCTTCTTTTACTTTTCATTCTTGTAGTTTGAAGTTATGAACTCTTTTATGGATATTGTTTTCATGAATATGAGTGGATAAACACCCTCATTCTAGGGTTGAGGATACAACGTGATTGCTTGATTATGGATTTATAGTTGGTTTATTTATTTATCAAGTCATGTGATTGTTCTTGCGTTCTTGTTTTATTATTCTTAAGCGTCATGAACTTTAGGTTAAATCTTAGTCTCAAAAAAAAATTGACCATAGGAGTGGAGGGATAGAATGAAGAATGTAAGGAGTGTGGATCATGTTTTTAATGGTTAGCTATTGATTTTTAAAGGATGATTTGCGGTTAGGATAGCGATATACCTAAACGCCCCACTTGGTTAATGAAACGGGAAGATAGTTTAATGCATTCGAATTAAAGACTCATATCACCGCTCAATGAGGTAGTTGTGAGATTAATTTGGGTATAATACTTAGAGTATGACCATTTCCAAGTTGTAACATCAACCCCGTAGATCAACAATCACGTTAGCACCAACACCGACTAGAAACCATAGTTATGCATGAATGTGAAGTAATTACCTCAACCATGGAACTCCCCATATATTGTTTACAATATGAATTTCATATCGTTGTTACTTTTATCATTTAGTTTATAAAAACAAAACTCAAACACTCTTTGGTTACGAATAGCACTTGTTTAAATTCAATAGTAATACTTAAGTTGGATCGTTTGCTAAACACCAAGTCCCTGTGGCATCGATATTCGACTTGTAAGAGCCACTGTATTACTTGCACGACCACGTACACTTGCGTGTGTGCTTGGGAGCGAAATATTGTCAGATGATAGTTAGCATGTTTTTATATTGAATGGTGTAACTTCTTTTGTAATGTACTTTGGCTGGTTGTTGTCTTTTGAAATATATGAAGAAATGTTGTTGAATTGATTTCATTTAAAGCATCTTTGTTCTTTTGTAATGGTGCAGCTTCTTTTGTAATGAAGTTACCTTAGTACTAGGAAAACAAATGCAGTATCAGTTGGTTAATAAAGCTAGACTGCACTTTATAATGACATTTAAAGCTGCATAAAAACCTTATACAAACTATCAAAAATGATGCAGTCACATCTGCATAAATGCCTCCAACAAATATACCAAAATAGTGCAGCCACAACTGCTTAAATTTATAGTCAAATTATGTAGACACAGCTGCATAAATGCTTCAAACAGGCATTCCAAAATGGTGCAGTCACAGCTTCTCATATTTCTACAAAAACATATAGCCAAAAGTGCAATCACAGCTACATCATTGTTATAAAAAACACATCAAATTAGTGCAGTCACAGCTGCATAGTTGAAGTCACTACTGTTTAACCAAAATAGACATTAGCTAAGTGGAAGTCACTACTATTTTAGTACACAACATCAATACACAAAAATAGAATCAGGTTTCTTCTACTGGAAGGTTGATGAACTTATTTGGCTTAGATGACTCATTTCAGCAGTATTTGACCTTGTTCTCAACCTTTTTTGTGCTCTCATGCTTCAAAACCTTGTTGGATCACAACTTTCTTTCCTTTCTATTTCACACCTAATCTTTATTTGTGATGTCCAAGATGACCAGTCACTATGGAGGAGTTCAGAGGTATTCCAGGCTGACAAAAACAAAAGAGAACAAATTAACTTAAGACTTTTAAAAGGTTGACTTTAAACTAGATAAATGTAATCAATTTTAACTTACACTGAGGATTCTATAACCACTCTTTGTATGAAGCACCCCCATTCCAACCATCCTAGGTCTTTTAAAAGGTGCCCCTCTACTTCTGCTAGCACCAGTGACACCATCACTAGAAGCAGCAACAGCAGCAACTCCTCTTCCTCTACACCTACCAGCACTACTAATAGTAGAAGTTGCAGCTCTTCTACCTTTACCAGCACCACCAACAGTAGAAGGTGCAGCTCTTCTACCTCTACCAACACCACTAATAGTGGAAGTTACAGCCCCTCTTCCTCTACCAACACCACCCACAGTTCAGTAGATCATCTTCCTCTACTAACACCACCCACAACAGCAGTAGTATCAGGTCCTCTTCCTCTACTAGCAGCAGCAGTAGCAGCAGCCTATAATATATAAGAAAAAATGTAAGAAAATAAAAGAGAATTAAACTACTAGTAAATTACAAGTCAAGTGTTACCTTTGTAGAACCTTTTGGTTTTCCTCTTCCTCTACTTGTGCTTGGTGCTGAAGAAGAACCCACACTTGATCTTGTTAACCCCTCTTATTATGACCTTTGGCATGGAATATGTT
Source organism: Capsicum rhomboideum (assembly GCA_031232105.1). Lineage (NCBI taxonomy): Eukaryota > Viridiplantae > Streptophyta > Magnoliopsida > Solanales > Solanaceae > Capsicum > Capsicum rhomboideum. The sequence goes on from CP124714.1 coordinate 20,155,139, forward strand.
GCAGGTCATCACAACACTATGTTTAGACAGCTTTCCAGTCTTATTTTTATTTTGCTCCTTTCTTCTATATTTGTTGAGGCTGCCTGGCATCTTTTTTATTGTTGGTGGTAAAATAGAAGGGCTGTTTGACTTTGGACACATTTTCTTATTAGTAACAGGTTGAATGAAGTAACTATAGGTCTTGAGGTAGGTTTCCTTGGTATACCAATGTGCAACATAATGAAGGGGCTCTAATCTTCTATAATGTAGTGCAGCTATGGCATGACAACAAGGTATACCTTTTAGCATCCAAGAACTACAAGTACAAGTTCTATTTCTCAAATTCACTATGAAAGTATTGCCCCAGCTATCGTTAACCTCAAAACCAAACTCACCATTCCACTCAAGGTTACACTTCATTGATTTTGATGTGTTATCTTGCAATACTTTTAGTGCAATTGAGGAAATATCAGTTATCCAAGTATCAGAAAACTCTCTCAATTGTCCTATTCTTTTCATCACCTTGACCCTTATTTCCTCAAGTATTGTGATGATAGTCTTGTGCCTTGACCCCAATATCCATGAATTAAAGCTTCCAGCCATGTTGTTGTCAACACTGTCATAACAACTATGATACTTGAAGTACACTTTGAACCACCTTTCTATGTTGCTATGTTGTAATATAGTAGGTCATCACAAATTTTCTCACCAACAGCTCTATGTGATCCAAATTTCTTGTCAATTCCTGCTCATATGTAGACTTGGCACATCTCTAAAAATAGTTTCTCCTTGCAATACCCTTCTAATCTTTAGACCTGTTGACTAGAACATTTCTTGCTCACATTCCTTATTCTGCATTTGGCAGTAACTCTGTAATTACACTGTCAAGACCCTTCAACAAACAATAAATACTATAGTTAAAAAATAGAAAATATAGTTAAAAGGCAAAAAAATAAAGAAAATGAATAAGAGAAACATAAAAAAACATTACCTTCTGCATATCAGTGATAGAAGTCAATTCTGACCCATCTCTAAGCTCAAGATCATGCTTCACAAGTCTAACAAACCATCTCCAAGTGAAATTATTTTCAACTTCAACCACTGCCCAAGCTAGTGGTAGCATCTAATTATTCCCATCTTTACAGATAGCCACAAGTAGTTGACCTTTACAAACATCTTTCAAAAAGCAACCATCAAATCCAATACATCTTCTAGCTCCAGCTTTGAATGCTTTCTTCAAAACATCAAAACATATATAAAATGATTGAAACATTTTTTTCCCACCTTTAAAGGTATCTTTACTAAGCCTCACCACACATGTGATACCTGGATTGATCTTTAAAAGCTCATATCTATAATCTAAAATCCTTTTAAACTCCTCTACATGGTCACCTATGATCTGTTGCAACACAATGTTTCTAGCTTTTCTTGCCATTGTCCTCCCAATATACACCTCTAACTCTTTTTTCACTAAATTTTGAAACGAAAAAACTCTAATGCCAGTCTCAAATATAATTTTGTCCTTTTACCTCTCTGCCAAGTACTTTGAATTCACAAGTTTGTTTTTGGTTGTGGCATTACATATGTGCACTGGATTATATTCTTCACTTGAAAATCTCCAGTCCTAGAATGGCTTCCAAATAACAACCATGGACAACCATCAATACACTTTACTCTCACCCTTTTTGGTTCATTGACATACTTGTCTAACTCTACATGTTCCTGCATAGCATACACAGTAACAACTTTTCTAAATTGCTCAACATTTTTAAAACAAAGACTAAGCTCCCAAATAATTTTTTTATAAGTAGGATCAAAGACAATCCTCTTATGATTTCTTTTTGCTCTTCTTGCTTTTACTTCTCTTCTTCTAGGTTGTTCTACCTCATCATCCCCATCATTACCCTCCTCACTATCTATTTCAAAGCTAACTTCTACATTAGAATCAAAATATGGCTCATCTCCAGCTACCTTTCCCTCTAGATTTGTTTTTTTATTGGATAAAAACTCATCATATCCCAAGTCAACTCCTTTTTAACTAAATTAACTCCTTCTGTTCTAGACTCTTTTTTGTTTCTTCAACCCTTTTTTTTGGTAGCTCTCTTTTCTTCCCTTAAGATTCTAACCTCATTATGAACATCACTATCATATTCATCTTCACCTTCATCAAAAAAATCTTCATAATCAGAATTTGCATTATCATCAGTTTCACTTTCCCAATCAGTTAAAATTACTAGGACATCTGATGCAGTAACAAAATAAGTCCCACCCAAGTTATGCTCTCTAGTAGTAGTAGCAGCAGCACCACTATCCAAGTTCTGCTCACCAGTAGTAGCAACACTACCACCACTACCCAAGTTTTGCTCACCAGTAGCAGCACCACCACCACCACTGTTTTCCACAACACTAGCAGAGGATGCACTACCCAAGTTTTACTCAACAGCAGCAGCAACACCACTACCCAAGTTTTCCTCAACACCACCTAAGTCCTCACCATTAGAACCAGAAACACCAACACTACTCAACTCCTCACCACTAGTAGCAGCAGCACCACTACCCAAATTTTTACTCACTAAAGGCTCTTGAGGTGTTGCAGCCTCTACAAAGCCCTCTTCAAACCCTAAATTTTCACAAACCCCACAGTCCTGACTGGACTCTTTATCAAAAGAAGCACAAGATTCTCCATCCACATAGGGGACATATTCAATGGCAGAGGGGACCACTATGGGTTCTTCTACTAAATGTGACACATACAACGGAACTATATCTCCATTTTTAAGTTGAGGTACAATACCCAAAGTATCCCTATCACAAGTCACTTTTACTAGATAATTAGATTTAGGAGGTCTGATATAAACAATACACAAGGAAACATTTTAACCAATTTCTTTAACATACCCAACAAACTCAAAGTAGGAAAATCTGTCACTATCCACGTCAAAACAGTCTGTAACAATACCTCCATGGCACTTTATACGAGGCTTTTGCTGCAATTTTTCTCCATGATGAAACCTTAAGGTAATGTACAAAAAATCTATGGTTAATGTGAAAATTAAAAAAAAAAACACGATCTTTAGAGAAAAAAAAAACCAAAAGTAATTTTTACGGGACAAAAAATCCTAAAATCAAAATACAACAACCCAAACAATTTATACGGGACAAAAAACCCTAAAACTAACCTGTTTGAGCTGACAAAAGTTCATCTACGATTGAGTTATAGACCATTTGATTTTGGGTGAAATCGAGTGATATGAGAGGACAAAATCGTAATTTTGGGTGAAGAAAGAAGAGAAATGGGGTTTAATTTGGGAATTAGGGGTATTTGTTAGTGTTGGATTGGGTTTTAATTAGGAGCGGATCGGGCATTAATAATTTTACAAAAATATAATATATAAAACAATATATAATATCATTAAATGAAGCTGACGAATCAAAACGCGCGTGGTCCAACACCACCCAGCCTTGACTCCAGTTAAGCTTTACAGGGTTGAGTTTAATTCACTTTAAAGTTGTTAAGGGGGGTTAAATAATTGTCCGTGTAGTTAAAGGTCTAAAGTAAGTTATGCAGACAAATTTAGGGTGAAAAGATGTCTTTTCTCTTCTAAAGTTCATATCTTAACTTTTACATGCTATGTACTATGTTACTTCTGTCTCTGCTCTTTATCCTTGATATGATACTGTTGTGAAGTTGTGATATAAAGATCGTTTAGGGGGAGGGGGTGAGCCCTATATGACACTATATGGGAACATTGAGTACGATCATGATGTGGGGACAATTGAGTATGTAAGATCATCGATAAGATTGATGCGAATGATAAGGTGGTGTTAGCATCATATTGGCTTTGAGCAGTTCAACCCTAAAGCCACTAAAGCAACAACTTTAGGCCTAAAAAAAATAAGAAATCAAAATTATTTAATTTTGTATATATAAATATAAATAATATTATTAGTATTGATTGAAATTTTCTTAATAGGTTGTTGTCAATCTTTTACTGATCATTATGCACATATTTTCAAAATTTTACTATTTTTTAAAAAAATCGATGTAATTATGATTGAAAATGGTAGACAATTAAATTTGCGGGTATTTTCTACTTCTTAATTTTGTCTAATTCTCTTCAATTTTCATCAATCATGTTTCTAAAAACTTTGTAAGACTGTCTTCAATTCTTTGAATGTCTTCTTAGACATTTCAAGCTCAAACTAATTAGATTATCAAATAATTAAATTTTAAAAGATATTGTCTTAACTTTGAATGTCTCCTAAAGCATAGCAATCATTATAGTCTTGATGACTTAGACCTATTTTTGTAATTAAAAGTAATACGAGATACTACACAAGTGAAAAATGATACTCTAATTGGTATACTCAATCAGGTGAAGTTAAATTCTTTTTTAAAATATTTTCAACTTTTAGAATAATTTTGAAAGTTCGAGTAACAACTAACTCAATTAAAAAAAAATTCAAAATTATAATCAATAAGAACTTACCTAAGATCTAAACATTTGTGATGCTATATGACGTATAATAATTTGTCTATTCATGTTCGTGTCTTACAAAATATTGCAAAAAATGTTATACTATCAATTGGAAGAAAAAAAAAATCTCAAATTATAATTAACTACCATGTATTTTTGAAGTTAATGAGATAAAGTATATTAAAAAATTATTAACTAAACTTAAATCTCTTTTCTAAATTTTGGCTTTAGACTACCAATTCTATTGAGGCGCTCCTGGCTCTAGGCAATACATGTTCACGCACGATACAAGTCATTACTATTGAGGACGAACTGATGATAAACATAGTTAGCTGGATAACTGATGAGGAAATGTTGGATATGAATGGTCTATTGAAATGCATAGTTCAACGCATGTAAGGATGAATTCCGACGAATATAATTCAATGATATGCATAGGTGCCACTGGCTGGGACTTTTAATTGGGTTGATCATGTATATTACTGTTAGATATATTAATGAGAAAATAACATAAATTCCATCACTTTTGGAGTTAATTACTCCCTATCTCAACTCTTTTCAATATTACTAAAAATTCCGAATAATCTGAAATCTCGGATACATTGCATTGGTCCCGATACATTGTGTTGTCCGAAAATCTGAAATCTCGAATACATTATGTTGGTCCCGATACATTGTATTTTACTCATGATACATAATGTCTAGAATACATTACTTAATTTTCTTCGGATACATACTGTCTTCAGATATATTACTATCTCCGATGCATTATTATCTCAAACATTACTTAAAATATGAATGGATGTAACCAAATAAAAGATATGGAATCTTATGTAGATATGGTAAGATAATTAGTGTTGTGTAATTTTTCCTATAATAATAATTGTGCCGATTTAAAAGCGAGTATTTGGCTAAGTCCTCCCACTACTTTATTAGGACGACTGATGATATTTACTGAGTACATTTTGGTGTACAATAGGTGCAGGTATGAGTTTGAGCTGTTGAGGAATTCAAGAGAGCTGTGAAGATCTACCGGCATTCCAATGTTAAGAGTTGCCAGCTAGTTCATGGTAGCTTAGAATCTTGTACTTCTTTTGTATTTCAAACAGATGATGTATTATATCAATCATTGTTGTACTTTCTTGGAAGAGCAGATTCTTGTGGTCGGACCCTTCCCCGAACCCTGCACATAGCGGGAGCTTTAGTCAACTTGGCTGCCCTTTTTTATTGTTGTGTTTCTTTTTCCTAGTAGTTCATGACTTGTAGTACCAATTCTTGGAGTGATTGTATTAGCTTCCGTGATTGATTCCTTTAAATATGCTATTGTCTTTCATTTTGGGTGTATTCATCTTATACGAGTTGTGTTAGGTGCCACCGCGGCTGGAAAGACTTGATTCGTCTTATATGAGAATTCAATAATGGCATCAAGGATTTTTTTATTTTCCTTCTCTTCACTTCATCTCACTCATAAAGCCATAGAAGCCCACGGTCCAAGTTAAATTTGGATAGAACAAACAACTTGCAAGATACACCTATACATTATTTTGTCAAATCATTTATGGCCTCTGTGTTTCACAGCTAAATGAAGAGGCTTCCCCATGTGCAGCTCGAAATATGGGACGAAAAGTGGAACGCTTGAACACATTATACACAGGAAATAAGGCTGTCATCCAACTAACTGCCAGTCATCCTTGATATTGTTAAAATCAACTAATCCTGGAAAAGCAAACAAATTATAATGAGGATTGTGATTATGGTTTCATTATCAGCAACACTGAAATTAAAGTTAGGCTTGAAATTATAGTAAAATTATCAGGACATGACTCACATGTAGCTTCCGGAGGACATGATCCTAGATAGGAAGATATGGATGTTAGGATTAGGGTGCTCTTTATCAGTATTGTTATTAGTATTTTCTTACTATTTTTTTCTTTGATTTTAGTAGTACATGTTGTTTCCTTTGCTTCAGTTCAGTAATCATGTTATTTGTTGTTGCTACTTGTTCTCTTCTTAATTGTTTTCAACATGGCTTCTTCACTAATGCTTTGTTGTAATACTTGATTTTTGATATGGTTACTCAAGTTGATGTCTATGGGAAACGACCTATCTATCTTCACACCTGGTAGCTGTTGCTGGTGGGAGGTGATAGGTATCCCGTGGATTTAGTCGAGGTGCGCTAAAGCTGGCCAGGACAACACAGTTATCAGAAAAAGAAAAAAAAAAAAAGAGATATGGGGTAAGGTTGCATATACATCACCCCTCCCCAGACTCACTCATGAAATTATACTGGATATGTTGTTACCTGCAAAATCTCTATATCATTAGTGTAATATACTATAATACAACTGCACAAGCGTTATGGGAGAAAGATTTTGAGAAAAGAAAATGGATACCTTTAATCTATCGGCGTCTTTGTTTGGAGTAGCTTTGGGGTCGAACATTTTGAGATCCTCTACCGGGAGAATCCATTGATCCTTTAAAAGAAGCATAAGCTGCTTTTGCTGAATCTGGGACAGAATCCAGAGGAATCGACTCCACAAAGCATGCCATATTGATTCGAGTCCTCTCAAGCTCAGATTGAAGTAGCTCAGAACTAAACTGCTGCGCAAGATCCTGTGAAATTGGGAACAATTCAAAGGCATGTATGAAAAGGTGGCAAAACACTTTAATGACAATGTCAAAACTAGATAATTTCGTGCAAGGCAAATTATCATAGCCAACAGAAAATTTGCTGGCTGGACTGAACCTTGTGATAATAAACAATATTCATCATCATCATCATCATCATACCCAGTGTATTCCCACCAGGTGGGGTCTGGGGGTAAAGTGTACGCAGTCCATACCACTACCTCAGATGAGGTAGAGAGGCTGTTTTCGATAGCCCCCGGCTCAGAACCGATAACAATACCAAATCATAAATCAAAAATCATAGAAAATATAAAACAATCATAAAAATCATAAGAATCATACAAATCCTAAGAATCGTAAAAATCAACAACACAAATCATGAAAACCAACAGCAAAAGGGGTCACAAATCGCTAGCAACTCGACGAAGCAAGGAACTCACAGATCAACACTATAGACTACTTATTCAAGATCACAAATAACACCAAAACAGCGCGAACAAAACTCTGCTTAAGAAGCAACAGTCAAAGATACAAGCAGACACGCTTCCCTGCTAAGAACGGACACCTTCCTACCCACTACCCCTCTACCCTAATCCGCGTCCTGGAGAAAAAAGCAGATTGCGTAGAAAAAAGACATGACAAAAGTACTGGAGAAAAGTTGATAAGAGAGAGTATTTCATACGATGATGTCATCAGGTGATACAGTCCCCCCTTGCTGCCTTTCATCCTGAAGTACATCATCACTTCCACGTGTTGGCCGACGACTATGACTTGGAGTTACAATAGTCTCTGGGACACACTCAGTTGCTTTATCTAAAAGGACCCCTTGTAAATTTTTCAGAGACTCCCGTGCTTCATGTGTAAAATAAGGGTTCAATATGGTCTCAAAATAATCAAGCTGCAGGAATAAGCCAGACAGACTATCAGAGTCAACGCCATGCACTTAGTAATGGGAGAGCATGACCTCTCCACTGGTTTATTCTATCAACTTTTGGTAGTCCATACAAATATTTAGAGAAACAAATGCAAGAACATGGAATCCAAATCCCCCGCTCTACATTTGTTTCCAGTATATTTCTGCTTCTACTAGTCACAACCAGCATAAACACTTGAGCAATATAAAAGCACTTAAGGAAACAAAAACAAAAAAAAAATAAAACAATATGTATTTGCACCATCCACGCAGAAGCTTTCTAACACCAAAAAAGTGATTCCTGGAAGCACTAGCAATTTAACTGACCTCAAGCATAAGCTGACAAAAGCCATTCACATCTAATACTGTAAAATCTGTTTCTTGGTTTTCATGGAAAAGGCTTAAGAAAGTATCTATTAGGCCTTCAACAAGAATACCAAGTGTCTTATCCAGCAGAGGCTTACAACCGGCAAAGACCTGTTAAAAAAGAAAAAACAAAATGAGAAAGTTAAGACTAAGCAATGCCGGAGGGAATGGTATAAGAAAACCACCATGTAAAAATAGAGTTTGAGATTTAGAACTTCTTAAACTATGCACCAGATAAATCAATTAAAACCTCCGTTCCACCCAATATTGAATCAGCAACAATATTCCCAGAAAAGCATCGGAGAATTTACCTCTGCATGAACAGCAACTAAAGTGTGTAGCAAATCCACAGCAGCATCTCGTACTCCCTGCAACACAGAGAATCATGCTATCATTCCAAGTGGAAAACATTTTCTGTTATAGAAGGCCAAAATGAGAAAGACTTCTCACCTTAACTGCTGGTGCAGCACCCCATTGTACACCACCCTCCAACAAATAGTTTACAGCAGCTGTTCTGAACAAATTTGTCTGAAAATATTTCCAAAAATATAATTCAGGGATCCTCCAATCAGGATAAGGGAAATTTAAAGAGAAATCTTCTGTTCTTTTAGAAAAATCTACTCCACCAATATCAAGAACAAAGTATCAATATCTTGTTATCTGCTTTTGGGTTTTTCAGGTTTCACTTCCCTTGATGGGCAAAACACATATCAGCTAACTTATCTGTCTCCCAGTTATTGAGGATCAAGTCATCAGGGATCTGTGGGGGTTTAATATAGGCAGAGACGCTATCTGGTCAGCGGGTGTTCCTTGAGGATACTGGTAGAGTTAACATCTTAAAAGACATTGTTTAGGAAAAAAAGAAGTAAAAGGACACCATGATAATTAAGGAGAATACTGAAAGGCGAATTGGAACTTTTTTAAGTGATGATAGGGAGCATAAACCTTTTATAGTTATGAAAGTAACAACGTTGTTAAGTCATTTATATCAAAAGGCACAGGTATCTCTGATTATATAACTAACAAGTAGTGCATCTAGCAGAGTGCTTTGTGCACCATTACTCACTTGGAATTCCTACAGACATGTACCTCAAATTTACGTCGGAAAATTTCTTTAGGAGTTCGCTAAAACAATAACAAGTTGAAACCATAATGAAACAAAACAGAAGGATATCCATTACAGATGAATACCTTTGCCAAAGTATACTGCTCAAGAATATTCTCTTCAAGCCCAGAGAAAGATGTAATCAGATCTTGCATATCACCGTCCTCTTCATCCTTGCCCCTACAGTAGCACAACACTTTAGTATCAATGTTATCATAGGCGAAAAATGTAGAAAAACGCCAAGTATCTTCTACGGCTTTAATAAGTACAAAGCTAGAGCTGAATTAAACCAAAAAAAAAAAAAATAGATAAACAATAGAATTACATATATATTACGTAATCCAAGAAAAAATAACTACGAACACAAACAATTCTATGGACCAAAGGATTGAAAAAGCTTAATAAATTGGAGAATATGAAGAAAACCCAATCAATCAATTTCCTATATGATAAAGATTTTCCAATAAAGAATAGGGATTAGTTTTGATAACTAAATTTCTAATTTCCTATTCATAACCACTAAAATAATCCTACAAGCGGTATAGTACTTTTTCATTTCCCTTTTATTGTTCAGATGTTGTTCTATTTATGAAATGATAAGGATCTAATCCGGAGATTAGATTCAAAACACGGAAAAGAAGAACAAACTCAATACGAAATTGAAATACTGAAAAGATATGTAGAATTATCGAAATTCGATTGGATTTACAAGCAACAAAGGCCTCTATACCCTCACCTCTCGATTGAACCCAATCAAACAACAATAACACCAACTCAATCAAAGACGAGAAAACCAAATTGAATCCACAAAAAGGAAAACTCAATGATTGATTAAGCGAGAAGAAGTTATTACGAGCAATTTAGAGAATCCACCCAAACACTCAATCTAAGATTAACAACTACAATCTACTCTAATGCCAGGCTTCACCTAGAGAATTACACTACAACCTTTCAAGTTCACAATTCATCAAAATCTGCTAATGAAATGACTAAGGCAAGTGTTTATAGACTTGCCTTTACAAGTTTAGCACGCACTTAAAAAAATAGCCTTTTTAAGTCAAAAAAGGGTGGTAAAGCAGTCTAGCATAGCCCAAGGCTTCCTCCCATCGCCAAAGCGTTGTTGTCATCGCCAAAGTGAATAGCACATAGCTGAACCCATGGCTGATCACCCAAGTTGCTAAATGCCTCGCCAAGATGCCTACGTCCATCGCCAAATTGGCCATGATGTCTCCTAAGGTGCTTAGAGATTGCCAAACTTGATGGCAAGACCTTGAGTTTGGCGATTCATCTTGTTCCATCGCCAAAGTGTAGGGCGCATCGCCAAAATGGACACTCATATCGCCAAAGTAGGCAGTAAGATCCTTCAATTGATTCATTTCAAACTCCTCCCAAGCTTCCCTTCCCATGATCATGTCTTGTGTAGCCCGGGGTATAGGTGTAGCACGAATTGAGCCCTCTGTGCTCATATCATCCTCCCCTTCTTGAAAAGGATTCGTCCTCGAATCCAAATCCTGAAAACACATGAGATGGACAAGCAACAAAGATATCCTCATGGCACGAGGGTTAGCACAAGGGTTAGCAAATATACCACCATGCCAAGGAGACACAAATTTGACATATAACCAAGTATCCATTGTATTCAATAAGAGCAATTCATTGTACACCGTACAAAGGAACCGGTTAATAGAACAATCTTGGAACAAAGAAACCACAAGGTCCTAAGACACAATTGTTCCCTCATTCCGCCATGACACCATACTAAGGGTGGTGTCACCCATGGTTCAAACACCACATGGGTTTATCGGGGTCAAAGATATGAAAGACCCACACCACTTGGTTACACAAACAGTGGACCATCCAAAAAAGTCCCTACCTCTATAGGGAACAAATTCAAGTCCAACATGGACATCATCAAATGCAAAGAGGTAGTAAAGAAGGGCATGAAGAATGTGAGTCTCATCCAAGGTGTTTCCATATGTAAGAGTACCAAGATACTCAAGAGAACTAGCAATCAAGTCACTAGAAGTTGGAGCAATCGAGGACGGAGTCAAGTCATTAGGGTGCGCATTACCCTTCCTTTCAAGATAACTCAGGCTTATACAAAATGCACACTCAATACAAGCATGGCTATCATCATAGGCAAAGAGATAGAAACGAAAAGAGCTAAGGTCACTATTCTCATCCAAGGTGCTCTCAAATATAAGAACACAACAAGATAAAGCCTATTGGAAACAAACTCTCTACTTCATCTAAGGTAGTGGTATGGACTGCGTACACTTTACCCTCCCCAGACCCCACTTTGTGGGAATACACTGGGTATGTTGTTGTTGTATATCTCTTCCATTCAAGCAACTTCTCAAGAGAAGTGCATTCACTAATGGAGTCATGCTACTAGAGGAATTGAGGGATCTATGAGAAACCAATTCACTCCAAAACATGCTACTAGAGGAATTGAGGGATCTATGAGAAACCAATTCACTCCAAAACAAAGGGTATACCCAAGACATTGGGTTCCCTCCATCCATTGCATCTAGCATGCTCCCACGAGTCCCAGTTGATACTTCAAATTGTCCAACCCTATGAAGGTGACAAGAAGTCTTCAACATCCATGGACTCTTCCACAAACAAGTATGAAACTTAGCATCCACAAGTTGTTGTTCACACAACTTAAGCACAAATGTATCAAACAAGGATGCAAGTAGATAATCAATACCCCAAGTAGGCAATGACACATTTGCCCTTGCGTTTGCAAGCATGATATCACCCACTAGAAAGGATTCATCAAATGCAAACAAGTAAAAGAGAAATGGAGCTATGCTACAAGAGAGATGGAAGGAACTATAGGTTACCTTTTCCTTCAACAAATAGCCCACCCAAGAAGTTGGGTTCTCCCTATTCACAAAATTTAGCATACTCCTAAGAGTCCACCCTATTACTTCAACTTGCCCAACCACATAAGTGTGACAAGGAGTAGGAAACAAGAATTGGGTATCAAGTATGCACCATGGACTCTTCTCAAAGCAACAAATAGGTTAGGCATTCGCATTGCGAAGCCCACACAATTTAAGCATAGTTATAACAAACCATAAAGAGGCTTGAGAGACATCAACACTCTCATGGTAGGACATGAAGTCATACAACTTTAAGAATTTGCCTACCATAGGGAAAATGTCATCATGACTCCAAGGATTGCTTGGAATAAGAGGGGGTAGGAACATACCTTGGGGACAAGGCTTTGAGTTTTCTCTCTTGTCCTCCATACATTCTTCACAAGGACCTTCCCTTCCATGTATCAATTTGGACCAATAGGCTTGGTCCTCTCGCCTCTTTGTAGAAGCTCCCTTGGTAGGTAACTCCTCTTTTCGATCTATGGGGTTAGATGTTTTACCCCTTTTCATCACATATCCTTCAACCCATAGGAGTTTGTTTAGGGTCCTCCCTTGAATCGAACCTTCATTAACTTCGGAGTTCATAGTATAAGAACTCCTCTAGGCCCCAAGCCTATGCTTGTGAGAAACTTTCTTTGGATCCTTCTTTGGAAGCATTTGCTTATGAACCTGCAAAAGAGAAGTAATAGTACTAGGCAAAATGTTAGTAATATGGTTAGCATGTAACAAGGGATTGAGGTTGACAAGTCCCACAACTAAGTGTTCCGTGTCCACCTCTTTCAAGTCACCCCTTGGCTTCTCCACTCCACACAACTCCCCTTCTTGAGCCAAGTTCTTCTCCTCCTACTCAAGTTTTTCTCTCTAAAAGTACTTCCTGTAGATCTCTCATAATCTTGTAGTCCTCACTCACTTGATAGGGTGTTAAGGGCACAAGAGTGTGCTTTCGTCCTCCAAATACAAGTGAGTATTTGTTGGACTCCTCTCGATATTGGACATCCCTATCAACTAGCCAAGGCCTATCAAGCAACATATGACAAGAATGCATAGGCACAACATCACAAAGCACCTCATCTCTATACTTGCAATGCTAAAATGGATTACCACTTGCTTGGCCACCTTCACTTCACCATTCTCTATGAGCCATTAAAGTTTATAAGGGTTGGGGTGTCTTTGGGTAGGAAGCTTTATTTTATCAACCATGGTGCAACTCACCACATTAGTACCACTTCTCCCATTAACGACCAAGGAACAGACTATCCATCATCTTGAACCTTGCATGGAATATGTTCACACTTTGATCAAGTTCCTCTTTAGAAAGATCCCCCATGATTTGCTTTAAAGGACAAGAAGAATTCAAGTCCTTCTCTAATTGATCATCTTCTCTGGTTGAGGTTACTTCATCATGCCTATCTATAGGCTTACCATAACCATCCTCAACCTCACACTTTATAACATTTTTAGCACAAGGTCCATCACATGAGGTCACATTTGACCTCCTTTGTGGACATTCACTCACATCATGTCCTTCACTTTTACATTTGTAACATTGAACAATAGAAGGACAAGAAGATAAAGGTATATCATGATTACCTCTATAAGCTTGTCTTCCCTGACCTTTTAGTTAGCTTGAGAAGATACCTTCTTGGAGTTTTGGAAGACATTCCATGATGTCACCCATCTCTCGATCACCATATCGATCACTTTGATCTCCACAACTTCCTCCGCCATCCCTATACCTATCTCCACTATCCCGTTTCCCTTGACATCCTATGCCCTGGTCCATATCAAAGCCTCCGAGTCCTTCCCACCATCTATTCCGGTTAACCTCTTCACATATCTCATCATAAAGAGGGTTTTGATAGTAAACATCTTGGTAGGGTATTTGTGGGTGGTGTTGTTGGATTAGAACATAAGGTACATGCAAATGTGCATGTGATACATTTCGTGGAAGTGCTTGATTCCTAACTTGGTTTTCCATAAAAGAAGGACTCCTTTGTGGTGGATGATATGGTTGTGTATTTAGATGTGGGGTGACTTGTCTAACATAGCTCGAGTTCATTCGGAATGTAGCTTGAGGGTAGGTTTGGTTCCAATTTGATTGGGGATAGTAAAGGTTGTGATCTTGACCCGAGGTCCTTCTTTCACTTCCACTATCCACCCTTCTCAACCTTTCCTCTATGCCTCCAAACCTTCCATTCTCGACTACCTTTCCATTCACATTGGTCACTTGCCTTGATACATTAGCATATGACCCCATGTTGTTCACCGAGCTCTTTCTTCCATTGTTATAAGGGAAGTGATTAGACATTGTACCTACAAACCTCAACACACGAGGTTAGTAAGAAAAACCTTTCATCACTCATATGTTACTCTCAACTCACCTCTACGGTTTCTTCTCAAGATTGATCGTGAACTAGCGCTGCTCAATCAATTCAAGGTCTCCTATCCTTGTGGAAGAATAGATTCTTGTGACTCTTGAAAGGCGGACGACTCAAAATCAAACGGTAGAAGCCAAGAATGTTCAATGAATATGCAAAACTAGAAAAGCTCGAACAAAGTAGCACGAAAGAAATATGGACTCTAGAACTAATAGACAACCAAGTAGAACAAGTACTAGTCGTAAATTAGCTGTAAGAATCAATTAAAAAAGATTTAGAATCAAGAAATGAGAACTAAGGAATTAGAACATGAGATTGGTTGAAGGAGAAAGTACCATACTGTTTTGAACCAAGTTGCATTGCCAAAGTTGAGTTGGGTTCGCCAAAGGATCACCTTAGCTCGCCAAACTACATCCTTAATCGCCCAAGACAGTCCTCCATCGCCAAACTACACCCTTATATCGCCAAAGTCAAGTGTGCATCGCTAAAGTGGGCCTTGTATCGCCAAACTTGACAGTCTGTTGATCTAATCAACAAACTATCGCCAAAAGTTTTGTATATCGCCGAAGTAGTTGGGCGATGCTAGTGAGTATCGCCAAAGTTACGTGATGGGGAGGGTGTATCGCCGAAGTAGGCAATGAAGGACACTTGAAGATGACAAATTTTTGTACTTTGTAGTCCCCTGTACTTTCCTTTAACCTTGTACTTGCCCCTTTTGGTAAATTTCTTTTCCAAAAACAAGTACAACTTCTTTTTCCTTTACCCTTTTGGATCAAACACACCTTTTTGAGTATTCTTCTTCAACAAGATATGAAGATCATGAAGAACAAATGAACATTCAAAAATTTACCCTCGATCAAACGAGTTCCGAATTCGATAAAATTTTAACCACGAGCTCCTTTCAACCTCCCGAACCAAGCCCAAACATTTTGAGGCCTCAATTCGTACTCAATCGCTCCCGGAAATTAAACCCACTTGCAATGTCTTCAAACCATGAAGAACACCATGAAGATGATGAACTTCCAAACTGACCTAGTGGAATTCAACTCTGATTGCCTTCAAATTTCAGATTCAAGTTCCAATTGATTAGGAGATCAATCCCCAATACAATTAGGATTCCAATTTAGCTCCAATCAAATAAACCACTTCACCTTCTTCAAGTTTTTTCAAGCTCAACAATGGTGAAAATTTTAAACTACTCCAAAGCAAACCAAATCTTAGATCTGAACTTCAAAAACGCTAGAGAATACTAATCTAACGTCAGAAACTCAAACAAAGACTCGATTCAATCTGATTTCTGAATTTTTTTGAAATTTTCTAAAAAATTTTGTGATTTTCAAAATTATGACCTAGGATTGAAATTCGTAGGAATGAATCTCTAGCCTAAGCTCTGATATCAAATGATAAGGATCTAATCCGGAGATTAGATTCAAAACGTGGAAATGAAGAACAAACTCAATACGAAATTGAAATAATGAAAAGATATGTGGAATTATCGAAATTCGATTCGATTTATGAGCAACAAAGGGATCTATACCTTCACCTCTCAATTGAACCCAATCAAACAACAATAACACCGACTCAATCAAAGATGAGAAAACCAAATTAAATCCACAAAAAGGGAAACTCGATGATTGATTAAGTGAGAAGAAGTTATTACGAGCAATTTAGAGAATACACCCTAAACACTCAATCTATGATTAACAACTACAATCTACTCTAATGCTAAGCTTTACCTAGAGAATTACACTATAAGCTTTCAAGCTCACAATTCATCAAAATCTGCTAATAAAATGACTAAGACAAGTATTTATAGACTTGCCTTTACAAGTTTAGCACTTATTTAAAAAAATAACCTAATTAAGTCAAAAAAGGCTAATAAAGCCGTCTAGCATCGCTCAAGGCTTCCTCCCATCACCTAAGCGTTGTTGTCATCACCAAAGTGAACAACACATAGCCAAACCCATGGCTTATCACCCAAGTTACTAGCTGCGTCCCCAAGATGCCTACGTCCATCGCCAAATTGTCCACGATATCGCCTAAGGTGCTTAGAGATCGCCAAACTTGATGGCAAGACCTTGAGTTTGGCGATCCATCTTGTTCCATCGCCAAAGTGTAGGGCACATTGCCAAAATGGACACTCATATCGCCAAAGTAGGTAGTAGGATCCTTCAATTGATGCATTTCAAACTCCTCCCAAGCTTCCCTTCCCATGATCATGTCTTGTGTAGCCCGGGGTATAGGTGTAGCACGAATTGAGCCCTCCGTGCTCATAGAGGTACGTGCAGCGCCTGTACTAAAGCATCGCTTAAGCAAGATAAAATGCCTAGACTGCATTGCACCGACCCTCAAGAATGAAGCGCATCTCAGGAGGGGCTTTAACGACACTAGATAGTATGATGTTAAGTTAATGTTAGGTAGGTCGACAAAATATTACTCTGTCAAAGTCTCTTAAGATGAGGTGACTGCTGAAAAGAACTACTCAAGTGAACATTTTAGGTCCTAATGACACATCTCCACTTCTTTATTCAGAGACAGCTTTAAAAAACTTTAAAAAGCTTTAGAAGTTACGAGATAGGCCCTTCAAACTAGATAATTTAGTTTCGTGGTTAACTTATAGAAAGTATGGAACAAAAGTGGTTCGGAAAACGTACAAACTCCTATTGCCCATCGAATTGCCAACTCTTCAGGCAATCAACTTGGGACGTAGTTCTGCAACACATTGATATAACGAAGTACCCTTAATCCTGTCAACCCTTATTGAGTGGATTGTTTCCAATATTTCTGACATTATATTCGACGGAAAAAATCATACAAAGTAGATAAGCTATACAGTAATATAGAGCTACTTGTACTGTTTAACTTGATTAAAAGCTATAAAGTACTCAAGACTATTTTTGTACCTCGACTGCAGCCAAGTTCGTCTGTACTTGTTGTACAATTCATGAGCAAGTTCATCTTTGAAAAATCCAATATTACTTACGACCATCAGCAACTGTCGATGTGGATCAACAATACTTCCTGGAAGAGGATCCAATGATTTTTCTTTTGGTTCAGCATGTCCGTTTTGAAAATGTAGACTCTCTCTGTCATGTTCGTTCAGAAGCTGATTGCCAATGTTGCCCAGCTGACCTAATTAGAGTGTAAAATTTTGTATTATATTCCTAAGTCTATCAGCTACTGAAACACTAAAGTATCAACTGCTTTGCATACCGGCAAAATTAAGCAAACAGTTCAAAAAGGCAACTCTAACAGATTCCTGAATTTCTTGAAGCTGCAAGAATATGTCCTCTGACTTCATAGCCTCATTCTTCAAAGACTGAATCATTCTGAAAAGAACAAAAATGCAGAAATGAGTGTGCAATAACCGACCAACTGTTCGAACATTTTGCAAAATTCACTCCCACTAATAATTTCAAGTCTGTTTCCTTAAGGTCTATATTACACTGTCCAAACAATTTAAGAAGGCAAGAGGCATTACGTCTTTGCTAACAAGAAATTATACATCTGCTAAAGATAGAGCGAAAAAAGGATCTTTAGTGTATAATCATGCATAATCTTGAATGTTATCCATTCCGGTACATAGACCAAATAATACAATGCAAGCAAAAGCTCCTAGATTCATGGAGATATACCAACATTTAAGTTATCATGTTTGCATGTCGGTCATTTGAGTTTATAACAATTATTCCAATAATTACACATCAGATTTGGCCTATGGACAAATATGCAAGCATATGTTTCATGTTTGTTTGAGTAATAGTAATGAGATTTTCCAATATCATGCTAAGAGTAGCTAGGATTTCCAGAAGAAGATGCCATTCAAAATTGTTTTGACACTTATAAAACATTCAAGGAGGAGTTGTCATAATAATTAGTGGTATCAATAAGCATAACTCGTAACAGTACGTCAGTAAGTATCACCAAACCACAGTACAATTCAAATCAAATAAAATCTCCCTTAGTATGAATTTGGACACGAGTGTGTATCAATAGCACAGAGGAAACACAAAAGTGTATTTTTAACATATATTTTTCTGCGCGAGCCTGTGTACTTGAATCTCTCTTGATAGCTTCACAAACACATACACATGGATGCACATATTCTAATTTCAAATTAATTGAAACTAAATTAAATGACTTCCAGACAAACATCAAAGGCAATTTAGCAAGGGTTTTGCATATTGAAAAGAAGCTAGCTAGGGAAAACCCTTCAGCTTACCACGGTATGTAGCAGGAGGATTAGATCACATGTACAGTTATCTTTAAATGTACGTATAGAATTTGGTGCCATCTGTAACTTACGTATTGATCTGATCCATTGCAAATGTGATAATTGAACGGAAAGCCAGAGGCAAGGAAGAAATTGTATATGGAGATCTGTTCCTTTCTAAAACAGATACTGGGACCCAGGTTTCATCTTTTGTTATCTTCTCAGTTGTAGTACGCATCCAAGAACATAGCCTCAGTATATAAATTTTTGTGACCTCAGACTGGATTGTGTGCAATGCCGTAACTGTTAATCACCGGAGAAATCACTTGGAAACATTTCACAGACAATAGCATATGTCAACTTGGAAAACTAACGTACCAGCAACTGGAGGTGCTGATTCTTTGGCTTCAAAAGTGTGGCATGCTTTAGATATCTCTTTTATGGCATCACTCATGAATGGGCAAAGAATATTTGATTGTTCAAAATCTCGAAATGTGTTCTGAACCTGCGAGTAATTTCAACATTCTATTGATATGCATTAGGAAGAACTAAGAAGCATGAATACATATTAAATTACAAAACTTATATCCGATCTCCTAGAAAAAGCTCCAAATTGATTTCAAATCCAGTGTCAGCTAAAACAGACTAATAGCATGTTTGGCCAAGCTTTCTGAGAAGCTAAAAACACTTATTTCCTCCAAAAAGTGCTTATTTTAAGTTGAGGTGTGTGCCCAAACTTTTAAGGGAAAATAAGTGCTTTGAGTAGTAGCATAAGTTGTTTTTCAGAAGCTAAACGAAGTAGCTTTTCTCAAGAAGCACTTTTGGAACTTTGGCCAAGCACAAATTACTGCTCTAATATCGGAAAAAGTATCTTTCAAATTGATTAGCCAAACACGAAATGTTACTCTCCAAAAGTACTTTTTCAAATAGCACTTCTGACAAAAAGCACTTTTCAAAATAAGCGAATTTTAGAAGATTGGTCAACCAACAACAACAACATACCCAATGTAATCTCACAAGTGGGCCTTGAGAAAGGTAGTGTGTACACAAACCTTACCCCTACCTTGGGAGGTAGAGAGGTTGTTTCCGATAGATAATCATACTATAAATACACCAAAGGTACTATACAAGGACCAGAGGTGGCTAAGGTTGGTACAACATCAGACTAGTTTCAACTTGCAATGTGTATGAATTTTTTTTTGGTCTCAACTGGCAACTAAACACTCCAACTTTGAGGATGCACATTTAGACACCTCAACTCGTCTCCATTGTGTCAGTTGAACACTCCAACTTACAAAATGATCATCTAGACACCCCCAAAGTTCATGTGCCACGTTAGCGTCGGGTGTCAACGATACATAATGGGGACGAATTGAGGTGTCCAGATGTGCATTCTCAAAGTTGGAGGGTTTGGTTGCCAGTTGAAGCCAAGTTAATGTGTCTATCTATGTATTAGCATCTGTTTGTCTCATATGATTAGGTCTACTTGAAAAGAAGGATGTCATGAAGAATATGATGGTTAAAAAATTGTACTAGATATTATTCCCCGCAGAAGGATGGAAATGGCCAGAAGAAAGCACAGTAGCATGCCTAACCAACCTATTCAATGTTATATCATGGCCAAAAAATGTCAAACGACTGAAGAAAGAGCATGTTGGTTTCAGTATATAAGAACAAAGGACATAATAAAAATTGTACATACTACTGCATTATAAGACTGATGATCCACATATTGAAATTTGGTAAAGAACTATAGGGCATAAATTTAGGGACATTATAAGGGTGATAGAGACAAGTGTGGCTTATGCCTAGTACTATAGTAGAATTTATATGTTTGCTAAGAAGAATGTATAAGAAGAGGAAGAAGGATATTTACAGAGAAAGCATACAATATGAATGAATAGTCACAATGAATAGCAAAGAAAGTTCTTCAATAATAGGTGCTTGGTATGAAAGGAATCCAGATCAAATATATAAATTCCATAAAAAGATAAATATGAATGAATAGTCACAAATTTAATAACAATGAGACAGAGGGGTTCTTGGCGTGAAAAGAATCCATACCAAAATATAAATTCCATCGAAGATTAATATGAATGGAAGATCATAAATATGAGAATAATGAGAGAGGAGATACAGAGACCATGGATGTAAACCAAGGATTTGTCTTGAAACTTTTCTTGTTTATCCTAGATGAGCTAATTAATAGTTTTTGGAATGAGGTTCTATGGTGCATGCCATTTGCAAATGATATTATTTTAATTGACGAAATTGGCAAGGAAGGCAAAAAAAAACAGTCTAGAGATTATGGGTTTTAGAATAGTAGAAGCAAGACATAATATACGGATTGCAAGTTCAACGTCCAGAACAATGAAGAAGAAGTAAGACGGAAGGGAATTACTGGAGCCCAAACGCACACGATTCAGATATCTAGACTCAATCTTCTAGGAGGATGGATATGATAGACGAGGAAGTAACATATAGAACTAAAATAGGAGATCTGAAATGGGGGTAGGTCAACTTCTATGCAGTAGGAAGATGTGCCTAAAAAGACTAAAGTAAATCCTAGAAGACAGTTCTAAGACCAGCAATATACATGGGAGTGAATGTCAGGCATCTAAGACCAAACTATCCACAAGACAAATGTTGTGAAAAAGAAAAAGTCCAGTTTTTGAGAAAGAAATAAAATCTCACAAGATTAGAAATGACCACATTAAATAGAAAGCGCAAGTAGCACATATAGAGTATTAAAAAAAAAGTCACTTGTGATGGTTTAGCCATATATAAGATAAACCTCCAAATGCACTGGTTTGTATGTGAGACTATATGATGATTACAAAAGAAGGGCAGCCTGGTGCACAAGGAACCCTGTGTCAGCAGTGTCGGGGAAAGGGGCACACCCCAAGGAGTGTGATGTAGACATCCTACCCATCGAATACGTGATCTATAGGTCACACGGAGACAACTTTACTTCACAGCTAGAATACGTGATCTATAGGTCACACAGAGAACTTTACCGTCAAAAGGGATGAAATAGAACTAAAATCACATGGATGAAAGTTTTCTCAGAAAACCTACGATCTCCCAAAATCAATGAAGATTTAACTACGAATATAACAAAATGGAAGCAGCGGATCTATAGGCATACCAACTAATTGGAACTAATGTTTAGCTATTGTTGTTGTCACATTTGTATTAGGTCTGATATTTGTCTGAAGGAATGGTTAAAAACTTGTATATCAGTACATATATAAGTGATGGATTTAGAGAACATCTAATTTTAAAGAACTCTTAATTTACATTAAATGAATATTTAGCAGTATTAGAATTAAATGGATGGATATAGAGATTCACATAAGATATATGCTACATCCCATTAAAAGATAAAAATAAAAGATCTTAAGTTGTCTATAAACTTGTGGCATAAATCTAAGGATCTTTTATTTCCGAAATCATCATGAGATTTCATATTTTGCAGGAAAGTCATTTCTAACGACCTGATTGTCTTTATCTTTTGCTGAAGTCTAAGCTAGTCCCTTTTATTTTGGATTGTGATATTCGGATTCTGTTCTGAATTAGGCAGTGTTTAAACTGGTTGTTTGGCAATAATGGTGTCGTCGTCTCAACAGAAAGTGATACAAAAGGTAAAGGATAAAGACCAATTTTAGCTGGCCTAACAATTGAAAACTAAGTCCCTCAGAAACAACAACTTACTCTATCAACAGCCAGAGAAGTGAAACAACTAGGTGCATAAACGTCTCAAAGTAAACTAACCTACTGCAACTTACTCTCCTGTCATCAAGAGGAAGCATTTACCTCGGATCCATAAGCTGATAAAGTACTCTGCAACATCCCAGCAACTTCATCAAGAGAATGACTAGAGTACTTTCCGTCTCCTACTTTTTCTTCAGTTCTCTTTGCAGAGACATTGACGCTTGAATCAGAAGACACTTGGGAAGCCTATTTACAAGAAAAGAACCATAGAATCAAAGAATTAGAAAATGGAAGCAAACAACAAGATGTGGTATTTCACAGTAATACATTCACAGAACTAGAAAATGGAAGCAAATTGGTATTTACTAGATCTATTTCCAGAAATATACCATATTGAAGTTACCAAACATTACCAAAAGAATGAAAGAGAAACTATAATTACAAGGAATAAGATAGATGACCGTCACAGATGGACACAACCAAATTTTAGTGTGGCAATGATGAGTCAGATATCAGCTATCTAATCATGGATGCTTGTTTTCATAGTGCCAAGAAACCCAGGGGTTGAGGTTCGAAAGTCTGGTATTTCAAAGTACTACTAACACAAAAAGTGCTAGGAAAGTAACGACACTGAAAAATAGATGGATAATGTTGAGAATACTGTGAAATTCGCTATCTACAGGGCTGTTTTGCATCAATAGAATACTCAGGAGATGCAAGTTAATTCTTGTATGCTAAATCAACTTCACAAACATGTGAGACCCGTACAAGAATCACTTATGATGAACTGTAGCAAAAATCAAGGAACCTTTATTTGTATCCAGACTGAGTTACCTAACGCAATTGGATTAAATTTTACAATCCCTTGGTATACTTACTGAATATAATACTGAAACCCCCTTTTTTTGGCAGCAATAAAATTTCATAGCATTATGCTTCAACTGGCACATGTTAATGACCATCATTCAGATGCTTGTCCTTTTCACCAAATCTCCAATTAAAAAAAGAAAAAAATTACAAAATCTATCTTAGAATGCCCAGAACATCTAGGCTTAGAAATTTACATCATAAGACCATTTAGACTTTTCAATCTTCAAAAATTTTGCATACTCTCTAGAATTAGCACTCATTTTTGAAGAGTGAGTTCTCCTCAAAACTTGCAAATCACCCGATCTGATTTAAGTTGGACAAGATAAAAGCAATCAACAACACGCCCAGTGTACTCCCACAAGTGGGATCTGGGGAGGGGAGAGGAGGACGTACTGACCTTACCACTACCTTTGCAGGGTAGACAGGTTGTTTTAGATAGACCCTCGGATCAAAAAAGCAAATAAGCACGAGAGAAAAGGGACAACAAAATAACAATGCACATAAAAAGTGTGGCAACCGATATTAAAACACATTGAAGAGAAAAAAGAAAGAAAAAAAGAGAAGGGAAGAAAAGGAAAGAGGAAAAAAACTACGTGATACCTAAATCATACTACTAGAAGTACGACAACGCTCAACTAACCTATTAATCTTCTACTCTAATCCTCGACCAGCACGCCTTCCTATCTAGGGTCATGTCCTCAGGCAGTTGAAGCTATGACATATCCTGTCTAATCACCTCCATAGCCAAATCTCTCACACCTCCTCACTGGCGCATCCTCACACCTCCTCTTCACATGTCCGAACCATCTCAACCTTGGACAAGATGAAAGCATAAGAAATATTTCTGTACTTAATTAATTTCAAACTTACATCAGAAAAGTTTTACATGTCCCACAAATTCAACATGAGTAAACAAAGTAGTCAGAGTAAAGTGATCCAAAATCGTCAATAGTAATGGATTCTGAAAATGCAAATTTAACGGGAAATAAAACAAGATCGAGTACATATGAAAAGTACTAATTAGCAATTTTGTTCCAAAAGTGCATCAGAGCCTCAAATTTGCTCCACAAAAACTATCTGGTTTTCACTGACTTGATGGAATGGTAGATGACAAAGGATATCTTAATCTTATCTTAGAATATATACACCAATGAATAATGTGAAAGGGGTACGAGAGTCTCATTACCTTTGCAAATTTCCCACTGAAAACAGAAACAGCAACTTTCCAGAAGGCAGGTACATGATGGATAACAACAGCAGTCAACCTACGTATATATTTTCCTCTAAAAGCATCACCTCGCTCACCGGCCATCTCTAACGGTTCCAAATCACCAGGAAGATTTGTATTTCCAAAAGATGCAGAGTAATCAATGTCTGACTGACCATTGTATATAAGATGTAACGAGAATCATTAATTAGTAGTAGAATTAATAATCAACGGTTTTCTGATTACAGACAGTCATGCTTACGGAATGGCTCAGATCTTGCTGAATTTGCCTCCACTTTGCATCATATAAAGCTCTTGCTCTCATCTCATTCTGTAAATTCTCCATCCTAGCTTCATGATCTAAAGAGCATTTCTCAAGCAAGCCTCGAATTCTGTGGTTCTGAAAAATAGCAGAATTATATGCAAAGTTTTTTCCTATTGTAGATAAGTCAGAATGAAGTGCCATCTGTAAAGTTAGATAACATTTACCACATCCAAAAGGGGAGACACTAAAGAAGGACAGAAAATGCCAATCATTCTTAATTAGGAAGAGAAGAGATTTTTTTCACGACATACCCTGCATTTTGCTATGCTATGAGAATTCAGCAATCAAAAGCCATATTTCTCAAACATGACAAGCATAGAAGTTGAGAGGAGATTGATGGAGAACAAAGCTAGAAGTACTAATGTTACAATATGATTAACTATTGATTAATCAGAGCAATGAAAATCTTGAAAAAGTATAAGATCAGTTTGTTAGTATTAAAACAGTGAAAAGATAAAAGTTTTTTAAGGACTTAGCTAGTTCTTGATCAACATTAATGACATTGTTAAACTGCTTAAATGTTTTTATTTGCATACAATAACTTAAATAACTGACCAAAAAGAATATCTTTTTAAAAGATAGTAGGTCTTTTGCCGAACTAAGTTCACAGCAAACAACAAAACTGACTTAAAATATCTTACTAGGTTTTAGACTTCATTAAATGCAAATGGTGGGTCACTGTAAGATCCTTCTATCATTCATTACTGAGAAGGGAGAACATGATTTCTTTAGTCCTCAATGTAGGTCCCCAGAGCACCATGAACATCTTTTTTTTTTTTTTTTTGCATTATTAACATCATGAGTACATACTTACACCTGAGAATCTATTGAAGAGGAAGATAATTCAAGTTAGTTGGTGTTCATGAGTAAGAGAGCACGGGTATCCAAGGGAAGATATGATCGTTATTACTTCTGGAAGTAAAAGAAAAAAGGGCAGCCCGGTGCACTAAACCTCTTGCTATGCGTGGAGTCAAGTGCTACCCTAAAAAATTTTGTACATCAACTATGGAGTACAATTTGGAATCTGTTTGGAAATTCAAATGGGTGAAGCAGGTTACCATAAAAAATGAGTTGCACAGCTTGGCTTTCAGGAGCAAAAGGAAGAGACGTAAAGCCTGGGAAGTGACCCCAGCGAACTTATATAGACCACATGGAAAAAAAAAATTGACGTTTGTAGAGATTAATAGTATTTCAATGTTTTTCTATTGTTTGGAGCACTTACGCATAGAGAACAGGCTACTCTTCGTAAAGTATCATATTTTGAATGAAAATTTCACTTTTTCTATAGCTCTTGAATATGAAATTCTCCCCCATCAGTTTACATCAATAAATTAATATGTTAACAATAAATAAGCATCCCCTCTCTAATCCACCCTAAGCATAGCTCTTATATGTAATAGAAAAAGATGATATCGGATTTAGATGCTTCACCTGTATATTTAAGTAGTGCCACACAGGATCTGATTCAGGTTCCAACTCCAACAAGAGCCTCACTATATTTTCAAGCTACAAGAAGCATTAAGAAATCACACATAAGTAAAAAGTGAAGTTTGAAATCTCAAAACTTTTAAAAATCTAATACATGAGTAAAATTGTCAGCATTTAAAAGGTTGCACGCACTGCCAAGGTATGTAAAGTCAAGCCAAATGGAGATGAAGACTGCAACCAAATCAATTTCATAAGAAAATCAATCATTTGCAAGAACAATGGTAATATCAAAGTGTCAAAGTATACCGAATCTGACTCGCCCGAACGCAAGAAAGACAACAACATACCCAGTGTGATCCCACAAGTGGAGAACACAAGCAAGCCAATAAATACAGAATTACTAGATCTTCTATCAGGTATTGGAATATGCAACAATTTTTATTGGCTTCCCTCATGTACTGAAAAGATAGGTTTATAGTCCAGTAAGTGTTTTACTCTTTCCAATACCATGTGCCCCACAGTATCAGTAAATCATCAAAAGGGTTTTACATCTAACGAACGCTCTTGGTTGATAAGAAAAATGATATTTCTATTCAATTCTGGATAGACATCAAAAACCTTTACTAGTAACTGAACTTAGGATGAAAAGGAAGCTAACATGTCAAAAGGAGCAGTAAGTGTCACATACTCCATCATGGTTGCAATCAACATCATCCAGCATTATTCCTTTGCATTAATTCCTAAATAATCTCTCTTCTTGTATAGTTCTTTGAGTAGATATATCCTATCAAGGACGCTCATAAATGGATTCACATCCAATGTAAAAAACAACATAGTTATAGGCTCGGAATTGACATTTGATAGATGATATTGGTCCACGAAATGTGCAGTAGCAAATCAGATAGCAGGTGCTAGATAATCAAAGACAAGTTTCCATCCTTCCTTGAGGCATTGGAAAGGAAGTGCTAAGAAAACTTTAGCATGATCATTAACTCTCCTAGATCCTGGTGTGTGATGATAAACGAACTGAGTTTACTGGATTTGTTGCATCTAAACTTTATAAGCTTAAGCAACCTTTCCGCGAGGAGTCATCTCCAAGAAGCTTTTGGTGGATTTACAGGAACTACTTTCCTCTTCCTTCTTCCTCCTTTTGTCTTCCTTCACGGCAAGAATTCATACATCCTTTTTTGTCATCAGAAGATTTAAAACTTTATATGGAAACGTAACGAGGTGCTTTGGGAACTAAAGGACAGAATATTGAGGAAAAGCAAATGAGAAGGACCTCCACATATCACTAGGGGAGTCTATCTCCAGTTCTGGTGCCACTTCTCAAGCTCATAACCCTCACAACCTCAATCAAATTTTTTTTCGTTTCTATTTTCCACATAAAATAAAAAATTCCTGGTGCTGTCAGAGTGCAAATCTTAATACTGGTTTAGCTTTTTTCTTCATAAGGCCGCTCAGAATGAATTGATAAACATATAATGGAACTGAGGATATTATATACACATATATTCAATAGGAGATGGGGATTTTGCTTCCCCTTTTTTGGGGGAAAGAAAATGTTCCTTTGGTAGCAAGATATAGAAACTTTAAGGGAAAGCTATTGAATTTAACATAGCCAATTAACCGTTCTAAGTTACCAACAAGTTTATACAAAGGCAAAGACCAACTGATTCTCTGCAGAACAGAAACAAATTCCCTAAAATAACCAGAAATTAGATAAACTAGCAAGAACATATTTGAGGCATTTTGATCCACCCGTAAATTACAGCAGAAGCAAAAAAAGAAAAGAATTATCTACACTAGGAGTAGCAGAAAGACAGCAATTGCTATAAGCCAAGTGAACTGGAGATATACAAGTTCGAGCTCTTTGATAAAGTATAATCCACTTCACATAATACCATCCCAATCGAGCACTAGTAATAAGGTGGGATGCAAGAAGCAAATATATGGAAAGGAACCTAGAGAACTTATTTGACAGAAGTATTCTTTCTCTCGCAAGGGTATGATATATCATACCATTGGTACCACAAAACCACTCCGGTGCAAAATTCATGGGTCAGCACAAGGGACATAATCCAGTGGTGGATCTACAACCGTATCTCAACCATCTTTATGTTTCATATTACAAGTTCAGCAGAGCGATTTGTACCCCTCGAGATAAGTGTTACTCTCAGATGAATAAGAAACAAAGTTATGGAACAGAATGGTCAAAACTGATCACTGGCTATCAAAAAAGATTTGGATGTGTTATAGAAAGGGAGGGGGAGAAAAAACAATTGTAAGGACTACCGAGTATTTGTAAATACATACTGAAAACCCAGGGCTAAATTTTAATATTTTAAACTCGGAAACACGATGGACCTGAGATCTTCAGTCTTTCAACATTACAGATTATACTGCAATACCCATACAGAACCTTACAGAGACTTTTAGAGAACCAACATTCCACCGTGATGCCATCCTACACTTTCCATATATTTTACCTCTCAAAAAGATAAACTCAAGTCGGTAAAATAACTGAAGGCTGACTTACATTTGTCAGGTCAATATTAGGATCTTCCATAGACTTGTAAAGCATGCCTTTAAATTCTTGCATAACTTTTTCTACCTCCCCAACGACACGCTTCAAAATTCCTACCTGAAGAGAACACGTAAAACTAATTGTGACTAAAACAAAAGCAAAACATTTGAATTATGATGACAAAAATAACAAAAGAGGAAGAATCTATATGCAAAGAAGTAGAAAACCTAACAAAGAAACTTAAGTAATAATGAGGCCTTAAAGCATTTCTATTAAATAAGCATGGATTCACTAAACAAGGCAATTCATGTACATTGAGGTGAACACTGAACCCAAATGGGTTAAGCAAAGAAAAGACGTTAATTAGTAGCATAGAACATCCACATTTGCAAAAATGTATGTCGTAGGAAGGGCCTAGCTGAAATTTACATAGAAACTCTAAAATAATTTTTGCAGTTAAGATTTTTCTACCCAAATTACTAGAGTTGAACATTGCCAACAGCCATGTACTAGCCTGGAGTATGCTATGTTATTATAGGTATCTTGGATTAATTGATTACTAAGACTGGGAAACATAGGGCATCACCGACAGAGAAACGTGTACATGTCTAGATGCAATGAACTTCAGCATATTCTTGTGTAAGTGTACTTGTTTGCAGGCTTTAGATCAATTTCAACAGTTTCAAATGAAAAGCAAAATTCATTACTGACAAGTGTAAAAGTCACAGAATAATTAAGTCTCTCATACATGAGAAGGCAGCACAATTGAATTTGCTTTCCTGTATTCCCTTACTGCCAGGTCATATTCACCCTTACTAATGCTTTCACGAATGGTACTGGGCAAGTTAAACAATGTTCGGAATCTCTGAAGCATTCCTTGAACAGATCGTATCTTCTCAGCTTGAGCCTACACAGAAATGTTTCTATTTGTTACATACTAACAATAAAAGAAGAGGCGAAAAATCCACACTTACAATAATCAATATCACTAAATGGGTTGAACTAAAAAATACAGTATCACATCCTACCAACCTGTCTTTCAAATAGTGACTCAAAAGCACGGGTAGCATTTGAATTGACTCCTTGCATACAATCATATAAGTGTTTAGTTCCAGAACCTTCAGGGTCTTCCTCAATGCGTCTCAACTTTGATTCAATATCTATAGCAAAAACATCAAAGCCAGAATCAGATCTTCCAATGATAATCAAAGTAATATGAAAACTTCATCCCAAACAAGAAGTGAAGCTAACCATCAATCGTCGTTTTGCAAGATACAAAGCAATCAAAATTCTCTTTGACCAATTGTTTTTTCTGTTGCATACGTCCTTTAAGATCAGTCTTCAAAGAAACAGAACCTGCTTCTAAGTCTGCTGAACTAGTATCTTGGTGGATTCGGGATAGAAACAACTTTGGGTCAAACTTCTCAGAAAAATAATTCAACCTATCTGCAAAATTGATGCAATATCTTGTAAACAAATTCAGTTGATTAGAATCAAACATAACTCGCCTGAGAAACTATAGAAGGAAATCGTAGTAGAAAGTGAAAATAGGAAACAATTAGTTAATCAAAAAGATCCTGTAAAATCCTCGGGCTTTAAACAAAAAGAGAGAAACGACGCGCATGCTTTACAGAAATTACAAAGTTCACAATAACATGTGTGAATTTTGTATTTATAACATCAAACTGCAATTAAAACTACTAATTTCAGCATCCAAAATGCAATAGTGCCTATGTTAACACAACAACTCAAATTTAAACATCATTAAGATGTAACTCTAACTAGGCCACTAAGAGATAACCCCAGACCTTAGTTTCCAATAGTCGACCGTTCTCTATTTAATTGCAATAGTAAATGTACTACTGGACATAGAAAAGAAGTGTAGAATCAGCAGTAGCAGCAGAAGAAGGCTTGCAAAAAAGAAGAAGGACGAGGCATTGCCTGAAGAAGAAAAGGAGGACCAAAGAAGTAAATCAAAAGTGAAGCAACCTCCTCTCTTTCTCTTCTTTTTGCCCCCTCATTTGAAGTAAGATCCTAAAGGTATGGTAGCTTCTCGCTTAGACCACTTGGCACTTTGCTATCTGAAGCACATTGCTTTGCTCATGAAGCGATAACCCCTGGCTTCACATTACTCTGTCTCTTTAAATGACAAGGCCATGGCATTAAACAGTGCCGAATATCCCTGAAGTCAAACAACAGGACAAACCGTTGTTTGGTTTGTTGATTATTGTTTGCCTAGAACTTGTACATTACAAATCTTATAATTTCGGTAATGTTCAAATTCTAGGCATAATTACATCTCATGATCACAACCATCAAACTAAACAAATCAAATGCATTCAGATTGTGTACTACTTTAAAATAATTTAGACCAATCTTCAATTTCACAAGTCTGTTCAATAGATTTAAAAATTGCTTTTTGCTAAATCAATTACAGAATATTTCTTTTTGTTTTTGAGAATGATAACTTTACTTTTACAGAAATCTTTCATCACAAGGGATCTCTAATTGTTGTGTTTCAACCACCAATCCAAGTAATCAATACAAAACTCATCTCAAGGTAAGGGTATAAGACGGTGAATCACATGACTGCAACATCTTAACAGTCCAGAACTATCTCCATTAAGACACTCCTTCCTACATAGGATCAATAGAAGAAACTCTTTTGTGTTTCCTATATGGAGGCAGGTGCTATTTTCCTTCTCTTCTCTTTTCCTTTTATGGTGGGGGGGGGGGGGGGGGGGGGAGGGGGGGGACATCTAACAAATAGCTTAGGCAGTTTTGTTCTTAAATATATCCAGTCAAAGCACAGTTCTAGTGCACATCCTGCGTTTCTGTCCACCACCAAAGATATTCTCAAGAGATGTACGCATCACCAAGGGATTTCCACCAACAAAACTGAGGAAATAGTATAATCAGGGAATTATCCCGCTGTACTACTAACCAGTTGTTAGGCTTGTCTAGTAAGCTAATGCCTATTTCGTAACCATACAAAATAAACTACAGCAGCGTCCCCATGCTTTTTCCTCAACCACAAAATGATCTTTCCAAGTAGGATAGTAGAACATCATTCACAAGGGATCCACCACATAAGGAATGAAATGTCTCTGTCTTAAATCTGCTTAGTAGCCTAAACATTCTCATGCCTTATCATGTGAACTTGAGATCCTGCTAAATGTCTAGCTACAAGAACTACAGAGGGAGCACAGCTACAGGCGTAAAGGATAATGCAATGAAACGAGTTCACTCAACTGTACTAAGAGTAAGTGCCCACACTTGAATCCAGAAGCATCCAATAGCTGCAGGCACATAAAGTGCTACATCAGCCACCGTACGCAGTGTATTATGAAAAAAATTGTCATCTTGCAGATTCATCTCAAGATTTTCATTGCATAGCACATCCAATTCGGGATGTTAATTGAAAGAGGCTGATGAGAATGTATTTTCTGAGGGAATTGTAATGAATAAGGAGAGGAAAGGAAGGCCTAATACAATAAAGTAATTTGGTGACAGAATTAAGTACCTCGAGTTTTGGGGTCTAAATCGCCTACAGATGGAGAACTTGATGATTGCTCACTGATCATCCTTAATGTTCTATTGTCAACTATCCTGTCAGTACAAAGCAGCCTCTACATTAGCACAAGACATTACCAGTGAACGGTTTGAAATGCATAAGCAAAACAAGATGATAATAAGTACCCCAATCTTAGAGGATCTATGCATTCCATGCCACGAGGGAAAGACTGCAAAGTCTGAAGTGCCTTCTTTGACAATGCCATCTTCTCCTCCTCAGCCTTAATTTGAGTGGCTGGAATTGCTCTAGTCTCCCTCATCTCCCGAACATGACGTCTTAGCTGAAAAAATTTTGATCTTTAAGTTCAGCATTCATTCGAAAATGATTTAAACACTACTGGCCAAACAATCTTGCACACATTCTGATTTACAATGATAAAGAAGACTATTTATCTACTTCCACATGGAGTGTAACTATTTAAAATATTTTCCTCCAAACCAAACAGACAAGAGACAAAACAATAATGAAATTACCAATCAAAAAGGTCAAAGAACAGTACAGAAAACCACAAGAATTACCCCCGTAATTAGAAAGAAAAAAATAAAAAATTAAGCTATTCACAGCTTTTGCGGCTTTGACAAAACATCATTGCCATGAAATCAAAATTACAGCATATTCTTATAAAGCTGCTACTACTACTACAACAACACACCCAATGTGATCCCACAAGTCGGCGAGAGTGCGGCATACACAGACCTTACTCCTACCTTGTGTGAGGTGCTCATAAAGCTACTACATACAAATATATTACTAACAACTCCACAAAGGATATAGGCCCCACTATTTTGGGGTGGGATCATGTATATGTATGAAATAGTAAAATGTAATTATACACATTGTCACATACTCACCTAAGGGTAGGGCCTAGTGGTCCGTGAAGTAGGTGAGAACCATAAGGTCTCAAGGTCAAATCCATACAAAAATACTAGATGATTTTTTCCAATGTGTCCTAGCCTTGATGGACAGAATTGCTTGGTAGTGGACACAGTTACCTAGTAGTTGTTTCTGGTGGAAGGTGGAAGGTGGAAGGTGGCATGTATTCTATGGAATTAGTCGAAGTGAACAAAAGCCAGCCCGAACACCTCCAAAAAAATATATATGTATATATATATTCGCTATAATAATAAAGGCTTTTAGCGCCAACAAATATGCACTTTAACAAAGAGTGCTAAAGTTTTTACCGGCATTAGTTAGTTCCCATTGTATCCGATGTCGCTATAGGCTGTAGGGGTATTTACAAAGAGTGCTAAAATGTAATTGTCACTAATAATTGCCTCTTTAAACATAATTTAGCGGCAATTAAGTTATTGCCATTAACTAATTGCCGCTAAATATCTTTTCTGGTGGAGTGATTGTCAGATACTGAGAAGCCACTCACTCTAATAAATCCCAGATATGACTTATATATTAGGTAAAGTGATAAGAAAATGTAGATACCTCATCTTCATCAACGCGTTTCCAACAATCAGGTTCACCACCTTGCCAATGTTCATCATCATCCTTCCCAGCTCTCATTGCAGCCCTTCTTTTTGACGCAGCACCTTTACGATGATCCTTCTTAGACGATACTGGTACCTCATCTCCCGATGAAATGCTGAGAATATCTAAGTCTGAATCATCTTCATCCTCCTCCACTCCTTTCCTCTGCTGCTTCTGCTGTTGCTGCACTTTTCTGTTCGCAGTTGCACCAGTACTTCCTGCTGCTTTCGGTATCGGCCTTGGCGGTGGCTCTGATGATGGTTTTTTGCCTGTTGCTTGCTCTTGTAATGCCATTTGTAAGAGCTCGTCTTCATCACTGTCACTTGACATTTTTTGTGTGAGTTTGAATTGGGTGATGGTAATTGTTGATTGTTGTGTTTGATGTTGATAGGGAAATTGTAGAGGGAAACTGGATGAGATGCCATGTTGGAAAGCGCGATTTTTTCGTCGATCCTGTTTTAGAGGAAACGAAAGACCTTTTCTATATTTGAATGAACGCGAAAAAGGAAAAAAAAAAAAAATCCCCTATCCCATTCCATTCCATTTCACGTGCTAAAGTGGGTCACATAAAATGCCACGGAGGAAACATTTTTTTTTTTTAGCATAATACTATATTTTTTGTCCTTCCGATATTGATTAATTTTAATTTTGATTCTTATGATATTTCATTAAATTGAGTCAGAAAAACTTTGATGGCTCAAGGTTCATATTAGGGAAAGGAGAGTAAGGAGAAGCAATTATCCAATTCACTCCAACAAATAGACATGGTAATGTAGTCAAAGCAACTTCATCACTTTCGTATATCCATTGAGCAGCAACCCTTTTGGGGATTCCTTAGGGACGGATTCACTTTGTGTAGATTGACTGAACAGAAAATCTTTCACTAGCAGGGGTCGTATTTTTTTTGTAGGATTTTTTATTATTCATGTCGGCATTCTCACTTCTGATATCTCCATGTCCTTTGGCTAAAAACCTTCTGCGATTGACAGAATGTTCCACTTAGTTTTCGCCTTCAATTGATAAAAATAAATTTTTTTGATCCCTCTATTTATTTAAGAACTAGGAAGTGTAATATATTTGGGTTATTTTTTAAAATTATATTATCGCCAAATATAGAGCAATAACACAAGCTTAACATAATAAATAGGTAATCAAAAGATAGAATGGCTAATAATTATAATAGATTAATGAATGAAATAAGCAAAGGGATCAAAAGTGTATATTTCAATTAATTGAAGAATAAATGTTTGAAAAAAATAATTACATCTTTGCATTAAAGTAGATAGAAAATGCTAAAACAGGGAAATGGGAAGGAGAATACTGCAGATTAGAAATAAGAGTTTGTATATTCTTGTTCCCACTCTTTCTTAGGATATTAGTTGGGTAATAAGTTGGACATAACATGTATTTTATTAGCCTACCATGAAGTGTGATATTACATGATTCAAAATCTACCACCCTGGAGAAGGTTCAACCATTTTTGTATCTTAAAGAACTCTTGAACACAATTTCTTGCACCACAGAATAATTATGTGCACTACTTTTATTTTGCTCTTTTTATTGAAATTGAGCACAAAGTTTCCTTAGGACGTGTCCCAAATTAAGGTGTGGTCTACTGGTAAATTAAGCTGGAATTTATACAGGAGATCACGGTTCAAATCCAGTAGAGGTGAAAAAAAAATAGTACATAATTTATAAAAAAAGAAGAAAGAAAGTGAATTCTCAAACATAGCATTTGAACCAGAGCAACTAGAAATCTTTGTTTTCCAGTCTACTTTTCTTGAGAATTTCAGTATGTTCTTTTAATCTTCATTTGAAAATAAATAAATAAATAAATGCAAACAGAACACAATTATCTGCAGATTGCTCATTTATATGCACGTATTATTATTTGACAGTAGCTAACAAGCTAATGTGCAACATACATCTGTTAATAATTGATGATTTGACTTATAAAAACCAGCAACTTGCTCTATTTCAACAAATTAGTAATGAGCATCAGCAAGAATTGTAAAGTGAGAAAAATGAATGTAAATGTGCATTCCTTAGTTTTTCTTTTCATCAGCATAAAGCCTTTTGATCTCCTCCACATCATCATAACTACCAAGAAATATCGGCGCCCTTTCATGTATCTTCATAGGAACTAAGTCCAATGCCTGCATAACACAGTAAATCAGTGTGTTCATATAGCAGCCAACGCCAACTTGTTTGGGACTGAGACGTAATCTTGATTCATAAAAGTAGACATGCATGAGAATATCAGCTCCACTACACCTTTCATTCTTCTAGGAGAACTCTTAGGCAAGGACTAAAAGTGGAACCAAAACAAACATGCAATTTCTACTTTATTAGAGTGTAACTAAATATTCAGATATCTTACCCGCTCCTTTCCGGTAAATGCTTGGCCTCCTGCTTGTTCCATCAGAAATGACATGGGAAATACTTCGTAGAGAACCCTGTTTCGTACAATTTCATTTGTAACCTTTCAGAAAATTATTAATGAGAAGTACCTTCGTGACTCAGAGGATGTTCATAACTTACCTTAGCTTCCCGTTGGGGCTTTTCTTATCAGCTGGGTACAAAAATATACCTCCATAGAGTAACGTACGATGAACATCAGCTACCATGCTGCAAGTTAACAGTCCATATCATGCAAAATGAGGTGGTAATTATCATTTACATCAGACAACATCTTTAACATACATCTAACAACACATGATTAGTTCATTTACACAGATTCGTGTAATAGAAACAAAAGTTGTTGAGTTTACCCATTCAGAACAACTGCAAAATAATATCAAACAATTGAAATTACAAAATACCAACATCAAACCAATTGTCAATTTTCAAACACAAGACCTATTCATGTGTCACTTAAAATATAAGGAGCCATTTTGATTAAACCCAACCCATCCATCCAATCAAACCAAACAAGTCAAGAGCTTGATTACAAGCGTTTGACATACATTCAACCCTGTCTGCCATTTCATATGAACCTTTTAACTTCTGAAATTTTGAACTTGAGTTGACTTACAAGAGGGGCAGGATGGTCATGGAATGATTGTTATAATGCTATTCATGTTAGCAATAGATGACAATTCGCCAGAAGTTTTTCATCTCTATTTCTAAGTACATCTTAGAAAGTTAATTCAGTGTTTGAACAGTGAATCTGAAGATTCAATTCTTTACAACAACAACATACCCAGTGAAATCCCATAAGTGGGGCCTGAGGAGAGTAGAGTTTACGCAGACCTTACCACTACCTCGTGTAGGTAGAGAGGCTGTTTCTGAAAGACCCTCGGCTCGAGTGCAACAAACCAAGTAAAAGAAGAACAAAACAGTGAAGAAAGCATAGCAATTAATAAGGAAAGCAGTACAGAGGCTACGAGAAAGGACAGTAACAACATCGAAATAATGTGATGATCGAAACACAATAAACAACATATGATGATAGATATCAAAAGCAAGAACTACAAGAAGAAGACTAGTACCACGACAAACACCAACAAGCCTAAACCTTCGAAAAGCAAGATAACACTCCACTACCTACTAACCTTCTACCCTATTGCGCGACCTCCACACCTTACTATCTAAAGTCATGTCCTTGG
This sequence comes from Capsicum rhomboideum, assembly GCA_031232105.1. Taxonomy (NCBI): domain Eukaryota; kingdom Viridiplantae; phylum Streptophyta; class Magnoliopsida; order Solanales; family Solanaceae; genus Capsicum; species Capsicum rhomboideum. The sequence goes on from CP124714.1 coordinate 20,192,819, forward strand.
TAATATGAAGCTGTGCCATGTCCTGTCTAATCACCTCTCCTCAATAATTTTTCGGCATACCTCTGCCTCTCCTCGTACCCCCCTATATCCAACCTCTTGCACCTCCTCACTAAGACGTCTTCGCATCTCCTCTTCACATGCCCAAACCATCTCAGTCTTGCTTCCCCCATCTGGCCCGCCACGGAAGCCACTCCCACCTTGTCCCGGATATCCTCATTCCTTATCTTATCACTCCTAGTACACCCCTCGAATATCTGAAGATGCAATTCTTAAATGGAAGGAAATGAAATCACAACAGATGGGAAACTAAGCAGTTTAAGCACTTAAAATCTCACTGTTCATAGCTCAAGTACCTTCCAATATATCTTAAGGATTTGGGTGAAGAACCATCCTGGGGGAACTTGCAGCTCTCCACATATCTAAAATTTGAAGAAAAGTAAGACATAAAAGAAATTGGGAAATGTATATTACTAAACTCATTAAACATACTTGGATGTTGGACCATCCCAGTTCTTGGCATTTCCTTCATTCACTGAATAAATCTTCCCTTTCCTGGGAATCTGCATGTGGGAAGCAATGTAATGATCTTGCTAAATAGAATGATGCAGCAATCCAAATACTATAAAACAAATAAATAGACTATCATAAATGAATGTTGACAGGCTGAAAATAATATTTAGAAAAGCCAGACAAGCTACGGAATGAGTGAAGTGGAAAATAAGAGATCAAGAGCTCAAAATATCGAATAGCAGAAGGGTAGATGATTTTAAGTTTAAGCAGAGGCTACTTCAAAGTCAGAAAAGAACATAGGATGTTATTATGCTAAAACAATTTCATATGGCATGCTGTCTAGCATTCTCAGAGAGCATATTTTATATATTAAATTATTATAATTATAAATTTAAGTTGTTTGGTTTACCAACAAATTATCACAGATTCTATTATGGGAAGTGGGAACTGTAATACAGGCCATAACAATCCCTAGATTATTTGCAATTCTTTTACATCTGTGTGTCAATTACATTAAGATTTGAATATACAGATTTTAATCTAGAAGAGGAGTCATGGCGTAACTGGTAAAGTTACTATCATATGACCAGGAGGTCATGGATTCAAGTCATGGAAACAGCCTCTTGCAAAAATGCAGGGTAAGCCTGCGTACAATAGACCCTTGTGGTCCGACTTTTCCCGGACCCCGCACATAGCGGGAGTTTTAGTGCACTGGACTTCCCTTCTAGAGTTTAATCTAATTTTGCTTCCATTCACATCCTTGGTCTATTTACCTTATTTATGCAATTTTAACACTTAATTTCACTATAATGTAATTAAAATTCACTCCCATACTATTAATAAGAATTATATAAAAATATATAATTACCAATATTCAATAGGTAGGAAACAATATTAAGAGAAGATTTAATATGGCATACTAAAATATGAGATAAATGAGTAAATAACTATTGCAGGCATCTCCTAACCATAAAAATTATATTTTAAACAGGTGCCTTTTTACAACTTTAAAATTATTACTAGTAGATAGTAGATACATTATCAGAAATTTGAGGGAGATAACAAGGGATGATTAATTAATCAAGTAATCACATCAAGAACAATCTACACATCTTTATAGTATCTTAAATTATCTAAAGATTAAAATTTTTGTTTCCATCCAAACTCCACCTTCGGACTATTTCCAACTTTTAAGTTATAACTTCTAAGAAAACCTTGAGTACTCATGACATGATCCAGCAAAGAATGATCAAACACAGTCAGTAGCTAGGGAGACAGGTGTGAACTTTAAATAGAAGTAAATAGCTAAGGAACAATGTTACCTTGATATCTGGATGAGTTAAGATGAACTCGCCTAAAGAGGGGTCAAGTGTAAAACCATTAACACCTTTTCCAGTGCTCAAGACAAGCTGCAAACAACCGAGCCCGAAAAAGATATTGTCACTGTACTTGCAATTCACACTTGGAAACAGTTTCCAATAAGAAACATATAATAATTTGTATAGTTTTGGAATCTATTTTGTGGAATCCAACAACACTCTCAGGCCTTGCCAATTAAAGGCAATATCCGATTATCCATACCGTACAGGAACTTCCATACATGCAGTATCCAGCAGCTAACATATTCTTTCCAGGTTGCAAGACATCATCTAGTGTTGGTTCATGAGCGTCTTTCATCATGTAAATCCCAAAGATCTAGATAATACAGATTCATTATGTCATTGTGTCATCACGTAAGAGGTAAAAGTTATAGTAGTTGAAAGCCTGTTAATGAAAAATTAATAGCTCAAAGTGGAATGATACCGTTCCGATAGAAACACCACAATCAATGTTGGAAGATCCATCCAGAGGATCAAAAACTACACAGTACCTGTTTTAAATATTGTATGAAATGCAATCATATTGATGATAACCCAAATGAAAACACCTTCGTACTTAAAAATTGTGAAAACTATGAAACAAACTTTGAATAGCTACAATACGTACTTTCCACGCTTAGCTGGCTCTACAAAAGTAGCTTCTTCGTCTTCTTCAGACACGAGAATGCACTGTATAATTTGAGATCTTAAAATCACGACCACTAGGTATTTAAGCAAAATACATTAAAACATGAGTCGGTCTTACTGTTCGGCCACTGCTGACCAAAGCCTTGATGAAAACTTCATTTGAGAGTACATCCAATTTCTTTTGGTCTTCACCCTTCAATTAGAAATTATAACATTCTGATAAGAAACAAATAATTAAATGCTTCAAAAACTTCGAGTGCGGCATTTCTAACAACTTGCCTGCACATTAGTCTCACCAGCAAGCCCAAGGAGTTTGGCCAGACCTGCCTGAGAAGATATGTCCACATGTACATAAATCAATAATGGAAGGAAGAATAAAACAAAATAATGTAAAATTAGTTTCAAGTGCATGCTGAAAGAGTCACTGCAGTGAAGCTTCCTATGCCTCATTAACATAATAAAGAAGGATAGGTTTGAGAGAAGCTCTCGGGCCTATCCATCAAGAACTGCTGTCAATTCGAGTAAAGAAGAGATAAAGAAGAATTTACATTCCTCCATTCAACTAAGTACAATAAGGAACACAATTTATCAAGGAAAAGCTCAACCTCTTGCGCGTGAACTTGTAAAATTCCAAGCTTTATTTTCACACAAATTAAGGGTTATTTTGTTTTATCTTGACCCCGAAACTCAAATACAATGATAAGTAAACTTGTAACCAAATAGCACATCCATACCAATTACCAGAGATTTAAAAAAAAAAAAATAGAAAAGATTTCTTGATAGCAAGATTATATATTTCCACGCATAGCCTAAGCAGAGCAATCCTTTTGTAAAGCAAATTTGCAACCCATCATACACAAGGTTATTTTCTTGTAATGGTTGTCCAGCCAACTTTCACGCATCTAGACTATTCCACGGGTACCTACTAACTCCCACCGGCACAGAGGCATCATACACAAGATTATAATTACACTCAAACCCAAATAGTAATTAGAAACAGACAAGTTCATATACTCCCCCCATCCCAAATGAATTGCCTTACTCTCCTATTTGATCTGTTCTAAAAAAAGAATACACCAACAAGAACAACATACCCAGTGTAATCCAAAACGAATGTCTCTTTTTATATTTAGTAACTTTTCCAATCACAACATTCTACATAACAAGTTTAAGACCACAAGATTTACACAACTATACACATCTTTAATTTAAGACCACAAAATTCAAAAGTCCCCCTTTATTTCTTAATCTCCGTGCCCAATCAAACTAAGGGGGTGTTTGGCCATGAAAATTCGTGAGTATTTGAAAGATAAGTACTTTTTGTTTTCAAAATGAACAATCATATTTGAAAATTGGAGTTAGTGTTTGGCCATGAATACCAATTGGAGCTGCTTTCAAACTTTTGTGAGTAATCAGAAGCAAACAGAGCTATTTGATGTTTTTTCAAATACCTCAAAAAGTGAAAACAGTTGAATTTCAAAATTTTCAGGAATTTTATGGCCGAAAGTGTAAAAAATTTCATGGCCAAACGCCCCTAAGACACTTAAATTGGGACAGCGTGAGTATATATACATAGAGATGATTAGATAAGGAAAATGAGCATGACTCAATTTTCTAGCTAAAACAATGCAATTAAGCAAGATTCGTATAAAGTTATCCCAGGACAAATAACGGTGTAAATCTTATCCAGAGTTATCTCATCCAGCTTTGGATTAAGTTATCTCATCTCCCAGGTGGGATAAATTAGTCCAGAAATTATAATAGCATTATAATCGCAGGACTATAATCCCACGATAATTTAGTCCGTGTACCAAATGATCCATAAGAGTCAACGATCTCTACTCGATGAACGCTATATAAATAAAACAGACCTTGTTAACAGCGGTACAAACGAATTTGCAGCCAAGAACAATGTGACTGAGCAAGATAGTGAAGTCGCCGCGTGATTCTGGGTATTTACTTTGCTCATTCAACACGAACCTTGTTATTGTCATCAAATCTGTCCGATGTGCATCCGCTGCGTGATCCATCGCGCTACCTCTTCCTCTCAACTCTCCAACAACAAAGCAGTATACTGGAATAGTACAATTGTAAGTATGTATTCGTCCGTTTAGAAAAGAATGAACTAATTTGACTTAACATAAAATTTAAGAAAATAAAGAAGAATTTTGAATCATGTGATCATAAATTAAAGTTATGTTAAATGTGTCAAAATATTTTTTAATTTTATAATCTTAAATATATCATGTGAAAAAATAAAATTAAAATATTATTAAAAAAAGAAAAATTATTTTTTTTAAATAGACTAAAAAAAAAATACATCATTCTTTTTTAATTGGATGTCACGCAATTCGATGTTGACACAAGTAATCACGCAATAAATAATCTGGGAAAATGAATGGGATTGGTACTTGGGGGATATCTGATGTAAATTGAAGTTTCATATGACACGTGGAGAGAGAAGGGGGAGCTATGGTTGCCAGTGGTTGGCAGAAGATAATGTAATTTTTTGTTCTTTTGCTTATTCTGTTCCATTGTGATACTACTAGTATAATTGTTTTGCTCTCATCTTTTCAAATGTATTTGATGGAAAGAATATTTCCGTAGAGTATCAATGTGTGATTGGTTAATGCATACAAGGAAGTGCTTCTTTCAATATTGAATACAGAGTAACAAATAGTATTTGGCAAATAATGTTACAATTAAGTATTTTTGAATATCAAATTACCAAAAAGAATACTAATATTAAAATTCATCTTTATTTTATCTAGACATATAAATAATCTAAATTATTTTTATTGGAGAGGGTAAATTTATTTACAGTCAATTGCGAGTTAAAGCTTATAGATATGGATGTCAAACGGGTAGGCAGGTTGAAATTGAAGAGGTTAAAATGAGCTGAACTAAAACTCAGGTCGAATCATGACCCATCAAAATTTACATTGGGCTAAACTATGTTAAAAATCGAGTTAGGTCATGACTACCCAATTTGACCAGTTTAATCTAAACAATATTTTCACACTAATGCAATTCTTAAAGTGTAAAGAGATTAATCACCAAAAAAGAAGCCAAATAGTAAGAGATCGAAGAATTGACTAAGGACTTGATAATAGGATCTAGGACAAGAGACCCAACCCAAGCCTTGTCCCAAACCCTGATCCTAAATCAAAACTCAAGACCCGACCTTGACCACAACCATAACATGAGCCTAACCTCAACCCCATATTGGGACTCAAGACTTGACCTGACCCCCGAGCCCAGACCCCCGACCCCCTACCCAAGATCCAAACTTGAGTTGGAACCTAACCTTAATCCGAGACTCGATACCTAGGATCCGAGACAAGAGACTCGACTCGAAATTCGAGATCTGACATCCAATCCGAGCCCTATTGTAATGACCCTCCAAGTCATTTTCTTGATTTCCGTGCGTTCTGACATTTCGAGCCTTCCCACAGCGGTTACATGTCATTTATGACTTGCCGGAACTGTCGGTTCGGTTATCGGACAGTCCGTTTGGATTTTAGGCTCATTTCCCTGTTTTGAAGCTTTCGCTGTTAAGAAATTGGTCTCGGACCAAAACTCCTAGTAGATGATCACAGATGGAAATTCTGATAGTTCCATCAGCTCCGAAACGTTGATTTTAGGCTAGAGGGACCCTTGGTTCAGGTCCCAAGGCTTTCGGACTCATTTTGGACTGTTGGTTGGAAATTGGTTAAAACGAAACTATAGGTGTGGGCCCCACATTTAATCTAAACGACCTCAAATGAAAATTCCGATGATTCCATTGGATCCGGAACGTATTTTATGATCAATTCGCACTATTGGTTCATGTTCATAGGGCTCCGAATGAGTTCCGAGGGTCAAAAACAAGTTTTGGAAGTTGCTGGTGCTGGTGTGGCCGCTTTAGAGGCCGTTGACCATTTGACCGACCGCTAAAGCGACCATTTGACCGCTTTAGCGGTACTTTTTCCCTCTGATCAGGCCGCTTTAGCGGTCAAAGTGCCGCTTTAGCGGCCATCGCTGATTATAAGACCCAAACCGAACCCATTTCGTATTTTTGACATTCCGGGAGCTAGGAAGCTCCGTTTTAGGCGATTCTCAAAGCGTTGGACTCGTATGATCATTGTCTATGTGATGGTACCTTCACTTATCCCATTTTCCAAGAATATACATTTTGTTATTCCTAATTTCCGATTAAAGTTTCGATCCAAAAACCCTTTTCCCCATTGTTGAGAGCATTTGGAGTGAGAAAGAGTGGGGATTCACCCATTGAAGCTAAGGTAAGTTATCTCATCACTCCTTGGTCATTATCCATAAATTTATCTGTTGATTTCCGTCCCATTTCATTGTTAATTCTTAGAAATTAGGTCTTTGAAATCCATAACTTTGGGGACTGATTTGAGCCTCCATTTACGCTCCATTTGTGCTCAAATTTTGAGCACATATTCCTTATAGTTTGAGGTACCTCGTGACGGATTCACTTTTGGGATTCCGTTAGTGGGCCCCACGGGCCCATTATTGACCCGATTTTGGGCCCGAAGTTTTATATTACAAAATGGGTATCGTTTTACTCGTAATGACTTGTAGATGACTATTTTGATAGTATGACGTAGATTCGGGATCGTGGAGCAAGGTTGAGCGACTTGTGGACACTTTAAGAATTGCAGTTCGGCACCGAGGTAGGCTTCGGTCTACTTTTCTCTATGAGATTGTGTATAATATGGAATGCATGCTAGGTAAAGAATATAGGATACGATCATGGCTAGAATAGTATGACTTAGCCTATGTTATGGAATTTGGGGTAGAAGATGTGACCCGAACCCTAGCATAAATATTTGTTATGTCCATAGAGCCTTATTGCCCTTGAATATAAGCATGTTAACCATAGTGGAAGATTAAGGATCCTTTGGTATGAGTTTTTCCATTTGACTTAGCGATTCGGGAGGTTTTTCCCTGATTAGATACTTGTGGTGGCTTTATGCCTTGATTATTGTAGTTGCCCCGGGTCATGAGACCCTGCTAGATTGGTTACATGCTATTGGGCCCGAGACCGTGGTTATGAGGCTAGTTGGACTTTGGTGAGTATTCTTCCCTTAGAAGGGAAAGACTATCAGTTATAGACGCTTAGGCGCTTATGGTTATGTTGATTGGATACTGGTGATGGAATACATATTATCTGGTGCATTCATGCTTATTTAGCGGTACGATTCTAACCAAAACCTTGATTTTTCTACTGTTTTCTAAAAAGGGGATTTATTCCCACTTTTCACTTTTAAAAGGGGTTATTTTATAAAGGGAATCGTACCATCTTATTTTATTGGAAAACGAGCTTTGGAACTGAAAATAATGTTTTAGAACTTCGACCGAGGATGATTCCGGTCTATTATTTATCCACTCACTTTATGACTATTTAATCCGATCGAGGGATATTCCGACCCTTTGTACATGATTTAGTCTCGAGTATGATCTCGGGCAATGGATTTACGGATTTATATCCTTTTTGACACGGTTCGAGTCCGTGCATTGCATTATGATATTAAGTCCGGTTCGAGTCCGACATTATGATATTTATATACCGGTTCGAGTCCGGAAGCTATGATATATATATATACCGGTTCGAGTCTGGAATTATGATATTTAAAGACCGGTTCGAGTTCGGCACTTTCCATTCGGTTTATATTGCATTCATCCATTCACATGCATTGCCTATCACCAGTATAGTTGTTTGGCGCCTGTATCTATCAGTCGTATGGGAGGCTGTATAGGTACGGGTTAAGGTTGCTGTTTGCTGAGTGTTTTCCGTGAACCTTCCGGGCTTATGGGGGCCCGGATAGGTACTTGTTTGCCCGGACTAGCCGGTTACTTTATTATGGTGTATTATGGTTAGTTCGTGGCAGGTTGGTTGTGGACTGGTACCTGAGGTGAGAGGTACGTTCCTGATCCCTTTATCCTTTCAGTAAATTATATTATGGTTAGTTTATCCCAGGATTTATCACCCTTTTTGGGGTATAGGCTTGATGACGCTAATGTTGGCTCCTTTTCTGGGCAATGGACCTTGAGATGTTACGTTGAATCCCGCAGGTAGTTACCTTTGAGTTAGACCTATATATATACTTATATGTATGGTATCACCGTATATCCCTCTCTTTCCTTATCTATTTACGCAGTATATGTATCCTCTGGCCTTGTACTACTATAATATATCTTTCTTTTATTCTTCATTTGAATATTGGCCAGTGATATACGGTATTGCACTTTAGTTCCCATAGCCCCAGAATATTGTTATGCCTAGCTTCGTGTGGTTACTTTCATGCCTTCATGTTATTTATGCTTGCGTTATTTCTGGAGCTCAGTCGGTCGTTGCCTATTGAGTACCCCGTGTTTGGTACTCATACTACACTTCTGTAGCCTGCAGGTTATAACGTGAGTTATCGCTGTTGATGTGTGTATATCGTGCAGAGAAGCTATGGATCGGAGATTTGGGTTGAGCTCCCCACGTTTTGGAGTATCCCTACTCTCCCTCTTATTGTTAGATTGTTCTCTATGTTGTGTCAGAGACGGTTGTATACATATATATTTCATGTATTTCACTTGTACTCCTGATGTATTAGAAGCTCTTGTATTGACTCCACCAGGTTTTGGGATTATTATTATATTTATTTCCGCTGCTTCCCTTTATTTCTTTGGTAGTCCGTTACTAGCTGTTCCGGACTATAGGTTGGCTTACCTACTGATGAGTTATAGTAGGTGCCATCATGACCTGAGAAATCGGGTCGTGACATGTCTCGAACCCTGAATCAAAACTTGAGATCTAAACCCTAAAGTGTTTCATTTTAGTAAACTTAAGGGACTTATACTTTCCCAATCTTAATTTATGTAGCACCTTTAGGATTTTGAAATTCGAACAAGTCTATTTTTACTATAATTTACTTATAATATATTCTTAAAAATATCTTAAATTCTGTATTGTGACTTATAGTATTTTTACGTGGTTTTCAAATATATAATTTTTATTTAAAAAAGTTGAAAATTTGGTGCCCAAAAATTCTCGAAAAACGAAAAATATCACATAAATTACACAGAAGAAATAGTATAGTATATATAATGAATCATTTTAAGATTACACACAAACATAAAGGAGCCAGTTTGGTTGTGAGACGGATAAATTAGGATATCCCAATTGAATAAAACAATATCACAACATATCTCGAAATTATTATGTTGACTTCTCCTTAATCCTTTTCTCTCTGCTTGAAAAACTGAGAGGCAAAGGGGTCAAAAAAAGAAATTGATCATTAGAATTAACACAAAATAGGCATTTGCATTTGCACTGAATTGAAGTTTCCTTTCCCTGAAAAATAATTGAAGAATTTGCTCCAGTCCCTTTCACTCCCCATTACAGGTTCTCTCTCTTTAGCTTATTCATCTTTATATATATGTTTCCTAACTTACTTTTCTTTCTTGAAAATGATTTCCGCTTTTCACATTTTCCTAAACTGAAAAATTGTATTGAATTACTCTTTTCTCATTCAGAATTAGAAATGTATTGAATTTTTTTTCTTCATTGGCCAAATATAACTCCATTAGAAGGCTGATAATAGGAAAAAGATCCATTCTTGGTGGATATTTCGATCTAAAACAACTTAAAGGGAACAAATTGACTCATAGGCTTTCAAGGGCAGTAGTACCAAGTGTACTTGTTAAATGGGCGGGTTGAGATTTATTTGAGCGAGTCAAAATGAGTTGAGTTAATAAATGGGTGAGTCGTTATTGACCCGTCCAAAAGTTAATTGGGTTGAAATGAGCTAAAATGCGGGTCATAACCCAACCCATCCAACTCTTACTAAGTTCAAATTTTTTTATATATTCTTTTCGTAATTTTTAGTACCTTGTAACATTATTATTTTTCTTTATTAAAGTTGTTGTCATGTGACCTGGAGGTCACGTGTTCATGCCGTGGAAACAACCTCTTGCAAAAATACAAGGTAAGGCTACGTACAATGAACCCTTGTGGTTCGACCATTCTCCGGACCCTGTACATAGCGGGAGCTTTAGTGCATTGGGCTACCCTTTTATGACTATATATAATACTCCCTCCGTTTCAAAAAGAATGATCTAGCTTGACTTGACACGGAGTTTAAGAAAATAAAGAAGACTTTTGAATCATGTGGTCATAAATTAAAGTTGTGTCAAATGTACCAAAATGTCCTTTAATCTTATGGTCTTAAACATGCCACGTGGAAAGTTGGAATTAAAGTATTGCCAAAAAAGGAATGGGTCATTCTTTTTGAAACAGACTAAAAAGGAAAGTAGGTCATTCTTTTTAAAACGGAGGGAGTATATGAAATAAAATAAAACAAAATGCTTTCAAGGGAAGTACTCCCTCCGTCCACTTTTACTTGTCCATTCTACTAAAAATAAATTGTTATTCTATTTATTATCCTTTAAGAGGTGTGTAAGTCAGGACAAGTATAAATGGACGGAGGAGTACTACCGAGTTTTCTTGGTTTAATATCTTAGTGGTTACTAGCAAATGACAACTGGGATTTATGTGATAGGACTACTAAATGGGAACTTTAATATTTTAGTTTGTAAGCTTTTCTGTTTGATGTTGATACTCAAAGACAATGTTCTCTAAGGTCAATGAAGAAAAAACCAGATTTTGCTTTGTCAGCTCCCTTAATTTTTGAGCCTTTGGGAAAACGGATGCTTCTTTTTGCTGTAAACTAAATGATGAAATTGATTACCTTATCCAAAAACAGAAGGAAAAAGGAAATCCAAGATCTTGAATAGGCGCTATATTGAATAATCAGATTAAGAATATTATTGCGTGATGTTCTAAACAGGTTTATGTCATCAAAATTCTTCCAGAAGAAGGAATTTTGGTTTATAACGTATTCTTGTTGAGAGTCTCCCTTGAGAATGATGAGCACCATTATTGGGCAATTGGCTAACAAAAATATTTATGCCTTTGTTGATCAGGAAGAATCTTTTTAGTGTGTGCGTGCAAGAACCGGTATATGCAGTAAACGAGCATGATTATTGATGATGAGCCATGAATAAAGACTTAATTATATGAGACTTGAGGAATTTAGATTTCCTGATAATTATTTCTCAGAGTTGAATCCAAGGATTATCCAAATGGTTAAGATTTACCTCATTGAGAGTTGAAGGTTCAATCGGGATTGAGTTCCTGGTCCGTTACCCTAATTTAGCTACTGTTGCAATAGAAGAAATTACTAGAAAGGAAGGTCAAAAGCCTTGCTTTTCTTGATCCTTGCCTCAGCCTGGGTCATGGAAAGATTTATAGATTTAATTCGAACTCCATATGTTTCACCTTATTCCTGAATTGATGGTTACGAAGATGGATAAGTGATCAGCGGGGCTGGCTGGTGCATAAATTACTCTCACTGACATTGTAGAAAAGAGTATCAATTTTGAAATGGAGTCGTTTTAGAAAAGAATTCCGCCTTCCAGAGGAATTAAGCTTTTTATTGATCAAGCCTCTTGGCGTAAATATGTACTGTTCTGCTGAAATCTCTCCAAGAAGCGCTACTTAGGTCCTTTGCTCAATTTGTTTTTCATACTCATCCTTTTGTTTATAAGAGTTTGTGAGACTTAAAAAGCTTAGTTTTTCTATAGTTCCCAAGAAAGAGATGTGTTCGAGTTTGCTTATTGCATCTTACATCACCTGCTTATTATATCCACTCACTGCCATAGTTCACCTACTTCTTAGTAAGACGTATCTTTGTCTTTACTTTGAGAAAATGTAGCGTATAGCATTTGGGATAAATTTGTGACCTGAGAAACTGCTCCGGCCACCAAAATAGAAGTGCAGCTCTGATATTGTGAGCTTGTCATTTTATTGTCTAACAGTCTTGACCTCTAGAACTTCTATTAGTGATATGCTTTACCATTGTCATGTTAATTGCAATAAACAGGGAGTCCGAATTTTGTGGGTTCGGTATATTTCACTTTACACGAATTATTGATTGTTCTGTGATTTTCAGGTAAATGAGGCGTAGTCTTGAGGTTTGGAAGATGGGCACTGTCAATTACCTGGAGGCGCTGAAGCTGCAAGAGAAACTGGCATCTGATAGAAAAGCTCTTAAAATTACTGATACCCTGTTATCTCTACAACATCCACCGACATATACAGTTGGCAAAAGGGAAACAGTTCATAATCTACTCATTCCTGATTCAGAGCTCAAAGCCATTGGGGCAGAACTTCACTATACACAAAGAGGAGGTGACATTACTTTTCATGGTCCTCACCAAGCAATCTTATATCCCATTGTTTCATTGAGAGATATTGGTTTGGGGGCTAGAAAGTATGTTGAGAAGCTTGAGCTAACCATGATTGAATTGGCATCTATGTATGGTGTGAAAGCACAGTTTGGACAAAGATGCGAAACTGGGGTTTGGGTTGACGACAGAAAGATTGGTGCAATTGGAGTTAGAATTTCATCTGGGATCACATCTCATGGATTGGCATTCAACATGGATCCTGATTTAAACTACTTTAAGCATATTGTGCCTTGTGGGATTGCAGATAAAGATGTTACATCTTTGAAGAAAGAGGCAGATGTAGAGCTTCCTTCTGAAGAAGTGATACAAGAGCAATTGATCGCTTGTTTTGTAAGAATATTTGGGTACAGCAATGTCATTTTGAAAGATAAGTCAGTGTTATAATTTGTTAAGCAATATTGTTGTCACACACTGATACATTTATGTGACTAATTTTTTTTTTGTATAAGTAGTACTATTGTTTTAATATCTGTTGTCTTTTCTTGAGCCGAGGGTCTATCGAAAACAGCCTCTCTACCTCTGAGGTAGGGTTAAGGTCTGCATACACGCTACCCTCCCCAGACCCCACTTTGTGGGGTTACTCTGGGTATGTTGTTGTTGTTGCATGAATAAGCCATAATTACAAATTCAAGCATGTTACATTTGCTGAGTGTCAAGTTTGAAATAAGGGTACATTTAAGGCTATGTTGTTGCTGTGCTGTGGATTTTTCATTTGTAGGATTCACTGTTTATCTTTCTTCGGCCCTTGTTGACATTGAAAGTGAAAGCATTTCAATTCTTTGACTACAAAAGGTATGCGACTATCCACTATTGGCAGGAAGAAAATATTATCATATGAAAGACACAATTTACTGATTAAATTGAAAGTATAACCTGTTGATCAGATACTGGGGTTACTGCACTCAGATTTGTTTGAGGCGTATATTTATTTTGATATTTGTTCAAAATATATAGTTTTTAAGTGGAAAACATTGTATTAAGGGAAGCTTCGACAATTAAAGACATTGGTGCAAATTTCTTATGCTGTCCTTCAAATTTTTCGTATCCTTATTTGTTACTTCAAAATTGTTCCTGATTCTTTTAATCTGCTGTCTTTGAAGAAGAAGTGAAATGTCTTAGTTGTGTCATGACTCATGAGTCTTCATGTGACCATTTTAACTAGCTCATCTCATCTGTACAGTTGGGCTATGTTCACTGAGCTAATTACTTGTTATGAAGGCAGTACAATGGTTCCTTTAAATAGTCTAGTGAGGCAAACATTTGCTGTATTTGGAATAAAGGAAAAAAGAAGTGTGTTGGTAGTAAGCAGAGTTAATATGCTTGTCTTTTCCTTTGTGTCCATGCCCTGGCCTTGGTAAAGTAGGAGGGAAATATCTATGGAACCCAAGAATATTATTAGGACATTCATTTGATGAGTTTGCATTTGGAAGGGCTGCTGATCCACTAACATCTGCCCTATGTCTCTGACCAAAAAAAGTATTGTGATTTAGCTTTCCCTTTCCACTAAAAAGATTGTCTCAATTTTCTTCTCTTAAATAGTTCCTAAATACACTTCAACGTAAAAGGTCTTGGCTCCAGCAATGCCTGACATCCCTGACCAATTCCATTTCGGGATAGGTAATGTTAGCTTAACTTAGTTTATGTTTAGAACATAGCATGTTATTTAAATTGAAATGTCATATGCAACTTTAGCATAGACGTTTGATCACCTTGTTGCTTGAATTAGGATTTTGGAGATTTTGTCTTATAAACACCACACGTTCTAGTTTAGATACTCCCTTGTCACTCATTTTCTTTAACCAATTGTGGTACATTGAAAACTTCCCTTGGCCATATCAGATCTCCTAAGTTTGAATAAAATCATCTGTTTTCTTCAACCTCAGCATCGTAGGACTAATTCCTGTGTAGCTTAGTTCCATTTCGCATACTAATTGTTGGGCTAGGGACACAACATGTTAGATTATGTCATAAACAGAATGGAAATTAAGGGAGAATTATGTTTAATTTGAAATTGGTTTATGTCAACTTTTTATGACCAAAAAATCTGCTGTTCAGCTTCGAACTCAGTGGACAATGGGTCTGCATTTCTACCTTTGTTTCTAAACCATTTACAGGAACAAGTCTGCCTGTTAGAGCCAATCAGAAACAAAAGCTAGATGTTTTTAATTGTGTTTTGTGAACTCATTCAGGTAGGAAGTCTGGAAACAGTTTGTAACTTTGTTGCTTTTTCTCTTGGGCCTCATCAACAGGTCGTTGGATAAAATGTTTTCTTCTTTGTGTTGTGAAAAATACCTGATAATGAGTTATAGCAGCATATGGCACAAAAGTTCTTGCTTTGTGCATTTGAACAATGAGATGACTAGTTGCTGTATGGAGCCATATTTGACATTTTTATCTTATTGCAACTAAATCTCCTTTAGTCTTACAAAGTTGGACTAACTTGTCAGCAATACCAATGTGCATTTTGCATAATGTTTGCTTTCTCTTCTTAATACCTTTAAACATACCAAGTGACTACGAAGAGAAACTAAATAGGGAAAGTGGAAGGTCTATCTATTTCAAGCAAAATTAACCCCTTTCTCCCGGATTCTCTCTATCCCTCACCCAAGCCCTTCACCAATCAGTGGACACTGGCCTTCCAGCACAAGGTAAAGAGATTAGGTAACTATAGTGTTTCTAAGTTCTTTAATTTTCTACTCTTTGCATGTGTTCCATTGCAATTTATTTCTTGTTCTTCAATGTATCTATTGATGAATGTGCATAATTGTCTATGTACCAGGAGAGTAAGTGGATGTTTTTTATTAGAGACCTCTGTTTATGTGGAACATTAGGAGCCTGATGTTCTTGTTTCTTTTGTCCTGTGGAAGCAAAGATGGGCGTTGATCCAGTGGTACCAAGTTTGTTGAGGACGTGACATGCAAAAGGTAGCAACTTGCAACAACGGTTGTCCTGGCGCATCAGTTTGTCTCTCCTGGTGGGAAAGGTTACTCCTTTTTGACTCCTTACTGCATGAAAGAACAGTTTGAAGTTGTCTATTTGGAGAAAATCACCTGGATATGGCACTCTGGGTGACATAGTGTTTAATAGCTGAAATGCATGATTTAAGTTTTTTTATTAGATTGATCACTCATGTTAAATACTGCTCATTAAGTATTTTCATTGCTATATTGTCTTCACTGTTCCTTCTCCTTTATACTTGGAATTGCTACACTTGAGCCGAGGGTCTCTAGGAAACAACCTCTCTACCTCCACGAGGTAGGGTCTGCGTACACACTACCCTCCCCAGACCTCACTTGTGGGATTTCACTGGGTATGTTGTTGTTATTGGTAGTGGTGGTGGTGGTGTTTGTATTTTCAGAAGCACCGGAATAATACCATACTTGTGGGCATTGAACAATGTAAAGTTCATCAAGGTATAGAAATGCTGGCACCTATTCTCAAGGATTTGAAGATCAGAAAGTATTTAGCTTTGTTATATTTGGATTGGAGGACTTCTACTTTGAGCAACTTTAATCATACTGCAACTGACAACATTGGCTTCTGGAGGCACCAAATAAGCTGGGAGCTAGTAGTGTTATAAAGATCAATCCAGATGCATGCAATTCTCAGATTTTCAGCCATCTTGCTACTTTAGTTTTGCCATGGCAGCGTTCTTCTAGTCTAAATTAAGTTTTTCAACAGTATTCTGTTAGAAATGTTTGGTCAATTGTGTCATCACATCAGCTATTTAGTAGTGTTAGTAAAGCCTTTTCTGTTACCTGTTTCTCCTTCACTGTACAGCTAACTGTTAATATGGGGATTGCTTTACAGCATTTGGACATAGCCAATAACAACTTTTTCTTTTGCAATTTCAACATACTATGCAACAATTTGGCATTAGGCTATAGCAACACTTAAAGATCAGAAACAAGAAAAGCAAACAAATAAAAATTAAAGAATTAATCAAACTAGTAGATGTTTCAACAAATAGTACTTTCTGTCATTGCACATGAAGTATTGTAGCTATTAAATACTTTGTCATACTTCTTATAATATTTTGCCATAATTTCTTCACATCCGTTATTATTATTATTGTTATTATTATTTTTTTTTAAAAAAAAATCTATTTTGATATGTTTTTTCTTGAGTCTGAGGGTTTATTAGAAACAGTTTCTCTACCTCTCAAGGTAGGGATAAAGTCTACCTACACTCTGTTTTTCCTAAACCCTTAAGACTAGGTATATTGTTGTATTTTTCCACATGAATAGCATCAAATTTAATTATACATGAAACAAGAGAGTTAAGATGAGCTTTGATTTGCATTTCCAAAGCTTTTACTACATTTCAAGCAAAAACAAAAAAACCCACTGGCTACTACATCAACCTTCACAATGAACACAACAACACTAACCCAAAAAACAAAACAACAACAAAATTAAGCTCTTTCACCCCTAATCCTCCTAGCCAACTGAATATCCTTAGGCATAATTGTAACTCTTTTCGCATGAATAGCACACAAATTAGTATCCTCAAACAAACCCACCAAGTACGACTCCGCCGCCTCCTGTAATGCAGCCACAACACTACTCTGGAATCTCAAATCCGTCTTGAAATCCTTTGCTATTTCTCCTACAAGTCTTTGAAATGGCAGCTTTCGGATCAAAAGCTCGGTGCTCTTCTGGTACTTACGGATTTCACGAAAAGCAACTGTTCCAGGAAGGAAACGATAAAGCTTCTTCACCCCTTCAGTAGCCGGTGCTCATTTCCTTGCAGCTTTTGTTGCTGATTGCTTCCGTGGCGCCTTTCGTCCCTTCCTTCCGTGGAATTTCGGGCTGTTTGCTTTGTTCTTGCCATGGGTGCAGATGTTCTTGAGAGAGAAAGCTAAGATTTATGTGTAAAAATTGAAGAGAGAGAATTTGTTATCTTAGTGATGATTGTGGCAAAGAGGAATAGAGGATAAATATATATACACAGAGAGAGAGTTTGGTGGAATGTGGAGGGAGAAATTGAGAGATTTTGGAGGATGAAAATTTGAAAATTTAGTGGAAAATTGTGGGGGTGCGAATGTGAACCGTTGTTTGTGATTGGATGGCGATAGTATGGTTTCGGATAGATGAAACGGATTGCGATCCATGTGCTTTTGCTCTGCGCTATAATTGCATCTTAAATGCATTTTCTTTTTATTCCTCTATTTTTTTAGTCTTTCCCGTGTTCGGTATTCACTTTAGAGCTTGACTAATTTGAATTCTTGTCGGAAAGTGTAGTAATTTGAGAGATCTTGAAGATCAAGAACTCTAGACGTAGACAGAAAAATAAAGAAGACAGAGAATTGAAGGAGTAGATCTAATTGAAGGACTAGATCTTGTATCTTTACTTTTTTGGTGTAAACAGTTATGTATAGAAGATACTGATCAAATTATAGATCTAATAGGAAATCTGTAATTTTTGGAGGTGGCCAGCATACCCTTAATGCTGAAGAATACAACCTTACCAGTTTCAAAAAAAAAAAAAAAGAAGACAGAATTGAAGGAGTAGAGAGGAGAATGTGAAAATTATTATTCAGAATAGTTGTAAGTGATTACATTTAGAGGTTATATAGTGCCTCCTCTGTTATCTAACTAATTAGGGGATTAACGTATTAACAAACTCTAGGATAGATCTACACAGCTAACTAACTAACTTAACTAATAAGCTGAAATAAGGTAAAAGACAGTTCTGCCCATGCAGTCAATAATCATCCATTTTAACTATCTTTTACATTCCCCATCAAGCTAGGAAGTGAGGAGATGTTGTAAACTCCTAGCTTGGAAGTCAGATAATGATGTTGAAGCTTGCTCAATCCTTTGGTCAGTGAGTCATCTGGTTGATCTTTTGTTGAGATGTACTTGGTGCCTTGGTGGTCACAATCCCTTGAACTAGTTTTTCCCTTATGATTTGGCAATCCACTTCAATATGCTTGGTTCTTTCATGACAAACAGGGTTTGCAGCAATTTGCATTGCTGCCTTGATTTCCACCCCTAGTTCTTTCATAAGTCCAAGTAACCATACTATTTCAGTGAGAGTTGTTGCCATGCTTCTATATCCGACTTCTGCTGAATTTCTAGATACTGTGTTTTGTTTCTTTGATTTCCAAGTGACAAGTGAGTCTCCAATCTTCACACAATTACCAGTTACAGACTTTCTAGAATGGGACAAGAATCCCAATCTGAGTCACAATATGCTGTGATAGTGTTCTTAGGATTGCTTGACAGCAGAACGCCTAATCCAGGTTGGTTTTTGATGTACCTGACTATCCTTGTAGCTGCTTCCCTATGTGACTTTTTCGGCTGCTGTAGAAATTGACTCAAGACTTGGTACTCCATAAGATATATCAGGTCTGGTCATTGTTAAATATACTAATTTTCCAATCAATCTCTGATAGGTTTGGTGATCAGTTAATGGATCATGGCTGGTCTTCTTTGTATCTGTTTTAGTGTTGATGAAATCATTTTGCTTGGTTGTCAACTTGGTGTTTGTATCAATAGGAGTAACAGCAGATTTGGTTGCACTAAGTTCTGCTTCAGAGATAAGTTCTAGACTGTATTTTTCTTTGATGCATCAGGATCCCTTGCTTTGATCAAGTAAATTCTTTCCCTAGGAAATACATCAGTTCCCCTGATCCTTCATCTTGAAGGTTTGTTTTAGATTCTCTTTGGTTTCTTAAATTATTTTCAGACTGTCTCCTGTGATAAGTATGTCATCCACATAGATCAACACTATTGTGATGCTGTTGTTGTTCTTTTTCTTTGTTTTACTCGAATGGAATATGGGTCTTACTCAGTTGTTGATGATGCTTATTCTAATAAGGGACTTGGCTTTACAGAATTTTCCAAACATCCAATTATCTAATGATACTTATCCTATCTTGTATGGAATTTAGGTCTTATATGCTGTTCATGATGGTTAGACTAATATGCAATTTGGGTCTTACATTGTTGTAAATGATGCTTGTACTAGTATGCAAATTGGGTTGTAGATTGTTGTAAATTATGCTTATGCTAGTTTGGAAATTGGATCTTACCTTACAGTTCATGATGCTTATACTAGTATGGGATTCGGGTCTTACATTGTTACTTATGATGCAATGTTTTTGATGATGCTTTATGCTAGTATATGTTTCGATGCTCATACTAGTATGGAATTTGGGTTATACTAATGTAGGATTTGGTTCTTGCATTATTGTTCATGATGCTTAGATAAGTATGAGCTGAGGATCTTTCGAAAATAGCCTCTCTACCTCCACGAGGTAGGGGTAAGGTCTAGTCACAGACCCACCTATGGTATACACTGGGTTTGTTGTTGCTTAGATAAGAATGGAGTTTGGATTTGCAGTTTGCTTTCATGATGCTTATACTAGTACTGGATGGAATTTGAGGCTTTCATTGTACCGCTGATGATTATACAGTATGTAATTTTGGTTTACATTGTTTTGTCTGTCTTGTTTTTGATAAACCCAGAATCCAGATCTATAAATAGGTATATATGTGACAACTATGGGAGTCAAGGGAACAAGGGACTATACGGAACAAACCCGTTAGAGAAAGCATCTATAGATCAATGGATAAAGGTAGAAGGAAAAAAGCTTCAATCCACGAAGTTCAGTTCTTCTATTCCAGCTGGCTTTTGCACCGCCAATGAAGCTTAAACAAGACGAGAACTTGATTAGACAGAATGAAGAGAAGCTCAAAAAGTACTTAATGTGTATGAAAAGAGGCTCGGAGAGAGTCAGGACTTGGCTGGAGATGAATTCACATTGGACGATCTCTCTCACCTTCCAAAGATCCAATATTTGGTGAATGGGACAGACGGGGCAGAGCTCTTCACTTCAAGAGAGAACGTGGGGAGGTGGTGGGGTGAGATATCCAACCGAGAATCATGGAAGAAGGTAGTTGAAATGCAGAACTCGTCTCCTCCCTCCTAGGACTTGGTTAAATCGTTTGTTTTGGTAGATTGTATTAATGTGTCGTTTCTAATGTTGTGACTTCTATGTTCTCCAGTTAGACTATCTACACCCACATCTGTGGTTTGAATAAAGTTTACTAGTTTAGACTACCTACGGTGCAAGGATGTGTATTTTCTCAGATTTATATGTTGTTCCCTACATCTTCAGACTTATCAGGTAAACATAGGCTCCAATATCTTTGAATCCTGCTTGCTTTGTTTTTTGTGGATACAAAGCTATGAGTGTGGACTAGTTTACATCAACTATCACATACACACTGGTGCCAAAAAATTCTATTATTTTTTGCTACGATTTGTAGAAGTCTAGAAGTTTATGATGTGGTCACCAGTCTGAAGTTCGATAAACAAGAACATCTTATAAACATGAGAACTAATATAGGAAAACCAATAGAAAACACTATTCTTTTAGAATCAGTTTTGGACTATCTTACATAAGCTATATCGATGTTTTGATCCACAGAAAAACCTGCAGTTTGGAGCTACATAATAGTGCAAAGTTTATGTGTTGATATCATGCTAAATGAATTATATATGCTGCTCCTTTATTCTGCCAGTCAGTCACCTTTAGTACTAGCAAGATATGGTCCTTATTCTTTCTTTAACTCCAATTCCTTCTGGAACCTTTCATGTATATATACACTAAAAATCAATATCAAACTCTCTCTCAATACAATAACAACACCATACCCAGTATAATCCCACAAGTGGAGTTTGGGGTGGTAGAGTGAAAGTAGAGAGGTTGTTTCTGATAGACCCTCAGCTCAATCCAAGTATTATCAATGCATCCTTTCTTCGTTAGAATCAGAAGTAACTGTGATCCATGAATCAACCCAATGAAAGCGCTCATCGTTCCTCGACGAATGATACCTTGCAAGAAAGCGTGGCCCAGTTGCTAATTTGGCATTGGTTCGCGAGCTGCGTGATAAGGATGAGATGGGCAGAGCACGACTTGAGGTTGGGCTCAACACGCTGCAGGTAAAGCATAAGACTGATACAGTCGAGTTTGATAGGATTGGGTAGCTCTAAAGAACCGAGTGGACACGTCTCAAATCTCATGAAGGGTGTCCATCCGGGTCTTTAGGGCCACTCAATTCCTGTCCAACTCGGCTGCTTATCTATCAGTGTTACGCCTCAGTCGCAACGTGTGTAGCCTGGACTCAAGTCACGCTTTTCCCATCTCATCGTTATCACACAACTCGCGTATAAATGCCAAATTAGCCTCTAGTTGGGCCACCATTTCTTGCAAGGTATCATTCGTCGAGTAAAGATGAACTTATTCATCCTTCTCTAAAGAAACCTTCCCTTGTAACTCCTTTTGCTCCTGTTTAATCTCTATTGAGTCATTGGGCCAGGATGTTTCTTGTAGACTGCAACATCTCATTATTAGCTTGGAGCCTTGCATTCTTTGATCGGAGCTCACTTGACTCGGCCTAGAGCATACCCTCTTTGGATTTCATATGCTGGACATCAACAGAATCGGCCATAAGATTATGCATTTGGTTGGTGAATTTAGGTTTTGATATTTCACCTAGTTGGGTTCAATCTTTTTCTTTTGATCATTGGGTTGATTCATGGATCACCCTTACTTCTGATTCTGGTCCTGTGGATGGTAGAGTACTCCATTGAGAACTTAAAATCCCATTTGACACCAGATGACTAGAGTCAAATTTGCCATCAGTTGTCCCTTCTGCTTGGAAACACATTGATCCTAAATACACAAGAAAATTCAGAATAGCCAATACGAGCAACCTTTGAATAATGTAAAAGAAGCACAAAGCATACCACAGCAGGGGTGAGGGTCATACCTTAAAGAGGTGTGATGCATGCAACTTATCCTAAAGTAAATATCATGGTTAGAGCCATAATTTATAGCCTATAGGTCACAGAAACACAACTTTATCGTTGCTCTCGGCTTCATCCATTGAATGATGTAGTAACATTATGCTTAAAAAAGATTTCTATTAAATCTAGACACTCACAAGTATTACTAGAATGTAAGTTTGATCGTTACAAGGACAACATAGACCAATATAACATAGGGTATGTTTGGTAATTTTTCCATGTTTGAGTGGTCATAATTTGATTCTTCTAACTCGACCCAACAAATCTAATTTTTAATACCCACCCACCCACCCACCTCCACCCCCGGGCACTTTCCCATCCTAGAAAAACATTGATCGATTGAGAGAAAACTGCATTTCAGGTGTTCTTTTAGCTGCATTGCAGCAAATTTACACTGCAGTTTCAAGTGTTTTTTGGCTGCATTTCTACACAAAATGCAAATTGGTCACTTTACAAGTGCTTTTTGGCTGCCATTCAACAGTTAATGCAGCTATAATCTAGATCATTTTTCAGCACCATTTTAGATCATTTTCAGGACAAATTAAGCACCATTTCAACATAATTTCAGCACTAATTAGGCACTATTTCAATAGCATTTTAGCCTAATAATAACACATAATTGTTATCGCGTGTTGAAATAAATAGAAAAAAATCTAGCCTAGTAGTAAAACGTCAAAATCCTTAAACTAGTAGAAATTATAAAGTGTAATTTAGTCAAATAACATTTTCATTTGCTATTACCAAATGATTTTTAATTTAATAGATGAGTAATATTAAGACACATCTATTAAAAATAAAATATCTGAAAGTCATGATTTATGACATGTGAACAAAAAATAGCTACTCTAGTTACTCATCGATGAGAATAAAGAAATAGGAGACTCTGGAAAAGTTGAAAATTGAATATGTCTAGCGTAGTAATAACGCACAAATGTTATCGCATATTGGAATAAATAGAAAAAAATCAAGTTCAGTAGTAAAAAATCAAAATCCTTGAACTGTATACTTAAAATTAATACACGTCAGGATATTGAACACAATAATCTTATAGAGAAATGTTATAGAAAATATACCTGATGCACAAGAAATTATCGCAGAGGAGAGTCGAATCTTTAGTTACAAAATTGGTTTTGTACCGCCTTGATCTATCTTCACGTTATCACAGCTGCCGACAATGGAATTGTATAGAAAATATGTGGTAACCCTAATGGGTGGAGAGAAAACCAATTTATATTGGTTAAAACTTAATCTGGTACGTCAATCAAATAACCGGTGTACGAACGAGATCTAATCTTTATTAAATATAAGTTATGGGCTTCAAATTAATTGGGCCACAATTAAAATAATAAGTTTTAGTTTTCCCACTTGGCCTAATGACCACATAACATTAATATTTAATGAGGCATAAAATAAATTTCTTCTATAATGTCTACCACAATTAAAATAATAAGTCTTACATTTTCTCGCTTGGCCCAATAACCACATAACATTAATATTTAATGAGGCATAAAATAAATTTCTTCTATAATACCCATCGTACATATCATAATATGACAAATAGCTAATGCGAGCTATGATGGCTATACATAATTTTGGTGCTAGATACTCCCTTTATATACGATGGCATTAAAAACTTATCATAACAGGTTCATAAGTTATAAAACATTTAACATTATGGTCTGCAATAATGTCTCATTGAGACTTATTCTGCAATATCTTACAACAATAACTAATCCATGGTGATATATGGTGATATATGTGATCTTGTTCGCGCTGTTTTGGTGATATATGTGATCTTGAATAACTAGTCCATAGTGTGGATTTGTGAGTGCCTTGCTTCTTCGAGTTGCTAGCGATGTGTTACCCCTTTTGCTGTTGGTTTATGATTTTTATTTATGATTTTTACGATTCTTAGGATTTTTATGATTCTTATGATTGTTTTATGATTTTTGATTTATGATTTTTTTTATGATTTTTGTTTGTTATTGTTATCGGTTCTGAGCCGGGGGTCTATCGGAAACAACCTTTCTACTTCATCTGAGGTAGTGGTATGGACTGCGTACACTTTACCCCCCCAGACCCCACCTGGTGGGAATACACTGGGTATGATGATGATGATCTTACAACAATAATGTGTACACAAATATGAAAAATAGAAAATTCATTAATGTATATCAGAGACACATAATTGATCTTAGAGTGTTAAAATATCATAAATGCATCAACTATAAGTACAATCAAGACTCATTCTTTGAACATGTTCTTTAAATGTCTTTGGTTGTAAGTCCTTCGTTAACGAATCTTCAATCATCCGATCAGTTCTAATATTCTAAAGTCACACTCTGTTTCTGAATTTCTTCCTTGTCTGTAAAGTACTTTAATTCCATATGTTCGACACTCTTAGAGTACTTATTGTTCTTGGAGAAGAGTATTATTGCGGTATTATCACAATAAATCTTCAGCGGCTTGGTTATGGTGTCGACAACCCTAAGTCCTAGAATAAGGTTCTGCATCCCATAACTAATATTTAAAGTATACTTTGTATCCTTTTTCTATCAACTTTTCACGATCCGAGTCTACACCCTGGACGAGACAAGGCACTTGAAGCCGCTAATATCCTCAAATAAGCCCTTGACATAGCATATCTAAGCCTAACATGAGATAAAGAAGCGGAAGCTGTAAACTGACACCTTAATGATAATATGAGTTCAAATGAAATAAGATTCATCACAACTAAATACTAATGTCTGAAACCCTTTAAGCTGAATAAAACAATTTGCTGGGACAAGGCCCCCAACTACCATAAAATAAAGACTATAATAAAGATATAAAGGAAAGGGGAAACAAAGCTAGGTCCCCCAATAAGGAGGATGAACCACTGTCGGGATCCGAATTGCTAACAATTAGCCACATGCCTAAGGACGATCGCCCTTATCTGTAGGCAGAAAAGATCGTATACGACCAATACAAAGAAGATACTGAGTATGTAGGGACAAACCAAATAACAGAAAGTATAATCTTAGTATAATTTAAAGAAAATGAAAAACATGTAGATTTCATAAAGGCTCATATCAACTGAGAGTAAAAGCAGATTAAAGACTAAAATGAGAATTTTCTGTAAATAATGCATAATAGAAATCATATCATATGAAATCGTATAAGGATATATCATGTAAATTATAAAAATAAAGTTAAGCCTTTTGGATGTGATATCTTATTGCCAACATAAACCATGAGAGCATCGTGTAGTCTAGTGTCATATACCCACACTGAAAAAGGTTGTTCTAACCGGCCAAAGTTAGAACCACATACATAAGGATCCCAAAGTGCGCCTAAAAAGGGTCAAAATCTACGGTAGTGACGTAGGTATGGAACTTGGGTTTAATTGAACCCTTGTTCTCTCGGTGCTAAATAGTTCTCCCAAAACAGTTCATACCATATGCTCAGATCATACATAAATCATGTCTATTCATACGTAAAGCTTGAATCTTTACTAAAATTCCATATTTCATAACCATCATTAAGTTCACCCTTGTATGGGTCGCTTTACCTTCTTGAATGTTCATACTATCATAAAGACCTAAAATTTCGTACTTTAAAACATAGGCCTCAAGAACAATGTGTAAAAATTATATCAAGAATAAATCCAACAAGGAAACACCTTGCTAAGCGTATAAGTAAATGCAATATTCATAAATACCATAAACATAAGTAAAAGATTCACATAAATCATAAAATATTCTTAAATAAAATAGGAAATTGAAAGTGGGTTCATAACCCTAACAATAAACTTGAATTTCATAAAATCAGTAGAGTTTTGGATATGGGGATGAAATGAAAACCCCCATTGACGTTCTACATACCTGAATTACTGTCAAATAATTAAGGAAGAACCCTAACTTTGAGGAAGAACTTCCAAGAATTTAGTTCTTGAAATTTTTATTGAACTTTCTTGAAAATCCTAAAATTATGGGGTAGAATTCATTAAGAATCTGTAATTGATGTTATAAGTACTTGAAAATGCTTAGAATTTCATGAAAGAGACCTACCTTGGTGATTGAAGGATGAGAAGAGGAGAGAAAACCAACTTAACGCTGATGGAAAAGAGAAATAAAATGGAAAAGATCAGAAAAATGACCTTTCAATGAATCCTGTCAGCCAATTATGTGAGCTTAAGTAGGGATCGCATAACTGCAATGCTGTTCGCATAATTGGAGCTTTGGATCATACTTTTGGATAGTCTTCTGAAAGTTTCAGGCAAGTTTTGCAAGCATAAATGCGATACACATAGGATTTTTGCGATGTGAAAGTTTAGCCCGTAAACCTTTCCTGCACTGCTACCTTTTGATAAAATGACCAAATCTCTCTTCTCTGGAATCGGATTAACGAATGGTCGGTAGAGTTGGAAAGAAGACTCAAGGATCTTTAATTTGGTGGGTCTTTGTCACGACCCAATATTTGAGTCATGATGGTGCCTACCATAACCCATCAATAGGCAAGCTAAACCCTAGCTCAGAGCGACAAGCGACGGGCTAACGGGCGGAATCTCAGAAAATAGAGATGAGATGGAAGTAACCGTACTAATAAGCATGCTAGACATATAAAAACAAACAGAACCAAAATATACCCATACCAAGACTGAGAAGGAAGAGGACAATATGTATAAAGTCAAGACCCCTCCCAAGATCTAGTGAGGTCGGTACAAGAGCCACTACTAGACATATCCAGAATACAAGATAGAAACCAAATATATATAACAAGTACAAAAGTCTCGAGAGAAAAAGACTATATAGTAGAAGATGGAGTAGGATCTGCCTCGGACGTCAGTAAGCCCACCCTGCTCCGGAATCAGTGCTGAGAAGAGCGTCACGTCAAAATCATGGCTAGTGCCCGGATCTGCATCGGAGAAAAAGATGCAGAAGTGCAGTATGAGTATTGGGGCAACGGGTACTCAGTAGGCATCATCGGCCGACTGAGCTCAAAGTAATATAAGCAAGCTAAAATACGAGGGTGCATGTTAAGTCCGGGCTATAAGTAATAAATACATAAGTAACTGCCGAGGCATGTAGATATGCTTAGGAAATAAATAAATGTGATACCGAATAATTGAGTAAATAAATGCGTAAGTAAACACACAAGTCAAACATAACCTATCTGGGCCCCCATAAACCCGATAGACACACGGAAGAAAACAATAACCCAGCGTGGCCCCCATAAACTGGTGGGACACACAAAAATAGTAAATGCATAGTCACCAGTGTCTCGAAGCTGTATCAGTATCCAGTAACCACGATAACCAATAAGAGTGCACCGGGCTTGAACCGGCACCAATGGGTAATAGCAAGAGGCTAGACGCCAGAGTCGAACCGAAAGCAGTGGGTAATAACAATAGGAAATATATATATCATATCTGCCGGACTCGAATTGGAACTCAGAGAACAACAGTATCATAATCACGGTACCCAGTACCATAGCTCATAGTGTACCTCAATCCGGGGCCGGACTTGAACCGGAACACCCAATAGTCAATAACCAAAATCATCATACCTGAATCAGTAGCTGGACTCAAATCGAAACTCATCATAGCCAGTAACCAGAATAGAATCAAATGTCATATCATATCAGATAAACGGGGAACGCCCTAGTCCCAAGTCAATACTAGTATATAGGTACAGAAGCTAACCCCACAACATGCTACAAGTCAATCTCGGGGCCCTTCTAGGTCAAATATATACTATAAGCAATATGTAAATACAATTCTGGGTATACAATAGAAGTCATGGAAAGGTAGGTTCATATTCTAAATCAAACTAGCCGATCCCGATCAAATACGGTGCTATCAGGGACCAACAAGGCTAAACAGGCGAACCGGGTATAATCGAGGTTACTTAATCCCGTCACAAACCTAACAGGTCATAGAGGGCTTAACTAAGCCCAAAGATGTCAAAGTTCTGACAAGTCAACTAAAAGGGTAATGGGGCCCACTAACGGGTCCCGAAAACCAAGTCTAGATATACCTGTCTAAGTCTGGGCTAAGTCTGCCTAAGCTTGGCCTAAGGTCCAATAATAACATTCCCCAACCATAAATTAACACAACAATACTATCCGACCCCAAATAGGTCATCTGTAGAAAGAGACCATGTTCGATACTCACCTAGATAGACAACCAGTCAACCTCGATACCCTTGTGGTGTACCTCGGGGATAACGGGCCTGGAATGTATCCGAATAGCCCTATTCGGCCTAGAAGGCCTAAATCACAGCAAACCACCACCACCAAGTTTATAATACTAGCCCACAATACCAGAACAATAGCATACATATATCACACATAAGCCCAATATAAGTGTAAAGGAAGGTAAACCTAGCCTACCTGGACGCCGCCGAACGCCTGCTAAAGCCAGTTAAATAGGACACTTTCCCTTCCGAGAGGCCTCAGACTTCTGCGACGCTACCAAAATAATAAACTGCATGTCAAAACATGACTATTTATACCCATATTGCATTAGTTCAAAAAATGTCCAAAAATCCCATGTGGGGCCCACTTGCGGAATCGCAAAATCGAAATCGTCAAAGCATCCCAAATCAGCCTGTGATCAATAGTCACAACTAGCACCACTCAATTTGAGCTCAAAATGTAGCTCAAACATCAATACCAATCCCAAAATGTACCATCGTAAATGAAAATTACCGTAAAAACAAAAAAATGTACCGTAGAAATGACGAGAGCGAGTCCACGGACTCAAATATATAAACCCATAAGCTCAAACCTTAATGGATTATCTCAATATTGAGCTTAAATAATCAATAATGGTGAGAGGTAATTGAAAAAAGTGGACAAAATGTAAAAATATTACATTTTGTCCACCGAATACATATATATATATATATAACTTCACATTTCCTACCTATACACTACACATATTATATGTGGTGGCAAAATTCCATTATGTTAGTGAAGGGTGTCCAACCCCTTCAACTCCACGTGGAGTGGAGGTGGCCATGCCACCAAATTCTTATCTCATTATATATATATTCGGGTATTGCATAGACTCGTGGTAAAATAAATACAACTTTTTGAATATATCATAATTAATAGAAAATTATTTCTAACAAAACCACTATAAAATAAAAATATTATTTTAACATATTTAGATTTACTATCTCCGTTTATTTATTAATAAGTTATAAAACTATTATAAAGTAGTATAGATATATCCTAACTAAAGAATTTTATAAATATCATAAATATTTTCGAAAGGTAATTAACTATGTCATTTTACCAAATTCTAATTTAATTTAATATTTTACAACGTGCTCGGTCTAAATAATATTCTCAAACGAACTGCCCGGGAACCGAACTGTCAGTCCCAGCAAGTCACAAATAACTTGGGGCAGCTATAGAAAAGCTCTAAACGCTGAGAACACACAAAAATGAGGGAAATGACCGGGAAGGTCATCACAGTCTTGAGCCACAAAACTCTTCATATTGTAGGAGTTATGCTTATTTGAAGTTGACTCTAGTAAGATCTTATACGGAAATTCAATTGGTGAAGAAACTTTCAACTTAACTTTGAGCTAGAAGTTCCTTATGACCTTAATTCATATCGAAAGCTCTTCCTAGAATAAGAAATTGGTCATAACACCTATATAAAGAGGAAGTTTCACCTAGTTCTAGTCTAGCTACACACGTAAAATGGTTCAGATCTTAACTCAGAAGTTCGAGGTGTTACACAACTGACAGATATTCAACAAGTTCTGATCAATATTAGGTACATAACGAATATATGCTATTGACTTATTGCCTGAGCTTGCTTTGATGATGACATTTCATTTTTCTTCGACAAGAATCTGGTCACCATTTTCGATCCTAACTTAGATATTTCAATAGGCTTTAACTCTTTGAACAAATTCTCATCATAAGTCATGTGATTAGTACAACTGCTATCAATCAACCAAAAGTTTGTCAAAACCTTATTTGAGATACATGTTACAATTACATGATTGCCTTCCTTTTCTTCATTAGTGACACATGCATCTCCTTCGTCGTTCTCAGATTTATTTTTTGGAAATCACTGCTTCATGACAAGCTGGTTGCTCTTCCCGTTTGGCCTTTTCCAACATCTAAATGGTGGACAACCCATTTTCCACAGTGTTGAAAAGGTAGGTAAATTTTCAAAATTTTACCCCTACTTTGAGTTTTGTGGTTCCCTGCTAAGGGTCCTTAAACCATACCATCTTGTCTCACAAGTCTTCTTTGATCCTGTGTCTGGAATGAATTTAACAACTCTGCCAAGGTAATCTTGGACAAAACCTAGAATGAATTTAACAACTCTGCCAACCATACTTGCTTCATATATTTTGAGTACCGGTACAATATTTTTTTCAACATTTCTTGAATCTTTAAATTTAGTTCCTAGCAATCTTTTCTTGTTAACAATGTCAAGCAATTTGTCCGACTATCCTTTGACTGTCTCAGAGTCTTTCATTCTCTACATCTCAAATTCCCTTCATTTCTCGAATTCTTTCATCTCACACATATACTTTCTTAAGATAATTTAAAATTTCTTTTGGTGATATGAGAGATATAATTCTCATGAAAATAGTTGTTGAAAAAGCAGTAAACAGAGTTGATTTCACCTTCGACTTTGTGATTTTTTATGACTCTTGATTTTGGCTATGTTGTGATTATTTGGTAGCAAGTTAATTTCATAATCCTCTTCTACGGCATCCCAATGATCAAGGGACTCCACTAAGTTTTCATTCTCACACAGCTTATAATTGGCAATTTTCACAAGCCAAAACAGGATGAGTCATTCATGAAATACTATTTTCAGAATCCATCTCTTCACTCACAGGTTCCTCAAGAAAAAGACTCTGAAACCAATTGTTGATTTTTGAAAGAAAAGAAATGCAGGGAAATAACATAGGAATAAAATTAAGAATAACAATTTAATGCATTAGAGAACACGTTCTTTTGACTAACAAATGACACGTATTTAAAGACTAAAAAATCTAACGAAAAAATATATTTACATCCAATATTTTAGCTTTCATCAACTGCATAACAAACAATAGAAATCAACTCCTAAATACTTGGGACAGATAGAGTAGAGCTCTTCACTTCAACAGAGAATGTGGGGAGCTGGTGGGGTGCAGGGGTGGCTCAATACTTTTGGTGGCCTAAAGCCGCACTTCCATGAGAGGCCCTTAATATTTTTCCTTAAATTTATTTTTCTAACTTTGCATAGTTATGAATAATCATTTTATAATCGATTTAATTTAGTAATTCTTTTTCAATTGATAATATATATAATCCACTCAATCTTTCTTGAGACATTATTGATCTTAAGTATGATTTTTTAGTTAACATAATCGAATTGAATAACTGGATTCATATTAAAAATTAGTGCTTATTTTGTAACAACTCTTCACAAATTTTGAGACTACTCTTTGGTCAAATCAAAATTTAACCTAAATGAGACCCCCAAAAGTTGGGGGCCTAAAGCCTAGGCTTTAGAGGCTTTATCCCAAAGCCGGCTCTAGTGGGGTGAGATATCCAGCTGAGAATCATGGAAGAAGGTAGGTGAAATGCAGAAATCGTCCCCTCCCTCCTAGTACTTGTTGAAATCGTTTTGTTTTGGTAGATTGTATTAATGTGTCGTTTCTAATGTTGTGACTTCTATGTTCTCCGGTTAGACTATCTGCACCCCCATTTGTGGTTTGAATAAAGTTTACTAGTTTAGACTACCTACGGTGCAAGGATGTGTATTTTCTCAAATTTATTTGTTGTTGCCTACATATTTAAACTTATCAGATAAACATATGCTCCAATATCTTTAAATTGTAACACCTCAAAAAATTTTGAATTAAGTTGACACTTTAAAACAAGTACAACTCCGGGTCAATAAAAAGAATTATGGTGCATTTGCAAATGGTGTAGAATATATATATATTAGTAGTTGTTGTTGGAAAAAGAAAAAGGTTTTAGAGCATTATTAAATTAATGTTTGTGTGTTTTAGATATGCAAGCTGTGGGGACCACTTTGGATTTTTCCTAAAATGTGCTAAGGCTAAGTGAATAAGGAAAGAGTATATTTTTGGTTGGGGGAAATGTTGGCAGCATTAGTACATGAAAAGAAAAAAAACAGAAAGAAAGAAAAAGAGGGCAAAAACTTGTTTAAAGGAAACAAGAAACGTACAGGGGTTAGTACTAGTACGAGTACTCCATTTCTTTCTTTCTCTCGCTCAACTCAGGGCGAAATCGAGCGGGAAGGGAGGAACTTTATCCAACTTTTTATGGATCATACACGTTGGAAGATTCTTGTGATAATTTTGAAAGGATTTTCAAGAAGTGACTTTAATAATCTAAATTTGGGATTTAATTCCAAAAAGGTAATCTCTTCACTCCATACTCGAATTTAATTTTAGAATATATGTTGGGGGTGTAGTATCAGTTGATGATTATTGTTTGATCTGAATTTCTCTCAAGTTCTTGAAATGGATCTTTTAATTAGGGTTCATGAGAAAAGGGAAAAAGGTGAAATTTTGATGAAAATGGAGCTTTTAGGAATTCCTATCAATTGGGTGGATTTAATGTTAAATTCTATGAGTTAGAAACTAAAGAATTTATTTTGGATTCTTATTAAGAAATTCGATTAATTTCGGGCATAAGTGATTATTATCGGGATAAATTGTTAAATGCACCTACGGGTCATTGATGGATGTATATGTTATCCTTGTAGTTAATTGATTGCCTATTGGATAGCGAAAACTAGTGGTTGGCAAGATAAAGACTACACTTCCATGGGTTGAATTGTTTTGGGCATGGAATACTATCGTGGATAGTAAATCATTAAGATATGTAAAGCTAAACCTTCCCTCGCCACTAAGGAACTACCTACGTCATGTGCTCCTTTTTAAAAACTTCAATATAGTTCTCATAGTATATGAAGGTAGGCTTTCAATTGTTTTATATATCGTTCCCTTGTCCTACCATCAAGCTCATAAGCATCCACTTTTCTCTCTTTATGTCAAATCTTTACAATATTCAATATTATCGTAAGTTACTTTACTTGAAATTCTTAGGCCACATGGTATATATATATATGTCACATGTTACGAATGAAACTAAATATCCATAGCATAGTTACACTTGTAAGTTGTAGCTAAATGCCCTTTACCGTAATTCATATGTCATAGGCCTTTGAGGCATTATTTGATAAACGTTAACGACGGGAGGGTACTTAGGTTTTACTTGGCATATGCGCTCGACTTGATTCTGTGCACAGGATTGAGATTAGACCATTATAGTGAGCCCGAACATTGGGGCGTACCCACCTTTGTGGCATCATTTGTATTTGGAGTCACTTGGAACGTCATGCACTGTTTCCCCTGACTCGAGCCAATATATGGCATATATGGCATGCGGGCAGACCCTCATAGTGATCCTCTGAGGGGGGGGGGGGACATACCTTGTATCAGACTGCAATTACAGTTATACATATAAATCATAGTCATATGTATTTGGGGCGAGATATGCCTTATATGTGATGCAGATCGCCTTCGATAGGCCGTCTTATGATTATTTGTACTACAGACAGTTTAAGTACATCACCTAGGTAAATTATAGGTTCTATATTATAATGAATGCCCTCCTAGACGTTATACGACGAGCTAATAAGGTTGATGCATAGGTCACAGTTTCATATCATATATGGTGTACTTTTATGCTCATAATTCTTTCACTTTGGTATTTGATTCATACGAGCTTCCGCACTTGTCTAGCTGTTATTCTGTCTGCTTTCATACCAGTACATATGATATATGTACTGACGTCTCCACATTACCACATACTATTGATGCAGGCTCAAATTCACAGGATAGCAGACGTCCACGTTAGGCTCTATTGTCATTTTCAGTTGATATTTTTGGTGATCTCCACCTTTCTCTGGAGCCAGTTTATGTCTGGTATTTTTGATTATATGTATAGGTCTCTAGTTGGGTATGTCAGGCCCTATGCCAATTAGTTATTTGTAGTATAGTGTGTTAAACTGACTAGAGGCTCCATGGACATCATGCAGCAGTGTATTATATAGTTTTTTTGTTAGTATAGCTCCCTCGTGTGTACATACAACGTATATTGGATATCTTGCTTGTTACTATCCTATAATCTCATATGTGTCATAGATTTCTTGAAAAATAGGTACATATGGTTCTTGTCCGTCCCTACTAGTTTGGGGCGTGACAAACTTGGTATCAGAGCCAGATTTCAGTTGTCCCAGGGAGTCTATGAAGCCGTGTCTAGTAGGACCTTACTTATTTATGTGTTGCGCGCTACATTTGTAATTAAGGGACTACATGGACATTTAGGAATTTGACCTTCATTTATAATCTAGATCGTGCAATAGAGCTGAGTCATAGAAAGTTACCTCTGACTCATATTCTGCTTATCTCTGATACAGATCATGTATGCTACAGAAAAGGATAAAGCATCCCAATAGGCCACTACAAACATTACTGAAGAGGCAACCCCTACAGGGAAATCTCCCGTATTGGTGGATCTGAATAGGACTCAAAAAGTTTAGGGGGTTCTATGCTTCCAGGTTCTCAAGTGCCAGGAATAGAAGGATCTGTAGGGGCTTCTGCACCTCCAGTGGTACCAACTGTAGTTCCTATCCCGCCACCAGGTGCCTCAGACCAGGATCTCAGAGGAGTGATACAGTTGCTTACACAGTTGGTAGCCGCTCAGGCCCAGAGACATAATGTAGATACACCTGTTGCTGCTCAGGGAGGGGTACCCGAATCTAAGATCAAAGATTTCCTCCGTATGAATCCGCCAGAATTCATAGGTTCTAATCTTTCAGACGACCCTCAACAGTTTATTGATGAGATACATAGAATTTGTAGGGTGATGCGGGTATTGGACACAAATACAGTTGAATTAGCCGCCTATTGATTGAAAAAAGTTGTTGTTGATTGGTATGATTAGGGGTGTTCATGGGTCAGTTTGGATTGGTTATTGGTTAAAACCATAACCAAACCAATTTAGTCGGTTATTAAATTTTTAAAACCAAACCAAACCACACCAAAAAAATAACCGTCGGTTTGGTTCGGTTTTATGACTAGGGATCCGCTACTGCCTTAACCTTCCAGTTCCCACAACACTAGCCAAACTTGAATATAAAATTTCAGATCATACATACTTACTAATCATACAAACTGCATGTCTTAACAAAACAGGAGGCTAATGGAAACCAAACCTGAGATAATGAAAAATATTTGTGAAAAGGATTTCTATTCCAAATGCAAGTTTATATGTTTAGAATCCTAAAATATAAAGTAAAATTAAGATTCTTAAATATTTCAAAATATATATTGGTTATGACTTAGGAGCTGGAGAAATTAACTACATATCATTGCAGTTGTCTTCTCTATTTGTAGCCTCAAGTCAGTACTTATAACTAGCGGCTAAGATTGTAAAACTATTCCTTCTTCCATAAAAGCTTCTGTTGATTGGCCTTAATTCAATACAAGCGCCAGAAAATATTTAAAGTTTTTACTTTTCAACCAATTGAACAGAGAAGACCTGTTCAATCTTCACTTACACTTTTCCTTGTGAAATGAAAATGAGGGTTTTTTGCTTTTTTACTTTGCTAAGAAGAAGAAGTTGGACGGAGAAGACCTGTTCAATCTTAATTTACAGTAAAAATGTGAAGACCAACTATCAAAAAAATGCAGAGAGAGAGTGAAGAAGCTGGACGGAGAAAACCAGCTAGGGTTTTTTCCTTTGCTTCTCTAAGAACTAAGAAGAAGAAGCTGCCTAGAAAGAGAGTGAAAATGTGAAATTTGTGTAGGGTTCGGAGACTTGGGGAGTTGGGGTATTAATGTTTAGTAAAGGCTGAGTAATGTATTGTTGGGCTTGAGTTTGGGTAGTTGGGCTTAAAAAATAATCTGGTAAGTGCTAGAGTTAAAAGACTTAAATTTATCTATGATTAAATTTAACCAAATATTTATATTTTTTTGTGAATAATATATAAATAATTATAAAATTTATATATACAATTTATCGGTTTGGTTTGGTTATTTTTTCAGTTTTGTTTTTAGTAAAACCATAACCAAACCAAATAGTAACGGTTTTTAAAATTTAAAACCAAACCAAACCTAACCAAACCAAACCATATGTCAGTTTTTTTAATCAGTTTGGTTCGGTTTGGTTTTTAAGCAAAACCATGAACAACTCTAGGTATGATCTGTGGGTAGCCTCAAGGGGTCAGGATGCTCCCCCGACGGTCTGGACAGACTTTACGAAGGCCTTCATGAATCATTTCATGCCATTAGAGCTTAGAGAGGCAAGGGTAGAGGAATTTTTATCTTTAAGGCAAGGTAATCTTAGTGTCAAAGAATACTGTTTGCGGTTTATACAGTTGTCCAGATTTGCTCCAGAGTTGGTTAGCACTCAGACATCACGAATTCATCGCTTTGTGAATGGCGTCGCGGGTCCTTTGAAGGACCTTCTTTCTGTTGCTGCTATGAATAAAGATTTGGATATAACGAGAATCATGGCATGTGCTCAGCAGTTAGAGGAGGATCAGTGTAATCGTGAAGTAGATAGTGAGAGGGAGCAAAGTAAGAGAGCCAGGATGGCCAACCCGTATCAGGGAAGCAGTAGAGCTTCCACTAGTAGAGGGCTATCTAGGCATGCCCAGTCAGTTGTGCGCTTCACATATAATGCTCCAACTTCATTCTCGAGACGCAGATATGAGCAGGGTCAGACTTTTAGAGCACCAGACTCACATCCTCAGAGGGGCATCATTCGGGGATTACCACCTCGACCTATATGCAAACAGTGTGGTCGAGCACATGGAGGGGAGTGTCGGCGTAGTTAAAATACATGTTATTTGTGTGGTGTAGAGGTTCATATGGTACGAGATTGTCCTCAGCTCAAAGATAGAGGTAGAAGTGATCAATCATAGTCTACAGGGTCTGCATCAGCCTCCTCATCATCAACACCTTCTTTTCGTGGTCCTCAGGCACCAGTAGGTAGAGGATCTAGTAGAGGTAGAGGGTCCGGTTCGAGCGCTGGCCCAAATCGTATGTATGCACTAGCTGGTCGGCAGGATTTAGAGGCATCTCCAGATCTGGTCACAGGTACTTTAGTTGTCTTTTCACATGATGTATATGCTTTAATAGACTCAGGATCTACTATGTCATATGTTACTCTTTTTGTTGCTAAAAAGTTTGGAATAGAGTCAGAGTTGTTACGTGAACCATTTGCAGTATCAACTCCAGTAGGTTAGTCTATCATATCTAGACGGGTCTATGATAATTGCGTAGTGACAGTATGTGGTCATATAACATTGGCTAATCTGATTGAACTTGAAATGGCCATCTTCAATGTCATTATGGGTATGGATTGGTTATCCTCTTGTTATGCTACAGTTGATTGCCGAGCTAAGATAGCCCAATTTCCTTTGCCAGGAGATCCAATCCTGGAGTGGAAGGGTTATTCTATGATGCCTAGAGGGAGTTTTATTTCCTATCTTAAGGCACGGAAGCTTATTGCAAAGGGGTGTTTGTATCACCTAGTCCAAGTGAAAGGCCTTGAAGCCGAAAAAAAGGCACTGACTCTCTAATTTGTACCAGTGGTGAATGGATATCCAGATGTGTTTCCTGATGAACTTCCTAGATTACCTCCCATCATAGAGATCGATTTTGGAATTGGTGTAGATCCCGGTACTCAAACGATGTCAATTCCACCTTATAGGATGGAGCCTGTTGAATTGAAAGAGCTAAAGGCGCTATTGAAAGACTTACTTGATAAAGGCTTCATTCGATCCAGTATATCACCTTGGGGTGCGCCAGTGTTATTTGTACGCAAGAAGGATGACATGTTGTGAATGCGTATCGATTATAGGCAGCTGAACAAAGTAACAATAAAGAATAAGTATCCTGTTCCTCGAATAGATGACTTATTCGATCAATTACAGGGAGCTAAATTCTTTTCAAAGATCAATTTGAGATCCAGTTATCACCAACTAAGGATCTGTGAAGTAGACATTCCCAATACAACTTTTCGGATAAGATATGGGCATTTTGAGTTCCTTGTCATGTCATTTGGACTGACGAATGCTCCAGCAGCCTTCATGGATATGATGAATAGGATTTTCAAACCTTTTCTTGATATGCACGTGATTGTATTTATAGATGACATTTTGATATATTCACGTAATGAAGCTGAGCATGCAGATCATTTGAGGTCAGTATTGCAGGAACTCAGAGAGTACCAGTTGTATGCTAAATTTTCTAAATGTGAGTTCTAGTTGACCTCAGTAGCTTTTCTTGGCCACGTGGTGTCTGGAGGAGGCATCAGGGTAGATTTTCAAAATATAGAAGCTGTGAAGAATTGACCTCGACCAACCACTCCTACAGAGGTGCGTAGTTTCTTGGGGTTAGCTGGTTACTACAGGAGATTTGAGGAGGAATTTTCCTCTATTTCTGTCCCATTGACTAAATTGACGCAGAAAGCAGTTAAGTACTAGTGGTCAGATGCTTGTGAAAGAAGTTTCCAAGAACTGTAACATAGATTGACTACGGCACCAGTATTTGCCTTACTAGAGGGCATAGAAGGGTATGTTGTGTATTGTGATACTTCAGGTATTGACTTGGGTTGCGTTCTTATGCAGCATGGAAGAGTTATAGTATACGCTTCTTAGCAGTTGAAGAAGTATGAACAAAATTATCCCACTTATGACTTAGAGCTTGCAGTAGTGGTATTCGCACTTAAAATATGGCGCCATTATTTGTATGTAGTGCATGTTGATATCTTTACAGATCATAAGAGTCTTCAATAACTATTCAAATAGAAAGAGTTGAATTTGAGGTAGAGAAGGTGGATAGAGTTGCTAAAAGATTACGATGTCGATATTTTCTACTATTTAGGCAAAGGTAACATTGTTGCAGTTGCTCTTAGTAGACTATCCATGGGTAGTCTAGCACATTTTTCACTTGTTCATAGGGAAGTGACCAGAGATGTTCATAGATTAGCCATCTTAAGAGTCCGTCACATGGATTCTAAAGATGGTGGTGTTGTGGTACTCAATACAGCCGAGTCATCACTTGTGGCATTAGTGAAACAGAGGCAGTATGATGATCCCATATTACTCCAGTACAAAGATGGAATTCAACAACATCGAGTTACAATATTTGAGCTAACAGGCAACGAAACTTTGAGGTATCGAGGTAGATTATGTGTACCTGATGTAGATGGGTTGAAACAATAGATTATGGCTGAGGCACATTGCTGTCGTTATTAAATCCATCCCGGCTCTATGAAGACATACCATGATCTTAAAGAGATCTACTGGTGGAATGACATGAAGAAAGATATAGTAGAGTATGTGGCACGGTGCTCCAATTGTCAGCTAGTGAAAATCGAGCATCAGAGGCCCGGTGTCCTAGCTCATACCTTTTGTATTCCAGTGTGGAAATGGGATGCTATCAATATGGATTTCGTCACTGTTTTACCTTTTTCTTATTGGAAACATGACTCTATTTAGGTAATAGTTGATCTTCTAACGAAATCAACCTATTTTCTTCCTGTTAAGACTACTAGCACAGCTGAAGATTATGCCAAGTTATATATAAAAGAGATTGTTCGCCTACATGGGACCCCGATGTCCATTATTTCAGATATAGGTGCCCAGTTTACAACATATTTTTGGAAATCATTCCAAAGGAGTTTGGGTACATAGGTGAATCTTAGCACAACATTTCATTCGCAGACAGATGGCCAAGCCGAGCGCACTATTCAAACGCTCGAAGATATGTTGAGAGCATGCATGCTAGACTTTAAAGGTAATTGGGATGATCATTTTCCCTTAATAGAATTTGCTTATAATAGCAGCTATCATTCCAGCATTGGTATGGCTCCATTCAAAGGTCTATATGGGAGACGATGTTGATCGCCTATTGGTGGGTTCGAAGTAGGCGAGACTCAAGTAATAGGACCAGATCTATTCCATCAAGCCGTTGAGAAGGTTAAGGTGATATGAGAGCGATTGAAGACTGCTCAGAGTAGGCAAAAGTCATATGCTGTTGTGCGACGTAGAGATTTAGAATTCCAAATTGATGATTTGGTATTCCTGAAGGTGTCGCCTATGAAAGGTGTTATGCGATTCGGAAAGAAGGGTAAACTGAGTCCCAGGTATATTGGGCCTTATAGAGTTGTTCGCAAAATTGGCCTTGTAGCCTACGAGTTAGAATTACCTCCAGAGTTAGCTACCGTACATCCCGTCTTTCATGTATTCTATGCTACGTAAATGCTTAGGAGAGCCTTCACGCGTCATTCCTTCAGAGGATGTTTAGCTTGCGGAAGACTTTTCATTTGAGGAAGTCCCCATGGCTATATTGGATCGGCAGGTAAGAAAGTTGAGAACTAAAGACATAGTTTCAGTTAAAGTACTTTGGAGGAATCAAGACATAGAAGAAGCCACTTGGGAATCAGAGGCGGATACGAAAACTAAATATCCATAATTGTTCTAGGAACCATTAGAAGGTTCTTAAACTACTTGTTCCTTTACATGATTGTTAATTTCTGCTATACTTTATTCTGTTGACATTTGATTCTTACTTTATAAGTTTAGGTACATGATATATGTCTATGATTTTTGAGATTTACATGGATACAGCGTGCGTATACGGAGTATAAGGTAAGTTGCACTATTGGTTATTATTTTTATTTGAGCTTAAGGCCAAGAGGAGCCTCGTGTATTATTTGTTAAGTTTAAGGCCAAATGGAGCCTCGTGTATTATCTGTTGAGCATTATATGTGTTGTGACACTCTGTGAAGTGTATTTGGATATATTCTGGCTTGATGACAGGTTCCCGATAGGCCTATTTACAAAGGAAATTTTGGCAAAATTTTTAGAAATTTGGAGAGTTAGCCAAATTTTGAGGCCTTAGGATAAAGTAAAGTGAGACCGAAGTAGATTTAAGGATCTTATGGGTGCCTTGGATAATTATGGAATGGAAAGTAAATTATAAGTATCATTCGAGGACGAATGATCCTAAGTGGGGGAGATTGTAACACCTTAGAAAATTTTGAATTAAGTTGACACTTTAAAACAAGTACAAATCTGGTTCTATTAAAAGAATTATGGTGCATTTGCAAATGGTGTAGAATATATATATATTAGTGGTTGTTGTTGGAAAAAGAAAAAGGTTTTGGAGCATTATTAAATTAATATTTGTGTGTTTTAGATATGTAAGTTGTGGGGACCACTTTGGATTTTTCCTAAAATGTGCTAAGACTAAGTGAATAAGGAAAGAGTATATTTTTGGTTGGGAGAAATGTTGGCTGCATTAGTACATGAAAAGAAAAAAAAAGAAAGAAAAAGAGGGCAAAAACTTGTTTAAAGGAAACAAGAAACGTACAGGGGTTAGTACTAGTACTAGTACTCCATTTCTTTCTTTCTCTCGCTCAACTCAGGGAAAAATCGAGGAGGAAGGGAGGAACTTTATCCATCTTTTTAAGGATCGTATACGTTGGAAGATTCTTGTGATAATTTTGAAAGGATTTTCAAGAAGTGACTTCAATAATCTAAAGTTGGGATTTAATTCCAAAAAAGGTAATCTCTTCACTCCATACTCGAATTTAATTTTAGAATATATGTTGGGGGTGTAGTATCAGTTGTTGATTATTGTTTAATCTGAATTTCTCTCAAGTTCTTGAAATGGGTCTTTTAATTAGGGTTCATGAGAAAAGGGAAAAAAGTGAAATTTTGATGAAAGTGGAGTTTTTAGGAATTCCTATCAATTGGGTGGATTTAATGTTAAATTCTATGAGTTAGAAACTAAAGAATTCATTTTGGATTCTTATTAAGAAATTCGATTAATTTCGGGCATAAGTGATTATTATCGAGATAAATTGTTAAATGCACCTACGGGTCATTGATGGATGTATATGTTATCCTTGTAGTTAATTGATTACCTATTGGATTGCGGAAACTAGTGGTTGGCAAGATAAAGACTACACTTCCATGGGTTGAATTGTTTTGGGCATGGAATACTATCGTAGATAGTAAAGCATTAAGGTATGTAAAGCTAAACCTTCCCTCGCCACTAAGGCACCACCTACGTCATGTGCTCCTTTTTAAAAACGTAAATATAGTTCTCATAGGATATAAAGGTAGGCTTTCAATTGTTTTATATATCGTTCCCTTGTCCTACCATCAACCTCATAAGCATCCATTTT
Source organism: Capsicum rhomboideum (assembly GCA_031232105.1). Classification (NCBI taxonomy): domain Eukaryota; kingdom Viridiplantae; phylum Streptophyta; class Magnoliopsida; order Solanales; family Solanaceae; genus Capsicum; species Capsicum rhomboideum. The sequence continues at coordinate 20,235,718 of CP124714.1, forward strand.
TTTCTCTTTATGTCAAATCTTTACAATATTCAATATTATCGTAAGTTACTTTACTTGAAATTCTTAGGCCACATGGTATATATATATGTGTCACATGTTACGAACGAAACTAAATATCCATAGCATAGTTACACTTGTAGGTAGTAGCTAAATGACCTTTACCGTAATTCATATGTCATAGGCCTTTGAGGCATTATTTGATAAACGTTAACGACGGGAGGGTACATAGGTTTTACTTGGCATATGCGCTCGACGTGAGTCTGTGCACAGGATCGAGACTAGACCATTATAGTGAGCCCGAACATTGGGGCGTACCCGTCTTTGTGGCATCATTTGTATTTGGAGTTAGCTGGAACATCATGCACTATTTCCCCTGACTCGAGCCAATATATGGCATATATGGCATGCGGGCAGACCCTCATAGTGATCCTCTGAGGGGGGGGGGGGGGGACATACCTTGTATCAGACTGCAATTACAGTTATACATATAAATCATAGTCATATGTATTTGGGGCGAGATATGCCTTATATGTGATGCAGATCGCCTTCGATAGGCCGTCTTATGATTATTTGTACTACAGACAGTTTAAGTACATCACCTAGGTAAATTATAGGTTCTATATTATAATGAATGCCCTCCTAGACGTTATACGACGAGCTAATAAGGTTGATGCATAGGTCACAGTTTCATATCATATATGGTGTACTTTTATGCTCATAATTCTTTCACTTTGGTATTTGATTCATACGAGCTTCCGCACTTGTCTAGCTGTTATTCTGTCTGCTTTCATACCAGTACATATGATATATGTACTGACGTCTCCACATTACCACATACTATTGATGCAGGCTCAAATTCACAGGATAGCAGACGTCCACGTTAGGCTCTATTGTCATTTTCAGTTGATATTTTTGGTGATCTCCACCTTTCTCTGGAGCCAGTTTATGTATGGTATTTTTGATTATATGTATAGGTCTCTAGTTGGGTATGTCAGGCCCTATGCCAATTAGTTATTTGTAGTATAGTGTGTTAAACTGACTAGAGGCTCCATGGACATCATGCAGCAGTGTATTGTATAGTTTTTTTGTTAGTATAGCTCCCTCGTGTGTACATACAATGTATATTGGATATCTTGCTTGTTACTATCCTATAATCTCATATGTGTCATAGATTTCTTGAAAAATAGGTACATACGGTTCTTTTCCATCCCTACCAATTTGGGGCGTGACATAAATCCTACATGCTTTGTCTTTTGTGGATACAAAACTATGAGTGTGGTCACCAGTCTGAAGTTCGATAAACAAGAACATCTTATAAGCATGAGAACTAGTATAGGAAAACCAATAGAAAACACTATGCTTTTAGAATCAGTTTTGGACTATCTTACATAAGCTATATCGATGTTTTAATCCACAAAACACCTGCAGTTTGGAGCTACATAACAGAGCAAAGTATATGTATTGATCTCATACTAAATGAATTATATATGCTGCTCCTTTCTTCAGCCAGTCAGTCACCTTTAGTACTAGAAAGATATGGTCCTTATTCTTTATTTAACTCCAATTCCTTCTGGAGCCTTTCCTATATATATACACTAAAAATCAATATCAAACTCTCTCTCAATACAATAACAACAACATACCCAGCGTAATCCCACAAGTGGAGTCTGGGGTGGTAGAGTAAAAGCAGAGAGGTTGTTTCTGATAGACCTCAGCTCAATCCAAGTATTATCAATGCATCCTTTCTTCATTATAATCAGAAGTAACTGTGATCCATGAATCAACCCGAGTAGGTGACATATCTAAACCTAAATTCACCGACCAAATGCATAATCTTATTACCCATTTTTCAGATATTGAGCACATGAAATCCGCAGTGGGTATGCTCTAGACCAAGGTAAGTGAGCTCCGATTAAAGAATGTAGGTCTCCAGGATAACAATGAGATGTTGCAGGCTACGAGAAGCATCCTGGCCCAACGGCTCATAAAGATTAAACAGGAGCAAAAAGAGTTACAATGGAGGGTTTCCTTAAACGAGAACGAATGTGCTCATCTTTACTTGACGAATGATACCTTACAAGAAAGCTTTGCCCAGATAGAAGATGATTTGGCATTAGTTGCCGAGCTGCGTGATAAGGATGAGATGAGCAAAGCACGACTTGAGGTCGGGCTCAACACACTGCAGGTAAGGCGTAAGAATGATACAATCGAGTTTGATAGGAATTTGGTGGCTCTAAAGAACTGAGTAGAAACGTCTCAAATCTCATGAAAGGTGTCCACCCAGGTCTTTAGGGCCACCCAATTCATGTCCAACTTGGTTGCTTATCTATCAGTGTTACGCCTCACCCGCAATATGTTTAGCCCGGCCTCAAGTCGCGCTCTACCCATCTTATCGTTATCACATAGCTCGTGGACAAATGCCAAATTAGCCTCTAGTTGGGCCACCATTTCTTGCAAGGTATCATTCGTAGAGTAAAGATAAACTTATTCATCCTTTTTTAAAGAGACCTTCCCTTGTAATTCCTTTTGCTCCTGTTTTATCTCTATGAGCCGTTGGGCAAGGATGTTTCTCGTAGCCTGTACCATCTCATTATTAGCCTGGAGCCCTGCATTCTTTGACCGGAGCTCACTTGCCTCGCCCTGGAGCATACTCACTGTGGATTTCATATGCTCAACATTGGCAGAATGGGCCATAAGATTATGCATTTGGTAGGTGAATTTAGGTTTTGATATTTCACCTATTCGGGTTCAATCTTCTTCTTCTGATCATTGGGTCGATTCATGGATCACCGTTACTTCTGATTCTGGTCCTGTGGATGGTAGAGTACTCCATTGAGAACTTCAAATTCCATTTTGACATACACCAAATGACCAGAGTCAAATTTGCCATCAATTGTCCCTTCTGCTTGGAAATACATAGATCCTAAATACACAAGAAAATTCAGAATAACCAATGTGAGCAACCTTTGAATAATGTAAAAGAGGCACAAAGCACACCACATTCACACAATATCGGAGGGGTGAGGGTCACACCTTAAAAAGGTATGATGCATGCAACTTATCATAAAGCAAATATCATGGTTAGAGTCGTAATTTATAGCCTATAGGTCACAGAAACACAACTTTATCACTGCTCTCGGCTTCATTCATTGAATGATGTAGTAACATTTATGCTTAAAAAAAATTTCTATTAAATCTATAGAAATCTAGACACTTACAAGTATTACTATAATGTAATTTTGATCGTTACAAGGACAATATATACCAATATAACATATGGAATGTTTAGTAGTTTTTCCATGTTTAGTAGTTTTTCCATGTTTGGTTGGTCACAATTTAATTCTTTTAACTCGACCCAACAAACCCAATTTTTAATACCCACCCCCCCCGGCACTTTTCCATCCTAGAAAAATATTGATCGATTGAGAGAAAACTGCATTTCAGGTGTTCTTTTAGCTGCATTTCAGCAAATTTACACTGCAGTTTGAAGTGTTTTTTGGCTGCATTTCTGCACAAAATACAAATAGATCACTTTACAAGTGCTTTTTGGCTGCCATTCAACAGCTGATGAAGCTATAATCTAGATCATTTTTTAGCACAAATTAAGCACCATTTTAACACAATTTCAGCACCATTTAAGTACTATTTCAACAGCATTTTAGCCTAATAATAACACATAATTGTTATCGCGTGTTGAAATAAATAGAAAAAAAACTAGCCTAGTAGTAAACGTCAAAATCCTTAAACTAGTAGAAATTATAGTGTAATTTAGTCAAATAACATTTTCGTTTACTATTATCAAATGATTTTTAATTTAATAGATGAGTAATATTTAGACACATCTTTTAAAAATAAATTTTTTGAAAGTCATGACATATGACACGTGAACAGAAAATAGCTACTCTAGTTACTTATCGATGAGAATAAAGAAAGAGGAGACTCTGGAAAAGTTGAAAATTGAATATGTATAGCGTAGTAATAACGCACAAACTTTATCGTATATTAGAATAAATAGAAAAAAATCAAGTTTAGTAGTAAAAAATCAAAATCCTTGAATTGTATACTTAAACTTAATGCACATAAGGATCTTGAACGCGATAATCTTATGGAGAAATGTTATAGAAAATATACCTGATGCGAAAGAAATTATCGCAGAGGAGAGCCGGAGCTTTTGTTACAAAATTGGTCCAATGAGCGGTGTACGGACGAGATCTATTCTTTATTAAATATAAGTTATGGGCTTCACATTAATTGGGCCACAATCAAAATAATAAGGGAAAAGTACATAAGATAGACTAAAAATCTAAAATATTTACACCCAAATACCCCATTTCTTACTAAATCTAAAAATATACAAGCGACACAAAATATTTACAGCTTGTGCCCCTTTTTCTTTGAAATTCAACTTTGTCATTTATGTGCCTTTCTTAGTCAAATATTATGACTCAACTGGGCAAATGACATTAAGTATGGAACCTCTTTTTTCTTCTTAACTTTTTTCTTTCCTTTTTAAAAGTATTTTCTTTTCTTTTTTCTTTTGTCTAGTTTTTCTCTTAATTTGTTTTACTCTTTTTTGTTTCTCTTCTCTTTTTAAGTTTTGTCTCTTTTCACATTTTTTTTTTTAAAAAATAAAATAAAATATAAAAAGTAACTAACTATTTTTAGATTAATAAAAACAATTAAATAATTAAACTACAATAAGAAATAACCAAGAAAAATATTAAACTCCACTATATTTATTTTTTATTTTCTCTTATTGGCTCTTTTTAATTTTGCTTTGTTTTATCTTTCCATTTTATTATATTATATTTTTTTTTATTAATTTTTTTAAGATGAAATAAAATATAATGATAAAGATATTATCTAACTATCTTTAGACTAATAAAATATGAGAAAATTAATAAATAATTAAAAATGACAAAGAATTGTCTTATTGAAGGATTAGAGAAATCCTCTATGATACCACCATAGTATATTTATATATTGTAATGATATCATGGAGGATTGAAGAGTTCCTTGTTGAAGGACTACGACAATACTTCATGATACTATGTTAGTAGATAAATATACTATGATAGTATACTTAGTAGTGCCTCATTTAAAGACTGAAGCAGTCCTCCATGATATTATGTCAATATATAGATATACTGTGACAGTATCATGGTGGACTACAGAGTGTCTTATTGAAGGATGATACCATGTCAGTATATAAATATACTGTGTTGGTATCATGGAGGTCTCACTGAAGGATTGACAAGACATCAATGATATCATGACAGTATATACATATATTATGATGGTATCATTATAGACTGAAGCGAACACCAATGATACCATGTCAGTATATATATATATATATATATATATATATATATATACACTGTGATGGTATCATGGAGGTCTAACTAAAGGATTGAAGCAGACATCAATGATACCATGATGGTATATGGATATATTGTGATGGTATCATGAAGGTCTCATTGAAAGATCGAAGCATACATCAATTATATCATGAGAGTAAATAGATATACTGTGATGATATCATTACAGACTGAAGCAAATCCCAATAATTCCATGTCAGTATATATATACTGTGATGGTATCATGGAGGTCTGACTGAAGGATTAAAGCAGATATCCATAACACCATAATAGTATATAGATATACTGTGATAGTATCATGAAAGCTCTATTAAGGATTTAAGCAGACATCAATGATACTATGACAATATATAGATATAATGTTATGATATCATTACAGACTGAAGAAAACCCCAATAATACCATGTCAATATATATACACTGCGATGATATCATTGATGTCTGATTGAAGGATTGAAGTGGACATCAATGAGACCATGACGGTATATAGTTATACTGTGATGGTATCATGTAGGTACCACTAAGGATTGATGCAAACATCAATGATAACATGACAATATATAGTTATATTATGATGGTATCATTACGGACTGAAGAAAACCTCAATGATACTATGTCAGTATATAGATATATTGTGACGGTATCTTGAGGTCTCACGGAAGGATTGAAGCAGACATCAATGGTACCACAAAAGTATATAGATATACTATGATGGTATTATTACGGATTAAAGCAAACATCAATGATACCATGTTAGTATATAGATATACTATGATGGTATCATGGAGGTCTCACTGAAGGATTGAAACAGACGTCAATGATACTATGACAGTATACAAATATACTGTGATGGTATCATTATAGGCTGAAGTAAATTCCAATGATACCATGTCAGTATATATATACTGCGATGGTATCATGGAGATCTGACTAACGGATTGAAGCAGACATCAATGATATTATGATAATAAATAGATATACTGTGATGGTATCATGGAGGTGTAATTGAACGATTGAAGCAGGCATTAATCATATGATGACTATATATAGATATACTGTGATGGTATCATTACGGTCTGAAGTAAATCTAATGATACCATGTATACTGTGATGGTATCATGGAGGTCTCACTGAATGATTGAAGCAGACATCAATGATACTATATATATATATATATATATATATATATAGTATCATTGATGTCTGCTTCAATCATTCAGTGATATATATATATATATATATATATATATATATATATATATTATATTGTGATGGTATCATGGAGGTCTGGCTAAAGGATTGAAGTAAATATCAATGATATCATGACGGTATATAGGGATACTGTGATGGTATCATGGAGGTCCCACTAAGGATTTAAGCAGACATCAATGATACCATGACAATATATACATATAATGTGATGGTATCGTCACGGACTGAAGCAAACTCAATGATACCATGTCAGTATATATATACTGTGATGGTATCATGGAGGTCTAACTGAAAGATTAAAGTAGACATTAATGATACCATGACGGTATATAGATATATTGTGATGGTATCATGGAGGTCCCACTAAGGATTGAAGCAGATATCAATAATACCATGACAGTATATAGTTATACTATGATGGTATCATTACGGACTGAAGCAAATAAAAAAAAACCTGAAATAAAAAAAGAAAAGAGAATCAAATAAAATCACAAAAGAAAAGAAATATATAAAATTAAAAAATAAAAATATGAAATTAGTTTAAGGTGAAAAACTAAAGAATATTATGATTTGAGAAAAAAAATGAATGAAAAAGGAGAAAAAAACTATAGAATAAAGAAATAGAAAAAATAATAAAAGGAACAAGAAATAAAGAAATTGAAAAATAAAGAGAAAATAAAAAATAGAAAATGTAAAAATAAAAGGAACAAATAAAGGAAAAAAATATTTAAAAATAAAAGTAAGGAAAAAAAGAAAAAAAAGAAGTAGAGAAAAAAATAAGAATAAATAAACGAAAAAAAAAGAAAAGGAAAGGAACACAAAATAAAAATAAAAGGAACCAATAAAGAAAAAAAAAAAAGAGAAAAATAAAAACAAGAAAATAACAGATGTAGAGAAAAAAATAAATGAATAAAGAAATAAACGAGAAAAAAGAAAAAAAAAAAAAGAAAAGAAAGAAAAAAGAAGAAGAAATGGAGTATATAAAATAAAATTTGAGTGTGAATTAGATTATGGTGTAAAAAAAAAATAAAAAAAAAAATAATTTTACAAAAAAAATAAATGAACAAAGAAGCATAAAATGAAAAATGGAAAAAAGAAAAAAGGAAAAGAGAAAAAAAAAGAAAAAAGAAAAAAGGAAACGAGAAAAAAAAAAAGAAAAAAGAAAAAAAAGAAGTAGAGAAACAAAAAGGAAAAGAATCAAAAGAGAGGTAAATAACTAACGCTACAAGGGAAGGAGACATTTTGTGTAAGGGAACATTTAATTGTAAATAGTTTAATTCTATTGGGCATGAATGTACTTTTCCCAGATAATAAGTCTTACATTTTCCCACTTGGCCCAATGACCACATAACATTAATATTTAATGAGGCATAAAATAAATTTGTTCTAAAATGTCTGTCATACATACCATAAAATGACAAATAGCTAATGCGAGCGATGCCGACGTACACCATGTGAGCATCATGGAGTCCAACGTCATATACCCACACTGAAAAAGGTTGTTCTAACCGGACAAAGTTAGAACCATATATATATAAGAATCCTGAAGTGCGCCTAGAAAGGGGCAAAACCATATACATAAGACTCTGGTCACCATTTTTGATTCTAACTTAGATATTTCAATAGGCTTTAACTCTTCGAACAAATTCTCATTATAAGTCATGTGGTTAGTGCAACTTCTATTAATCAACCAAAAGTTTGTGGAAGACTTATTTGAGGTACATGTTGCAGCAAAATAATGGCCTTCCTTTTCTTCATCAGTGACACATGCTTCTTCTTCGTCATTCTCAGATTTATTTTTTGGAAATCATTGCTTCATGACAAGCTGGTTGTACTTCACGTTTGGCCTTTTCCAACATCTACATGGTGGATAACCCATTTTTCCATAGTGCTGACAAGATGTGTAAATTTTTAAAATCTTACCCCTACTTTGAGTTTTGTGGTTCCCTGCTAAGGGTCCTTAAACCATACCATCTTGTCTCATAAGTCTTCTTTGATCCTGTGCCTGGAACGAATTTAACAACTCTGCCAAGGTAATCTTAGATAGATCCTGAAATGAATTTAACAACTCTGCCAACCATACATGCTTCATATCTTTCGGGTACTAGTACAAGAATTTTTTCAACAATTCTTGAATCTTTAAATTTAGTGTCTAGCAATCTTTTCTTGTTAACAATGTCAAAAAATTTGTCCGACTATTCTTTAACTGTCTCAAAGACTTTCATTCTCTGCAACTCAAATTTACTTATTAAATTCAATACCTTCATTCCTCAATTTCTTTCATTTTACACATATTCTTTCTTAAGATAATTTCAAATTTCTTTTGATGATGTGAGAAACATAATTCTCGTGAAAATAGTTGTTGAAAAAGCAGCAAACAAAGTTGATTTCACCTTTGACTTTGTGGTTTTTTATGACTCTTGATTTGGACTATGTTGTGATTATTTGGCGGCGAGTTAATTTCATAATCCTCTTCTACGACTTTCCAATGATAAAGGGACTCCACTAAGTTTTCATTCTCACAGCCTATAATTGGCAATTTTCACAAGCTAAAACAAGAGGAGTCATTCGTGAAATACTATTTTCAGAATCTATCTCTTCACTCTCAGGTTCCTTAAGAAAATGACTCTGATACCAATTATTGATTTTTGAAAGAAAAGAAATGCAGGGAAATAACATAGGAATAAAAATTTAATTAAGAATAACATTTTAATGCATTAGAGAACATGTTCTTTTGAATAACATATGACACGTATTTAAAGACTAAAAATCTAACTGAAAAATATATTACATTCAATAGTTTAGCTTTCATCAACTGCATAACAAACAATAGAAATCAACTCTAAAATACTAGGTCTAACTAATTGACAAGAGTTCTAAAGAAAATATTCAACAAAATTTCATTACACCAAATGTAGTGTTAGGTTTGTGATTTAAAATTCTGCATAACTAATACTAGTATAAGTTATAAAGAAATATATGTATTATTTTATGCATGATAGAAGATGAAATAACTAATACATGAATAATTTAACTCTGCAAAAATAATCTATGCATTTCTAATAGCTATATAACTTAGCTAGCAATCAAAGGACTTAAGTGTCAAATGGTGGACTATATTACATCTACTGTGCCAGTGCTTGACCCTCCAATGACATCTTTTTTTTATAACAAATTTATACCACTAGACAAAATGTCGAACAACCTTTTATTAATAATATAAATAAAATCCCTCAAATAGGAATAAATACAAGCAAGGGGGGCTAGGCCTTACCTTACCAATTCTAATGAGGTAACAAACCTCTACTAATTAACAGAAGAAAATAAGAGCTAAAGAGCACTAGGTATTCTATGATCATCACAAAGTTTATTATACACTCTATGAAAATATTACATAGGATGCTTAAATAATGCAAAATGTCAAGAAGAAAGTTGAGTTATCTTGTCTTCCTTTTACAGATGTATGAACTAAAAAGGATAGATTGCCCTTCTAAAGTAACCTAAAGTATATTCATCTTGCCTTATTCTTCAAATCTGTCCAAGAGCACTTGATAGTTCATCACTTCTTCTTAGGTTTGTTGGATCTTGTTGAATTTGTTGACACTGTCATATGATTCTGCTTTGCCAATTGCATCGGTAGGTGCCTTGGAACAAACACCTGATCAGTTACCTTACCATCCAGTTATTCTTTCTTCCGTGCTTCTCGTTGTTATTACATTATTGCCTAGGAGAAATATTTGCATCCCTAGTTGCATTTTCAAAACACTGATCCAACCAATCCTCTTCACCACCTTCCTAAAAAATGTCCTCATCTTGTAGGTTAGTAAACCTATTTGAAGAGGAAGTACTACTACCACCAACTTTTAGTTGTTTGTTAGTGTTGATAGGTGTAGGAGTCAACTTTTTAACATTAGAACTCACCAATGCATCAAGAATCTCCTTGTCACTAACAATTTTTTTTTGAACATTAGTACCTGCTAAAACCAATTGGCGCCCAACATGTAACAGAGATGAAAAACTAGCATTGCCATTACCCATAGGCACAAAGGCTGGTGCTCAATTTGCTATGAGGTGTGACATGCTCATCCTCTTCTTCCACCATGTTCGCTCATCGACTCTCACTTGTAACACATTTTTTCCCAATGGAAGTGATCAAGCTGTTTCTCATTTTTTTTCCGTGCCACCAAATTCCAATCCTTTCTACCATGTTGAGTAGAGTCTTCACCACTGCAATTTTCCACTCGTTGTACTGCCTCATGTTCAGTCTCTATAGCATGTTTACATTGTCCAACAACTCTATGCTGCCTAGAATTTTCACCTGATTCATGTGCATTAACATCGCCTAGTTGCTGCCCCGAATCCACTAGCGATGCATCAATTACTACTCTTGAATTTGTGTTCTCCAACCTTTGAGATACACCATGATGTACATTCAATATAGCAGTTGCAGATGTAAAGAAATAATTTTTACCCTATTGTGATTATCCTCAACGATCCCTAATTGTTATGTCTCAACAATGTTGGGTTCTAAGTGATGAAATGTGAATGGAAAATAGAGGGAAGAAAATGGAGGGAAAGTGAATTAAGTTTTCACTTTAATAAAGAAGTATTCTCCCTCATTGGTGGTAGAAAGGACCTTCTTCATGCTTAAATATAGAAGCATGCCTTCATATGGATAGTGAGGCAATAATAAGACAAGCGTCATGCCGTCGTCGTTCGCTCGGCTTCGGCTTCGAATTCAGAAAATGATCAAGAGATTATCTTTTTGGACAAAATTCATTTAAAACTTGAGAGTTAATGATTCAAAAATTTAATATAAAATTTCTCCATTTGCGGACGGACATGAGGAAGTGCAGATACATGTCACAACGTACCTTGAAGGGACGCGGTCGTTCGAGGCACTGTTTGAAAGAGGAAAAGTGACCTGCGGTCGCAGGTCACCATATGTGGATGCAGATGGACTCCGCAAGTGAGGCGTTACATTCTGTTTTTTGACAAACAATGAACTGCGAGCGTAGGTTGGGTCTGCAGGTTGGCGACGATCCAAAACAGTGCGTCTTTTCAAGAACAATTACTTCTTTTCTGAAACACCACGCTATAAATACCTTATTTTTCCTCAGGTATATGCACAAAATTTTGAGTTGAAAAACTCTTTTTCTTTCGAAAAACTCAAGTGTGATTTACAAATCGTTAAGTGAGTTCGTAGTTCGATAGAATTTGAGGTATCGCCATTCTGTCTTAGTGATTCATTTTATCCTGGGAGGATATATTCCATAACCTCGGGTACTTGAGAGGAATAATTTTCTTAAGGATACACTGTGAATTTGTTGGACTTGAATCTTCAAATCTTCATTGTTGACACCCAATTTTGACCTCTCGATATTCCTCACAGGCTGCTATTTGATCAAAATATATTAGTTTTAAATTTTTAATTATTATTTTGGTATCAAATAAATTCGGACGTTTCGTACTCATAATTTCTAAAGTATACAATTTATTTTAGCATTTAATTTTATATTTTTTTATATAATATATATAATTTATTAATTTAAATATAATATTTTACGTAATTCCATTAATATTTATTAAATTATAACTGTAAATATATATACTCATAATTTACAAACACATATTTATTACTATTATTGTTGTTACTATTATTATTATTATTATTATTATTATTATTATTATTATTTATTTATTTATTTATTATTATTATTATTATAGCATTTCTTAAAATTCGCATACATAATTTTATTATTATTATTGAGTTATTATAGTATTTACAAAATAACACCCTAATTCAATTCAATTTTCCCAATTTATTTAAAATCTAGCCATTTTGTACCTAATTTTGTTTCAACTTTAGCCTAAATTGATTTCAATTTGACCCTAAATTGAAATCCCCAATTCAATTTTATTAAACTCAATTCTGAACCCAATTCGGATGACCCAGATCCGGCGCATATCCTTGATTTTAATCCTATCCGTTCATCTCATATGATCAACAGCTGAGATTGAATCTTTCCTTTTCTTTCCTTTTTAATATATCAAAAGCCCCAAAAATCCCTAATTTCCACTCTCTTCTCCCTCTCTATCTCTCTCTTCTCTGTTTCTCACATGCAGCCGCCATTCGCCACCGTCGTAACTCCCGCCACCAAGGCCTGTGAAACACCCACACGCCGCACCTCAGTCACCAGCAAATTCCACCGCACCACCCACCATCGTCACTCATCTCTTCTCCTCTCCATCGCCGCCACTACTCCTCCTCCACAAACCACCGGAGAACTACCTCAGTCACCGCCTCCCTCTCCTTCATGCTCCAATAGATCCGTCTCTCCTGCTCCAGCCGACGAACCCCCACTCTAGTGCCGTCTCTATCTCCACCATTAGCCGAGCCCTGCCTCTCACCGGCAAAACCCATGCCGGCAGACAAACCCAAAACCCTCTAAGTGTTCCTCTTATCCGATGAACTTTGAAAAGCTCTGACGATGCAATAATTCAATGAAACACCAAGTATATGTCATGGATAAAAGTTCCAAATGTTCAAGACGATGAGAAACCACCAGAAGCGTTGGTCTACGGTTGAGTTTTGAACTTTGATCTTCCATAGATTATTATGTGACCCATCTCTGGTATGGTTATCTTGCATTCATTTGAATTGGTTGTTGGTTTCAATGGAAATTGGGTCGAGTATTACTTATTGAGCCATTTCATGATGTGTCCAGTTTAGATATTGTCAAAATTAGTGTTGTGTTCTATAGTCTTAATCGTTAATTTTCAATTGTGAACAGTATGGACCATTGGTTAATGTTCATCAGTTCAAATTATGTGATAACCTTTTCCTACATGTTTCTTGACTTGCTTAAATCTGATTCACAATATCCTAATATGCTTAAATATGGTGATTTTGGATTCCTATACGACATAATTGTGTGACATCGCATTGGGAATATTTGTTGGACTGATTTTTATTGTTTTGGTTGCTGTGATTGAATAAGAAATCTCTATGATCTCAATTACCTTATTTATTCTACCCTAATCAACTTAAACTGTCCCTATATTTACTTATTTTGGTAAGGTCTTGACTGATTGATTCACCTAACCCTGTAAAAGGAAAATTCAATTATGATAAATTCCTTCCCTTTTTATCTTGCACCCTGCATATTAGCCTTCTCTCCCTCTTTTAGTTGAACTCATTAATTATTTATTTGTTTATAGAAAATTTAGACTACCTTGTGTGCTTGATTGATTTTCCTGCCTTTTCTATAAGCTGGGACACCTCTATTACTGATTTCAAGAGCTTGATTTTCTGGTCTGAATTGTTCATATGAGGCTAATTAAGGAAAAGGACTTTCGGGATTGATTTTCGAAATATTCTTTGCCCTTTTATTCCTTACAACTCTCCAACTATTTAAAGGGTACCTCTTTTCACTATTTGGACAGAGCTGGACTCCTACTCTTAGGGATTTTTGGCTCCTCCCACTCACATATACTTTTAAAAGGCTTTCAAGGTTAACTCTCTCTTTAAAAAATAAAGATATATACTTTAAATCCTTGTCTTGAAAGTGTTGGGCTCTTGGTTCCTGCTTGCTGCTTTGTTGTCAGTCATTTTTGTGTCTTCTTAATTTTGTTGTTAATTGGTAAGTCCCTATCGATGCAATCTTTGATATTTGTATGGTAGTTTTGTTGTAATCTAGAGAGCATGTCTACTTAACTACTATTGAAATAATGTCCTGTTCTTTTCTTGTTTGTCTGCTTCTTCGTGGTTGTTGATGTTTTTGTGCACTTGGATATTTTGGTTATGTTTAACATGTACTATTAAAGGGTGTTTGATTTGGGAAGACGAAGAGTTGTCAGGGTTTGGGATTTCTGGGTTCCGTTAAGGGATGTCCAGTTTAATCCTTTACATTTTCAGATTATCTATTCATTATGAGTATGTAATGATTTTGTATAAACTCTATGTATAATGAAAATACTGGGGACTGCTTATGGGGGTGGGGTTATGTGACTTAGAGGTTTAAATGCGATTACTTGATCACCTAGGCAAGACGGTCTGGGATTATTAATTAAATCCCAGATTATTAATTAAATTATTTTATCACCTAGAAATCATGTTTTAGGATTATCAACTTAACTTTTAGCATTTTAGCATTAATTTCGAGCATGTCAATTTAGTTTATAGCGCGTTTATTTAACTTTCAGCATGCTTAACTAATTTTCGGCGTATTATAACTACTTTTTCAGCATTTATTTATTTTCCAGAAAGTTTTATTAATTTTTGGCATATAAAAATTTAATTTTCAGCACTTTTAACTAATTTTCAGCATTTAAAGTTATTTTCCAGCCTTTTAAGTTAGTTTACAGCATTTAAGTTTATTTTTAGCAATTTCAACTAATTTCGCACCTATAAATCATTTTCCAGCATTTATATTTATTTTCAGTCTTTTAAATTTAATTTCCAGCATAAGAATGTATTTTCCAGTATATTGAATTTATTTTTCAGTATTTATATTGATTTTTCAGTTTTTTTAATTTAATTTCCAGCAAAAAAAAAAAAGAAGTGTTTTTCCAGCATATTGAATTTATCTTTTTGTTTAGCATTTTTAAACTTATTCGCCAACACTAAAATTCATTTTTATCTTTTTAAAACTTATTTTTCTAGCAATTTAAATGTTATTTCTAAAACTTTAAATTAACTTTCAGTACTTTTAACAAATTTTCAGCATATTTAAATCAAATTTTCAGTATACTTAATTTAATATCTAGCACTTTAATTTGATTTTTGGAACGTTAATTAAGACCCCTCACTTAAAAATCATGTCTATAGGTCTCAATTATGTAAAACGAATAGTTGTCTTTTCAAGCATGTTATCACCCTAATTTCTCTAATTAATCAAGAGGCTTACCGGAAACCGTTATGTGCTAATTTCTTAGTCTTGTCTGTTTTATTTGACGTAAACCTCGAGTCTACTTAGGAAGCCTAAGATTTTCTATGCGTCTAGATCTTACCCAAAATAGGTCGTCCAATGCCTCTTGGACATTAAGTTGGGACGGGTAGGCATTTTTAGGGAACGTTAGTTTTGTCGTTTTCTTTAGAACGCTTTTAGGCTTAATAACCAATTAGGTGGGGTGGGTAGAACAATAAGACATGATGGAAGTTGACCCGAGCAGAATCCGACAATGCGATATGCAACATTGTCATCCGTTAATAAGTTGGGTGTTGATCCGAATAGGATAAAACCAACCTTTGTCAAAGTCTTTTAAATCGACTTTTCTTTTCTTTATTTTTGAATGTTTTGATTATTTGGGGTAGTCCAGGTATTACTTAATAAATCTTTTTATTATAAATTGTGTCTCTTCTATCTTCCTGCTTATCTGATTCACTTCTTTATTTATTTTATTACTTTATTTAGATAATTAGACAATAACTAAGTTGCATGTTTAGTTTATTTATTATCTTTCATGTTCTAAACACTTAGTTAATCTTAAGTTAATAAAAATAGTTGACCTTTGCTTATCATATAGAATTCCTCCACGTAATATATGAATTCGGTGGGGACCCACATTTGTGGACCTCGAAAGGTGCCTAACACCTTTCTTTTGAGGTAATCTAAACCCTTACCCGAATTTCTGGTCGACGTAGACTAATTAAATAATTCGTAATTCGTTTAGAATGGTGCCCTAACGCACCTTAATTCGTTAGGTGGTGACTCTTCTCTCTTTTTGTTTTTGTCCTAAAAAGAGTTGTCACGTCGAATTTCGCGAGAAAAATGGGGCCGACAGTATGGCGACTCTACTGGGGATATAGTTAGGTTTTAACCATTACGGATTCGTGTTTATGTGGGGTTTTGTGTTTTTTATTTTTTTTTATTTTATGGTAATAGGACTTACATGCTATGCATGATCCACCCCTTTCCCCTTATTCCTTTGTTTTTTTTAATGATTAATTTGACTCCTTATTTAGTTTTATTTATTTCATTTTTGAGTCATTTATTGTACCATCTTCATCTCCCTTCCTTTTTCATCTATTCATTTTCGTGAATATTTGATATATATTTTTTCATGTTTAATTTATTTTCTTTTTCTTCATTATGTGTCTTATATCATGTGTTGCTTTCCTCATATTCGCTTATTTACTTATTTTTATTATATTGCTGTTTTTCATAAATTGCGTATTTGTTATCGCTTTATTTACAAGCTATGTGGTTATTGCTTAATTTTAATTGTTATTCCACTTATACCTTCCTCCACTTGAAACCTCCTTTTTTTTCTTTTAAAAACGGTTGCGTGGTTGTACGGATGTTCATTCCTAAAACACCCTTGCGGGAAATGCCTCATGGTTCGATCGATCAGCGGTACGTCGACAGTCATGAGCTTTCCTACTCTCAAGTTGTCCACTTGAGGGAACCGTGTCATGAAACTATTCTTGTTCTTTAGATCGTGGTTGTGTGTTCTTTTACTAAGGAATATGCATCTCATTCAGCCAGGAATGTCTTGGCACCCTTGATGCGCCGAATGTTAATTAATGAAACGTAGTCCCAGTCCAAAGGGGTTCACAACCCCAAAATAGTGTATAATCTTATTTGCTATGTGTTAAATTTCTGTGCATGTGTTACTACCTACCTTGTTTTTTTTTCTTTTGTTTTAGTTGTTCCTTGCTCTTAGAGTTTCTTACTCTTGGAATTAATGTCTTGCTATTTTACCTTTATTCCTTTAGGCCCAAAACATACCATCTTAGGGTTTAGTGTCGAAACTCTCTTTCAACTTATCTTCATGGCTCAATCTTGTCCTCCAAGATATCTTTTAGCACACTAATCATCTCTTGGTTTGATCCATTCCTCGATAGGAGGTTCTAGATTATTTCTACTCTTTTAGGGCAACTCATTATTTTAGGACATTCTTACTCCACACCTTCAATATTAACATACCATTGTCTTCACCATAACTTTTGACAATGAGTGTTTTCATATTCGTGCCATACTCTGGCTTTCCCAACCTTTAAGTCATATAGAGCTCTCAACTATTCATTTCGAATGATCATAACTCAAATGTTTTACTCCATGACATTACTCATAGACATTCTATTATCGAGCGTTTTTACTAATCATAAGTCCTTTCTTCTAAGGTTGACTAAAGTTGAACATCAGAAATGGCTAGTCAAGCAATGTTTATCAACCTTGTCAACAGTGAAGCTGAGCGTAGGAGTTTGGGTTTGCACCAAGACAAGCTTACCCCCTTTGAGTCAAGCATCATGAGTATGGAAAGAAAAATAGAAAGAATCAGAGGAATAATGACTAATCTTCGAGGTTCATCTGATATGCCACCAGGCTTCCCAGAGCTATTATTCGAAACTGACTTTATTGCTCCCATCTATACTATGGAGTCGCCAGTATTGGTGACCTCACCTATGACTAATTGTGATGCACAAGTATCTCCGAGTTTGTATTCAGTCTCATTGCAAAAAGCACTCAACGGGTTGATAGAGATGGGCAAGGAGAAGGAAACAGAAGGAAAGATTTCTAACCATAAGGTAGGGTCATCTCAACTGCTCTAGATGGATAAGTTATCTGAATCAGGAGAAGAAAAATAAGGATAGAGTTGGAGAATTGAACTTTCCGTTATACGATGGGTTTGGCGATCCTCATTCCCATTTGAAAGAGTACCTGGATGAGCTAGCAGTTATAGGGCAAAGTGATGGTCTTAAGATGAAACTTTTTATCAGTTCACTTACAGGTCTAGCATTGATGTAGTACACGGAGAAAGATACAAGCAAGTGGGTTTCTTAGGACAATTTGGCAGGTGACTTTATTGGGCGGTTCGACAATAGGCTAAAGAGGAAGTTCATAGGTGAAACTCTAATACATGACAAGGTTGGTTAGGTTGAGCCACAATTCAGGGATAAGGGAAAAGAAATTATCAATGAGGAATCAAAGCCTCCAAAGCCCGAAGTAAGCAAATCCCAAGCTATGAGTCTCTTAGAAAAACCACCGTCAATCACTTTTGTGTTGAGGTCATATGGTATCTTGCAGTAAGCTTATTGGTTCTTATTGCCCTTCAAGTCCTTTCTTTGATACCAAAAAGCATTGTGCCTTCCATTCTGGCATGCCTGGTCATGACACGGATAAATGTCGCCAGTTGTAAAGAAAACTTCAAAATTTGATAAGCGATAGGAGGAGAGTAAAGAACAGTCACCCTCAACTGATATGGTATCCATCTCCAGAAATCACTCCAACACCAAATTACGCCTATTATCCCCAATCCTCCATAAAACCTCATCCTCAAACTGTTTGGTACCCACTTTCATCCATTGCTCCAACATCAAAATACATTCCCGTGTCTTACCCAAATCCACCAACAAATCAACAATCAAATCAATCCGCTAGACCTCCAGTCAAGTTTCAGAAAAATCCACTAAAACAATACACCCCTCTAGTTGAACCCATAATCCACTTGTATGAAAGACTCAGAGAAGCAGGGTACATCACACCCATCCCTGTCGTACCTATTAATACTCAGTTTAAATGGAACAATCCTGATCAGGCTTACGCCTACCACTCTGGGATGAAAGGGCATCCTATAGAGGCGTGCTTTGCCTTAAAGGACTAGATTCAAGCGATGATAGATACCAAGGTGATAACCGTGATAGAGCCAAATCTCAATGTTGGTTAATTTCCTAAGCATGACTTGCACTTATTTGGAATTTATGAAGGGGTATCATGTTGTTTATTCATTCTGGGCTTCCAACCACTTGAAATTACTTTAAGCTTTGGAAACTATGGATTTTATTTTATGTAATTGGAACTACATTTGACCTAATTCCCCTATAAGTGGTGTTTCGCGGTTTTTCAAATTCAAACACTTAGAAAGTTTTTCAAATTCGGTTTTTGAGAGTCGCCACTTGATCAATATAAAGGAAAATCAAGAAAACCTTTTAAAAGAACTTTAAAGATTTAAAACAGAAAAATCTCAAAGTTAAGAAATTCTAGGTAAGCGGTTCATATTAATACTTTGGGAAGGGTTTTAAGGCATCCAAAGTATCCGCTAACTTGCGGTTATCCGGACTATTTGAAAACAACTTTATTTGACTAACTTAGGAAAATCTTTTATTCATGTAAGAGAATTAACAAGTTAAAAGAGAATAATTTGATGAATGGATTAATCGAAAAAAAACTAGTTTGAGAAAACAGGTTTTGGTACTAGCCAGGGAGTTTAACTAAGTCAGAAGAAATTCTAAGTTAGTAACACATAAATACAATATCAAACAAAAAAAGAAAGTAGAGAGATCTCGGGCTTTGCCCAAAATCAAGAGAATTGAAGTCATAGGCCCATTTCCAGTTTCTGTTCGTCTGGACTGGATTTGGGCCCGTTTTCCTCTTTCCTTCCACCTGTCCTAAACTATCGATTGGGATTTTGAGGCCCATTGTACCTGTATTAATACAAATGGGCTTTTGGCCCATGAAATATAAGTTTTTCAAGACTTTATCAAGTCTTAAACCTTTGGAAGCATCCTATTAATGGGCTTTGGCCCACTTTCTTTTCTTCTTCCACCTGTGCGCCCCATGTATAACGGTCCTTTGGGTTTTGAATCTGACTTGAAGAGGAAAGAAGGATAGGCCTCATTGGCCCATAGAAGGAATACAATGGGAAGAGTCCATTTAGACCCAAAACAGGTTCACATGCCACACCAAAAAAAGATAACGAATTAATACATATCCTAAATTGGTAATTAACATTTTAATGCTACAAAGAACATGTTTACGCGCAAATAAAATGCAAAAGGAATGATGTTTCATAAAATTTGAAGAAAACACATATGCTAATCGAAGAAATCCAAGCTAATAGAAGGGATAAGATAAATTGGGGAGTTCTCATAATTTCTGGCGAATGAAGCAAATGATTTACATTCTGTGATTAAGTAAAGTGATGGTAAAGGTATGAACTGGATAAATTGAGGAAAATTTAGTGAATAGGCAAGGGGAGAGGATAAGTAATAAACGAGAACTCAAGCAAATCAAAAGCCAAATAAACTTAAGAACCAAGAAAATCCAACAGTATTTAAGGTTTAACAAGATTTGGCTTTTTCAAAATCAGAGAGGAAAAGAGATGGTTTAAACAACCACACTACTGATTATAGCAAAGACTTATCCTTATCATTTTAAAGCTTTGACAGATGTCTTTTGAAAAGGAAAGAAAAAATCAACGATAAGAGAAAAAGAAAAAGAAGAAAGAAAGAAAATCAATCAAAAAAACAAGAAGTTAAACCTTTTAATACATGCATCAGAAAACAACTTCAAATATATATATAAGAAGCGATCCAACATATTCAAACACCATCACATAATAAAGCTAAGCAAACATAAGAGACAAGCATATTATTTAAATCATCTATATTCATCCTTGCCTTCTCCTTGACGAAGTCACGACAAAACTTCCGAGTCAAGACGTCATAGAAGGCTCATAGGATTATTTACACCCCGATATAACACATCTATTTGCCTCCCTCTTAACATTGTACATCAAGAAGAGCTTTTAAGAGTGGTGGATAAAAGTGGATTTTTTGCAAGAAACACCAAGTAAAATAAAATAATAATAGGCCACATCAGCATTAAACAATGAACATGCCATATTCAAGCTAAATCTGTAAACTACGATCTAAGATAGAACCATTAATTTGAATCTTGATTCCTAATCACAGTGGACAACATTTAAGCCTAAAATAACGAACTAAAATCCGAAACAAATGAGAGCATGAATCTAAAACGAACTAGAATCTGGAACAACAGAGAGCCTGGATCTAGAACGAACTGAACTAAAAGAAAGGAAAATTGAAGCTAGAAGCACCAAGAAAAACAATGAGTTCATACGCGATTTAACGATATTCATGCTAAAAAATAAACTATGGATTTAAGATTAGAAAAGGGATGAATCAGTAGGTTTAAAACAAGATTCCAGAAATCAAACAGGGAATCAAACAACTAAGGCATGCATGTTAACTCAAAAAATGTGACGATTATTACACGAAAATCCTAGGGCCTTCATAGCCTCTACAACATACAATCCCACCATACACTAAAACGCAAACTAAATACAACTACGAACATTGTATCAAAAAGGAAAGGACAAAGACGAAAGTTTACCTTTTTTGGAGCAGCAATACGGAATTCGAACTACCACCGGAATCTCTACCACCACCGAAAAACACCACTAAACTTTAAACTAGGGAAATTTTGAAAGAAATTTCCCTCTTTTGCTCGAAAACTCTTTAATAAATTTTCAAGACTTTTTTCTTAGAAGTTGTGTTTATCGGGTATGTAAGAAGGGTATAAGGGGTTGAGGTGTTGGGCCTGGGTTGGGTAGGTTGCTGTTGGGTTGGGCTGCAGTTTTTAAAGGGGAATGGGCTGGGGCGGTGACTGTTGGTTTGGGCCTGGGAGGTGCTGAAATTGTTGTGGGATGGGGCGAAATTAATTAGGAATATGGATTTAGGATTAGGTCATTTACTAAATAGCCAATTGACTAGAATTTTAGTTAATTCCCTTTAAATTTTAACCAAATTGAAAGTCAATTGGCCAATTACGTTGCACCTTTGGCTAAGTTGATTTCAATTATGGTCAAATTTAACAAATCGACTAAATTGAATTAAAGTTTGAAACAAATTAACAACCAATCTAATCCCGAGTTTCTTAGTTTAATAAAATGAAACAAATATTTTCCAAATAAATTATTTTTCAGAGTAAATTATATTGAAATTAAATTTATACTACTTGAACCAACTTTCAAGATAGTTTTGATAAAAATCAAGTTTTGATAAAATAATTATTTAAGTAACAAAAATTATACGATCTCATATACATGAGTACAAAAGTGTATAATTCATCACTTAGCTGACAAATTTAACTCAAATAAATATTTTAGAAAGCATTTATCCGGATAAAATAATTATTTCAATTTTATTTAAAATCGAAGAAACTCAGGATTAAAATTTAGTTCGGGAGGGCAAAAATTATGTGTCAACAATTGCCCCTCCCCTTTGGGTAGGGTGGAGCAAGCAACCCTGGGCAAAGGGAGTTTGACGTTCCTAATTTTGACTGACCTGAAATTTATCTCTAAAAGAGGTTGGTTCTTTGCATGATTCTCAAGGAGTTATGGACGGACCCCGGTATTGGGTTTCCTACATATATCAGGTTACATGAGAATTCAGGCCACTTGTAGTTCATAACGCTTTATTTTTAAGCATGATTTTGAAAGAATTCACAGGTTATCCTGGTTTTGAATTTTTGGTGAAACCAGAATGCTGGGGAATAAGAGAATATTGGGGGGGGTTGGAATGCAATCGGGTTTTCAACAAAGAGCCCAGCCTACATATTCCTAAGATTTAGGAAATCAAACTGCTTGTAGTTCGACTTGATCGGTAGAAAAGATAGTCTTTTATTTTCGCCAATCTTTGGCTCGAAATAGGCGAAAAGTTATTTGAGTTATGGGAAAGAGGCTTGTAACCTCTTAACCATGTATGTGGAGCTTTTCACATCCATAGATAAGAATTTACCCATACATAATTTCCAAAGCTCTAGGTGTGTTGTCACTCGGATTTGAAGAGAAGAGAAGGTTACTTCCAGTATGAGTTTAGAAATATTTTGGAAGTGAAATTGAAACTAAAATACCCCGAAATACCCACATGCCTTCTGATAGGGGTGTGGTTTGATGGTGGCGGCTATCATCCTTTAGCTCACGTCCAGAGAGTTTGACGTCCCTCTATGAACTACATCCCGGTTTGCTACTAAGAAAAAGTTCCAAGTTGTGCTGCGTCTTCTTTGGAGTTGTCCGCACCTGTGGTTTTTTATTTGAGATTTTCATCCTCTCGAATGCTCTCGATTATAGCTCAAACGAAAATTGTTAGTGATCAACATAATTCACAAAGGGGTATACAGTCTTTTACCATATCTCCATGTGAATTAGCACCTATTTTGGAGGGAAACAACTCTTTGTAATAATAGATACAACAACCTTCTTAGTTGTCGGATAAGATGGATTTTTGGCGATTGAAATATTTTCAAAGTGGGGTGGCCCTCTTGGACACCGACGACACTTTGTATAGAACGGTCCCTACAACCGCGTAATTTTGTGTGGATGTGGCAATCCTCTTGGTCACCTATGATGCTTCTTGCATTTGAGACGATAACTTTTCATCTATCAGTGATGATTTTGTGCATACAATATTGGGTAAGCCCTGTACATCTTCCGTACCGGTACGACTTATAGATATTCTTTGAATTTTCAATCCTTAGGTCATCACGGATATTATTCGATGTTGGATACAAGATGACTTACAGACGTCTCTTGAGTTGACAGTCTTTTAGGTGATCCTGCACATTATCCGACCTTGGATAAGAGATGGCTTATAGATATCCCTCGAATTGCTAGCTTTTGGGCAATCCTGCACATCATCTAACCTTGGATATAATATGACTTATAGATATCTCTCAAATTGTCGGCCTTAGGGTAATCCTGCGCATAATCGATCTTGGATATGGTGCGACTTATAGAGAACCTTCAGACCTAACAATTTGGTAATCTCGCATATTTTTGGTAAGGATTTAGTTGTGGCTTACGGAGAACTTTCGAGCTGTAAATTTTTGGGTAATCTTGCATACTATCCAGTCAGGATGTTGTTGTGACTTAAGGATGACCCATGGACTGTCAATCTTTCAAGTAATCTCGCACAATATCCTGTCTCGAATATTATGACTTACAGATGGCCTTCAGATTGTCAATTTCTAGGAAGTCTAGTTTGTCGTCCGTCTTTGGATAACGACTTAAGGAAATCCCTTTGGATCATGTGCTTCTTCAACTTCCATGTGTTGATGCAAATATACGAGACGCTGAAATATCCTCGATGCCGGGCTACATCACCTCTTGCGCGTCAACAAATATAGAATAATGAGATATCCTCAACGCTAGATTATGTTATCTTCGCGTGGTCAACGGATATAGGTGCTCCAAAGCATCTTCCAAAACTAGACTCTATTGTATTGTATGGTGAGCGCTTACGGAGACTTGTTTGAATAATATGATAGCCCTCTCGGCATGGCCCTCTTGGCATGGAATGAAATGGCCCTCTCGGCATGGCCCTCTTGGCATGGAGTGAAATGGCCCTCTCGACATGGCCCTCTCAGCATGGCCCTCTTGGCATGGAATGAAATGGCCCTCTCGACATGGCCCTTTCGGCAATGAAATGAAATGATCCTCTCGGAATGGCCCTCTCGGCAATGAAATGAAATGGCCCTCTCGGCAATGGAATGGAATGTCCTGCAATGAGCTAAAATGATATATAATGAAAAGCAATAAAATGTTATGTGACACAATATGATGGGATGCAACATGATGCAGTATGATGCAATGGAATGCAATGCCGTACGGTGCAATGGAATGCAATGGGATGTAATATGATGTAATGGAATGTGATGGGATGTAATATGGTGCAATGGAATGCGATATGATGCAGTATGGTGCAATGGAATGCGATATGATGCAGTATGGTGCAATGGAATGCATTGGGATGCCATGAGATGCGTTGGGATGCAATGAGATGCATCAGGATGTAATGGGATGCAATAAGATAAATTTTTTCGACGATGCCCATCCTCCTCCTTTGGCATTGACTAGTGTCAGGCTTTTCAGCTTTAACGTTATAAGATGGCCTTTAGGCTATTTGGTTGATGTGTTGATTCCTTTGAATGCACCTGCACTTAAGATAGACAATTAGTAGACAGAATGTCGCTTTGCTAGCTACTATAGTCAAATTATGGGAAAGCTTTAAAGAGAGCATTCACAATATAGGTGATTTTGTTTGCCAAAAATCATTTTGGAGATAAGTGAATGGTTAAACCCATTTCTGGGGACAACTATAAATACCACTTTTGAACGTTATATGTTCGTTTTGACCCATGACGGATTAGAGGAGGATGTCCCTACTCTCCTTGTCAGGTGATCTCTTTGATCGCTCTGTTATGCCGACTCTTTTGAGTATACCTGCGCTCAAGGCAACCGTTTAGTAGATACAGAGTCACTTTTGCTAGCGACTATTATTAGGAAAAGTCTTGAATAAAATATTCATAACAAGGATAGGACGCTTTTGTTTGACATCCACATGTTTTGGAGCCGGATAGACAAATCAAGAGGCCTTTGATCCTAAATGAGTTATTCAACCCATCTTTGGAGATGTCCAAGAATACCATTTTTGAGCATTATACGCTTCTGGTGACGTTCTTTATTTGCTCAGGGGATTTTGAAAGAGACCCTACTTATGTGCGGTGATCCCTGCATCCACAGAAAAATTGTTAATTTTGGGTGAAACCACTCCGTATTGTCCTCCTTCGATCTTTGGTTTGCTTCTTGCTATCTCTCGGGTGCTCTGTTATGTTCGGACTTCCACGCTGACTCCTTGCTTGAATAGATGCAAGGCAAAACTAGTCAAGAAAAAAAATATTTATAGATTTTCAAAAATAGTTAGGGTTTTGAAATTATAGATTTGAAAACTTGTGTGAAAGTTTTTTAGAAAAACTCTGCCAGTCATGTCATGTTCTAGCTCAACGAACGTCTCCCACTTGAGGCCTAGTCATGTCTGATATCCAATGGAAGATCCCTAAAAACTCATTGTTGTTGCTGGGGAAGTTCAAAAGCATAATTTGTAGAAGCTTGTCATAGCTGGAGATTTAGTCTATTTGGACTTTGTCGCAGCTGGTGATCTCTGAAATTTGGCTTTGACCTTTTGGTGTTGGGGAATTCAAAATTTATTCCAAAATGTTGGTGGAAATTTTGAGGATCTCCTCAAAATTTCTGCCCCAGTTAGATGCTAGTTAAAATAATATCTCCTTACATGGTTCTCGAGATTTTCTCCCAAAGTCCTTGCTGGTCTACATTTTCCTTGGAATTTTCGCGATTCCTTCTCAAAAATTCTGCCCCTGTTTCCATTTCCTGGGGTGATATGACCGAGCCGTTGGGGCGCCTACGTATCCCATTGAAGCAGGAATCAGTTCAAACCTAGTTCAGGAGTACGCTAGGGAAATATAGAAAAAATCTAAAGGATTGACCGAAGCCGACATAGGCCGCCTACGTATCTCATTCTTGATAATTCAGGTCAAACGTAGTTCGTACATAAAGGGAAAGGATAAATTTTCCTAAAGGGTTGACCGAAGCCGACATAGGCCGCCTACGTATCTCATTATTGAGAATTCAGGTCAAGCGTAGTTCGTACATAAAGGGAAAAGGATATTTAGGCTACTACAAAGCATAAAACGATTACATTAAGAAAAGTACGATTACAACCAAAGGAAACATAGAGAAGAGACTATCTTCAGACGTAGTATCTCTTCATTGCATCAGAGTTGATTGGCTTGGTACACTCTTGACCATCCATCTCGGATAGGATTAGGGCTTCACCAGATAGCACTTTACGTACCACATATGGCCCTTGCCAGTTTGGAGCAAACTTTTCTTTGTATTCTTCTTGATGGGGAAATATGAGTTTGAGAACCAATTGTCCTACTTCAAATGTGCGAGTTATCACCTTCTTGTTGAAGGAACACATCATCCATTGTTGGTATAGCTGACCATGGCATAAGCCTCCATTCGCTTTTCATCAATTAGCATGCGTTGTTAGCATCTAGCGCGGACCCATTCTTCGCTACTCAGTTTGGCCTCTTGAATAATCTTCAAGGAAGTTATCTCTACCTCGGCAGGTATCACGACTTCAGTTCTATAAACCAATAGATATGGATTTGCCCCAGTCGAAGTTTTGACCGTCGTACGGTATCCTAACAAAGCATAAGGCAACATCTCATACCAAGATCTGTTGTTCTCAATCATTTTCCTCAATATCCTCTTGATGTTTTGTTGGCGGCTTCTACAGCTCCATTCATTTGCGGATGATACGCAGTCGAATTTCGATGAGTGATTTTGAACTTTTCACAATTTTCTTTCATCAAGTGACTGTTCAGGTTAGCTCCATTATCTGTAATGATTAATTCTGGTATTCCAAATCGGCAAATCAAGTTGTTCCTGACAAAATCTGTAACGACTTTCTTATTCACAGCTTTGTATGAGATAGCTTCTACCCATTTTGTGAAATAATCAATAGCAACTAAGATGAATCTATGTCCATTCGATGCTGTCGGTTCTATCGGACCAATGATGTCCATACCCCATGCTATGAATGGCCATGGTGAACTCATTGTGTAGAGTTCATGTGGAGGCATCCGAATCAAGTGTCCGTGTATCTGGCACTTCGGGCATTTTTGTACGTACTTATTACAGTCACTTTCCATAGTCATCCAAAAGTAACCCGTCTGCAAGATTTTTCTAGAGAGAGTGAATCCGTTCATATGAGGTCCGCAAACTCCAGCATGTATTTCTTCCAATAACTTTGAGGCTTCTGCAGCATCAACACATCTTAGGAATCCTAAATTTGGGGTCCTCCTGAAAAGGATTTCCCCGCTTGGGAAATAACTCTTTGCCAAACGTCGGATTGTCTTTTTATGAATGTTACTGGCATTTTCGGGGTATGCCCCAGACTCTAAATACCTCTTGATATCGAAGTACCATGGTTTTCCATTGGCCTCTGCTTCAACATGTGCACAGTGTACTGGTTGCTCCCTCAAACTTATTTTCAGGGGATCAATGTAACTTCTATCTGGGTGTTGAATCATGGAGGATATAGTGGCTAAAGCATCAGCAAACCCGTTCTGTATTCTTGGGATATGTCTGAAGTCAATCTCCTTGAATCTTTTGCATAAATCCTGTACTAGCTCTACGTAAGGGGTGATTTTGGAATTCTTCACAGCCCAATCTCCTCACACTTAGTGAATCAATAGATCTGAATCTCCAATGATTAATAATTCTCGAACACCCATATCAAGTGCTAAATCGAGGCCTAGGATGCAAGCTTCATACTCGGCAATGTTGTTGGTACAAAGGAAACGTAGTTTGGCGGTTACCGGGTAATGCTGACCTGTTTCTGATACTAGAACCGCTCCAATTCCTGAACCTTTGAAGTTGACCGCTCCATCAAAGAACATCCTCCATCCGGGGTATGCTTCAGCTATGTCTTGCCCCACGAATAAAACTTCTTCATCCGGGAAGTAAGTACGGAGTGGTTCATATTCATTGTCAACTGTATTTTTAGCTAGATGATCTGCTAAGGCTTGCCCTTTGATTGTCTTTTGGGTTACATACACAATGTCAAACTCATTTAACAACATCTGCCATTTGGCCAACTTCCCTGTAGGCATGGCTTTCTAAAATATATATTTCAAGGGGTCCATTTTGGAAATGAGATATGTTGTATATGAAGATAAGTAATGTCTCAGCTTCTGGGCAACCCAAGCCAAAGCACAACACATCCTCTCAACCAAAGTGTAGCGAGCCTCGTACGGAGTGAACTTCTTACTCAAGTAATAGATCGCCTTCTCTTGCTTGCCGGTTTTATCATGTTGCCCGAGGACGCATCCAAAAGCATTTTCTGATACTGACAAATATAACAATAATGTACTTCCTTCTCTTGGTGGAACCAAAACGGGCGGAGCGGATAGATAATCTTTGATCCTATCAAAAGCCTTCTGGCACTCTTCTGTCCACTTGTTCAACGCATCCTTCTTCAACATCTTAAGGATTGGCTCGCATATGACAGTCGACTGGGCAATGAACCTACTAATGTAATTCAAACGTCCTAAGAAACTCATGACTTCTTTCTTGGTCCTCAGTGAGGGCAACTCCTGAATTGTCTTGATCTTGGAAGGGTCGAGTTTGATGCCCCTTCTACTGACTATAAACCCCAATAATTTTTTGGTTGGCACACGGAAGGCACATTTAGCAGGATTCAGCTTCAAGTTATACTTTCTCAATCGATCAAAGAATTTTCTCAGGTGTGTCAAATGATCCGAACTCTCGCGGGATTTGATGATTATGTCATCCACGTACACCTCAATTTCCTTGTGGATCATATCATGAAAGATTATTGTCATTGCCCTCATATATGTCGCACCGACATTTTTTAGACCAAACGGCATTACCCTGTAGTGATAAACACCCCAGGGTGTGATGAAAGCTGTCTTTTCCGCGTCTTCCTCATCCATTAAGATCTGATGATACCCGGCGAAACAATCCATGAAAGACTGCATTTCATGCTTCGCGCAGTTGTCGATGAGAATGTGGATGTTGGGTAGAGGGAAATTATCTTTAGGACTGGCCCTGTTCAAGTCTCTATAATCAACACAAATTCTGACTTTCCTATCCTTCTTTGGTACCAGAACAATATTGGCTAGCCTCATTGGATATTTTGTGACCTCCACAACTTTAGACTGAATTTGCTTTGTCACTTCTTCTTTAATCCTTAAACTTAAATCTGGCTTGAATTTTCACATTTTTTTCTTTACTGGATCAAACTCTGGATTGATTGGTAACTTATGCGACACGATGTTAGTGCTTAACCCTGGCATGTCATTGTAGGACCAAGGAAATACATCGATGTATTCTCGTAACAAGCGGATAAGTTCTCTTTTCTGTGCTTCTGTCAAGTGAACATTGATTCTTGTTTCCTTAGTGTAACACCCCGTACCTTCCCAACCCTATTTAATGATGTTTAATAATGATTTCTTAGGTAACGAGAGATATAATTATGTATTTGGTAATGCTAATGACGAAAAAATTAAAATTTGGCCACGTACATGCAATGAGACTTTTATAGAAAGTGTTTTGTGATTTCGTGGAGCATTTGTGGAATACCTCGTACACATTCTAGCCTCATTTGGTGACTTGGAGTCATGTTTACTTGATGCTTAAGGTCACTAAGTAAGTATTTTATAGTGTTTTGATAAGGTATTGGACGATACGCAAGTGTTGGAAAAATTGCCAAAAAATTCAGCAAAGCATAAAAACTTGCGCCACTACCCTGTTTCAGGGGGTGTGGCGCAAGCCACCTGATTCAGAGGGGCTTCATTTCCTGCGCCACTACCCTGTTTCAGGGGGTGTGGCGCAAGGAACAAATATTAGGCCTTTCCGGACCCGTTTTGTAACGCACTTCGACGACGCTTCTTGGATGGTTTCTTTTGGTTCTTTGGAGTTATTTGAGCATTGTTAGTTATTTGAGCATTGTTAAAGATTCAAACACTTCAATATACTCCTACATACGCCTACATGATCAAATCATGAAATGTGAACAGTGATCCAAAATGTCCAGTGAAACCAAGGGCGACTAGAATGTCTAGTTTTGCGATCAAAAGGACGAATGAGAAATGTTTAAAAGAATATTGTCGTGACATTATGGAATTATGGAAACATGAGATATAGGGTGAATAATACATGAAATTGGATGGGTTACATGGATATGAGTTATTGGGCCCAAAGATAGGCCCAAAATGGGATTAAAAGACTTGGCCCAAGAAGAAATGACCCATTCTTCCACTAATGGACCAATTAAACATATCATGTAATGCCAAGTGTGGCTAAGGATGACTTGGGGTCTATATAAAGGCCCCAATATCAGATTTTAGTGTCCAAAACTCTCATGCCTTTGTGATATTTTCTCACACATTTCTTTAAACTTCAAACCCTAAAGCAAATAAATCCTTTGGAATCTTTGGACAAGATCAACATATTCCAAGCTTTGGTAAGTGTTTATTATTATGGTTTAACATATTATATGCATGGAAGATTATATATATTATGCTAGTGGTGTTGGTAAGGTGATGAATAGTGTATTTTGCCTTTGGTGAAAGATGTGTCATCTTGGTAAATTGAACTTGAATTAGGACTTATGCCTTTGATGAAAAAGCATGGTATGGACAAAATATGAGCATGTATGGTGTTATTTTTGGTATTAAACTTGTTCTTGTCTAAAAGTGGAAATTTTGGGATTTTGGCCGATATGTGTTGTGAGTTGTATTAAGGTACTTTGATGGATTATTTGTGAAGTGTTATGGATAAGAAAGTGTAAAGGAGAAGTATTGTGGTGAAATGTATTGATTTTCATGTATTGGTCAATGTTGGGAATATTATGGAATTTTTGGAATAATAGTATAATCAATGGTTTGTTAAGGGGAAATGACATGTTTAAAGTCAAACATGTGACTCATTGACATGGTATGCATTTGTAAAGTGATTGGTGGTTAATGTGAATTTCGTTCTGTATTTATGTTGTAGAGTGACACATAAAGAAGGAGAGGGATTATTGTATACGCATCGAAGGTTGTATATTCGTATTGTGAATCCAAGGTATGTAAGGTTACTTTTATATCCTTCTGCAACATATGATGTTCACACTGTCATAGCACTTACTTGATTCCGAAATACTCTAAGGTATTTCATATTCAATTGTTGGCTAGAGTTACTCATATGTTCCTTATTCATTGGTCAATGGTGAATCGTATAACGCATGTTTATTGATTGACTCATGTCCATTGGTTGACTCACGTTCATTGGCTAATATGTCAAAAGTTCCAAATGGTCTAAGGTATTGCATCGCAGGGTGATGAATAGTTAGTATCGCAGGGTGATGAATAGTTAGTATCGCAGGGTGATGAATAGTTAGTACCCACATGTATCGTATGTAGTGATCATTATGTTAAGATTCCAAAAGTGTACTATACCAAGGGGGTTCTATAGTATGCCAACTAGGGGTGATATATTGATAGTCATATGTGTTTTACTCCTATACGAATCATAAATCACTTAGTTCTTATTTATGGGTGGAAGTTCTTAAGTTTTCATATGTTGTTGATCCTAAGAGGATCATTCCAATAAGAGCAATGAGGTAAAGAGAGCTTGGTTAGTCGAATATCATTGTTCCAATCATGTGAGGAATCCTATGGTATGATGATTATCCTTGTGCCAATTGTAAGAGTATCAATCTCATAAGAATAATAAGAGAGGTGATGTGCAAGTTAGTATAGTTATACTTCATAAGTGAAATTGTCAATCTCATGAGATAAAAGGGTGAAGTGAGATGTGCATGTAAGTACGTGTTTGGCTAAGGTGTTAATCTCATAAAGTACAAGAGTAAGGTAAAGTATATGGGTGTGTTCCAATTAATGTCATGATCCAAAGTTCCAATAGAGTTATGCACATGTCTAGTAATGTTCCAAAAGTCCAATGAGGTTATGTCCCAAGGTTTCAATAGTGGATATACTCACGTATCTTGTTTATTGATCATTGTCAAATGGTTCCAACAGTGTTATGTTTTAATGCTTATTCACATGTTTCTTACTCATTGATGATGGATCCAAAGCTTCACACAAGGTTGTGACTATCATTGTACCAACCTTTCAAAAGTAATGAAAGAAGTAATGTGCAAGTTAATGTATCTATTCCTCACAAGTAAAGGTACCACTCTTACAAGAGTAAAGATGTGAGGTAATGTATATTTGTGTTTCAAGTTTCAAGAATGTTTCTATCATCAAAGTACCACTCATAGTGTGAAGCGAAGTAATGACGAATGAAAGTAAAGGAAGCAATGTTATGATATATTAATCCTACCCATGGTGTAGATGTATGTTATTGACCCACCATAGAGTGGATGTATGTTAACCTACCCATGGAGTAGATGTATGTTATTGCCCACCATAGAGTAGATGTATGTTAACCCACCATAGAGTGGATGTATGTTATTGCCCACCACAGAGTGGATGTATGTTATTGCCCACCATAGAGTGGATGTATGTTAACCCACCATAGAGTGGATGTATGTCATTGCCCACTATAGAGTGAATGTATGTTAACCCACCATAGAGTGGATGTATGTCATTGCCCACCATAGAGTGGATGTATGTTAACTCACCATAGAGTGGATGTATGTCATTGCCCACCATAGAGTGGATGTATGTTAACCCACCATAGAGTGGATGTACGTTGAATAATTTGTGGCTTTTGAGCAATGTAAAGGTAAAGTAAAGTAAAGGCAAGGGAAAGAAAGAACGTAATGTACATGGTATCCCACCTACAGAAAGAGAGTTTGTTCACACTTGCTATTTCTCTTATGTTGATTCCGCGGTTATTTTTATTATGTATGTATCATTGGAGATGATAATAATGAAGGAAAGGTGCATGATTCCACACATTGAGTTTCTCTTATAATGATTTCCATTGAAGTTCTTATGCACTGATTCAGTTTTTCTTATGGCCTTACATACTCAGTACATTCTTCGTACTGACCCCTTTTGGGGACTTACCTTACATGTTGCAGGTGCAGGCACTAGTAGGCCTCCACAGTAGATTGTCAGTGTTGCAGATCTTTGGTGAGCTCCAGTTAGTTCGGGGCCTCTCCGAGTCACTGTTGTACATGTTGTATAAAGAGGGAATTTATCCCGATTTTTACTTCATTTGGTCAATGCATGTTGTTAGAGGCTTTTGTAGACAGATGTGGGTGTATAAATGTGAAAGTACATGTAGTTTTGACTTAATGGCTCAAACGGCCAAGTTTTACATGCTTAGCTATGACTTATGTTTTCATGTCTATGACTTCCGCATAGTTGCACCAGGTGTAATACGATTCACATGAGATTATGTACGTGAATGTTCATAAGCAAAGGTTGGTTCTCTCGGGCCATATCGGCTTCGGGTGCCAATCATGTCTCGATGGGATTTGGGGCGTGACACTTAACTTCATCATGGCCCCCTAGGTTGACCACTTCAGTTTCTTCTAGATTAGGCTTCTCGCTGTTTTCAAATTCTTCCAAATCCTCTGTTAGTTGTTCTTCATCATGATTTTCCCATTCGTTGTCATTTGCATTACTTTGTTCGTTCAGCCCTTGACATGACATGACATTGGCAGGTTTTAAGTTATTAATACTGAAATATCCAAACAAACCAAGTCAAATAATAACAATATAACACAAGATAGGAAAATAAGAATAACATAACTCAAAATAGTCTTCTAGATAAAGGGAGGCCTTTTCATTGAAAATTTGGGAAATATTTACAAACTATGGCTCACGGCCAGCATGAGTATGGGCCCACGCCTTTTTGAAAGCAGTAAACATACAAAATAGGATTTGAAAGATAAAAGGGTGGATCGCGGGGCCTCCTCCGGATCATCACCGATTTTCAAAAACTAGAAATTTTCCCTTTCATCTACCAGAGAGAGCGAGGAGTCATGAGCGGAGTGGATGTCTAATTTTGCAAAGCTTCTCCAGGTGCAGCCTTTCTCACTCCACTAGCCTTCGGGAAATCTTCTATTATAACATTGCAACCTTCGAACAGAATTCCTATCCCATCCCCCAGACCATCATCCATGGACATCTTGCTTACAGGAAATGACTGGCATAGAAGTGGTAATGGCTTGGGCAGACCCATCTTTGTCCTTTTCTCATTCTTGTCTTCCTTTGTAGGCTTGTATCCTAGTCCATACTTGAAGGCTCTTTCTGGAATCATGATCGGCTCAATGATACCCTCCAAATTCTTTCCTAGGCCTCAACCAGGTTCGAACCCATTTCTTAGCATCACAGTTGCCATCATCTTATAGATAGAAGGCATGGGCGTCTGGGATGTTGGGTTCTCTTCAGGAGCATTCACGATTTCCATCGTATAAAAGTTACTGCCCTTTGGAACATCTTCAATCATAGGTACATAACCATTGGGGTGACTCAAGTGACTCCCTTTGCCTTGAATGACCACCTCGTGGCCATCCCAGATGAATTTCAATAATTGATGAAGAGGTGATGAAACCGCTTTTGCACCATGGAGCCACGGCTTTTCGAGGAGTAGATTATAGCTAGGATTAATATCCATGACATGAAATTTAGTATTGAACTCGATGGGTCCCATTTGGATGTACAAATCAACTTCGCCTATAGTGTCCCTCTGTCCTCCATCGAAAGCTCGCATATTAACATGGCTTTGACGAACCTTTCCCAAATCATAACCCATTTGAGTCAATGTGGAAAGGGGACAAATGTTCAGACCAGATCCATCATCTATCAGAAACCGATTAATCACATGGTCATGACAAGTAATATAAATATGCAACGCTTTGTTATGCATTATGCCTTGAAAAGGCAACTCTTCTTCAGTGAATGATATGCGATGACTTCCCACAATGTTACCTATCATTGCGGCTAAGTTTTTAACACTCGTACCAACGGGCACATATGCTTCATCTAAGACATTCAACAACGCTTGTCGGTGGTATTGAGAACTCATTAGTAATTCCCACATAGAGATCTGTGCTGGAGTCTTTTCCAGATGCTTAACAATTGAATATTCATTTGGTTGCATTCTCCTCCAAAACTCTTTGGCCTCTCCTTCAGTAATCGACCTCTTCTGTGAATCCTTCTTGTGAGAGTCGTTGGCTAAATTCTCGAGAATATAGCACCATCCGGACCGAGTCATTCCATGGGCGGCAGCAGTCTCTACAATAAACTCTTTTCTAGGCAGTGTTGGAACATATGCCTGAGTCGAGGCGGTCATTACCACAAATGGGGGCCATTCATTGACACTTAGGTCAGCCACAACCTTCTCTATCTTCTCCACCCCTTCCGTTCTCTTAGGGTTTTCTGAATTAACCTTAGCAATAGTCTTACTAACTGCCCATTCATTATCTATTTCGATCATGTTAATCATAGCCCCTCCGTGGTTAGGCAACGGATTACTGTTGATATTTGGAGCTGGCGTTTGAAGAGTAATGACTTTATGATCAATCAGGTCCTGGATCTTATGTTTCAAATTAATACAATCTTCGGTACTATGGCCGACTTCTCCAGAATGATAGGCACAATTTTGATATGCGTGGTAAAATCAGGAACTTGTATTAGTGGGTTTTGGTTGGACAGGCTGGAGATAGCCGGCTACTTTTAATCTTTCAAAAAGTTGAGTGCGACTTTTAACCAACAGTGTGAAGTTTCGAGGAGGTTTCTTTTCAAGGTTTGGACGAGGAAGGTTATTTTGATTAACAGGAGGTGGTACTTGATGATAATTTGGAGCTACGTGGATGTTAGCTTGGTGATTTGGGATGGAGGTTTGGATATTAGGCTGATAATTTGGCAATGGAGTTTGATATTGTGGTAGAATATTTGGTTGTGGAGCTTGGTATTGAGGTAGGATATTTGGCTGTAGGGATTGGTATTGAGGTAGGACATTTGGCTATGGAGCTTGGTATTGCGGTTGAGCATAGAAGACGGATTGAGGACTCAGGGGTGGCGGAGAAGAAAGGGTATTCCTGGGTCGAAATTTCTTTTTCAAGTTCGCAATAGAATCGGTGGATACCGCAGTCACGTCTTCTCTTTTCTTCCTAGGGAACCCAGAGGACCCAGTTGATGTTGGAGTCTGGATAATTTTCCCAGTTCGAATTCCTTCTTCGAGTGATTCACCAATCTTTACCAAATCTGCAAAAGTTTCCCGAACTGCAGACACCATTCTAGTATAGAACTCTCCTTCTTGAGCACGGTAAAATACCGCTACCATTTCCTCCTTAGTCATAGGAGGTTGTACCTTAGCGGCTTCCTTTCTCCAGCGATAGGCATAGTCTCAAAAGTATTTGCCATTCTTTTACTTGATCCTATTTAGTGAATGTCGATCAGGAACTATTTCCACATTGTAAGCGAACCTGTCGATAAAGTCTTTGGCCAAGGCCCTCTAGCCGGACCATTTTCTCAGTTCCTGGGACGTGAACCAATCCAGAGCTTCACCGCTTAAACTTAGACTGAATAGGCGCATTAGCAACGCTTCATTCCTTCCAATTCCAACCATTTGATCACAGTATCTCCTTAAGTGAGCCATGGGATTTTCGGTGCCATCGAATGTTTCAAATTTGGGGACTTTGTATCCTTTTGGTAGGTCTACGCCGGGGTGGACACACAAATCATCATAACCAAGGCCATCATTATCCCCTGCTCCATCAGACTTTTTGATCCTCATAATCTCTTCCTTCATTACAAGCATTTCTTTTTCATGCTCAATCCTCTATTCTTTCTCTTTCTCCTCATAATGGTCTACCTCAGGATTAGGAAAAGGGTTATAGAGATCGGGAGATATGACGACATGGAAAGCAGTTGGCGGTATAGGTCGGATCTGAGATGGATTTGGGATAGTGGCAGAAGGGTTTTGGTATGCTGAAGGGTGATTTTGAGGATGAACGGAAGTTGGGTTGTAGGCAGGGAGGACATTTTGGGGGTTAAAGGTGTTTTTTGGAGTTTGAGAGTGGTTCTGTGGGATTTAAGGATGGATTTGTGGAGTTAGGGTAGGATTTTATGGATGGTAAGCATCTGGGCTATTGTATCGATTGGTGTTTTGAATGGGTGGAGTGTGAGTTTGATGAGTCGGTGGATTATTGATGATTGGGTCTGTGGGAAGTTGAGAGGCGGAAACGGATGAAATGTTATTTGGATGATTCCCAAGGTCAGGTGTGTTGAGAGAAGGGATTTGGAGTGGAGGACCGTGCCCTCCTGGGACAGGAGCATTAGTAGTGATGGCTAAATTATCCAAGTCTCTAGTACGATTCACCTCCTCTTGAAGCATTTCCAGCTTTCTTGCAAGTTCAGCAATAATCTCGCTTTGTTCTGCTATTACATTGTCCCTGATGGCCAACGCGTTATCCTCGTCGCTTCCAGTCATATTTGAATGATAGCTAGGGGATGGAATTTGTGAGCTTTTGATCGGGTGAAGTAAGGATGTTCAGCCAGCTTATGACAACACGGAGTAGTTTCTATTTTCTGTAAAGTAAAAACAACTCAACAGCAGATGTGTTAGATCCCGTTAGTAATAAGTAATGCAAGACAATCACATAGGAAAGGAACACATAAAGTTGTTTCTCATTGCAGGTGAATTGATCCATATATAGTAGTAATGACTTGAAAGTTTCAATGAACAGGATTTTGCCCATTGTTTTGGATAAGTAGAGTTTATCAGGAATGTCCAACTCTTCTTCTTCCAATCCTTATGTATTCTTTCGCCGAAGTGGGGAATAAGTAGAGTTTTTGAAGATAGGGGCCGGGCCAAAAGGCTACCTACGTATCTCACAAAGGAGAAATCAGGCCCTACGTAGTTCGAATGGTTGTAACAAGGATTGTTTTCATTTCATTCACTAACTTCATTTAGGGAAAAGTAAATACAAGGAAACTGAAAACTTGCTATGTTTAAAGCTTGATTCTGGATAAAAAGTGCTTCTGTTCTTTTTGACCTCTTTCGCTTCTATGGATGATCGGTCTCAAACTCCAAACATATCATCCCAATCTTGATGAGGTGCTCCAGCTCAAAGCGGAAAACTCGACATTTTTCAATGTTGTGCCCTTTTGTTCCATTGTGATAAATGCAGGAGTCATCATTCTTCCTCCATTTTGCCAAATTCTTCCTCGCATTTGTCTTCTTTGGATGTAAGATTAATGCTTGAACCAACTTGACATAGATGTCTTCATAGTTGTCCTTGAAAGTCGTGAAGTCCACATGACGAATTGAAACACCGCTGGTAATGGGAGTTCCTGGATTGATCATATCACATAGCAACATATTATGTCGTCCATACAAATGAGCAATCTTCCCACTATTTATCATATCACATAGCTTAACTTTCAACACACGACATCCATCTGTGGTATGCCCTTTTTGGAGAAGGTGATAAGCGCACTTCTTATGCTCATCCCAGGGATCACACTTGGGTCCTTGGGTCTTGATCGAGGATAAAGTTCCTATGGCTAGCAATAACTTATAAATTTCTGAGACTTGCACAACTTCTGACTCCCTCAGATAGTTTCTAGCACCTACCTTGAGTGTGACTTGCCCCTTTTCTTCTGTAGGCCAGGTTATTTCTACTATATTTTCTGGCTGTTTTTTCATCTCTTGTATGAGTTTCTCGGGATCTCCAAGAGCCTCACTTTGGTACGCCTCGAATTTCGACACCATCCGCTTGACTTCTTCGGCGAAATTCTTTTCTGGCTTTTTTTCATTCAACGCTTGATCTATTTCCGCAATCCTTGTCTTGACCTCAGCAGTCTGTCTATTCAACTCCTTGTATTTTGCCAAAGCTACTTCTGTCTGATGGTGAATTTCCTCACTCTTCCTATGGAGCTTATCAATCTCTATTTGAATTGACGCAATTCTTCTCCTTGTCAAATCCATTTCCATATCCATCTTTTCAGTCAAACCTTCCTGAAAGTATGAGAGATGATTCTTTAGGATTTTTCTGGGAAACTTTGGAAGGCTTAGAGCGTTTTGGTCGGTTTCGTGTAGTGGACATATATTTCTGCCTAAATGGTCTTTATATACATGGGATTGGATCAATTCGCCTTTAATTCGAATCAACATAACACATATGAGCACATAAGACAATTATATCACACAAGCATTACTAAAGAGCGCGTCCTACTCAAGGGGACCTTTTGAGCCAAAGGTGGGCCTAGAGTTCGTTCGAAAAGACGTATGCATTGTTTTAGAACCATTTTATTGCCCCCAATATATATATAATATATATATATATATATATATATATATATATTTAAAGACAATAGGAAATAAAAGGGGCCCACGCAGGGGTAAAATAAGACAAACCCATGCAGGGGCAAAATAAAACAAACCCACGCAGGGTTATTTTAGAAAAAACAATAAATACATAGAAATAAACCCATGCAGGGGTATTTTAGGAAAAACAGTAAATACATAGAAATAAACCCACACAAGGGCGACTACTAGTGCGGTCCTAAAGATGATCCCTCTCAATTTGACCTTTTCTTATACTTCTTCGTGATCTCTCCGAATGTATATTGAGCGAACCAATACTCTGTTTTTGCTTTGAGCATTCTGTGGTCTGTTGGCACTTGAGGAAAGCCATGGTATTTTTGTAACATATTAGCGGCTTCATTTTCCACCTCTGTTCTCATACCCTCGAATTTTTGACTCAAGATGTCTATTGTACGGCGATACTCTTCAATGGTATGACTATCTTCTTCTTGCTTTTTCAGAAGTTCCTGTTCACGCCTAACCATTTCTTCATGTAGATTCTGAAACTGTTCGTGGACTTTGGATCTGGAGTTAGTTCTTGGACAAGAAATATCCATGCCTTGGATGTCCCTTTTTAACCACTCCTTGTAGCCATCTACGTACCCTGCGTTAAACCTGTCTTCAGCTACCGTTTCTGGCCCCATTTTTACACATGCTTTCCAAATTTTGACAATGGCATCAGCTTTTGGAACTTTATTCTCTTCATCAAAATCGAAGATGAAACCCTCCATGTAAGCACACTTAGGAATAGTCTGAGTCCTCTCAAACTGTCTAAGGACCCTTTGGGGGGCATATGGGTGGACTCCCCTGATTCCTGGTAGAGGAAGAAAAGGTAGTCCTTGACTTTCGGTAATCACGAATTTTGAGAAAACCTGTCCAGCATCCACTGAATGTTATCTTCTCCTAATTCACAAAACACTTGGGACCACCCCATCTTGGTCCTGTTTCCCATGTCACCCCAACGGAGCATTTCTGGTAAGTTATCGAACTCATTCTTCTCATCTAGT
Source organism: Capsicum rhomboideum (assembly GCA_031232105.1). Lineage (NCBI taxonomy): Eukaryota > Viridiplantae > Streptophyta > Magnoliopsida > Solanales > Solanaceae > Capsicum > Capsicum rhomboideum. Next base: position 20,276,792 of record CP124714.1, read on the forward strand.
TCGGGTAGTTCTCGAGTTCCCTTAAATTTCATCAAGTGACTAAGGATCCACCATTGAAGAATCAAGTTGCAACCTTGAAAGAAGCAATGTTTATTTTTGCATCTTCCGAGGGCTCTATAAATATCGGACAAGATGATCGGGACTAGAGAGAAATACTTGATTGATCCTCTTGCGTTCAAGCCCTCGAAAAGAGTTTGGACCACCATAATAATCCAAGTGCTGATGGTGAGATTTTGGTTCAAAGGAAACATAAGTCCCAAAAATGCTATAGTAAAGGCTATGGGTCGAGTTTCATCCCATTCACGATAAGTGTAGAACTCATTCTGGAACCGTATGAACCCCTTGCTGCCTTCTCCCCAGCGAATGTAAAATTCTCGGAAAGGAATGCTCGAAGCATCTATCCAATTGCAATGGTCTTGACACAACTTAAGGGTCTGAGCAATATCTGTTGTAGATGGTCTGTTCGGAATCAAAACGCCCTTTTGAGGCCTTTTCAAATTGCCCAAGAAGATATACTATCCCTAATTTCCTCAATGATTTGGGTGATTTCCATATTTCCAAAACGAAACACCATGTTGTTGCTATCCCAATACCCTGTCAATATTTGGATTAGCTCCAGCCATGCCTTCATGTCTTTTATGCTTACCAAATGACCCAGATACTTTTTCACTTCACGCTTTTGCTCCGCGCTCAATGACCTATGCCGTAAGTGAATTTCGATCGGCGTTTCTAACACCATACTAAAGTTCAAGAACCGTGACATCCTACAAAAGGAGCAAATCATTAGGCCCCACACCCGGGACAATAGTTCGATTACAACACATACGTCTTTTAGAATAGCACATAGTTAAATGAGGTGTCGATGGGTCGTAGACCCTTTTGACACATTTGGCGTCTGTCTAATGGACTTAATATCCCCGGGATATTAAGACATCCTAGGCTAATGCCTAAACCTTCGGGATTTGGTTTCGCTCTATCCTAATTAACTAGAATAGTTTGTTTGAATTGACTGGGAATCCGAAGTGTACTTTTCGGGGTAACACACCAAATGACTGTTGACCGACTCGAGTCAACTACTTCACCTGACGTTTCAAAGAAGTTGAGGTGTTATACGGAAGGGCGGGTGCAGAAACCCACATAACTGCCCTCTTTCCTAATGCCTAATGATTTGCCAAAAATGACGGAATATGCCATGATATGACAGTTTATAACAAGAATTAAACATATAATCAAGTAAAGCAATTTAAAAATACTAATTATTACAAGTCCGAATAGTTAGTCAAATAAAGTTAGATTCAAATATGTGGTTAGAACCTAGTTAAGTCCCCAGCAGATTCGTCATTTCTGTTTCGCTGTTTTTCGAATTCAAACACTTAGAAAGTTTTTCAAATTCGGTTTTTGAGAGTCGCCACTTGATCAATTTAAAGGAAAATCAAGAAAACCTTTTAAAAGAACTTTAAAGATTTAAAACAGAAAAATCTCAAAGTTAAGAAATTCTAGGTAAGCGGTTCATATTAATACTTTGGGAAGGGTTTTAAGGCATCCAAAGTATCCGCTAACTTGCGGTTATCCGGACTATTTGAAAACTAATTTATTTGACTAACTTAGGAAAATCTTTTATTCATGTAAGAGAATTAACAAGTTAAAAGAGAATAATTTGATGAATCGATTAATCGAAAAAAAACTAGTTTGAGAAAACAGGTTTTGGTACTAGCCAGGGAGTTTAACTAAGTCAGAAGGAATTCTAAGTTAGTAACACATAAATACAATATCAAACAAAAAGAGTAAGTAGAGAGATCTCGGGCTTTGCCCAAAATCAAGAGAATTGAATTCATAGGCCCATTTCCAGTTTCTGTTCGCCTGGACTGGATTTGGGCCCATTTTCCTCTTTTCTTCCACCTGTCCTAAACTATCGATTGGGCTTTTGAGGCCCATTGTACCCGTATTAATACAAATGGGCTTTTGGCCCATGAAATATAAGTTTTTCAAGACTTTATCAAGTCTTAAACATTTGGAAGCATCCTATTAATGGGCTTTGGTCCACTTTCTTTTCTTCTTCCACCTGTGCGCCCCATGTATAACGGTCCTTTGGGTTTTGACTCTGACTTGAAGAGGAAAGAAGGATAGGCCTCATTGGCCCATAGAAGGAATGCAATGGGAAGAGTCCATTTAGACCCAAAACAGGTTCACATGCCACACAAAAAAAGATAACGAATTAATACATATCCTAAATTAATAATTAACATTTTAATGCTAAAAAGAACATGTTTACGCGCAAATAAAATGGAAAAGGAACGATGTTTCATAAAATTTGAAGAAAACACATATGCTAATCGAAGAAATTCAAGCTAATAGAAGGGATAGGATAAATTGGGGAGTTCTCATGATTTCAGGCGAATGAAGCAAATGATTTACATTCTGAGATTAAGTAAAGTGATGGTAAAGGTATGAACTGGATAACTTGAGGAAAATTTAGTGAATAGGAAAGGGGAGAGGATAAGTAACAGACGAGAACTCAAGAAAATCAAAAGCCAAATAAACTTAAAAACCAAGAAAATCCAACAGTATTTAAGGTTTAACAAGATTTGGCTTTTTCAAAATCAGAGAGGAAAAGAGATGGTTTAAACAACCACACTACTGATTATAGCAAAGACTTATCCTTATCATTTTAAAGCTTTGACAGATGTCTTTTGAAAAGGAAAGAAAAAATCAACGATAAGAGAAAAATAAAAAGAAGAAAGAAAGAAAATCAATCAAAAAAACAAGAAGTTAAACCTTTTAATACATGCATCAGAAAACAACTTCAAATATATATATATAAGAAGTGATCCAACATATTCAAACACCATCACATAATAAAGCTAAGCAAACATAAGAGACAAGCATATTATTTAAATCATCTATATTCATCCTTGCCTTCTCCTTGACGAAGTCACGACAAAACTTCCGAGTCAAGACGTCATAGAAGGCTCATAGGATTATTTACACCCCGATATAACACCTCTATTTGCCTCCCTCTTAACATTGTACATCAAGAAGGGCTTTTAAGAGTGGTGGATAAAAGGGGATTTTTTGCAAGAAACACCAAGTAAAATAAAATAATAATAGGCCACATCAGCATTAAACAATGAACATGCCATATTCAAGCTAAATCTGTAAACTACGATCTAAGATAGAACCATTAATTTGAATCTTGATTCCTAATCACAGTGGACAACATTTAAGCCTAAAATAACGAACTAAAATCCGAAACAAATGAGAGCATGAATCTAAAACGAACTAGAATCTGGAACAACAGAGAGCCTGGATCTAGAACAATCTAAACTAAAAGAAAGGAAAATTGAAGCTAGGAGCACCAAGAAAAACAATGAGTTCGTATGGGATTTAACGTTATTCATGCTAAAAAATAAACTATGGATTTAAGACTAGAAAAGGGATGAATCAGTAGGATTAAAACAAGAATCCCAAAATCAAACAGGGAATCAAGCAGCTAAGGCATGCATGTTAACTCAAAAAATGTGTCGATTATTACAAGAAAATCCTAGGGCCTTCATAGCCTCTACAGCATACAATCCCACCATACACTAAAACACAAACTAAATACAATTACGAACATCGTATCAAAAAGGAAAGGACAAAGACGAAGGTTTACCTTTTTTAGAGTAGCAAAACGAAACTTGAACTACCGCCGGAATCTCTACCACCACCGAAAAACACCACTAAACTTTAAACTAGGGAAATTTCAAAAGAAATTTCCCTCTTTTGCTCGAAAACTCTTTAATAAATTTTCAAGACTTTTTTCTTAGAAGTTTTTCACCTCCAAGACCTGCTTGCATATCTCAACAGTAAGAGTATATATAGAAAGAGGTGAGGGTCGATTTCTTAACCTCAACTGATGTGGGAAAAATGTGTTTCAAGGGCATTTTGGGGATTTTTGGCCAAAAAATTTGAATTAGGGATAAGGATGAGCTCGAATGAGCTGTAGTTGGCCCAAAATCGTACCATTTTGAAGAAAATTTGAAAAGGGAAATTGAGGATGAGAGTTGAATGGCTCCACGTCGTGGTTTCTAGAACCTTGGGGGTACAAATTCTCATGCTTTGCACTCGAAGAAGTACGAAGGGGAAGGGAGAGAAGGGGGAATCGAAGGTTCGGGTTGAAGTCGGGTTCGAATTGCTGTTGATGGAGTTGTTCGTTGTTGGGTCGTTGTTTGTTGTGGTTGCTATTTTGGTTTTGCCATTGTTGTTGTGTTTATCGGGTATGTAAGAAGGGTATAAGGGGTTGAGGTGTTGGGCCTGGGTCGGGTAGGTTGCTGGTGGGTTGGGTTGCAGGTTTTAAAGGGGAATGGGATGGGGCGGTGGCTGCTGGTTTGGGCCTGGGAGGTGCTGAAATTGTTGTGGGATAGGGCGGAATTAATTAGGAATATGGATTTAGGATTAGGTCATTTACTAAATAGCCAATTGACTAGAGTTTTAGTCAATTTCGATAAATTTTAACCAAATTGAAAGTCAATTGGCCAATTACATTGCACCTTTGGCTAAGTTGATTTCAATTATGGTCAAATTTAACAAATCGACTAAATTGAATTAAAGTTTGAAACAAATTAACAACCAATCTAATCCTGAGCTTCTTAGTTTAATAAAATGAAACAAATATTTTCCAAATAAATTATTTTTTAGAGTAAATTATATTGAAATTAAAATTTATACTACTTGAACCAACTTTCAAGATAGTTTTGATAAAAATCAATTTTTGATAAAATAATTATTTAAGTAACGAAAATTATACGATCTCATATACATGAGTACAAAAGTGTATAATTCATCACTTTGCTGACAAATTTAACTCAAATAAATATTTTAGAAAGCATTTATCCAGATAAAATAATTAGTTCGATTTTATTTAAAATCGAAGAAACTCAGGATTAAAATTTAGTTCGGGAGGGCAAAAATTAGGTGTCAACTAGTGGGATACGTAGGCGCTTATTTAATGAGTTCAGTCTCATCATAATAAAATTTTCTTTCCCCTGCTTTATCTTTTTTATGAAGTTGGTTGGAATAATAATATAATGTGATATCAATCACAAAGGATGTTTTGAATCGAAAACTCTAATGTTCAATATGAGTTGACCTTGTTCATTCCCCTAGATTTCTTATCTTCTTTACCACCACAATTTCAAATTCAGCATCATGTTAATCTCTCGAAAGTGTAGTTTCTATCACTATCATCTGTCTCGTGCGTTAGAAGCCCAAATCTCTACACTTAGATCACTTATTAAGTCATAGTCTTCATCTTAGAATGTCTTCTATTTATATTTATTATGTTTAAACTTATTTTTTCTATGTGGTAACTTTTGTTTGATTTATTTATTTTGTTTAAAGGTTGTCTAGCATTTGAACATTGAATCGGCTACTTGTATCTCCTTATTCGCCTCCTCAACAAATATCTTTGACACACTTCAATTTTGGTACTTTGCAAAACATGGTAATGCACGATGGAGAGTCACCTACACTGCAATAAAAGTTTCGTGACTTAGAAATGAGGTTGGATGAATGTCTACGTTCTAAAGGCCTTTATGACTTGAGGTATAAGAAACTATGTCTACATCCAAGGGTTGGTTTGCCTCCAGGATACAAAGTTCCAAAATTCAATATGTTCGATAGGCATGGAGACCCGATTATGCATCTAAAGGACTATTGTGGTGGATTAGTTGGCATTGGGCATAATGAAGCTTTACTAATGAGACTCTTCATTCAGAGCTTGTCAGGAATAACACTCACTTGGTATGTCAAACAAGACTTTGACAAGTGGCATACATGGGAATACATTGCTCAAGACTTTGTGAGACAATATAAGTTTAATATTAAGGTCGATCCGACGATGCTGGACTTGCTTGAAGTAAAGAGAATGACTCATGAATCTTTTGAGGAATACACAACACGATGGAGATTGGAAGCTTCTAAGATACTTCCTCTTGTGCCCGAAGAAGAGTTGATCCAATTTTTTGTCAGGTCGTTAGATGGTATATACTATCAAAAATTATTTGGCTTATGTATTCAAAGCTTCGACAATCTAATCTTAATTGGGAAAAGATTAGAATATGGTATTCGTACAGGAAAAGTTATTGATGTTTCCGAAATACAAGCTACTTTTCAAGCATCGAAAGCTTCGCCAAAAGAAGAAAAAGAAGAAGATATCTCAACCATCCCACCTCAAGAACAATACTATCCAAATACCCAACAAGCATACGTTATTTTTGACACCTACAACCCACAAGATTTTCAATACCCAAATTCTCACCAACATGATCCAATACCATCCAATTCTCATCAACTAAAGAAAATGAAACCTCCTATCTTTACCCCTTTGTCTGAACCTTTATCTAACATATTTCAAAGATTGTTTGCTCAAAGAGTTCTAAAACCAAGGAAAGGATGGATCCCTAAATACGCACCTTCGAATTTTGACTTGTCCAAAAGGTGTGCATATCACTCAAATATCCAAGGTCATGATATTGAGGTACAAGATCCAAGACTTGATTGAGAAGGGCAAGATTATAGTACAACAAGGGCCACTAAGCAACATCTATGACCCTACTACAGGCATAGTTATTGTCCAAGGTGACCCAATAGAGATCGCTCCGAGACATTTGACAAGGAAGCATAAAGCACATCAAAGGAACTAAGAAGGATAAAACCATTACAAGCAAAGTACCAATTCTCTTTCCGATGAATAAAATTTCCTGTTTTTGTTTATGTTTCTCTTTGTACTCATGAACTACGTTTGACCTGACTTCCATTTGGATACGTAGGCAGCCTATTCTTGGGTTCGGTCTCAATCTAATAAAATTTTCTTTTCCCTTCATATTCAAATCATGTCAGCTATTGACAAGACTCTATTCAGCAAATCTAAACTATTTTGACCCATTCATGACTTCAAATGACAATTGCAGATTCAAAGTCGAACCTCAATGTTCGAATACAAGACAACCGTTTCTTTTGAACTAACAATTTTCTTTGAGTGATGCAGGATTATAAGACTGGGGCAGAATTTTTTGAGATTACCTTAAAAATTCTACCAGCAGACAATATTTTTGATTCGCAAGAAAGTGTGAAACATATCCTAAACTGGGGTAGATGTTTTTGAGGGGTACTAAAAAATTTCATCATAATGGCATGACAATGACAGGAAGTTACAGACAATGCAAAGGATGCTGGGTTTTTCCGCCCTAAAATAGGATATGTTAGGTTATCCTTCCTAAAATAGGATACATTGGGTTATCCTCCCTAAAATAGGATACACTGGCTTTTTCCACCCTAAAAAATGGATATGTTGGGTTATCCGCCCTAAAATAGGATACATTGGGTTATTCGCCCTAAAATAGGATATGCTGGGTTATCCTCCCTAAAATAAGATATAGTGGGTTATCCTCCCTAAAATAGGATATGTTGAGTTATCCGCCCTAAAATAGGATATGTTGGGTTATCCGCCCTAAAATGGGATATGCTGGGTTATCCACCCTAAAATGGGATATGCTGGGCTATCTGCCCTAAAATAGGATATGCTGGGTTATCCTCCCTAAAATAGGATATATTGGGTATCTACCCTTAAATAGGATAGGTTGGGTTATCTGCCCTAAAATAGGATGTGTTGGGTTATCTGCACTAAAAAAGGATACGCCAGGTTTGTCTGTCCTAAGATAAGAAAATTGGGCTCGTCCGCCCTAAAATAAGGACAAGTGATTTTGTAGGCATATAGTCAACATGAGTACATTCTCCTTAAAAGTTGAAACTGGGGTAGATTTTTTAGGTTCCTCAAAATCTTGGGCAACAAGCGCAACGCCTAACAAGATACGCTTCCTTATCTCCTCTTATAGTTATTTTTATCTATTGTTATTCCTTGTCTCGCATTATTTAATATTCTCTATGCTTATGAGCTAACCATTTTATTTAGTTGTGTTAAAAGCTGCAGGTAAGCTCCCAAAAACATAACAAAAGACGGTTGAGAATCATTTTTATCTCGTTCTGAAACATGATTCTTTAACCCTATATCTCACAACCTAACCTAAATCATATTCACATCCCATCTTTCAAAACTACTCATACTCCAATCCCGTCAACTCGTGCTATCTTCATTCAAATTCCTTATCCGTCAATTTTCTTTAGGAATCTCATTCGTTCCTAAGTCTAGAACTGCACATGGACTGATTCTTATGAACCCGAGATATGTAGGCGACTTAAAACCAAAGTCTCGGCCACACCATTTTAACAAATCTCTCTCGGTCGGACAAAATTGGCTACTACATCAATGTTCGTTGCTCGACAATTCTTCTATCATTCCCAAGCAACGAAGGGGCAACTGTTGGCACCCAATATTCCTCACAGGCTGCTATTTTATCAAAAAATATTAGTTTTGAATTTTTGGTTATTATTTTGGTATCAAATAAATTCCGACATTTCGTACTCATAATTTCTAAAGTATGCAAATTATTTTAGCATTTAATTATATATTTTTTTATATAATATATATAATTTATTAATTTAAATATAATATTTCACATAATTCCATTAATATTTATTAAATTATTCCTGCAAATGTATATATACTCATAATTTACAAACACATATTTATTACTATTATTGTTGTTACTATTATTATTATTATTATTATTATTTATTTATTTATTATTATTATAGCATTTCTTAAAATTCGCATACATAATTTACTCCCAAATTATTATTATTGTCAATTTTATACAATATTTTTTACGCAACAATAAATTTTGAGACATTTTATTATTATTATTGAGTTACTATGGTATTTACAAAATAGAAGCCTAATTCAATTCAATTCCCCCAATTTATTTAAAAGCTAGTCATTCTGTACCTAATTTTGTCTCAATTTTAGCCTAAATTGAAATTCCCAATTCAATTTTATTAAACCCAATTCTGAACCCAATCCGGATGACCCGGATCCGGCCCATATCCTTGATTTTAATCCCAGTTGTTCATCTCATATGATCAAAGACTGCGATTAAATCTTTCCTTTCCACTCTCTTCTCCCTCTCGTTCTCTCTCTTCTCTGTTTCTCACATGCAGCCGCTACTCGCCACCATCGGAACTCCGGCCACCATGGCCGGTGAAACACCCACACGCCGCACCTCAGTCACCAGCGAATTCCACCGTACCACCCACCATCGTCACTCGTCTCTTCTCCTCTCCATCGCCACCACTACTCCTCCTCCACAAACCACCGGAGATCCATCTCAGCTATTACCTCCCTCTCCCTCACGCTCCAACAGATCCGTCTCTCCTGCTCCAGCCGACGAGCCCCACTCCAGTACCATCTCCATCTCCACCATCAGCCGAGCCCCACCTCTCACCGGCATAACCCACGCCGGCAGACAAACCCAAAACCCCCTAAGTGTTCCTCTTATCCGATGAACTTTGAAAAGCTCTGACGATGCAAGAATTCAATGAAACACCAAGTATATGTTATGGCTAAAAGTTCCAAATGTTCAAGACGATGAGAAGCCACCAGATGCGTTGGTCTACGGTTAAGTTTTGAACTTTGATCTTCCATAGTTTATTATGTGACCTGTCTTTGGTATGGTTCTCTTGCATTCATTTGAATTGGTTGTTGGTTTCAATGGAAATTGGGTCGAGTATTACTTATTGAGCCATTTCATGACGTGTCCAGTTTAGATATTGTCAAATTTAGTATTTTGTTTTATAGTCTTAATCGTTAATTTTCAATTGTGAACAGTATGGACCATTGGTTAATGTTCATCAGTTCAAATTATGTGATAACCTTTTCCTACATGTTTCTTGACTTGCTTAAATCTGATTAACAATAGCCTAATATGCTTAAATATGGTGATTTCGGATTCCTATACGACATAATTATGTGACAGCCCATTGGGAATATTTGTTGGACTGATTTTTATTGTTTGGTTGCTGTGATTGAATGAGAAATCTCTATGATCTCAATTACCTTATTGTTGCGACCCAGCTATACACGCAAGTGTACGTGATCGTTCAAGTAGTAAAGTGGCTCCTTTAAAAGAGCCGGATATCGAACCCAAGGGACCTTCGTCAACAGAAATCAATTCTGGACGTCAAACTATAATTAAAAACTAGTGTTGCGAAAACGACAAGAGATTTGGTGCTAAAAATTAAATAATTGCGAACTATGAACTCCTATCTTCGCTACCGTAACTTTGGTTTCCACAAATACGTTTGAAAAATCAATAAAAAGTGAATTCCCAGGGCTAAGGCACTCCAAACGTCATCTCTTGAGCATAATTGTTATTGGTTTAAGAACTTTGAGTTGTTTATCGTGGTTATTGATCCCGAGGTTAATTTTATAACTATATTCGTCTCCAAAATATAATCTTCTACTAGAACTTAGAAACCTACCTACATAGTGAGTGGTGATAAGCTTAACCAATTCTAGAGCATTTAAGTTTTCTTCTCGTAATTGACCAAGTGTGGTGGATTAGGTACCTCTCGGTCCTAACCACATGTCAATCCCTTAGAACTCCTTCCCTGAGAAAGACCACACTTCATATATTCACGTTCTATCTCTTAATTTCTCTCTCGAGCTCACTTCAAGACAAGGAATATATTCCAATGGTGATCAAGCATCAAAATAAAGAAATTTAGAATATATGAATAACCAATTTATGATAAACTCCAGCAAAAACCAATAAAATTAACCCAACAGATTCATGTTCTTGGCCTTAACCCCAAGAATGAGGGACTTTAGCCACTCATAATGTCAATCAACATCCAAAAGTCAATAAATACCATAAAAATACTAAAAAAATGAAAAGAAGAGGAATGGAACCTAATTTAGATGCCCAAAAACACACAAAATATTCTAAGGATGATGGAATCCCCATACAATAACCAAAAGGCCCTATTTATAGACCCAAAGTCGAGGCAAAATTGGCCAAAAAGCGGCCCGGCACGCCCTTAGGCGCGCCTGGCACTTAGGCAGATTTTGCCTCAGCAAAAGGGTGCTCCCAGGCGGCGTGGCAGGCCCCTGGGCGCGCCCCAAGTCTGCCTGGGCAAGTGAAAAATTAGCCAAAAGCGGCCTGGCACGCCCTTTGGCGCGCCAGGCCCTTAATTTGTGGTTTTTTTTGCTTTCGTCGACTTCTCTTCGCGGATTTGGTTGGATTCTTCAAGTTCAACTCTTTGGCTTGCCTCTTATCTTCAATATTCTTCACTTGTAGCTCCTCCAAGCCTCACTTTCCATGCCAAAAAAGCTCCAAAAAGTCGCAAATTCCACCTACAAGGGTCTAATCATATTGGTTAGCACAATATCACATATTCCATCAAAAACTTCTAGAATATACAAGTATTGTTCTCAAAACTAAGGTAATCATGGGTTAAAGTCGCTACTAAGGCATATAAATACGCCTTAGATCACTTATTTATTCTACCCTAATCAACTTAAACTATCCCTATATTTACTTATTTTGGTAAGGTCTTGACTGATTGATTTAGCTAACCCTGTAAAAGGAAAATTCAATTATGATAAATTCCTTCCCTTTTTGTCTTGCACCCTGCATATCAACCTTCTCTCCCTCTTTTACTTGAAATCATTAATTATTTATTTGTTTATAGAAAATTTAGAATACCTTGTGTGCTTGATTGATTTTCCTGCCTTTTCTTTAAGCTGGGATACCTCTATTACTGATTTCAATAGCTCAATTTTCTGCTCCGAATTTTTCACATGAGGCTAATTAAGGAAAAGAATTTCCGGAATTGATTTTCAAAATATTCTTTTCCCTTTTATTCCTTACAACTCTCCAACTATTTAAAGGGTACCTCTTTTCACTATTTGGGCAGAGCTGGACTCCTACTCTTAGGGATTTTTGGCTCCTCCCACTCACATATACTCTTAAAAGGCTTTCAAGGTTAACTCTCTCTTTAAAAAATAAAGATATATACTTTAAATTCTTGTCTTGAAAGTGTTGGGCCCTTGGTTCCTTCTTGCTGCTTTGTTATCAACCATTTTTGTGTCTTCTTAATTTTGTTGTTAACTGGTAAGTCCCTATCGATGCAATCTTTGATATTTATATGGTAGTTTTGTTGTAATCTAGAGAGCATGCCTACATAACTAATATTGAAATAATGTCCTGTTCTTTTCTTGTTTGTCTGCTTCTTCGTGGTTGTTGTATGTTTTTGTGCACTTAGATATTTTGGTTATGCTTAACAGGTACTATGAGAGGGTGTTTGATTTGGGAAGACGAAGAGTTGCCGGGATTTGGGATTTCTGGGTTCCATGAAGAGATGTCCAGTTCAATCCTTTATATTTTCACATTATCTATTCATTATGGGTCTGTAATGATTTTGTATAAACTCTATGTATAATGAAAATGCTGGGGACTGCTTATGGGGGTGGGGTTATGTGACTTAGAGGTTTAAATGCGATTACTTTATCACCTAGGCAAGACGGTCTAGGATTATTAATTAAATCCCGGATTATTAATTAAATTATTTTATCACCTAGAAATCATGTTTTAGGATTATCAACTTAACTTTTAGCTTGTTGGAATTAATTTCGAGCATGTCAATTTAGTTTATAGCACCTTTATTTAACTTTCAGCATGCTTAACTAATTTTCGGCGTATTATAACTACTTTTTCAGCATTTTATTTATTTTCCAGCATGTTTTATTAATTTTTGGCATATAAAAATTTAATTTTCAGCACTTTTAACTAATTTCCAGCATTTAAAGTTATTTTCCAGCCCTTTTAAGTTAGTTTACAACATTTAAGTTTATTTTTAGCAATTTCAACTAATTTTGCACCTATTAAACCTAGTTGTGGAGGAAAAAAATTAGGTGTCAACAGACCTTACCCTACCTTGGGAGGTAGAGAGGTTGTTTCTGATAGATCCTCAACTCAATGTCCCTATATAATCTAACTTTTGTTTTAATGCTCGAGTTTGAGTATCCCAAGCAAGTTGGGCCGACAAAGAACAGAACAACAATAAAATAAGAAGGAAATATCAAAAAGGGAAAAAAAAGGAAAAATGTGAAAAAAAGTGAAGATAATACTTATCTTGTAACATGATTCAGAAGTACTGCATATGCCTACATATGCAGCGCAATCCAATTATTATTTATGCAACATTTCTTCGTTAATGAGTAAAAAGTACGATGTTGCCAAATCAAATGTAGCCAAGAGCCTTATGAGTTGAAAGCGAGAGCAGAAGGTCACATAAATATGTGCATAAAGGCAAAAAAAGTTTACCTGGATTTTGGGAGAAACCTTCTATGGTCATTTGAGCAAGCAACAAAGAGAGCATTATGAGGATTGATAATCTCTCGACATACCAAGAAAAACCACTCCCTCAACACACCCGGCCCAGTAGATTCTTCATGTTTGAATCCCATAAACAGATCACCTCATAGCAATGATGGATCTCCATCTCCAATGTATTCAAATGATTCTTCCAATAGCTGGGACCTGTCAATGAGCATCTCATGTGATGCCTCATTTTTGTCTCTAACTTCTTGAAACATCATCATGGCGAAATGTCTCCTTACTTTGAAATTGGTTAACTCCTTGTGCGCAATAACCCACCGATAATCGTCAAAACTTTTTACAAATGTCACAATCAAAAAGCACAATGAAACCCTTCTTTAACTCATCTTCTGTCAAAAGAATTCAAAGTTGTTAGCAGTTTTGAAATGCTATTTAACTTCTTCAGCATTACAAGACACTGAGAGCACCTGCATGATGCAATAGGCGTACCTTTTCCTTTATCTTTCATTCCCAGCGGATATTTTAATTTCCTTAAACACAACTCCATTTTATCTAGCAAATCAGATAAAATATCATGCAAACATTCAATATACTCTATGTCACATACTGCTTCATTGGTTCCATCCTTCCATTGAAAGCTGGTTGGAAAGCCAAAAGGTGGTTGCAATAATTTCCTCATCAAACACATATACTCTGTAAAATCATGTACAATGTTCACTGATAACCCATAGACTCAATTAATCAAATACTCTATTGTAAATCATGGGATAACTCAGCCACCACTACCTCACGTACAAACAAAAAAACATTCTTCAAAGCTGATAATTCCTTAGTAACGTTGCACCTTGCAACCCCAATGGTTTCTACTATAGCCCCTATATTACTCCTACAAAAACTACACAAATGATCATCAAGCCAAACATCCCCTCTTAGTAGCTTACAAAACTCTGTAGCTATTCGAGAACATTCATTGTACGTGTCCTTGGGCAATACACCCTTCAATGAATTGATAAATGTACAAATGGATTCATCAGCGATAAATTCATTAGCATTATCCGTAGACATGTAAATCATTACTAGTGCTGCAGGAACTTATTAGGAGATGAATTTGGATGGAGAAATCTGTTACTATTCAAAGCATTACCCAGGTAGATGCATCTTGGATGCCATGAAGGGTGTCAACTTGGGTTTAGGGCTACCCAATTCTTGTCCAATTGGGTTGCATATGTATCAGTGTTACATCTCACCCACAACGTGTTGCACCTGACCTCAAGTTGCACTCTATACATCTCATCCTTATCAAGCAGCTCGCGAGCCTATCCCAAATAAGCCTCTACTTGGGTCACCCTTTCTTGCAAGGCATCATTCATCGAGTAAAGATGAGCGCATTCATTCTCTTTTAAATAAACCTTCCCTTGTAACTCCTTTTGCTCCATTTTAATCTCTATGAGCCATTAGGCCAGGATATTTCTCATAGCCTGTAACATCTCATTGTTAGCCTGGATCCCTGTATTCTTTGACCGGAGCTCACTTGCCTCGGCCTGGAGCACACATGCTGCAGATTTCATATGGTCGATATCAACGAATAGGCTATAGAATTACGCATTTGGTCGGTGAATTTAGGTTTGGATATGTCATCTATTCGGGTTTAGTCTTCTACTTCTGATTGGGCTGATTCACGAATCGCAATTACTTCTAATTTTGGTCCATTGGACTTACAATGATTTGTTGCATCTGATAATGGGCCTTCTTCAGATTGAACTGAATGGCCTCATTTAGTGGGTAAACTACATAAATAGCCCCCATTATGGGTGACTTTGCTTTTTTGCCCCCCATAACAAAAGTCTTACAAAATTAGCCTTCCTTCTTTTTTATGCATGGAACAAATACATATTTGCCCCTCCATATATCAAATATTTTCAAACAACTCTCCATTCTCATTTATCTTTCAACTTCAATTTTTTTTTTCCCTTTTTCAACTTCAATTTTTTTTTCTCTTTTTTTAAAAAAAAATTCTCAATCTTTGCTTCTTCTTTTTTTCCTTTTCTCCCTTCAATTTTATTTTTTTTTCTCTTTTTAATTTTTCTTTGGTTTTTATTTTTTTTCTCAACCTTTATTTTTATTTTATTTTTTTCTTTATCTTTTTTCTCAACCTTTCTTGTTTTTTTCTTTTTTTTTTTTCCTTTTCTTTCTTTATCTTTTTTCTCAACCTTTCTTTTTTTTTTTTCCTTTTCTTCTCTTAACTTCTATTTTTTTTTCTTTTTCTCTTTTTCTTTTTCTTTGTTTTTTTTTTTATCAACCTTTATTTTTTTTTTATTTTTTATTTTTTTGGTAACCTTTATTTTTTTTTCTTCGATTTCTTTCAACCAACAAGTCACACCCCATAGACAAGAGTTGACACTACCACATTGTGTTTTGATTTATGAGATGCTCTATAACTCTTGTCTTAAAGGCAAGACTTAGCCCAAGGACTTTCAAACAACAAGTTGCGCCCCATGGGCAAGAGTTGACACTACCACATTATGTTTTGACTTATGAAATGCTCTATAACTCTTGTCTTAGAGGCAAGACTTAGCCCAATGACTTTCAAACAACAAGTTACGCCCCATGGGCAAGAGTTGACACTACCACATTATGTTTTGACGTATGAATTGCTCTAACTCTTGCCTTAGAGGCAAGACTTAGCCCAAAGACTTTCAAACAACAAGTTGTGCCCCATGGGCAAGAGTTGACACTACCACATTGAGTCTTGATTTATGAGATGCCCTATAACTTTGCCTTATAGGCAAGACTTAGCCTAAGAACTTTCAAACAACAAGTTATGCCCCATGGGCAAAAGGTGGAACTACCACGTTGTGTCTTGATTTATGAGATGCTCTATAACCCTTGCCTTAGAGGCAAGACTTAGCCCAAAGACTTTCAAACAGCAAGTTACACCCCATGGGCAAGAGTTGACACTACCACATTATGTTTTGACTTATGAAATGTTCTATAACTCTTGCCTTATAGGCAAAACTTAGCCCAATGACTTTCAAACAACAAGTTATACCCCATGAGTAAGAGTTGGCACTACCACATTGTGTCTTGATTTATGAGATTCTCTATAACTCTTGCCTTAGAGGCAAGACTTAGACCAAAGGCTTTCAAACAACAAGTTACGCCCCATGGGCAAGAGTTGACACTACCATATTGTGTTTTTATTTATGAGATGCTATATAACTCTTACCTTAGAGGCAAAACTTAGCCCAAGGACTTTCAAACAACAAGTTATGCCCCATGGGCAAGAGTTGACACAACCACATTGAGTTTTGATTTATGAGGTGATCTATAACTTTTCCTTAGAGGCAAGACTTAGCCCAAGGACTTTCAAACAACAAGTTATGCCCCATGGGCAAGAGTTGACACTACCACATTGTGTTTTGATTTGTGAGATGCTCTATAACTCTTGCCTTAGAGGCAAGACTTAGCCCAAGGACTTTCAAACAGCAAGTTACGCCCCATGGGCAAGAGTTGACACTACCACATTATGTTTTGACTTATGAAATGCTCTATAACTCTTGCCTTAGAGGCAAGACTCAGCCCAATGACTTTCAAACAATAAGTTATGCCCCATGAGTAAGAGTTGGCACTACCACATTATGTATTGATTTATGAGATTCTCTATAACTCCTCCTTAGAGGCAAGACTTAGACCAAGGGCTTTCAAACAATAAGTTACGCCCAATGGGAAAGAGTTGACACTACCATAATGTGTTTTTATTTATGAGATATTCTATAAATCTTTCCTTAGAGGCAAGACTTAGCACAAGGACTTTCAAACAACAAGTTATGCCCCATGGGCAAGAGTTGACACTACCATATTGAGTCTTGATTTATGAGATGCTCTATAACTTTGCCTTAGAGGCCCGACTTAGCCCAAAGACTTTCAAATAACAAGTTATGCCCCATGGTCAGGAGTTGACACTACCACATTGTGTCTCAATTTATGAGATGCTCTATAGCTCTTGTCTTAGAGGCAAGACTTAGCCCAAGAACTTTCAAACAATAAGTTACGCCCCATGGGTAAGAGTTGACACTACTACATTTTGTCTTGATTTATGAGATGCTCTCAAACTCTTGCCTTAGAGGCAAGACTTAACCCAAGGACTTTCAAACAACAAGTTATGCCCCATGGGCAAGAGTTGACGTTATTACATTATGTCTTGATTTATGAGATGTTCTATAACTCTAGCCTTAGAGGCAAGACTTAGCCCAAGGACTTTCAAACAACAAGTTACGTCCCATGGGCAAGAGTTGAAACTACCACATGGTGTCTTTATTTATGAGATGTTCTATAACTCTTCCCTTAATTGCAAGAATTATCCCAAAGACTTTCAAAAAATAAGTTATACGCCCCCATGGGCAAAAGTTAGTCCTACCACATTGTGTCTTTGATTTATGAGATGCTCTATATGTTTTGCCTCTAAAACTAGACTTAGCCCAAGAATCTCCCAAAAAAATAAATTTGTCCCCATGGGCAAGAGTTAACACTATTTCATTATGTTAATTTATGAGATACTCCAACTCTTGTCCTAGAGGCAAGACTTAGTTCAAGGATTTACAAACAACAAGTTAATGTTCTATAACTCTTTCCGTAGAGGCAAGACTTATCCCAAAGGACTTTCAAACGACAAGTCACGCCCTTAAATTTACTTTGATGTCAAATAAAGAAGATTCTTCTTGCGGATTATCCAACTTTCTGTTCATTAGCAAAATATAATAGAAACTGAGAAAAAAGAAAAAAGAGAAAGAAAAAAATAAAGATTGAGGAAAAAAAAAAGAGAAGAGAAAAATGAAGGTTATGAAAATAGAAAAAAAAATAATAAAAAAAAAAGTTGAGAAAATAAAATAAAATAAAAATAAAGTTTGAGAAAAATAAAAAATATGTGAAAAGAAAAAAATAAAAAATAAAAAATAAAGGTTGAGACAATGAATTTAAAAAATAGAAATGAAAAATAAATAAGTTTTGAGAAATAAAAGGAAAAAAAGAAGAAAAAAAATAATAAAAAATAAAGGTTAAGACAAATGAATTAAAATAAAAAAAAAAGAAAAAAGAAAAATAAAGTAACAGTAAGAAAAAGAAAAAAAAAAGTTGAGAGACAAATGAGCATGGAAAGAGTAAAAACTTTTGAGGTGTAGAGGGGTAAAAATGTACTTGTTGTATACATAAAAATAAAGGAAGGCTAGTCTTTAAAGACTTTTCTTATGGGGGACAAAAATACAAAGCCACCCATTATGGGGGACATTCCATGTAATTTCCTGTCATTTAGTAGTTAAGCCCATTACCATATTTGAGCCCCAATATAATTATCAAAGAGATGAGGAAATAAACATGTGACATCTATTGTACCATTTGAGAATCGGTTTTTTATGTTGGTATGGACTTAAGCTCTTTTAAGTGATCATTCTACACTTGTAGCTTTTTCTTGACATCTCAATCAATCAACTACATAGTAAAATAGTCAGAATAACGAGAGCATGTAGTTTGTTGGTCAAATATGGAGAACAAATCTTCCTCAAGCGTGGCAACTCATAGATGACTTAGTTTACTAGTCTTCAGTATTTTGAAAACCAATGGTCCTTCAACTCTTTCAGATGCGTATCATATCATAAGTATACCTAAATAGTTTTTCACGATGACTCCAATGGATAATATTGAAAAAACCTTTCAACACCTCCAAATATTCATCTCTTCATCGGCTCCTGCAACTCTAGTAATGCTTTATATGTCTGCAGATAATTCTATGGAATTCATTATTGATGAATCCATTCGTACATTTATCAATTCATTGAAGAGTGAATTGCCTAAGGACACATATAATGATGTACTCGAATAGTATTAAGAGTCTTGTAAGCTACTAAGAGGGGCTGTTGGGATTGTTTATCCTTTGTGTTGTTTTTGTCAAAGTAATATAGGGGATGTAGTATAGGACATTGGGAAAAATGCAACATTAATAAGGAAATATCAGCATTAAATATGTTTTTCTATTTATACGTACTTAAGATAGTAGTGGCTGAGTTATCTGGGATTTAGAATAGTGTATGGGATCAATTGAGTCTATGGGGTTATCAGTGAGCACTGTGCATGATTTTATGAAGTAGATGTTTTTAGTGAGGAAATTGTTGCAAACACCTTTTGGCTTTTCGATCAGCTTGCCTTTAAAGAAGGATGGCACCAGTGAAGCAGGGTGTGCCATAAAGTATATTGAATATTTGCATAGTATTTTGTCTAATTTGCTAGATAAAATGGATTTGTGTTAAAGGAAATTGGAAGATCAGTTGGGAATAAAGATAAAGGGAAAGGCAAGCCTATAGTATCCTATAGGTGCTTTCATAATTTTGTAATGTTGAAGGAGTTAAATAGAATTTCAAAACCATTTAATAACTTGCAAGTCTTTTGGCAGAACATAAGACAACCAAAGGTTTCACACTTTTTGATTGTGACATTTGCAAAAAGTTCTGACGATTATTGGTGGGTTATTGAGCATAAAGAGGTAACCAATTTTTATGTAATGAGACATTTTGCGATGATGATACTTCAAGAAGTTAGAGATAAAAATGTGGAGCCACATGAGATTCTCATTGAAAGGTCCCACTTGTTAGAAGAATCGTTTTATACATTGGAGCTGTGCATCCCGCATTGTCATGAGGCGATATATGTCAGGTGGAAGAAAGTGGATTCTCTAGTTCTTCTTTGATTAGAACAGATAAAGAGAACTGGGGGAGAGGTGAAAAATGAATGCGTTTAACTTTGTAATTGCAACATGTGTTATAGTATATTGCAATATACAGAAAAAAAAATCAAGGTTAGTACGCAGTAACATATCACATTATTGAAGTAGTTATCACACAGTAGGTACAATAACAACAACAACAAACCCTGTGAAATCTCATAAGTAGGATTTAGGGAGGATAAAATGTATGCAAACCTTACCACTATCTCATATAGGTAGAGTGTAACTCCCCAAAAGTCCCTAGAATCCTATCTCAGACTTAGAACACAAATCAGAAAAAAAACAGCAAAAGTTGACCTCAGGATGACCCTGACCACGAGTCGTGGTTAGATCCGATGAATATCACCAACACTCATCCTGAGTGTAGTCCCCCAAAGTCCAAAAGAATAAAAAATTTATCCCAGTGGTCACGACTCCTGACGATGAGTCGTGGGGTATACCTACCAGTCGTCCTATGACTCGTAGGGTGCCTACCCAGTCCAACAATCATTTAAAAATAGTCATTTCTTAATCCAATGGCATGTCAACTACCAAGAATCTATATATATAAGTATGATGATAGAATGAGATGTTATTTGAGGTCATAAGAAAATCCTAACACCTAGTTATTGAAAACTCCTCTTCCGACCAAGTTTTACTATAAGATTCTTCTTAGGTCAAATTCAAACGATCATTTCTCCTAGTATATAAAGAGTTATGTGGCCTAATACCCACCAAATTAAAGGTATTTGAATCCTTTTTCAAACTCCACCAAATTTTTTCCATCCGATTCCAGTATAAAAAGTTATGGACATTTTAGTGGAGCACTATCAAAGTTGTCAGTGAAACGACTCAACAGTACGAGTCGTTGGGTAAAGCTACGGATCGTACCTTTGACTCGTAGGGACTGTACATAGAAGTGAAAAATGGGTCTGAAATGATGACTTGGGCCACGAATAGTCCCCCAGGCCACAAGTCATCACGTGAGCTGTCATGACTAGCACCAGAAACTTTCCAGATGATTTTTAAAGGGTTGCTTGGTCTTTTTCTACTCTTTTAACCCCTATACTACATAGTTTTGACTCTTTTAGAGGGGATTAAAGGGTAAATCAGTTTACTTATCCCTCATTAACATCGATTAAACTCGCAACATTAGAAAAGAGGTGATTCAAAAGCTCTCAAGTTCTCTCAAGGTTTCATAACTTATAATTCATCCTCAAGCTCAAATCCTCCATGTTCTAGTTCAAAAATCTTTAGTAGTCAAGTATGTGGGTATTCAATAAGGGATTCCTTTCACCCTTATGCTTAAAGCTCCTTTCAGAGTTCATTTTTATAAAACCCATGAATTAGGGCATGTTCCCAAATATTCCAATCTTATTATTTCTTTTAGTATTTATGTTTTCGGACATCTTATGACCATGAATATTATTTTATGCATGATTTTAAATAAGGCTTTTATGTATGTTGGCATGTTATGAACACACAATTCTAGATTATTGTAAAATTGCACGAAATACCCAATTGAAGCATATTTTCATATGGTTATTCAGTATACCATGATTCTCATGACTCTCATCAGATAGTAAGATGCATATAACTACTCCCTCCGTCCATCAATAGTTGTCCACTATTGACTTGACATACAGGTTAAGAAATAGTACATGATAGGAATAATTTTACCATATTATCCTTTAAATATAATAAAGTTAATGCTTTGGCAAATGGGTTCGATAATGGATCGTATTTAATACTAAGGGTAAAATGGGTAGAAATGAGCAAATTATCCATTAGTTTTCCAAACTGGACAAGTGTTATTGGACAACTATTTTTAGTATAGTGGACAAGTAAAGATAGACAGAGGGAGTAGTTCTATGATTTCAGTCACATTCAGTAACAATAAATTGAACTAGTTTATGTATTTTACTCAGATTTCAGTATAATTATGAGCATATGTATATTGATTATGGGAGTAGTACTTAGCCTTGAGAGGACATGGGCTCAGATAACCCAAGTCCTAGAACTACGTGCCACCATAGGTTAAGGGGTCCTCGCAAGTTGAGAGTGTCTCCCTTTGCCTGAATAAACTCATAAGTGAATTCACACTAGTCATGGTTCTTACCCTTGACAAGGTATAGAACATTCTTCCAACTAGGGTTATTGGTTGGATTATATGTTTCTTTCATGGTATATGTCAGTTAAGAGAACCTCCCACAATTTCAAACTCAGTATTTGTATATGAACCTCAGTTTAGTTTTACTTGCTTTTATACTATGAGTTTTTAGATTATCATTGCATATCAGTATATATGTATTTCATATAGGGTCATTGTGCTACAGTTTAGCTCTTTGCATTCAGTTTGAATTTAGTACAGTTTTACAACATGTTCAACACTAGATTTAAATCATATGAAATATTTGTCGTTCTACAACTTTCCAATTTTCAAAATGTTTTAGCTCATTGATCTTGGGTGTATTTATACTCCCAAGTGTCATTATTCATACACATTTAGCTTAGCTTTGAGGATAATTTGATATGCTTGTAAACCATAAAGAGTATATATGTGTATTTACGTGTTAAAGTACTTGTTTATTGTGTTTAAGGTACATTTTGAATCAAGTAAAGAGTCAAAGTGATCAATTAGAACTTAGACAAGGAAACTAGTGTCGCTAGCTTGAGCTATGCTTGTTCTAGTGTCTTTTGATGTGTTCTATTGTCTTGTATGGACTTATGGTTGTGTTGAGATGTTGTAGGGGACCATTGTAGGAGATAATAAAGCTAAATCAATCCTAAAATCAAAGCACAAGAAGCTCAAGATCAAGGGACAAGAGCACGAGAAGATTGGACACAAAATGCTAGAGCCTTGGACAAGAGGCGCGTCGCACTCTCCACAACCCGTATTGGGAGGCGCATAGTACCCTCCAATATACATAACGAGGGGAATGTAACACATGGTAGGGTTATTAGATACTGTTTTGATCCCATATTGAGCTTGTGTCATTCCTCCACTCCTACGCGATGGAGGACGCGAAGCACCAAGTCCCAAACCCGTCCGAAATTGGTTTCTAATGTTGTTTTGAGTTGGGGTAAAGTTATAATTGATTAGGATTATAATTGGGCACCTCTTGGACGACTAAATTCAGTATAAAAGGAGTACTTGGCCACAACCCAAATTTTCGCAACCTCTTGGTCATGGTTGTATAGAATGTGGCCAAGTACTCCTTTTATACGGAATTTAGTCGTCCAAGAGGTGCCCAATTATAATCCTAATCAATTATAACCTATAGATATACCTCAACATCCTTATTTACACAACTTGAATCTTTTGAACATGAGAATTCTTTACTAGACAATACTCTACCTCATACATCAAAGTCGGTCTAACCACCACTCTATTGAATTTACCTTTAAGTTTGTGCTAACTTTTTACCACACTACGCTTTGGAGGAAAACCTTTGTTTCATCCACAAAGCCCAATACGATGTGCTATATCTTTATCGATATCCCCACTTACTCGAATTATAGACCTAAGGTAATTGAAAATCTTTTGCGTGGGGATAGCCTTTGTGTCAAGCCTCACATCCACGCATGCCTTATGCATTGTATGTCTAATTTGCACTCTAAATACTTTGTTTTGATCCTTCTCAATCTGAACCATTTAGACTCTAGAGTTTTTGTTTTCACTCATCCAACTTCGCATGAACTCCACTGGCCATCTCATTAATCAGGACTTTGTCATCTGTAAACAACATACACCAAAGCAGCTCATCAATTTATCTATTAGTAAGGCAAAGAGAAGTGGGTTAAGAGTTGATCTCTAGTACAACCCCATCTCCATTGAGAAATGCTCGGAGTCTCCTCCTAATGTTCTAACCTGTTTGGCCCCATTTTATATGTCTAATATCACCCTAGTGTAAGCCACCGGTACACCTTTAGCCTCCAAGCTGTAATACCCCGTACATTTTAGACCCTATTTGACACCTTGGAGTCATGTTTACTTAGTATTGAGAGCAATAAGTAAGTATTTTGTAGTGTTTTGATAGGGTATTGGATGATATGCAAATGTTGAAGAAGTGGCCAGAAAATTCAGCAAGGTATCAAGACTTGCGCCACTCCCTGTTTCAGGGGGTGTGGCGCAAGCCACCTGATTCATAGGGCAGCCATTTCTTGCGCCACATCTTGCTTTGCAGCTAGTGGCGCAAGGCACAAAAAGTGTGCCCTTCCGTGCTCGTTTCGCAACGCAATGCTACGTCGATTCTTCTATGGTTTATTTTGGTTACTTGGAGTTCTTTGAGCATTGTTAAAGCTTCAAATACCTCAATACACTCCTACATACTTCTACACAATCAAATCATGAAACACAAGTATTTATCAAATTAAGTTCAAGTAAGCCATGGGTGGCTAGACTTCCTATTTTTGCGATTGAGGCGACGAACATGACTCTTGTAAGTGAATATTGTTGTGACATTATAGAATTATTTAAACATGAGATATATGGTGAATTATACATTAAAGTTGGTGGGCTAAGCTAACATGTGCAATTGGGCCCTAATTGGATTAAGAGACAAGGCCCAAAAGGGCAAAATGACCCATTCTTCTATGTTGACTATATAGACATTGCATTAAATGCCAAGGAGTGGCTAAGGATGAATGAACAGGCTATATAAAGGCCAAAAATCAGATTTTAATTCATTATAACTCTCATGCCTTTTGAGATATTTTCCAAACATTTCTCTATTCTTCCAAACCCTAAAGCAACTATTTCCTTTGGACTCTTTGGTAAAGATCATCACTTTGCAAGCCTTGGTAAGTGTCTACTCTCATGGATTAATCTATTATATGCTTAAGATGGTGTGTATATCATGGTGGTTATGTTGGCAAGGTGGTGAATAGTGTATTTTTGCTTTTGGTAAAAGATGTGTCATCTTTGTGATGTGAACTTGAAAAGAGACTTGATGTCTTGATGAAAGAGCATGGTGTGGATAAAATATGAACATGTATTGTGTGATTTTGTTATTAAACTTTTTATTTTTCTATAAGTGTAAATTATGGGATTTTGGCCGATATGTGCTATGAGGTGTATTAAGGTGACTTGATGGATTATTTGTGATGTGGTGTGGATGAGAAAGTGTAAAGGAGAAGTTTTGTGGTGAAATGTTATTGATTATCATGTATTGGTCAATGTATGGATATTGGGGGATTATTGGTATGATAATTTCATCAATGGTTTTGTCAAGGGGGAAATGGCATGTTTAAAGGCAAACATGAAACTCATTATCGTTATATGCATTTGTAAGGTAGTTGGTGGTTAATGTAAATTCTGTTATGTATTTGTGTTGTAGAGTGAAACATAAGAAAGGAGCGGGACATTGTATGCACATTTAAGATTGTATATTTCATATTGAGGATACAAGGTATGTAAGGTTACTCCGTCCGTATCTTTCTGCAGCACATAGTATTCACATTGACATCGCACTTGTCCTATCCCGAAATGTGCTAAGGTATCCTATACCCGGTTACCAATTGTCAATATCACATGTTTCCTACTTATTGAGCAATTGTGAATCACATGTCTCATATTCATTGATAGTGTTCCAAAAGCCCAATAAGGTTGTGTTCCAAAGTTCCAATAGTGGTTATACTCATGTATCTTGTTCATGGATTATTGTCCAATGCTTTCAATAGTGTTATGTTTCCAATAATATTTATTCATATGTCTCTCACTCATTGATTATTGATCCAAAGCTTCAAAGAAGGTTATGATTATCATGTATCCCAATATCTCAAAAGTAAAGAACTGAAGTAATGCATATGTGGTTGAGTACGGGTGGCAGCTTTGGGGGCATAAGCCTAGCTCAAGCCGATCCCAAGATTATCGGATCAGGGGGCAGTCCTGGGGGCATAAGCCTAGCTAGGACCGAACCTGACAGGGGGTAGCTCTAGGGGTAATAACCTAGCTCAAGTCGAACCTGACACATTGATTTATGGGTGGTAGCTCTAGGGGTAAAAACCTAGCTCGAGCCGAACCCGATATATTGATTCTTAGGGTGGCAGCTCTAGAGGCATAATCCTAGCTCGAGCCGATCCCAACATAACGTTCTGTTATGTAAACCTACTGTTCAGTCGGGGCTCGGGTATCACAGATCACAGGTAAATATGAATGAACATTGAAGCAAAGAAAGTATTGAAAGTAAAGTACATGATTCCAAATACATAGTTCGATGGTTTATCCATATTCTCTATTCTATTACATTGGTTTCCATTGATGTTCATATATATGTTACAGTTGCTTATAGCCTTACATAGTCAGTACATTCTTTGTACTGACGTCCCTTGTGGGACTTACCTTACTTGCTACAGGCGCAGGTACTAGTAGGCCTCCACAGTAGGTTGTCAGTTGTTGCAGATCATTGGTGAGCTCCAGTTAGTTCGGGGCTTCGCCAAGTCACAGTTGTTCATATGTTTTGGTATTGTACATGTTGTATAAAGAGGGGACTTGTACCGACTTTCAGTTAGCGTTGGTAAATGTATCTGTTAGAGGCTTTTGTAGACAGATATGGGTGTATAAATGTAAAAGGTGCATGTCATTTTTGACTTGATGGCCTCAATGGTCAAGTTTCGCATATGTACATATATGTCCCATATTCCATGTTTTTCGTTATTCGTCTTTCATGTTCTTACGTGATGGTGGTGTTGCCTATGACATGCATATGAATGAATAGAAGTAAAGCTTGGTTCTCTCAGGCCTTGTCGGCTACCAGTGCCAATCCGTCCCGATGGGATTCGGGGCGTGACACAAGCATCTCTATAGGACTTTCTTCGGGACTTTATCATATGCCTATCAAGGGCAATGAATACCATATGTAAGTCCCCATTCTTTTCTAGGTATTTCTCCACTAGTCTTCTCACAAGCTAGATGTCATCTGAGGTGGATATCCTTGACATAAATCTAACTGTTACTCAAAAATGGATGCACCCATCCTCACCCTAACTCCACCACTCTTTCCCAAACTTTCATACTGAGGATTCACAACTTGATACCGGTGTAATTTTTATAATTCTGGATATCACCCTTGTTCGAACAACGGAACCATTATACTCCACCTCTATCTTCATGCATTATTTTTTTCCATCTTAAAAATGACTTTAAACAAACCAGTTAACCACTCCATACCTACCTTGTCTGTGCCCTTCCAAAACCCCAACAAAATCTCATCTGGTTTGATCGCTCTTCTCCTGCTAATCCTATTAACCTTCTCAACCCTAATACACCTACAATACCAAAAATCCCGATGACTCTCAAAGTGCCCCGAAACATCCAGCACAATATTTTTGTCCCTCTTTTCATTCAATAATTTGTGAAAGTAAGCTTGCCATCTTTCCACCAACACATTGCCTTAAACATCCTTGATGCACTTTACTTGATTTAGGTCTCGAGCCTTCCTCTCTCTCGCCTTTGTGATCTTGTACATTTTTTTATCTCTAACTTTGTCCCCTAGTTCAGTATACGTTCTTTCAAAAGCTGCCATCTTAGTTGATGTAACAACCAACTAAGCCTTCGTCATTGTCTCCTTATAAATCTCCTTAAGTGACCGCTTCTCCTTCTCATGCTTGTACTCCACTAACTTTGCATTAGCAACTTTCTTTGCTTTCATTTTTCCTCATTTTTCTCCATTCAACCACAAATTCCCTAGGTGACCCCCAAAGTTACCACTAACACCTCTCTAACTGCTTCCTTAATGCAACTAGTTATCTTATCCCAGATGTTTCCACATCCACATTTCTCCTTCAAGACCCTATCGCCTTCAACTTATTCTCCCCCATTTCTTTAAAGAGGGCATGGGTCAAGCCACCCAATTTGATCCTTGAAAAATCATATAAATTCTCCCTTCTCACTCTCTTAATCTCTAAGTCTATCACCAAAAACTTATATAGGGTAGTAAGATTCTTACTCAGGACAACCTTGCATTACTTGCAAAGGTGTCCATCGCCCTTCCCCAACAATTAGTATTCTATATGAGTTTTAGCCACTGTGCTACGAAAGTTAACCAAGTGATCTTCCTTCTTTGGAAAGAACGAATTAGCTACCACCAACTCAAATGCTTCAGAAAAATCTAAGAGTGAGATTCCACCTACATTTCTATCCCCCAAACCAAAGCCACCATGCACACCGTCCAAACCACTAGAAGTTGCCCCAGTGTTGCTATTGAAATTCCCGCTAATGAATACCTTCTCGATTTGCGGTATACCTCTCACCACCTCATTCAAATCCTCCCAAAAGTGCTTCTTGACCTCTTAGTCCAAGCCCACTTGAGGTGCGTAAGCCTAATAATGTTCAAAGTAAGCCCTCCAATGACTAGCTTATTCATCATCACCCTATCCTTAATCCTCTGAATCTCCACCACTTCCTCCCTAAGGTTTTCGTCTACTAAAATTCATAACCCATTACTATCCCTTGAGCCTACAAAGTACCACAACTTAAACTCCTTTACATCTCAAGCCTTGCTACCTAACCATTTGGTCTCCTGAGCAAACGCTGTGTTAATCTTCCTCTTTTTTAAAATCTTCACTAGTTCTATGGAATTCCCCGTCAAAGAATCTATATTCCTAGACCCTACTCTCAACCTAGAAGGACCCTTAACCCATATACCACTCCTAACCCTCAACCTAAGACATGATCCTAGTTATCATCATTCACCAAAGCCACCACAGAAGGTTTAAACTACAAAAGAAAATACTAAGGAATACTAAATCAGACGAATAATTTGAAAGACAAGATAGAAAGCAACAATTCTAAATTATAATGGAAATCAAAAAGCAAGCAATAAACTAAAATACACCAAAAATCAAAAGCAGAGATCATAACCCAGACTGTATTGTAAAGCTAAAAACAAGAATAGGAGAACAACACAGTATGCTAAAGGAGAAGAAGAACAAAGATCACAGTAATTATAGAAATGGCAGTAGTGAAAAGAAATTCAAACCAAAGGTAATACTTCCTAATCTAGGTCTAAATTATCACCAAACAAGAGGTAGAAATCAAATAAAAGAAGAAAGAAAATGTTAACAAAACTACATAAGAAATAGATAACAAGTACTACCAGCACGTCAGAAAAATGTGGGCAGTGAATAGAAATAGGGTAGATTTGAACAAAAAATAGGAAACAACAAATGATTTTAATAAATATTTAAGGGATAAAATCACCAGGATCAAGGCGATTTTCTTGGAAACTTTGTTGGATTCCAAAAAATTCTGATGTTGAAATTGGTCTCCAGAATCTTGTTATCGGAGACTCTGTTTGCTAGCTTTGGATCACCGGAGTAGTGGATGTAGACGGTGAACCGTGTTGGTAAGTGACAGTTGTTAATTAGAACCAGCAACGTTAGTTTCAGAATCAATTTTCTTTGATTATGTGATAGATTTGATCAACGAGAGGCATTATGATACTGAACCACTGAAAGAGTTTATAGCATTTTGCAATGGCAATCTTGAAATTGTCAAAGAAGAAACAATTGTTGAAGGATAAGCCCTGTTGGAAAACAACCAAAATCAATAGCTTTCTCGCAACACTGATCAGATTTTCAAAAATTTTCAGTTTGTGGCTTTTTCCACTCAGTACTTATAATCAGCTTTAAATAAAAACAAATCATAAGAGGACATTGATGTGGAAAAACATAAAGTAGCTCTTCTAGTTACTCTTCGATGAAAATGGAAAAGGAGGAGACTCGGGAAAAGATGAAAATTGACTATGTCTAGACTAGTAATAACACACCGATGTTATAGCATATGAGAATAAATAGAAAAAAATCTAGCCTAGTAGTAAAAGATCAAAATTCTTGAACTAGATAGTAATTATAAAGTGTAATTTAGTCAATAAAACTTATTAAATAATTTTTTGTGATAGATGAGTAGTATTTTGACATATCTATTAAAATAAAATATCTCAAAGTCATGACAAATGACATATGACGGAAAATAGTTTCTCTAGTTACTCATCGATGAGAACGGAGAAAGAGGAGACTCAAGAAGAGGTGAAAATTGAATATGACTAGCATAGTAATAACACACAAATTTTATCGCATATTGCAATAAATAGAAAAAATCTAGCTTAATAGTAAAAAAGTTAAAATCCTTGAACTCTATGCCCGAAAGAAGACATCAGGTTGTGTTAATACAAGCTAGGACAACAAACTCTAGTTATCAAAAAGCCTCTCCAAAAATAAGTGGTAGTGGGGTCTTGCAGTGCCTGGAACATTCATCTCAGAACACTGATGAGATGAGAAGGATACCTACTCATAGTCGGCTTTAAAGGAAAATGAAGGATGAGAAATACAAGATAATTGAAGAGAAGAGGAAGATAAGAAGTCATGTATTACCAGGAGCTCCAGATCTTAATGACAATGGAATTTTTATCCGATCCCTTGGGGATAAACCCCGACCACCTGAGGAAATACATAAGGAGGCAAGATCTCAGCTTAGCAAAGTCACACACGTGAAGGATGAAAATATA
This sequence comes from Capsicum rhomboideum, assembly GCA_031232105.1. NCBI lineage: Eukaryota > Viridiplantae > Streptophyta > Magnoliopsida > Solanales > Solanaceae > Capsicum > Capsicum rhomboideum. The sequence goes on from CP124714.1 coordinate 20,307,328, forward strand.
CCTAGTAACAGTAGTGAAAGAGATAGATTGAGCTTTAACTGTAAAATCCATGGCTTGAGGCAGAAGATGACCCAAAGGAAAAGCACGAACAATAGGAAGTTTCATCGGCAGCACTTCGGCAACATTCTTTGTCGATGGGGACACTTTTTTAGAAAGAGTACTAGATACTCTTTTCAGATTCTAAGGCATATATATATATATTAGGAATTTTGTTTCTTTCCTTTTGGACTAGGTCATAGTTTGGGCCTAGTCCTCTTTTGTCGTTTTTCTTTTTGGATTGGTCCTCTAACCATTTTTTATTTTTGATTATTGTCAATAAAATAGTCTCCGGACTTAAAACTTAATTAAAAAAATAAATATTAAACTTAATGTCCTTCATGATCTTGAAGACGCTAATCTTATAAATAAATGTTATAGAAAACATACCTGACGCAAAAGACATTATCGGAGAGGAGAGTGAAAGCTTTTGTTGCAAAATTGTTTTCTGCCTCCTTGACCTAATTTTACGTTACCTCCGCCATCAACTATGAAATTGTATAGAGAATATGAAGTAAACCTAATGTCCAGAGCGATGATTAATTTATAGAGGTTAAGGCTTAATCTGGTATGTCTATAAAATAATAAGGGTGCAAATGAGATCTATTCTTCATTAAATGTTATTAGTCATGGGCTTTTCGTTAATAGGGACTCAAATAAAATATTATGTCTTGCGTTCTCCCACTTGTCACCACATAACATTAATACTTAATAACATAACGATTAGTAGTGCATAACATAAATTTCTTCTATAACGTCCATCATACATACCAACACCAACATCAACAACAACATACCCAGTGTATTCCCACAAAGTGGGGTCTGGTGTCACGACCCGAAATTCCATCCGGGCCGGACTGGCACCCGAAGCCGATATGGCCCGAGAGAATCAATCTTTGCTTATGAACCTTCGTATGCATATCCTCGTATGAATCTTAGGATACCTTATGCAACTATGCAGAAAACATGAACATGGAAACATACGCTATATAAATATATTTAGGAAACTTGGCCGTTGGAGCCATCAAGTCAAAACGGACATTTGTCTCTTACATCCATAACCCACATAATATGTCTACAAAGCCTCTAACCGATCCATAAATACAACAACCTATAGTCGTGACAAGTCCCTGCTTTATATAATAATTACAAAACCAAAACAATATACACATGTGACTCGGAAAGCTCCCAGTGAATATAGGAGGGTCTAGTTTCAGGAAGTCCTACGTCCTTCGACGGATGCATTGCATATTGACGGATGCATTGCATATTGACGGATACATTGCATATTGACGATTGCATATTGACGGATGCATTGCATATTGACGGTTATACATTATTGACGATTCTAACTGTTAACGGTAATGGTCATAAAGGCAAATGAAGTAATGAACATAAAGTACCTATTTCCACACATACTAAAATATGATTGATCCACATTGACTATTCTTTTGAAATCAAGTTCATTGAGGTGTTTAAGTTTCATGAAGTTTCTTATAGCCTTGCATACTCAGTACATTCTTCGTACTGACCCCTTTAGAGGACTTACTTTATCTGCTGCAGGCACAGCTCATTAAGATCCGACCCAGTGAATATAGGAGGGTCTAGTTTCAGGAAGTCCTACGTCCTTCGACTAGCTGCCCTAGCCTCACTGTTACTACTTGTCGTTGGACCAGCTTGTCCTTGATTCTGTGCCATAACTATCTGAATCAACATATATACTGCATTTCTTAAATATTGGTCAGTGACATTAACAGGTGTCTCAACAAGTTCTTCTCTCCTTCTCAGCTCTTCTGGAGCTGGAAAAGTAGAAGAAGCCCGCGATGCAAATTCACTCTCAGCTTCATCTTGCTCAACCCGTTTGGGTGGTAAGTGACTAGGTCCTTCTCCACCAATCCTATCTAGCTTCTTCATTTTTCCCTTGCCTCTTTTTGTACTCGGCATTTCTTACTATACCAAAGAAAAACAATTCCCATGGTCAGATAAAATTCAACTTCCAACTGGCTCTATTGCACGATCTAGAAGTGAAGAAAAGAAACAACATCCTAAATGCCCCATAGCCTTATGCTAATAAATGTGGTGCACAACACATCCATGAACAAGACTCTACTCGGACACGGCTTTGTAGACACCCTTAGAACGACCTGCTCTGATACCACTTTTGTCACGACCCAAAATCCCATCCGGGCCGGACTGGCACCCGAAGTCGATATGGCCCGAGAGAACCAATCTTTGCTTATGAACCTTCGTATGCATATCCTCGTATGAATCTTAGGATACCTTATGCAACTATGCAGAAAACATGAACATGGAAACATACGCTATATAAATATATTTAGGAAACTTGGCCGTTGGAGCCATCAAGTCAAAACGGACATTTGTCTCTTATATCCATAACCCACATAATATGTCTACAAAGCCTCTAACCGATCCATAAATACAACAACCTATAGTAGGGACAAGTCCCTGCTTTATATAATAATTACAAAACCAAAACAATATACACATGTGACTCGGAAAGCCCCGAACCAACTGGGAGCTCACCAATGATCCGTGGATAACCCGTAGCCTATTGTGGAGGTCTACTAACACTTGTGCCTGCAACAGATAAAGTAAGTCCCCCAAAGAGGTCAGTACGAAGAATGTACTGAGTATGCAAGGCTATAAGAAACTTCATGAAACTTAAACACCTCAATGAACTTGATTTCAAAAGAATAGTCAATGTGGATCAATCATATTTTAGTATGTGTGGAAATAGGTACTTTATGTTCATTACTTCATTTGCCTTTATGCCCATTACCGTTAACAGTTAGAACCGTCAATAATGTATAACCGTCAATATGCAATGCATCCGTCAATATGCAACCGTCAATATGCAATGTATCCGTCAATATGCAATGCATCCGTCAATATGCAATGCATCCGTCAATATGCAACCATCTCAAGTTCGGCATCAAGCTAGGCTTTTGCCCCACTGAGCTTTCCCCCTGCTACCACCCGAAAAACAAGGAAGCAGGTTCGGCATCAAGTTTGGCTTTTACCTCACTGAGCTTCCCCCTTGATCTAGTGAATATAATAAAGTTCGGCGTCCAGCTTGGCTTTTGCCCCACTGAGCTTTCCCCCTGCTACCACCCGGAAAACAAGGAAGCAGGTTCGGCATCAAGTTTGGCTTTTTCCCCCAAAGCTATCACCCTCACTCGAAGAACCATAAAGTAGTGATAAAGCAATCATAAAGTACTTATAAAAAAATAATGCTAAAGGAACCATAAGGAAAATTATAAAGTAACCATGAGGGAATATATATATATAGTAACCATGAGGGAATATATATAAAGTAACCATGAGGGGATTACTTCTTCCATTACTTCATTGCATTACTTCTCCCCTTTACTTTTATGAGATTGATACAGTGGGGGAACATAACCTTTTTGGAAACACATAAGTGCATTACTTCAATCTTTTGCGTTCATGAGATTGATACTTTTGAAGTTGTAACATTATTGGGAGCTTTGGAACATAATATTATTGGAACTTGGAATCATGTCCATAATTATGTGATACATGAGAATAATAACATATGACAACTTGAAATGAGATACCTTTTAACATTTTGGAATGGAACAAGGACAATGACAACATGAACAATATGTGCTGCAGAAAAATACGGACAGAGTAACCTTACATACCTTATCGTCTCAATATGAACACTCAATTCTATACGTGAATACAATCGTCCCGCTCCTTCCTTATGTTTGTTTCACTCTACAAAACAAATATATAATGGAGTTTACATTAACCACCAACTACCGTACAAATGCATACAACGACAATGAGTTATATGTTTGGTTTTAACATGTCATTTCCTCTTGATTATACCATGTGTGAACCTATCACACCCGCAATACCATTTACAAAACTACCATACCAATAATCCCACAATATTCTCAACATTGACCAATATCATAAACCACTAGCATGTCACCCCAAATTCATACTTTTCACTTCTACATCACCACAACATCATAATGGTTCCATCAATTCACTTCAATACACCTCACAACAACAAATCGGCCAACATCCCATAATTTACACTTATGAGAAAATAACAAGTTTAGGACCATAATCACACCATACATATTGGTATTTTATCCATATCATGCTCTTTTATCAAAACCACAAAGCATATTCCAAGTTTAAATTCCATAGATGGCACATCTTTCACAAAAACACAAGGTGCCATATTCAACACTTTCAAGCATAACCAACATGATATATATACTCTCCCATGCATATAATATGTTAATCCATAAGAATAAACACTTACCTAAGCTTGTAATATGATGATCTTGATCCAAATATGGCTTAGGGTTTGAGACCCCCCAAAGAAACTTTCTTGAAAAGTCTAGAAAAAGAGAGAAAAAGCATGTGTGTTCTTTGTATTAAAAATCTGATTTTTGTGCCCCTTTTATAGACCTTTTAAGTCATGCTTAGCCACTCTTGGCATTAAATGTTATATGTGGCTTAGCCACTCTTTGACCCATTCTTGGCCCATGTTTTCTTTTTCATTTTGGGCCCTTTTTGAACCCAATTCACTTAACCCAAAAAAATCAATACTTTCTCATGTTTCATCCATTTCATACACATTACGACAATATTCCCACTCACGGGATCCATACTCATAGCCTCACTTCCAAAAACAAGCAATTCTAGCCATGTATGGCCTATTTTGACCAAAAGGATAAAATCGTCATTTTGATGCCGAATTCATTCCCGAGTAATTTTATCATACCAATATACTACTTTACTCATTTCATGTATGTTGTATAAGAAATGTGACAAAAATTGGCTCGGTACGTCCCCGGATACCCTTGGGACTTAAGAAAAATTCCAACTTTGAAAAAGTGAAAAAATCGGCGTGGCACGCCCTTGGGCGCGCCAGCTTGCTGCCTCTGGACTAAAAATTTTAGCCCAAACCAATGTGGCACACTCCCTAGCGCGCCCCAGACTTAATTTTTTTGAAAATTTCATTTTTCGACTTTTCTTCGCGGGTTTGGTTAGATACTTCAAATCCTATTCTTTAACTTACTTCTTACCCTTAACATACTTTGTTTAGGGGTCCTCTTAGCCTCATTTTGAACCCCACAAATTCTCCATGAAAATCAGAAAACACTTCTTACGCAAGGTTAATCACACATTTTAGGTCTGATATCAAATGTTTCACCCATGACACTATAAAACACATACTCATGGCATCTCAAAACGTAAGTAAACATTGTTCCACGTCGTCAAATAGGGTTGGGAAGGTACGGGGTGTTACATCTGGGGAGGGTAAAGTGTATTCAGTCCATACCACTACCTCAGATGAAGTAGAGAGGCTATTTCTGATAGACCCTTGACTCAGGAAAAATAATAGTATACCAAACAGAAAGCATAAAAACAATCAACAAGATGGGGTAACACACCACTAGGAAAAAGAAACAAAACACCCACAGAGTAATTCTATGAACTATCTATGTGAAATCACAAAAATAAGAAAATCAGAACAAGTCATAGGTGCAATTTTCTTCTTCTTCATGGGATAAAAATAAGAAAATTTGGAAATCATCTTCTACTTGGGACAAATCCAAAGGTGCAAAGCAAGACTTCAAGTCCAACTTGGACAAAGGAAAATCAAAGGTGGACTACAAGGATGGAGGTAACAAAGCTAAACTTGAAACTCCATCTAAAATAAAGTGTTTTAAATGTCAAGGATATGGTCATAAAGCAAATGAGTGTCCTAATAGAAGAACTATCATTGCATTGAATGATGGTTGTTATCAAATGGAAGATGAATCTAAAGATGAACATAGGGAGGATGATAGTAGTGATGAGTTTATGGGAGAAGGTGATGAAGAAGAAATTAATGATGACGGAAAACTTGTTCTTATTATGAGGAGACGTGTGAGTGAAATAGAAAAGGAAGATCTTGATCAAAAGGAGAACTTATTTCATAATTGGTGTAGAGTTCAAGAGAAATTATGTTTCTTTATCATTGATAGTGGAAGTTGTGTCAATGTTGCTAGTGAATCTATGGTAGAACAATTGAAACTTCCAACAAGAAGGCATCCAAAACCTTATGGATTGCAATGGCTCAATGAATGTGGTGAACTCAAATTTACCAAGAGAGTGTTGATAAAATTCAAGATTGAAAGTTATCATGATGAAGTACTTGTGATGTTGTACCAATGCAAGCTTGTCATTTATTGTTGGGATGGTCATGGAAATATGATGTAGGGGCTAAACATGATGGAAGGTCAATTAAATATGTATTTATTAAGGATGAAAAAAAGCACATTCTTAACCCTCTTTCTCCTTTTTAAATGAGAGAGGAATATATAAAAATGGGAGAGTTAAAAGAAAAACTTGAGAGAGAAAAGAAAGAGAGGAGTAAGGGAGCAAAAATTGATAACTCAAGAGAGGAAAAAGGATAGGTTGAGAGCTCAAGTGATAATGAGTTATCAAAAAAAAAAAGGTGAGCAAGAAGAGCAAGAAAATTAAAGGAAGAGAGAAAATGTGCATGATTTTGCAAAATCAAGAGAGCATAAAAGAGTCAAATATTGAGGATGCTACTCGAGTCATATTTATTAAACCTTAAGGTTATTCTTTGCTTTCTAACAATGAACTAACCTCTTTGTCTTTGCCATTTCTCCTCAAGAGACCAAAGAATTGCAAAGGCAAATGGAAGAACTTTTGAATAAAGGTTTGGTGAGAGAAAGTTTAAGTCCATGTGTGGTGCCCGTAATTCTAGTACCCAAGAAGGATGGGACATGGAGGATGTGTGTAGATTACCATGCCATTAATAAAATTACAGTAAAATATCGACATCCCATTCCTAGACTTGATTATATGCTAGATGAATTGTGTGGTTCTACCTTATTCTCTAAAATTGATTTGAGAAGTGGATACCATAAAATACGAATGAAATTCGAAGATGAATGGAAAACCTCTTCCAAAACTAAGTTTGGATTATATGAGTGGATGGTGATGCCTTTTGGGCTAACCAATGCACCACGCACTTTTATGCAATTAATGAATCATGTGCTTAAATCATTTATTAATAATTTTGTTGTGGTTTATTTTGATGATATTTTGGTTTATAGCAAGTGTTTGGATGATCATGTGCAACATTTGAGGTGATATTTGATGTGTTGAGAAATGAAAAGTTGTAAGTGAATTTTAAAAACTGTTCTTTTTGTGTGGACCGTGTTGTTTTCCTAGGCTTTGTTGTAAGTTCAAGAGGAGTTGAGGTAGACGATGAAAAGGTAGAGGCTATTAGAAGTTGGCCAACCCCTAAGTCCATTAGTGATGTTAGAAGCTTCCATGGGTTGGCAAGTTTTAATAAGAGATTTGTGAAGGGTTTTAGTTCTCTAGCTGCTTATCTAACCGAGGTCATTAAGAAGAATAAGCCTTTCATTTGGGGTAGAAAACAAGAAAAAACATTTAGAATTTTGAAAGAGAAACTTAGTTCCACTCCGTTACATCAACTTCCCAACTTTGAGAAGATGTTTGAAATTGAGTGTGATGCTAGTGGGGTAGGCATTGGTACAGTCTTGATGCAAGAAGGGAAACCCATAGCTTACTTTAGTGAGAAATTAAGAGGATCTCCATTGCAATATTCAACCTATGATAAGGAACTCTATGCCCTAGTGAGAGCTTTGGAAAATTGGCAACATTATTTGTGGCATAAGGAGTTTGTGATTAGAACCAATCATTAGGCTTTGAAGCATATTAGGATCCAAAATATGCTTAATAAGAGGCATTCAAAGTGGATAGAGTTCATTGAGCCTTTTCCATATGTGATTAATTATAAGCAAGACAAAGAAAATATTATGGCGGATGCTTTATCTAATAGATATGCATTGATGAATACCTTGACTTCTAGGTTGATGGGTTTTGAGAGTTTGAAGAAGTTATATTCTAATGATGATGATTTTGGAAAAGTTTTTGAAGAATGTCAAGTGAGCTTGAATAGGTGTGTGCAAGTTGTTAAGGAGGGTAATGAAGTTAGAACTCCTAGATTTGAATTGAAGGGGGTCTATTTGTTTAGAAATAGAAAGCTTTGTGTGCCTATGTCTTCATGAAGAGAGTTGTTGGTAAAAGAGGCACACAATGGAGGTTTGATGGGTCATTTTGGAGTGTCAAAAACCTTAGCTATTCTTAGTGAACATTTCTTTTGACCTAAGATGATAAGAGATATGGAGAAAATTTATGCTAGGTGTTTGGATTGTAAGCATGCTAAATCTTGTACCGAACCTCATGGCTTGTATACCCATTTGCCTATTCCTACCGGTCCTTGACTAGATATTTCTATGGATTTTGTTGTTGGCCTTCTTAGGGCTAGGAATGGTAAGGATAGCATCTTTGTCGTTGTGGACAGAGTTTCTAAAATGGCTCACATTATTGCTTGCCATAAAAGTGATGATGCATCTCATGTTCAGTGGCAGAGCCAGAAATTTCAAGTAGGGGGTTCAAGATAGAAAGAAGCAAACACACGAACTAATCGAAGGGGGTTTAACGTCTACTATATATACGTAAAAAATAATTTTAACCATGTATAATTAATATAATTTTCCGCCGAAGGGGGTTCGGATGAACCCCCTGGGTACAAGGTGGCTCCGCCACTGCTCATGTTGCTACTGTATTTGTTCATAATGTGATTAAATTGCATGGTGTTCCCCAAACAATTGTTAGAGATAGAGATTCAAAATTTCTTAGCCATTTTTAGAGGTGTTTGTGGGGAAATTTGGGAACAAAATTGCTATTTTCTACTTCTTTTCATTCTCAAACGGATGGTCAAACTGAGGTAGTTAATAGAACTTTAGGTAGCATGCTTAGGGATATAGTTAAAGGAAAGTTAACTTCTTAGGAGGATCAATTGCCATTAATTGAGTGTGCATATAATAGAACTATTCACAGATCTATTGGTATAACCCCTTTTGAGTGTGTTTATGGCTTTAATCCCTTGACTCCATTATATTTAACTCCTTTACCCAAAGATGTTATTGTGAGTATAGATGCAAAAGCTGAGGCAAAATCTATGAAGAGCATCCATGAGAAAGTAAGATTGCAAATTGAGAAGGCCAACAAAGATGTAACCAAAAGAGCCAACAAGGGAAGGAAAAGAGTCACCTCTGCACCTGGTGATTGGGTATGGGTTCACTTTAGGAATGAGCAATTTCCAAGCAAAGGAAGAACAAGATAATGTCAAGAGGATATGTATCTTTTCAAGTGTTTGAGAAGATTGGAGATAATGCTTACAAAGTGGACTTACCAAGTGAATATTTGGTCCATAATGTTTTCAATGTTAGTGATTTATCTCTTTTTGATGTAGGTTTGGCGAATTCGAGGACAAATTCTTTTGAAGAAGGGGAGAGTGATGTACATCAAAGTGACGCTCCTCCAAGAAGACCTTTCACAAGAAGTCAAGCTAAGAAACTTCAAGCATTGCAATCTTTATGCATGAAGATGGAATGTTTGGAAGGTTCCAACATGGAAGACTTGAAGATATTTAATATATTAAGTGTCTACCATTTAAATTGGCTTGTAATTTAAATCAAGGGCAATTTGGTCTTTCTTTACTTTTTTTAGCCCTTAGTATAAATAGTTAGCTATTAGGGCTTGAAAATTAGTTTTTCGACATTTGAAAAATTGTGCCTCCTTTTGAGAGCTTAAAACCCTTTATTAATTTTCAACATCTTGTCCTAGGATTTCCAAGTAAAGTTATTCTTTCATGAGGATTCTAATAGATTAGGTGCTATTAATTCTCAATTAAGTGGTGTTTTGGTTATTTTCACCAATACATCTTTTAATTGTTTGAATCTAATTGTGTCTATCTTTCTTGAATTTGTATCTTTAAATATTATCTTGTTTCTACTTTCTTATTTCACATCACTTCCCTCCAATATTTCTTCAGCCTATCTCTACCCCATCTGAAATCATCCATAGCGAGCCTCTCATACCTCCGTACTGGAGCATCCATGCACCGCCTCATCACATGCCCATCATCTCAACCTTACTTCCCACATTTTATCTTCCACTGAAGTTACTCCCACCTTCTCTTGAATAATCTCGTTTCTAACCTTATCCCTCCAAGTAAGTCCGCACATCCATCTCAACATCCTCATCTCCGCCACCTTCAACTTTTGGATGTGAGAGTTCTTTACTGGCCAACACTCAGCTCCATACAACATTATCGGTCAGACTGCCACTCTGTAGAACTTACCTTTAAGCTTAGGAGGCACCTTCTTATCACACAAGACTCCCAAAGCGAGTCTCCATTTTAACCACCCTGAACCAATAGAGTGCATGACATCCTCGTCAATCTTTCTATTCCCATGAATCATAGATCCAAGATACTTTAAACTATCCCTCTTTCAAATGGCCTGAGAATCCGGCTCCACTACCACCTCATCCTTATGCCTCAAATCACAAAACTTACACTCCAAGTACTTCGTCTTGGTCCTGCTCAGCCTAAACCCTTTAGACTCTAAGGTTTGTCTCCAAACCTCCAACTTATCATTAACTCCTGTCCTAGAATCGTCAATAAGCACTACATCATCAACAAATAACATACATTAAGGTACCTCTCCTTGAATATGTCGTGTCAATACATCCATCACCAAGGTGAATAAAAATGAACTAAGAGTCGATCCCTAGTACAACCCAGTCAAAATAGAAAAATACTCTGAATCTCCTCTTACCGACCTCACACAAGTCTTCGCTCTGTCGTACATGCCTGAATCGACCTAGTGTACTCCACAAGCACACTTCTAACCTCCAAGAACCACAGAACCTCTTTGTCATACGCCTTCCCAAGATTGATGAACACCATATGCAAGTCCTACTTCCTCTCCCTATACTGCTTCACTAATCTCCTCACATGATGAATGGCTTTGGTAGTTGAGCGACCTGGCATGAAACCAAACTGATTCTCTAAAATAGTCACGATCCTCTTGAGTCTCAACTCTTCCACTCTTTCCCACACCTTTATAGTATGACTCAACAACTTGATACCCCTATAGTTTTTGCAACTTTGAATGTCCCCCTGGTTCTTATATAAAGGAATCATCATACTTCATCTCTAAGATTCTGACATCTTTGCAGTCCTAAAAATGATGTTAAATAACTTTGTAAGCCATGCCATACCTACCCCGCTAGTGCTCTTCCAAAAATCCACCGGAATCTCGTCTGGCCCAGTCGCTCTACCCCTACGCATCCTACGGATAGACCTCCTTAACCTTAATACGCCTACAATAACTATAATCGCGACACCTCTCTGAGTGATCCAATGCCCCCAGTACTAAACCTTTGCCCCCCTCGTCGTTCAAAAGTATATGAAAATAAGACTGTCACCTCCTCCTAATAAGGGTGTCAACTATCAACACTTTTCCATCCTCACCCTTGATGCACTTCACCTGGCGAGGCCTCTGCTCCCTAGTATTGTCAAGCCTATACAACTTCTTATCCCCACCTTTCTCCTCTAAAGCCACAAGCAGGCTCTCGAAAGCTGTTGTCTTAGCTGCTGTAACTGCTAACTTCGCCTCTTTCCTAGCTAACTTATACTTTTCCCTGTTCATCCACTTTTCCTCATCATCCTTTATCTCCACCAACTTCGCATATGCTACCTTCTTAGTCTCCACCTTCCTCTTTACTTCTTCATTCCACCACCAGTCCCCCCAATGCTTGCCAGATCGGCCTCTCGAGACACCCAACACCTCTCTAGTTGTCTCCCTGATTCAACTAGCAGTCGTTTCCCACATACTATCCACATCCCCTTTACTCTCCCAAGACCCTATAGTTATCAAATTCTCTCCTATCTCCAAAGCACTGGCTAAAATCAAACTACCCCACTTAATCCTGGGTCGATCCTCTATAGCATTCTTCTTTCTGCCCTTCTTGATTTCCAAGTCCATCAGCAGAAGCTTATGTTGGGTCGAAAGATTATTGCTAGGTATGACCTTATAGTTTTTTTATAACACTCTATCACCCTTTGTAAGGAGCAAAAAGTCTATTTGAGTCTTGGCCACCAAACTACGAAAGGTAATAAGGTGCTCCTCCTTCTTTAGGAAGCTCAAATTCACTACTACCAAACCAAATGCCCTAGCAAAATCCAAAAGTGAAGCTCCTCCCTCAATCCTCTCCCCAAAACCGAAGCCTTCATGTACATCGTTATAGCCTCTCGATAATGACCCGATATGCACATTGAATTCACCTCCTATGAAAAGCTTCTTGGTACATGGAACACCTCTCACCACCTCATCCGGAATCTACCAAAATCTCTTCTTCTCCTCCTCATCCAAGCCCACTTACGAAGCATAGGCATTAATAACATTCCATGTAGACTCTTAAATGACCAACTTAAACGACATCAACCTATCGTTGACCCGCTTAACCTCCACCACCTGCCCCCTAAGCTCTTCATCTACTAAGATACATACCCCTTCCTATGCCTCACGCTACCAGAGTACCACAACTTATACCCGTCCATATCCTTTTCCTTAGACCCTACACATTTGGTGTCCTGGACACAAGCTATACTAATCCTCATCTTCCTAAGAATCTTCACGAGCTCTATGGACTTACCTTGAAAAGCTCCTATGTTCCAAGACCCAACTCTCAACCTATAGACTCCCTTATCCCACTTAACCCTACTACCCTTCACCCCTAACCCCGAGCTCGACCCTAACCCAGACCCTGACCCATACCCAAGCCTCCCCCAAGACCCTAATACCGACCCCAACCTCGATCTATGATATGACCCTAGTTTACCATTGACCACCAAAGCCACTACTCAATAAGAGAGGAAAATAATAATGCATGCAAATAGGTAAGGCTAAAAACAAATAGGCAAGGCTTAAATCAGTAATGAAGTGTGAAGCTATATTATCAAGTGTTAATTAAGAATAAATGTATCTATAAATAGATAAATTATTATGTGTAAAAAAATATAACGTAAAATTTTGAAGATAAAAAAAATATAGTTAATTAAAGAGGAACATGATAAATCACCGTCACACAAATAATTAAGAAGCAAAATATATTCTCTTATTATATATTTTAGGACCCTTAATCATTGATTCTTCTAATATCTCGTATCATATTTCTCTCTTACCACTAGTCTCATGAGGCCAGTGCTTAACTCAAGATATAAAAATAATAATTTAAATTTAAAGACTATAATTTATATTATATTTTTTTACTTTATAATTAACATAATCTAATGACCGCTAAATTAAACATGTTTTGTTGGTAAGTTTTATAATTATTAAAGTTCATAATCACATAATTGGATATTTTTAAATAAAAATTTATTTATGCGGAAGAAAGTATTATCGGGGAATTAGAATATTTCAAAAGGCCACTAGTAACTCAATATTTTATAAGATAACATGATAATATTTTAATAATTACAATTCAATGATGATCATATATAGAAAAATATTGATATTTTTATTAATTTGTGGGTATGTAATTTCTCAGTTATAGATAGAATTAAACTTATTTCAATATTTATTGAGTTTTAATTTCACTTATAATTTCATGTGACATGATTTTTTGCAAAATTCATTTTTTTTCATCTAATACAACAAAATATTTCAATGACTTCAATTATATATAAGAATAGTTACAACCTTAATTAGAACCTTTACACAAATTAACTTAATTGGGATCTATAAAGATATTAAATAATAATTAAATTACTTTAACAGATCGTTCCATTCGGTCCATGTACTTGTCGTGTTTATTTTTTACACACACTTTAAAAAAATGTTCTATTCGTCCTATTTTAATTATTGGTTTATTTTTTTTCACGTCTGCTAAGAAAAATAATAAAGGCAATGTATTATTTATTATTGATTAAGTACCCTATTTATTATATGTTTTTTAAGAACTGAAAAATATTAAAAGAGCTATTATTAGGGTGTAGTTGAAAATTATTGCAAACTTCAAATTTATGTGAAAAGTTATTTTGAATAATTTTTTTGAGCAAGAGTGATTATTAATTTAAAATGAAGGAAGTTTTAATTAAAATGTAATCTATTAAGTGGTAAAAAGAGACCAATTACAAACACACAAGTGGGAATGGTTTTAACAAAAAGAATAAGGTTAAAAATGGAAATTTAATAAAAAGACAACATCAATTGCCATACGTATTAACTTAATTCACTTAGCCAAAGCAGTGAAATACCTAAAATGGCCTTGTGAGGACTACCAAAAATTCAGATCGTCCCTTATATATAGTAGTAATATATTTTAGGACTCCTTTATTTGTAAATTATATTTTCCTTTTATCATATATTATATGACTCCTTAATTTTAAATATTATAAAGATAGTTAGATAGTAATTTGAGAAAAATAGTAATGAAGATTTGTCTATTGTGAAGTCTTTTAGAGAAGGGCAAAGATTAAAATCACACTTCCAAGGATCTTAGTCTCCAAGGATCTTAGTCTTGGCGGGAATGCCCTATGTAAGCCCGAGTTAGAATATTAGGACAACAACGACAAAAAAGAAAACAGAAAAATCAATAGGTTCCTACCAACATTCAAAAATAAACATCTAATTATTTTCATATATTTATTTCATCAAGATTCTTCTCATATATTTTTAAGAGTCCTTTCTCCTAATAAGTAAGACTCTCAATATTTTCCGTACATCATTTACCATATATTTCTTCTTATCGTATATTTTAGGAGTCTTTAATTTAATTAATTAATAATCTGAGGAAAATAATAAATGACGATTTGGTCTATTATTTATTATTTGACTTTCTCAAAAAAAAAAAAATTAGAAATCTATTACTCTTTTTCTCTTGTACATGGATCAATAATACATGATTTATTATACAAAAATTTCATATGAATAGCACTTGATTGAAAAGTTAAAAGGTCGTTCAATTTTACGTAAGTATACTTGAATAAGTACGTCGGATATACTTCATGCTAGTTATTATAAAATTTATCAATAATTAAAAATTCTTTACCCACATTACTCATTTATAAAAAATTTAAAAATTGTTCGAAACTTTCACATTTTATTAACAAAAAACTGAACTCCTAAATCTAAAAGCATGAAGTACGTTGTATGTCTCTCCTCAATCCTCATGCATGCACTTTATACACTTGAACTAATTATCTCATAAAAATCTCAAAGAAATCACTAAAACGAAAAATAAAATTTAATACTAAGTAAATTTTAATTGTCTTTTAAGTTTTAAATAACAAATAATATAACCAAACGCACATTGCTATATCAAATATTAAGAATTCTACATTTCTTAAATAAGAAAAAATTTAATAGTTATAACTTTAATAATTTCAAAATACCATGGAGAAGATTCAAAATGATAGATGGATGATCATTCACAACACATAAACAAATAAGAACAATTAGTTATTGCCATTGATGCAAAAGCTAGGAAAATATTATCATATACATGTAAAGAACGGATGCAACTCACTTTCAGTACCTCATACCTCATCTGTCCAGTATATTCAGTGCACCTTTAATTTTGTGACATGTATTCAATATGAAATCTAATGCTTAATATTTACTTAACTAAAACAATACCCAAACCATGGTTAAACCCCCTTAATTAACTATCTAATTCATCATTTCCTTATTGGCTGCATCAAGTTAGGCGATAATATTGTTGCTTCTTCTGGAGACTTGTAGTCTCTTTTGTCAAGTTTTTGGGTGGCCAAAATATTTTTTTCTTTCTAAATGTGTTTATTTTATAGATAAAAGTGAGATATGTAGATAAACTTTTTGAAAAAAATAAGTGTTTTCGGGAGTAGCGAAAGTTGTTTTTCTGAAGTTTAAATTTTTTTTATCTTTCCCCAAATACTTTTTTGAAAAATACACTTAGAAGAACCTTTAAAATGATTGATCAAAACTAATTACTACTCAAAAATATTTTTTTAAAAAGCACTTTTCAAAATAAGTTAATTTTAAAATTAGTTTGGCCAAACAAGCTATTATTACCAAAAAAAGATGATTTTAAAACTTGAAGTCACTACTAAAATAAACGGGAAAACCGACCACAAAAAGCGACCACAAGTGGTTGGTTTTCCTATTTTTTCGACCAAAAAATCGACCACAACGTGTGGTCGGTAAAATAGTGAAAGCTTTTTCAAAATCGAGTACATGTGGTCGATTTTTCCAAAAATATTTATTTATTTATAAATTGATATTAATTATATTATAAATAAAAATTTTTATTAAAATTTTTTTTATATTAAAAAAATTTATTAAAAATTTCCGACCACTTAAAAAAAAATTTAAATAAACCGACCACCAGAAAAAACCGTTTAAATAAATTATTTAAAAAAAAACCCGACCACATGTGGTTGGTTTTCTAGTAATTTTACCAAAACCAACCACATGTGGTCGGTTTTTCTAGTAATTTTATCAAAACCGATCACATGTGGTCGGCTTTTTAGTAAATATTTCAGAAAAACCGACCACAAGTGGTCGATTTTTCTGCAAATTTTGTAAAAAAAAATTACAGCATATATGTTGCATTTCCAATATAAACCCTGTTAATACAAAACGGCCCACCAATTCAAAAATATTCAATCATCTCAATTCAACCCACCAATTTAGATACATTAAAACATCTCTTTAAATATTCAAATATCAAAATCAAAACATCCAAATATCAAAATCACAACATATAAACATCAAAGTTTACAAATCAAAAATAAACTAAAAGTCATCCTCAACCTCATCCTCACCTTCATCATCAAAATCCTCCTCCTCATCTGTAGTGTAATCATCCTACACTTAACCATTTTCAAGTAACTAAAACACATTTCAAGTCACTATCATTTTCAAGTAAAAAATACACATTTCAAGTCACTACCATTTTCAAGTCACTACACTTAACCATTTTCAAGTCACTACCATTTTCAAGTTACTACCATTTTCAAGTAACTAAAACACATTTCAAGTCACTACCATTTTCAAGTAACTAAAACACATTTCAAGTCACTACACTTAACCATTTTCAAATAACTAAAACACATTTCAAGTTACTACACTTAACCATTTTCAAATAACTAATACACATTTTCAAGTCGCTACACTTAACCATTTTCAAGTAACTAATACACATTTCACGTTACTACTATTTTCAAGTAATTAATACACATTTCAAGTCACTACCATTTTCAAGTATCTAAAACACATTTCAAGGCACTACCATTTTCAAGTATCTAAAACACATTTCAAGTCACTGTCACGCCCCGAATCCCATCGAGACATGATTGGCACCCGTAGCCGATAAGGCCCGAGAGAATCAACCTTTGCCTATGTTCAATCATATGCATATCATAATCATAACCACCATTGCGTAAGAACATGGAAGACGAATAAAGGCAAACATGGGACATATTTATACATACATATGAAACTTAGCCGTTGAGTCCATCTAGTCAAAACAACATATATCTTTTACACTGATACACCCACATCCGTCTACAAAAGCCTCTAACAAGAGCATTGACCAAAATGAACCATAAGTCGGGACAAGTCCCCGCTTTACACAATATGTACATCACCAAAACATATATACACTCTGACTCGGAGAAGCCCCGAATGAGCTGGAGCTCACCAAAGAACCGCTAACACTGGCAGTCTACTGGGGAGGCCTACTGGTACCTGCGCCTGCAGCAAGTAAGATAAATTCCCCGAGAGGGGTCAGTACGAAATAAGTACTGAGTATGCAAGGCTCAGATGAAACTGTACAATACATGAATATTTCAATGAACTAATACAAATGTTGCATTTTGGGAACCATGTGGATTGCTTTCATTATTTTCGTTGCTTTCTTTATCTCAATGCTTACTTGTCATTACATATCACAATGTGCCCGGGCCCCGACTGATCAGTGGGTCTTTTCATATCATATCATTGTGTTGGGATCGAGTCGAGCTAGGCTTATGCCCCTAGACTTGCCACCCATACATCAATGCATCGGGATCGGGTCGAGCTAGGCTTATGCCCCTAGACCTGCCACCCATAAATCCATACCTCGGGATCGAGTCGAGCTAGGCTTACGCCCCTAGACTTGCCACCCGTACTTGATCATTGACCACATTTGCATTACTTTGTTCATTACTTTGAGATTGATACTTTGATAGTCATCGCATCACTTTGAAACTTTGGAACATAACATTGTTGGAAGCTTTGAATCATTAACCAATGAGTGAAAGACATGTGAATAAACATCATGAGAAATATAACATTACTAGCACCATGATACCATTGGAACCATTGGACAATAATCCATGAACAAGAGACACAAGTATAGGCACTATTGGAATATTGGTACGTAACTTTATTTGAGCTTTCGGAACATTAACCATGAATATGAGACATGAGATTCACAAATGATCCATGAGTAGAAAATATATGACACTGACTAGTGATAAACGGATGTCGGATACCTTAGCACATTTCGGGATAGAACTAGTGACATGTCAATATGGACACTATTTGCCGCAGAAAAATACGGACAAAGTAACCTTACATACCTTGGATTCACAATACGAATATACAACCTTCGATGCGGATACAATAAGCCCGCTCCTTCTTTATGTGTCACTCTACAACATAAATACAATACGGAATTCACATTAACCACCAATTACTCTACAAATGCATGTAACATCAATGAGTCATATATGTGTCCTTAAACATGTCATTTCCCCTTAACAAAACCATTGATCATACTATTATTCCAAAAATTCCACAATATTCCCAACATTGACCAATACATGATAATTGATACATTTCACCACAATACTTCTCCTTTACACTTTCTCATCCATAACACATCACAAATAATCCATCAAAGTACCTTAATACAACTCATAACACATATCGGCCAAAATCCCATAATTTCCACTTTTAGACAAGAACAAGTTTAATACCAAAAATAACACCATACATGTTCATATTTTGTCCATACCATGCTTTTTCATCAAAGGCACAAGGCCTAATTCAAGTTCAAATTACCAAGATGACACATCTTTCACCAAAGGCAAAATACACTATTCATCACCTTGCCAACACAACTAGCATAATATATATAATCTCCCATGCATATAATATGTTAATCCATGAGGATAAATACTTACCAAGGCTTGGAATATGTTGATCTTGTCCAAGGAGTCCAAAGAACTTAGTTGCCTTAGGGTTTGGAAATGAAAGAAATGTTTGTGAAAAATATTCAAAAGTTATGAGAGCCTTGTATGATTAAAAATCTGATTTTTGGTGGCTTTTTATGGACTTCAAGTCATCCTTAGCCACACTTGGCACTAAATGATATGTTTAATTGGTCAATTATTGGAAGAATGGATCACTTTGCCTTTGGGCCCATGTAGTTTTATTCCATTTTGGGCCTCAAATTGGGCCCAATACACATATCCATGTAACCCCTCAAATTTCATGTATTAATCACCATATATCTCATGTTTACATAATTCCATAAGGTCACGACATTATTCTCTTACGCGATTCTCATTCGTAGCCTCAATCGCAAAAATTGGAATTCTAGTCGCCCTTGGCTTCATTGAACATTTTGGATCACTATTCACCTTTCATGATTTGATCATGTAGGAGTATGTAGGAGTGGATTGAAGTGTTTGAAGCTTTAACAATGTTCAAATAACCCCAAAGAACCAAAAGAAACCATCTAGAAATCGTCGTAGAATTGCGTTACGAAACAACTCCGGAATGGCACATCTTTTGTGCCTTGCGCCACTGCTGAAAAACAAGGCAGTGGCGCAAGAATCCACTGCCCTCTGAATCTTCAGCATGCAGGTGGCTTGCGCCACACCCCTGAAACAGGGTAGTGGCGCAAGTTTCAGCACTTTGCTGAAATTTTCGGCCACTTATCCAATGTTTACGTATCGTCCAATCCCTTATCAAAACACTACAAAATACTTACTTAGTGATCTTAACCATCAAGTAAACATGACTTAAAGTCACCAAATGAGGTTAGAATGTGTACGAGTTCTTACCCAAATGCTCCACGAAATCACAACACACCTCCTACGAAGATCTAATCGCACATGTTAAGTCCGATATCAAATGTTTCACCAATGACACTATAAAACACATATGCATGGCATCTCAACACTTATGTAGATATGATCCCAATGTATCAAGTGAGGTTATAAAAGGACGGGGTGTTACAGTCACTACCATTTTCAAGAACTAAAACACATTTCAAGTCACTACCATTTTCAAGTAACTAAAACACATTTCAAGTCACTACCATTTTCAAATAACTAAAACACATTTTTAAGTCAATACACTTAACCATTTTCAAGTAACAAATACACATTTTCAAGTCACTACCATTTTCAAGTAACTAATACACATTTCAAGTTACTACGCTTCATCATTTTTAAGTAACTAATACACATTTTCAAGTCACTACACTTAACCATTTTCAAATAACAAATACACATTTTCAAGTCACTACCATTTTCAAGTAACTAATACACATTTCAAGTCACTACCATTTTCAAGTAACAAATACACATATTCAAGTCACTACCATTTTCAAGTAACTAAAACACACTTCAAGTCAATACACTTAACCATTTTCAAGTAACAAATACACATTTTCAAGTCACTATACTTAACCATTTTAACAAGCCTTCCAAATACTTTCTCTCCCTTTCTGTGTGAAGATCACTGGGACTTGAAAGAAAGAGAACGGAGAAATGGAAAGAACTAGAAGAGAGTAGGAAAAACACAAGTTGTCAAGGACAAGTTATTTGCTGGCAAAAAAAGTGTACACGTTTTTACAAAGAAAGAACATAAAATGAATGTCCAATAAAATTATCCCGAGTTTATAGAACACTTCACATAGCTTATTGTACAAACAGTTTTTGCAGTGTCCATACATGCCTTGTTAGCTTATGTATATTAGAATGTTAAATGGAACAGTAAAACATGAAAAGAGATATAATATGATATTTGATCATAACTAATCAGTCAATCGATCAACCTGTAAATCCCCAAACTAGTTGGAGTACTTAGCTATATGAATCTTCAATATCCATTCGGCTCGCGCTCGTTTCATATTCGGATTCTCCAGAACTAGAGGTTATCTAAAATTTCACATTATCCCTACTTCATAAGTAGCCAACAAAACTAATTTATTTTTAATACAATTTCTACTTAATGATGATTAAGTTACAACACCTTGTAAACAATATTAGGCGAGAATGACAATTCAGTTGCTAATTCACTAAAAACATGCCAAGAAAGACGAATTAAAACTCTAAGCACACACAACAATAATAAGTCCACCTAAATATGAAAAAAATTCCATTTCCTAATCAAACCACTACTCAATTTTACTACATGATTCATAAAGTTTTGAAACCAAAACAAATAACAACACAAATATATTAGGGCAAAATGAATATTGTATAAGCAGCGCATATAAAGTGTTTGTAAGCTTGTCTGGATACCATGGTCATTAAAAATACTATAAGAAATACCAATTTCTTTTACCTGAAAGGAATTTGAAGAGTATTTTCGAGGTTTCCCTAAAGCTTCTCAAGGCCCCTAAGCATAAACCCTAGTTGTCTAGTTAAGAACCGTTCCGATAAATTGAAAGCAATATGTACAGGTACTTTTGCCTTCAAATCCACAACACCACAAAAGGTGAGAGAAACTTGCACAAACAGAAACCCTACCCATTAAAATTTGAACTAAAAATTGACTTGAAAATATGGGTAGCAGAGATTTGTTACCTGAAAATGATTCAACCATTTTTCGCTACTATTCGAAGCAATTGAATTTTGGGACAGTGAAGAAGTACTCGATGTTTGTAGAAAGTTTTGGCTGCTGAAATGTTTTTCCTTTTTTTTGTTTTGGTAAAGGTACTTTTGTTAAGAGAGAGAGTGTGTAAATCAAAAAAGAAAAAATTCCCAATCTAAATAAATGGGGGGAAATAAAAAATAAAGGGAGGGAGTGAAATTTAAGTCCCCGCCTCTTTTTTGCCACGGTATTTTAGCATCAGTTCTTTAATCGTACCTAGTTTTAGATTTTTTTTGTTAAATTTGCCACGATTTTTAAAACTGTGGCTAAATAACCGTGGGTAACGATAAAGCAATTTGTTGTACACTTTCCTCCACTTCCACGTGGAAGTGGAGTTGTTTAATAACTTCATTTTTCTTATCTCATTATAGTTGAATTTCGATATTGTATAGGTTCGTGATAAAATAAATACAATATTATTGAATATATCATAATTAATAGAAAATTATTTCTAACAAAACGTCTATAAAATAAAAATATTTAGATTTACTATCTCCATTTAAAATATTAATAAATTATAAAACTAGTATTAAAGTAATATAGATATATCATAACTAAAGAATTTTATAAATATCATAAATATTTTCGAAAAATAACTAACTATGTCATTTTACCAAATTCTAATTTAATTTAATATTTTACAACGTGTTCGGTCTAAATAATATTCTCAAATGAACTGCCCGGGAACCGAACTGTCAGTCCAGCAAGTCATAAATAACTTGGGACAGTTATAGAAAAGCTCTAAACGCTGAGAACACACGAAAACGAGGGAAATGACTGGGATGGTCATTACAATATCCACTACTAAAAGGACTTTCGTCCGCGAAAGTCAAGAGTAAGTACATACCTGAAGATGTGAACTAGTAGGAATACTGGGCTCGCATATCACATTCAAGATCCCAAGTGGCCTCCTCGATCAGATGGTGAAGCCATTGTACCTTAACCACTGGAATATCCCGGGAGTGTAACCGTCTAACATCTCTGGCTAAAATGGACACAGGCTCCTCCACAAATGCTAACTTATCGTCTAACTGAACCGAGTCCCACTGAAGCACATGCGACTCATCCGAAATGTACTGTCGCAACATAGAAACATGAAATACTGGGTGGATAGCTGAAAATGCCGGAGGTAAAACTAGCACATAAGCCACCTCTCCAACTGTCCGCAAAATCTCAAAGGGTCCAATATATCTGAGGCTAAGCTTACCCTTTCTACCAAACCGCATCATGCCCTTCATGGGCGATACTCGTAAGAAGACCCTATCACTCACCCTGAATTTCAATGGACGATGTCTACGGTCAGCCAACTGGAGATCGACACCGTCTGTCATATAAAGCCTCAAACGGAGCCATTTGAATGTTGGAGTGGAAGCTATTATTATACGCGAACTCGGTTAAAGGCAAGAACTGATCCCATTGACCCCCAAAGTCTAACGCACAAGCGCAGAGCATATCTTCCAATACCTGAATAGTACGCTCTGACTGTCCGTCGGTTTGAGGGTGAAATGCAGTACTAAGGTCCACTTAAGTACCCAACTCTTCCTAGAAAGTCTGTCAGAAACTGGAGGTAAACTGAGACCCTCAGTTTGAGATAATAGATATTGGCACTCCATGTAGGCGAACCACCTCCTGAATATATACACTAGCTAATCTCTCAGCACTGTAGGAAACTCTAACACGGATAAAGTGCGCGGACTTAGTCAACCGATCCACGATGACCCAAATACAATCAAAACCACGGGAGGTGCGAGGCAATCCAACAATGAAATCCATAGTGACCCACTCCCATTTTCACTCGGGAATGGGCAACTGCTGAAGCAATCCACCAGGTCTCTGGTGCTCGGCCTTTATCTGCTGGCAATAAAGGCATCGAGACACAAACCCTGCTATATCTATCCGCATACCACTACACCAATAGTGCTGCCTCAGATCCCGAACACATCTTAGCTGTCCCAGGGTGAATAAAATATTTGGAACTGTGCGCCTCGTGCAGAATCAACTGAATCAAATCTTCAACCCTCATAACATAAATACGATCGTCAAACCTCAGAACACCATCAGAACCCAAGGTAGCTCTCTCAGACTCACCCCTCAATACCTGATCTCGAATGCTATAGAGACCGCTATCCTCAAACTGACGACTCTGAATCTGCTCCAGCAAAGTAGATCTCGCACCAACACAAGCGATAATCCTCCCGGGGTCAGAAATATCCAAACGCACCATCGAGTTAGCTAAGGACTGAATGTCCCAAGCCAACGGCTGCTGAGAGACTGGAATGAAGGCTAAGCTACCCATACTCACTGCCTTCCGACTCAAGGCGTCCGCTACCACATTTGCCTTGCCCGGATGATAGAGAATAGAGATATCATAGTCCTTTAGCAACTCAATCCACCTGCACTACCTCGAATTAAGATCCCTCTGAGTCATAATATGCTGAAGGCTGCGGTGGTCTGTAAAGATCTCACAATGAACACCGTATAGATAATGCCTCCAAATTCGTAGTGCAAACACAACCGCTGCTAACTCTAAATCATGAGTGGGGTAATTACGTTCGTGCACCTTCAGCTGCTTTGATGCGTAAGTAATGACATGACCCCGCTGCATCAGAACACATCCCAAACCGATACTAGAGGTATCACAATACATAGTGAAACCCTCGCCCTCAACTGGAAGGGTCAACACAGGGGCAGAAGTAAGTCGATCTTTGAGCTTCAGAAAGCTTGCCTCACAATCCTCAGACCACTGAAATAGAACCTCCTTCCTGGTTAGTCTGGTCATAGGAGATGCAATAGACGAGAAACCCTCAACAAATCGCCTGTAGTACCCTGCCAACC
Source organism: Capsicum rhomboideum (assembly GCA_031232105.1). Lineage (NCBI taxonomy): Eukaryota > Viridiplantae > Streptophyta > Magnoliopsida > Solanales > Solanaceae > Capsicum > Capsicum rhomboideum. The sequence goes on from CP124714.1 coordinate 20,332,083, forward strand.
CAATGAAACTGCAAACTTCAGTAGGCGACGCGGGCCTAGCCTAACCTCGAATAGCCTCGATCTTTGCTGGGTCTACCATGATACCGTGTCTGGATACAACATGCCCCAAGAAAGCTACAGACTCAAGCCATAACTCACACTTTGAGAACTTGGCATAAAGCTGATGATCTCTCAAAGTGTGGAGCATAATCCTCAAATGCTGCTCGTGCTCTTCACTACTCCTCGAATAAACTAAGATGTCGTTAATAAACACAATCACAAAGGAGTCTAAGTATGGCCTAAATACACGATTCATTAAATCCATGAAGGTTGATCGGGCATTAGTCAACCCAAAAGACATCACCAGGAACTCATAGTGGCCGTACCGAGTCCTGAAGGCTGTCTTTGGGATATCCTCAGCCCTAACTCTCAGTTGATGATATCAAGATCTCAAATCTATTTTTGAGAACACCGCGACACCTTGAAGCTGATCAAATAAATCGTCAATACGAGGCATAGGATACTCATTCTTCACTGTCACCTTATTTAGCTGTCTGTAGTCGATACACATATCCATGGATCCATCCTTCTTCTTTACAAACAGAACTGGAGCACCCCACGGTGACACACTCGGCCTGATAAAACCATTTCCCAAAAGATCCTTAAGATGACTACTCAACTCTCTCAACTCAGCAGGAGCCATATGATAAGGAGCCATAAAAATAGATTGGGTGCCTGACTCGAGTTTAATAATGAACTCTATATCACGCTCAGGAGGAAGGCCAGGTAGGTTAGTCGGGAACACATCAGGGAACTCACGAACAACCGGGATGGAGTCAAGTGACGGTCTCTCAATGCTAGCATCCCGAACATAAGCAAGGAATGAATCACATCCCCTCGCCATCAACCTACGAGCCTGAACATATGAAATAATCCCCGTCGGTGTGTGGCTAACAGAACCCTGCCACACCACTGAGGGTACACCTGGCATTGCTAAGGTAACGGTCTTGGCAAAGCAATCCAAGACTGCATGATGAAAAGACAACCAGTCCATGCCTAGAATCACATAAAAGTTTACCATGGCCAATACAATAAAATCAACCTGAGTCTCAAACTCCTGAATAGTCGCCATACATGATCTATATACCCGATTCACTACTAAAGAATCACCAACAGGGGTAGATACACGTAAGGGTACAGATAATAACTCAGAACATAAACCCAACTGTGGTGCATAATAAGTAGATACATAAGAAAACGTGGATCTAGGATCAAATAATACAGAAGCTGGCTGATGGTATACGAAAATCGTACCTGTAATCACCGCATTTGAAGCCTCAGCTTCTGTCCTAGACGATACGGCATACAACTGACGCTGGCTACCAATAGTTTGAACACCGACCTGACTACCAGTCTGACCTCCCTACGCTCCACCTCGGGAACCCTGGGGACCACCCCGACGACCCTGGGCACCACCTCTGCCTACTGGCGGTATAGATCTGATAGGCTGTGCTATCTGAACTGAAGGCTCAATCGCCCTACGCTGAAGACACTTTCGCGCTAAATGACCGACAACCCCATAAGTATAACATGCTCATGGCTCCCTACTCAGCCTAGACGATCCGAATGATCCAGTATGACCACCCCTAGTCGATGAACTAGGCTGACTACGTTCCTGAGGCTGATTACCAGAACCACTATAGGCGGGCTGACCCCTATCAGAAATCTGCAAGGATGACTGTAAGGGCCTACTAGGCTGACCCTGTCACTGAAAGGACTAATACTGCTGCTGTGGGTACCTACCCTGAGACCCTCGGCCTCTGAATTGCGAGCTGCTGTGACTGCTACTGTAACTACCCTGGAATCGGGGTATTTTATCACTTCCCCCTTGGGCCTCGCGATCCATCTCCTCTATCAAATATACATGCTCAACTATCTTAGCAAAAGATTTCCCCGAAGTCACTAAACTCTGTGTGGCTCTACGGAGTGTTAATCGCAATCCTCTAACAAAGCATCTAATCCTCTCATACTCATTAGGCAAGATCATAGTAGCATGTCTGGCCAAATCATGGAATCTCGCTTCATACTCAGCTAATGTCATAGACCCCTGTATCAACCTGGAAAACTCATCTCGAAGACGTTCTCGCATGCTGTGGGGCATATACTTCCCCAATAACACCTCGGAGAACTGTACCCAAGTAACGGGTGGAGATCCAGCTGGTCTGGAATCAAGATAACCTCTCCACCATCTCCTCGCGACTAAATCAAACTGATAAGCAACAAAATCTACCCCGCGCGACTCCACTAATCCCAAATTTCTCAGCTTCTCCTCGCAGCTGGATAAGAACTCATAAGCGTCTTCTCCTGGGGTACCCGCAAACCTGGGTGGAGCTAATCTTAAAAATGACTCAACATTTTCTGCTCCTCAGCAGACATAACTGGCTGAGCAACTACCGGCTGTGGAATTATCGGTATAGGCAGAACCTCTACTCTAGGTGCTGCAGCTACAGGCAACACCAACTCCCTGTACTGCTGGTTGGGATCCCTCGACTGACAGACCTCCAACTAATCCCAGCAACTGCACCAAAGTATCTCGGAGCACTAAAGCATCAATAAATCTAGGTGGAGCCTGGGTTGCTCCCTGGACCACCGGCTGCTGTGGCGGCGAAACATCTGGAGCTATAACAGGATTGAGTGACTGATCCCTAACATGATCTTGTCCCGAGGCTGTTGCTCTACCCTGCCTCCGACCCCTAGGTCGACCTCGTCCCCTAACCGGAGCCCTCACTGCAGGCTCGGGGTCCTGACCCTTGGCTTTCGTACCATGCGTCCTTGCCATCTACGTAAAGAGTAAACCAAATGAAGATTAGAAACCAACATAGACTTAACGCACGGGCATGAGTCAAGAAAATAATAGACTCCCCTAAGAATGCTCCGTAGCCTCCCGAGGATAGGATACCAGTATCCCCGCACCGATCCGCAGGACTCTACTACACACTGACTCATGTACCGACACTACCCGTACAACCTAGGCTCTGATACCAAGCTATCACGACCCAATATTTGAGTCATGATGACGCCTACCGTAGCCCACCAATAGGCAAGCCAAACCCTAGCCCGGAGCGACAAACAACAGGCTAGCGGGTGGAATCTCAAAAACTAAAGATGAAGTGGAAGTAATCATACTCATAAACATACTAGAAATATAAAGACAAATAGAACCAAATAAACCCATAACGAGACTGAGAAAGAAGAGGAAAATATATATATAGTCAAGAACCCCTCCCAAGACCTGGTGAGGTCGGTACAAGAGCCACTACTAGACATATCCAGAATACAAGACAGAAACCAAATATATATAACAAGTACAACAGTCTCGAGAGCAAAAGACTATATAGTAAAAGATGGAGTAGGATCTGCCTCAAACGTCAGTAAGCCCACCCTGCTCCAGAATCAGTGCTGAGAAGAGCATCACATCAAATCGTCGGCTAGTGCCCGGATCTGCATCGAGGAAAAAGATACAGAAGTGCAGTATGAGTACCGGGGCAACGGGTACTCAGTAGGCATCATCGGCTGACTGAGCTCAAAGTAATATAAGCAAGCTAAAATGCGCGGGTGCATGCTAAGTCCGGGGTATAACTAATAAATACATAAGTAAATGCCGAGCGTATAGATATGCTTAGGAAATAAATAAATGTGACACTGAATAATTGAGTAAATAAATGCGTAAGTAAACACACAAGTCAAACATAACCTATCTGGGGCCCCATAAACCTGATAGGCACACGAAAGAAAACAATAACCCAACCTGGCCCTCATAAACCGGCGGGACACACAAGAATAGTAAATGCATAGTCACCAGTGTCGCGAAGCTGTATCAGTATCCAGTAACCACAATAACTAATAAGAGTGCACCGGGCTTGAACCGACACCAATGGGTAATAATAAGAGGCCAGACGTCGAAATCAAACCTGATGCAGTGGGTAATAACAATAGGCCACATATATATCATATCTGTCTAAATCAAACCAGAACTCAAAGAACAATAGTATCATAACCATGGTACCCAGTACCAGAACTCATTGTGTACCATAATCCGGGCCCGGACTCTAACCGAAACACCCAATAATTGATAACCAGAATCATCATACCTGAATCAGTAGCCAGACTCAAACTGGAACTCATCATAGCTAGTAACTAGAACAGAATCAAATGTCATATCATATCAGATAAATGGGGAATGCCCTAGTCCCAAGTCAATACTAGTATATAAGTACAAAAGCTAATTCTACAACATGCTACAAGTCAATCTTGGGGTATTTCTAGGTTACTATCTACTATAAACAATATGTATATACAAGTCTGGGTATACATTATAAGTCATGAAAAGGCGGGCCAGCGCTCTAAGTCAAACTAGCCGACCCCGATCAGATATGGTACTATCAGGGACTAACAAGTCTAAACAGGCTAACCGGGTATAATTGGGGTGACTCAATCCCATCACAACCCTAATAGGTCATATAGCGCTTAACTAAGCCCAAAGATGTCAAAGTTCTGAAAAGTCGATAAAAAGGGTAACGGAGCCCACTATCGGATCTCGAAAACCAAGTCTAGTTATACTTGTCTAAGCCTGGGATAAGTTTGTCTAAGCCTGGAATAAGGTCCAACAATAACATTCCCCAACTGGCAACAACAACAACAATATCCGACCCCAAATAGGTCATCTGTGGTGTACCACAAGGATAACGGGCCTGAAATATATCCGAATAGCCCTATCCGGCCTAGAAGGCCTAAATCACAGCAAACCACCACCACCAAGTTTATAATACCAGCCCACAAAACCAACAAAATAACATACATATATCACACATAAGCTCAATCTAAGTGTAAAGGAAGGTAAACCTAGCCTACCTAGATGCTGCCGCAAGCCTGCCAAAAAAACCAGCTATACAGGAGCCTTCCCCTTCTAAGAGGCCTCTGACTGTTGTCAAGATACCAAAATAATAAACTACATGTCAAAACATGACTATTGATACCCATATTGCATTAGTTTGGAAAAATGTCCGAACAGTCCACGTGGGACCCGCTTGCAGAATCGCGAAACCAAAACCGTCACAACATCCCAAACTACCTCATGACCAATAGTCACAAGAGATATCATCCAATTCGAGCTCAAATTCAGCTCTAAACAGCCCCAAATATCAATACCACCAACTATATACAAAACTACACAGCAAAAACAACAAAATTTACCGAAATAATGATGATTACACATCCACAAACACTTCCCCACTAGAACCCGAGCTTGAATAACTTGACGTAGACAACCAATTTTCTTTTGACGCTCAAATATCGCATCAATTCATGTTTCTCCCGCAAGGCACATAATGGATACATAGGTAACCAATAATGTATTAGAATGAATTTAGAAATCCTTAACTTCAGTGAATCGCCATTTGCTCTAAATGCAAACTATTGATTATTGGAATAAAATAGGTTTGTATTGCTCGAGACTTGCACTAGCTTGGATTGAATCTTAGCGTTTTTGCTTAAAAGGAAGAGGTGAGACGAAATAAATACTGTGGAAAATAGATAAAAGTATGGTTGTTTTGTCTATCTATGATTATATGCATATAATATGAAATAGGTGTTCACTTGACCGACAAAAGAATTGGATAAAGTTTACATTGATCAATAACAACTAACTAGTAATTAATTGAGGGGTCTTTAATCAAACAAAGGGTGGACAACATCTATATATTAACCAAATATGATGCAAAATGGATAAAGTGGCAGCCACCTTTATTTAAAGCAATTTGATGTACACTTTCCTCCACTTCCACGTGGAAGTGGAGGTGTTTAACAACTTCATTTTTCTTATCTCATTATATTTGAATTTCGATATTGCATAGGTTCGTGATAAAATAAATACAATATTTTTGAATATATCATAATTAATAGAAAATTATTTCTAACAAAACCTCTATAAAATAAAAATATTCAGATTTACTATCTCCACTTAAAATATTAATATATTATAAAACTAGTATTAAAGTAATATAGATATATCATAACTAAAGAATTTTATAAATATCATAAATATTTTCGAAAAATAACTAACTATGTCATTTTACCAAATTCTAATTTAATTTAATATTTTACAACGTGCTCGGTCTAAATAATATTCTCAAATGAACTGCCCGGGAACCGAACTGTCAGTCCAGCAAGTCATAAATAACTTGGGGCAGTTATAGAAAAGCTCTAAACGCTGAGAACACACGAAAACGAGGGAAATGACCGGGAAGGTCATTACATAAAAATAAAATATCTTGAAGTCAGGGCAAATGACATGGGACATAAAATAGCTTCTCTAGTTACTTATCAATGAGAACGGAGAAAAAGAAGATTCAGGAAGAGGTAAGAATTGAATATCTCTAGCCTAATAGTAACAAATTCTAGCGCATATTTGAATACATATAGTAAAAATATCTAGCTTAGTAGTAAAAGATCAAAATCTTTGAACTGTAAATTTAAACTTAATGCGCGTCGAAATATTGAACATGATAATAATATTGAGAAATGTTATAAAAAGACATACCTAATGTGGAAGATATTAGTATCGCAGAGGAGGACAAAAGCTTTAGTTGGAAAATGGTTTCTACCTCTTTGCCCTACTTCACATTATCGTTGCCGCAACGATGGAATTGTATAGAGAATATGTGGTAACCCTAGTGGGTGGAGGAAGGACAAATTTATAGAGATTAAGAATTAATCTGATACTCCCATCAAATAACCAGTGAGCACATAATAATAGTATTTAATGACATAAATATTAGTTGTGTATAAAACAAATCTCTTCTATAATGTCTATTATACATATCACAATATGACAAACTACTAATATGAGTTATATATAGTGGTTAAATATAGTTCTAGCACCACATATGATAGGAGTCGACCCACGAAGATGATATCGAAGTGCGGAAAATAATGACAAGAAATAAAAGACAGATAGACACAAAATAGGAAATCGAAAGCAAATAAAGTGTATATCAAACCCTAAATCCTCAATCGAATTAATCCTAGAAATCACCTAACTCTTACGATAATTTCGAGGGAAATCAATTTACCTCGCAACCACCATTTCTAAGCGAAAATCAACAAAAGCTTATACCAAGCTCTCAAACACTCTTTCAAGAGTTTCATTATTAATATTCATCCAAAGTCTCCCTAATGAATGAAAAGACTACCTATTTATAGTCCTAGGCTAAGCTATTAAAAAAGTATCCCAAACACCGCCTCTTTAAAATATAGCTCAAATGGACTAATTATTACACAAAGGTCCCAAAATGGTCCCTTACTTGATCTACTTTAATGTCCCGTGCTCCAAGCTATCTTTCAAATGCGATATTGCAATTGAGAGATTCTTCCAAGTGTGCATGAGCTTTAAGCCTTCACTATGAGCAATCACCAATCTTCCAAACTAATGACTGGATGGCAAGTCTACCAACACCTTAGCTTGGTTCCACGTGTAAGGCTTTGATAAAATCGGGGTCATATGATCCTCTCCTTTTTGAAAAGGATTCGTCCTTGAATCTAGTTTCTGCAAAATATGGAAGAGAATGAATACAAATTCTCGCTCAATCTAAACAAAATAATCATCAAAGGGCCGATAATAAAACCTAAAGTGAGCATACCAAGTAATCAACACCCTAATTGCTCACTTTTATGGTATAACCAAGTACCAAAATGATCCATAAAGAGTACATACTCAAATAAAACTATGGACACTTGGATACATAAGAGACCTTGATAAAGGACCAAACCAAATGAACCATGGCATTTAGGTATATCACGAATCGAGACTGCCCCCTAGTCGAGATACGGTACCCGAAACCATAAGTGATCCCAAGCTAACCCTTAGCATAGTATACTAAGCATAATATAAGAGATTTAAGCAGAAGCTGTAATGAAATCATAAGATAAGTTCTAAAACCCCTCTGAAAAATCATAAATGGACAAGTGCTAAGCCCGAAGGGCCAACATAAAAACCATACTCTATGCTTGCAAACCTCTAATAATTGAATAACATAATCTTCTGAGATAAGGTCCTGACCAACCATAGGATAATGTCTAAAAGTAGAATAGAAAGAAACAACTATCTAGGTCCCCGAATGATGAGAACTTACCACTACTAGAAGTTGAACTAATATCAACTAGCCATGAGTCAGAGCTTGATCACCAGAATTTACATCACATAAAAAATGTAGGCAAAGAGTATGCAATCAGTACGTCTGAATGTACTGAGTATGTAGGAATAATAATAAATAACATAAAATAGTTTAACTAAAATCATAATAAAACTTTCTGAGGAAATACATATATGAAATTAAACTAACTAGAAACATAAAGATGACCATATTAAAGATGGTTAAACAAAGTAGATACTTTTAGGTGGTGAAAATCAGAAGAAAATCATAATAGCTGAAATCTGAGTAAAAGCTCATTTAGAGATAAAGTAAAGAAGTCATAAATCTGTAATAACTGAAACTAAATTGTATCTGAAAGTACATATCTAAAAGGATGCATATCTGAAATCATGCTATTTGAAATTATATCATAATAATATGAAGTCAAGTATAAAAATAAAGAATAATCTTATAGGTGGGAGTTTCTTATAACCGACATACATCACTTGAGCTAATGATGTCTGCCCCATACTTTGCCAAGGTATACGACCTATCTATCTATATGTGGATTCATTAAATGATCCTTTTAGGCTAATGATCGAGTGACATTGTGGTGAAATATAATCCTACGATGGCACATAGTTTTGGAACTTGGGCTATCTAGAACCCTCTTTCGCTTGGTGATAAATACTGCTCCCAAAACTATTCTGATAATCATATGCACAATAATGATTTAAAAATCACTGTCTATCTATTGTAAAGGTCAAAACTTTACTAAGAATCATATCTTGAAACTATCATAAACTTCACCCTTCTATGAGTTTAATCTATATTGAATATTCATAATAACATAAAAGTTCTAGAATCATGCTTTAAAATATAAGCTTCAAAAACAATATTCAAGATCATGTCAAGAATCAAAAAGGAAACAAGAACCTTGCCAAGTGTAAAAATAAAATACAGTAGTCATAAAATCCATAATCATGAGTAAAGACTTAAGAAATCATGCAATTGGATCATAAAAATGGTAAATTAGAAGTGGGTTTATAAACCCTAACTATGAAATTAAATTCATGAAAACTGAGGAGTTTTGGACATGAGGATGAAAGAAAATACTCATTAAAGTCCTACATACCTTAATTTCTTTCCAAGAAGTCAAGGAGGAATCATAATCTAAGGAAGAACCTCCAAGAATTCAGTTCTTGGAATGTTGGTTGAACTTTTTTGAAAATCCTAGGGTATGGTGTAGGATTTCATTAATAATTCAAAAAAAAAAATGATTGAAATACTAGAAATTGCTTAGAATTGCATGGGAGTAACTTACCTTAGGGTTGGAGGATGAGGAGAGGAGAAAATACCAACTTGGGGCTGAGGGGAAATAGAAAGAAAGTGGGAAAAGTCGGAAAAATGACCTTTTAATGATTCCCGTCGGCTATTTCAGCGATTTAGGGATTATATCGCCAAACTATTTGGCGGTTCACCAAAGTGCAGCCATAGATGGACAAAATGAACAGTTTCTGAAAGTTTTCGGGCGATTTTGGCCATCCAGTTTGGCACATCACCAAACTGTTAGGCTATTTGCCAAATTTTCCTTAGCACTGACATGTTTTAGTAAAATGACAATAACTTTCTACTTCGGAACCAGATTAACAAATGGTTTGTAGAGTTGGAAAGAAGACTTGAAGGCCTTTAATTTGGTGGGTGTTAAACTGCAAAACACTTCATATTCTATGAGTTATGCTCGTTTTAAGTTGACCCTCGTAAAATCTTATATGAAAACTTAATCGGTAAATAAGCTTTCAACTTAACTTTGAGCTAGAAGTTCCTTATGAACTTAGTTCATTACCTTGAGCTTGAAGTTCCTTATGACCTTAATTCATTACCAAAGCTCTTCCCACACTAAAGAATTGGTATTAAAACCTATGTACAATTAGAAATCATCGGATTTGGGTCTATGCTCATTTGAAGAATGGTTTGGATCTTAGTTTAGAAGTTCGGGGTATTACAATATCTCCCCCTTGAGATCATCCTCAAATGAAGACTAAAGCTAGAGTGAAAACATGAATTATCAAAGCTTTATTTTGTCTATCTAAAACTTCACTTACTATCATAAACCAAATTAAATTATGCCAAGATTGGGACCCAACTAGAGAGTACATGAACATGGGCATAATCATGGAACTACAAGATAACAAATCAAGGCATGAAAGCTTCTAGGTGTTGCTATAGGAAAAATGTTATTACCTCAAACATTCTCATTAGAATTTCTCATAACATTCTGGGGAAAGGATCACATGCATGATTTGTGTGAGACATATGAATATGGAATACTAACATGGTCTAAGCATCCTAGTCATTTGCTATGGGCTCATAGAGTAGGAGTAGTATAGACTTGAGCATAAGTCACACCCTATCAGAAGCTACTTGACATAAAACATCGGTACCTTGGGCATGGCGTAAAAATAGGGCTACTATTCCTTATGCAATACGACTGATAGCTTTTAAGCTTAGAACACTTCTCGACTATGCTTCAACTCCTGAATACTACACTTCATAAGCTGCAACCTATAACCTTCACAAGGGTACATGTGACTACTTCTACTAAAGTCTGAGTCTAACTGCACGCTCTTACAATGTTCAAGCCTAACTCGGTGTCACAAGGGGCTACACATAAGTTGATCATACTAATCTAAACCATGTGATTTATTCTCTGTATCTCTGTAAGGACTTCCATCCCAAGAATAATACTTTTTCTTACCACCTTATTCAACTCACCCCAAGTTCTAATCAAGAAGTAACTAGTGCATAATACCTTCACCCACATGTATGCCAACACAATATTCAAGCCTACCATTATATCTACTTCATGGCTCCTTCTAGGCAACTGAACTATCTAAGAATTTTTCTGTTTTCCTAACATCTCTACCAACTGCATATTCATGAACTACTGCAAAAAAGCACACCAAAACTTCTCATCTAACTATTACATATAGAAAATCAACACTTAAATTTGCCTTAATCTTCCTTCCTTCACTCTTATAACCTTAGGGAATAAATAATTGGCTGGCTTCACACTAAGAGACATCTACCCTCTCACCTAAACCATCACACAACAACAACTGCTATCAATACCACTATTGCAACATATGGAGGATCACTAAAGGACTAGAGTATGAGGATCTAGAATGAGAGGAACACTGTTCAGCTATGACTTGTAATTATCAGGACCTTCCTACTCAAAAATAGAACTTGTAAGGTAAGGTATCATAGGCATGAATACTTCATAAATTAAATCTTAGAGTGTGAGTAGGGAGTTGTTCTGAGCTTGTACCTAACATAATCATCCATCACTTTCCTAGGTGGATGCACATAGGTCTTAACGCGAGAGATCATAAGTACGAATTATTCAAGAGATCTAATCTGAGAACCTACAAGATGTAGCATGGCTTTTACTAGTCATTAGGGGCATATCATTAGTCCATAGGACTGAGCATATTGTGAAATATGAGTGTACATATCACGAGTTGTATAATGTAAAGCTAGAATTCATAGATGCATGGAGCATCATTAGGACCACATAGTAAAGCTATTACTTCTCATACAAGGAACTGAAATTGGATGTGAATCTGTGTCATGGGCATGATGTTGACGTGCACAACATAGTAGGGTGTGATAACAAAATAATCTGAGGAATACGTTAGAGTAGGAATGAATTTATATCTCATTATAACTCTTTCTGAAACATATTACTATCTAGTTCTCATGACCTGATTTGATTTTTCACCCTATCATGTTCCCCTTAGATCAAATCCAACATTATTAGTATGTAGACCTCCTTAATATTCTCTAAGCTGAACTATAATAACTTATTCTTACGGTTGGGGTATAACAATACACATAAATACTAAACTCCCCCAGAAAGACTATATTTGCAGATATAGAACCCCTGCTAGTACTTCTTCTTGAGATACTACCCTTAACTTTCTCTAGCCTCTACAATTATCATACCATAACTTAAACTCTTACTAGAGAACACAATCAATTCCCTTAGCACCTCATAACCTGATCTTTCTTGTTATTTTACTAACATTATACCTCTAGGTTCATATCCCACTGAATTAATAAAGAGTGAAGCTTTACTAAGAGACTCATCACCGTCTATCTTCAATTCCTCAATTCATCTATTAAGAACACCATATTATACTTAGCCTTCTCCACACCTTGTAACTTAAAGATACTAATACTAATTAGGAACACACAACACTTAATAATCTTAGAATATCATGCAGCCACATACTACCTTGGGTTCACATCTATCTTCCTAATGCTTAAGGATCTCCTTTACCTAATGACTTAGTCACCATTCGTTGTCTAACCTAGGGATCATATTTGTGTCATACCTGCACCATCACACTTATTTAAAATTAATGAACTAAAATTTTTACATACGCTATTTCAGGCCTACTAGATCTATTTCATAAAACTAGCATCACTAACTCCAAACTATGATTTATTTACCTTGATGATCATGTCTATGATTTATTTACCTTGATGATCACGTACATTTTCAAACTTAGTGTGTAGCACCAAACATGCATAACAACATAACTTCACATACTATCCTGACTTAGAAGCTACTAGATAAAAATTGAGAAGCACCAACCCACTAAAACCTCATGATAACATACTCAATCGTAATCTTACAGTCTATCTAATCACAGTACATTAGCATATCCTCCTCTCACACACCTCTACCACTTATCTATCCATACGTCTATACTATATTTAAAGCCATATAACCATCAAATGATTTTTTTTTTTGAAATCACTAAGTGTAGCTTAGATCTATCAATCCTAAACCATTTTATACTTTCATTAATGACCTATACTTTTCTAACAAAATGACACACAATCATACACTTCTTTCATAGTTCATGCATAATATGAGTCATCTTAACCAATAACTCCTTATCTATATTCTACCATGATATCTACCCCACACTTACTACCCCTAAGTTAACACCTAAAGAGACATCAACTTAATTAACTTAATGGATACATAACTCTATCAATATACTATATTTAAATAATCATTAACCCCACCTTCCTGGCTACTACACTACTAGATTCATACTTCTAATTCTGGGGTCATTCTATTCCTTATAAATCATAACCTCCTAAATCACACTAGCTCTCGGATGACAACACTAACCAAGAATCCAAACACATTTTTCTCCTTTCATAAGTTTCATCTGTAACGAAGGGTTAGAGAAGAATCTAAATGTATTCTGGACCAACATCATGATTCACATAAATAAGGACGTTAACTTTCAAGATGCTGGACTAAAATGCAATAATGGGCTCCTCTTAAGCCCTTTGTGCAGTTTCTAAAATTTCTGCTAGTTCTATCTGAGAGCACTGTATTGGTAGGAAATGAGTTTTACTACTTCTATTACCTCGAAGATGAGGCATAGTTTGAGGAATTTGTAGCATCGTATGAATCTGCATAATTTCTTAGGGGACAGCTCTACTACATGATTAGGAGTATGAAAGAAGGGAAAGTATTTTTGAAACGCTCTATAGCCTCCACATTATGAGTGTGGCGTGCTTCACACTCATAAAAAGGACTCTAGTAAATGTGGTTTTGTAGACATCCTAGGACTATTGAACCTATTGCTCTGATACCCAGTTTGCCTTGACTCGAAACTACCCCCTAGTTGAGACACGGTACCCGAAACCATAAGTGATCTCAAGCTAACCCTTGCCATAGCATATTAAGCATAATATAAGAGATTTAAGTGGAAGCTCTAATGAGATCATAATATAAGTTTTAAAACCCCTCTAAAAAATCATTAATGGACAAGTGCCAAGCCCGAAGGGCCAACATAAAAACCATACTCTATGTCTGCAAACCTCTAATAATTGAATAAGCTAACATGCTGGTACAAGGTCCCCGACTAACCATAGAATAATGTATAAATATAAAATGGAAAGAAACAACTATCTAAGTCCCCGAAGGATGAGGACTCACCACTACTAGAAGTTGAACTGATATCACCTAGCCATGAGTCTAAGCTTGATATCTACATCACATGAAAAATATAGGCAAAGAGTATGCAATTAATACTTCTAATGTACTGAGTATGTAGGAATAATAATAAATAACATAAAATAGTTTAACTAAAATTATGATAAAAATTTTTAGGAAATACATATCTGAAATCATACTAACTGAAAACATAAAGATGATCATATTAAATATGGTTAAACAAAGTAGATACTTTTAGGCGGTGAAAATTTGAAGAAAATCATAATAGCTGAAATCTGAGTAAAAGCTCACTCAGAGATAAAGTAATGAAGTCATAAATCTGTAATAACTGAAACTGAATCATATCTAAAAATACATATCTAAAATTATGTTATCTTAAATTATTTCATAATCATAGGAAGTCGAGTGTAAAAATGAAGAATAATCTTATAGGTGGGAGTTTTTTATAACCGACATACATCACTTGAGCTAATGATGTCCAATTCTAACCCAGTTGGGAGGACTGCCCCATAATATGCCAAGGTATAGGACCTATCTATCTATATGTGCATCCACTAAATAAGACTTTTAGGCTAATGATCGACCGATATTGCAGTGAAAACATAATCCTACGGTGGCACGTAGTTCTAAAACTTGGGCTATCTAGAACCCTCATTCACTCGGTGATAAACACTGCTCCCAAAACTATTCTGCTAATCATATGCTCAATAATGATTTAAAAATCATTGTCTATCTATTGTAAAGGTAAAATTTTTATTAAAAATCGTATTTTGAAACTATCATAAACTTCACCCTTCTATGGATTTAATCTATCTTCTTGAATATTCATAATAACATAAAAGTTCTAGAATAATGCTTTAAAATGTAAGCTTCAACAACAATATTCAAGATCATGTCAAGAATCAAAAGAATAATAAGAACCTTGCTAACTGTAAAAAGGAAATATAGTAGTCATAAAATCCATAATCATGAGTAAAGACTTAAAGAAATCATACAATTGGATCATCCTAAAAATGGTAAATTTGGAAGTGGATTTATAAACTCTAACTATGAAATTAAATTCATGAAAACTGAGGAGTTTTGTACATGAGGATGAAAGGAAATCCTCATTGAAGTCCTACATACTTTAATCACTCCAAGAAGTCAAGGAGTAACACTAATCTGAGGAAGAACCTCCAAGAATTCAGTTCTTGAAATTTTCGTTGAACTTTCTTGAAAATCCTAGGTTATGGTGTAGGATTTCATTATTAATCCGAAAAAAGAATGATTGAAATACTAGAAATTACTTAGAATTGCATGTGAGTAACTTACCTTAGGGTTGAAGGATGAGGAGAGGAGAAAATACCAACTTAGGGCTGAGGGGAAATAGAAAGAAAATGGGAAAAGTCAGAAAAATGATCTTTTAATGATTCCAATCGACCATTTTGGCGATTTAGGGCTTATATCGCCAAACTATTTGGTGGTTCATCAAAGTTCAGCCTTAGATAGCCAAAATAAACAGTTTCTAAAATTTTTCGAGCAATTTTAGCGATCCAGTTTGGCGATGTGACAAATAGTTCGGCGATTCGCTGAATTTTCCTTAGCACTAACATGTTTTAGTAAAACAACCATAACTTTCTACTCCAAAACTGGATTAACAAATGGTTTGTGGAGTTGGAAAGAAGACTCAAAAGCCTTTAATTTGGTGGGTCTTGAGCTGAAAAACACTTCATATTCTATGAGTCACTACAACTTTTTTATCTTTTGGCCACACTATATCTGGACAACGCTTGTAAAGTGTGTCCAAAAATATATTTAGTTACGCTTTTGAGGCGTAGCCTTAGTTTTTAGCTTTTGGCCATATTATTTTTGACAACGCTTTGAAAGCATGATCTATAATGGTATAGGCCATACTTTATAAGCGTTACAAAATCATGATACAATTGGCAATGCTTATTTACACATTTAACTACACTTTTAAGCGTGTTTGTTTAATAATTGTAAGGACAACACTTTAAAAGTGTGGCCTAAAGTTTTCAGTAAAATATTAAGTTATCAGTAAAATATTTCATTCTCCCTCCTATTTCCAATTGGCTAAAATAAAAAAACAAAGTAAATATATTTAACATATATCTCAGTTTGTTTCACCCAAATCATTTATTTCACCGAAAATTATACCTCGGTTTTAGCTTAGCTCAAAAAACCTTAGCCTTGTCCAAATTTTTTTGCCCAAATCCCTAGATATTCTTCAAATTTCAGCTAAAATTTATGTTTGCTTGAGCTAAGAAGGTGTATATTTCAGTTTGCTTGAGCTAAAAAGGTTGAAATCTCAGTTTGCTTGAGCTAAAGAAGGTGTAGATTTCAGTTTGCTTGAGTTAAGAAGGTGTAGATTTTAGTTCTATTGAGATAAAGAGGTAGAGATTTCATTATTTTAAGCATCTGTGCTTATTGCATGTTTATTTTGCATCTGGATTTATTGCATATTTATTTTGCATCTGTTTTTTTTGCTTGTGGATTAACTGCATGTGGGTCTATTTTGATTGATGTTTTGAATCCTGCTCATCAATCTCACTAACTGCATTTGGGTTTATTGCATGTTAAAGTTAATACTCGACTTGAGCTTTCAATTGTTAAAATTGACTCCAAATGGAAATTTTGGTTGTTTTTTGTTGTTTGTTTTTGCTGTTGGTTGCCTTTTGTTTCCATTGATGGGTGTCTAGTTGTGTTTTGTTTTCATTAATGGGTGCCTGGTTGTGTTTCTTTGTATTGTGCAAAGAAATGGACAACTCTTTTTTTCACAAGTTCCCAGTTCTCATGAACCAATTGTTTCTGCTTATCTATCTCAAAAACTTTCTCATTTTCTTGTCCCTATTTGGTGGTAGTAAAAAGATGAGTGAAGTTACTATTGTCACTGGTCTCTGTATGAATGACATAAAGATAACTTGGCCTTATAAATTAATGTCACAGCATTCTGAATATCATGTCTCAGCCACAAAACAAATGACCAAACCTGTCTATTTTACGAAATGAGAATTCATATGGTTGTGTTTGATCTTTACTGGAGTACAAAACATGATGAATATCAGAACATCTTGAGTTTGGATTGTAGTCCTCTTTCTTGGTTTCACACTCAATAACCTGTCAATTTCACAGGCAAAGAGTACTTGGCTTCATGTAACTGCAGTTGTTAAGGGAACTATTTTGTTTTCATTATTGGGTGCCCTGGTTGTGTTTTGTTTCCTTTACTTTTGTTGTTGGTTGTCTTTTATTTCCATAAACGAGTGCCCTGGTTGTGTTTTGAATTCATTAATAGGTGCCCTGGTTGTGTTTTATTTCCATTTGTTGTTGGTTATCTCCTCTTGTAACATAAACTCAACTTGGTTGTGTTTTGTTTCCTTTTACTGTTCGTTATCTCCTCTTTTAATATTTAGGAATGTTTTTGAACTAAGAGATTAACAAATAAAAAGGCATACAACTTACTAACTCTTGTTTATTGTAAGGCTTATGTGTTTGTAAGGCCTATGTTTTTGAACTGAGTTCCTTTTTACTTGTCATTTCAATTGTTTTTAAGGCCTATGTGTTTGTAAATTATATGTTATTTAGATTCACTTCTTGCTTCTCTATTAAGTTTTTTTGGTTTTGTAACTGCTTGCTTACTGATATCTTATAAACTATAAATGATGTTGCAGGGTGTTGCTTTAGGAAAGTTGGAACTGCTGGAACTTCTGATTCTTGTGGAACTGCTAAAACTTCCTCACCGTGTTTTACATATGTAAGCAATCTACTCTAATGTTGCTTACTGATAGTTAAATCTAAGTTTGGTTTTTACTAATTATGTTAAGTTGTTTAAACTAGATAAAGATTGAAGTAGATTAAAGAATTATATATGTTTTAGGTTGAAATCCTTTTTATAACCTGAACCTGCTTCTTGTTAAAATTGCTTAAGCTAGATTAGTTCATTTAGGATTCATAAGCTGCTAAGGATATAACTATTGTCAAATCATTTGTCTACATCCCTTTTAAATTAGTAAAGATATGAGTTGGCAAAGTTGTTGAGTTTGTCTGAAATTCAAGAGTACTGATAAATATCAGATTCTTCTGTGTAATTCGGTGAACTAATTTCATTTAACCTAAACTATGTGATTTAGTGAACATATTTTATTTAGTTTAATGTTAGTAAACCTATATAGTTAGTTTATTGTATGTCCGACTAAACAAAATATATGTCTTTCAAGACAAAATTTTTGGCTTTAAAAACTTTGAGAGCAACCTGATTTCATTCTTATGTGTAATTAGGTGTAGGAAATTATGTAGAATGCATACTTAATTTTGTTATATGCACCAGAGGTGGAATTGGTTTTGCTGTTGATTTAAATTTGGTTTTGGCTTGGCATAAAGGCTATGACTAGGTAAGAAATTCCTCTGATCTTCCAACACATCATTCTGATAACTTGCTTGTGACTTTTAGAATTAAAGTGTACAGTAATTAATGTTTTTGTATATTGGAAGATCTAACATTAATGTTGTATTTTTAGGAACTCAACTGTTCCATCCAAGGACTGGATGGATTTACCTAGGCATGAGCAAAAGTATATTAATGGTGTTGAATATTTCTTAGATTTTGCTTTCACTTATGGAGAGCCTCAAGGAAAATAAATTCAGTGTTCATGTGATAGGTGTGGCAATGTTTGTTGGAGGGAAAGGAATGTAGTGTATAATCATCTAATAGACTATAGATTTGTTGAAAATTATAAAAGATGGATCAATCACGGGGAATGGGAAATCCAATTGGATGTTGATGATCATATGGCTGACTCATGTGATGACATTGATGGGTTGTTGAATGATCAGTTTAGAGATGTTGCACAAGCTGAAGGAGTTTATGAAGGTCCAAATGAAGATGCCAAGAAATTCTATAACTTAGTTGAAGAGGCAAGCCAAGAACTATATCCCACTTGTAAAGGATTCTCAAGATTATCATTTACAATCCGTTTGTATTTGTTGAAGTGTCTACATAGATGGAGCAATGAATTGTTCACTTCTCTTTTAGAGTTATTAAAAGAGGCCATGCCCCAGCTGAACATTCCTCCGTCCTATAATAAAGCCAAGTTTATGGTTAAGGATCTCGATCTTGACTATGAGAAAATTGATGCATGTCCTAATGATTGCATGTTGTTTAGGAATGACCATAAGGATGATGAATTCTTCCATGTTTGTAGAGCTTCTCGATATATTAAAACTATTGAAGTGGACAGTGAAAAAACCTCATCATGTTCCAGTAAAAGTTCTGAGACACTTTCTCTTAATTCCCAGACTCAAAAGGCTATTTATGTGCTCAAAGACAGTAGATTTATTAAGGTTGTCATGACAAGGAGTATTGTAAAGATTCAAAGCTAAGGCATCTTGCTGATGGTCAAGCATGGAAACACTTTGATAGGTTGTATCCAGATTTCGCACTAGAGTCTCGTAATTTGAGACTTGGCTTGTCAAGTGATGGATTCAATCCATTTCGGACCATGAGTATATCTTATAGAACATGGCCAGTTATGTTAATGGTGTATAATATGCCGCCTTGGATGTGCATGAAACCATAATACACTATGCTTTCTTTACTTATTCCTGGTCCCCGATCACCTGGAAATGTCATTGATATTTATTTACAACTATTGATAGATGAGTTAAACGTGTTGTGGAATTCTCGAGTTTAAACATATGATGCTTCAATAAATCAAACCTTTCAAATGCGAGAAAATCTTATGTGGACAATCAGCGACTTTTCTGTATACGCTATGTTATTTGGTTGGAGTACAAAAGGAAAGATGGCCTTCCCTTGTTGTAAGTTTGGCACTAATTCTTGCTATCTGAAACATAGTAGGAATATGTGTTATATGGATCATTGTGTTTTTCTACCCATAGATCATCCGTAGAGATCAAACAAAAGATCATTCAATGGGAAAACAGAATTTAGGCCTCCTCGGCCTCTGTTAAATGGAACTGATGTGCTGAATAGTTTAAAAGACATGATCAATGTGTTTGGGAAGACAATAAAGAAATCAAATGATGGCCCGTGAAAAAAAGGTCAATCTTTTTTGAATTACCTTATTGGGATCACAACCCTTTACCTAACAACCTTGATGTAATGCACATATAGAAGAACATAGTTGATAATGTAATTGGAACTCTTTTGGATATTTTTGGCAAACAAAGGATCATGTAAAGGCTCGTTGCGATTTGAAAGAGATGGGAATTAGAAAGAATCTTCATCCAAAATATACAGCGGATGGCAAGAGAACAAAGATTGCAAAAGCGTGCTTCTCAATGACAAATAGAGAGAAATCAGTCTTCTGTGGAGTTCTAAAGACAACAAAGCTACCTGATGGTAGTGCCTCTAACATATCTAGGTGTGTTCAACTAGATGAAAGAAATATATTTGGTTATAAGACACATGATGCTCATTTCATGTTACATCAATACCAATTAAAAGCATCCTTCCTGATCCTTTTGCTATTGCTTTGATTCATCTGAGTTCCTTCTTCCGATGTTTATTTCAAAAAGTTATCACACTGGAGGAAATAGATTTCTTAGAAGTGGACATCAGAGAAATACTAAATCTGTTGGAGCAAATTTTTCCTCCTACATTTTTTGATATAATGATTCATTTGCCTATTCAATTAGCGAATGAGGTGAGATTAAGAGGCCCAATTCAGAATCGATAGATGTATCCATTTGAAAGAGATATGTGTACATTTAAATCTTATATCCGCAACAAAAATTGTGCAGAAGGATCTATACCAGAGGCATATCTGGTTGAAGAGTGTTTAACTTTATGCTCTAGATATTTGTATGGGGGCGTACACACCAAATTTAATAGAAGACCCCAAAATGATGATGAATGTGGCTCGAGTGTACAAGCTTGCAGTTTGTTTCCTAACAGTGGTTGTCCTTTAGGAGCAAAGAAAGCTGCTTGTACTATTTTAGATAACAAGTCATTAAATCAGGCGCATGCATACTTATTGGCCAACTGTGATAAAGTTCAAGAGTATATTAGGTACTTTAATCACTTATAGTATTTCCTTTTTATATATAGTTTTTGACTTATTTTTTTATTGTTCTAACAATAAATTTACTTGTTGTGCAGAGAGCATGAACTTGAGGTTAATAATCAGCCATGAAGATCTAAATAGAGCAAGGCTAAGAATTGGAGTCAAAATTTTTCCCAATGGTTTGAAAGTCGTGCTTTGCAAGAGGATGTGCTTGATTTGTTAAAAGAACTGGCCAGAGGACCAAAATCAGTTGGTAAAAGATATTCTGGGTATCTTATTAATGGATATAGATTCTGTACTAGGCTTCGTGATGTAAGGCGTAAAACCCAAAATAGTGGTGTTACATAAGTTTCCTCAACCATAAGCTTTGCAATCTCAAAGGATAAAAATCTAATTGATGCAGATTTGACTTATTATGGTAGAATAGTTGATATAGTTGAGTTAGATATTATGGTCATTTTGAGGTTGTTTTATTTAAGTGTGACTGGTATGAGGTTGAAAATGATATGTATGGTCTTACTTACGTCTACTTCAACAAGAAATGCTCTCTAGAAGAGCTTTTTGTGCTAGCATCTCAAGTGCACCAATGCTTCTGGTCCAAGAGACTTGTTTAACGTAAGTGATCAGGTTGAATAAAGTTATGGAAATGAGTCTTCTGAACATCTAATGGTACCATCTATACCAGATGATGATGGTGAAGTTGTCTTAATAAAGAATGATGTACCAGAAATAATTATTGACGAGGCTGATGTGGCGGGTGAAGGATTTCTTGCTCAACAACTTGAAGTTAAGTCTGAAGATGCGTTTGAAGATAAATTTGAAGACGAGTCTGTAGAGGAGTTTGAATATGAATCTGAAGACGAGTCCAAAGAAGAGTCCGAAGATGATTTTGATGATGAACCGTTAATTTATTATTTTGTTGTTGACCAATAGTGTTAGCTTACTATCTCTGTATTTTGATTGTTTGTTGGTACAAAAACTCTTAGCTATCTACTATGCAGAAACCCATATGAGATCAACAATATTTATGTATTTTGTTGGCCTTTTTATGGCAGGTTATTATTTTGTTAATGACCAATAGTGCTAGCTTACTCTTTTGTCTGTCTGCTTATTATTCTGATTTGTAAACTGAACTTGTTACTTAAGAGCCTATTTTTTCATATTTTTTAGGTAGTGGTCATCCTAAGAAGGTTTGCGAGACTAACGACATTGAGGCATCATAGTGATATATACTAAACAGCTAGCATCTGTAAGTAGTTTGCTCTAATATTTTGGACTTGGATTAATTATTATTATGTTCTGTAAGTAGATAGCACAATGATTATTATGTTGCCTCTATCTGCAGAGTTGAAGTCATTGAACATAATAGAAAATTGAGAGATTAGAATAAGGTGAGAAGAACGGATGAAGCAACAACTTTAAAGAACAAAGTTCCAAATCTGAATAAAGCTCAAACTCCTCTGAAGAATATGAATTCTGATGTTCAATACTGATCAAGTATGGAATTGGCCAAGAAATATAAGATTAAGAGAGAACAACTTGCAAAAGAACAAAAAGATAAAACTAGGAAAGTGCAGACACCAATGGCGCAAAAAAGAAAGAATCCTGAGTAGTCTTTTCCACAACAAGGAAAGAGTAAATTGCTTGTGTTGCAGCCAGTGATCCAATTGTCCTCAAGGAAAGATATTAATACTTCACAGATGGTTACAGAAAAAAGACAAAGCACACAAAGGTTATTTCAATCTCAAACTGAACAGTCCACTTAAAAGAAAGGAATGGAATTACCTAGGCACAACCCAATGTTTCAAGTATTTTCAAAGGTATATGTTAATACTTCATATGTCATTGAAAGAGCACAAGGTGAAGAAAAGAAACAAGAGAATATTCAAGGGCCTCAAAACTGCAAATAGGTGAAGAGGAAGTCAGTCCTACCAGCAACTAGTCTTGATCAGTTTCTAGAAAAACAAGACATAAACATAGGTGGTGAAAAAGAACATGATATTCACAACACAGCTGATCTGTCGGCTTCTTTTGTTGGTGAACACAATAAAGGATTAAATGATCTTGTGGCATAAGAAGAAATTGGTGAGGATGGTCATGCTAGAGATGATGATATGGACATTGATTGTAGTACAAATGGTAGGTCATAAGCTTTTTAAGATTATTACTCATTTAACTTTTTTCTTATTTCTTGTCTGTTACATCCAATCTAGGGATATTGAAGAAGAAAAAAGTTTGAGGACTATCAAAATGTAAGAAAATTCATGCCAGAAACTTAGATGAAAGAGAGGAGGTGATATTTTACAAAGGACAAGCAGTGGGACCAACTGGCAAGACATTTTCTAATTTAAGCAGCTTCATAGGAACAATTGCAAGGAATCCTAGATTTGTTACCTTGATGTACACTAGTTGGCATGCCGTGCCAAGCGAAAATAATAAATGCATATGGGACTATGTCAATGTAAGAACATTAATATTTTAGATTGTATAATTATTCTATGTTATTACTAACTCAAGATAAATATTTTTTATTTTGCATAGTCAAAATTTCTTATTCCAGCAGAAGGAGAGAAGTGGGTGATGGATGGTATTCGCGATGCTTGGAGAAAGCGCAAGAGAAGTATCAAACAAAGATGTTTTAATAAGAAACTTACTGATGAAGAAATTCTAGAAAATTTCCCGATGACATGCCAGAAGTTCAATTGCGCCAGTTGATCGCATATTGGAAGCATCCAACTATTCAAGTGAGACAAAAACAGTGAATTTCTACTCTTGGACATTTCTTGCATCATTTTTGTTCTTTGTTTACTTATTTATAAATTAATATATCTTATTTTATCAAATTTTAGGCGTTGAGAGAGGTAAATTCACAAAATAGAAAGAAACAAAAGTGGAGGCATCGGATGGGACCTATTAGTTTTGTAAGGGTATGCACGACATTGCTAATATTTAGTAGATACAGTCTGTGAAAAATCTAACTTTTTCATATTTTTCATACTTTGTTAGATTAGATTGGTGTATGTTTTAACTTTATTCTAATGTAATTTATAGCGTGCAGCCAAACAAAACTAGGAGGAACCATCACAGTCTAACATGTTTATTGCAACTAGTATAAAGACGGGGAAAGAAGTTCAAGTAGCTAGCCAACTTGTAATAGTAAGTCGTTTTTATGCTACATTATTCATTCTTCTTCTTCTTCTTTGCTGGACTGTTTGCTGGGAGAGGACAATTTTTTTTCAATTCTTGGTCGGAGTCGTTGCATTGTTTACTGGGTGGGGATGTGAAATTTTTAAGAAGATCCATGTGCATAGCTTGATAATCTCTGTACTGTGACCACTTCTGTAGTCCCTTTGAACTGGTTGGGAGGATAGAATATCTTAACATTAGTCATCAACTTTCTGAATTTTGACTTTGTCTTGATCTTTGTGATGTCACTAGCCTTGTTACATACTATGAAATAAATTCATCTATCCGTGTAGCTTGTGTATCTTCTTTTTCTCTACTCCATGGTCACAATTTGGATCTTGTTAGCATGATAGTAATTAAACTTGTTTGGTTAGTCAATATGAGAATTTTTGTGTTTGTATATGTTGTTTACAGAACATTCTTTTCACAGGCTGAACTTTAGAATCATCAAAATTCTGGGGAGACAGTGGATGATGCATTCAGGGCAGTGTTTGGAAAGGATCAACCTGGTCGACTTAGATGCTATGACAGTTCAGTGACAACAACTTCTCTGAAAAGACATGAGGAAACCAATAAGCTTAAATAATAACATGCCAATGAAGTCACTGCTCTTAAGAAAGAACTACGTGAAATGAGATGAGAAATGAGACATTTTTTTAGTCAATTGGTGCAAAACAACCCTGGATTAAATGTTCAAGATATACCAGGGTGTGTTGGATCCAACCTTCCGTCACTTATTGATGCAAACAGTGCAAAAGTTGTAAAAGGTCAAAATCTACCAAATTCTTCTGTCTCAGCTCATGCTTCGATATTTGAAAAGGTACTTTATATTTCACATTCACAAGAAACATAAATCCTGAAGTTTTAAATATGCAAGAGGGTGCAACACTACTGCTAATTTCTAAGTTTGTTGCACTTTTGGTAGTTAGCCGAGAGTACTCTGTTGTCACAGATGCATGTCATTTTCTTGATTAATTGTATGACTTAGTAAAATTTGATTTGTATGTGTTTCTTTATTTCTTCTCAGTATGGGTTTTTAGATAATCAACTTACACTTAGAAGTTGACCACTTGTTTGAATAAAAGGATAGTTTTATTGGCAGACCAACAACTAAACTATACCATTAGTCTAAACTAATTGGTGTGTGGATTAAGCATCATGGAAATATCGACCTCTGTATCAGGATTTAGACTTTCTAATAGTGTAAGAAGTGCAAATGAAATTTTCTTGGCATTATCTTCTTACTCTTTGTGGCTTTATTTGTTTAATTGGCACATGTAAGGGATAGAGACAAATGACTTGGTAGTGTTCAGTCATTTAGCATACACCTATGATGTCTTAGTATGGTTTTGGTTTTGGTTTGTGAATGTGGACTGTAGAAGGTGCATATAGCTTTGGTTTTGTTTTTGGTTTGTAAATGGTCGGGACTACAGGAGGTGCACTAGTTTTTGATTTGGTTTTGGTTTGTAAATGGGGACTGGAGGAGGTGTTTTGGTTTTGATTTTGTTTTGGTTTTGGTTTTGATTTTGGTTTTGATTTTGGTTTTGATTTTGGTTTTGTTTTGTAAATGGAATGGAATGCAGGAGGTTCATTGGTTTAGGTTTTGGTTTGTAAATGGATAGGACTGGAGGAGGTGTTTTCATTTTGGTTTTGGTTTGTAAATGGCCAAGACTGTTGGAGGTGCACTAGTTTTGGTTTGTAAATATCCAGAAAAGCAGTAGGTGCACTGGTTTTGCTTTGTATATGGGGACTAGAGGTTTGGTTTTGGTTTTGTTTTGGCCGGGATCATAGGAGGTGCACTGGTTTGGTGTTTGTTTTTGGTTTGTAAATGGGGACTGGAGGAGGTGCACTTTGGTTTTGGTTTTAGTTTGGTTTTGCTTTTGCTTTTGATTTCAAAGTATATTTTCCATCACTTTTGCCATTGTGTGCTGGACATGGTGTAGCTGATGCACTGAACTCAAAAATGGGAGATCGACAAAGTTCTTTTTTATCTTCTATTCTTACGCTGGATATTTTCATGTGAAATGCATTTGTATGTCTTATAAACTCACTAATAATGGTTCCATAATTGTTTGATTAAGGAAGTAGAAACCATAATCTAGTTTGTCTTGTTGCATTGAACATGATTTTTTTCAAACTTTTAATTTTATTTTGAATGTGTAGGAAAATGCCGGAGATCGAATTTGAATGGTGGACCCAAGTCAACTCGACCTTTTGAAGTGAATGATAATGAATTTTCGAGGCATTTTGATCTATGCTTGAATGCTTTTGTGTTTGTGTAATGGAATTTACCTTTGTACTGATCTTGTCAATATATTGAACTTGTCAATATATTGATCTTCTTATTGCCTTCTAAGGATGTGTTAGTACATTTTGAATACATTGTTATTTTGGAAGTTTTAATATCTATTACATAATTTGGTGTTTGAGATATTTTGTATATGTATGTGTGTATATATAATGTGATTGGTGAATATATAATAATGTGATTAGTGAATATATATTGCGTATCAAATTCTAGACAATGTTGCGACACTTCAAAAGTGTGACTATAGGAATATCAATTGTGTGCATGTACCTAAGAAAAAGGTTACACTTTATAAGTGTTGTAGTAGAGGAGGTATAAAAGACTACACTTCTAAAGTGTGGCCAATAACAAAGCATAAGCCACGCTTTCCAAGTGTAGAATAATCAAATAAAACTGGTGTCAATGACATGCCACAAAGTATGGTCTTTGTACCTTATTGGCCACGCTTTTTAAGCGTAGCTGCTATAGCCACACTTAAAAGGCGTGGTCTAAAGTCAAAGGTTGTGCCCTTTTAGTCCACCCCCGAAAAAGCATGGCCTAAAGGCCACACTTTTCACTACTTTAGGCCACACTTTTACAAGCGTGGATATAAGACAAAAATGTTGTAGTGAGTTATTCTCATTTGAAGTTGATCCTAGTAAAGTCTTATATGGAAACTTAATCGGCAAAGAAGCTTTCAACTCAACTTTGAGCTAGAAGTTCCTTATGACCTTAATTCATTACCAAATCTCTTTCCACACTAAGAAATTGGTATTAACACCTATGTACAATTAGAAATCATCCGATTCGGGTCTATACACATTTGAAAAATAGTTTGGATCTTAGTTTAGAAGTTCAGGGTGTTACAAGGTAACAACACATGCAAGCCCATATTCGTTCTACATTTCCTAAAGCACGTATCCCCCTTTAAGTTAAGAGTCATATGAATATTCCCTTGGCAAAGTGTATATCATAAACTAGGTTTCCGCAAGTTAAGACTCCACCCAAAGCATTATCCATTCTCAAAAATGAGATTACTCCCAAATCATTATCGTGGTCAAATACTAAGGTATACCCCACACAAGTTAACAAGCACATTGCATTTAAGCTCACAATACGATCAAGTAATATGTAGCAACCTTGATTGTAATTTTTTTTTTTTTTTATGTATTTTGACCATTTTACCCTTCCCCATAGTTGTTAAATGCTATTTATGAGATGTGGGGATGGTTGGCTTGGTCCTGGATGCATTTAGGAGTATTTTGGGAGAGTTTGTGATTTTTGAGGCTTTAAAATTTGTCATGACCATAAAGTTGAGGTCATGATGGCACCTACTGATCTAAGGCGTATTTATATGCCTTATGGCTAACTTTAACTCATGTTTACCTTAGTTTTGAGAGCAATACGTATGTATTTTGTGTGGTTTTGATGGAATATGTGATATTGTACTAACAAATGTGATTAGACCCTTGTAGGTGGAATTTACAACTATTTGGAGCGTTTAAGGCTTGGAAAGCGAGGCTTGGAGGAGCTACGAGCGAAGAATATTGAAGATAAGAGACAAGCCAAAGAGTTGAACTTGAAGAATCCAGCCAAATCTGCGAAGAGAAGTTGAAAGAAGAAAAAATCAGAAATTAAGGGCCTGGCAAGCCAAGGGGCGTGCCAGGACGCTTTTGGCAAAAATTCCACCCATGGAGGCAGTAGGGGGGGCGCCCAGGGGCGTGCCAGGCCGCCTGGGAGCACCTTTTCAGAGGCAAAATTTTCCTAAGTGTCAGGCGCGCCCAAGGGCATGCCTGACCGCTTTTTGGCAAATTTTTGCCTTGAAATTTTGTCTATAAATAGGGTTTTTGGGTTATTGTATCATAATTCCATCTTCACTAGACTACTTTGGGCATTTTTGGGCATTGAAATTAGGTTTCATTCTTCATCTTTTCAGTTTTTATTTCTTTTTATGGTATTTTATCAACTTTTGATGTTAATTGATGTTATGAGTGGCTAAAATCCCTCATTTTGGGGGTTGAGGCTATGAACATGAATCTCTTGGGTTGATTATATTGGTTTTTGCTGAAGTTTATCATAAATTGGTTATTCTTATATTCTTAATTTTACTATTTTAATGCTTGATCACCATTGAAATAAATTCCTTGTCTTAAGGTAAGCTCGAGAGAGAAACTAAGAGATAGAACGTGGAATATAAGAAACGTGATCTCTACTCGCGGAAGGAATTCCAAGAGATTTGATATGTGGTTAGGACCGAGAGGTACCTAATCTACCGCGCTTGTTCAATTACAAGAAGATAGCTTAAATGCGTTAGAATTGGTTAAACTTATCACAGCTCAATGACGTAGTTAGGTTTCCAATTTCTAGTAGAAGGTTATAGTTTGGAGACGAATATAATTGTAACATTAACCTCGTGATCAATAACCAAGATAAACGACTCAAGTTGCTTAAACCAGTAACAATTATGCTCAAGAGATGACGTTCGGAGTGCCTTGACCCTGGGAATTCCCTTTTTATTGACTTTTCAAGCATATTTGCGAAAACTAAAGTTAAGGTAGCGAAGATAGGAGTTCATAGTCCGCAATCATTTAATTTTTAGTAACAGATCCCTTTTCCTTTTTGCAACACTAGTTTTTAATTATTGTTTGACATCTAGAATTGATTTCTGTTGATTAAAGTCCCTTGGGTTCGATATCTGGCTCTTTTAAAGGAGCCACTTTATTACTTGAACGATCACATACACTTGCGTGTATAGCTGGGTCGCAACAAGTTTTTGGCAATGCTGCCGGGGACTTTCAAATAGATAGATTTCAATTATTGAAGTTTTTTACTTTAATTTTTCACTAAGTGTTGACAACTTGATCTTAGCTGTTCTATTTTGCAGGTTTACTTCATCTGAAGGTTGGCAAGGAATAAAGATTTGGTAACCCCGAAGTCTGAACCTAAAAGATACTTCCATAGATTGAGGAGATAGGCTGCAGAATACCCAATCTCGCAAGTCAAACTGGATGACGAAGGCATACGGGGTGATCCCGTAAGAATTAAAGAACCAGTTGCGGATAGACGTGAGCTAGTAGTGATGGCAGCTAAGACAGTTCGCAACGTGGCAATCCCACTCGCTACTAATGTGACCTCCAGTATTCAAAAACCGACAACTGAAGGTAGATTTGAGCTGAAACAGAACATGGTGCAACTCTTACACTCAAGTGGATAGTTTACAGGTCCTGCTCATGAGGACCCGCAGAGGCATATCCATAATTTTCTGGAGATCAGTGACACATATATTCCTGCAGGTGTGTCTTCTGATTATGTGAGACTTACTTTGTTTCCCTTTTCTCTGTTGGGGGAAGAAAGAAGGTGGTTAAATGCAGATCTGGCTAATTCTATCACTACTTGGGATGATCTTGTGCAAAAATTTTTGATAAGGTTCTTTCCGTCTGGAAAGATAGCAAAGCTGAGGAGTGAGATATTGAGTTTCATATATAGAGATGATGAGAATCTATACCAAGCTTGGAACCTATTCAAATCCATGCTGAG
Organism: Capsicum rhomboideum; assembly: GCA_031232105.1. Classification (NCBI taxonomy): domain Eukaryota; kingdom Viridiplantae; phylum Streptophyta; class Magnoliopsida; order Solanales; family Solanaceae; genus Capsicum; species Capsicum rhomboideum. The sequence continues at coordinate 20,362,332 of CP124714.1, forward strand.
GGATTGTCCCCATCACCACCAAGCTAATGAAGTGTTGGTGCATACTTTTATTGAAGCTCTCGACCCCAACACTAAAATTCTACTTGATTCAGTTGCAGGTGGACAAGCTTTAGAGAAGACTTATGATGAATTATATGCTTTGTTGAATCATATTTTGCAGGGAAATCCAGACTGGAATGGTGATAATTCTAGGAATTCCACAAAGAAGGTTGCTGGGAAACTAGATGTAGATACAGTTACGGCATTATCTGCCCAAATTTCAGCTATGCAAAATATGATGAACAATCACTTTAGCAGTTTGAATTTGGGGAAGCAACAAGCTCCCGTAAATGCAGTACAATAACAGGTTTCTATGATATGTAGTGTATGTGGAAACGGGGACCATACCAGCGAGTTGTGCAGTGCAAATCCTGATTTCGTAAATTTTGTGGGTAATGCCCAAAGAGGAGTTGGAGCACAGAATTATGGAAATACTTATAATGCTGAGTGGAAAAATCACCCGAACTTATCTTGGGGAGGTAATCAGAATCAATATAGACCTCAAGGATATGCACCACAATACAACCAACAGCAGGGTCAAGAAAATCAAGTGGGTGCTAAGCCTGGAGATATGAGCGTGGAAGATATGTTGAAGCAGACTATGGCAAAGCAAGCTAAGCTGGAAGTAGATGTGAGAAACAATCAGTTGGCTACTCAAAATTTGGAGAAGCAAATTGGTCAGTTAGAAAATGCACAGAATACAAGACCTCAAGGAGGTCTTCCAGGTGATACCGAGCCAAACCCAAAGCAGGTGAATGCTATTATTACTCGTAGTGGTAAGCAGTTAGAGGATATAGTTCCACCAACAAAAGAATTGGAGACAAAAGTAGTTGTGGTTGAAGACGAACAAGTTGAGTCTGCCAAAAACTCCAAAGATGATAAAGTGATCCATAGTGTAAAGTTGCCTCCTCCTTTTCCTCAGAAGTTCAAGAAGAAGAAGGAAGACAAATGCTTTGGTAAGTTCATTGAACTACTTAAACAAGTGCACATTAATTTGCCTCTTGTGGATATCTTACAGGGTATTCCAATGTATGCTAAGTTTGTGAAAGATATTGTAGCAAGAGTAGATTGATAGAGTATGCCACAATTGCACTGACTGAGGAGTGTAGCTCTCGCATTAAAAACCGGTTACCCACCAAGTTAAAGGATCCTAGAAGCTTCACTATAAAAATTACTCTGGGAGATCGTGTCTGTGCTCGTGGATTGTGTGATTTGGGGGCTAGCATAAATCTGATGCCCACTTTGATTTTCAAGGAGTTGGGTTTGGGTCATCCTAAGCCTACTACTATTATTTTACAGCTTGCAGACCAATCTGTGACTAGACCTGATGGTATTGTTGAGGATGTTCTGGTTCAAGTGGGTTCGTTGATCTTTCCAGTTGATTTTTTTGTGCTGAATTTTGAGTCAGACCCGAAAGTCCCATTTATTTTGGGGCGTCCATTTCTGGCCACAAGAGATGCGATCATTGATGTAGCAGCCGGGAAACTGACTATGCAAGCTCATGATAAAGTTGAGGTTTTCGATGCTTATAGGGCTTTGAAGCTACCAGAGATTTATGAGAACTTGTCAGCTATTACAGCTATAGATTTGGCAGCGGAAGACATCCACACTTTGTCTACAGATCCTTTGGAAAAAGTTTTGATGGGGCAAGATATTTTTGGTGATGAAGAAGTTATTGATATGGTGCAGGTTCTTGATCTTATGGGTATCTATGCTAAAGAAGGTGGATGGGAACCTCTAAATTGTCCACTCGATCCTCCAACCGAGCTATTAATTGAGGAGGTACCGAAGCTTGAATTAAAAGAACTTCTATCTCATCTTCAATATGCTTTCTTAGGTGACAATGAGACCCTTCCTATTATTCTTGCAGCAAATTTGTCAAAGGAACAAGTTGATGCGGCATTGTTAATACTCAAACGAAGAAAGAAGGCTATTGGTTGGCAGATGTCTGACATCTATGGTATTAATCCGGGTTTATGCATGCACAAAATTTATATGGAGGAAGGGCATAAGTCGAGTGTGCAACACCAACAACGCTTGAATCTGGTGATGAAAGAAGTGGTAAGGAAAGAGGTAATTAAGTGGTTAGATTCGGGCATTGTTTACCCTATTTCTGATAGTACGTGGGTTAGTCCAGTACAATGTGTTCCAATAAAGGGGGGTATGACGGTGATCACGAATGATAACAATGAGTTGATTCCTACAAGAACTATGACTGGGTGGCGTATTTACATGGATTACCAGAAATTAAATGATGCTACGAGGAAAGACCATTATCCAATCCCTTTTATTGATCAGATGTTGGATCGTTTAGCCAGGCAATAATATTATTGCTTTCTTGATGGGTATTCCGGATATAATCAAATTGCTATAGATCCTCAAGTTCAAGAGAAGACTACATTCACATGCCTTTACGACACTTACGCTTTCAAGCGTATGCCCTTTGGATTGTGTAACGCACCGACTACTTTTCAGCGTTGCATGATGGCTATTTTCTATGACATGGTGGAGGAGTTCGTAGAGATTTTTATGGTTGACTTTTCAGTCTTTGGTAACTCTTTCGAGGTATGTTTGCAAAACCTTGCTAGAGTCCTTGCTTGGTGTGAAGAAACTAATAGTGTTCTCAATTGGGAAAAGTGCCATTTCCTTGTGACGGAAGGTATAGTTCTTGGACATAAAGTGCCAAAGCAGGGGCTCGAAGTTGGTAGACCAAAGATTGAAGTTATCGAGAAATTACCTCCACCTGTGTCGGTGAAAGGGGTGTATAGTTTCTTAGGGCATGCTGGGTTTTACAGACGATTCATTAAAGATTTTTCCAAGATTGCATGCCCCATGTGCACACTCTTAGAAAAAGATGTTAAGTTTGTATTTTGTGAGTCATGTGTGATGGCTTTTGAGGTATTGAAGAAGAAGTTGGTGGAGGCACCTATCCTTATTGCTCCTGATTGGGCTTTACCATTTGAGCTCATGTGTGACGCAAGTGATATTGCAGTGGGTGCAGTTCTTGGGCAGTGGAAGAATAAGATATTTCACTCTATTTATTATGCGAGCAAGACCCTTGATGCAGCCCAAGTGAATTATACGGTGACTGAGAAGGAGATGCTAGCTTTGGTGTACGCATTTGATAAATTTTGATCATATTTGGTGGGTACTAGCGTCATTGTATACACGGATCATGCTGATATACGTTATTTGTTCAATAAAAAAGATCCAAAGCTGAGGTTGATTAGATAGATCTTATTGTTACAAGAGTTTGATTTGGAGATTAAAGATAGGAAGGGGTCAGAAAATCAGATTACTGACCATTTTTATAGACTTGAGAGCTCGACACATGTAGTTGATGATGGGCGTATTTGTGAGGAATTTCTAGATGAGAAATTGTTCATTTTGGGGGATGATGAGTTGCCATGGTATGCCAACATCGTTCATCTATTGGTAAGCGGGCTATTTCCTCCTAATTCTAGTCCTCAACAAAAGAAGAAGCTGTCATATAAGGCACGTTCCTATATTTGGGACGAGCCTTATTTATTCAAGGAAGGGCCTAATCAAGTGGTAAGAAGATGTATTTCGGATGCTGAGGTGAAGCAGGTGTTGGACAGATGCCAAGCATCACCTTATGGTGGTCATCATGGTGGTGAACGCACAGCCCAAAAAATTCTGCAATCAGGTTTCTTCTAGCCTTCTATATTTAAAGATGCTCATACGTTTGTGAAGAGTTGTGACCAATGCTAACGTATGGGGACGATTGCAAAGCGACATGAGATGCCCTTAACTAATATCCTAGAAGTTGAAATATTTGATGTATGGTGGATAGATTTTATGGGCCCTTTCCCGAAGTCGAATGGGAATCAATACATACTTGTAGCAGTGGATTATGTGTCTAAGTGGGTAGAGGCTGTTGCTCTTCCTATGAATGATTCCAAGGTTGTGGTAAAGTTCCTTCAGAAACATATCTTCACGAGATTCGAAACTCCAAGAGCTATTATTAGCGATGGAGGTTCACACTTTATAAATTATTGGGTGAAGAGTGTATTGGCGAAATATGGTGTTAGACACAAGGTCTCAACAGCGTACCATCCTCAAACAAGTGGCCAAGTGGAAGTTTCTAATCGCGAGATAAAACAAATCTTGCAAAAGATGGTGAATACTCAGAGGAAAGATTGGTAACTCAATCTAGATGATACTCTTTGGGCTTATCAAACTGCGTATAAGACTCCTATAGGGACTTCTCCCTATCATCTTGTCTTTGGGAAAGCATGTCACCTCCTGGTTGAGCTTGAGCATCGAGCATATTGGGCGGTAAAGAAGTTGAATCTAGATCCGGGGTTGGCTCGTAATAGGAGGTTGTTGGAACTCCATGAGTTGGAAGAGTTTCGTTTCCATGCATATAAAAATACGAAGATCTACAAGGAGAAAACGAAGCGATGGCACGACAAACATATTCTCCCCCGCACTTTTAAGCCAGGCCAGTTGGTACTTTTGTTTAACTCGAGACTTAGGTTGTTTTCGGGCAAGCTAAGATCTAAGTGGAGTGGGCCTTTTGAGGTAAGTCGCATGACTCCTCATGGTGCGGTGGAAATTTTGAATAAAGAGGATGGTACGAGATTTATGGTAAATGGCCAGAGATTGAAGCACTATTTTGGTGAAGAAGAGAAGCATAAGGAGGACGTACTTCACCTTGATAATAATTGAGCTGAGTGTGGTCAATCCACGACATTAAACCAGGCGCTACATGAGAGGCAACCTATTAATGTGTTGTAATAGTTAGGATTTATAAAGTAAAAATACAAAAAGAAGAGTCGTGCCACGACCAAAACTAAGGCGCTTGATGGGAGGCAACCCATCTCTTTTAAAAATTTTATTTTTTTCTAAATTAGTTCTAGGATTTTGTGTTTATGCAGAGACACACGGAGTATTTTGCCATGAAAATCCACGAGAAAAAGGTAAAATTGGTGGATAGATTATCATTTGAAGGTGCCGGGCAGGTAGGACATGCTTTGGAGTGAGCCCCAAACTTATGTGAGTAATGTGGAAAATCACTCAGGTATGATGTTAAGTATGGGGCGCGGTACCTGGCGTGCCAGGCTGTACTTGCCCAAACTTATTTCTGCCTAGGCAGTGGGCAAGCCCACCAAGGGGTGTGCCAGGTTGCCTGCGCCCAAATTTTTTAGGCGACTGGCAGTAGGCAGGCGCGGCACAGGGTGTGCAGGCCGCCTTCGCCCAAATTTCTTTCGCGACTGGCAGTGGGGTAGCGCGCTAGGCAGCGTGCCAGGCTGCTACCCCTTAAGCTTTTTTTGAGCAAAATTTTTTACAAATAAGGCCTAGTTTACCCGACCCACACCACCCCCCTCTCTTTTAAATCCCCAATTTTCTTTATTTCTCACAAAACTTCTCCAAGTCAACAACCAAGAATCGATTTTTCTCTCCCCAAAATAAAAAATTCTCTCTTTCTTTTCTCTACTCTTGCCCACACATAGCTCAAATTCTCACCTTCTCCTCTTTGGGTTGTGTTTACAAGACTCCATCAAGCTATCAAGGTATGTTTCCTTAAGCTTTCTCTCTCTAGAATGCTATGAGCATGTTGAAATTGTGGGGATTCTTGGAATTCGAATTTGTGATGCCCCGTAAGTCTTTGTAGTTTGACTTGCTTCTTATGCTATTGTTGAAATTTATGGGGTGTCCTGAAGATGAACTTGAAGTACATGTGAAATTGTTCTTATTAATCATATTTTTAGACGAAATAATTGAAAGTGGGTTTAGCTTTATTGGTGATAATTGAGAGAATTGGTGGTTGAGATCACTTGATACAACACATATATGTTGTTAAATATGTGCGAATCTTGTTTGAATTCTTGAGTAAAACAAGTAAGTCATTCTAACGATAATTATGGGATTATTGAACTTGTGTTGGGAATGTTTAATTTGTCTATGGTTTGGACTTGGTAATTGGTCATTAAGTGATGAGGGAAAGTCTGAGTACCCTACACCCATATATTTTGACTTGGTGCTAAGCAACTCAGTGTGGGGTGGCCGTTAAAGCCAACACCCATTGAGTTGGTTAGCTAACTTTACATAGGGAATGGACTTGCTTGTGGAACTTTGTCATAGGTACAATGTCAGAATCTAATGTGGCTGCTTCCAGTTCTCACCAGCGTCGACGGTCAGGAAATAAGGTCCCTATGGCTCCCTCAGTCCTGAAAGGTCAGAAATGGAAATATGGGATAAATGCGGTCTCCGGTGCAGGAAAGAGTTGGTATAAGAGCTACCCCGAAGCCAAATACTTTATGGATGAATATATTGATAGGTCCAGTCTAGCTTAGACTTACCCTAAGATATTGGCTCGTATTGAGAAAGTAGGTATGGGGTTCATCTTTGACAGACCTACGAATTGTAACCTTCATCTAATGAGGGAATTGTATGCTAATTAGAACCCGGATGCACCTACCAGCTTGGTGGTTGTACGAGGGTCGAATGTTATACTTGATTGCTTGGGCCTTAATGGATTATTGGGAGTAAATGCTCAGGCTAGTCCCCATGACCTACTTAGGCAGAATGCTAGGCCTCCCTATGCAGAAATTCGACACACTCTTTGCGGCCAAAGTTCGACAGTGAGATGGTTGCGCCATCACAAAAGAGGGTACCACATGAGTCTACCCTATACTCATTTCAATAAAGAGGCGCAAATTTGGTTTAAGATTGTGTGTTTTTGCTTGATTCCGGGTAGCCACATGACGAAGGTCACTAGGGACCGTGTCTGGCTGGTGTATGCTCTCATGACTGATGTAGAAATTGATGTAGGTTCTGTGTTGCTGTAGGCTATGCGCCGAGCTCGTTTGCAAGGAGGTCTTCGTTATGCTTTTGGCGGGATATTGACTAAATTGATGCGAGCATTCGAAGTGCCAAAAGAGGCATTTGATTATCATCCTCCTATGGTGCAGACACTGGTGGATGTAACCCAAACCAGGGCATCTGATGCACTCGGCCCCACTCTCACCATAGCAGAGCGTCACGCTCGGGATGACGGGATTTTAGCCCATATGTAAGGGTTGGAGATGCTTCGGCACAGGACTGGGGGTAGGCCCTCTATGGTAGAAGAGCTAAGTCATGTTGAGAGGGATTATCCTCTTAACGAGCACGCCATGGCATTGTTGAGAATTGGGCCTGATTTTGTTGAGCCTGTGGATGATGATATCCCCACAGATGAGAATGACCGCCAGACTGATTCCGATGATGATGAGATGGAGGCGGATAATACACCTCTAGAAGTCTGCGGGCCGAAGGACGATGATTTCCTTGACTTACCAGGGAGATCATTACACCTTACTCTTGCATTGTTTCATTTTTGTAGCATTGTGGACAGTTCTAACCTTTTAAGTGTGGGGTGGAGTGTTATGGGATTCCTTTGTATGTATGTATATGTGTGTTTCTGTATGCTTATAGTTGCTTTTATTTTGGGTTCCTTAGCCTTTGTTTTTGGTTCTTTTACTAAGGATAGTCCCTTTGAACCATAGAAAACCACAAAAATATTTTAAATTTTTATGTTGATTTTAGTTGTTATTACTTTTGAGTCCCTTTTAGTCATAGAATTAAGGGCTTTGCTCTATGATGGATGGATGGCGACCGTCTTAAGAGCAAATTAGTCATGTCTTGGTGGGTGTTTTTGCTTGCTATACAATTTTTCATACACGTGGTGGACATGCGAGGATATACAATAGCAAGTGTTGAGACATCTAATGCTCACTTAGTCAACTTGATAAGTTGCTTAATATGAACTTGTGCATGACTTCGTATAAATTGTATGGTGAGCCTGCTTCAGTTAAACATGTGCCATGTGTGGGTGAGGTTTTTGTGATAGTCCATGTGCATAAGGATGTCTAGAAGTTTACCGGTGTGTTTGCAAAGCGAAATAAAAGGTGTTGAGTTTAGGAGATGATATAGGCATTTCTTTGACAACCATGTTTTATACCTACTTTATCTACCCTTTTTGCATGATCTTAGTTATCCCCATTGAGCCTTAGCCTATTCTTTGGTAGCCTTACATGTAGGTTGACCCTTTTCTTTTAATGAACCATAATTTTAACCAAAACTTCTAAGCGCTTTAATTAAAAAATTATGGGTTGGAGATGCTTCGGCACAAGACTGGGGGTAGGCCCTCTATGGCGGAAGAGCTAAGCTAGGTTGAGAGGGATTGTACTCTTATCAAGCATGCCATGACATTGGTAAGAATTGGGCTTGATTTTGTTGTGCCTGTGGATGATGATATCCCCACAGATGAGAATGACCGCCAGACCGATTTTGATGATGACGAGGTGGAGGCGGATGATACACCGCTAGAAGTCAGTGGGCCGGAGGACGACAATTTCCTTGATTGACCAGGGAGCTCCTTACAACCTACTCTTGCATTGTTTCATTTTTGTAGAATTGGGGACAGTGCTAATCTTTTAAGTGTGGGGTGGAGTGTTATGGGATTCCTTTGTATGTATGTATATGTGTGTTTCTGTATGCTTCTAGTTGCTTTTATTTTGGGTTCCTTAGCCTTTGTTTTCAGTTGTTTTACTAAGGATAGTCCATTTGAACCGTAGAAAACCACAAAAAGATTTTAAATTTTTATGTTGTTTTTAGTTGTTATTACTTTTGAGTCTCTTTTAGTCATAGAATTAAGGGCTTTGCTCTATGATGGATGGATGGCGATCATCGTAAGAGCAAATAATTCATGTCTTGTTGGGTGTTCTTGCTTGCTATACAATTTTGCATACACATGGTGAACATGCGAGGATATACAATAGCAAGTGTTGAGACATCTAATGCTCACTTAGTCGACTTGATAAGTTGCTTAATATGAACTTGTGCATGACTTCGTATAAATTGTATGGTGAGCCTGCTTCAGTTAAACATGTGCCATGTTTGGGTGAGGTTTTTGTGATATTCCATGTGCATAAGGATGTCTAGAACTTGCCCGGTGTGTTTGCAAAGCGAAATAAAATGTGTTGAGTTTAGGAGATGATATAGGCATTTCTTTGATAGCCATGTTTTATACCTACTTTATCTACCCTTTTTGCATGATCTTAGTTAGCCCCGTTGAGCCTTAGCCTATTCTTTGGTAGCCTTACATGTAGCTTGAACCTTTTCTTTCAATGAACCATAATTTGATCCAAAACTCCTAAGCGCTTTAATTAAAAAATTATGGGTTGGAGATGCTTCGGCACAGTACTGGGGGTAGGCCCTCTATGGCGGAAGAGCTAAGCCAGGTTGAGAGGGATTATCCTCTTAACGAACATGCCATGGCATTGCTGATAATTGGGACTGATTTTATTGAGCCTGTGGATGATGATATCCCTACAGATGAGCATGGCCGCCAGACCGATTCCTATGATGATGAGGTGGTGGCGGATGATACACCGTAGAAGTCCGCGGGCCGGAGGACGACGATTTCCTTGACTGACCAAGGAGCTCCTTACACCCTACTCTTGCATTGTTTCATTTTTGTAGTATTGGGGACAATGCTAACCTTTTAAGTGTGGGGTGGGGTGTTATGGGATTCCTTTGTATGTATTTATATGTATGTTTCTGTATGATTCTAGTTGCTTTTATTTTGGGTTCCTTAGCCTTTGTTTTCGGTTCTTTTACTAAGGATAGTCCCTTTGAACCGTAGAAAACCACAAAAAGATTTTAAATTTTTATGTTGTTTTTAGTTGTTATTACTTTTGAGTCTCTTTTAGTCATAGAATTAAGGGCTTTGCTCTATGATGGATGGATGACGACCGTGTTAAGAGCAAATTAGTCATGTCTTGTTGGGTGTTCTTGCTTGTTATACAATTTTGCATACACATGGTGAACATGCTCGGATATACAATAGCAAGTGTTGAGACATCTAATGCTCACTTAGTCAACTTGATAAGTTTCTTAATATGAACTTGTGCATGACTTCGTATAAATTATTGTAACACCCTGTATGTTTTCGAACCTAGTTAATTCCCGTAACATTCATGGAATTATTGAAACATGAGAGATTTGATGCATTATACATTAAAATTTGTGGGCTTAATCCATTGGGCCAAATGAGGCCCAAACATCATCAAAAGACTTGGCCCAATGAGGCAAAAAAATGATCCAATCTTCCATTTGACTAATCAACCATGCATTTAATGTCAAGAGTTGGATAAGAGTGACTTGAGGGACCTATATATATGACGAAAAATCAGATTTTATTTCATTGTGACACCCATGCCATTTCTAGAATTATCTCAAATATTTCCTTATCTCACACAAACCCTAGGCCTTCATCTTTGTGGACAAGATCACCTTTGTACAAGACTTGGTAAGTGTTTATTACTATGGTTTAGTATATGATATGTTTAAGACGGTGTATAAATCATGTTGGTTGTGTTGGCAAAGTCTTGGACAGTGTGCTATGTGTAAAACTGTCTATTTTTGCAATCGGAGAATGGTTTTGTCTTGTAAACTTGAACATGGACTTGTGGACTTGAAGGAAGTGAACTTGATGGATTCAATATTGACATTTGAGATGTGATTATATTCTTACCTTGTTTTGTCCTTGTGTATAATGTTTGGAATTGTTATTGTGAAATTGGTTATGGATTTGGTGACGTATTGACCAAAAAGTGTAGTTTTGGGTGTTGTTTATGTGTGTTTTGAGACCATGGATGATTATTTGCATTCAAATGATCAAAAATATGTCAAAAGAAGTTTAGTTATGATCATGGTCCATTCATTGCATAAAAAGAACCAAAAGAAACCAATTTGGACCAAAACGGGCATCCGCCCCCGCAGACGAGGGCACCTGCGGGCGCAGATGCCAATGTAGGTGCCTTTGGCATCTTCCAAAGACCACCTGCGGGCGCACCTCAGCCACCTGCGATCACAGGTGGCTTCGCAGGTCAGCCCCAGGTTCGGTTTTGTATGTTTTCGCATCTATTTGACCCCCGAAGGCCCCTATACCCTTTTTGGATGTAATTATCAACTTGTGATGCCGTTTTAATAACTTTAAAGGGTCGTATGGAGGTATGTTGGACTATATTAAGTATGTATTTTTGTTCATAAGTTGTGATGAGGCAAGTTGATAGGGTAATTGTGACGGAATGATAATAAGGAAGCGTAAAGGGTAACTGTGGTGTGAAATGTTATTGGTTTATGATGTCTTGGTCGATGTGTGGTATGTTATGGTGTTGTTGGTATGATAATGCAATGGATTGTACTGTGAAGGATCAAATGATGCTATATAGAATTCACGTAACTCATTGTGACACTTATACATTTGTAAGGTAGTTGATTGTTAACGTACGCCGTTATATACTTGTGTTGTAGAGTGAAACGTAAAGGAGGAAGCTGGACTATTATATCCCCATATAGTCTTGTGTATTCATAGTGAGACGCCAAGGTATGTAAGGTTACTTTCTCTGTATCTTTCTGCAGCATAGAGTATTCACCTTGCTATTGTACTTACTCATGTCCGAAGTATTCTAAAGTATCCCAGTTTAGGTTGAGATATATTGTTATTCACATGTGTCCTATTCTTAGATGGATTATGATTCGCTTATCTCCTATTCATTGACTTAAGTTCCAAAGTTTTTGTAATGTTGTAAATTCTAGGAAAACTATCTCAAAGAGAGTAAAGATGTAAAGAGAGTCTATTTATCTTGAATAGCATTTCCAATCATGTCATGTTCCAAAAGTCCAATAAGATTATGATTATCTTTGTACCAATCTCTCACAAGTAAAAGTACCAATCTCACAAAAGTAATGAAGGGAGTAATGTGTAAGCTAATGTATCTATCCCTCACAAGTAAAGATATCAATCTTACAAGAGTAAAGACGTGAAGTAATGTATGTATGTGTTCCCAGTTTCAAGAATATTTCAATCACCAAGGTATCACTTTTAGAATGAAAGAAAGAGTAAGAAAAGAAAGAAGTAATGTTTAATTGATGAACATAACATCCCAGGGGTCAAAGTACCTAGCATGGGTTAATAACATCCCAGGGGCGACACGAAAGCCTAGCATGGGTTATCACAGTACATCCCAAGGGTCAAGGTACCTAGCATGGGTTAATAACATCCAAGGGGCGACACGAAAGCCTAGCATGGGTTATCACAGTACATCCCAGGGGTCAAAGTGCCTAACATGGGTTAATAAAATCCCAGGGGAGACACGAAAGCCTAGCATGGGTTAATATAACATCCCAGGGGTCAAACTACCTAGCATGGGTTAATCTCATCCCAGGGGCGACAGAACAGCCTAGCATGGGTAGAACAATAAAGATAAACATATGTGAAGACAAGAGAAGTAAAGAATGTAATGTACATGGTTTCTCACATACAGAAAGAGAGTTTATTCACATTTAATATTTCTCTTACATTGTCTCCATTGTTGTTATTATGTGTGATACAGTTCTTATGAGCCTTACATACTCAGTACATTTGTCGTACTGACCCCTCTTGGGGGACTTACTTTAATTGCTGCAGACGCAGGAGCTAGTAGATCTCCTCTGTAGGCTGTGGATCATTTGCAGATTTTTGGTGAGCTCCAGTTGTTTCGGGGCTTTCCGAGTCACAGTTGTATATTTATTTTAATGATGTAAATGTTGTATAAAGTGGGGACTTGTCCCGACTTTAAGTTGTTCTTGTAGATGCATCTGTTAGAGGCTTTTGTAGACATATGTGGGTATATGAATGTAAGAGATGATTGTCCATTTTGACTTGATGGACCCAACGACCAAGTTTTATATATATATATATATATATATATCATATGTTTCCATGTCCATGACTTCCGCATAGTTGCATGAGGTATAATAAGATTCATATGAGGATATGCATACGAATGTACATGAGCAAAGATTGGTTCTATCGGGCCATATCGGCTTCGGGTGCTAGTCCGCCTCGTTGGAATTCGGGGTGTGACAAAAGTGGTATCAGAGCAGGTCGTTCTAAGGGTGTCTACAAAGCCGTGTCTATGTAGAGTCTTGCTTATGGATGTGTTGTGCACCACATTTATAAGTACTAGGCTACGGGGCATTTAGGATGTTGTTTCTTTTCTTCATTTCTAGATCGTGCAATAGATCCAGTGTTGTAAGTTGAATTGTATCTGACCATGGTAATTATTTTTCTTTGGTATAGTAAAATGCCAATCACAAGAAGAGGTAGAGAAAAAGGTAAGCAGGTAGATATGCCTGCCGGTGAAGGAATGAGTAAATCACCACCTGACCAAGCTAGTCAAGGTGGAGCTGACGCTGAAATTGCAGCGCAGTCTTCCTCTACTTTTCCAGCTCCAGGAGAGCCAAGAGGTAGAGAAGTACCTACAAAACCGCCTATGAATACCACTAATCAGGATTTACGGAATGCAGTACATATGCTGACTTAGTTAGTGGCTGCACACACACAGGGACGAACTGGTCCAATGGTAAATGAAGATGACGTGGATAGAGTAGCTAGTCGGATGACACAGGACTTTCTAAAATTAGACCCTCCCATATTCACAGGGTCAGATCCAAAAGCATACCCACAGGATTATGTGGACCAAATTCAAAGGGCCTTAGATGTTATGCACGTAACAGGTGTAGAAACAGTTGAGTTAACAACTTATAGATTGAAGGGTGAGGCCATATTATGGTATGAGGACTGGAAAGGATCAAGGGGTATTGATGCACTCTGTAACACCCCGTACCTTTCTAACTTCACTTAATACCTTGGAGTCCTCTTTACTTAGTATTGAGATCAATAAGTAAGTATTTTGTAGTGTTTTGATAGGGTATTGGATGATATGCAAGTGTTGAAGAAGTGGCCGAAAAATTCAGCAAGGTACAAAGACTTGCGCCACTCCCTGTTTCAAGGGGTGTGGCGCAAGCCACCTGATTCAGAGGGCATCCATTTCTTGCGCCACAGCTTGCTTTGCAGGTAGTGGCGCAAGGCACAAGAAGTGTGCCCTTTCATGCCCGTTTTGCAATGCAACGCTACACCGATTCTTCTATGGTTTATTTTGGTTCCTTGGAGTTCTTTGAGAATTTTTAAAGCTTCAAATACCTCAATAAACTTCTACATACTGCTACGCAATCAAATCATGAAACACAAGTAGTTATCAAAAATGTTCAATGAAGCCATGGGCGACTAGAATTTCTATTTTTGCGAGTAAGACGACAAATGAGAATCTCGTAAGAGAATATTGTCGTAAAATTATGGAATTAATTAAAAATGAGATATATGGTTGATTATACATGGGATTTGGTGGGCTAAGTTAAGATAAGTTATTGGGCCCAATTTGAGGCCCAAAGGCAAAATGACCCATTCTTCCAATATTTGACCAAGTAAACATATCATTTAATGCCAAGTGTGGCTAAAGATGACTTTAGGTCTATATAAACGCCACAAAATCAAATTTTATTCACAAAGACTCTCATACTTTTTTTGATATTTCTCAAACATTTCTCTATTCTTCCAAACCCTAAAGCAACTATTTCCTTTGGACTCTTTGGTAAAGATCATCACTTTGCAAGCCTTGGTAAGTGTCTACTCTCATGGATTAATATATTATATGCTTAAGATGGTGTATATATCATGATGGTTATGTTGGCAAGGTGGTGAATAGTGTATTTTTGCTTTTGGTAAAAGATGTGTCATCTTTGTGATTTGAACTTGAAAAGAGACTTGATGTCTTGATGAAAGAGCATGGTATGGATAAAATATGAACATGTATGGTGTGATTTTGTTATTAAACTTGTTATTTTTCTATAAGTGTAAATTATGGGATTTTGGCCGATAGGTGCTATGAGGTGTATTAAGGTGACTTGATGGATTATTTGTGATGTGGTGTGGATGAGAAAGCGTAAAGGAGAAGTTTTGTGGTGAAATGTTATAGATTATCATGTGTTGGTCAATGTATGAAATACTGGGGGATTATTGGTATGATAATTTCATCAATGGTTTTGTCAAGGGGGAAATGACATGTTTAAAGGCAAACATGAAACTCATTATCGATATATGCATTTGTAAGGTAGTTGGTGGTTAATGTAAACTCCGTTATGTATTTGTGTTGTAGAGTGACATAAAGAAGGAGCGGGAATATTGTATGCACATTTAAGATTGTATATTTGTATTGAGAATACAAGGTATGTAAGGTTACTCCGTCCGTATCTTTCTGTGGCAAATAGTATTCACATTGACATTACGTTTGTCCCATCCCGAAATGTGCTAAGGTATTCTATATCCGGTTATCAATGGTCATTATCACATGTTTCCTACTTATTGATAGATTGTGAATCACATGTCTCATATTCATCGATAATGTTCTAAAAGCCCAATAAAGTGATGTTCCAAAGTTCCAATAGTGGTTGTACTCATGTCTCTTGTTCATTGATTATTGTCCAATGGTTCCAATAGTGTTATGTTTCCAATAAGGCTATGTTTCCAATAATGTTTATTCACATGTCTCTCACTCATTGATTATTGGTCCAAAGCTTCAAATAAAGTTATGACTATCATAGTATCAATCTCAAAGTAATAAATAAAGTAATGCATATATGTGGTCAATGATCAAGTATGGGTGGTAGCTTTGGGGGAAAAATTCCTAGCTCAAGCCGATCCCAACCTAGCTCGAGAGGTAAAAACCTAGCTCGAGCCGAACCTGATAAGTTGGTTGATGGGTGGCAGCTTTAGGGGTAACAACCTAGCTCAAGCCGATCCCGATATATATTGATTCATAGGGTGGCAGCTCTAAGGGCATAAGCCTAGCTCGAGCCGATCCCAACATAACATGATGTTATGTTAAAACCCACTGTTTAGTCGGGGCCCGGGTATCACAGGTCACAGGCAAAGATGAATAATCATAGAAGCAAAGTAACAAAGAAAGTAAAGAAAGCAATATACATGGTTTCCAAAGTTCAGTATAGTGACTTATCCATATTGGTTATGCATTTGAATTTGATTTCATTGTCATATTCACATATGATACAGTTGTATTTGAGCCTTACATACTCATTACATTCCTCGTACCGACCCCTCTCGGGGGATTTACTTTACTTGCTATAGGTGCAGGTACTAGTAAGCCTCCACAGTAGGTTGCCAATCGTTGTAGATCATTGGTGAGCTCCAGTTAGTTCGGGGCTTCTCCGAGTCACAGTTGTACATATGTTTTGGTGTTGTACATGTTGTATAAAGCGGGGAATTGTCCCTACTTTTAGTTCATTTTGGTCAATGCATTTGTTAGAGGCTTTTGTAGACAGATGTGGGTGTATAAATGTAAATGGTACATGTCATTTTTGACTTGATGGACTCAACGACCAAGTTTCATATATGTATATATGTCATATGTTCCATGAATTTCGTTGTTAGCATTATAAGCTCCTACGTGATAAGGGTGTTTCTGATGGCTTGCATATGAATAAACATAAGCGCAGTTTGGTTCTCTCAGGCCTTATCGGCTACGGGTGACTATCACGTCTCGATGGGATTCGGGGCGTGACAAAAGTGGTATTATAGCGGGTTGTTCTAAGGGTGTATACAATCCGTGTCTGAGTAGAGTCTTACTTATCGATGTGTTGAGCACCACATTTATAAGTAGGTGGCTACGGGACATTTAGGATGTTGTTTCTTTTCTTCATTTCTAGATCGTGCATTAGAGCCAAAGTTATAGGTGGGATTGTTTCTGACCATAAATATTGTTGTTCTTGTATATTATAGAAAATGCCGATGACAAGAAGAGGTCGAGGTACAAGTAAGAGGATAGATAAAATTAATTGAGAGGGAACCAGTATACCACCACCTGATCAAGTTAATCAAGGTGATACTAAAAATGAATTTGTGTCGCGGGCTTCCTCTACCCCCTCTGTTCCAGAAGAGTCGAGTAGGAGAAGAGCACCTGCAGAACCACCAGTAAATATTACGGACCAGGACTTAAAGGATGCAGTACAAATGTTGACCCGAATAGTTGCTGCACAGGTTCAGGGACAAGGTGGTCCAATGACAGGCGATGATAGTGCAGCAAGAGCAGCTAGTCGCAGAACACAGGATTTTTTGAAACTGGACCCTCCTATATTCACTGGGTCAGATCCGAAAGTAGATCCACAGGACTTCGTGGATCAAATTCAGAGGGCTTTGGAAGTTATGCACGTGACAGGGGTAGAAACAGTTGAACTTGCTGCGTATAGATTAAAAGGGGAGGCAATATTGTGGTACGAGGATTAGAAGAAATCTCGTGATATTGGTGCGAATCCACCGAATTGGGAAGAATTTAAAGCGTCTTTTCTTGATCATTATCTTCCTTATGAGATCCTTGAGGCTCGTGCGGATCAATTTCTAAATCTCCGTAAAGGAAATTTGAGCGTCAGAGAATATAGTCTGCAATTCAATTCCTTGGCAATATGCTCCAAATGTGGTGGCTACAATGACAGATAGAGTCCATCGATACGTGGACAGATTAGAACCATATTTGGTAAGGGATTACACCATTGCTGCCTTGAACAAGGACATGGACATAGCTAGAATACAAGCCTTCGCCCAGAAAATGGAAGATCAAAGACAGAGAAGAAGGGCACATGAATTTGACAGGGGACAGTAAAAAAGGGCTAGACCTATGGGACCATCTATGATGTCCCAAGGGGGATCTAGGCCCCGTATGTTTCCTAGACCACCTAGACCATCGTTCTCTCATTCCACAGCGGGTGCTCACTCTCAGTTTTGAGGGTTTAGAGGTGGTTCATCTGGGCAGAGTAGTGGAGTTCACGGATCACAGGCGACAGGTTTTCCTCATCGGCAGTGTTAGCACTGCAGACGTATTCATGCAGGTACATGCAGAGTGGGGACAAATGCTTGTTTCTGGTGCGGTATGATGGGGCACATGATGAAAGAGTGTCCCTATAGGAGCATGGGTGGTATAGCACGACCGACAAGATCGGCCGTTGCATCATCAGCATCGGTTCCTTCATTGGGCCGAGATGTGCAGTCTGTTGGCCGTGGTAGGGGTGTTAGAGGAGCAGCCAGTACTAGCGGGGTCCAAAATCGCACTTATACTTTAGTGGACCGACAGAATTCAGAGGCTTCTCCTGAAGTCGTCACAGGTACATTATCCATATTCTCATATAGTGTATATGCATTGATTGACCCGAGTTCTACATTTTCCTATGTTACTCCATTGGTTGCTGCGAAATTTGCAAAGGCACCAGAATTATTAATTAAATCAATTGAAGTGTCTACACCGGCTGGTGAATATATTGTTGCAAAAAGAGTATATCGTAATTGTGTGGTAACTGTGTGTGGTCATGATACATTGGCCGATCTCATTGAACTAGACATGGTGAATTTTGATGTGATAATGGGAATGGATTGGTTGGCCTATTGTTTTGCCACGGTAGATTGCCGGGCCAAGAAGGTGCATTTTTGTTTTCCGCAAGAAAATGTTCTTGAATGGCAGGGTAATGTAGGGGCACCACGAGGGAGATTTATTTCCTATCTGAAAGCCAGGAAAATGATTGCTAAGGGTTACATATGTCATTTAGTACGGGTGAAAGATACTGAAGTGGAACCACTAACTCCGCAGTCGGTTCCAGTGGTCAATGAATTTCTTGATGTATTCCCAGAGGATCTTCCAGGCTTACCCCCAGAACGGGAAGTAGAATTTGGCATTGATGTGATTTCAGGCACTCAACCTATTTCTATTCCTCTATATAGAATGGCTCCAGCAGAATTGCATGAATTGAAGGAGCAGTTGAAAGATTTCATGGACAAAGGCTTCATTAGGCCTAGTATGTGTATTATTTGTACGGAAGAAAGATGGCACATTGAGAATGTGCATTGACTATCGGCAATTGAATAAGGTAACGATCAAGAACAGATATCCCCTCCCTCGAATTGATGATTTGTTTGATTAGTTACAGGGTGCCAAGTGTTTTTCAAAGATTGACTTGAGGTCGGGTTACCATCAAGTCAGAGTTAGAGAAGAAGATGTACCCAAGACAGCTTTTCGAACACGGTATGACCATTATGAATTTTTAGTTATGTCATTTGGACTAACAAATGCACCGGCTGTGTTCATGGATTTTATGAATAGGGTGTTTAAGGAATTTCTAGACGTGTTCGTGATGGTATTTATAGATGACATCCTGGTTTATTCAAGATCACCAGAGGACCATGCTAATCACTTACGGCAGGTGTTACAGATACTCCGTGAGTGTAAGTTGTATGCAAAGTTCTCAAAGTGTGAGTTTTGGTTAGAGTCAATCGCATTCTTGGGTCACATTGTGTCAGATGAAGGGATACAGGTTGATACACAGAAGATTGAAGCAATGAAAAATTGGCCAAGACCTACGACACCCACAGAGATTCATAGTTTCCTTGGGCTGGCAGGTTATTACAGAAGATTTGTGGAAGGTTTTTCCTCCATTGCTACACCGTTAACAAAACTTACACATAAAGCAGTAAAATTTCAGTGGAATGATGCGTGTGAGAAAAGCTTCCAAAAGTTGAAAGATAAATTAACCTCCACACCAGTTTTAGTGCTTCCCAAAGGTATCAAAGGTTATGCAGTGTATTGTGATGCTTCCGGGGTTGGCCTCGGATATGTATTGATGCAGCACGGTAATGTCATAGCATATGCCTCACGACAGTTGCGGCCACATGAGAAAAATTATCCCACAGATGATCTTGAATTAGCAGCGGTAGGTTTTGCTTTAATGATATGGCGTCATTATTTGTATGGAGTTCATGTTGATATCTATACCGATCACAAAAGTTTGCAATATCTCTTTGAGTAGAAGGAACTCAATTTGAGGCAACGAAGATGGTTAGAGCTCTTAAAAAACTATGATATCGATATTCTTTATCATCCAGGAAAAGCAAATGTAGTAGCTGATGTATTGAGACGCAAGGCAGTAGAAAGCACTAGTGGCCAGTTGACTGAAAAGCAAGAGATAATCAAAGATCTACATCAACTAGCCAGCTTGGGAGTTCGACTTATTGAATCTCCAGATGAAAGGGTTATTGTGCAAAATGCAGCAGAATCCTCCTTAATAGCGGAAGTGAAAAAGAAGCAGTTTGTGGATCCTATTTTATTGCAGCTAAAGAAAAATGCACAACAGAATCTGACAAAGGCATTTGATCTTACATAAGAAGGGGTACTTCAATGTCAAGGAAGATTATGTGTACCGAATTTAGATGAACTGAGAAAATGAATTATGACAAAGGCGCATCATTCGCGCTATTCAATTCATCCGGGTGCTACTAAAATGTACCATGATTTAAAAGAAGTGTATTGGTGGGGAAATATAAAGAAAAACATTGTAGAATTTGTCGCTCAATGCCCAAACTGTCAACAAGTGAAAGTAGAACATCAGAATCCAGGAGGTTACATGTAATGTATCAATCTTCCAGTATGGAAATGGGATATGATTAATATGGACTTCATTACAGGTTTGCCTCGTACATTGCGGAAATTTGATTCTATATGGGTTATAGTGGACAGGCTTACCAAGTCAGTGCATTTTCTACTAGTCAAGACCACCTATACAGCTGAGGATTATGCAAGATTGTATGATAAAGAAATAGTGTGGTTGCATGGTATTCCACTTTCTATTATATCAGACAGAGGAGCACAGTTTATAGCGCATTTTTGGAGATCTTTCAGCAGAGTTTGGGTACACAGGTGAACTTGAGTACGGCTTTCCATCCTCAGACTGATGGATAAGCAAAACATACTATTCAAACACTTGAAGATATGCTACGAGCTTGCACATTAGATTTTCAAGGCAATTGGGATGACCATTTGCCTCTTATTGAATTTGCTTACAACAATAGTTATCATTCAAGTATTAAAATGGCACCTTATGAAGCATTGTACGGAAGGAAATGTAGATCACCAATTGTATGGTTTGAAGTGGGTAAAACTACTTTACTTGAGCCGGATATTGTTCATCAGGCCATGGAGAAAGTTAAAGTGATCCAACAACGGCTACAAACGGCCCAAAGCCGACACAGGTCATATGCCGATATTAGAATAAGAGGGCTTGAATTTGCTATAGGTGATTGGGTATTCTTGAAAGTGTCGCCAATAAAAGGGGTGATGAGATTTGGAAAGAAAGGGAAATTGAGTCCCCGTTACATAGGCCCATATGAAATTATTAGAAGATTTGGGCAAGTTGCATATGAGTTGGCACTACCTCAAGAACTTTCCTCAGTCCATCCGGTATTTCACGTTTCGATGCTTCGAAAGTGCATAGGGGATCCATCTCGTATTGTTCCCGTTGAAGATGTTCAAAATACAGAGGATCTTACTTCTGAAGAGGTACCCATTGCTATCCTAGATCGACAAGTAAAGAGGTTGAGGAATAAAGACATAGCTTCCGTAAAGGTCCTTTGGAGAAATCAACGAGTAGAGGAGATCACATGGGAAGCTGAAGAAATGATGAAATCCATGTATCCCTATCTATTTAAAATGGATGAAAAAGTTCAAAGTGCGGGAGTGGAGTCATAACAAGTAAGTCTCCATAAGCCTTAAGTGTTTATGTATATGTATGCTAATATAAAGATGCATTGGTTATAATTAAAGAGACGTTGTTAACATTCGAGGACGAATGTTCCTAAAGGGGGGAGAATGTAACACCCCGTACCTTTCTAACTTCACTTAATACCTTGGAGTCCTCTTTACTTAGTATTGAGAGCAATAAGTAAGTATTTTGTAGTGTTTTGATAGGGTATTGGATGATATGCAAGTGTTGAAGAAGTGGCCGAAAAATTTAGCAAGGTATAAAGACTTGCGCCACTCCCTATTTCAGGGGGTGTGGCGCTAGCCACCTGATTCAGAGGGCATCCATTTCTTGCGCCACAGCTTTCTTTGCAGCTAGTGGCGCAAGGCACAAAACGTGTGCCCTTTCGTGCCCGTTTCGCAACGCAATGCTACATCGATTCTTCTATGGTTTATTTTGGTTCCTTGGAGTTCTTTGAGAATTTTTAAAGCTTCAAATACCTCAATAAACTTCTACATACTCCTAAGCAATCAAATCATGAAACACAAGTAGTTATCAAAAATGTTCAATGAAGCCATGGGCGACTAGAATTTCTATTTTTGCGAGTGAGACGACAAATGAGAATCTCGTAAGAGAATATTGTCGTGACATTATGGAATTAATTAAACATGAGATATATGGTTGATTATACATGGGATTTGGTGGGCTAAGTTGAGATAAGTTATTGGGCCCAATTTGAGGCCCAAAGGCAAAATGACCCATTCTTCCAATATTTGACCAAGTAAACATATCATTTAATGCCAAGTGTGGCTAAGGATGACTTGAGGTCTATATAAACGCCACAAAATCAGATTTTATTCACAAAGACTCTCATACTTTTTTTGATATTTCTCAAACATTTCTCTATTCTTCCAAACCCTAAAGCAACTATTTCCTTTGGACTCTTTGGTAAAGATCATCACTTTGCAAGCCTTGGTAAGTGTCTACTCTCATGGATTAATATATTATATGCTTAAGATGGTGTATATATCATGATGGTTATGTTGGCAAGGTGGTGAATAGTGTATTTTTGCTTTTGGTAAAAGATGTGCCATCTTTGTGATTTAAACTTGAAAAGAGACTTGATGTCTTGATGAAAGAGCATGGTATGGATAAAATATGAACATGTATGGTGTGATTTTGTTATTAAAATTGTTATTTTTCTATAAGTGTAAATTATGGGATTTTGGCTGATAGGTGCTATGAGGTGTATTAAGGTGACTTGATGGATTATTTGTGATGTGGTGTGGATGAGAAAGTGTAAAAGAGAAGTTTTGTGGTGAAATGTTATTGATTATCATGTGTTGGTCAATGTATGGAATATTGGGGGATTATTGGTATGATAATTTCATCAATGGTTTTGTCAAGGGGGAAATGACATGTTTAAAGGCAAACATGAAACTCATTATCGTTATATGCATTTGTAAGGTAGTTGGTGGTTAATGTAAACTCCGTTATGTATTTGTCTTGTAGAGTGACATAAATAAGGAGAGGGACTATTGTATGCACATTTAAGATTGTATATTCGTATTGAGAATACAAGGTATGTAAGGTTACTCCGTCCGTATCTTTCTGTGGCAAATAGTATTCACATTGACATTACGTTTGTCCCATCCCGAAATGTGCTAAGGTATTCTATATCCGGTTATCAATGGTCATTATCACATGTTTCCTACTTATTGATCGATTGTGAATCACATGTCTCATATTCATCGATAATGTTCTAAAAGCCCAATAAAGTGATGTTCCAAAGTTCCAATAGTGGTTGTACTCATGTCTCTTGTTCATTGATTATTGTCCAATGGTTTCAATAGTGTTATGTTTCCAATAAGGCTATGTTTCCAATAATGTTTATTCACATGTCTCTCACTCATTGATTATTGGTCCAAAGCTTCAAATAAAGTTATGACTATCATAGTATCAATCTCAAAGTAATAAATAAAGTAATGCATATATGTGGTCAATGATCAAGTATGGGTGGTAGCTTTGGGGGAAAAATGTCTAGCTCACGCTGATCCCGAGATTGTTGGATCAGGGGGCATTCCTAGAGGCATAATCCTAGCTCAGATCGATCCTGACAGGGGGTTGCTCTAGAGGTAAAAACCTATCTCGAGCCGAACCTGATAAGTTGATTGATGGGTGGCAGCTCTAGAGGTAACAACCTAGCTCGAGCCGATCCCGTTATATATTGATTCATAGGGTGGCAGCTCTAGGGGAATAAGCCTAGCTCGAGCCGATCCCAACATAACATGATGTTATGTTAAAACCCACTGTTCAGTCGAGGCCCGGGTATCACAGGTCACAGGCAAAGATGAATAATCATAGAAGCAAAGTAACAAAGAAAGTAAAGAAAGCAATATATATGGTTTCCAAAGTTCAGTATAGTGACTTATCCATATTGGTTATGCATTTGAATTTGATTTCATTGTCATATTCACATATCATACAGTTTCATTTGAGCCTTACATACTCAGTACATTCTTCGTACTGACCCCTCTCGGGGGATTTACCTTACTTGCTGCAGGCGCAGGTACTAGTAGGCCTCTGCAGTAGGTTGCCAATAGTTGCAGATCATTGGTGAGCTCCAGTTAGTTTGGGGCTTCTCCGAGTCACAGTTGTACATATGTTTTGGTGTTGTACATGTTGTATAAAGTGGGTACTTGTCCCGACTTTTAGTTCATTTTGGTCAATGCATTTGGTAGTGGCTTTTGTAGATAGATGTGGGTGTATAAATGTAAATGGTACATGTCATTTTTGACTTGATGGACTCAACGGCCAAGTTTCATATATGTATATATGACATATGTTCCATGAATTTCGTTGTTAGCATTATAAGCTCCTACGTGATAAGGGTTTTTCTGATGGCATGCATATGAATGAACATAAGCGCAGTTTGGTTCTCTCGGGCCTTATCGGCTATGGGTGCCAATCACGTCTCGATGGGATTCGAGGCGTGACACACTCCCAGCTGGTTGGAAAGAATTTAAAACAACATCCTTTGATCATTACCTCCCATATGAGATTCGAGAGGCACGTACAGACCAATTTCTAAATTTGCGTCAAGGAAATATGAGTGTTAGAGAATACAGTTTGCAGTTTAATTTCTTGGCTAGATATGCTCCAAATGTAGTAGCCACAATGGAAGATAGAGTCCATCGATATGTGGATAGACTGGAGCCATATTTGGTACGAGACTGCACTATTGCTGCTTTGAATAGGGATATGGACATCGCTAGAATTCAGGCTTTCGCACAGAAAATGGAGGACCAAAGGCAAAGAAGAAGGACACAGGAATCTGAGGAAGGACCATCAAAAAGGGATAGACCTATGGGGAAGTCTATGGTGTCCCCAGGAGAATCTAGACCTCGAATGTTACCACCGAGACCTTCATTATCTTATTCCACAGTAGGCACTCAACCCCAATTCCGAGGGTTTAGGGGTAGTCAATCTGGATAGAGTAGTAGAGTGCAAGGTTCACAGACAGTAGAATTTTCTCGTCCTTCGTGTCAGCGTTGCGGAAGGTATCATTTAGGTGAATGCCGGTTGGGGACAAATGCTTGTTTTTGGTGTGGCACAACAGGGAATATAATGAGAGAATGCCCACAAAGGGGTATGAGTGGTATAGCACGACCTACGGGATAAACCGTTGCATCATCATCATCGGTACCCTCCCTAGGCAGAGGTGTTCAGCCTATTGGTCGTGGTAGAGGTATTGAAGGAGCAGCTAGTTTCAGTGGGGCCCAAAATCGCACCTATGCTCTGTTGGACCGGCAGAATGAGGAGGCATCTCCTGATGAGGGTACAGGTATAGGTATATTACCATATTTTCACATGATGTATATGAATTGATTGATCCGAGCTCTACCCTATCGTATATTACTCCATCGACTACCGTGAATTTAATGGGACACTGGGGGTTATTAGTTAAGTCAATGGAAATATCTCCACCTGTTGGTGAATTTAGTATAGTTAAAAGAACATATCGTAATGGTATAGTAGATGTTGTGATCATAGATAAATTAGTACTCTTAAAAGTGTTACTAATGAAAGGGGTAATGGGGTTTGGAAAGAAAGAAAAACAAAAGTGGCCCTATACAACATGCCATGTGAAATTGCCGGAAGTGCATAAGAGTTTCATTTCATATTGCACCCATTGAAAATATACAAGTTACAGAGGATACCACTAGGAAGAATAACCTATTGCTAGCTTAGATCGACAAGTGAAAAGGTTAATAAATAAATATGTAATTTTCATAAAAGTTCTTTGGAGAAATCAACAAGTCGAGTAGATAACCTGAGAAGCTGAAATAAATGATGAGACCAAGGTACCCATATTTGTTCCAACCAGAAGGAAAAAGTTCAAAAGTGCAAAAGTGGAGAAATAAGAAGTAAGCATCTATGAGTGTATATGTATAACGTAAAGATGAATTTGTGGTACATGAGGCGATGTTGTTAACATTCGAGGACGAATGTTCCTAAGGGGGGGAGAATGTAACACCCCGTATGTTTTTGAACCTAGTTAATTCCCGTAACATTCATGAAAATATTGAAACATGAGAGATTTGATAAATTATACATTAAAATTTGTGGGCTTAAGCCATTGGGCCAAATGAGGCCCAAACATCATCAAAAGACTTGGCCCAATGGGGCAAAAAAATGATCCAATCTTCCATTTGACTAATCAACCATTCATTTAATGCCAAGAGTTGGATAAGAGTGACTTGAGGGAACTATATATATGAGGAAAAATCAGATTTTACTTCATTGTGACACTCATGCCATTTCTAGAATTATCTCAAATATTTTCTCATCTCACAGAAACCCTAGGCCTTCATCTTTGTGGACAAGATCACCTTTGTACAAGAATTGGTAAGTGTTTATTACTATGGTTTAGTATATGATATGTTTAATATGCTGTATAAATCATGTTGGTTGTGTTGGCAAAGTCTTGGATAGTGTGCTATGTATAAAACTGTCTATTTTTGCAATCGGAGAATGGTTTTGTCTTGTAAACTTGAACATGGACTTGTGCTCTTGAAGGAAGTGAACTTGATGGATTCAATATTTAAATTTGAGATGTGATTATATTCTTACCTTGTTTTGTCCTTGTGTATAATGTTTGGAATTGTTATTGTGAAATTGGTTATGGATTTGGTGACGTATTGACCAAGAAGTGTAGTTTTGGGTGTTGTTTATGTGTGTTGTGAGACCATGGCTGATTATTGGCATTCAAATGATCAAAAATATGTCAAAATAAGTTTAGTTATGATCATGGTCCATTCATTGCATAAAAAGAACCAAAAGAAACCAATTTAGACCAAAACGGGCATCCGCCCCGCAGACGAGGGCATCTGCGAGCGCAGATGCCAACGCAGGTGCCTATGGCATTGGCCAAAGGCCACCTGTGGGTGAAACTCAGCCACCTGCAGATGCAGGTGGCTTTACAGGTCAGCCCCAGGTTCGGTTTTGTATGTTTTCGCATCTATTTGACCCTCGAAGGCCCCTATACCCTTTTTGGATGTAATTATCAACTTGTGATGCCGTTTTAATGACTTTAAAGGGTATTATGGAGGTATGTTGGACTATATTAAGTATGTATTGTTGTTCATAATTTGTGATGAGGCAAGTTGATAGGGTAATTGTGACGGAATGATAATAAGGAAGCATAAAGGGTAACCGTGGTGTGAAATGTTATTGGTTTATGATGTCTTGGTCGATGTGTGGTATGTTATGGTGTTGTTGGTATGATAATGCAATGGATTGTACTGTAAAGGATGAAATGATTCTATATAGCAATCACGTAACTCATTGTGACACTTATACATTTGTAAGGTAGTTGATTGTTAACGTACGCCGCTATATACTTGTGTTGTAGAGTGAAACGTAAAGGAGGAAGATGGACTATTGTATCCCTATATAGGCTTGTGTATTCGTAGTGAGATGCCAAGGTATGTAAGGTTACTTTCTTTTTATCTTTCTGCAGCATAGAGTATTCACCTTGCTATGGTACTTACTCATGTCCGAAGTATTCTAAAGTATCCCAGTTCAGGTTGAGATATATTGTTATTCACATGTATCCTATTCTTAGATGGATTATGATTTGCTTATCTCCTATTCATTGATTGAAGTTTCAAAGTTTTCGTAATGTTGTAAATTCTAGGAAAACTATCTCAAAGAGAGTAAAGATGTAAAGAGAGTCTATTTATCTTGAATAGCATTTCCAATCATGTCATGCTCTAAAAGTCCAATAAGATTATGATTATCTTTGTACCAATCTCTCACAAGTAAAAGTACTAATCTCACAAAAGTAATGAAGGGAGTAATGTGTAAGCTAATGTATCTATCCCTCACAAGTAAAGATATCAATCTTACAAGAGTAAAGACGTGAAGTAATGTATGTATGTGTTCCCAGTTTTAAGAATGTTACAATCACCAAGGTATCACTTTTAGAATGAAATAAAGAGTAAGGAAAGAAAGAAGTAATGTTTAATTGATGAACATAACATCCCAGGGGTCAAAGTACCTAGCATGGGTTAATAACATCCCAGGGGCGACACGAAAGCCTAGCATGGGTTATCACAGTACATCCCAGGGGTCAAGGTACCTAGCATGGGGTAATAAAATCCCAGGGGAGACACGAAAGCCTAGCATGGGTTAATATAACATCCCAGGGGTCAAAGTACCTAGCATGGGTTAATCTCATCCCAGGGGTGAAAAAACAGCCTAGCATGGGTAGAACAATAAAGATAAACATATGTGAAGACAGGAGAAGTAAAGAATGTAATGTACAGGGTTTCTCACATACAGAAAGAGAGTTTATTCACATTGACTATTTCTCTTACATTGTCTCCATTGTTGTTATTATGTATGATGCAGTTCTTATGAGCCTTACATACTCAGTACATTCATCGTACTGACCCCTCTTGGGGGACTTACTTTAATTGCTGTAGGTACAGGAGCTAGTAGACCTCATCTGTAGGCTGTGGATCATTTGTAGATTTTTGGTGAGCTCCAGTTGGTTCAGGGCTTTTCGAGTCACAGTTGTACATTTATTTTGATGATTTAAATGTTGTATAAAGCGGGGACTTGTCCCAACTTTAATTTGGTCTTGTAGATGCATCTGCTAGAGTCTTTTGTAGACATATGTGGGTATATGAATGTAAGCGATGATTGTCCATTTTGACTTGATGGCCCCAACGACCAAATTTTTTATATATATATATAGCATATGTTTCCATATCCATGACTTCCACATAGTTGCATGAGGTATATTAAGATTCATACGAGGATATGCATATGAATGTACATGAGCAAAGATTGGTTCTCTCGGGCCATATCGGCTTCGGGTGCCAGTCCGCCTCGTTGGAATTTGGGGTGTGACAATTGTATGGTGCGCCTGCTTCAGTTAAACATGTGCCATGTATGGGTGAGGTTTTTGTGATAGTCCATGTGCATAAGGATGTCTAGAACTTGCTCGGTGTGTTTGCAAAGTGAAATAAAAGGTGTTGAGTTTAGGAGATGATATAGGCATTTCTATGATAGCCATGTTTTATACCTACTTTATCTACCTTTTTTGCAAGATCTTAGTTAGCCCGGTTGAGCCTTAGCCTATTCTTTAGTAGCCTTACATGTAGCTTGACCCTTTTCTTTCAATGAACCATAATTTGATCCAAAACTCCTAAGCGCTTTAATTAAAAAATTATGGGTTGGAGATGCTTCGGCACAGGACTGGGGGTAGGCCCTCTATGGAAGAAGAGCTAAGCTAGGTTAAGAGGGATTATCCTCTTAACGAGCATGCCATAGCATTGTTGAGAATTGGGCCTGATTTTGTTGAGCCTGTGGATGATGATATCCCCACAGATGAGAATGACCGCCAGACCGATTCCGATGATGACAAGGTGGAGGCGGATGATACACCGATAGAAGTCCTCGGGCCGGAGGACGACGATTTCCTTGACTGACCAGGGAGCTCCTTACACCCTAATCTTGCATTGTTTCATTTTTATAGCATTGGGGATAGTGCTAACCTTTTAAGTGTGGGGTTGGGTGTTATGGGATTCCTTTGTATGTATGTATATGTGTGTTTCTGTATGCTTCTAGTCACTTTTATTTTGGGTTCCTTAGCCTTTGTTTTCAGTTCTTTTACTAAGGATAGTCCCTTTGAACAGTAGAAAACAACAAAAAGATTTTAAATTTTTATGTTGTTTTTAGTTGTTAATACTTTTGAGTCTCTTTTAGTCATAGAATTAAGGGCTTTGCTCTATGATGGATGGATGACGACCGTCTTAAGAGAAAATTATTCATGTCTTGTTGGGTGTTCTTGCTTGCTATACAATTTTACATACACGTGGTGAACATGCTAGGATATACAATAGCAAGTGTTGAGACATTTAATGCTCACTTAGTTGACTTGATAAGTTGCTTAATATGATATTTTGCATGACTTCGTATAAATTGTATGGTGAGCCTGCTTCAGTTAAACATGTGCCATGTGTGGGTGAGGTTTTTGTGATATTCCATGTTAATAAGGATGTCTAGAATTTGCCTGGTGTTTTTGCAAAGCGAACTAAAAGGTGTTGAGTTTAGGAGATGATATAGGCATTTCTTTGATAGCCATGTTTTATACCTACTTTATCTACCCTTTTTGCATGATCTTAGTTAGCCCCATTGAGCCTTAGCCTATTCTTTGGTAGCCTTACATGTAGCTTGACCCTTTTCTTTCAATGAACCAAAATTTGATCCAAAACTACTAAGCGCTTTAATTAAAAAATTATGGGTTGGAGATGCTTCAGCACAGGACTGGGGGTAGGCCCTCTATGGCGGAAGAGCTAAGCCAGGTTGAGAAGGATTATCCTCTTAACGAGCATGCCATGGCATTGTTGATAATTGGGCCTGATTTTGTTGAGCCTGTGGATGATGATATCCCCACAGATGAGAATAACTGCCAAACCGATTTCGATGATGACGAGGTGGAGGAGGATGATACACCGCTAGAAGTCTGCGGGCCGGAGGACGACGATTTCCTTGACTGACCAGGGAGCTCCTTACACTTTACTCTTGCATTGTTTCATTTTTGTAGCATTGGGGACAGTGCTAACCTTTTAAGTGTGGGGTAGGGTGTTATGGGATTCCTTTGTATGTATGTATATGTGTGTTTCTGTATGCTTCTAGTTGCTTTTATTTTGGGTTCCTTAGCCTTTGTTTTTGGTTCTTTTACTAAGGATAGTCCCTTTGAACCGTAGAAAACCACAAAAAGATTTTAAATTTTTATGTTGTTTTTAGTTGTTATTACTTTTGAGTCTCTTTTAGTCATAGAATTAAGGGCTTTGCTCTATGATGGATGGATGACGACCGTCTTAAGAGAAAATTATTCATGTCTTGTTGGGTGTTCTTGCTTGCTATACAATTTTACATACACGTGGTGAACATGCTAGGATATACAATAGCAAGTGTTGAGACATCTAATGCTCACTTAGTCGACTTGATAAGTTTCTTAATATGAACTTGTGCATGACTTCGTATAAATTGTATGGTGAGCCTGCTTAGTTAAACATGTGCCATGTGTGGGTGAGGTTTTTGTGATATTCCATGTGCATAAGGATGTCTAGAACTTGCCCGGTGTGTTTGCAAAGAGAAATAAAAGGTGTTGAGTTTAGGAGATGATATAGGCATTTCTTTGATAGCCATGTTTTATACCTACTTTATCTACCCTTTTTGCATGATCTTAATTAGCCCCGTTGAGCCTTAGCATATTCTTTGGTAGCCTTACATGTAGCTTGACCCTTTTCTTTCAATGAACCATAATTTGATCCAAAACTCCTAAGCGCTTTAATTAAACAATTAAGATGTAAAGGAGTGTAAAGAAAAAAAAAATTGAAGAAGGAACAAGTGAAATTGAAGCCCCAAGTAAATAGTCTTTGTGTGTATGAAGAAGTTATGTGTTGTTGGTAGGGAGTATGATAATGAAAAAAAAAGAAGAAGAAAGAAGGGAATCATTTGTGATAGCAGTTACTCCGAGCCTAATATGCTTAAGCTAGCTTAAAGATTTGGGGCAACATAAAAGAGAGTTGGGAAGATAAAAGTGGTGGAAAATAGGTTGGTTGAAGGTGGTCTTAATGTAATGTGTAGTGTATTAAAGCTCTTAGGAAAGTTAGTCACTATTCTTGACCAAATAGTTCCTACCCGTCCCTTAGCCTACATTACAACCCTTAAAGTCCTAATTGATCGTGAGCTTTAACATTTTGAAATTAGTGGAGTACTACACTAAGGACAAGCTTATGGTTCATCTTGTGTTGCATGTGAATTCTTTTCGAGAGTGAGTGAACTTTTACTCATGCACCCATTTAATAATTACTTTGTGTGTTGGGTGATTCTCTTGTGGTGACGGCGCATGTTTAGCAAAGTGTGGTGATCTTTTGGTAACGTGTCATGCATAGATTAGCAACTAGAAAGTTGTTTTGTGAGGATAGGTTGTTTCAATTTGTTATTCACTTGTTAGTGATACTAGCATGTTAGTGCATAATTTGATGAATGTGGTTGTGTAGCTATGCAGGAATACCTATTATGTGTCGGTTGTCTTGAGTCGCCCGGGTTTGAGTGTAGTTATTGTTCGAGGACAAACAAAGGGTCAAGTGTGGGGTGGTGATCTAAGGCGTATTTATATGCCTCCTGGCCTACTTTAACTCATGTTTACCTTAGTTTTGAGAGCAATACGTATGTATTTTGTGTGGTTTTGATGGAATATGTGATATTGTGCTAACAGATGTGATTAGACCCTTGTAGGTGGAATTTGCAACTATTTGGAGCGTTTATGGCTTGGAAAGCGAGGCTTGGAGGAGCTACGAGCGAAGGATATTGAAGATAAGAGACAAGCCAAAGAGTTGAACTTGAAGAATCCAACTAAATCCGCGAAGAGAAGTCGACGAAAGAAAAAAAATAGAAATTAGCCGCTTTTGGCAAAAATTCCACCCATGGAGGCAGCAGGGGGGCGCGCCCAGGGGCGTGCTAGGCCGCTTTTTGGCAAATTTTTGCCTCGAAATTTTGTCTATAAATAGGGCTTTTGGGTTATTGTATCATAATTCCATCTTTAGTAGACTACTTTGGGCGTTTTTGGGCATTGAAATTAGGTTTCATTCTTCATGTTTTTAGTTTTTATTTCTTTTTATGGTATTTTATCAACTTTTGATGTTAATTGACGTTATGAGTGGCTAAAATCCCTCATTCTTGGGGTTGAGGCTATGGACATGAATCTCTTAGGTTGATTATATTGGTTTTTTCTGAAGTTTATCATAAATTGGTTATTCTTATATTCTTAATTTTACTATTTTAATGCTTGATCACCATTGAAATAAATTCCTTGTCTTGAGGTGAGCTCGAGAGAGAAACTAAGAGATAGAACGTGGAATATAAGGAGTGTGATCTCTACTCGCAGAAGGAATTCCAAGTGATTGATATGTGGTTAGGACTGAGAGGTACCTAATCCACCGTGCTTGTTCAATTACGAGAAGATAGCTTAAATGCGTTAGAATTGGTTAAACTTATCACCGCTCAATGACGTAGTTAGGTTTTCAATTTCTAGTAGAAGGTTATAGTTTGGAGACGAATATAATTGTAACATTAACCTCGTGATCAATAACCGAGATAAACGACTCAAATTGCTTAAACCAGTAACAATTATGCTCAAGAGATGATGTTCAGAGTGCCTTGACCCTGGGAATTCCCTTTTTATTGACTTTTCAAGCATATTTGCGAAATCTAAAGTTAAGGTAACGAAGATAGGAGTTCATAGTCCGCAATCATTTAATTTTTAGTAACAAATCCCTTTTCCTTTTTGCAACACTAGTTTTTAATTATTGTTTGACGTCTAGAATTGATTTCTATTGACGAAAGTCCCTTGGGTTCGATATCCGGCTCTTTTAAAGGAGCCACTTTATTACTTGAACGATCACATACACTTGCGTGTATAGCTGGGTCGCAACACCTACCTCAACCCGGTCTTAGTAGGTAAGCCAAATCCCACAATTAAAGAAAGATTGATAATAAGAAAATGAACCCATAAATGCGAAACTTCTAGAATGAAGTCAAGCTACAACATGTAAATAACCAGAATTCGAATGAAATATATATAATTCCCAAGATATAAGAGTCACAAGTGTAAAGAGAATCCAATAAAACTCAAAAAATTGGAAATACATCAGTCTATCTCTGAAAGGTAAATAAAGACAACTAAGATAAGATGAGGTCCAGAATCTGTCCCAAACTTTGAAGCTCACCAGTACCTCAAAATGTCAACTCTGATAGCACGAACTCAGATACCATGAGTCATACTTGAACTAGGATCTTGACCAAAAGGTCACAGTAGGGGTGAGTACAGTCTACTCATACTCAGTAGGTATCATAGGCCGACCGAGCAAAGCAGAATATAAAACAAATAAAAGATACAATGAGCACGTAACCTGCAAACAGAAAAGTTCCCAAATGGTAGCTCACACCATCTCCACTAATAGTTCTATAATATATAACAAGTCAAAAAGGGCACCTGAACACACAATATATATATATATATATATACGGAAACTAAGTACACAACAACAAATTCACAGAGGAATACAAATGGTGTATTGTAATGCAATGCGATGATGTAAAAATTAGTATTTCTCAGCAGTACCAATCCCATGAATATGTATAGATGAAATGAGGATGTAAAGCTCACAACCAATCAGTATGAAGATAATGATCAATTCAATACATGTATAAATGAGCTCAGATTCAACTCAAGATGTCAATAATTCATTTTATCAGCCCTCACTCAAAACCAATAGAATGATTAGTCATGTAAGACAATAATCATATCATTTTTAAGGCAATAAATGCTCATGTAAGGCCGATAATAATAAGTCAAGCTCCCACTCAAGTGACACCATAATAAATAAGGCAAGTCAATGCACAAATAATGCTTGCAATATCATATAAAGCCCCCACTTGGACATCACAACAATTTTATTCTACTAAGTCAACAACAAAATACAAATAAGCCCCCATATGGGCACACAATAACATAATAGTATTGAATTATGACTCTCACGACTAAAATCCCTAACCCATAACATGTTTTACATGTTCGTTAACTACCCAACCCAGTTTGAAGGAAGTTAAGCCACAACCTACCTCGAAGTGTCGGAATCCAAGCCTAGAACCTTCAATGTGGAGCCTTTCCCTTTAAAATTGTCTCATCACGAGCTAAAATTATCAAAAACATCATCTACGCATCAAAACAAAGATAATGATACCCATATCGACTATATTTAAGATGAGTCCAAAACGAGTTCGAAAAATGGGTTCGAAAACAAAAGGGGTAAAACTGGAATTTTACTTTAGAAATATGTTTCCCATGGTCATAGGAGTCTACAGTTGAAAACCCACACAAAAATGAGTTGATATCAATGTTCAAATTGAAGAAAAACTATTTTAAAGCTTTACCAACAAAACCCCCCCAAAAAATCTATTTTGAAATTAAGATAACAAGGTATTTTTGAACATATAATCAATGGAAATTAATGGAAAGATGAGTTTGGAGCTTACCCAAGTATGAATGATGAAGAAAACCCTAAAATTCATCCTTTCCCAAAGCTCCCAAGTCCAGAAATAGAGGAAAATCATGGAAATGGAGTTTATATACTGTTCTATGAACAGTACCTCGCGATCGTGTCCCAAGCCTCACGACTGCGAGGGTTAGCACTGACTTGGCCAATAAGTTGGCCTTCGCGTTCACAGCCAGATCTTTATGTTGGTGATTTGAACCCATCACATTCGCGACGGTCAGGTCGCTTTTGCAATGGGGAAAGAAATCTAACCCGAACCGATAAACCTTCGCGATCGCAGACACCAACCTTGATATAGTAGTGAAGGGAGATTTCCTTTTCTAAGTTTGTGGAAAATGGCTCGCGTTCACGAAGAAGGTATCATACACCAGAAAATCAGTTGTGCATCAACTGAAAACCACATCCTCCAAGTCTCCGAATGGACCCTAGGAGTTTATTCGAAACCTCGTAGAACTAAAACATATATGCTACTGGACTATTTTCAATGTTTTGGACTCAATGGAAATGCCAGATTTTTGAGAAAAGATCATTTTCAACATTGTATCCCCTCGGGACTTCATTTTGGCTTATTTCACTATTTTTCAAAAGAAGGGTCGAAATGCAAAATAAAGGCTCCGGGCCCAAACTACCTGCGCTAATAATCCAAAATCAATGTTCTACATCTAATGGAACTTTCCAACTCTCCATCTGGTGCCCAAAACTCAAAATTTTGATCGAAGTCAAACTAATGGATTTTAAAGCCTCAAAAGTCTCAAACTCTCCCAAAACACTCTCGAATGCATTGGAGATCGTGTCAACCATCCCGACATCTCATAAATAGCATGTAACAACTATGAAGAAGGTAAAAATGGTCAAAACACATAAAGAAGGAAATTTCACAATCAAGGTTGTTACATAATAACGTCAAACAAATATCACATGAATGCAGGAAAGTGTTACTACGATACTCACCACACAAGAATTTTACCTCCATGGCTTTAGAAAGTCCAAGGATTAGCATAAGCCACAAGTACATACCTTATTTGTAGAAAATACAAGATGTGACTTCATACCAATTTGACGCTCCGTGAGGTTTTCTCCCATGATAATCCTCTACAAGATTCCTACCTTGGCAAGACTTAATAAACAAGTCAACCAAAAAATGAAGTTCATTAAGAGAAGGAGTTTTACCTTTAAGCTCATTTGTCCTACACCAAGCTTCAAGTAGCATTTGTCCACCTTTTAGGTTTAAATCTTTGGCATAGTATACACCAAAAGAATGGTTTTTTACCTTCTCATTGCTCCCCTTCTTTATCAAGAATTATTGTTAGAAATATCTCCCATACACAACTTAGGTCCATCAAGTGGATTATAAATCCTCAATAAATACTTTCTGCATAGGGAAGGATGCCAACAACCTCAACCAATTTTTGCTTATCATTAGACTAAGCACCAAGTGGGGTGTATGATAACCACCACATTCAAAATGGTCACCGAGGCCAAATGGAATAAGTACCCATGAACATGGGTCAAGGAAACACTTATCTTCCCCAAGGGTACCACTATTAGAATTAGACATACTTTCTACACAAGCATAAACAATATCTTAAGCAAATAGAGAGTAAAAAAAGGTTTCACGCAAATTAAATTCATCTAAGGTGTCCTCGTGTATATACTCACTATTAGATTCAAGATCATCACCATGAGTATCCTCAATAATTGGAACACACTAAGAGAAAGTAGCAATTTGTAAACAAATACCACCTTCCTTCTCAAGAGAAGGATCCCCAATTTGACACAAACCAACACTAACATTAAAGAGATTATGACTCAAGTCATCACATGAATCAAGTAATTCATCCTCATCTATATCAAACAAAGTTGGGGTGTCATACCAAGGATCACAATCAAAATCACCATCATAAGAACAATCAATAGTTGGGTTTCTCAAATAGTCAAGCAAATCAAAGCTATCTTTACCCAAATGATCATCCTTTTTCAAAAGTGAAAGATCACTATCAATAATTAGATATTTAGCATAATCTTCACCCAATCCTATATTCTTAATGGATTTCAAGAAATATGATAACATGTGAATTTTAAGCTTACCATCCTTC
Organism: Capsicum rhomboideum; assembly: GCA_031232105.1. Classification (NCBI taxonomy): domain Eukaryota; kingdom Viridiplantae; phylum Streptophyta; class Magnoliopsida; order Solanales; family Solanaceae; genus Capsicum; species Capsicum rhomboideum. The sequence goes on from CP124714.1 coordinate 20,399,572, forward strand.
CTTTCAAGCACATTATAATGCACACCACTAGATGCCAAACTAGAAGTGGTCTCACCATTATTATAATGGCCCAGCCCGCTAGTGATATTTTCCACTCTAGGCCTAGACCCATACGACTTTAAAACCCGTCACTAGGGAGTAAGGTTTGCTTACTTATATACCCAATATCTCTTCTACATTTTGTTGATGTGGGTCTTCTAATCCTAATCTGGGTGTTACATCCTAAATTAGGATTAGAAGTCCCACATCGACGAAACACAAGAGACATGTTGGGTATATAAGTAAGCAGATCTTACTCCCCAGTGATGCATTTTAAAGCCGGGCAGGTTTAGGCCTAGAGGTGACAATATTACTTATGGGTTGGGCTGATACAAATTGTATTAGCGCCAATCCTGTGCCAGCCTTATCGATGTGGTCTAGAGTTTAAATTGAGTTTAGGTAAAGCCTGGTAAGGCGGGTCAAACCTCAATTCTGAGTCTAGGAAAATTCCCTTTTGTGGGGCAAACCTTAGCGAGAACGCTGAGTCCATAAGAGTGGGTGTATGTAACAACCCAAATTAGGATTAGAAGTCCCACATAGATAAAATATAGGAGAGATATTGGGTATATAAGTAAGCAGACTTTACTCCCTAGTGACACGTTTTAAAGCCGTGTGGGTCTAGGCCCAGAGCAGATAATATCACTAGTGGGCTGGGCTATTATAATTATCAAACAAAACATTTGACTTAGAGAGAGGATAATCAACCAAAGGTGGAGAATTAAAACATGCAATCTCACTCTCAAAATGATAAATTCATTTGCATTTTCATTCACATGATCTCTTTAAGTAAAACTAGTAATAGGATCTTTAACACATGATATGCTAAAGAGTCATTTCTATTTACATGATCAACTCTATCAACATTATTACTAACTTGAGGTCCATTAATCACACCATAAACATCCTCAAGTAGTGTATTAGATTCACAAGTAAGTTGATCAACATAATTCTTATAATACAATGTACTATCATTCAAAACAAAGGCATCATCACTAGGTGGACTCAAATTAACCTCACAAGAAAAATCAATTCAGTCATCAATGAGATCAATTAGTGTATTTACACTCTCAATATGTACATTATCAACACTTGGTAAAGATTCATTAATTTAACATAAAGACAAGCTATCACTCACACTCCGTTCATTAGGCAATTCTAAAGTGTCAAGTTTAGCTATGTTACCTTAAAGCTCACAACAAAGATCTTCTTCACCTGGGAGTGTAATTCCCGTCAAAGTATTGGGCATTTGTGTCAATCCATTGGCCAACATTGCACCAACACATGTATCCTTACTAAGAGAAGGAAAAATAACGTTACTTGGATTTGTCACAACCCCCTCACTCCACTTCTCACATCCTCTCCTTTTTCCTCTGTTGGGTTGCCATTTTGCACTCCCTTACTCCTCTTAATCTTTTGTCTCTTATTTTCATTAGGTGAAACATCACGAAGGGCGCTTGCTTCTTATTTTGGAAAATGACTTTAATCCTTCTATACCCCTTTTTCATTAGGTCCCGAATAATGGTATCTCGAGTGTTTCTTAAATATTTCCCAAGTGGAAAATAGATTTTCACTCTCTAGTTTGTGGTAATTCTCCCAATAGGTGACAAAACTCCTTCCAAAGATCCCAAAGGCCATTTCTGTCTTGCTTTCTTCTGAATTATTGTAGCTAGCAAAGCTTTCATTCATCTTGAACTCCAATTATTCATACTCTTCTCTACTAGATGCCATAAATAAGGTAGGCCATTTCAAATTAGGATCACACTTTCCTTAGAGAATTGGAAGATTGTACTTGGTGGAATTGAAACTCTTAATCTCGTGGGACTTGGAATATATAACACCTCAACTTAGGATTAGAAGTCCCACATTAGAAAAACACATGAGAGATATTGGGTATATAAGTAAGCAAGTCTTATTCTCTAGTGACACATTTTAAAGTCGTACGGGCCTTGGCCCAGAGCAGACAATATCACTAGTGGGTTGGGCCATTACAAATGGTATCGGAGCCACTCCTATTATTAATGTGGGCCAGAGTTCAAACTGAGTTTAGGAAAATTTCGATAAAGCGGGGCAAACCTCAGTCCTGACTGTAGGCAAATTCCATTCATTGGGGCAAACCTAAGTGAGGACGTTGAGTCCATAAGAGGGGGTGTATGTAACACCCCAACTTAGGATTAGAAGTCCCACATTAGTAAAATACAGGAGTGCTATTGGGTATATAAGTAAGCAAGCCTTACCCCTAGTGATGCATTTTAATATTGTGTGGGCCTTGGCCTAGAGCAGATAATATCACTAGTGGGCTGGGCCACTACAAAATAAGTGCCTAAGTTTTCTCGATGAGGATTGGGAAAGGTAGTTGGAAAGATATGCTTCCCACTTTTGTCCACGACATACTTGTACCATTCTCACTTATTTGGGATCCCATACTTGTTAACCCAATTGTCTCCCAAATATAAATGATAATAGTCCATGGGAAGTATATCAAACCAAATCTCCTCATGGTATTCACCATGTGCAAAGGAGACCTTCAAACTCTAGGTAAACCCATGTCCATCCAATGTAGGGTATGGATCACTCTTCAACACACGGGGTATCCTTAAGCATTTGATTATAGGAGGATTGATGTAATTTGTATAGATCTGATCATCGAGGATAAGAGAGAATCCCCAAGATCAACCAGTATCCACTTTTGTTTCAAGGAATTCCCTTCTCGGGTCAACCTTTTCATGAAACATTTGGATTTTCTTCTATCTCATATGCACCTACAAAAAGACACTCACCAAAGAAAACAAGCAACGTTACGTTATCAAAATAAAACCTCACAATCACTCGTGTTCATACACCTTTGATTGCCTCACAAATTGGCTCGGCTAATAATAAAGATTGCTTATACTTCGGTGGTACACTTAGTGTCTATTTTATACTCTTGGTAGGAGTGGATTCTTGTTTCAAGAAAGACGAATGACTCGATTACAAACTAACAAATTTAGATCAAGAAGTTAACTACGAAATAAAACAAGAAAAGCACAAGAAAAAAAAGAGAATCAAGAACTAACCAACAACCAAGTAAGGACAATTACTAGTTGGAGATTAGTTTGGGAACCAAATAAAAGTGAATTGAAATCAAAGAAATGGAACTAGGAAGTTAGAACCTGAGAAAATAGAGTTTTAAGAAAGTTGATATATGTTTTGGTGATTTGTTGGAGCATATCGTGATTTTCTAGTGCAAATCAGGGTTCAAATGCCTCCAGATAGACACCTAAAGCCTTCAAAAATTATGATTTTGTGGGCCCCCTTTTGTACTCCTTTCCTTGACTTTTCTCCTTTTGGAATATTCTCTTTTGGTACCGACACAAGTACACCTTATCTTTCCTTCCTTTTTGGATCAAAATTCTTTTTCAATGATTCTTCTCCAACAAGATATGAATTTATGAAAAATACCAAAAATAAAATATGATGAATCTTCAAAAATTCATAACTCACTCAATTCAACTCAAAATTTCACGAAATTCGAGATTTAAGTTTCCCTTGACACGGAGAACAAACCCCAATACTCTTTAACCCTCAATTCCAAGCTAAAATTTCAGATTTCAAAACCCATTTCTTCTTTCTTCAAGCCATGAAGAACATTCAAAGTTTGAACTCAATTGATTTCTACTCCATTTTCACTCCCATTTTAGATCCAAGCTCTAAATGATTAGGAGAACAAACTCCAGTACAATCAACGCCCAATTTAGTCGGGATCTAAGAACCCACTTCTTCTTCTTCAAGCTTCTAAGCTCAATAATGGTGGATCCTTCAAAACAACTTCGATTTAAGCCAAATCACAGATCTAGACTCAATTTGTACTAGAAAATGAAAATCTAGCACAAGAAACTTCAAATAAGACTCAAATCAACAACGCAAAATTTTGAATTTTTCAAAAATATTTTTTTGTGATAACAAATCCAAGACTAGAATCATTAGAACAATTCTAAACATGGCTCTGATACCAAATGATTCGAGTCGACCCATGAAAATGGAATCGAAGTGCGAAAAATAATGACAAGAAATAAAAGATAGATAGACACAAAATAGGAAATCGAAAGCAAATAACGGGTATATCAAACACTAAACTCTCAATCTAATTAATCCTAGAAAGCACCTGACACTTACAATAATCCCGAGGGAAATTAATTCACCTCACAACCACCATTTCTAAGCTAAAATCAACAAAAGCTTGTACCAAGTTCTCAAACACTCTTTCAAGAGTTTCATTATCTATATTCATCCAAAGTCTCCCTAATGAATAAAAAGACTACCTATTTATATTCCAAGGCTAATCAATTACAAACATATCCCAAAAGTGGCCGCTTTAAAATATAGCTCAAATGGACTAATTATTACACAAAGGTTCCAAAATGGTCCCTTACTTGCTCCACTTGATCTCCAGTGCTCCATGCTATCTTCCAAATGCGCTATTACTTAATTGGAAGCCTCTTTCAAGTGTGCATGACCTTCAAGCCTTCACTATGAGCAATCACCAAGCTTCCAAAGTAATGAATGGATGCCAAGTCTACCAACTCCTTAGCTCAGTTCCATGTGTAAGGCTTTGATGAAATCGAAATTGTATCAACATACTCCCGTCCATATACTACTATGTTAGCAACTTACTGCACCGAGTTCATAGGTTCTAAAATATTTAACATTATAGTCCGCAATAATGTTTCATTAAGACTTATCTTGCAATATCTCAAATCAATAATGTATACATCATTGTGAGAAATAGGAAATTCATTAATGTATATCCGAAACACATAATTGAGCTCGAAAATATCAAAACATCATAAATGCATTAATTATAAGTTTAATCAAGATCCATTCTTAGAACATGTATAACCATCTAGCAATCAAACGATTAAGGATCAAATTGTGGACTATGTTACATCAATTGTGTCAATGGTTGACCAGAAAATAGATTATCTTTTCCTAGATGATAGGGAGTTGTTCGTACGGTAAGCACCCCTTACCTTCAACCCTACGATTGTAAGTTTAAGTCACCAAGGAATCCAAAAAAGGTGGGTGCTAAGGAGGGGTAAAAAAAAATTAAAATTGCTATGTTTTGTAGAAGTATGGTGGATTTTATGAAGTAATCACCAGTCTGAGGTTTGATAAGCAAGACCATTGTATAATCATGAGAATTAGTCTAGGGAAACAAATATTTTGAGAAAATACACTTTCAAACTATCTTACATAAGCTATAACAATCTCTTAATCTACAGAAAGAGCTGAAGTTTTGGAACTACAATATAATGAAATATTTACATGTTGATCTCATGATGCAAAATGATGACTATTACTTTCAATCATCCTGGTGATAAGGAAACAAACTTAAGAAGTTAAGCAAGCAATTTAAGATATTATTTACGATGCAATTAACATTGGATAACACCCAAAAATTTGTAGTTTGATAAGCAAGACCATCTTATAAGCATGAAAATTAGTCTAGGAAAATAAATGTTTTGAGAAACTACACTTTTGGACTATCTTACATAAGCTATAACAACGTTTTGATCCACCGAAAGAGTAGCAGTTATAGAACTACATTACAATGTAAAATTTACAAGTTGTTGTCATGCTAACTACATCTCCTTCTCTTTTTCTTATGCCAGCCAGTCACCTTTAGTAGCAAGCTGATGTGGTCAGCATTCTTTCTTTATACTCCTTCAATTCCTTCTGGTACCTTTCTTTGTCATTCACCCCATAGTCTTGATAGACCGGTATATATACACTAACAATCAGTATCAAATTCTCTCAGGGTATGTCCGATACCAAGGAAAATACTTTTCATGAAAAATGTTTTCTTGGAAAATGTTTTCCAGAAGAATAAGTGTACTTCTTACCTATTTTATTATCTTCACTATGTAAGTAAAAAATATTATATTAAAAGAATTTGCATATAATCTAGACAAATACTATTATAGGTGGGGTAGTGGAGATGGGGCTATGGGGGTTAGGGTGGTGCAGAGGAAGTAGTGTTGGAGGTAGGGAGGACATAATTAGTGAGGAATGCTACTTGTAGAAATTGTTTTCCCTACTCCTACTAGAGAAGTAATATTCTTCATTTTTAACAAACTTGTTTTACTTAAATTTGGACCCACCAAACATGAAAAAATCAAAAAATATTTTCCTCCATACTGAACGCACCCTTAATGTGCCTATATAATCTAATTTTATTTTAATGATCCAGTTTGAGTATAAGAAAGTAAGCTTCAATCACAAAATTTGAATACTCATTGTCCATGTCACACTCATATAAATACCATGTTCACAATTTATGATGAGTGTATTGAATGATCGAGAGTTTGAGCGTGCTTACCCTTTTTTCTTCAGGAGATAGATTGTTTCAAGATTCTCCTTTCAAGATTCTCCAATCATCTTTGTGAACTCCCTCTCTCTATGTGGATAAAGACATTTGAGAATGGAATTTTTTCAGCAAAAAAAAAAAAAGTTGTATCCACTCCGATTAGCTTTTGGGCGATTAGGGTCTTTGTTTTTCCTCCTCCTATTGCTCCGTCCTAAATGGTGGTGAGTTGGTGGATTGTAAGGTACAATCATGTTGCAATTTTGTGCTGCTAAATTTGAAGAAGATGGAGCTTGTTATTGTGGATGGTAAAGTACTCCACTTAGAACTTCAGATCCCATTTTGATGGATACTGAATAACCACAGTCAAATTTAGCATCAATTGTCCCTTATCTTGGAAACACCTTGACCCTAAATATACAAGAGAATATAACAGAACAACCAAGTTAAGCAACTATTGCATAATGTTAAAAAACAGTCAGATGCACAAAGTGTTCCATATTCACTGAAGGTCGTATGGGTCGCACCTCAAAGAGGTGTGATGCATGCATCTGATCCTAAAAAAAATTGATCTTTTGTTTCATCAGCACGAATGGTGCAGGTGCTTTTTGGTTGCATTTCAGCAGCTAAAGAAAATATAAATTAGATCATTTTCAACACAATTTCAGCACTATTCCAACACCATTTTAGCATCATTTTCAGCACCAAATTGGCCCATTTTCGGTGCCTCTATTAAAAGTAATATTTTGACACATATATTAAAAATAAAAATATCTCAAAGCCATGAAAAATGACACGTGACAAAAAATAGATTTTCTAGTTACTCCTTGATGAGAACGGAAAAAGAGGAGACTCAGGAATGAGTGAAAATTATGTCTCTAGACTAGTAATAACACATAAATGGTTATCACATATTGCAATAAATAGAAAAACAAATATAGCCTAGTAGTAAAAGATCAAAATGGCTAAACTAATTAGTACTTATAGAGTGTAATTTAGTCAAATAACACTTTCGAATATTATTACTAAATGATTTTTTAATAGATGAGTTAAAACTTAAGGAAGGAGTAGTATTTTGACACATCTATTACAAATAAAATATCTCAAAGTCATGACAATAACATGTGATGTGAAATAGCGTCTCTAGTTACTCTTCGATCTCAACAGATAAAAAGGAGACTCGGAGAGATCGAGATGAAAATTGAACATGTCTAGCCTAGGAATAGCGCACAAATGTTACTCATCTTGGAATAAATAGAAAACATAAATCTAGCCTAGTAGTAAAAAATTAAAATCGTTGAACTAGTTACTACTTATAAAGTGTAATTTAGGCGAACAAGACTTTCGATTACTATTATTAAATGATCGTTAAATAGATGTGTCGAAACTTAAGGAAAGAGTAGTATTTTGACACATCTTTAAAAATAAATATTTTGAAGTCATGAAAAATGTCATATGACAGAAAATAAGTTCTTTAGTTACTCTGCGATGAGATCACAGAAAGAGGAGACTCGAGAAAATCGAGGAGAAAATTGAGTATGTCTAGCCTAGTAATAATGGAAAATGTTATCTCATATTGAAAAAAAAAAAATCTAGCATAGTAGTAAATGATCAAAATCCTTGAATAAGTTACTACTTATAATGTGTGATTGAGTCAAATAATACTTCCGATTACTATTATTTAATATTTTTTTAACAGACGTGTCAAAACATAAGGAAGGAGTAATATTTTGACATCTATTAAAAAATAAAATATCTCAAACTCATGAAAAATAACAAGTGACAGAAAATAGCTTCTCTAGTTATTCCTAGATAAGAATGGAGAAAGAGAAGTCTCAGGAAGAGGTGAAAATTAAATATGTCTAGCCTAATAATTATACACAAATGTTATTGCATATTGGAATAAAAATAAAAAATCTAGCCTAGTAGTAAAGGATTAAAATCTTTGGACTAGTTATTACTTATTAAGTGCAATTTGGGTAAATAACAACTTCGATTACTATTATTAAATGCCTTTTAATAGATGCGTCAAAACTTAAGGAGTTATATGTTAAAACGTATTTTAAAAATATCTAAACCTCATGTCATATGACACGTGGTCGAAAGTAGCTCTCCTTGATGAGAATGGAGAAAGAGGAGACTCAGGAAGATTGAGGTGAAAATTGAATATTTTTAACTTAGTAATAACACACAAATGTTATCGCATACCAGAGTAAGTAGGAAGTAAAATTTGTCCTAGTAGTAAAAGATCAAAATCCTTGAACTAGCTATTACTTATAAAGTTTAATATAGTTATATAACACTTTCGATTATGATTATTAAATGTTTCTTCAACAGATGTGTCAAAACTTAAGGAGTTATATGTTGACATGTCTTTAAAAATATTTCTACCTCACACCATATGACACATGGTAGAAAGTAGCTTGTGTAGTTACTCCTAGATGAGAATGGAGGAAGAGGAGACTTGGAAAGATCGAGGTAAAAATTGAACATTTAGCCTAGTAATAACACACAAATTAAATGTTATCACATACAGTAGTAAATAGAAAAAAAAAATTGGTCTAGTAGTAATAGATCAAAATCCTTGAACTACCTATTACTTATAAAGTGTAATATAGTCAAATAACACTTTCGAGTAAGATTATTAAATGTTTTTTAATAGATTTGTCAAAACTTAAGGAATTATATGTTGACACGTCTTTAAAAATACCTCGACCTCACGCCATATGACATGTGGCCGAAAGTAGCTCGTGTAGTTACTCCTAGATGAGAATGGAGATAGAAGAATATGTCTAGCCTGATAATAATGGACAAATGTAATTGCATACCGGAGTAAAAAAAAAAAAAAACCTAGTACTAAAAGATCTATATCCTTGAACTAGTTATTACTTATAAAATCCAGTTTGGTCAAATAACACTTTCGATTACTATCATGAAATGCTTTTAATAGTGTAAAAACTTAAGGAGTTATATGTTGAAACGTATTTTAAAAATATCAAGACCTCATGCCATATGACACGTGGCCGAAAGTAGTTCTCCTCGATGAGAACGGGTAAAGAGGAGACTTGGGAAGATCGAGGTAAAAAATGAATATTTCTAATTAGCCTAGTAATAATGCACAAATGTTGTCACATGCCAAAGTAACTAGAAAAAGATTCTGGCCTAGCAGTAATAGATCAAAATCCTTGAACTAGCTATTACTTATAAAGTGTAATATAATAAAATAACACTTTTGATTACGATTATTAAATGGCTTTTTAATAGATGTGTCAAAACTTAAGGAGTTATATGTTGACACGTTTTCAAAAATTTCTCGACCTCACGCCATATGACACGTGGTAGAAAGTAGCTCGTGTAGTTACTACTAGATGAGAATGGAGAAAGAGGAAACTCGGGAAGATCGAGGTAAAAAATTAATATGTCTAGCCTAGTAATTACTCACAAAAGTTAACGCATATTGGAGAAAACAGAAAAAATCAAAATCCTTGAACTAGTTATTATTTATAAAGTGCAATTTGCGTAAATAACACTTTCTGTTACTATTATTAAATATTTTTTTAATAGATGAGTCAAGAGTTAAGGAGTTATATGTTGACACATTTTTTTTAAACAGTCAGATGCATGAAGCGCATGTTCCACATTCACTCAGGTTTTATTGGTCTCACCTCAAAGAGGTGTGATGCATGCAGCTTATCCTAAAGAAAATTGACCACAACAGCTTTTTGGCTGCATTTCAGCAGCTAATGAAGCTATAAATTAGAACATTTTCAGTACCCTTTCAACACAATTAAAGCACTATTTAAGGACAATTTAAGCACCTTTTCAACACTAGTTCAACACCATTTTAGCATCATTATCAGCACCGAATTGTCCAATTTTTGGTGAACCTAATAAGTAATATTTTGACATATCTATTAAGAATAAAAATATCTCTCAGTCATGAAAAAAATAGGTTTTCTACTTACTCTTGATGAGAATGAAAAAGAGTAGACTCAAGAATAAGTGAAAAATGAATGTCTCTAGCCTAGTATTAACACATAAATGTTATCACATATTGCAAAAGATAAGAAATATTATAGCCTAATAGTAAAAGATCAAAATTCTTGAACTAGTTATGTCACGACCCAAAAACTAGGTCATGATGGCCTTGTCGCGGTCCAACCTTGACAAGTAAGCCAATCACCCAAAATGGAAAGAATACGAACAATAAAGCAAAATAAACTAAGGTGCGACTTCTAGAACAAAGTCAGGCCAATAAAAGTACAATAATAGCAGAAATTTAAAAGAAATATCATACAATTCCCAAAATCTGGTGTCATAGTGTAATAGCATTGAGTACAATATCCAAAAAACTAAAAATACACATCTGTTTCTGAATCATAACTAAAGACAAGTAAGGATAGATAAGGTCTGAATCAGCCCCAAACTCTGGAGCGAATTAGTATCTCGAAATCAGAGGCTTCGCACAAAATTAGCCGCCACACATGGTGCTCGAACTGGGATCTACACTGAAAGGGCACAATAGGAGTGAGCATGGTCCACACGTACTCAGTAGAAATCATAGGCCGACTGAGCAAAGTAGACAGTAATATAAGTAAAGAAGGTTGTGAGCACGTAACCTGCAACCAGAAAAGTTCCCAAATGGTAGCTCACACCGTCGCCACTAACAGTTTTAATATAATATAGAATTTAAACAACACATATATATCCGAAAAGAATACGAAAACTAAACACAAGTCAAGAAAAACTAAATGAATCACAAGAGATGCATATGCAATACAAGGCAATGCAATGATGATGGGATGGAACAGCGAAAGTACTCATATGACTTTCTGTATACATATATCAAGCTCGCAGCTCCACAATATGAACCATGGGGGGTTTGCAACCCATATACTATAACTCATATCTCAATCTCAACCCACCTCTCTGGCTTATGTTCACGGAAAGGGTTTTATAAAAAAATGCCTCATTTTCTTTCAAAACAATGTTCCTCAATGGTACCAGTATCTCATGAATGTATATATGGAATGAGGATGTAATGCTCACAACAAAAATACCATGAAGACATTTAATTAATTCAATACATGTATATAAGTGAGCCTAGAATCAACTCAATATGTCCACAATTCATGATTATCAACTCTAATTAGGCACCATCAGAATAAATATGCATGTAAGACATTATTAATATCATTTTAACCCCTAACTCGGATTTTTCTATCATGATAAAGGCAATTAATGCTCAATAAGGCCTAAAATAACAATTTAAGCCCCCAAACTGGCATCATATCTAGAATAAGGCATATAAATGCACAGATAAGGTCAATGATGTCAAATAAGGCCCCCACTCGGGCAACACGCAATATCATATATCACAAGTCAACAACCACGGAATATATGACCCTACATGGGCGCACAGCAGTGATAATAATCTAGAAATCTAAAACCCATAGTTATTTTCCCCAACCCATAGCATGTTTTACTTATTTATTAACTACCCAGCTGAATCTGAAGGAAGTTAAGCCATAACCTATCTCAAAATAACGAAATCCGAGCCTAAAGTCCTTCAACACCAAGATTTTCCCTTTCAAATGGCCTCAGAATCAACTAAAACATACAAATATAATATCTATGAGTTAAAAGAAAGCTAACCATACCCATATTGACAATATTTAAACTAGGTCCAAAACAGAATTGAAAAACGAGTTCAAAAATGAGAGGGTTAAAACTGGAATGTTTCTTTAGAAACAAATTCCCCAAGATTATAGGAGTCCATAGAAGAAAACCCAAGCGAAAACAGACTTAAAATGAGGTCTAAATTGAAGAAAAATCATTTTCAAGCTTTACCGGTAAAAACCCCAAAAATCCATTTCAAGTGTCTCACATGATCGGCCTTATTCTTGGAATAAATCAAGATGTCATCTATAAATACAATCAAAAAGGAGTCGAGATACGATTGAAACACCCGGTTCATCAACTCCATGAACGCTGCTGGGGCATTGGTCAACCCAAAAGATATGACCAAAAACTCATAATGATCATATCGAGTCCGAAAAGCTATCTTCGAAACAACTGAAGCTCTAATCCTCAACTGGTGATACCAGAATCTCAAATCAATCTTACAGAACACGAAAGCACCTTGAAGCTGATCAAACAAATCATCAATGCTAGGAAGAGGATACTTGTTCTTAATTGTCACCTTGTTCAACTGCCGATAATCAATACATATGCACATAGAACCATCCTTCTTCTTTACAAATAAGATAGACGCACCCCCAAGGGGATACATTATTTCTAATGAAACCCTTACTTAATAAATCTTGCAATTGTTCCTTTAATTCCTTCAACTCAACTAGGGCCATCCTATAAGGAGAAATAGAAATGGGCTTGGTGCCCGGCTCCATATCAATAGCAAAGTTAATATTACGATCTGGAGTCATACCAGGTAAATCAGTAGGAAAAACATCCATGAACTCATGAACAACAGATATAGAATCCATAGGAGGTGGTGAGGTAATGCTAGTATCGCAGACATGAGTTAAATAAGACAAACAACCCCTTTCTACCATGCAACGAGCACATAGAAAAGATCTAACTCCCTTCGATCTCGAATTAAGCGTACCCTTCCAAGCTAACCTTGCCACACCCTACATAGCTAAGGCCACTTTCTTTGCATAACAGTCCAAAATAGCATGATAGGGAGCTAACCAATCCATACCCAAGATAACATCAAAGTCAACCATATCTAGGAGGATCAAGTCTACCCAAATCTCACATCCCTCAAAGGTAATCACACAAGATCGGTACACCCGATCCACCACTAAAAAATCTCCTACGGGGGTAGATACATGAAGAGGCATAGCAAGGGGCACACATACAACATCAAAATCAGAAGCAAAATATATAGACACATAGAAGAATGTAGATCCAGGGTCAAATAACACGGAAGTAGATCTGTAGCAAATCGAGATGATACCTGTAATGACTGCATCAGACGCCTCCGCCTTAGGTCTCCCAGGTATAGCATACCACTATCCACGTCCGCTCTTGGACTGAGTAACCCCACGACCACTACCACGAGCTCCCCTAACTCTACCTCGAGCACCCATAGCACTACTTCTACCACTCTATGAACAACCTCTGACTATAAAAATAGAGGTAGGGAAAAACTGAAGTTGAAATCCCTGCTGAGGAGGTCCAAACATACGTCGAGGGCTATCCTTGGCCATATGACCAAACTCATCACATACAAAACATCCACTACGGCTCGACATAATCTGAGAAGGTACGGATAAACCAGAAAGACCACCCTGGTCTGAAGAATCGAACCTAGAACCTCTACTCGCATTACCCGATACCTGGCTACTAAAAGTCGTAGAACCTGAAGGTCTACCACTTGATCCCTGCAATGCGGCCTGAAATGGCCTACCATGATAACATGGGAACCTAGACTAGAGAATTATCTACCTCAAGAGGCATGTACACTAAAATTACCCTGATGACGTACCTTCTTGGTGACTCTCTGAGTAGCCTGGATAAAAGACTCGATCATCTTGGCATGCTCAATAATACTCTACAAAGAAGCCCTTGAAACTACAGTCTAAGTTGCATCCAACTGATATGAACCATATAACCCCTTCACAAACTTCTGAATCCTCTAAGACTCGGTGGAGATGCTAGTGGCTGAATATCTGGTTAGAGCTTGAAAATGTGCCTCATACTCAACAATACACATGGAGCCCTGCTCTAAATGATCAAACTCATCCCTCATCCAATCTTTCAAGATATAAGGCACAAACCTCTCCAAGAATGCCTCAAAAAACTGAGTCCAAGTCATAGCAGGTGAACCCAAAGGTCTACAACTAGCAAGCGACCTCCACTAATCCCTAGCCACATCCATCAACTAATAGGTAGTATAAGAAACTCTGTGAGACTCAAAGGATCCAAGATTATGTAACTTCTCTTGACAAACAGTCAGAAACTCATAGGCATCCTCGCCAATAGCACCACTAAACTTGGGCGAACCCATGAGAATAAACCTCTCAAACCTCTTTTGATCATCAGAAGACGTCACTGTACCTGAAGCAACCAGAAGAATAGTAAGTCTGGTAGGCAAAACGTCTGTACTTGGGGGTACCATAGATAATGGTTGTACCCCAATAACGGGAATACCATAAGAAAATACTGGTACAGATGGCTGAACACCACTCAAAGTCTGAGGAACAACCATTACATTCAAAGGAACACCATCCAATCTACTCAAAAGGTGAACTAACAAATCCTGAAGTACCGGGGTGTCAACTGAACCCTGTGGGACCTGAGCTGGCCTCGTACCCCCTGTCTAATAATTATCTCTGCTATACTCAACCTCGAGCTCGGGAGAGGCCTCCCTAGTACTTTCTCTAACTAGGGCAGCTCCTCATGCCCATCCTCTACCTCTGGGTCATCCATGACCCCTGCCTCCTCCACAAACCATGGCTCCCATATCGGGTGCTTGCTCAGCATTCCTGGCATCTCTGGACCTATTCCTTACCATCTGCGTAGAAAGAAGGGAATACAAGTTTAGAATATTGGGTATAAACAACCCACATAATAAGGAATCTAATTAGAATTTTTTTTCCTAAAGACATCTTATAGCCTCTCGAAGATAGATAGGGACGTCTACATACCAATTCACGAGACTCTCCTAGACATCCTGCTCTTGCACTTATGAGATCGGTGAACCTGATATTCTGATACCAATTTGTCACGACCCAAAAACTAGGTCATGATGGCACTTGTCGCAACCCAGCCTTGACAAGTAAGCCAATCACCCAAAATGGAAAGAATACGAACAATAAAGGAAAATAAGCTAAGCTAAAACTTCTAGAATGAAGTCAGGCCAATACAAGTACAATAATAGCAAAAATCTGAAAGAAATATCATACAACTCCCAAAATCTGGTGTCATAGTGTAAGAGCATCTAGTACAATAGCTGGAAAACTAAAAATATGCATTTGTCTCTGAATCATAACTAAAGACAAGTAAGGATAGATGAGATCTGAATCAACCCCGAACTCTGGAGCGAATCAGTACCTCAAAATCAGAGGCTCCATACAAGATCAGCCGTGACGCGTGGTACTCGAACTGGGATTTGCACCAAAAGAGCAGAGTAGGGGTGAGTACGATTCACATGTACTTAATAGGAATCATAGGTCGACTGAGCAAAGTAGACAACAATATAACTAAAGAAGACTATGAGCACGTAACCTGCAAGCAGAAAAGTTTTCAAACGGTAGCTCACACCGTCTCCACTAACAGTTCTAATATAATACATAATTTAAACAACACAGATATACACAAAAAGCATACGAAAACTAAACACAAGTCAAGGAAAACTAAATGAATCACAAGAGATTCATTTGCAATGCAATGCAATGATGATGATGGGTTGGAACAGTGAAAAACATTGCATGACTTTCTGTATACACCTACCGAGCTTGCAGCTCCGCAACAGGACACATGAGGGGTTCACAACCGGTATACTATAACTCATATCTCAATCTCAACCCATCTCTTCGGCTTATGTTCACGGAAAGGGTTTTTAAAAAAATGCCTCATTTTTTTTCAAAACAATATTCCTCAATGGTACCAGCATCTTATGAATGTATATATGGAATGAGGATGTAATGCCCATGACCAAACAATATGAAGATATCCAACAAATTCAATACATGTATATAAGCGGGCCCAGAATCAACTCAATATGTCCACAATTCATGCAATTAGGCACCATCGAAATAAATATGTAAGTAAGACATCATTAATATCATTTTAACCCCTAACTCAGATTTTTCTATCATGATAAAGGAAATCAATGCTCAATAAGGCCTATAATAACAATTTAATCCCCCACACTGTCATCATATCTAGAATAAGGCATATAAATGCACAGATAAGGTCAATGATGTCAAATAAGGCCCCCACTCGGGCAACACGCAATATCATATATCACAAGTCAACAACCACAGAATATATGACCCCAAACGGGCACACAACAGTAATAATAATCTAGAAATCTAAAACCCATAGTTATTTTCCCCAATCCATAACATGCTTTACTTATTTATTAACTACCCAGCTGAATCTGAAGGAAGTTAAGCCATAACCTACCTCAAAATGACGAAATTCGAGCCTAAAGTCCTTCAACACCGAGATTTACCCTTTCAAACGGCCTCGGAATCAACTAAACCATACAAATATAACATCTATGAGTTAAAAGAAAGTTAACCATACCCATATTGACAATATTTAAACCAGGTCCAAAACGGACTTGAAACATAAGTTCAAAAATGAGAGGGGTAAAACTAAAATTTTTCTTTAGAAACACATTCTCCGATATTATAGGAGTCTATAGAAGAAAACCCCAGCGAAAACAGGCTTAAAATGAGGTCCAAATTGAAGAAAAACCATTTTTAAGTTTTACTGGTAAAAACCCCAAAAATCCATTTCAAAGTCATGATTAAAAGATTTTTTTTGAAGATAAAATCAATGGAAAATAGTAGAATTAAGTGTTTAGAGGTTACCCACATAAAACTCGATGAAGAAACCCTCAAAAATTGCCTTTTCCGATGCTTGGAGGTCCAAAAATGGAGTAAAATCGTTAAAATGGAGCTTTTATACTGTTCAGTAAACAATGCCTCGCGATCGCAAACCCCACCTCACAATCGCTAGGGTCAATGTTGACCGTCCATAAAATGGCTTTTTGCGTTCATGAAGGCTGATGACTCGGGACTTTGCGATCGCGACAACCTCGTCGCGTTCGTAAAGAGGAAACTCTACCTGACCCCGAATACCCTTCGCGATCGCGGCCACCACCTCGCGATAGCGATGAAGGGAAATTTCCTTCTCTAAGATCGTGGCCAGGGGCTCACATTCGCGAAGAAGGATCTAACATGCACCAGATATCGGTAAAAATGTTGATTTCATGCTTTCGAATTCTCCGAACGGACCCTCAGGATTCATTCGGGACCCGACAGGATAAACGATTTATGCTACTAGGCTAATTTCGACGTTTTGGACTCAATGGAAATATCGAATTTTTGAAAAAAATATTATTTTCAATAAATTAACCCCCGAGACCCCTTTTTCACTATTTTCCAAACGAAGGGTCGAAATACAATGTAAAGGTCACGAATCCAAACCAATCTAGTCACTAACCCAAATTTGACATTTTGAATCTACTGGCGCAGTCTAAATCATCATCTGAGACTCGAAATATGAAATGTTGACTGAAGTCAACTATTGGCTTATAAACCCTCAAAACAACCTTAAACTCGCTCAAATCACTCCCAATCACATCGGGAACCCTACCAACCATCCCCACATCCCAAAATCAACATGTAGAAACTACAAGGAAGGGCAAAATGGTCAAAATACAAAAAAGGCTAGTTTTCACAAAACAGGTCTTTACAAGTTATAAAGTGTAATTTAGTCGAATAATACTTCTGATTACTATTATTAAATGATTTTTTAATAAATGTGTCAAAATTTAAGGAAAGAGTAATATTAAGACACATATAATAAAAATAAAATATTTTGAAGTCATAACAAATGACAAGTGACATCAAATAGCTTCTTTAATTACTCTGAGATGAGAATAGAGAAAGAGGATACTCCGGAAGATTGAGGTGAAAATTGAGTATGTCTAACCTAGTAATAACGCACAAATGTTATCTCGTATTTGAATAAATAGAAAAAATATATAGCCTAGTAGTTAAAGATCAAAATTCTTGGACTGGTAATCTATCTATATTTATATCTATTTATTATTAATAGGAAAGGATAAAGCGTCCACATTAAGCCAAGTGGCATTCTATGAATAGGCAATTTGGTATCTTTTGACAAAAGATTAGTTATTAGTTTTATTATTTAAAAATTTATTGTCAAAAATTAAAAGAATTCTTTTTAATTTTTTTATTTTTTTTACAATATATATTGAACAATGGCATATCCACGATTTCCCACTAAATATGGTTGCATTTGGACAAAAAATTGTCTTTCCAATACAAAATCTATATCTATCTATCTATCTATCTATCCATCTATCTATCTATCTATCTATCTCTCTCTATATATATATATAAAATCAAAAGTAGAAGCACCAGAAGAATTCAAGTTGCAAACTATTGAAAAGCCACGTGGCAATTTTAGGACAAAGCTTAATAGTATTGTAATAAAAATTTTGAATTAAGGGATATTAAATATTTGAATTTGAAAATATTAAGTTTTTAGAAGATTTTTTTTTTATTAGCTTAAACCTTGGAATCCATAGTTGAAGAGTCCTAAATAAACTCTAACTATTTCATAATAATAATAATTTATTAATAAATACTAGTAGAAGTCATAATATTACGTTTAGAATAGTATATTTAACAAAAAATTTCATTTTTTTAAAATCTGAATAGTAAATACATTATCATAAACTTAATATGTAAATAGTAAATAAAATATAATAATATTAATAATAATAACAATAAACAATAATAATAGTAGTAGTATTAATAATTTTTAAATTTAGAAAAAAAAACGTTGTGGTAGTAGTAGTAGTCTACTACTATTAATACTAATTATAATAATAATAATAATAATATTAGGTTATTGAAGAGAAAATATTTATTATTATTATGATGATGATGATAATAATTTTAAAAAATTATTTGAATGTGAAAATATTAGGTTTTTAGAAGAGAAAAAGTATATTTTCATTAGCTTAAAACTAGGAAATCATAATTGAAGAGTCCTAAACAAACTTTATCTATTTCATAAATTTATTCTTTTTAAATGTTACAAAATATATTTAATATTAAATATATAATAATAATAATTTAAAAAATTATTATTATTATCTCATTGATTTCAATTATTTATCTTAATTCAAATATATAGATAAGATAAGTATATATTAAACATGAGAAAAGCAAGGATAAGGAAGAATAGTATAATTAATCTTCTTTTAACAAATTAATATGGTAGTATTTGAATTTGAATTTAAATGGAATTTGAATTGGAATGGGATTCTAGCTTCTATGCTCTCTTATATATACTCCTATATCATTAGCTTTATTTATGAATTTATTTACTGCATTCTTTAATTCTTCATTTTTTAAAAAATTATTTTTGATTTAACATTTTTCTTTTTTATATGAAGGAAGGATGTGTCATTTTTGTCTTCATCTTCCTCCATTAATATTCAAGATCCACCAATTTAATCAATATACTTTTCTTAAATTTATAAAAGTCAACCTTTTGCTATTTTTGAACAATGCATTACATGCTTTGTTGGGTAAGCCATCTGAAAATTACAACATGCTGGTGTTCATGGTGCCATCACAAAGATATACTATTTTGTATAATAATTGTATGTCGTAGTTCTCATCGCTTATGCATTCTAGATTCATGAATCTTGATCATTTTAAGTTACAAAACAAACATTTTATTGATTTGTACAAAATAATACCGTTGATATTTTATTTTTGTTTGATAAATATTATTGTTACAAGAGTACTATCATTTAACTTGAATAGAAGTCAAGATTTTGTGTACCATCATTCCTATCTTTTGTCATTGATTTTTTCAGCGCTTTTATAAATGTGTTTAGTATAGAGGAAAATAATTTTCATGGAAAACATTTTTTAAGCAAACAATTGTTTCTTATTTATTCTTTTTTATGTTTGCTACACAAATAAAAGATATTTTTTGAAAAGCATTTGTGCATATATAATACTAAACAATAAAAAAATGAATAGGGGTAGAGTGATGAATATGACCGGGGTGGGGTGGGATAGGTGGGGCTTAGTAAGGGGGTGGTCTAGGTTGGTGGGGGTAGGGGGTAGGCAGGGTGGTGAATATAGGTGGGAGTTGGGTGGGGGTAGGAAAAAGGATTCTTAAAAAAAAAATTAAAGAGTTTGAAATTTTTTTGGGGTCAATTTTTTTATTTTTTTTTTAAAAAAGTTTTCAAAAATAAAAAATAAAAAAAATCCTTTTTTGGGGGAGGGGGGTGTTGTAAAGAGGTGGTGGGGGTAAAGGGTTGTTGGGGTGTGTGTGGATGATTTTGAGAGTGGTATGGGAGATTTTAATTGAATTCATTTAGAAGATATAATAATACGTATAAATAAAATACTTAAAGATATTAATGATAAAATCAAACAATGAAAAAATTATGAACAATTGAACTTTGTCTAAAAATTTAAAAGAAAATAATAAATTGTAAGTGCTTAGTTTTTTGAAAAAGTGTAGTTAGTTGTTGAAGTTGAATTGATAGACAGAAAAAATGAAAATTTGAAATGAAGGTAAGGAATGTAATTACATGTGTTTATTTATTAAAAAATATAAAGGTAAAAGCCCAACAACAAAATTAACAATTATTTAATATTTCATATTTTATTATTTTTAAAAACCAGTCAATGGAATATCACTGAAGAAAATATTAATATTGTTCTTTTCATATGAAGACATCTAAAATAACTGCAATTGTTCTTTGTTAGTATTAAGTATTAGTGGTAATTTCACTATTAACAATTATTTTTAATATTTCATAATCAATTTAAAATATGTTAATGTGATAAAATAAAAATTAATTAATTTTATTATTTCAAAGCGAATAAACTAACATTATTTAATGAATATTTTTTAAAAAAACGTCCTGCGCATCGCGCGAGTACATATACTAGTATTATTCATAGCAGAGAATAAAGCCTTCATATTAAGCCAAGTGGCATTTTATGTAGTGGTGGAGCCACCTTGTATCCAGGGGGTTCATTCGAACCCCCTTCAGCGGAAAATTATATTAATTATACATGGTTAAAATTATTTTTTACGTATATATAGTAGAAATTGAACCCCGTTCGATTAATTCGTGTGCTTACTTCTTCCTATCTTTAACTCCCTACTTGAAATTTCTGGCTCCGCCATTAATTTTATGAATAAGCCATTTGGCATCTTATGACAAAAGATTAGTTAGATTAGTTATTAGTTTTATTATTATTTTAAAATTTAAAATTTTACTGTCGAAAATTAATAAAATTCTTTTTTAATTTTTTTTACGATGTATATTAAACAATGGCATATCCACGATTTCCCACTAAATATGGTTGCATTAGGACAAAAAACTGTCTTTCCAATACAAAATTAGAATTTAAAATTTAAAATTGATAACTACTCCTTCAATTAGACAAAAATTGGGTATAGTGGCAGAAATACACTATCATGATCCTATTGTCAGTTTTTTCTCCTTTTGTTGTCTTTTATTGTTTAACAGGGAAAGAAGAACACTATCGACGTTCTGTTTATTTATCTTTCATGCTGAAAAATTACATGATGTCCAAATTGTGAGTATTTGATACAACAAATTTTCATGGTTTTCCATTGGCATAGGGATTAAGAAGTAGTAAATGATAAGGTTAATTTTATCATATTATCCTTTGAATATAATAAATTTAATGCTTTGAGAAATGCATTAGATAATAAATCGTATTTAATGCTAAGGGTAAAATGGATAGAAATAGGTAAATTATCCATTGATTTTATAAACTGGACAAGTATTGTTAGACATCCCAAATGGAAAAGTGGACAAGTAAAGATGGATGGAGGGAGTATGATTTTTCTTTGCATTACATTTTATCTTATTAATTATAATATCAAGGTAAGACACATCAATCGAGGGATCAATCCTCCTTCAGTGTAGGAGATTTACTTCAGCGGTGAATATTTAACCATATAATTCAGTACTATTGCAGTTGATGTTCTGATAGAACTGAAGGTAAATTATGTCTCCAAACTCATATCTTGGACAAGGAGTACTCGCTCTTGAAATTATCTGAGGCTGCAGCAATTGTTGGCTCAAGTGAGTTAGGTTTAAATTTAGTTTTAAAATTTTTAAAACTAAAGTAAAATATAAGAATTTGACTTGAAATATATTATTTTCTTGAATTTGAATTAAAGATTGAAACAAATGAATAATTACCCTTGATAAAGTTATAACATCTTATTATTTGTCGAGAAATATATTATTTTCTTGAATTTGAATTAAAGATTGAAACAAATGAATAATTACCCTTGATAAAGTTATACTATAACATCTTATTATTTGTCGAGTAAATCTTATTGGATATAGATCATTTAAAAATCTTGCATATATGCCTACAATTGTTTATTGGATTAGCTTGCAAAAGAAAAGTTCTTGAAATGCAGAAGAAAAATCATCAAGAAGGTTTCATTTATATTTTACATTTTTCTATTATATATACTTATTGACACTTATCATCCTAGAATAGAAGTTCATATAGTGTTGAACAAATCAACACTCCATACAATGTTGATATGTTGTATAGACACAATACATTTTTTTGGAACTTGAAACGGGGTTGTTAGTTTTCCTTATTGACTTTACAATCAATTAGTAGATATTTTCAGACTTTAATTGCATACTACTGTATTTATTGTCATTTTCAATTATGTTGATCGAGATACAAATGGCATATGCAGATGCCGCATACTGAACCCCAACGTGAAGAGGGAGGCATCCGGTGAATGAAGCTCCGAGTAGCAATTGTGGTGGTTTTGTTTTCATTGTTTCGGATGGTTATCAGTGTTGGAACATACATATTAACATACCAACATTTTAAACTTATTGTGATTATCTGAATATTCATTTTCAATTTTAATTACAAAAAGTGGTTATCAGCACATCAACTTTTAAAATTTGAATGAATAGCAATTTTCTGCAAATTAACTTTTAAAATTCTTAATTTTTTTTAATTTTTTTTTTTAATGTTAGCTTACCAGGTGAACAATTAAAAGCTAGGATTTAGGTATGATAATTTATGCCATATTGTTCTTGATTAGGTTAAGAGAAGGGGTTAAACTTGAGAGGCATAAGAAATTGAACACAGCCTTCTATACGATGAAGAGCATGTAACTATACATTACTCAAAAGTAGGGTATGATACCTATTGTGAAAAATATGTACTTGAGGAACTCTACTGGTTTTCTGCATTGATGGTATATATAATGCAACATTAGCTGAGATTTAAAGAGGATGATTTTATGTTAAGGATTGTCTCAATTTTTCAATTTTGATTTAGAGAGTCAAACCTTTAAATTTTAATTGAATAATCCTATAATTGGATATTACTTATTTGCTGTTAAATTTTAAGGGTCCTGTCTTACCCTTATACATGATTTTAAGCTGGAAAAATCTCATCGTGTGGACTGTAGTCTTATCAAAAAACTATATGCCATTATGTTGACTTATCCTCTATCAAAAAAAATATACACCATTGCATGGACTATAAACATTTTCCTTTAATATTATCTTTCACGTGTGTTGTAATTTGTAACAGGAAGAGAGATAAGAGTTTAAAATTATTCTGAAAACATATGATTAACTTTAATTGTCATTGTGGATTCCAGAAACAGCTATAATATAGTAGTAACATTATAATTCAATAGTATGACAAAGTTGGTCAGCTATTGAAAACATTGCAAATTAATGATGATCGTCAATGGAAAAATTGTGGTCACAAAATGGCAGAAGAGAATACATATTCATGAGATTTTTTTTGGCAACAAACTATTCAAAAAAAAAAAACTGTTGGAAGAAAAAAAACATATATAAAGTATTCAATTTCACTGTGAATATTAGATGTACTAGATGAGTGAAGCCGTGCTACTCACAACGCAATGTTCAACTTCGAAGTTATTTTTAATACTTTATTATTTATTATTTTTTCTGTTCAATTTTATTTGTTCACTATATTAAGACTAAATTTTCCATATTTTTATAATAATTTTAAGTTGTTCATTATTGTGATTGATGGTACTTTTTACATACTTCCTCTATTCTAATTTATATGCTATTGTTTCTTAGTCTTTTGGTTCAAAGTGTGTTGGCTGTTGCTTGCCCGTAATATTATTTTAAGCAGATCTATTTTATGATTTAATTAAATATTAATATTTGTAATTATAAAAATATTTCTATTGTTCGAATTACTATTATTATAATAATAAATGTTCTAATATAGTTTAGAGCTTAAGATCACGAGAAGTGTTCATAACTTTTTATTCAATAATCTAGATGAACTTTTTCTCTTATCTAGATAAGTAATTTTATGGATTCTAACAAACTGAATTTAATTGCAGAAAACACAAAAAATTATGAAAGTTTAAGGAGGAAATGATTTTCCTTTCCTGAAAAATTTAAATACTTAAAACACTGCATTAACTTTCTCAAATATAATTAGAAAATCATTACGAATAATATTTTTTGATAAGAGATCATTAGAAATAATTGTGTTTAAAAACTCAATATTAACAATTTATACATTTGATACTTTTACATTTAAATTTCGCTATGATTAATTTCCTTGATAGATATTAACCGTGCATCGCGCGGGTATGATAACTAGTTACTTATAAAGTGCAATTTGGCCAAATGAAAATTTTGATTACTATTATTAAATGTTTTTAATAGATGCGTCAAAATTTAAGGAGTAATTGTATGTTGAAACTTATTTTTAAAATATTTCGATCTCATGCCATATGACACGTGGCCGAAAGTAGCTCTACTCGATGAGACAGACAAAGAGGAAACTCGGGAAAATCTAGGTGAAAATTGAATATTTTTAATTAGCCTAAATAATGTACAAATGTTATCGCATACCAGAGTAAATAGAAAAAAATCTGGCATAGTAGTAATAGATTAAAATCCTTGAACTAGTTATTGCTTATAAAGTGTAATATAGTCATATAACATTTCCGATTACGATTATTAAATGTTTTTTTAATAGTTGTGTCAAAACTTAAGGAATTATATGTTGACACGTCTTTAAAAATAACTCGACCTCACACCATATGACACGTGGCAAAAAGTAGCTCGTGTAGTTACTCCTCAATAAGTACGGAGAAAGAGAAGACTTGGGAAGATCGAGGTGAATTTAATATTTCTAGCCTAGTAATAATGCACAAATGTCATCGCATACCGGAGCAAACAAAAAAAATCAAAATTCTTGAACTAGTTCTTACTTATAAAGTGCAATTTGGTCAAATAACACTTTTGATTACTATTATTAAATGTTTTTGTTTGATAGATGCGTCAAAAGTTAAGGAGTTATATGTTGACACGTCTAAAATATCTCGACCTCATGACATAAGACACTTGGCCAAAAGTAGCTCGTGTAGTTACTCCTTGATGAGAATAGAGAGATATTAGACTCGGGATGATCGATTGAGGCTAAAATTGATCAATATGTCTAGCATAGTAATAACGCACAAATGTTATCGCATATAAACAAATCTGGCATAGCAGAAAAAGATCAAAATTCTTGAACTAGTTATTACTTATAAAGTACAATTTGGTCAGAAAACACTTCCGATAACTATTATTGTCACGACCCATTTGGACCTGAGTGGCACCCACCCCATTCTCCAGTGGGAGAATCAATAACCCCGGAAGCATTAACCAACACTTAAAGAAAAAGGAGAAAACTATCCCATTAATAGTAAAGGATCATCTGATCTAACAACTTAGGAAATGTGAAAATAAGTACTAAAATAAAAACATCCCTAGGATTCAAAAGTTGGTGTACCAAAACATACTAAGAATGTCAAGAAGGGGATGCAACCACAAAAACTAGGAAGAATGCATAAGTCCAAAACAAAGGATAAAGTCATAAAAGAAAGATTTCATGGTAGCTCGAATATGCTGCTCACCCTGAAATCTGATTCACCCGCTAGAATCACAAGTAAGGTTTTGTAGGAGCCGCTGGAATATGTGCTGCATTCAACAAAGGTAAGAGCAGGTGTAGTATCAGCATACAAGAAAATAACAGTGCACTGGTAGGGTTATTTGGTCAACCCAAGATGAGAATATGAACATTTAGCCAAAACATAGTACAACAAGTTAATCCATGCTCAATGTAACCTACACCTAGCATAACAAGTAACAAATAAACAGCTTAGGATTACAATCAACAAGTCATTACACTTACAACCAAGTTAAGTTCAGTCAAGCCAAGTAAAACAAGCCAAGACAAGCTGAAAAATTATCAAACATATAAATATATTTTTCGATTCACTCATGGAACCATCAAACTCACCTGAACCTCGTACATACACACTATGGGTATCATAACCACCCTCTATCCATGACCTGCAAGGAAAAAATTCCGTCCATGTACCTAAATTTCAAACATGAGTGTCGGCCAACCTTATTCCACCAATAAGCCATGGGAATGTCCCGAATACCAAACATTCCACATTTAACAATAAGGTAGGTCAAAATCATACAATAAGGTAAAATCGTTTTAATTGACCACACCAAACAACATGTACTAACAAGCCATACTAAGAAGTAGCTAACATGCATATATAGTATAAATTAGATTAAACTATAATACCATCACCTACCTCAATCCAAACTTGCACAACTCAACTAAGCCCGAGCCTTGCCTTTTCGTGCAATTTTCGCTTGATATCGGTCTAGAAAATACATACAAACACATAATTAATGAAATGACCTACCACGTTGGGAATTATAACTCATACCCAACCCATAAGGCCAAGTTCATGATCATTTTCTTTTCGTTCTAGGGCTTTTCTACCATAATTTACCTAAAACTACTAATTCCTGGGATTAATTAGTGAATTAACGGCATGCAAGGGTAACTTAACCATCATTAACCAAAACCCATTGATTTCATACTATCATTACTCCCTTGCACCAGGAAACCAACTAAAATCAACCCTAAACCCTCCCCAGACTACCTAATCAATTTACTAGTTACCGAGGATGAATTCCTTACCATAACTATGAAATATGATAAAAAAGTTGATGGTTTTTGCCCCAAATTGCTACTGCTGAAGCCCCAAAAGTTTCTTGGAAAACTAAGCCATTTATAGGGGGTTTTGAAATAAAACAACAATTTATTTCGCTATAGCAACTATCTTGACTGGTCGCCATAGCGGGAATTACCCCGCTTTTGAGCATGTCGCTATAGCAACATACACGTCTTTATATTACCGTCGACAGGATAGAAAGTCCGCTTTTCCCTCAAAATTACCTTTTTCACAACACACCTTAAATTTGAGAGATCCCAAACAATACCTTTTACGCTAAAATCAATTCCGAGAGTTCTACTTACCCAAATTCAATTCCATAAATTTCTACGGGTTCCTTATCGTCTTAGCTATCTAGAAATAAATTAAACACCACCACACTTGCGCAATTCATTCTCGTATTTCCCTAAACCATACCTCACTCAGATTTTATCCGATACTAGCCTAGCCTGAAATTTATAACTTCAAATCAAGGAAGAATTTAATCATGAAATTTCAAACGAGAGACTTAAATGTAATGATGGAAAGGGTCATTAAAACTGATACCAATTTACCCATCATTCATTTCCAAATGATTAAACGAGAAAAATAGGCTAAAATAAGAAAAGAAGAGAGTACCTGTATCCTTAAACAATTGAGGGTACTTGTGTAACACCCCAAAAATCCCAAACTAAGATTAGAATCATTCTTCAGGTATATTTGAATTTAAAATTCATATTTCAGCTGTATTAGAAGTTATTTAGACATGTATTAAGGCCTCAAGTGACTCCTAGCTCATAGCCAAGTTGAAATCTTCCTTACCGGTGGTTTTCTTGTGAAGAATCTTGTCATAGTCAAATTAAAATGATCATAACTCCTAGGTTCTGGGGTATTTTTGATGTCAAGACCCAAAAAATTATATACATTTGAATTACCTTTCCAACGCATCTAGATTCACCCTAATCCGATGTCGGATCTAAGAGTTATGGCCATTCTAGTGAAGCACTGTCCAACAGTAAGAACACACGATCGTAGGTTTCGATCATGGTTACATTGTATGATCGTACAATGCTCCCATCTGATCAAAACAGTCTCAAAAACCTGAGGGTTGACACGTATACCTTCCAACCATGAAAGGGAAGCACTACCGTGCTTTGAAACCATGATTAAAGGCATGATCGTGACTTCGAAACTTGATCCTGCTTGAACTTCCAAGCTATGAACCAAGGAACAATCGTGAGTGGGTTCCACAATTGTACCATGACTCATTTGATCATGTTCAGAGAACCCAAAAGTCCAGCCCATACCATGATCACAACCCACGATAGTAGGTAGGACCCATGATCATGGGAAGGTCTCGTGGGTTCCATCCTGCAGCTTTTCAGTTACAAATTTAAAAGGCCACAACAGTATTTTCCCATGCTTTTAACATATAAAATACGTCGTTAAGTCCTCTCAAATCTGATTATTAAGCCTAAAATTTACCCTAATCCCTCGTTACTCAGAAAACAATCGACACTTAGCATTCACAAGAGAAAAGAGGCGATTTCTCTCTTCTTCAGGAAACTGGGTTCATCTTCTTCAAGCTTTCGATTCCAACGATTTATCTAAGGTTTTCATTTCCAAGTATTTGGGATTTCATCAATGGGTTCCTTTTACCCATTGAGTCCCAAAGTTATCTCAAATTCCTAAAGTTTAATTCACCTTTCAAGCTTAGGGTTTTCATGAAAAGTGTGAATTCCTTTAGTTTTTAGTTTCTTTCTTTGACTAAACCATGAATATATGTTATCCCATGAATTTGAGCACCTTAACATACTCATGATCATGAACTCTCATTATATTGAAGAATTCTTGACTTTGGGCTTGAGTTATGGAATTCCATATTGTGGCCAGTTTATAGAATTGCCATTTGTAGTTGTATTCTTTTGAGATGGCAGGTTATGAACACCTGATGACTTGGGATATCATGCATTTTCAGCTGAGTATTCAATCATTCAGTTTTCATGATTTAGAATGCTTTTAGATAAAGCACTTATCTTTCAGTTTGAGAAAATCATTATTGTTGAGCATTTCAGTATATCATTTTACCTTCAGTTGGGAGTAGTACTTAGCACCAAGAGGAAACGGGTTTAGATAGCCCAAGTCCCAGAACTACGTTGCCACCGTAGGTTAATATTATAGTCCTTTTGGACATCAGTTAGTAGATCCACATCAGCTAGTGTTCATACGTTTGGCAAGGTACTGAACACCCATCTAACTGGGTTACTAGTTGGGCCCTATTTAGCTCAGATGGGGTATATCGGTTAATAGTAGCTCCCATAGTTTAGTCTCATACCTCACTTGACCATGTATTTAGTATTTCGGCTTATCTATCAGTACATGTTTATTTCTTGGTCTTGCATTAGTTTATTCATGCCACATGCATTATGTTCAGCCTACTTCAGTTATTTTCCTATCACATATACTCAGTACATTCAAAGTACTAATCTCATACTTTTCTTTGTACTATATTGTCTTAAAATATAGGTTCCCTGACGTTTGGGATTCGAATCGCGCCTAGTACGATCTCCTATCACATCAGCTGCAGTACTTTGGTAAGTACTCATCATTCGAGGACTAGTTATCAGTATTTCATTTTATGCTATTTTAGTTTAAGACAATTGGAGTTAGTTGGGGGCTTGTCCCAACAACTCATATGATTTAGAGGCTTTCAGATAGACAGTTAGATTTTCAGCATATTATTTATGTCAGACTGTCAGTTAGATTATGTTGTCAGCTTTATGAGTTTTATTTCAATATTTTCACTTGGGCGTATTTCCAAACTTATTATCTCGATTATTAACTTCCGCATAAGTGATTTCCAAATTATTTCAGTATTTATAGTGTCATGCCAGACCATTGGTTAGCTTGGGGTCACTTGTGGCTCTAAGCATCGTGTTACGACTAGAGGGTAGTCTCGGGTCGTGACGAACTTGGTATCAGAGCATTAGGTTTAAAGTGTCCTAGGGCGTATGAAAGCCGCATTTATTAGAGTCTTGTTCATGGGTGTGAAGAGCACCACAATTATGAGTGAGAGGCTATGAAACGTTTTAGGAAAAAAATTTCACTTCTTTCATATTCATATCGGGCGATAGAGTGTGAACTCTACTAAAATCTTCTTCTAACTCGTACTCTATGCATTTATAGAAAATGCCTCCCAGAAGAGCCAACGGAAGGAGGAATAGAAATGCAGATAGTAACATGAATAGGAATTTGTAAGCACCACCAGTTCCCGCAGACCCTTTGAATGAACAAGTCTCGCATGCTAAATTCAGGGTTGCTTTCATGGTGCTAGCTCAGGCCATGACCACCCACACTAATCAGCAGGCTGTTTCCCCAGTTAAACCCACTAGTACCACGGGAGCCGCTAGGTTCAGGGACTTTACTAGAATGAATCCTCCTGAGTTCCATGGTTCTAAGACTGAGGAAGATACATAAGATTTTCTTGATGATATTCAGAAGGTTACAGAGATTATGGATGTCACTCTAGTTGAGAGTGCTGACTTGGCTGCTTATTATTTAAAAGGAGTAGCTCACACTTGGTGCAAGCACTGTAAAGAGGATAGAGGTGCAGAAGTAGGACCGGTAGAATGGGATGAGTTTGTTGTTGCTTTTCTGGACAGGTTCTTCCCACTTGAACTAAGGGAGGCTAAGGTACAGGAATTCATTAATCTAAACTAGGGCAGCAAGAGCATGAAAGAGTATTCTCTTAAGTTTACTCAGTTGGCAAAGTATGCTCCAGCTATGGTTGCTGACTCTAGGGCCCGAATGAGTAAGTTTTTGTTAGGTATTTCTAAGGACGTGATCAAGGAGTGTAGAACTGCTATGTTGGTTAAGGAGATGGATATCTCCATATTGATGGTTCATGCTCAGCAAATTGAGGAAGAGAAAGTCAAGAAAAGAGAGAGAGAGAGAGAAAAAGGGCCAGGATAGGTAGCTTTAATTTCTCTCAACTGAAGTCAGATGTGGTAACCGTTCTTAGTTCTGCCAGCAGACATCAGTTCCAGCCCTATCTTCTGCTAGTGCTCTAGTTCCCAAGTTCAAGCAGGATAATCAAGATAGATCACTAGGCTTTAAATCCCAAGGCAGCGTTACTAGTGGTTGTACTAACCCGGTTTGCAAGAGGTGTGGTAAAAATCACCAAGTAGAGTGTATGGACGGTAGTGGGAATTGTCTTGGGTGTGATAAGCCAGGGCATCATTTGAAGGAGTGACCATGTGCAAATCGAAAGGGTGGAGATGCTCATCAGCAGACTCAGTCCAACACTTTAGCAGCTCCAGTAGGTAGCCCCACTCAGTAGGGTGCCTTATCTAGTGTAAGTGGCGGTTAGCGTTAGAATAGTTTTTATGCTCTTCAGACCTGATAGGATCAATAAGGCTCTCATGATGTAGTCACTGGTATATTACAGGTCTTTCAAATTCATGTCTATGCATTGTTAGATCCCGGGTCCACACTTTCCTTTGTGGCCC
This sequence comes from Capsicum rhomboideum, assembly GCA_031232105.1. Taxonomy (NCBI): domain Eukaryota; kingdom Viridiplantae; phylum Streptophyta; class Magnoliopsida; order Solanales; family Solanaceae; genus Capsicum; species Capsicum rhomboideum. Next base: position 20,431,315 of record CP124714.1, read on the forward strand.
CTTATATAGCAGTAAACTTCGGTGTTAGTCCTGAAACTCTTTCAAAAACATTCGCAGTCTCTACTCTAGTTGGTGATTCAGTCATAGCTAGATGGATATACAAAAATTTTCCAATCACAGTTTCTCAGAAAGTCACCTCAGTTGATCTTGTATAGTTAGACATGATAGATTTTGATGTCATTCTTGGCATTTATTGGCTCCACTCTTACTATGCCTCTATTGATTGTAGAAATAGAGTAGTCTAGTTTTAGTTTTCAAATGAACCATTCATAGAGTGGAAGAGTAATACTTCAGTGCCTATAGGTCTGTTTGTCTCTTACCTTAAGGCTAGAAAAATGATTTCAAAAGGTTGCATCTATCATCTTGTTCTGGTTAAGGATTCAAATTCTGGGACCCCAACTCTTGAGTCAGTTCCAGTGGTTAATGAGTTACCAGAAGTATTTCCTGAAGATCTACTCAGAGTTTCTCCCGAGCGAGAAATTGACTTCGGAATAGGTCTCCTCTAAGATACCCAACCAATATCAATTCCACCCTACTAATGGCTCCAGTTGAGCTTAAAAATTAAAGGAGCAGCTGAAAAATCTTTTAGACAAAGGTTTTATCAGGCCCAGCATCTCTCTATGGGATGCTCCAGTTCTTTTCGTGTGAAAGAAAGATGGTTCTCTCAGAATGTGCATCGACTACCATTAGTTGAACAAAGTTATAGTCAAGAATAAGTATCCCATTCCCAAGATTAATGACTTGTTCGACCAGTTTCAGCGTGTAAAGTTCTACTCTAAGATAAACCTTAGATCCGGCTATCATCCGCTCAGAGTTAGAGAATGTGACATTCCTAAGACAACTTTGAGAACTCGGTATGGTCACTTCAAATTTATTGTTATGTATTTTGGACTAATAAAATCTCCTAGAACTTTTATGGACTTGATGAATAGGGTGTTCAAGTAGTACTTGGACATGTTCATTATTGTCTTTATTGATGACATCTCCGTTTATTCTCGAAGTGAGGATGAACATGTAGACCATTTGAAGATTGTCTTGTAGACTCTCAAATATCGCCAGTTATTCGCGAAGTTTAGTAAGTGTGAATTCTGGTTGAAATTAGTAGAATTACTTGGCCATATCATTTCTAGTGAAGGCATTAAGGTTGATCCTCAAAAGACCGATGCAGTGAGAAATTGGCCCAGACCCATATTTTCATAAGATATCAGGAGTTTTTTGGGTTTAGCAGATTACTATAGACGGTTTGTAGAGGTATTTTCCTCTATTGCTTCTCCCATGTCCAGACTGACTCAGAAGTTAGTCAAGTTTTAGTGGTTTGATTCTTGTGAGAAGAGTTTTCAGGAGTTGAAGACTCGACTCACTTTCGCTCCAGTTCTGACTCTGCCAGAGGGTTCAAATGGTTTTGTGGTTTATTGTGATGCTTCCAGAGTTGGTATCGGTTGTGTGTTGATGCAGCATAGCAAGGTTATAGCGTATGCCTCTAGACAGCTTAAGCCTCATGAGAAGAATTACCCGAATCATGATCTTGAGTTGGCAACAGTTGTTTTTGCCTTAAATATTTAGAGGAATTATCTTTATGGGGTTTATTTTGATGTGTTCACTGATCACAAGAGCCTTTAGTATATGTTTAGTCAGAAAGATCTAAATCTTCATCGGAGGAGATGGCTAGAGTTGTTGAAGGACTATAATATGAATGTCTTATACCATTCGGGTAAAACCACTGTAGTCTCCGACGCTCTCAGTAGACTGTCTATGGGAAGTGTTGCTCATATTGAGGATGAGAATAAAGGGTTAGTTTGTGAGGTTCACCAGCTTGCTAGATTGGGATTCCAGTTGGTTGATTCACCCGAAGATAATACCATGATTCAGAATGGTTTAGAATCTTCCTTAATAACTGAGGTAAAAGAAAAGAAAGATAATTATCCCATTTTTCTTAAGTTGAAAGAAGCAGTCCAGAGTCAAAAAGTTGAGGTTTTCTCCCAAGAGGGAGATGGTGTTCTTCGTTGTTAGGGTAGACTATGTGTTTCAGATGTAGATGACTTGAGATAGCGGATGCTAACAGAAGATCACAGTTCTTGATATTCTATTCACCTAGGAGACACTAAGATGTACCATGATCTATGGGAAGTCTATTGGTGGAACGACATGAAGAAAGATATCACAGAATTCGTGGCTAAGTGTCCAAATTGCCAGCAGGTAAAGGTTGAGCACTAGAGACCTAGTGGTAAGCTTCAGAATATCAGTATTCCTACTTGGAAGTGGGAAGTGGTGAATATGGACTTCATTACAGGGTTGCCTCGTACTCTCCATTAGCATGATTCCATTTGGTTCATTGTAGATCGAATGACTAAGTCAGCCCATTTTCTGCCAGTTAACACCTCAGACTCAGTCTAGGATTATGCTAGACTCTATCTTCGGGAATTGGTAAAGTTACATGGTGTCCCTTTGACCATTATTTTAGATAGGGGTACTCATTTTATCTCTCAGTTTTGGAAGACATTCCAGAAGGGTCTTGGTACCCAAGTTTAGCTCAGTACAACTTTTCACCCGCAGACAGATGGTCAGGCAGAGCGGACTATTCAGATGTTAAAGGATATGTTGAGGGCATGTGTGATAGATTTAAAAGGTAGTTGGGATGATTATTTGCCTTTTATTGAGTTTGCGCTTACAATAACAGTTATCATTCTAGTATTCAGATGGCCCTGTTCGAAGCACTTTATGGTAGGAGGTGTAGATCTCTTATTGGGTGGTTTGAAGTTGGTGAAGCTACCTTAATAGGGCCAGCTTCAGTCCATGAAGCTATGGAGAAAGTTTAGTTGATTAGATAAAGACCGAAAACAGCTCAGAATCATCAGAAGTCTTATGCAGATGTAAGGAGAAGGGAACTTGAGTTTGCTATTGGTGATTTGGTTTACTTGAAAGTTTCACCCATGAAAGGGGTCAAGAAGTTTGGTAAGAAAGGGAAACTCAGTCCCTGCTATGTTGTTCCTTATAAGATTGTGGGTCATTTTGGAAATGTAGCCTACGAGTTGGATTTGCCCACAGACTTAGCGTCAGTGCATCCAGTCTTTCATGTGTCTCAAATAAAGAAGTGCATTGGTGATCCTGCATCAATTCTTCCTTTAAATAGTGTAGGTGTGAAAGATAGTCTCTCTTACAAAGGGGTCCCAGTTGAGATTCTTGACCGTCAGGTTCGTAAGTTGAGGAATAAAGAGGTCACTTTAGTAAAGGTTCTTTGGTGAAATCAGATAGTTGAGGGAGCTACTTGGGAAGCAGAGGCGAATATGATGACCAAGTACCCTCATTTTTTCTCTTCGAACTCTATTCCATCTCAAGGTAATAGTTTCCTCTTAATTAACTCTTTCTATTCCATGTCAACTAGTTAATCTCACGTCATGTCATGCATTCGCGAGTTCAAATTCAGTCCATGTTTCATTTATCATGTCAGTATTCAGCCATTAGAAATTCAGTGTTGGGATTGCAGCTCTTTCCCTAACTTTTCAGCTTAGTTAGTTTTCATTCGGGGATGAATGACTCCAAGGGGGAGATATTCTAACACCCCAAAAATCCCAAGCTAAGATTAGAACCATGCTTCAAGTCCATGTGAATTTAAACTTAATTTTTGAGCTGCATTAGAAGTGATTTAGACATGTATTAAGGCCTCTAGTGACTCCTAGCTCATAGCCAAGTTGAAATCTTCCTTACCGGTGGTTTTCTTGTGAAGAATCTTGCCATAGTCAACTTCAAAAGATCATAACTACTAGGTTCTGTGGTATTCTTGATCTCAAGACCCACCATATGATATATATTTTAATTATTTTCCAACGCATCCGTATTCACCCTAATTCGATGTCGGAGCTAAGAGTTATGGCCATTTTAGTGAAGCACTGTCCAGCAGTAAGAACACACGATCGTAGGTACGAATGTGGTTACATTGTATGATCATACAATGCTCCCATATGATCGAAATAGCCTCAAAAACCTGAAGGTTGACATGTATACCTTCCAACCATGATAGGAAAGCACGATAGTGCTTTGAAACCACGATTAAAGATACGATCATGACTTCAAAACTTGATCTGGCTTGAACTTCCAAGCTACGAACCAAGGCACGATCATGAGTGGGTTCCAGGATCATACCATGACTCTTTCGATCATGTTCAAAGAAACCAAAAGTCCATCCCTTACCACGATCGTAGGTAGGACCCATAATCGTAGGAAGGTCTCATGGGTTCCATCCTACAACTTTTCAGTTACGAATTTAAAAGGCCACAACAGTATTTTCCCATGCTTTTAACATATAAAATACGTCGTTTAAATCATACCAAAGCTGATTATTAAGCCTAAAATTTCCCTAATCCCTCATTACTCAGAAAACAATCGACACTTAGCATTCACAAGAGAAAAGAGGCAATTTCTCTCTTCTTCAGGCTACTGGGTTCATCTTCTTCAAGCTTTCGATTCTAATGATTTCTCCAAGGTTTTTATATCCAGGTATGTGGGATTTCATCAATGGGTTCCTTTCACCTATTGAGTCCCAAAGTTAACTCAAATTCCTCAAGTTTAGTTCACCTTTCAAGCCTAGGGTTTCCATGGAAAGTGTGAATTCGTTTAGTTTTCATTTTCTTGCTTTGACTAAACCATGAATATATGTTATCCCATGAATTTGAGCACCTTTACATACTCATGATTATGAACTCTCATTATATTGAAGAATTCTTGATTTTGGGCTTGAGTTATGGAATTCCATAATGTGTCAGCTTATAGAATTGCCATTTGTAGTTACATTCTTCTGAGATGACGGGTTATGAACACCCGATGACCCAGGATATCATGCATTTTCAGCTGAGTACTCAATCATTCAATTTTTATAATTTAGAATGCTTTCAGATAAAGCACTTATCTTTCAGTTTGAGAAAATCATTATTCTTGAGCATTTGAGTATATCAGTTTACTTTCAGTTGAAAGTAGTACTTAGCACAGAGAGAAAATGGGTTCATATAACCCAAGTCCCAGAACTACGTTGCCACCATAGGTTAATATTATAGGCCTTTTGGACATCAGTTAGTGGATCCACATCATCCAGTTTTCGTATCCTTGGCAAGGTACTGAACACCCATCTAACTGGGGTTACTAGTTGGGCCTTATTTAGCTCAGATGGGGTATGTCGGCTAGTAGTAGCTCCTATAGTTTAGTCTCATACCTCGCTTGACTATGTATTCAGTATTTTAGCTTATCTATCAGTACATGTTTATTTATTGATCTTTCATTAGTTTATTCATGTCACATGCATTATGTTCAGCCTACTTCAGTTATTTTCCTATCACATATACTCAATACATTCAAAGTACTGATCGCATACTTTCATTTGCGCTATATTGTCTTATAACATAGGTTTCGACGTTCAGCATCCGGATCGCACCTAGTACTATCTCTTATCACATCAGTTGCAGTACTTTAGTGAGTCCTCATCATTCGAGGACTAGTTATCAGTACTTCATTTTATGCTATTTCAGTTTTAGACAGTTGGAGTTAGTTGGGGGCTTGTCCCAACAACTCATATGATTTAGAGGCTTTCAAACAGATAGTTAGATTTTCAGCATATTATTTATGTCAGACAGTCAGTTAGATTATATTGTCAGCTTTATGAGTTTTATTCAGATATTTTCACTTGGGCATATTCCCAAACTTATTATCCAGATTACTAACTTCTGTATAAGTGATTTCTATATTATTTCAGTATTTATAGTGTCATGCCAGGCCATTGGTTTGCTTGGGGTCACTTGTGGCTCTAAGCACCGTGTTACAACTTGGGGTTAGTCTCGTCGTGACAACTTGTCCTGCATGTCCTTCTTAGTTTCCCAAGTGGCTTCTTCAATCGGATGATGATTCCATTAAACCTTAACCGAACAAATTTCTTTCGTACTCATCTTTCGAACATCCCAATCTAGAATCGCTACCGGTTCCTCCTCGTAAGACAAATCCTTATCTAATAGAACCGAGTCCCATTTAATAATGTAGTCTCCATCCCTAAGATATCATTTAAGCATAGAGACATGAAATACCGAATGGACTCCCGACAACCCTGGTGGTAAAGCTAACATTTACACAACCAGCCCCATATCCTCAAGAATCTTGAAGGGACCAATATACCAAGGAATGAGCTTTCCTCTCTTACCGAACCTCATGACGCCTTTCATGGGAGACATTTTAAGCAATACTTGTTCACCAACGGTTTGCATACTCTTTCATGGGAGACATTTTAAGCAATACTTAGTCTCTCCCCTTACGGTTTGCATACTCTTTCTGTCTACTTTAAGCATCCAATAACTTGGTTTGAATGAACCTTACTTTTTCTTGAGCCTCCTTCACCAAGTCGGTGCCCAAAGGTTTAACATCTTTAGTCTCAAACCACCCAATAGGTGACCGACACTTTCTCCCATAGAGTACCTCAAATGGTGCAATATCAATGCTGGAGTGATAACTGTTGTTGTATGGAAACTCACACAACGGAAGGAACTAGTCCTAATGACCACAAAATTAAATAACACAGGCTCTCAACATGTACTCTAGCACCTAAATAGTCCTCTCTGACTGTCCATAAGTTTGAGGATGAAAAGTTATGCTAAAGGTGAGCTTGGTTCCCAACTCCTCATTCAACCTGTCCCAAAATTTATAAGTATACTTTGCATCTATATTCGAAATGATCGTAAGGGGCACCCCATGAAGCCTCACTATTCCCTTGACGTAGATTTTAGCTAACTGCTGAGAGCTGCAGTCTACCCGAACAGGCAAAAAGTGAGCTGATTTTGTCAACCAATCTACTATCACCCAAATGGAGTCATATTTTCCCAAAGTCTTAGGAAGACCCACCACAAAATCCATAGCAATGTTCTCCTATTTCCACATAGGAATAGGCATTCTCTGAAACAACCCCGCAGACCTTTTATGTTCATCTTCACTTGTTGACAATTATGATACTTGGACACATAATCCACTATGTCCCTCTTTATTCTGAGCCACCAATAAAGCTTCATTAAGTCACGCATAACTTTCCCTTGAACCACAATACACCACTTGCGTCAAGAGTGGCGTCCGCCACCTCCACACACACAACTTTATTTCGAAGTGTATTTAACTTCTTGTCCTCAACTTGTTTGGCCTTAATCTGATCTAGAAATATTGAATTTACCTCAACACTATCCAACACTCCACCCCTGTCTGAAACCTCAAACTGCATACTCTGAGATGCTAGAGTCTGAAACTCTCTAGCTAAAGGTCGCTTGGACACCCTCAAGAATGACAAACTACCCATGCTTACAGCTTTTCGGATCAATGCGTCTACCACCACATTGGCCTTACCTGGATGGTACTGGATAGTCATATCTTAATCCTTTAACAATTCCATCCATCTCTGCTGCCTTAGATTCAAATCCGTTTGGGTAAACACATGTTGTAGGCTACGGTGGTCTGTGAAGACCTCACACTTGACACCATAAAGATAGTGTCTCCAAATTTTTAATGCAAACACCACCGCTGCCAACTCCAAGTCATTGGTTGGGTAGTTCCTTTCATGAGGCTTCAACTACCTCGAAGCATAAGCAATGACATTCCTATCCTACATTAACACAGCACGTAAGCCCAAAAGTGAAGCATCACAAAACACTATAAAGTCCTTACCTTCAATTGGTAAATAAAGGATAAGAGTTGTAGTCGAGAGTGTCTTGTGCCTTTGAAGGCTCTCCTCACATTAATCTAACCAAACAAATGGCACCTCCTTCTGAGTCAGACTTGTCAAATACGTTGTAGTGGATGCAAAGTTCTTGATGAACCTGCGGTAATAACTAGCACGACCCATAAAGCTCCTTACCTCGGTCACTGAGCTAGGCTAGATCCAATTCTTAACTGCCTCAATCTTCTGGGGATCCACCATCACCCTTTTTTTGGAAAAAACATTCCCCAAGAATGCAACTAAAGATAACCAGAACTCACACTTCAAAGATTTGGCAAATAACCACTTCTCCCTTAGAATCTCCAACACTATGCTAAGGTGAGCTATATGCTTCTCCTTACTCTTGGAGTAAACTAGAATGTCATCAATAAACACAATAACAAAGGAATCCAAGAATGACTTAAAAATTCCATTCATTAATCTCATAAAGGCTGCAGGCACATTAGTTAGACCGAAAAACATAACCAGAAACTCGTGATGGCCATACCGAGTTCTAAAATCTGTCTTTGGTATGTCCTCTTGTCTAATTTTCAACTGCTGATAACCCGACCACAAGTCAATTTTGGAAAATACCGTTGCACCATGTAACTTGTCAAACAGATCTTCTATACGAGGTAAGGGATATTCATTCCTGATGGTAACCTTAATTAAATGTCTATAATCAATACACATCCTCATACTACCATCCCTCTTCTTAACAAATAGGACCAGATCACCCCAAATTTCAGCACTTGGTCGAATAAAAACCTTGTCAAGTAGTTCCTATAATTGAGTTTTGAGTTCCCTCAACTCTGCTGGGGCCATTTAATAGAGTGGAATAGATATAAGGCGAGTACCCAGCTCTAAGTCAATACAGAAATCAACATCCCTATCTGGAGGCATACTCGATAAATCTGAAGAAAACACTTCCTGGAATTGGGAAACCACAGAAACTGACTCTATAGAACGGGACCCCATATTCTTATCCCGAAGATGAGCTAAAAAAGCTTAACACCCCTTCCCCACTAACCTCCTAGCCCAGGCAAATGATATAATTTTCACCGGTTTGGCCTTATACACTCCCTCCCACTCTAGTTCCTTTATTCCAGGCATAGCTAGAGTCATTGTCTTAGCATTACAGTTTACGACAGCGTGATATGGAGATAATCAGGTCATACCCAAAATTACATCAAAGTCCAACATATATAGAATAATCAATTCTACCTAAGTTTGAAAACCCACAAACAACACAGAACAAGAACGGTAAACATGGGTTACTACCACAGACTCACTAATCAAAGTAGAAACATAAACAAAATAGTCAAGTACATCACAAACTAGATTTAGAACCACCACAAATTCGAAAGATACATAAGAATAAGTAGAACCCAGGTAAAATAAAATAGAAGCTATCCAGTCACAAATAGAAATGGTACCTGTGATCACCGCATCAGAAGCCTTGGCATCAGTCTTTCCCAGAAAGGCATAACAATGGTCCCAGTAATCAATCTGAGCTAACTTTCTTCCTAACTGTGGCACCACTTTCTCGACCACCCCAACCACTTGTTTAATTTCCCCGTCCACCCTGTGAACAACCCTGTCATTACCTCCTCCTCCTCTACCCACTGGAACTATAGCCCAAGTTTGCTACTGTGCCTGGCCATTCACTTGCCTCAAAAGACACTCTCTCTTAAAAAGACCAATAGCACCACAATAATAATATCCCCACTTGAGAGAATGATGACTGGTAAAAGAGTAAGAAGCCTCTTGGCTCCTAATAAACTATAACTGAGAAGAAACCTTAGTTGGACACAAAGTAGAAGCTGGCAATGTTGACTGAATAGGGCGAGCTGAGTAGGCCTGCTAGCCATGGACCTTAGAATAAGATCCACTGAAATTCCCAGCATTGCGGGATTCCTTAGCTAACATCTTAGCTTGACCTATCTGCGTAACCCCTTTTAACTTCTTCACATATTCAGAAACTTTATTGAACCCTTTTTATGCAGAAGTTATAGCCACAGAGAAAACCTGAAGATCATAATTCAAACCCTTAACATAGCATCGAATACTCTCCTCCTCAGTAGATAATAGCTGAGTAGAATAGCGAGACAAGGCATGGAACTTAGCCTCATAGGCTGTAACTGACATGTCATCTTGCTCCAATGCCAAAAACTCATCCTTTTTGCGATCACAGAGGGCCCGAGGCTCATATTTATCTAAGAACAAAACATAAAACTATTCCCAAATCAATGGAGGCAAGAATGGTGACCGATATTCAACATACACCCTTTACCATTGCTTAGCATTCTTCTCCAATAGAAAAGTTACAAACTCCACTCCACGTTTCTGCATAATACCTATCTTATGTAAACTCTCATAACAGTCAATGATGAACTCAAAATTATCCTCCAGCTTGTGCTGCCACCTCGGGCTCCATTACCTTCTCCTCCACTGATTCCATCTTCTCACGATGATATTGAGGTAGGGGAGGTGATACTGACCCTTCATGAGCCTGGCCAGCAGTAGTTTGAGCTCCACCCCTGATGGGTGTGGCTTTTCCCCTTCCTCTTCTACCTCTTCCTCTCACCCATCCTCTTCTCCTTATGGCTGGCTTCATAGCTGGAGAGTTCGGTGCGGGGGCTCCTGCTCCAGTTCCATTTGACCTAGTAGTCACCATCTGTGGATAAAAGAGTGAAGAAAATTAGATACGAATTTGGATCGCCAGATGCTAATTGGAATCAAGTTATAGCACGAAAGAAGCAAGAATGATAGTTTTTCTAAAGTCCTATAGCCTCCCGAAGAAACTTACAGATGTCTCTGTGCCATTCCGCGAGACTCTACTGGATTAATTTTGGTACAACAAGATCGATGAATCTAGGCTCCGATACCAACTTTGTCATGACCCAATTGGATGTGAGTGGCACCCACCCCATTCTCCAATGGAAGAACCAATAACCCCGGAAGCATTAACCAACACTTAAAGAAAAAGGAGTAAACTATCCCATTAATAGTAAAGGATCATCCAATCTAACAACTTAAGAAATGCGGAAATAAGTACTAAAACAAAAAATCCCTAGGATCCGAAAGTTGATGCATCAAAACATATTAAGAATGTTAAGAAGGGGATGCAACCACAAAAACTAGGAAGAATGCATAAGTCCAAAACAAAGGACAAAGTCATGAAAGAAAGATTCCATGGTAGCCCGAATATGCTCCTCACCTTGAAATCAGATTCACCCGCTAGAATCACAAGTGAGGTCTTGTAGGAGCCGCTGGAATATATGTTGCACTTAACAAAGGTAAGAGCAGGTGTAGTATCAACACACAAGAAAACAACAGTGTACTGGTAAGGTCATTTGGCTAACCCAAGATGAGAATATGAACATTTAACCAAAACATAGTACAACAAGTTAATCCATGCTCAATCTAACCTACACCTAGAACAACAAGTATCAACTAAGCAGCTTAGGATTACAATCAACAAGTCATTACACTTACAACCAAGTCAAGTTCAGTCAAAACAAGTCAAGACAAGCTAAAAAATTATCAAACATATAAATATATTTCCCAATTCACTCATGGAATTGTCAAACTCACCTGAACCTCGTACATACATGCTATGGGTATCATAACCACCCTCTAGCCATGACCTGCATAGGAAAAATTCATCCATGTACCTAAATTCTAGACACGAGTGTCTGCCAACCTTATTCCACCAATAAGCCGTGAGAATGTCCCAAATACTGAACATTCCACATTTAACAATAAGGTAGGTTAAATATCATACAACAAGGTAAAATCATTTGAATTGACCACACCAAACAACATGTAATAACAAGCCATACTAAGAAGTAGTTAACATGCACACATAGTACAAATTGGGTTAAACCACAATACCATCACCTACCTCAATCCAAGCTTGCACAACTCAACTAAGCCTGAGCCTTGCCTTTCCGTTCAATTTTTGCATGATCTCGGTCTAGAAAATCCATACAAACACATAATTAATGAAATGACCTACCTCGTTGAGAATTATAACTCTTACCCAACCCATAAGGCCAAATTCATGATCATTCCCTTCCCGTTCTAGAGCTTTTCTACCGTAATTCACCTAAAGCGACCAATTTCATGGATTAATTAGTGAATTAACGAATGCAAGGGTAAATTAACCATCATTAACAAAAACCCATTAATTTCATACTAACATTACTCCCTTGCATCAGGAAAACAACTAAAATCAGCCCTAAACCCTTACCGAACTACGTAAACTAGTAATTCTAAGGCTAGATTATCAATTTACTAGTTACTGAGGATGAATTCCTTACCTTAACGATGAAATATGATGAAAAACTTATGGTTTTTGCCCCAAATCATCACTGCTGAAGCCCCAAATGTTTCTTCGAAAACTAAACCATTTTGGGGGATTTTTTTTAAGTAAAACAGCGATTTATGTCGCTATAGCGGCATTGCTATAGCAATATAGCGACATAGCTATAGCAATATAGTCAATATAGCAGCCTTTGACTGCGTTGTCTGGTCACCATAACGGGAATTATCTAGCTTTTAAGCATGTCGCTATAGCGACATGCACGTAGCCATAGTGGCGTCGACGAGACAGATAGTTTGCTTTTTCCAAAAATTCCTTTTTTCACAATAGACCTTAAATCCGAGACATCCCAAACAATACCCTTTACGCTAAGATCAATTCCGTGAGTTTTACTTACCCAAATTCAATTCCATAAATTTCTACGAGTTCCTTATCATCTTAGCTAATTATAAATCAAGTCAAACACCACCATACTTGCCCAATTCATTCTCGAATTTCCCTAAATCAAACCTCGCTCAGATTTCATCCAAAACTAGCCTAGCCTGAAACTTATAACTTCAAATTCGAGAAGAATTTTACCATGGAATTTCAAATGAGAGACTTATACATAACGACGGAAAGGATCGTTATAATTATTAAATGTTTTTGATATATAAGTCAAAACTTAAGGAGTTATATGTTGATATACATGTCTTTTAATAATATCTCGACCTCATTCCCTATGACACGTGGCAGAAAGTAGCTCGTGTAGTTACTTCTCGATGAGAATGGAGAAAGAGGAGACTCAAGAAGATCGAGGTAAAAATTGAATATCTCTGGCCTAGTAATAACGCACAAAATGTTATCACATACAAATGTTATCGCATACTGAAACAAATAGAACACCTTTCTGTGAAAACAAATATATATACTTAGTACCAAAGAAATTAACACATGCGAAATTTTACGAACCTAAAAATTTTTCATTCAAAACTTCATGCCTAAAGAAGTAAATGTTTTGAGAAACTTCACTTTGGGACTATCTTACATAAGCTATAACAATGTTTTGATCCATAGAAAGAGCTGCAATTTTTGAACTACAATAGAATAAAATGAAACATTTACATGTTGATCTCATTATGATAAATGATTACTACTACTTTCAATCATCGTGATGATAAGGAAACAAAGTTAAGAAGTTAAGCAAGCAATTTAGGTATTTTGCATGATGTAATTAATGTTGGATAATTTGTGCAACGCACGTATCCCAAAACTAGTAGTTTGATAAACAAGACCATATTATAAACATGAGAATTACTCTAGGAAAACAAATGTTGTGAGAGACTACACTTTTGGACTATCTTACATAAGCTATATCAATTTTGGAACTATATTATAATGCAAAAATTTAAAAGTTGATCTACATCTCCTGCTCCTTTTCTTCTGCCAGTCAGTCAACCTTTAGTAGCAAGATGTGTTCATCATTCTTTCTTTATACTCTTTCAATTCCTTCTGGTACCTTGTCTTTCACCACATCATTTTGATACACCTAAAGGTATAGACTAACAATCAGTATCAAACTCTCTCAATGTAACTATACAATCTAATTTTTGTTTTAATGCTCGAGTTTGATAATCCCAAACAAGATGGACCGATTAAAGAATCTTCAATGTCCATATCGCTCATTTAAAGCCCACAATTCAATACTATGTAAGAATTAGTTTATCATTCTCACTTTATAATAAATATTCATAATATAAAATATCACTGTATAATCGAGTTTGAGCATGCTTACCATTTTTTCTGCAGGAGATAGCTTGTTCCAAGATTCTCCAATCATTTTTGTCCATTCCCTCTCTCTATGTAGATAAAGAGATTTGAGCATGCAATTTTTTTCAGCCAAGAAGAAGTATTATCCATTCCGATTAGCTTTAGGGTAATTAGGGTCTCCATTCTTCCTCCTCCTATTCCTCCGTCCTGAATGTGTGAGGTGGTGGATTGTAAGGTACAATCGCATTGCAATTTTGTGAAGATAATTTTGAAGAAGCTGATGGAGTTTGTTGGTGTAGATGGTAAAGTAATCCACTGAGAACTTCAAATCCCATTTTGATGGACACGAAATAACCACAGTCAAATTTAGCATCAACTATCCCTTCTGCTTGGAAACACCTTGACCCTAAATACACAAGAAAATATTATAGAACAACCAAGGTAAGAAACTATTGAATAATGTAAAAAGATAAATAATCAGGTGCGCGAAGCATTCTCTACATTCACTCAAGGTCATATGGGTCGCACCTCAAAGTGGTATGATGCATGCATCTTATCCTAAAGCAAATTAGTCACTGTGTAGGTGCTTTTTGGATGTATTTCAGCAGCTAATGAAGCTATATTTTAGATCATTTTCAGCAATATTTAAGCACCATTTCAGCACTATTTTAACATCGTTTTAGGCATCGAGTTGGCCAATTTTTAGTGCATAAAAATATCTTCAAGTCATGACAAATGACACGTAACAAAAATAGATTTTCTTGTTACTCCTAGTTGAAAACGGAAAAAGAGGAGACTCGGGAGGAAGTGAAAAATGAATATTTCTCTAGCCTAGCAATAACACATAAATGTTATCACATATTGCAATAAATAAAAAAAATTATAGCCTAGTAGTAAAAGATCAAACTCCTTATTAGTACTAATAAAGTGTAGTTTAGTTAAATAACACTTTCGAGTATTATTATTAAATGATTTTTAATAGATGTGTTAAAACTTAAGGAGTAATATGTTGACACATCTATTAAAAAATATAATATCACGAACTCATGACAATAATACATGATGGAAAGTAGCTTCTCTAGTCACTCCTCGATCTGAATGGAGAAAAAGAAGACTCGAGAAGATCGAGATGAAAATTTAATATATCTAGCCTAGTAATAACACACAAATGCTATCTCATCTTGGAATAAATAGAAAAAAAAAAGAATCTAGCTTAGTAATAAAAGATCAAATCCTTGAACTATTTACTACTTATAAAGTGTCGAATAACACTTCCGATTAGTATTATTAAACGGAAAAGGGCCAAAACTACCCCTGAACTATTCGAAATAGAGCAAAAATACCCTCCGTTTGTTTTTTGGCTCAAAAATACCCCTCCGTTTATTTTTTGGCTCAAAAATGCCCCTCATTTTAACGGAGTGCCAAACAGGGCCAAAACTACCCCTGAACTATCCGAAATGGAGCAAAAATACCCCTCCATTTGTTTTTTGGCTCAAAAATACCCCTCACATTAATGGAGTACCACCAAGCACACCACGTGAAAAAAAATTGTCACATGGTTAGTCCACGTCAGTATCCCATTTAATACCCAACCAGCCCACTTAACCATATTTCAACTTAACAGCCATTTTATATCCGTACCCGACCCGTCCTCATAAGTAAATGGTAAAGATAGATCCACCCTTCATTTCACTTGAACTCCCCAAAAAAAAAAAAAAATCGATGCAGACTAGGGATTCTGAGGGAAAAGAAAGCTCTTAGTACCCGGGTTGATTTTTTCCCTAAGGGCTTTCTTTTCCCTCAGAATCCCTAGTCTGCATCGATTTTTTTTTTTTTGGAGAGTTCAAGTGAAATGAAGGGTGGATCTATCTTTACCATTTACTTATGAGGACGGGTCGGGTTTTTTTTAAGATGGGTCGGGTACGAATATTAAATGGTTGTTAAGTTGGAATATGGTTAAGTGGGTTGGTAGGATATTAAATGGGACACTGACGTGGACTAACCATGTGACAATTTTTTTTCACGTGGTGTGCTTGGTGGCACTTCATTAATGTGAGGGGTATTTTTGAGCCAAAAAACAAATGGAGGGGTATTTTTGCTCCATTTCGGATAGTTCAGGGGCAGTTTTGGCCCTTTTTGGCACTCCGTTAAAATGAGGGGCATTTTTGAGCCAAAAAATAAATGGAGGGGTATTTTTGAGCCAAAAAACAAACGGAGGGTATTTTTGCTCTATTTCGAATAGTTCAGAGGTAGTTTTGATCATTTTCCGATTATTAAATGATCCTTTAATAGATGTGTCAAGATTTAAGGAATGATTAATATTTTGACACATCTATTAAAAGTCATAACCTCTCCCTAATAAATCTTCAGCAAAAGTAAAATTAAAGACGACGTAAGTGGCAAGAGGGGTTTGTTGAGGTAGGAAGCATTTTCCATCTCCAATTTTAAGATTATTGGTTTGAGTTACCAAAATAGCAAAAAGGTGGGATCTTTGCGGGGTAAAAAAAAGGTTACCTACATAACAAAAAAGGTTACTTAAGCGAGAAGCATTATTCACCTTCAATTTTACAGAGCTTGAGTTACCAAGAAAGCAAAAAGGTAAGAGCTTCGAGAATCTCTTTTTTTTTTTTTTTTTAAAAAAAGGTTCTTACATGATAAGAAGGATTGCTAAGGTGATAAGCATCCAACACCTACAATCTTAAAGTTGTGGGTCCGAGTTACCAAAAAAACAAAAAGGTGGAAACTCCGAAGGATTAAAAAAAAAGGTTACTTACATTGCAAAGTTTGTTGCATAGGTGGTAAGCATCCAATAGTTTTAACTGTAAGACTATATATTCAAGTCACCGAGAAAGTAAAAAGGTGAAAGTTCGTAAGAGTGAAAAAAAAGTTGCTTACATATACTTTGTGCCCAAAACAATGTGAAAATTCTTGAGACATTCCATGACCACATTAGGATCATTCACAATCTTCTCATGTGACACCATTAATGTAGGATACACCACTCTCTTTCCAGTGCCGGGATAAACAATAGCTGCCTGAGACATCATGATACTGCCGAAAAATCAAGAAAACGGTGAAACAGAGGTAACTTAGTAATGGAGAAAACAGAAGCCAAATAACAAAAGAGGTAATTAATGAATACAAATTAGACAATATTGGATACTCAAGTAAAAGAAGTAGGTGAAAAGATCATAGTATTTTAGACAAGTGTTGAAGCAACGGTTATGTACAGAGAGATTTGTAAGTTTGGCTTCTTCTTCATAGCAAAACAAAGAAAAAAATGAGTTAAAGGGTCAAAAACAATGTACAGCACGTTGATTTTTTTGAGTTTCATATTTGAACTTTGAGTTGCATGAGTTTTTTAATGAACTGTTATCAAATGTTTGTCGAAATATACCTGAACTATCAGTTACTCATTTTTTTCTACCTTAAATATCACCATTGTTTAGGTAGGAAAAGTGAAAAAATAATTATTGAGGTGTGTTTCGATAAACATTTGATGATAGTTCAAATAGATAACTCTCACACCTAATAGTTAATATATGAAACTTGAAATATATTAGCAACTGACTATATCAAGTTCATAAGTTCTAAAACGTCTAACATTATAGTCCACAATAATATTTCATTAAGACTTATGCTGCAATATCTCAAAACAATAATAGATACATCATTATGTGAAACAAGAAATTCATTAATGTATATCAAAAACACATAATTGAGCTCGAAAATGTCAAAACATCATAAATGTAGTAATTATAAGTTCAACCAAGACTCATTCTTTGAACATGTTCTAACCATCTAGAAATCAAACGATTAAGTGTCAAATTGTGGACTATTTTACATCTATTGTGTCAATACTTGACCAAAAATATATTATTTTTTCCGAAATGATAGGGAGTTGTTTCGACAGAAAGCACCCCTCACCTTCAACCCTAAGATTGTAAGTTCAAGTCACCAAGGGAGCCAAAAAAGGTGGGTTCTAAGCAAGGGTAAAACAAAAAAAGAAATTTTCTATGTTTTGTAGAAGTATGGTGGAGTTTATGAAGTGATCACCAATATGAAGTTTGATAAGCAAAACCATCTTATAAGCATGAGAATTAGTCTAGGGAAACAAATATTTTGAGAAACTACACTTTCGGACTATCTTACATAAGCTATAACAATGTTTTGATCTATTGAAAGAGCTGCAGTTTTGGAACTACAACAAAATGAAATGAAACATTTACATGTTGATCTCATGATGATAAATGATTACCACTACTTTCAATCACCAAGATGATAAGGAACAAAGTTAAGAAGTTAAGCAAGCAATTTAAGGTATTTTGCATGATGCAATTAATGTTGGATAACTCGTGCAAGGTACGTGTCCCAAAACTAAAAGTTTGATAAACAAGACCATCTTATAAGCATGAAAATTAGGCTAGGAAAACAAATATTTTGAGAAACTATACTTTTAGACTATCTTACATAAGCTATAACAGTTTTCGAACTATATTACAATGCAAATATTTACAAGTTGATCTCAAGCTAAATGAACTATATCTCCTTCTCTTTTTCTTTTACCAGTCAGTCACTTTTGGTAGCATGCTGATGTGGTCATTATTCTTTCTTTATACTCCTTCAATTCCTTCTAGTACCTTTCTTTGTCCTTCACCCCATAGTCTTGGTAGACCTGTATGCGTACACTAATAATTAGCATCAAACTCTCTCAATGTCCTTATATAATCTAATTTTTGCTTTAATGATCAAGTTTGATCATAAAGAAAGAAGTACACTTCAATCACAAGCAAGTTCGGGCCGACTACATGAACCTACATTGTTAATGTCACCCATTTAAGGCCCACGTTCTCACTTTATGACAAATCTTCATAATACAAAATAGTAATGTATGATCGAGTTTGAGCATGCTTACCATTTTTTCTTTGGGAGATAGATTGTTCCAAGATTCTCCAATCATTTTTGCCAATTCCCTCTCTCTCTGTGGATAAAGAGATTTGAGCATGGAATGTTTTTCTGCAAAGAAGAAGTTTTATCTACTCCAATTAGCTTTTGGGCAATTAGGGTCTCAATTCTTCCTACTCCTATTCCTCCGTCCTGAATGGTGTGAGGTGGTGGATTGTAAGGTACAATCGTGTTGCAGTTTTGTGCAGCTAATTTTGAAGAAGATGATGGAGTTTGTTGGTGAAGATGGTAAAGTAATCCACTGAGAACTTCAGATCCCATTTTGATGGACACGAAATAACCACAGTCAAATATAGCATCAACTGTCCCTTCTGCTTGCAAACACCTTGACCCTAAATACACAAGAGAATATTACAAAACAACCAAGGTAAGCAACTATTGAATAATGTAAAAAGATAAACAATTAGGTGTACGAAGCATTCCCTACATTCACTCAAGGTCGTATGGGTCGCACCTCAAAGAGGTATGATGCATGCATCTTTAACCTAAAGCAAATTAGTCACTGTGCAGGTGCTTTTTGGATGTATTTCAGCAGCTAATAAGGCTATAAATTAGATCATTTTCAGCACTATTTAAGCACCATTTCAGCACTATTTCAACACCATTTTAACATCATTTTCAGCACCGACTTGACCAATTTTAGTGCACCTATTAAAAAATAATATTTTGACACATCTATTGAAAGTAAAAATATCTTCAAGTCATGACAAATGACACGTGACAAAAAATAAATTTTCTAGTTATTCCTCAATGAGAACGGAAAACAGGAGACTCAGAAATAAGTGAAAATTGAATATGTCCCTAGACTAGTAATAACACAAAAATGTTATCGTATATTGCAATAAATAGAAAAAAATATTTGCCTAGTAGTAAAAGATCAAAATGCTTGAACTAGTTAGTACTTATAAAATGTAAATCAAATAACACTTCCGAATATTATTATTAAATAATTTTTTAATACATGAGTTAAAACTTAAGGTAAGAGTAATATATTGACACAACTATTAAAAATGAAATATCTCGAAGTCATGACAATAACACATGATAGAAAATAACTTCTCTAGTTACTCCTCGATGTGAACAGAAAAAAAAAGGAGACGTGAAAATATTGAGATGAAAATTGAATATTTCTAGAGCCTAGTAATGATGCACAAATGCTATCTCATCTTGGAATAAATAAGGAAAAACATCTACCCTGGTAGTAAAAGATCAAAATCCTTGAATTAGATATTACTTATAAAGTGCAATTCGGTCAAATAACAATTTTGATTACTATTATTAAATGTTCTTTTTAATAGATGCGTCAAAACTTAAGGAGTCATATTTATAGGCTTTATCATATTCAGTCGGAAGAGTTTAGGTAATACTTTCAAAGTGACTCTCGACGGGAGAATCCAGGCTATCAGGAAGAATTGCAGTAATTCCCCAATCCTAACGAAGTAGTTCCTCCGGAATCCAATGAACAACAACGATTACTTAGGATCAGCTTGCGAATTTGTGGCACCGTAGTAGAATCATTACCAATGGCACGTTGTGCGCCTAAATGGAAGATATAGATCAAGAATCTATTAACATATTTACGAATCCCAATCCTGGAAATATAGCATCCCACTTTTCTTTACTACCCAGGACTTCGATACTGTTGAAACTTATTTTTAAAATATCTTGAACTCATGCCATATGACATGTGGCTTAACCTTGATGAGAATGGAGAAAGAGGAGACTGGGGAAGATCAAGGTTTCAATTGAATATTTTTAGCCTAGTAATAACACACAAATGTTATCGCATATCAAAGTAAAAAAGAAAGAAATTGGCCTAATAGTAAAAGATCAAAATCCTTGAACTAGTTATTACTTATAAAGTGTAATATAGTCAAATAACACTTATATTAAATGTTTTTTCTAATAGATGTGTCAATACTTAAGTAGTTATATGTTGACACATCTTTACAAATATCTCGACCTCATATCATATAACACGTGGCAGAAAAGCTCATGTAGCTACTCCTCGACGAGAACGGAGAAAGAGGAAACTTGGGAAGATCGAGGTGAAAATTTTATATGTCTAGCCTAGTGATAAAGCACAAATCTTATCAAATTCCTAAAGCAAATTGGTCAGTGTGCAGGTGTTTTCTGGCTGCATTTCAGTTGTTAATGAATATATAAATTGGATCATTTTCAGCACCCTTTAAACACAATTCCAGCACTAATTAAGCACTAGTTCAACACCATTTTAGCATCATTTTCAGCACCGAATTGGCCAATTTTTGGTGCACCTATTAAAAGGTAATATTTTGATCACACAGCTATTAAAAAAATCTCAAAGTCATGACAAATAACTCGTGGCGAAAAATAGATTTTCTAGTTACTCCTCGATGAGAATGGAAAAAGAGGAAACTCAGGAATAGCCAATAGGTGAATATTGAATATGCCTCTAGCCTAGTAATAACACATAAATGTTATCTCATATTGTAATAAATATAAAAAAAATATAACCTAGAAGTAAAGATCAAAATGCTTGAACTAGTTAATACTTGTAAAGTGCAGTGTAGTCAAATAACACTTTCGAGTATTATTATTAAAAAATTTTTTAATAGATGTGTTAAAACTTAAGGAAGGGGCAATATTTTGATACATCTATTACTAAAAAAACATCTCGAAGTCATGAGAATAACACGTGATGAAAAATAGCTTCTCTAGTTACTCCTCGATCTGAATGGAGAAAAAGGAGATTCGGGAAAATCGAGATGAAAATTGAATATGTCTAGCCTAGTAATAATGCACAAATGCTATCTCATCTTGGAATAAATAGTAAAGAAAAAATCTAGCCTAGAAGTAAAAGATCAAAAGCCTGAACTAGTTACTACTTATAAAGTGTAATTTAGTTGAATAACACTTCTGATTACTATTATTAAATGTTCTTTTAATAGATGTGTCGAAATTAAATGAAGAAGTAATATTTTGACACATCTATTAAAAATAAAATATTTTGAATCCAATGACACGTCACATAAAATATCTTCTTTAGTTACTCTTCTATGAGAATAGAGAAAAAGGAGACTCAGGAAGATCGAGGTGAAAATGAGTATGTCTAGCTTAACAATAACGTACAAATGTTATCTCTTATTGGAATAAATAGCAAAAATCTAGCCTAGCATTAAAATCCTAAAAGATCAAAATCCTTGAACAAGTTACTACTTATAAACTGTATTTGAGTCAAATAATACATCCGATTACTATTACTAAATGATTTTTTTAACAAATTTGTCAAAACTTAAGGAAGGAGTAATATTTTGACACATCTATTAAAAATAAAATATCTCAAACTCATGACAAATGACACGTGACAAAAAATAGATTCTCTCTAGTTACTCCTCGATGAGAACGGAGAAAGAGGAGACTCAGGAAGAGGTGAAAATTGAATATGTATGTCTAGCCTAGTAATTACACACAAGTGTTATCGCATATTGGAATAAATAGAATCTAGCCTAGTAGTAACTAGTTATTACTTATAAAGTGTAATTTGGTTAAATAACAATTCCGATTACTATTACAAAAAGGTTTTAATAGATGCGTCAAAACTTAATAAGAAACGTATTTTAAAAATATCTTGACCTCATGCCATATGACATATGACCAAAAGTAACTCTCCCCGATGAGAATGGAGAAAGAGGAGACTCGAGAAGATTAAGGTGAAAATTGAATATCTTTAGCATAGTAATAATGCACAAATGTTATCGCATACCAGAGTAAATAGAAAAAAAATATGGCCTAGTAATAAAAGATCAACATCCTTGAACTAGCTATTACTTATAAAGTGTAATATAGTCAAATAACACTTTTGATTATGATTATTAAATATTTTTTAATAGATGTGTCAAAATTTAAGGAGTTATATATATGTTGACTTGTCTTTAAAAATATCTCGATCTCACACCATATGACACGTGGCAGAAAGTTACTCATGTAGTTACTCCTCGATGAGGACAGAGAAAGAGGAAACTCAGAAGATCGAGGTACAAATTGAAAATATCTAGCCTAGTAATAACTCACAAATATTATCGCATGCCGGAGTAAATAGAAAAAAATCGGCCCTAGTAGTAAAAGATTAAAATCCTTGAACTAATTATTACTTATAAAGTAGAATTTGGTTAAATAACACTTTTAATTACTATTATTAAATATTTTATTAATAGATGCGTCAAAATTTAAGGAGTTATATCTTGACACGTCTCTTAAAAATATCTCGACTTAATGTCATATGACACATGGTAAAAATTAGCTCGTGTCGTTGCTCCTCAATAAGAATAGAGAAGAGCAAACTCGGGAAGATCGAGGAGAAAATTGGATATATCTAGCAAAGTAATAACTCACAAATATTACTGTATACCGGAGTAAATAGAAAAAAATCTACCCTAGTAGTAAAAGATCAAAATCCTAGAACTAGTTATTAGGAGTACTTATTGTCGCGCCCAATTTTTCTCGCGAAAAGCGGAATTCTACGTGACAACTCTTTTTGGATGATTTAAGAGTGAAGAGTTGCCACCTAACGAATTAAGGTGTGTTAGGGCACCATTCTAAACTGATTACAATTAATTAATTAGTTTAGGTCAACCAGAAATTCGGGTAAGGGTTCAGGTTACCTCGAAAGGAAGGTGTTAGGCACCTTTCGAGGTCCACAAATTTGGGTCCCAACCGAAGTCATATATTACGTGGGGAGATTCTATGTGATAAACAAGGTCTATTATTTTATTAACTTAATGTTAACTAAGTGTTTAAACAGGGAAAACCATTATTTATCTAATTAATATAGACCTAAGTGATAAAATTAGGAAAAACATATATGAAAAGGAAAATAAGATAAGCAAGAAGAGAGAAGACACAATTTATGTAGCCGAAAGATTTATTTAAATAATAACTACCCCAAACACTCGAAAAGCAAAGTCGATTCATAGGGAGTTGGTTTTATCCTATTCGGATCAGCGCCCGGCTTATTAACGGATGACAATGCCATATGTCGCATTGTCAGATTCTGCTCGGGTCAACTTCCATCATATCTGACTAACTACCCTACCCCACCTATTTTGGTTATTAGTCTTAAAGGCATTCTAAAGAAAACGATAAAACTAGTGTTCCCTAAATGCCTACCTGTCCCTACTTGATGTCCAAGAGGCGTTGGACGACCTATTTTTGGATAAGAATCTAGACACAAAGAATGTCTTAGGCTTCCTAATTAAACTCAGGATTGCGTCATAAAAACACGTAGGACTTACAAGTAACACATAGTGGCCTCATAGAAGCCTCTTGATTAATTAAAGTTGATTAAGTGATAAACACTTAAGATAATTAATAATTAATATGATTAAAACCTAAAGGCATGATAGCTAATGGTTCGGACATTGAAATCATTAAATTCCTATATGCATGAGTTCTGAGCGCGACATAATTAATTAAGGTCGAAATTTATTGGTAAAGCCTAAAAATGAGATGTCTAAGGTAAAACTTATTAAAGTGAATAGAAATTAAATTAAGTATGCTGAAAAACAATTTAAAGAGTGCAGAAAATTATTCAAAATATGCAGGAATTTATTTAAAATATGCAGCAAATTATTAAAAAGTATGCTGAAAATTAATTAACTGTGCAGAAAATTAATTAATTGTGTAAAAAAATGAATTAACTATGTGCAGAAAATTAATTAGCAATGTGCAGAAAAGTAATTAACTGTGTAGAAAATTTATTTACAGTGTGCAGAAAAGTAATAAACTATGCAGAAAATCTATTAGAAGTTTGCAGAAAATTTATCAACAGTGCAGAAAATCTATTAGCAGTGTGCAGAAAATTTATTAACAGTGTGCAAAAAATTACTTAACTGTGCAGAAAATCTATTAGCAGTGTGCAGAAAATTTATTAACAGTGCAGAAAACCTATTAGCAGTGTGCAGAAAATTTATTAACAGTATGCAAAAAACTATATAACTGTGCAGAAAATCTATTAACAGTGTGCAGAAAATTTATTAACAGTGCAGAAAATCTATTAACAGTGTGCAGAAAATTTATTAACAATCTGCAAAATAAAATACCAAAATTAGTTACAATATGTCCAAATTCAGTAAACATACCAAAAACTAGTTAAGACACACTTAAATTAAAATTGATAAAGCACGAAATTAGGCTAATACGGCAAAAGTCAATTAATGATCTTAAAACACGATTTTTAGGTGATAAAACAATTAATTAATTATCCTAGAATGATTGTCTAAGTGATCAAATAATTTGCGTTTGTTAAAACATTCAAGTCACGATATCCCCGCCCCTATAAGCACCCCATAATTCATTATACAATAGTAGAGGTTTATACACAATTTATGACAGACCCAAAATGAAATAAGCAAGAAAACACAAAGGACTAAATTAGGCACCCCTTAAAAAATAAACCATGCATTAGTGTGAATCTGTCAAACATAGAGATACATACCAAGATGCACAAAGAAAAAGCATCCGAAAGAACTTATACAGTTCATTTTAGGAGCACATAAACAACACAAAGACAGTTGATACTTAGGAATTTTGGAAAAATAATCGAAACAATATTTAAAGTTAAATAGAACTAACATGTAAGTATCGAATGCATAATTGGAGGACTAACTAGTCGGCAGCAGTAAATAATAATACAGGAAAAGAGAAGTCCCAGTTGACCCTTCCAAAGCAAAAATAAGAACCTTAGTTTTTATCAAGAATTTTTTTTTAGAGACAGAGAGCGTTCAAGTCTTGTCAATATGAGTGAAAAGAGACGGTTTATAAAAGTGGAAAGTTGTAGTGAATCAATTGTTAAAATGGGAAGAGAATATTCTGAAAATCAATTAGAGAAAGTCTGGGTCAATTAGTGTAAAAGAAATCTTTATTTGCCATAATTAAGCAAGTACAAATATATAAAAATTAAGGAGGAGTCAAACATTGGTCAATGTATGAAAAATTACCAAAAGAAACTAAAGCAAGAGTTGTCAGAAATTGTAACAAAGGAAAGATAAATAAAACAAATGTATTAACCACGGGATGACCACCTTAATCGCAATATACCATAATTAGACAAGTAAAGAGGATATATGTCTAGACTAAATGGGACAAGACTAATTAGTACGAGAATCAATTAACAGGGATGTTTTCCTTAAACATATAGCAAAATCAGTTGAGGACGGAGAATCATGTCTAATTATTGAAAATAAACAAGTAGAATCTTCTATGCAATTTGAAATGGTATACAAACAGCATAATTCCCAATTGTTACTAAAAATCAAAGTATAACTTAATACCAAAAATTTTCTTATAAATACAGTGCAAAACTTGTCATGTCCTAAACTGATTCGGATGAATCGAGCCAAAGTAAGATCAAATCGAGGGTTCCTCAAACGCATATATGAATCACTATCTGGACCTAAGAAATTAGGGTTTAAAGAGACATTGAAAATTAGGGTTTTTATCATATGACAGTCTAAGCATATCAATAGGCACAAATCACAAGTAATCGAGTCAAAATCTCAACCAAACTTCGTTAATTGCAGATCTAAGAATATGTCAAAGAGTATTAATTTGTCATAAAATTAAATAAGGATACAGACCCAGACACTTTAATGTTTCTGGCTAGTCTGGACGGAGATAAAGAGGACACCGGTGACATCTAGTATTCACAGGGGCAGTAATTGAGTAAAACCAGGCTAGAAATTAAATAAATTGAAAAAGTTGAATTAAAATAGGCTGCTATTTTGTAAATATAGTAATAAATCGGTAAATATATAATAAAAATACCTAACAAAATTAATCAATGTCATAAAATAATTATTCTCCAAAAAATTAATGACACATGATATATTATTTGAAATCGACGATAATAATAATTTGAAATAAATGGCGTCGATAAATTATGAATATGAATTCTAAGAAAGGTTATGATAATAGTAATAATAATAATAATAATAATAATAATAATAATAATAATAATAATAATAATAATAATAATAGTAATAAATATGTGTTTTGTAAATTATGAGTATATATATTTGCGGAAATAATTTGATAAAAAATATTATATTTAAATTAATTAATTCTATATATCATATTAAAAATATAAAAGTAAATACTAAAATAAATTGCAGATTTTAAAAATTATGAGTACGAAATGTCGAGATTTATTTGATATCAAAATAATACTTAAGAAAAAATGTTAAAATTCAAAACTGATAATTTGGTAAAATGGCAGCCAAGAAGAAATATCGGGAGGCCAAAATTGGGTGTCAACAGTTGCCCCTTTGTTGCTTGGAAATGATAGAAGAATTGTCGAGCAACGAACATTGATGTAGTAGCCAATTTTGTCCGACTAAAAGGATGGTCAAAAAGCAAAAGGGAGTTTGTCAAAATAGTGGGGCCGAGACTTGGTTCCAAGTCGCCTACATATCTCAGGTTTACGAGAATCAGGCCGTGTGTAGTTCTAGATTTAGGAATGAACAATATTCCTAAAGAATGCCAATAATACAGTATACGAGCAACGATAAAGATAGTGTGAGCCGATGGGATTGGAGTGGGTAGAACTCAAAACCAGTAGTTTAATGAGCGGTCTGAGAATGAGAGGTGAATGTGTTTCAAGATATATTGGAGTGACCGAGAGATAAGTAGAATTGTATATCGAAAACATGTCACGCCCCGAATCCCAGCGAGGCGTGATTGGCACCCGAAGCCGACAAGGCCCGAGAGAACCAATCTTTGCTTCTATTCATTCGTATGCATGTTGTAGGAAACACAACTATCACATAGAAACATGAGGGGCTAAAATCGAAAAGCATAGAACATGCGACGTATATACATATGAGAAACTTGGCCGTTGAGGCCATCCAGTCACAACACCATATGCCTTTTGTCACAGATACACCCACATCCGTCTACAAAAGCCTCTAACAAAATGCATCGACCAAATGAACTAAAAGTCGGGACAAGCCCCCGCTTTACACAATATGTTCAAAATCAAAACACATGTACAACAGTGACTCGGGAAACTCCGGACTAACTGGAGCTCACCAAAGATCTGCAACACTGTTAATCTACTGTGGAGGCCTACTAGGACCTGCGCCTGCAGCAAGTAAAGTAAATGCCCCAAGAGGGGTCAGTACGGAGAATGTACTGAGTATATAAGGCCATAAGAAACTTGTAAGATATGAAAATATGTCAAGAACTCAAATTCCAATGCATAACCAATATAGATAAATCACAATGTAGATGAGTCACTATTCTGTACGTTGGAAACCATGTATATTACATTCATTCTTTCTCTTGCCTTTACTTTACTTTTACACTGCTCATATACTTGTGAGGGCCCTCATCATGCAGGTGTTCTTATCACCCCATGGATAACATATCATCGTCATGCAGGTATTCTTTTTACCCCATGGATAAGATCATATCGTCATGCAGGTGTCCTTTGCACCCCATGGATAAATGGCCATCATCACGCGGGTATTTGCACCCCGTGGATAAACTATCATCATCATGCGGGTATTTGTACCCCATGGATAACACCCATGAACACAATCAATATGCCTTACTTCCTTCTTACTTCATTTCTTTACTTTTGAGATTGATATCAATACTTGTGAAAGATTGATACATTCATTTGACATAGCATTTTTGGAAGTTTTGGAACCATAACCAAAATAAAAGACATGGGAATAAACATTATTGAAAATATAGCCTTATTGGAAACATAACACCATTGAAACCATTGGACAATCATTATTGAACAAGAGACATGAGTATGACTACTATTGGAATATCGCAACATAACCCTATTGGGCTTTTTGGAACACTAACCATGAATATGAGACATGAGATTCACCATTGCTCAATGAGTAGGAAATATATGACAATGACCATTGATAACCGGATATGGGATACTTTAGCACATTTTGGGATAGGACTAGTGAGATGTCAATGTGCATACTATTTGCCGCAGAAAGATACGGACAGAGTAACCTTACATACCTTGTACTCTCAATACGGATATACAATCCTAGAGGTGCACACAATAGTCCCGCTCCTTCTTTATGTGTCACTCTACAACATAAATACATAACGAATTTCACATTAACCACCAATTGCTTTGCAATTGCATACAATGTCAATAAATTACATGTTTGCCTTTAAACATGTCATTTCCCCTTGACAAAACCATTGACAAAATTCTTATTCCAAAAATTCCATAATATTCCCAACATTGACCAATACATGATAATTGATACATTGCACCACAACACTTCTCCTTTACACTTTCTTATCCATCACATATCACAAATAACCTATCAAGTGACCTTAATACAACTCATAACACATATCGGTCAAAATCCCAAAATTTTCACTTATAGACAAGAACAACTTTAATACCAAAAATAACACCATACATGTTCATATTTTGTCCATGCCATGCTTTTTCATCAAAGGCACAAGGCCTAATTTAAATTCAAATTACCAAGATAGCACATCTTTCACCAAAAGTACAATTACACTATTCACCTCTTTGCCAACATAAATATCATGATACACATAATCTCCCATGCATATAATATGTTAATCCATAACAATAAGCACTTACCTAAGCTTGGATAGTGATGATCTTCTCCAAAAGTTGACTTAGGGTTTTTGAGAGCAAAAGAGGATTTTCTTGGAAATGTCTAGAAAAAGATAGAAAAGCATGTGTGTTTGTAATGAATAAGAAATCAGATTTTTGGCCCTTTATATAAACCCCCAATTCCATCCTTAGCCACTAATACAATGCTTACTTGGTCAACATTGCAAGAGTGGATCTTTTCCTCTTTGGGCCCATGTATTTTGGTTCATTTTTGGGCCTCAAAGTGGCCCATTAACACAACTTAACTTAGCCCACCAATTTTCATGTATTATTCACCATATATCTCATGTTTACATAATTCCATAATGTCACGACAATATTTTCTTACGAGATTCTCATTCGTCGTCTCGATCGCAAAAATAGGAATTCTAGTCGCCCATGGCTTCATTAGACATTTTGGATCACTATTCATATTTCATGATTTGATCATGTAGGGATATGTAGAAGTATCTTGAAGTGTTTGAAGCCTTAACAATGCTCATAGGACTCCAAAGAACCAAAAGAAACCATCTAAGAATCGCCGTAGAATTGCGTCGCGAAACGAGCTCGGGAAGGCAAAATGTTTGTTCCTTGCGCCACACCCCCTGAAATAGGGTAGTGGCGCAAGTTTTTCTTGCCCTCTGAATCAGTGGCTTGCGCCACACCCCCTGAAACAGGGTAGTGGCGCAAGTTTTGATGCTTTGCTGAATTTTCGGCCATTTTTCCAACACTTGTGTATCGTCCAATACCTTGTCAAAACACTACAAAATACTTACTTAGTGATCTTAATCATCAAGTAAACATGACTCCAAGTCACCAAATGAGGTTATCATGTGTACGGGTATTACCCAAATGTTCCACGAAATCACAAAACACCTCCTACCAAGGTCTCATTGCATGTACGTGGCCAAATTTAAATTTTCTCGTCATTAGCATTACCAAATACATAATTATATCTCTCGTTACCTAAGAAAACATTCTTCACTGTCATCAAGTAGGGTTGGGAAAGTACGGGGTGTTACATTCTTCCCCCCTTAGAAACATTCGTCCTCGAATGTTAGTGACATCGTCTCATGTACATCCCATGCACCTCTATATTCACATATATAGACATATACACATACTACTTCCCGATACTTTCTTGTTATTTCGCCACTTCAACACTTTGAATTTTCTCTTCCATTTGAAACTATTATGGGTACTCCAACTTTATCATTTCTTTGGCTCTCCATCGTGCTTTCTTCTATTTGTCAATTCCTATGCCGTACCTTTCCTAATCTTTTCACTTACCCCTCTAGCATAGCAATATATATCTCTTAATACGTAAGACTCTCCATATTTTGCACCTGTTCAATAAAAGCAATGGATCTCGTCATATGACTTGTATTAGCTTGTAGCTACTATTGTACCACCTTAATCTTTCCTCTAGCCTAGTGAACAAAAGCGAACCCCCAAGCACGGCAATTCTACTTCCTTTAAACTTTGGCTACTTGAATTTTATCTTTCCGCTAACGGACAGTCTTTTGAAAACATAGACATATGCTTTCGTAGCTTGGCACTCTTCGTGTCATACAAGAAGTCAACCACTCCATAACCATTACAACACAAAACACAATGCTTCATTTCCTTCTCCATGAGATCAACCATCATAACACGATCAAAAACATCTACTATACCATTACGATATACCCTTTTATCTTTGATTCACCGACTAGTGTATAGACTCCAATTAACATAACTAGTAATTCTGGTTTCTTTCAACTTCATTACACAATCAATGGTATAACATATCATAAGGAAGAATACGGGTCATTCAATGCATATACATCATGGTAATATATCTAAATACCTGTATCATCGTCAGGAGATGTTCCCTCATTCTGTCGGTCCACTAAAGCATAAGTGCGATTCTGGACCCCACTAGTACCGGCTGCTCCTCCGGCACCTCTGCCACGGCCAACAGACTGCACACCTCGGTCTAAAGAAGAAACCGATGTTGATGATGCCACAGTAGACCCCACAGGTCGTACCATACTATCCAAGCCTCGTCGTGGACAGTCTCTCATTATGTGACCCGGCATACCACACCAGTAACAGGCATTCGTTCCTCTCCAACATTTACCTTCATGAAATCGTCTGCAAAACTGGCACAGTGGGCGAGAAGACCCTGCTGTCTGTGAATCTGGCACCCTACCACTCTGCCCGATATGACTGCCCCTGAATCCTCGAGAGTGAGATGGAGCGCCTGTTGTAGCATGAGAGAATGAGGGTCTAGGCAGTAACATTTGAGATCCAGATCCTCTTGGGGACACTATGGACTTCCCCATGGATCTTGCCCGTTTTACCGGCCCTTCCTCCGATTTTTGTATCCTCTTTCTTTGCCTTTGGTCTTCCATTTTCTGCGCGAAGGCCTGGATTCTCGCTATATCCATATCTCGATTTAAGGCAGCGATAGTACAGTCCCGTACCAAATAAGGCTCCAATCTGTCCACATATCTATGTACTCTATCTTCCATCGTGGCTACCACATTTGGAGCATATCGTGCCAAGGAATTAAACTGCAAACTGTACTCTCTAACACTTATATTTCCTTGACGTAAATTTAAAAACTGATCCGCACGAGCCTCACGGATCTCATAGGGAAGATAGTGATCCAGAAATGCCTCTTTAAATTCTTCCCACGTAGGTGGGTTTACACCAATACCTCGAGCTTTCTTCCAGTCCTTATACCACAATATAGCCTCTCCCTTCAACCTATAAGCTGCTAGCTCAACCGTTTCTACTCCTGTTACATGCATTACCTCCAAAGCTCTCTGGATTTGATCCACGAAGTCCTGTGGATCTGCTTGCACGTCTGACCCAGTGAATATAGGGGGATCCAATTTTAGAAAGTCCTGTGTTCTGCGGCTTGCCACTCTAGCCGCATCATCATCATGGTTAACAGCTCGTCCTTGACTCTGGGCTGCCACTAACTGTGTTAACAGCTGAACTGCATTTTTCAAATCCTGGTCCGTAGTATTGACTGGTGGTTCTACAGGTACGCTTCTCCTACTCGACTCTTCTGGTACAGAGGGAGTGGAGGAAGCTCGTGACACAAATTCCGGCTCAATATCACCTTGATGAACTGGATCAGGTGGTGGTATACTGGTTCCTCCACCAACAATTCTATCTATCAGCTTACTTTTTCCTTTTCCTCTTCTAGGGTTCGGCATTTTGACTATACCAAAGAAAATAATTACCAAGATCAGATACAATACAACTTACAACATTGGCTCTATTGCACGATCTAGAATGAAGAAAAGAAACAACATCCTAAATGTCCCGTAGCCTCCTACTTATAAATGTGGGGAACAACACATCGATAAGTAAGACTCTACTCAGACACGGCTTTGTAGACACCCTTAGAACGACTGCTCTGATACCACTTTGTCACGCCCCGAATCCCAGCGAGGCGTGATTGGCACCCGAAGCCGACAAAGCCCGAGAGAACCAATCTTTGCTTCTATTCATTCGTATGCATGTTGTAGGAAACACTACTATCACATAGAAACATGAGGGGCTAAAATCGAAAAGCATAGAACATGCGACGTATATACATATGAGAAACTTGGCCGTTGAGGCCATCCAGTCACAACAACATATGCCTTTTGTCACAGATACACCCACATCCGTCTACAAAAGCCTCTAACAAAATGCATCGACCAAATGAACTAAAAGTCGGGACAAGCCCCCGCTTTATACAATATGTTCAAAATCAAAACACATGTACAACAGTGACTCGGGAAACTCCGGACTAACTGGAGCTCACCAAAGATCTGCAACACTGTTAATCTACTGTGGAGGCCTACTAGGACCTGCGCCTGCAGCAAGTAAAGTAAATGCCCCAAGAGGGGTCAGTACGGAGAATGTACTGAGTATATAAGGCCATAAGAAACTTGTAAGATATGAAAATATGTCAAGAACTCAAATTCCAATGCATAACCAATATAGATAAATCACAATGTAGATGAGTCACTATTTTGTACGTTGGAAACCATGTATATTACATTCATTCTTTCTCTTGCCTTTACTTTACTTTTACACTGCTCATATACTTGTGAGGGCCCTCATCATGCAGGTGTTCTTATCACCCCATGGATAACATATCATCGTCATGCAGGTATTCTTTTTACCCCATGGATAAGATCATATCGTCATGCAGGTGTCCTTTGCACCCCATGGATAAATGGCCATCATCACGCGGGTATTTGCACCCCGTGGATAAACTATCATCATCATGCGGGTATTTGTACCCCATGGATAACACCCATGAACACAATCAATATGCCTTACTTCATTCTTACTTCATTTCT
Organism: Capsicum rhomboideum; assembly: GCA_031232105.1. Taxonomy (NCBI): domain Eukaryota; kingdom Viridiplantae; phylum Streptophyta; class Magnoliopsida; order Solanales; family Solanaceae; genus Capsicum; species Capsicum rhomboideum. The sequence continues at coordinate 20,465,067 of CP124714.1, forward strand.
TTACTTTTGAGATTGATATCAATACTTGTGAAAGATTGATACATTCATTTGACATAGCATTTTTGGAAGTTTTGGAACCATAACCAAAATAAAAGACATGGGAATAAACATTATTGAAAATATAGCCTTATTGGAAACATAACACCATTGAAACCATTGGACAATCATTATTGAACAAGAGACATGAGTATGACTACTATTGGAATATCGCAACATAACCCTATTGGGCTTTTTGGAACACTAACCATGAATATGAGACATGAGATTCACCATTGCTCAATGAGTAGGAAATATATGACAATGACCATTGATAACCGGATATGGGATACTTTAGCACATTTTGGGATAGGACTAGTGAGATGTCAATGTGCATACTATTTGCCGCAGAAAGATACGGACAGAGTAACCTTACATACCTTGTACTCTCAATACGGATATACAATCCTAGAGGTGCACACAATAGTCCCGCTCCTTCTTTATGTGTCACTCTACAACATAAATACATAACGAATTTCACATTAACCACCAATTGCTTTGCAATTGCATACAATGTCAATAAATTACATGTTTGCCTTTAAACATGTCATTTCCCCTTGACAAAACCATTGACAAAATTCTTATTCCAAAAATTCCATAATATTCCCAACATTGACCAATACATGATAATTGATACATTGCACCACAACACTTCTCCTTTACACTTTCTTATCCATCACATATCACAAATAACCTATCAAGTGACCTTAATACAACTCATAACACATATCGGTCAAAATCCCAAAATTTTCACTTATAGACAAGAACAACTTTAATACCAAAAATAACACCATACATGTTCATATTTTGTCCATGCCATGCTTTTTCATCAAAGGCACAAGGCCTAATTTAAATTCAAATTACCAAGATAGCACATCTTTCACCAAAAGTATAATTACACTATTCACCTCTTTGCCAATATAAATATCATGATACACATAATCTCCCATGCATATAATATGTTAATCCATAACAATAAGCACTTACCTAAGCTTGGATAGTGATGATCTTCTCCAAAAGTTGACTTAGGGTTTTTGAGAGCAAAAGAGGATTTTCTTGGAAATGTCTAGAAAAAGATAGAAAAGCATGTGTGTTTGTAATGAATAAGAAATCAGATTTTTGGCCCTTTATATAAGCCCCCAATTCCATCCTTAGCCACTAATACAATGCTTACTTGGTCAACATTGCAAGAGTGGATCTTTTCCTCTTTGGGCCCATGTATTTTGGTTCATTTTTGGGCCTCAAAGTGGCCCATTAACACAACTTAACTTAGCCCACCAATTTTCATGTATTATTCATCATATATCTCATGTTTACATAATTCCATAATGTCACGACAATATTTTCTTACGAGATTCTCATTCGTCGTCTCGATCGCAAAAATAGGAATTCTAGTCGCCCATGGCTTCATTAGACATTTTGGATCACTATTCATATTTCATGATTTGATCATGTAGGGATACGTAGAAGTATCTTGAAGTGTTTGAAGCCTTAACAATGCTCATAGGACTCCAAAGAACCAAAAGAAACCATCTAAGAATCGCCGTAGAATTGCATCGCGAAACGAGCTCGGGAAGGCAAAATGTTTGTTCCTTGCGCCACACCCCCTGAAATAGGGTAGTGGCGCAAGTTTTTCTTGCCCTCTGAATCAGTGGCTTGCGCCACACCCCCTGAAACAGGGTAGTGGCGCAAGTTTTGATGCTTTGCTGAATTTTCGGCCATTTTTCCAACACTTGTGTATCGTCCAATACCTTATCAAAACACTACAAAATACTTACTTAGTGATCTTAATCATCAAGTAAACATGACTCCAAGTCACCAAATGAGGTTATCATGTGTACGGGTATTACCCAAATGTTCCACGAAATCACAAAACACCTCCTACAAAGGTCTCATTGCATGTACGTGGCCAAATTTAAATTTTCTCGTCATTAGCATTACCAAATACATAATTATATCTCTTGTTACCTAAGAAAACATTCTTCACTGTCATCAAGTAGGGTTGGGAAAGTACGGGGTGTTACAAAACAGGAGCGAAAGTTGCTCCCATTCGTAACCCGTTCTTCCTTCGTCACATGCGTGCTTTTAGTATCACTAAATAAAATGCTTCGAGCATGTGGATAAAATAAATGATAAGTAATAGTTGTAAATATTTAAACATGATGCGATTTCTCATTTAGACCATGAGCATTTGCTTTGAGACAGCAAGGATAATGTCTCTAAGCCATGTTGTCATAGGGTCATGATAAACAAAAAGTAAATCCTTGGGCCATGAAATGATGTCCTTAGGCCATGAAAATGATGCCTTTAGACTATGACGCCTTCAGAGCATGATAAGTAGAAAGTAAATCCTTAGGCTATGAAATAATGTCCATAGGCCATGAAAATGACGCCTTTAGACCATGATGCCTTCGGATTATGATAAGCAAAAAGTAAAACCTTAGGCCATGAGATGATGCTCGCGGGATATGAAGATAATGCCTTTGAACTATGATGCCTTAGGGTAATTATATAATGATTAAAGAAAGCGTATCTGTCTTGAATGGTATAATGTGTCGTTGGATGATTTGAGTAGCTTAGCATGCAGTAATTTGATGTAGTTCAGGAGCTTGATGCAATTTGTATGCTTGATTGCGAACTCTGCAGGTGCAATATAATGTAAACTCTTGCAGGAGCTATGTAATGTAGATTTCTGCGGATGCACTGCGGTGTGGACTCTTGCAGGAGCCATGAGATTTTGATTTCTTTGGATGCAATGCGATGTGGACTCTTGCGGGAGCCATGCGATGTTGATTTCTACAGATGCATTGCGTTGTGGACTCTTACGGGAGCCATGTAATATAGACTCTTGTGGGAGCCATGCAATATTGACCCTTGCAGGAGCCATGCGATGTAGATTTCTGCGGATGCACTGTGGTGTAGCCTCTTGAGGGAGCCATGCAATGTTGACCCTTGCTGGAGCCATCGATTTCTGTAGATGTACTGCGGTGTGGACTCTTGCTGGAGCCATGCAATATTGACCCTTGCAGGAGCCATGTAATGTAAATTTCTGTGGATACACTGTGGTATGGACTCTTGCCAGAGCCATGCAATGTAGATAGGGTAGCTTAGCTGTTTTCCCATGTTGAAAATAGAGTAGTCCATGTAACTGTACATGTTATAATGCACTCAAAGAAAATTGTAAGTTTGAAAAAGGGAAAGGTTGATTTGTCCCTCTGCTATGACTGATGTGCTTCCTCCTTGCCTGATATTGTGGATCGATATTAGTCTTCGTCCGGGTTTTCACTTGGGTAAAAATAAAAACAAGTCTATGAATTGTGTTTTGAAAATGTTTTCTCTTGAAAAATGAGAAAATGAAAAAAAATATTATTGTAAAGGAAATTAAAATATTATTGAATCATTGATTGTGACACATCTCGAGACAACGTAACTTCTTATAAGCGAATATCTTTTTGTCTAGAAATTTTGATCTTCAAAAATTTCTGCCCCAGTGTAGATTTGATTGCTTCTGTAGGTGAAGGTTGCTTGCTGTGAATTTTTGAGATTTCCTCAAAAATTCTACCCCAGTATCATAGTTGCGTAAATGCTATCCTATGGAATTTTTGAGGTCCCTTCAAAAATTCTGCCCCAGTTACATACTTATAAGGGGAAATAGGAAAATTTTATTATGATAGGAGCGAACTCCAAAGGAGCGCCTACATATCCCTCTTAAATGGAAATCAGGTCAAACGTAGTTCCAATTACAAGGTAAGAAGGCATGAAATAAAGCTTAAACATAATATCTCTTAACAATATCTGAATTGATAGGCTTGGACCAAACTTTGCCATCCATTTCTGCAAGTATGAGTGCTCCTCCTGTCAAAACTTGATGAACCACATAAGGGCCTTGCCAATTCGGTGCGAATTTGCCTTTTGCTTCATCTTGATGTGGAAAAATCCTTTTCAGAACCAACTGTCAGGGCGACAAGTGTCTTGGTTTAACCTTCTTGTTGAAAGTTTTGGCCATTCTATTCTGATAGAGTTGACCGTGACAGACTGCATTTATCTTCCTTCCATCTCTGAGTGCCAGTTACTCAAATCTACCTTGTACCCATTTGACATCACTCAATTCTGCTTCCTGAATGATTTTGAGAAAGGGTATTTCTACCTCAGTAGGTATCACTGCTTCATTACCATAAACCAAAAGATAAGGTGTGTCTCCTGCAGAAGTTCTAATTATAGTACGATATCCTAGAAGGGCAAAAGGCAACTTTTCATGCCAATGTTTGTAATTATCAATCATCTTTTTAAGTATACTCTTAACGTTCTTATTGGCAGCTTCCTCTACTCCGTTCATTTGTGGTTTATATGTTGTGGAGTTTCGATGCTTGATCTTGAACATCTCACATGTTGTTCTTATCAAATTACTATTGAGGTTGACACCATTATCTGTAATGATAGATCAGGTACTCCAAATCGGCAAATAATGTGATTTCGAACAAAATCATCTACGACCTTCTTTGTGATTGACTTATGACAAGTGGCTTCAACCCACTTAGTGAAGTAGTCAATTGCAACAAGAATAAACCTGTGTCCATTGGAAGCGGCCGGTTCAATTGGACCAATGACATCTATGCCCCAAGCTGCGAAGGGCCAAGGGGAGCTAGTAACGTGGAGTTCATTTGGAGGAACTCGAATCATGTCGGCATGAGTTTGGCATTGATGACATTTTTGCACATAACGAATGCAATTTGTCTCCATGGTCAACCAAAAGTAACCTGATCTCAATATCTTCTTTGCCAACATAAATTCATTCATGTGAGACCGCATGTTCCAGCATGTATCTCCTCAATCAACCTGAAAGCTTTCCTAGCTTCGATGTATCTTAGCAAACCCAAATCAGGAGTCCTCCTATAAAGGATTTCTCCATTTAAAAAGAATTGATTGGCTAACCTCCGAATGGTGCGCTTCTGAAGGCCCGTTACATTCTCTTGATAATCTCCATTCTTCAGATATCCCTGTATATCAGTATACCATGGTTTTTCGTCCACCTCTTCCTCTACATGAAAATAATATGCAGGCTTCTTTTGTATGTGAACAAGGATGAGGTCAATATAATTCTTGTCTGGATGTTCGATCATGGAAGACAAAGTGGCCAAAGCATCTGCAAACTCATTTTAGATTCTCGGGACATACTTGAACGCTATCTTACAAAACCTCTTAAGCAACTCTTGTATGCAATCTGAGTATGGTAGGAGTTTTGTATTTTTTATATCCTACTACCCTCGTACTTGATGAATCAATAAATTTGAATCTCCAATCACCAATATTTCCTGGACATTCAAATCAATTGCCAAACGAAGCCCTAAAATGCAAGCTTCATATTCAGCCATATTGTTGGTACAAGGGAATCTGAGCTTGGCTAACACAGGATAATGTTGACCAGTCTCCAAGACTAAAACGGCGTCAATACCTACTCATTTGAAATTTAAAGCTCCATCAAAGAATAATCTCCAGCCATCATATTCTTCAGAGATATCCTCCCCTATGAATGCCACTTATCCATTAGAAAAGTAAGTTTTCAACGACTTATACTCTTCATCCACGGGATTCTTGGCCAAATGATCTGTCAATGCTTTCTGCGCGACATAGACTATGTCAAACTCGCTCAATAGTATTTTTCATTTAGCTAGCTTCCCTGTAGGCATTGGTTTTTGAAATATATACTTCAGCGGATCCATTCTGGAGATCAAATAGGTAGTGTATGCCAAGAGATAAAGTCTCAATTTCTGAGCTATCCAGGTCAAAGCATAACACGTGCGTTCCAGTAAGGAATACCGAGCCTCATAAGATGTAAATTTCTTGCTCATGTAATAAATTACTTTCTCGTTTCTACCTGTTTCATCATGTTTCCCCATAATACAACCAAAAGCGTATTCCATCATGAATAAATATAGTAATAACGGCCTACCAGGTTAGAGAGGAACCAGAACGGGAGGATTTGATAAATAATCCTTGATTTTGTCGAATGCCTGCTAACACTCTGTCGTCCATTCTATAGCCCCATCCTTCTTTAGTAGCTTGAAAATCGGCTCACAAATAATAGTAGACTGAACCATGAAGCGACTGATGTAGTTAAGGCGGCCCAAGAAGCTCGTTACTTTTTTTTTCATTTTGGAGGTGGAAGATCCTGAATAGCTTTGATCTTGGCTGGATTGAATTCTATACCTCGTCGACTGACAATGAAGCCCAATAATTTTCCAGCAGGGACCCCAAAGACACATTTCGTAGGATTTAACTTCAAATTGTACTTTCTCAGTCTGTTAAAGAACTTTTCCAGGTCGGCCAGATGACTTGATCCCTTTTAGGATTTAATAATGATGTCATCCACGTAAACTTCAATTTCCTTGTGAATCATGTCATGGAATAGAGCGGTCATGGCCCTTATGTATGTATCTCTAACATTTTTCAACCCTCATGCATCTTTATCTAATGATAACCGGCGAAGCAATCCACAAATGACAGTGTTTCATGCCTGGCGCAATTATCGATTAACAAATGTATATCGGGAGTGGAAAATCATCCTTCGGGCTAGCTTTGTTGAGATCCCTATAATCCACACAAACTCTGACCTTTCCATCTTTCTTAGGAATAGGCACGACATTGGCCAATCAGGTCGGATACTCCATTTATTAGAGGATACCGGCCTCAATTTGCTTCGAAATCTCCTTTTAATTTTCAAACTCAGATCGGGTTTGTATTTTCTTAGCTTCTGCTTAATAAGAGGACAAGATGGATCAGTGGGCAACATGTGGGCTACTATTGACGTGCTTAGTCCTGTCATATCGACATATGAACAAGAAAAAATATCTGGGTGTTTCCTCAAAAACTGGACGTATTCCTCTTTCTCGTCTTCTAGCATATAAATACTAACATGGGTTTCTTTAATTGTCTCAAAATTCCCTATGTTCACTATTTCCGACTCTACTAAGTTTACCTTGGGTTTATCTTTAAAATCTTCGACCTTTCTAACAAATTCCTCTGGTACTTCACTTTCTTCCACCTCTTCTAATTCACTTATATTATGTTGCATGGTCTCGTTATGTGTTACAATCTTAGATTCAAAATTTTTAAAAGTGATTTTGCTGAAAGAAGTAGAAATAAATAATATCAATAAAGTGAAAAGAGAGCTTTTATTAATTCAAATAATGTTAAATGTCTTCAAACACAACAAAATAACTAAAAAGATGTGAATTAGCTCGAAATCGAGTCTATTTATTCCAAACAATAAGATAAAATCAAAATCTTTCAAATCTACCCAAGTGTTGGCGAGGCCTGGAAGGAGTGGCAGTCTAGTTACTGAGTGTAGCCTTCTATTCAATGTTCTAACTAGGGGCTCCCCTCTCCTCACTGATGATGACGTTATAATCTTCTCTTCCAGCTTCAGTCAAAAACAAATTCTTCAGACTCTCCAGTATTTCATCTTCACCATCATCCAAAAACCTGGTAGAGTGGAAAATTTGATACAATGACAACGAAGGATCAAATGCATGACCATCATCCATGTAACCTAACCTGGAAGTGTCATTCTTCATAAAAGGTTGTACGAGTTCAACTATTCCTTTTAATCTGGCCCCAAGACCCTTACCTGGTTCATATCTAGATTTGAGCATTTTCTCACCTTTAATCTTCCAACTCAGCTCTTCTTCAATGTTTCCAACCATCTCTAATGTGTGGAATATTTGTCCATCAAGAACTTCCTTTCCCTCAACAGCATATACGAGATATCCTTTTTCACCATGTATTACCACCTCTTGGTGATCGTACTCGAATTTGAACATTGGTGTAGCGTGGAGGGGACTACACCAACCATGTGAATCCATGGCCTACCAAGCAAGATGTTGTAGGAAACGGGGATGTCCATTACCTGAAATGTTACAAGGAAGGTGTCAGGGTCCATTACCATGTCCAATGTGATCTCTCCAATGGTATCTCACTGGGAACCATCAAACGCTTTCACGTTCATCTTCCAACTTTGCATTTTAGCCAAATCGACCTTCAACCTTGTCAGTGTACCCAAGGGACAAATGTTTCATCTCGAACCTGGATCAATCAGCACTCGAGATACAACTCTTTCTCTATGTTGCTTGTAACATTCAAGGATTTATTGTACGACCTTTCTTTAGGTGGCAACTCATCCTCATGAAAGGATATCTTGTATGCCTTGAATACTTGCCCAACCATGTGGGCCATATATCCCCATGTTATAGTAGATGGTACATATGCTTCACTTAACACCTTCATCAAAGCATTTTTGTTGTGTTCAGAAGTCTGCAACAGTGTCAGGATGGATATATGAGTCGGGGTCTTGTTCAGCTGATCTACCACAGAGTACTCTTTAGCTTGTATCTTCTTCCAAATACCATTCTCCTCCATTTCTATCATGGGTTGTTTACTTTTACTAGAACTTCCATGGATCAGATTTTTCTATGTATAGATTCTCCCAGATCTGGTGACACCCTGAGTGATGTCTACTTCAGCCACCCTTACTTTTGCCAGAGTGTTCTGCTCATAGTTCCAAGGGACTGCATGAGTATTATAAGTAGTTGGGGAAGCTCTGACGACTATGAAAGGGGTCTTAGGTATCGCTACCTCAACCTCAAATGGTGCCCATTTTCGTGTACTAATGGGTGTACCATTCACCTTCTTGATGAACTAGATAGAGTTTTCAAGCTCTACCAATTCATCGATATCGAGAATGTTTACTTGATGATCCAACAGTAGATTGTTGGTGACATTCGAAATTGGATTTTTCAACTAAATAGCCTTAGTGTTGATCAACATCTGGATTTTATCCTTCAGAGTATAGCATGTTTCTATTGTGTGACCCCTCATCCCAGAATGATACGACCTAACCTTGGTCTGATCAAAATGCTTGGCTTGAGTATTCTCACGTCCAACAATAATGGGCATGACGTAGCCTGCTTCCTTAAGTCTCTCGTACAGTTGGGTTATAGGTTCGGCTAAGGTAGTGTATTATTTTTTCTAGAAATTAGCTCTGGGTCTTTGATTTTATTGGGGAGAAGTCTTGGGTGTTTGGATATGAGGGGGTTGGGCATTATACACAGGGTAAGCAGGGCCTTAGAATTATGGATGTAGTGGATATAGGGTATATGCTTGGTATAGCGGGGTCTAATATGGCATTGGGGTTTGTATTTGGTAAGGAGATAACGGGTACGACATTGGAGATTGTGGATAGGGAGGTGGAGTTATAATAGGAGTTTGGTAGTTAGGCACACTCTTTGAAGCCTGGGCTACCATCACTGTACCTACCTCTCCTTTCTTTTTGTTCTCAGCAATTCCTCTAGACTACAAAGCCTTGTTGGCAGCCTGTAAAGCTTCCAGATTGATAATGCTTCCATTCTTGATACCCTCCTCAAGCATTTCTCCTAACTTGATGATTTCAGCAAAACTTTTATCTACGACAGTTATCATTTTCTCAAGAACTTGCGGCTCCTGCGCATAAATAAAGTATTCCTTCATTTGAGATTCTTCAATCAGAGGTAGAGCTCTTGCAGCCTCAAACCTCCATCTTATAGCATAGTTCCTGAATGACTCATTTGGCTTTTTCTTCAAAGTCTGCATATAGAACCAGTTGGGGGTGTTGTCAATGTTGAACCCAAACCGTTCCATAAAATTTGATGCCATATCAATCCAGCCTTCCCACTTCTTCACATCCTGCTCAATATACCATGTTAAGGCTTCCCCAGTAAGACTTCTCATGAATATTTTCATTCTTATATTCTCGTTTCTCCCAACTCCGACCAACTATCACAATAAATACACAAATGAGCCTTGAGATCTCCAGTCCTGTTATACAATTCAAACTTTGGAGGTTTGTACCCCTTCGGTAACTCCACATCAGGGTGTACACATAAATCCTCATAACTGAGTCCCCTTAATCCCTTGCTTCCCTCAAGTTGCTTCAGCCTCTAAACCACAGATTGCATCATGGGGTCTTTTTCTGAAAGATCGGGTTCATATTGAGGATAGGTGAATGGGGTTGTTTCTACGTATATGGGGTTCAAAAAGTGGCTACCAGATGCTTGGTTGTAGGATATGTTAGTGAACGGCGTATGTAGGTAAGTGGGATATTTAGTATTTTGGATATGTTGAGTGGGATATATGGGATTTAGAGTATTATGGGTATTTTTGAGGAAGAGGAAGGTTTTGGATATTTTGAGGGAAGGAATGGTTTTGGATGTTTTGAAGAGGAGGAAGGTTTTAGAATTTTTGAGGAGGAGGAAGGTTTTGTATGTTTTAAGGTGAGGGCAATTGATGGCTTGGGGTAGAGATTTGAAATTTTGCACCAGTATGACCGTCGACTTGTGGTTCGAGAGAGGTATTAAGGGTAATAAAAAGATTGGCCAAGTTGCGCACTTGCGCTAATTCTCCTTGTAGTTCGAGAATCTGTTGTCCCATTCTTAGGCTAATTTTGTTTTGTCCCATGACACTTTCTCCTTCTGTGTTTTTGTCTGTAGCGCTATTGCTATCTCCCATTTTCTCTTTACCTTTCAAACTTGTAAGAGGAGGAGGAGCCCCTTTTGACCGTGTGTGATAGGTCAGAGTGCACAAATCAACCTTTGAGAAAAGGGAAAGACAAAAACAAAATCAAAGACAACCAAAGTTAGCAAAGTGAGACATAATGTTAGAATAAACACATTGATTTGCAACAAATAATCGCCCTAAAATGCAAGGAGCTTCGTTGAGCCAGAGGTAGGCCTAAGACGATAAATTTTGTGGTTCATGATGATTAATCCAAGCCGCATTAGACGCAAATGGGAGTGTAGAGTTAGATAAAAATAATAAAACCCAACTATTTTATTAAAAACTACTACAATCTTTTGCAAAAATAAAAACTTAAACGAAACTAGGGAAAATGGGTAACACAAGGGGAACTTCCTATCAATCAAACTCCTCAATGGTGGTGATTATCTAGAGAGCCTGGAATGATTTGCAGCAGCATCTCTGGAGAAGTGACATAGTGTTGATTCAACAAGTTCCGAGCCCAGATGGATTTCTCCACGTCCTGAAACCCATGAGCCTGCTTTTGCTTGTTGAGCTCTACATCCTCGACATCTTCCGCAAGCCATACATAGTACTCTAGAGTACAATAAGAATGTTCACCATATACACTAACAATTAAAAACTCATCCCATCGTTACAACACTTCCTTGACCTTAGGGCTTTCTTGGACCGGCCCAAACTCAACTTTCGACTTGCCCATATGTTCTCACAGAGTTACAACTTGATTCCTCCCAAATTAACAAAGTACTCTTATTGGGGCATAAGGTTGAACGCTCTTCAGGTTAATGAGCTCGATGTAGTAGAGCTCATGACATCGTATGATAGCAGTTGGTGCGGATAACCACGAGTATTTCCATTAAATTTGATAACCTGAAAGCTCCTTCATATACCAGTACCAATCCTCTGCACCCACGGGAGAAATAAATCACTCCATGCTTTTTGCATGTGTATCAATCTTATTGCCCATTCCATTAAGAATATCCACTATATTAGGTCGCCTGTAAAAATGTTCCACGACCCATAATTGAAGAAAAAGATTGTAGCCCTCAAAAAACCTGTAACCTCTGGCGCACTTAGATAAATCTCTCAGCATTTTCGCTACGATCACAGGAACCAAGGTGACCTCAATGTTGTCTACTCCTCAAACTATTCCCTGAACCACAAAACTAAGATATGTATCAATCTTCCCATGTTCTCTGGGAAAGACCAAGGCGCCTAGCAGTGTTATAGCAAAAGCACTCAACCTTTTCTTTTTCCATTTCTCGGCCAAGCAAGAGAACTCTCTCCGAAATATAGTATGACCTTCTTTTTTACCAAAACGTTCATATAGAAAGTCCAGAGAGATCCACCCAAAATCTAGACAAGCCAATTCGAGATTATTTTTCAGCCCAAGATAATGCAACAATTTCTTTCCAGATTGTTTGTGAGGTAAGATCATTTTTCGGTCTTGATAATGCAAACTGATAAACCGCCAATTTCCTCGATGGTGGATGTCATTTCAAAGTCCTTGAATTTAAAGATTACTCGGTCTGGATCCCAGAATTTTAGCAAAGCTTTGATCATATATTGATCGAGAGCAGCACTTATCAAAGATGTTAGAAAACCCAAAGACTGACGTATCTCCGTACCATGCTCCCGTTTGATGTCATTCTACCACCTCCTTAACTTGTGGGGCACACCGACGATCATTTGGGTGTTATCAAAAATTGGTGCATCTTCATTGCAAATCTGAAAATAAAGCAACAAAGAAAATTTCTACAAAGGAAATTTCTAAACTCCATTCATTACAATTTGGTTTGGATTAAATTATCATGATCACTTAGCACATAATATGTATTTTTTTAAGTCGAGGGGTGGTGGGGACCCTTTCAACAATTGGGCGGATATACTTCGCGGATTGACCTCGAGGGTCAAATCACCTATGGCTAATGCGTGCATGACTTAAATGCAAAGGGGTGGATACGGCACTATCTTAATTTTCTAAGAGTTGGTAGACATGGACTGAAGGTAACCTTGTGCGAGAAGGCACGTGGTCTTATGATAGTAAAACTATCCGCTCAACCGTGTCTTAGCCGACTCTCTATAACGGGATTTTGAAGAGAATTTGGAGAAGTACGAAGGCACAGCATCCTAGTATAGTGAGAGTGTGTGAAAGTATGAGATTCCCAAGTGGGGGGGGGGGGTATGAGCGGAATGCCAGTAATACATAAAGCAGTAACACGTAGCAAATAATGAAAATAATAGCATGTTGAGTAGTAAAAATAACAAATAGAAAGAGAATGACAAATACATAATTTAGAGAGATAGGAAATTGTATGTAAACAAATAAAAGAGTAAGGAAAGGGATTGACCTAGAAAAAAATAATTAAATTAAGGTAATAATATAATGGGAAAAATGAAAGGGATATAGCATGAAAATTTTTACGGTAACAAATAATTAGACATGATAAGACAAATATTTCAAAGATCAACAAAATAAAGAAAAAGCAAGGGGTTAATAAATAAAATAATAGACCCAAATAAAGCTTAAAAATCCCACAAAACATACAAATTCGTATTGGTTAGAACCTAGATATCCCCAGTAGAGTCGTCATGTTGTCGCGCCCTATTTTTCTCGCGAAAAGAGGAATTCGACGCGACAACTCTTTTTGGATGATTTAAGAGTGAAGAGTCGCCACCTAACGAATTAAGGTGCGTTAGGGCACCATTCTAAACTGATTACAATTAATTAATTAGTCTACGCCAACCAAATATTCGGATAAGGGTTCAGGTTACCACGAAAGGAAGGTGTTAGGCACCTTTCGAGGTCCACAAATGTGGGTCCCGACCGAACTCATATATTACGTCGGGAGATTCTATGTGATGAGCAAAGTTCTATTATTTTATTAACTTAATGTTAACTAAGTGTTTAAATAGGAAAAACCATTATTTATCTAATTAATATAGACCTAAGTGATAAAATTAGGAAAAACGTATATGAAAAGGAAAATAAGATAAGCAAGAAGAGAGAAGACACAATTTATGTAGCCGAAAGATTTATTTAAATAATAACTATCCCAAACACTCGAAAAGCAAAGTCGATTCATAGGGAGTTGGTTTTATCCTATTCGGATCAGCACCCGACTTATTAACGGATGACAATGTCATATGTCACATTGTCGAATTCTTCTCGGGTCAACCTCTATCATTTTCGACTATCTACCCTACCCTACCTATTTTGGCTATCTGTCATGCCCCGAGTTCCAATGAGGCGTGATTGGCATTCGAAGCCAATATGGCCCGAGAGAACCAATCTTTGCTCATGTACATTCGTATGCATATTCTCGTATGAATCTTATTATCCATCATGAAACTATGCGGAAGTCATGGACATGGGAACATATGTCATATCTATATATATATATATGAAACTTGACCGTTAGAGCCATCAAGTCAAAATGATCGTGCATCTCTTACATCCATATACCCACATATGTCTACAAAAGCCTCTAACAGATACAGATATAATACAGACTAAAGTCGGGACAATTCCCCGCCTTATACAACATTTACAATATCCAACAAATGTACAACTATGACCCAGAAAGCTCCTAACCAAGTGGAGCTCACCAAAACTCTGCAAATGATCCACAGTCTACTGAGGAGGTCTACTAACGCCTGCACCTGCAACATGTAAGGTAAGTCCCCCGAAAGGGTCAGTACGAAGAATGTACTGAGTATGTAAGGCTCATAAGAAATAGCATCATACATGAGAATGTCAATAGAATAAAATATGAGAGAATAGTCAATATGGATAAACCATCATTTTAGATACTATCTTTTGTAATTACTTTCCTTCAATTGCCTCCAATAGATTCTTCTATTCAAGAAATCCTTCTACTCAAGAGATTCTACTATATGTAAGAGGTTCTTTCTTGCTTCTATGCTCATTACCACTATTATTCATCTACTTGGTTAGTAAGTTGTAAAATAATAACATTCATCCGCACACATCCACTCTAGTGGTGGGGTAACAATATCACATACATCTACTCTATTGGTAGGTTAACAATATAACGTATATCCACTCTATTGGTGGGTTAACATACATCCACTCTTATAGTGGGTTAATATACATCCACTCTCGTGGTGGGTTAGCATACATCCACTATCATGGTGGGGTAACATACATCCACTCTCATGGTGGGGTAACATACATCCACTCTCATGGTGGGGTAACATACATCCACTCTCATGGTGGGTTATCATACATCCACTCTCATGATGGGTTAACATACATCCACTCTTATGGTGGGTTAATAATATATTTACACACCTTTCTTCGTTTCTTACTTGGGAGAGATTGATACATTCACTTATGAGAGATTGATATATTGAGGATCATGACACTATTTGAAACACACCAATACTTCTTACCTCATTTCTTTACTTTCAAGAGATTGACACCTTTAATAGTGAGGGATAGATATACACTAACTCGTACATTACCTCTTCATTACTCCTATGAGATCTTATCTAAGTAAGTATATGATACCGGGCCTCCACCTTTGGTGGGATATAATGAATAACATAGCATAATCTTGTGTGCATTACTTCTTTACAATCTTATACCCTTTACATAGTCATGAGAGTGACACATTAAAGATCATGACGTTAATTGAAGCACACACTTATATACACATTTCACTTCACTCCTTTACTTCATGAGATTGACATCTTCACTTATGAGGACTAATTATATTAACTTGCACATCACCTCTCTTATTACTCTTATGAGATTGGTACTTTCACTTGTGAGAAATTGGTACAAAGATAATCATAATGTTATTAGACTTTTGGAACATGACATGATTGGAACAATGTTATTCAAACAAAACAAGCTCTCTTTACCTCATTACTCTCGTTGAGATAGTTCTCTTAGAATTTACAACATCATGACAGCTTAGGAACTTCAGTCAATAAATAAGAGATAAGTGAATCATAATTCATCTAAGAGTAGGACACCTGTGAATAGCAAGATATGTCAATCGTAGTTGGAATTCTATAGAATCCTCATGAAATGTAACACTTTTGGAACCTTAGGATAATGATCCATATCATCTAATGAACATGAGTCAACCAATGGACATGAGTCATATGATTTACCATTGACCAATGAGTAAGGAACATATGAGTAATACTAGTCAACTACCAGATACGGAATACCTTAGATCATTTCGGAATCGAATGAGTGCTATGACAATGTGAACACCATATGCTGCAGAAGGATATAGAAGAGTAACCTTACATACCTTCACTTCCAAGTATGAGTACACGAGTCTATATATGAACACAACAGTCCAGCTTCTTCCTTACGTCTTACTCTACAATACAAGTACATAACAAAGTTCATGTTAACAACCAACTCTCTTACAAACGTATAAATGTCACAATGAGTTATGTGACTGCTATATAGCATCATTTCTTCCTTCACAGTACAATCCATCGCATTCACATACCAACAACACCATAACATTCCACACATTGACCAAAATATCACACATCAATAGCATTTGACATCATACTTACCCTTTATGCTTTCTCATTAGCATTCCGTCACAATTTCTCCTGTCAACTTGCCTCATAACAACGTATGAACAACAATTCATACTTAATACAGTCCAACATTCCCCCATACGACACTTTAAAGTTATTAAAAAGGTATCACAAGTTGCTAATTATATCCATAAAGGGTATAGGGACCTTTAGGGGTCAAAGGGGGACAAAAACATGCAAAACGGGGTTCTGGAAGGGACCTGCGAAGCCACCTGCGCCTGTAGGTGGCTGACCTGCAGCCTCAGATGGCCCTTGGCAGTGTCCAGGGGCCTCTGCGTTGGCACCTGCGAGGGCGGATGCCCATTTTGGTCCGAAATGGTCTCTTTTGGATCTTTTAATGCAATGAATGGTCCATGATCATAACTAAACTTTTTTTTAACATATTTTTGATCATATTACATGACAACAAGCATCCATGGTCTCACAACACACATAAACATCACCAAAACCTCACTTTCTTTTCAATCCGTCACCAAAGCCATAACCAAATTTACGACAACAATTCCAAACATTATACACAAGGATAAAACAAGGCAAGACTATAATCACATCTCACATGTCAATATTGAATCCATCAAGTTCATTTCCTTCAAGATCACAAGTCCATGTTCAAGTTTGCAAGACGAAACCATCCTCCGATTTAGCAAACACAAATTGTTTTACACATAGTGAACTTCTCACACATCACCAACATAACCAACATGATATAAACCATCTTCCATGCATAAAATATATTAAAACATAATAATACACACTTACCAAGTCTTGCAAGATAATGATCTTGGTCCAAAGGATGAAGGTCTAGGGTTTGTGTGATAATGGAAATGTTGTAGAGAATTCTAGAAAAGGCATGGGTGTCCAAATGAATTAAAATCTAATTTGGTGCCCCTTTTATAGTCCCTTGGAGTCTCTCTTATCCAATTCTTACCATTAAATGCATTGTTGAATTGGTCAAATGGAAGATTGGATCATTTTGCCCCATTGGGCCAAGTCTTCCATGTGATTTTGGGCCTCATTTAAGCCCAATGGCTCATGACTCATTAATGCCCAACAAATTAATGTATAATTCATCAAATTTCTCATGGTTCACTAATTCCATAACTGTATACGTAGTCGTATAGGTTCGACAACATACGGGGTGTTACACCTCCTACAAAGGTCTAATCCCATGTACTAGGCCCAATATCAATTATCTCATCAATACTATTACAAAATACATACTTTTGACTCTCGACACTTGTGTAACCATTGTTCAACGTCGTCATGTAGGGTTTAGTAGATACAGGGTGTTACATTCTTAAAGGTGTTCTAAAGAAAGCGATAGAACTAGCGTTTCCTAAAATGCCTACTCGTCCCTACTTGATGTCCAAGAGGCGTTGGACGACCTATTTTTGGATAAGGATCTAGACACAAAGAAGTCTTAGGCTTCCTAATTAAACTCAGGATTGCGTCATACAAAACACGTAGGACTTACAAGTAACACATAGTGGCCTCATAGAAGCCTCTTGATTAATTAAAGTTGATTAAGCTATAAACATTCAAGATAATTAACAATTAATATGATTAAAACCTAAAGGCATGATAGCTAATGGTTCGGACATTGAAATTATTAAATTCCTATATGCATGAGTTCTGAGCGCGACATAATTAATTAAGGTCGGAATTAATTGGTAACGCCTAAAAATGAGATGTCTAAGGTAAAATTTATTAAAGTGAATAGAAATTAAATTAAGTATGCTGAAAAACAATTTAAAGAGTGTAGAAAATTATTCAAAATATGCAGGAATTTATTTAAAATATGCAGCAAATTATTAAAAAGTGTGCAGAAAATTAATTAACTGTGCAGAAAATTAATTAATTGTGTAGAAAAATGAATTAACTGTGTGCAGAAAATTAAATAGCAATGTGCAGAAAAGTAACTAAATGTGTAGAAAATTTATAATTAACTGTGCAGTAATCCATTAGCAGTGTGCAGAAAATTTATTAACAGTGCAGAAAATCTATTAGCAGTGTGCAGAAAATTTATTAACAGTGTGCAAAAAATTACTTAACTGTACAGAAAATCTATTAGCAGTGTGCAGAAAATCTATTACCAGTGTGCAGAAAATTTATTAAAAATGTGCAAAAAATTAATTAGACTTACTCAAAAATTATTTAAAGGCCAAAAATTGTTAGAACACTGGAAATTCAATTTATTATATTTTTTGAAAGACTGGAAATTATTAAAATTATTAATAAGGCATGCTAAAAGTTAATAAGGCACGGGGAAGATTAAGTATACATGCCAAAATAAAATAACGAAATTAGTTACAATATGTCCAAATTCATTAAACATACCAAAAATTAGTTAAGACACGCTTAAATTAAAATTGATAAAGCACGAAATTAGGCTAATACGGCAAAAGTCAAATAATGATCTTAAAACACGATTTCTAGGTGATAAAACAATTAATTAATTATCCTAGAATGATTGCCTAAGTGATCAAATAATTTGTGTTTGTTAAAACATTCAAGTCACGGTATCCCCGTCCATATAAGCACCCCATAATTCATTATACAATAGTAGAGGTTTATACACAATTTATGACAGACCCAAAATGAAATAAGCAAGAAAATACAAAGGACTAAATTAGGCACCCCTTAATAAATCCCCTGGCAACTCTTCAAGTTTTTCAAAACCAACCATTCATTAGTGTGAACCTATCAAACACAGAGATACGTACCAAGATGCACAAAGAACAAGTATTCAAAAGAACTTATACAGTTCATTTTAGGAGCACAAAAACAGTTGATACTTAGGAATTTTGGAAAAATAATTGAAACAATATTTAAAGTTACATAGAACTAACATGTAAGTATCGAATGCATAATTGGAGGACTAACCAGTCGGCAGTAGTATTTAATAATATAGCAAAAGAGAAGTCCCAGTTGACTCTTCCGAAGCGAAAATAAGAACCTTAGTTTCTATCTAGATTTTTTTTTTTAGAGAGAGAGAGCGTTCAAGTCTTGTCAATATGAGCGAAAAGAGACGGTTTATATAAGCGGAAAGTTGTAGTGAATCAATTGTTAAAATGGGAATAGAATATTCTTAAAATCCACTAGAGAAAGTCTAGGTCAATTAGTGTAAAAGAAATCTCTATTTGCCATAATTAAGCAAGTACAAATATTTAAAAATTAAGGAGGGATCAAACATTGGTCAAGGTATGAAAATTTATCAAAAGAAACTAAAGCCAGAGCTGTCACAAATTGTAACAAAGGAAAGATAAATAAAACAGATGTATTAACCACGGGTTGACCACCTTAATCGCAGTATACCATAATTAGACAAGTAAAAAGGACATATGTCTAGACTAAATGGGACAAGAATAATTAGTACGAGAATCAATTAATAGGGATGTTTTCCTTAAACATATAGCAAAATCGGTTGAGGGCGGAGAATCATGTCTAATTATTGAAAATAAACAAGTAGAGTCTTCTATGCAATTTGAAATGGTATACACGCAACAGAATCCCCAATTGTTACTAAAAATCAAAGTATAACTTAATACCAAAGATTTTCTTATAAACACAGCGCAAAACTTGTCATGTCCTAAACTGATTCGGATGAATTGAGCCAAAGTAAGATCAAATCGAGGGTTGCTCAAACGCATATATGAATCACTATCCGGACCTAAGAAATTAGGGTTTAAAGAGATCATGAAAATTAGGGCTTTTATCATATGATAGTCTAAGCACATCAATAGGCACAAATCACAAGTAATCGAGTCAAAATCTCAATCA
This sequence comes from Capsicum rhomboideum, assembly GCA_031232105.1. NCBI lineage: Eukaryota > Viridiplantae > Streptophyta > Magnoliopsida > Solanales > Solanaceae > Capsicum > Capsicum rhomboideum. The sequence continues at coordinate 20,485,044 of CP124714.1, forward strand.
AACTTCGTTAATCGCAGATCTAAGAATATGTCAAAGAGTATTAATTTGTCATAAAATTAAATAAAAATACAAATTCGGACACTTTAACGTTTTCGACGAGTCTGGATGGAGATAGAGAGGACACCGGCGACGTCTGGTATTCACAGGGGTAGCCGTGGTGTTGGTGGTTGTGGTTCACCTGTGAGAGACGGCGACAGTGCTTGTCGATCGGAGTTGCGAATGACAGGAGAGGAGAGAATATGATGGAGGCGACGCTAGTAGGAGTTCACCGGTCATAGATAGCTGGCGGTAATAGAGAGGCAGCGACAGAGAGAGTAAAGGTTCCACCAACCGGCTGGTGGTTCGCGGTGGAGCGGCGGCAGCAAGGTGATTGGATGGGATTTGTCGGAGCTGTGGTAGCGGTCGGCATTGGTACGGTGGAGAGAGATGGAGGAGGACATAGGAGGGAGTATATGGGTTTGCCGGCGGTGGATTTCGCCGGCGATGAGAAGAGAGAGATCGAGAGAAGAGAGAGAAGGGGAGAGAGAGGGAGTTACGACTGGTGTGTTTGGATTAGGGTTTTTTTTGGGGGGGGGGGTGGTGGTGATAAATTAAAAGGAAAGTTGATCTCAGCCGTTGGATCAATCTTGATCAACGACTCGGATTTAAAATTACGAAAAGGGTCAAATTTGGGTTATTTAAATTGGGTTCAATTGAAATAGAATTGGGGGTTTAAAATTGAGCCAAATTGAGCTCAATTTAGGCTAAAATTGACATTAATTGAGTAAAACCAGGCTAAAAATGAAATAAATTAGAAAAGTTGAATTGAAACAGAGTGCTATTTTGTAAATATAGTAATAAATCGGTAAATATATAATAAAAATACCTAAAAAAATTAATCAATTTCATAAAATAATTATTCTCCAAAAAATTAATGACACATGATATATTATTTGAAATCGACGATAATAATAATTTGAAATAAGTTAGGCGCAGATAAATTATGAATATGAATTCTTAGAAAGGTTATGATAACAGTAATTATAATAATAATAATAATAATAATAATAATAATAATAATAATAATAGTAACAACAATAATAGTAATAAATATGTGTTTTGTAAATTATGAGTATATATATTTGCGGAAATAATTTGATAAAAAATATTATATTTAAATTAATAAATTATATGTTAAAAATATAAAAGTAAATGCTAAAATAAATTGCAGATTTTAAAAATTATGAGTACGAAACTTCAAAATTTATTTGATACCAAAATAATACTTAAGACAAAATATTAAAATTCAAAACTGATAATTTGGTAAAATGGCAGCCCGAGAGAAATATCGGGAGGCCAAAATTGGGTGTCAACACTTATATAGTCCAATTTGGTCAAGTAACACTTTCTATTACTATTATGAAACGCTTTTAGTAGATGCGTCAAAACTTAAGGAGTTATATTGATTTTTGTGCATTTCGATGTTTCGAGCCTTCCCACAGTGGCTACATGTCATTTATGACTTGCCGGAACTGTCGGTTTGGTCATTGGACAGTTCGTTTAAATTTAGGCTCATTTCCCTATTTTGGAGCTTTCGCTATTAAGGAATTTGTCTCGAATCAAAACTCTTAGAAAACAATCTCAGATGAAAATTCTGACAGCACCATCAGCTCTGAAACGTTGATTTTAAGCTAGTGGGACCCTTGGTTCAGGTCTCGAGGCTTCCGAACTCATTTTGGGCTACTGAGTAGATTTGATGAAAAATGAAACTATAGGTTTGGGCCCCACATTTAATCGAAACAATCTCGCATGAAAGTTTTGATGGTTCCATTAAGTCTGAAAAGTCAAATTTGGTATGGTAGCATAGTTCGTTCACGCGCACGGGGTTTCAAAAGAATCCCGAACACCCGATCGGAGTTAATTTTAGACTTAGCTAAAATATGATGCTTGATATCTGGTATGACCGCTAAAGCGGTCAAAGAGCCACTTTACCAACATCAGGCCACTTTAGCGGCCTTGGCCATTTTGGTAAGGACCGCTTAAGCGCTCCCTTGTCTGGTTAAGCAGACATCGCTTAAGTGACGGGGTGCTGCTTTAGCGGTCTCAACCTTTTCCCTCAGTGACCGTTTTAGCACCAGCTGCTTAAGCGGCCAAGTGACTGCTTTAGCAGTACCTAGGGGTGTTAAATCCCCCTTCTTCACCTAATTTTTCATTCATTTTCTTAACCTTTTTTCTCCATTTTTGAGAGCATGGGGTATGGAAAAGTGTGGAGAATCATCCATTGAAGCAAAGGTAAGCTAGCTAACCGCACCTTGGTCGTTTCCCATTATTTTTCCCCGTTAAATTTCATTATTTTCCTTGTAAATTCTTAAAAATTAGGGCTTTAAAACTATAAACTTTAGGGGCGGATTTGAGCCCCGATTTACGCTCCGTTTATGCTCAACTTTTGAGCACACATTTCTTGTCCTTCAAGGAACCTCGTGACGGATTCAATTTTAAATTTCGTTTGCGGGCCCATAGGCCCGTTCTTGATATGAATTTTGACTCGAGCTTTTATATAGCAATATAGGTCTCGTTTTACTCGTTTTGATGTGTAGATGATTGTTTTGATAGCGTGACGGCATTTCGGGATCGTGGAGCAAAGACGAGCGAATTGTGGACGATTCAAGACTTGCGGTTCGGCATTGGAGTAGGCTTCAGTCTACTTTTCTCTATGAGATTGTGTATAGTATAGTTTGCATGCTAGATAGGGATAATAGAATATCTTTATGACTAGTATAGCATGACTTAGCCCATTCAAGGAATTTGGGGTAAAAATATGACCCGAACCTTAGTGTAAAATACTGGTCATGGCTATAGAATCCTTTTACCCTCTATTATAAGCATGCTAACCATAATTTAATATTAAGGATCCTTTAGTATAAGATTTATCATTTGATTTAGTGATTTGGGAGGTATTTTCCCCGATTAGATCCTTTAGTGATCTTACACTCTTATTTATCGTAGTTTCCCGAGTTACGAGGCGTTATTATTGTTGGTTATATGTTGTTGGGCCCGATGCCGTGGTTACGATATCAGTTGGACTCCAAGTGAGCATTTTACCCTTAAAGAGGGCATGATTCTAGTTTATAGACGTTTAGGCACTTATGGTTGTATTATTTGGATACTGGTGATGACATGCATACTATTAGGCACATTCATGCTCACTTAGTGGTACAATTCGAACCCCAAACCTTGATTTTACTACTGTTTTTTAAAAAGGAATTTATTCCCACTTTTCACTTTTAAAATGGATTCTTTTATAATGGGAATCGTACCACCTTATTTAATGAAATGTGAACTTTTCGAACTAAATATGATTTTTGGAAATTCGACCGAGGCTGATTCCGGTCCATTATTGATCCACTTATTTTACCACTACTATTTACTTCGATCAAGGGAGATTCCGACCCTTTCAATATTATTACATCGATTTAGTCCCGAACTTGATCTCGGGCAATGGACTTACAGATTTACACTCTTTCAATCACGGTTCGATTCCATGCACTTATTATACTTATATCTCTCTCCGGTACTGGACGGAGTAGATGAATTATGATGATTATTAGAAGTCCTGGTCCGGGACCAGGCAGTGTATACGGATATCCCGAATCCCCTATGGGCCCCTTCGTCCGTGAGTCGCAATACTGGAGAAGGATGGTCGCCGTAGGTCCTGCCTTTGTGAGCTCCGGAGCTGGAGGACGTGACATGCAAAAGGTAGCAACTTGCGACAGCAGTTGTCCTGGCGCATCAGTTTGTCTCTCCTGGTGGGAAAGGTTACTCCTTTTTGACTCCTTACTGCATGAAAGAACAGTTCGAAGTTGTCAATATTTGGAGAAAATCACCTGGATATGGCACTCTGGGTGACATAGTGTTTAATAGCTGAAATGCATGATTTAAGCTTTTTTATTAGATCGATCACTCATGTTAAATACTGCTCATTAAGTATTTTCATTGCTATATTGTCTTCACTGTTTTCTTCTCCTTTATACTTGGAATTGCTACACTTGAGCCGAGGGTCTCTCGGAAACAGCCTCTCTACCTCCACGAGGTAGGGTCTGCGTACACTCTACCCTTCCCAGATCTCAATTGTGGGATTTCACTGGGTGTGGTGTTGTTATTGGTAGTGGTGGTGGTGGTGTTTGTATTTTCAGAAGCACCGGAATAATACCATACTTGTGGGCATTGAACAATGTAAAGTTCATCAAGGTATAGAAATGCTGGCACCTATTCTCAAGAATTTGAAGATCAGAAAGTATTTAGCTTTGTTATATTTGGATTGGAGGACTTCTACTTTGAGCAACTTTAATCATACTGCAACTGACAACATTGGCTTCTGGAGGCACCAAATAAGCTGGGAGCTAAACGAATTGTCATCTCTGCTAGTAGTATTGTAAAGATCAATCCAGATGCATGCAATTCTTAGATTATCAGCCATCTTGCTGCTTTAGTTTTGCCATGACAGCGTTCTTCTAGTCTAAATTATGTTTTTCGACAGTATTCTGTTAGAAATGTTTGGTCAATTGTGTCATCACATCAGCTATTTAGTAGTGTTAGTAAAGCCTTTTCTGTTACTTGTTTCTCCTTCACTGTACAGCTAACTGTTAATATGGGGATTGCTTTACAGCATTTGGACATAGCCAATAACAACTTTTTCTTTTGCAATACTAACATACTATGCAACAATTTGGCATTAGGCTATGCAACACTTTAAGATCAGAAACAAGAAAAGCAAACAAATAAAAATTAAAGAATTAATCAAACTAGTAGATGTTTCAACAAATAGTACTTTCTGTCATTGCACATGAAGTATTGTAGCTACTGATCGAATACTTTGTCATGCTTCTTATAATATTTTGCCATAATTTCTTCACATCCGTTATTATTATTATTTTTTTTAAAATTTATTTTGATATGTTTTTCTTGAGTCGAGGGTCTATTAGAAACAGTCTCTCTACCTCTCAAGCTAGGGATAAAGTCTACGTACACTTTGTTTTTCCTAAACCCTTTAGGACTAGACTAGGTATATTGTTGTATTATTCCACATGAATAGCATCAAATTTAATTATTCAAGAAACAAGAGAGTTAAGATGAGCTTTGATTTGCATTTCCAAAGCTTTTACTACATTTCAAGCAAAAACAAAAAAACCCACTGGCTACTGCATCAACCTTCACAATGAACACAACAACACTAACCCAAAAAACAAAACAACAAAATTAAGCTCTTTCGCCCCTAATCCTCCTAGCCAACTGAATATCCTTAGGCATAATCGTAACTCTTTCCGCATGAATAGCACACAAATTAGTGTCCTCAAACAAACCCACCAAGAACGCCTTCGCCGCCTCCTGTAATGCAGCCACAGCACTACTCTGGAATCTCAAATCCGTCTTGAAATCCTTTGCTATTTCTCTTACAAGTCTTTGAAATGGCAGCTTTCGGATCAAAATCTCGGTGCTCTTCTGGTACTTACGGATTTCACGAAGAGCAACTGTTCCAGGACGGAAACGATAAGGCTTCTTCACCCCTTCAGTAGCCGGTGCTCATTTCCTTGCAGCTTTTGTTGCTGATTGCTTCCGTGGCGCCTTTCCTCCCGTAGAATTTCGGGCTGTTTGCTTTGTTCTTGCCATGGGTGCAGATGTTCTACAGAGAGAAAGCTAAGATTTATGTGTAAAAATTGAATAGAGAGAGAATTTGTTATCTTAGTGATGATTGTGGCGAAGAGGAATAGAGGATAAATATATATACACAGAGAGAGAGAGTTTGGAGGAATGTGGAGGGAGAAATTGAGAGATTTTGGAGGATGACAATTTGAAAATTTAGTGGAAAAATTGTGGGGGTGCGAATGTGAACCGTTGATTGTGATTGAACGGCGATAGTATGGTTTCGGATAGATGAAACGGATTGCGATCCATGTGCTTTTGCTCTGCGCTATAATTGCATCTCAAATGCATTTTCTTTTTTTGCCTCTATTTTTTTTTAGTTTTTCTCGTGTTTGGTATTCACTTTGGAGCTTGACTAATTCGAATTCTCGTCGGAAGTGTAGTAATTTGAGAGATCTTGAAGATCAAGAACTCTAGAGTTAGACAGAAAAATAAAGAAGACAGAGAATTGAAGGAGTAGATCTAATTGAAGGACTAGATCGATCTTGTATCTTTACTTTTTTGATGTAAACAGTTATGTATAGAGGATACTGATCAAATTATAGATCTAATAGGAAGTCGGTAATTTTTGGAGGTGGCCAGCATACCCTTAATGCTGAAGATGCAACCTTACCAGTTTAAAAAAAAAGGACAGAATTGAAGGAGTAGAGAGGAGAATGTGAAAATTATTATTCAGAACAGTTGTAAGTGATTACATTTAGAGGTTATATAGTGCCTCCTCTGTTATCTAACTAATTAGGGGATTAACGGATCCTAACAAACTCTAGGATAGATCCAAACAGCTAACTAACTAATTTAACTAATAAGCTGAAATAAGGTAAAAGACAGTTCTGCCCATGTAGTCAATAATCATCCATTTTAACTATCTTTTACATTCCTCATCAAGCTAGGAAGTGATGTTGAAGCTTGCTCAATCCTTTGGTCAGTAAGTCATCTGGATGATCTTTTGTTTCATCTGGATGATCTTTTGTTGAGATGTACTTGGTGGGCACAATCCCTTGAACTAGTTTTTCCCTTATGATGTGGCAATCCACTTCAATATGCTTGGTTCTTTTATGACAAACAGGGTTTGCAGCAATTTGCATTGCTGCCTTGCTGCTTGATTTCCACCCCTAGTTCTTTCATAAGTCCAAGTAACCAGACTATTTCAGTGAGAGTTGTTGCCATGCTTCTATATCCAGCTTCCGCTGAACTTCTAGATACTGTGCTTTGTTTCTTTGATTTCTAAGTGACAAGTGAGTCTCCAATCTTCACACAATTACCAGTTACAGACTTTCTAGAACGGGGACAAGAACAGAGGCGAATTCAGGATTTCAAGAAGACGGGTGCACCATTACTTTAAAGATAAGATCTAAAATTTTATAATGACAACAACTTGGCATGCGAAAGATAATTAATTATATTATCACAAAAAATATCATCAGTTTACAGTTGTACTCGATGAGACTTCATAATTTGAAAACGATCTATGATAGCATCATTACTTACGGTTGCAAGTATCTTAGGCTCTATCTTACAAACTAAACAACCATTCAAAAACTTTTTCACATTAAAAAATAAGAAAATCACACCCTTGAAAATTAATAACAAAATAAAGGAATCACACCTCTTTCGCATTTGAGACTAAGAAATCACAAATTCATAATAAAAAAGAGGACTCACACCTCTTCCGCATTCGAGAACCACAAATTCATAATAAAGAAGAGTAATCACACCCCTTTCACATTAAAAAAAAATAAGGAAATCACAATCTTGCAAATTAATACTAATAAAATAAAGGATCACATTCATTTCAATTTGAATTAAAGTAAAATGAAATCTTACCAAATCCATCCGCAAAATATGTGAGTCGTCCGAGATAACCAATTCATTAGCTCTTGACGATTTTCTATTATAAGCAATGACAAAAAAAATTAATTTTTTTATGAAAAACCTAAAATTAAAGTCATGTATTTTAACAATTTTGATTTTGTTAGTTTGTTTACTAAGAAGAGAAATCATGAACGAAAAGAAACCAATGTCATATCGATTTTACCTTGGGCTTTGGCAATGGTGATTTCTTTGGATTTTCAATGGCTTGAAGTTGTTGGAAGTTAGAGTTTCTTTGTGTGAAAACTGAAATATGAAGGGAAAAAAAAAGTCGCTTGAAGGAAGCCTACTGTTATTCCTATTATTATTAGAGTTTAGAAATATATATATATATATATATATTTAAAGATCCACGTTTTTAATCTTAAAAAAGGGGAGAAAGATGGCTGTTGGCTGGGATAGAACCCGAGACCGAGAAGTTGAAAATGGGCCCTCAGACCAGTGAACCATATGGTCATTTTGAGCAGCTAATATTTAATATATTCTTTAAAAATTATACAAGTAATATACCAAGTTTAGTCGGATGACCACGGTTCCCGTGACCCATTTTTTACACATAAATTCGCCCCTGGACAAGAATCCCTGGACGGAAAGGATGAGGCTTCTTCACTCCTCCAGTAGCAGCTGGTACTGATTTCCTTGCGGCTTTTGTGGCTAATTGCTTCCTTGGTTTTCAACATTTGGTAATTATCCTTATTTAATAACAAGAAAACAAAAGACAAAAGGGTTACGTTGTGTTCCTACCACCAAAAAAAATCCCTACAGCCTAAAGATTTCACCAAAAAAAAAAAAAATTCTACCGCACTAATCTCTTCTTTAACTGTTAATACTAATTCTGTTTAACATCGTATAATGCAACACACTTTATGCTTTGAATATTAAAGACTCTAATTAATTATCCTACAGCATGGCTTTAGGTATCCAATTCTCTTTTTTGCCCTTTTTTGTTTTCTTCTTTTTGAATTATGAATTTTAAGTCTAAGACCATTCAACTTCTTCTAATAGATCCTAAAAGAGCTACTGCTTGCTGCTGTTGTTGAAGATAGTTGCAGCACTCTACCAAGAAACCTCATATATGTCTGGCGGTAATGATTCCTCTGGCATTATGACCTTTACCATTTAAGAATATATTGAATTATCATTTCAAGTAGATCCTTATCCTTCAGAGACTACGAGATAATATTCTAAGGCTCTCAATGGTTCAATACTGGAATAGACGTAAAGTAATTCAAGAAACAGTGCTAAACTTGACCATCATATAAATGAGATGCATGAACACATACATATCCAAAAAACATAGGATTATCTGAACAATAGAATAAGAATTTATTTTAATTGGTTAAATTATAGCGACAGTGTAAGACTTGTACACTGTTTATATGTGTATTAATTTTATTTAACGTTTTTACACTTTAACACGGCCTGAGAAAATTAACGATTAATGAAACCAAAATTTCTTCTTTGGTTTTCTACCATGGTCAGCCCATGCTTTACACTTGACTACTGATAAAAATAATAATAATAAGTGAACACTAAACTAATTAATGGCAACTTGGTTCTCACTGGCACTGCGCAGGTTGAGTAAATTGATCTTTCAAGCAAAGTTTAGTGATCATTAACTAGGTGTTAATTAATTAAGGTTGGCTAAATTTATTCTTATCAAATTCTTCGATCCCGACTTACCGGTTAATTACTTCCTCCGTTTGTTTTTACTTGTGATTTATTTTTTAATTGGATTTCTATTTTTAATGGTCATTTTTGACATATCAAGAAAAAATAATCTGTTTTTTCTATCTTACCCTTATTATTAATTGCTTATTCTCCAAACTAATTTCAAGATACAGTAATAGTAAATATCAATTAATAGAGATATTATGATAAAATAGTCATATTAATAATTATTTTTTTTAATAAATGTGTTAAGTCAAAATATAAAAGCAAACGGAGGGAGTATAACATATATATTGCCATATTGGGTAGGAAACGAGGAAGTAAATGTATTTTATTCGACCTCCACTCTTTTTAAACGTGCTATCTCTATTTTTAAATAAGTGGTGTTTTTAGCTTAGAAATACATCTTAAGAAATTACTCATTCATAAAAAACAAACACTACTTTTACTAATTTGATTTTAATAAATACCTTAAAACGAATGTACTTTTACTTGTCACATTTTGAATTGACATGCCCATTAAGAAAACAACAATTGACATGTATATTTTACCTCACTACCCCTATTAAATTGATGTTTAGTATTAAGTCTTGAAAATCATTTGAAAAAGTAATTAATGCTAAGGGTCATTTGAGGGGTTTTTTTTCTTGTTTTTTCTTGATATGTCAAAAATGACAAGTAAAAATTAAAAGTCATTTAGAAATAAGTGACAAGTAAAAATAAATGGAGAGTATAATTCTTTAGAACTCCCTCCGTTCGGATTTAATTGTCATATTTTGACTTGACACACCTATTAAGAAAACAATGATTGATATAGTAACTTTACCATATTACCCATATTAGTTGATGTTTAGTAATAGGTATTAGAAAGTGATTTGGAGAATAAGTAATTAATGCGATAAAACATGAATTTTTTTTTGTTTTTTCTTGATTTGTCAAAAATGACAAGTAAAAATAAAAATTAAATTAAAAAAATAGAGACAAGTAAATTTCCTTAACAGGTGTGTCAAGTCAAAATATAACAAGTAAATTTAAACAGAGGAAGTAACAAGTAAAATGGAATGGAGGAAGTATATATACACTAGAGATCTATGCATGCCTGTCATGAAACTAAATGTATTTAATCTCTTCTTCCTCAACTCTTTCGTAAGAGGTACGATAAATACTTTCCTTTTCAATCTCCATTTGATCATAAACAAGTACTCCCTCCCTTTAAAAAAGAATTATTTGATTTGATTTTGCATAGAGTTTAAGAAAATAAAGAAGACTTTTAAAACTTGTGGTCCTAAATTAAAATTACGTCAAATGTACCAAAATACCATTTAATCTTGTGGTCTTAAACATGCCACGTGCAAAGTTGGAATCAAAGTGTTGCCAAAAAAGAAAAGGGTCATTTTTCTTTTTAAACGAATTAAAAAGGAAAGTAAGTCATTCTTTATGAAACGGAGGAAATATAAATTAGAACTATGTGATTGGAACTCTAGTTTTGGGCCAAAATCATCCTTAAACTATACTCCAATTAATTACCGTATATCTTTAATGATCTGAAGGGAAGCCTTGGAGTAACTAGTAAAATTGTTGTCATGTGATCAGAAGGTCACGAGTTCAAGTCGTAGAAATAGTTCCTTGCAAAAATATAAAATGAGGCTGCGAACAATAAACCTTTGTGGTCCGGTCCTTTCCCGACCCCCCTACATAACCCGCTTTAGTACACTTGACTGTGCTTTTACATCCTTAATTATCTATTTGAGCAAAAGACATACCTAAAATATTCAAAAATTGGCAATTTGAGTCATTTCGTAATACACTAACTAATCACATCCACCAAAAAAGCGAGCAATTCACGTGACTCCATTTAACTGGGAAAGGCTCCATCAAATTAAAAAGCTTTCAGTCAACTAATAAAATTAATGCAACTGTGAGAGTATTGTTATATACTTCATCCGTTTCATTTTATTTGATCCTTGTTGACTTGACATACTCCTTAAGAAAATTTTAATTGGGGATGTGTTTTACTAAATTAACTTTATTATTGATTTTTAAGAACTTTAAATTTGACTATAATTACTTTATACAGTTATTTAATATCAAGGGTAGAAAGGGAAAAACATAATAAAATTATCTTGATTTCATAAATTGGACAAATAAATTGGAACAACTTATTTTTAGTAAAGGGACCAAAAGTGCCCGTTTGGATAGGCTGAAAAAAAGTGGCGTTTAAAAAGCACTTTAAAAGTGTTTTTGAAAGTGCTCAAACTTATTTTAAAAATAAGCAGTTACGTGTTTGGATAAAGTGCTGAAACTGAAAAAAAATTGTTGATTTGTTTGGTAAACAAGTGCTGTTAAGCACTTTCTTTTTGTCAAAATATCTTAAATACCCTTAAAGCTGTTAAAATTGTATAGAATTAATTATTATTAGATTTTTATTTCTAAAATAATTCAAATTAAAATTAATATATAATTTAATTCAGTTTCAATATAAACTAATTATTTAATATATATATATATATATGTGTGAGTATTTAAATTTGTGCGTTTAGAAATTTCTTTTTTTTTTTTTGGTTAAAAGAGTTTAAATTATCCAGAAAAATATATATGTTATTAATCATTATAATTATATTAATGGATAAACAGTTGGTCACAAATGATACTATTTGATTGATAAAACAACTCTTAACTAATAGTGATTGAAAAATATATTACTCGTTGATTGAGTAATGACAATATCATTAATGGAACATTGTCAAATAGGAATGTTGCGTCATCAAATATAGATGGACCGTTCACTAATCACTAATCGTCCATGAAGTTGTATATCCTCAGTGAGTATTCTCCATTTGTCTTCGTTGGTGATTACTGTTTTTTACTTAGAGAAATTCATATGTGTTGTACAGTAATAGTTGTCCAAATTTAAAAGAATAAATTAAAAAAGGAGAATAGTATATAAAAATTGATATTTCATAGATTAGAATTTTCATACAAACAGAGGTACTAATATGGCTGGAATTAAGTTCGCCATAAATACAAAAAGTGGAAATATTCAATTAATACAAGCATTAAGCATTATAAATATCATTAGCAACATATCACGAAGTCCCACCCAATACAAATCACTTTCTTCACTAACAGTTTCGCCATCTATATTGTTAGCCCTTGAAGTTGTGCCTACATTAGAATCAATCGATGGAGTATATCTTTCATTCTCAACCGTTCGAAATGCATCATCCACATAGCACTTCTTTCTAATGTAATTATAGGGATTTACTATCATAATCCAACCAAAACACAGACCAGGAAGATGTTATCCCACTCATGTAGTTTTATTATGTCATTTGATTCACAAACTCATTTACATCTTTTTCCATCAAGAACATTTTTTGAACTCCAGCCACGAATCTAGTGGACTCTCTTTATCTGCACTCCTAGCATATAATGGTCTAATGTCTTGTGAACTTTCACAAGGGAAACTGATTATAAATTCCCATTGTCATCATGTGTACTAGTAATACTTGTTAAATTAGCAAGATGAAACTCACTTCTTTGGGAACATGACTAGCTCTAGTCTAGAGAGATAAACTGAAAATCGAACTGTGCACCTCTAGATATACTGTAATTTTTAACCAAGGCATATGCAAGTAATAATTAATCTTAATTAGATTCATTAAATAAACATTCACTGCTTGACGCTTAATTATACTAGCGCTATATATTGCAAGATATGCAACTTAAAAGTATCTCATCCAAAAACTATCCATATATTCTTGATTAATGTTAATATTTGCTGGACTTATCTCTCCAGAGTTGGTCTTTTTCAATATTTCCAAAGTTGTCTAAGACACAAGGCAATTGATGTTGCTGAAGAAACATGATGTCCTTGTATGAAATATTGATACTTAGAGAAAAAAAAGAAGAAGAAAGGATAAAGCCAACTTTGAATCCTTCTGATCTAGACCCCTCGCATAGCGAGAACTTTAGTGCATCGGACCTTTGTCGTTAAAGAAAAGCTCATATGAACTTTGAACCCATTACTATAAATACCCATATACAGTGATCAAGCTAATTAGTAACCAAGAAAAGGACGGTTTCATTCACAGCTACATAAAGGCAATACACTACACAAATGGCATTAGAATGGGTGAAGTAATTTAAGTTCACACAAACATAATATTTTCTAATGGAAATCAAATAGAGTTGATCAGTATTACTTATACATATAATGCATTGTATTGTTTGATAGTCCAATCAAACTGTTATCAAAAAGGAAAGTATGTTATTCATAAAGAAGGCAAAATACAGATAACTACTACTATCATCACTGAAACTTATTCTCGTTGTCACTTGTACTCCATTTTTCTTCCCAAAATTGAACAAAAGACAAACAACTTCGATTCTCAAGAGGTTATCGACTACTGGAACAATAATTGCTAAGAAATACCACTTATTGAAGCTGAAATGCGACCCATTTAATGATGGAGAGAACTTACCGCAAAATCTGAAGAAAAATGCAGCAATATGGGAGAGGATTTGGAGAGCTGCGGCGTTACATTTCAGAGCTGAGGAGATGTGAGGAGACATGAAGAGAACCGATGTTTTAGGGCATACACGAGGGTAATTTTGGAATATGTGAGAATTACAAGGGACAGAGATGTCTTTTACTAGGTCAAACTATAATGACTTATAAGCCAAAAAATAAAAAGTAGGGGGGAGTTACTTTTAGCTTTTGGCTTTTAAAAAGCAAATTTTGACTTTTTTAAAGCAGTTTTTATAGTTGCCAAACATTCCAAAAAGTAAAAAATGGCTTAAAAGCAATTTTGACCAGCTTTTAAGCCAATCCAAACACCCTCTTAGCTTTGCACATTCCACAATGTAAGGATGGAATTTGACTTAAGTTTATCGTGAACGTCAACTTCATAAAGATAAGTGGTGGATCCAATAATAAGTTTCAAGTTGAGCTAAATATTTTAAGGTTGAACCTTGTATACAAGCAAAAAGCCAAGGGTAAAGTAAATATTTTAGTTGACACTATTTCATGCATGCATCCGCTCATAATGCATGTATTTAGGAAGATCCTTGTTTAGGACTAACTCTCTCTCTCTCTCTATACATGTCATATGTATCACATAAAGTTATTTGTGATATAGATTGAACTCTAAAAATGGAAGCTCTTTATTTGAGTGTTCACTATTGGCTTGTTGACCACCCTAACATTAGCCAATTTGAGTTGAAACAAGGCCAAATTTTTGGTTCCTCCATACTTTTCCTCACACTCTCAATCTCTATCTACTTGTCCCTCATTCTATTATCATTTTGCTTCTCATCACTCCTCCCTACTCTCTCCGCCACCACTCTCCACCATATCACTGCGGTGCATAGCCTTATCCTTTGCCTCCTCTCTCTCATCATGGTCGTTGGCTGCAGCCTCGCTGTCCTCCACCAAAAGCCACGTCATGGCTGGAAATGGGTTTTCTGTTTCCCTACTAATCATACTCTTCCACGTGGACCCGTGTTCTTTTGGATTCACTTCTGTTTCCTGTCCAAAATTCTTGAGTTTAGAGACACCTTTAGATCATCCTCAGTAGATCACGGACCCGAAGGCTCTCGTTCCTTCACGTGTACCACCATACAATAGTGCCTCTTCTTTTTTATATTGCGATCTACACTTCTCAATCACTGATCCATATTGCTCTTATCGTCAATCCTTCGGTTCATGTTCCAGTGTATGCCTATTATTTCCTCTGTGCTATAGGGAAGAGGCCATGGTGGAAAAGATTTGTCACGAACTGTCAAATTATTCAGTTCATTTTTGGCTTTATATGTCACCTATTATGCCCTACTATCACTTTACTACTGAGGTTGGGTGCTCTGGATTTGGACCATGGTGCATTAGTATTGTTTTTAATGTTTCACTTTTAGCACTTTTTTTGGACTTTCATTCCAACAATTATGGCAACAAAATCAGGAAATACTGTAATAGTACGATGGAGAAGCAGATATAATATCCATCTTAGTTGCTCGGACTCTCCAAAAATATTGTCACACCCGTGACAGATCCTTCAAAAATAGTATATTTTTGGAGGATCCGACACGCACCCATCGATATTTTTGAAGAGTGCCGAGCAACATAGATATCCTTGTTACTGTATAATTTTTTTTGGCTCAGTATTGTTACTCTTTAATTAGTTGTTAGCTACTCTATTTAGCATCATATACAACCATATGTATGATGATTTCTGCATGGCTATTGGGATTTCCATCTGTTCACATTCTTATTTTTACAAAGATATTCATAGTGTCTTGTTCAAAAAGGATTTATGTGCAAATTAATTTTACACATTTATTGTGAGTTTTAACCTTCGATAGAAAGTTCTTTGCTTTATTTTCAGTATCTATACATAAAAATGCAAGCACAATGTGATTTCTCATTTTTTTCAAAAATAAATAAATTACGTATGTTGGCGTGACTCTATCATTTAACCAGGAGGTGATTCAGCCGCACCTTCCAGTACGGCTACCTTGTTACGACTTAACTTCAGTCACTAGTCCTACCTTCGGCATCCTCTCCTTGCTGTTACGCCAATGAAAAGAGATCAAGATAGGAGGGGGATCCTACATCTTTACCTCGCAAAAGAGAGTCTGAAACCTATATGGCTATATGATGAAGAATAAGTCCAAATGAATTGGATTAAAAGATTAACTAATATCCACCGACGGTGGAAGCTTTGTTTACACGGTCAAGTTATTTTTAGTTGTTGTTTTTATGGTAATAAATACTCATCTCCTCAATTTCCTCTCCCCACACTCCTCTTTGCCTTCAAACTCTCCCGATTTCATTCTATCCCATTTCTCCCTCTTCCCTAAGCTCTATCTGTTACTCCCTCCGTTCACTTTTACTTGTCACGTTTTGCTTTTTGAGAGTCAAGTTAATTAATTTTTAAAGTTAAATTGAATTAGATTTTAAATTGAATTAGATTAAAAATGAATATTTTAAATATAAAATTGAATATTCGAAAACTATACGAAAAATACTATAAGTTACAATCTTTCTAATATTAACATGATGAAAAAATTGTTTTCGCTTTGACTTGATTGTCAAAATAAAGAATTATTGCAAGTAATTTTTGTATGTTGGATTAACAGTTTAAAAATAGTTTGTTACTCTTAATAAGAACAATGGTGACTGCTTCCCTAATGTATGATGCTCTATGTTTCAATTGTGTTTGAGAAGCAGAACATGTAAATTGTAAACTGGCCAATGATGATGAAAACAAAAAAGATGTAGGAATATTTTGTATTTTTGGTAAACAAGTTCATCATTAATTAGGTAAATATAAATGTAGTGTTATTTTCCTTATTTATAACTTATTTTTTAAAGAAAATAAATAAATATTCCAAGGTTTACCTTTAAGAGGCTTTAAATTTATATGAAGGTATAAAGAAAAGTTTATACCGTGTGAATATTAGTTAATCTCTTGGATTAAGTATTAAAAAAAATTGTAACTTTTCTATATTTAATTTAATGGACGTTTTATGCGTTGTGTAAGAATAAGTTAATATCCTCCGTTAAAATTTGTTACCCGATTTATTTGTTTTTTAAAAAAGAAAGTTCTTGGCTAAAAGGCTTACTTGAAAACACAATTTGCCACTTAGACACAAGTATGATTTTATTTGTGAAATAGACCATTTATGATGTCATCATTTCAAGCTCAAAAGTTGACAACTCTTGCACCTCAGTCGTAAATAATACCAAATAGTCCTACCGCCAAAGTATTAACAGTTTTCAACCCCAACCCTAAAGTCTTTGAAAATAAAAAATAGTCTCTTTCTATAAATATTTTACATACCCAATTTAGAGAAAATAGATGTAACACCTTGAACTTTCGGATTAGGATTTGAATCATTCTACGTATGTAGATAGACCTGAATCCGATGATTTTTAATTGTACATAAGTATTAAGATAAATTCTTTAGTGTGTGAAGTGCATTGGATATGAATTAAGGTTATAAGAAATCTCTAGCACAAAGTTGAGTTGAGAGCCTTCCTACCGATTAAATTTTTGTATAAGTTCTTACTAGGATCAACTTCAAATAAGCACTTCTCCTAGAATATGAAGGGTTACGTATGGCCCAGTACCTATCAAATTAAAGATTTTTGAGTCTGCTTTCCAATGCCGCCAACCGTTCATTAATTCGAGTTCGGAGTAAAAAGTTATGATCATTTTACCAGAAGAGACTCAATCTGTCAGATTTCGAGGGTTTGATCCATGGTCCGTGAACCTTCCATGGAATAGATCATACGACGCGAAATTTTTCCAATTTCATTTTAAATGAGGGTATTTGTAACCTACGTCCTTTGGAAAATTATCTAAATACCTTTAAAATTTCCTAGAAGAGTATAATTAACTATCAGAAACATCGATTTATTCTCCTCATTCCTTGCCCAAACCCCAACATTCATGAATTTCAAGAAAAGTCAAAACTAGAGATTTTCATCGAAGGTTCTTCTTTAAGCTTTCTTCTTCAAGGTATGTAAGGCTTCCCAACTCCATGAATTCCTTCAATTTTTAATCTTATCACGTTCGATTAGTCCCTTTTGGATGGTCTAGGGTTAGAACAATATCCCTTGTGAACTTAGTAAGATCTTCAATTCTTCAAGTGTACTCATGAAATTCCTTACTCATTCTTATCTCATGAATTAACCTAGTATATGAAAATTCCATGGTTCCTTTTTATGAACTTGAGTAAATTACGAAACCTATGAAATTATAAAATACTATGACCCTTAAAGAAATAATAATCCCTTTTTATGACGTTATGAAGTTTATAAATTTCAACTGTGAATTGGTTTTGAAAACACTAACACATGAATTCTTTTTTCATAAATGCCCTATTGCTATTATTTAAAGTTTAAGTGTTTTAACTTGTCTTTCCTAAATCTCTAAGTACTAAGACTACCCACAATATTGGATGGTTGTTGGGTTGACGATAAATCTAATATGAGCTTAAGAGAATTAGATGGTTAATCGTGAAGGTGTGAGTTTTCAGGGCTCATTACCTGTAACTACATTTGCCGATATAGGTATGGTTCACTCCTTAAACATGGATGACTTTTCATGTTTCCCTCAATACGGATGATTTGGCATGCCTTTCACGCTACAAAACATACTAATCCATGCTATAAAAATGGATTGATGCGTCATCAATCGGGTATTGATCGAACCCACATAACCCATGGTGTATTTATGCATTTATGTCTGTTATACCATCTATTTCAATAGTTAATTAAAGATGCTAGTGTATGTTTTATCTTCACAATGGATGATTGGTGCCTATGTTGTTTCATGTCCTGTTGTTACAAGTCTTAATGTTGTTTCATGTCCTGTTGTTACAAGTCTTTTGGTTCAGTTTCATATGTACATATCATGCCATGTTCTCTCCTCCCAGTTTGCATACCATACATTCTATGTATTGACGTTTTTGAAACTGCATCATTTCATGATGCAGATTCAGGGACACACGTTCGTGGCTCAATGCATCATTAAGTTCTTACAATTCGGCAATTGCTTAGCCCTCCACTTCTCTCAGAAGGCTTATTTTAGCTATGTTGGTTTGTTAATTAGGTATGCCGGGACCTTGTCCCCATAGACACTGTTCATCTATTTTAGAGGTTTCGTAGATGGTTGTAGTTATCAGACTCATGTTGTTTTCAGTTTTGTATTATTTCTTCGATTAAGAAAACTTATGCCTTTCTTCTTCTTCTTCTAGTTCTTGAAATAGATCAACCTTTGTTTTATCATTATGATTTAAATGTTTCTTTCGTACCTTAGAGTTGAATCTCATGATGTAAGTTAGGAAATTCGCTTGGGATAGTAATGATCTCAAGTGCTAGTTACGTCTAGGGTCTAGGCTCGAATCGTGATAATAGATCAGTTGCTTCCCTTCAAAATCTCCACCTTCTTATTGATTTCCCTCCTTAAGTCCATTTTCCAGCTAAAAAATAAAGTCCACATTGATGAAAACCTTATTTTGTTCAACCATTATTGTTTTCTATTATATTGTTGTAGAACTCGAATTATTTTTCCATTATAGAAGAAGCTTGTTT
Organism: Capsicum rhomboideum; assembly: GCA_031232105.1. Lineage (NCBI taxonomy): Eukaryota > Viridiplantae > Streptophyta > Magnoliopsida > Solanales > Solanaceae > Capsicum > Capsicum rhomboideum. The sequence goes on from CP124714.1 coordinate 20,504,362, forward strand.
CTTCGACTGCCTCATTCTCAACATTGGAGGTTGTTTTACTAGCACAAATTCTCTTGTGGACTCATTATTTCATTCCAATATCTCATCTCATAATTGGTAAGAGCTCTATCTCTGAGCTTTTCTCATTCTATATTTTACGGTCATCAACCAATCAATAGTTATGGGTGAGTCATTGACCAGTCAATAGTTATAGACGATTCATCAACCAGTGTTGGTTTATTATGTCGCTATAGTGGCGTCGATGGTACAGAAAATCTGCTTTTCCCCAGAAATTCCCTTTTTCACCACACACCTTAAATTCGAGACATCCCAAACAATATCCTTTATGCTAAGATCAATTCCGAGAGTTCTACTTACCCAAATTTAATTTCATAAATTCCTACAGGTTCCTTATCGTCTTAGATAACTAGAAATCAAGTCAAAAACCACCATACTTGCCCAATTCATTCTCGGATTTCCCTAAACCACACCTCGCTCAGATTTCATCTGAAACTAGCCTAGCCTAAAATTTATAACTTCAAATCCGGGAAGAATTTTAGCATGAAATTTCAAACGAGAGACTTATACGTAACGACGGAAAGGTCGTTACAATTATTAAATATTTTTGATAGATGCGTCAAAACTTAAGGAGTTATATGTTGATATACATGTCTTTTAATAATATCTCAACCTGATTCCATATGACACGTGACAGAAAGTAGCTCGTGTAGTTACTCCTCGATGAGAATGGAGAAAGAGGAAACTCAAGAAGACCGAGGTAAAAATTGAATGTCTCTAGCCTAGTAATAACGTACAAATTGTTATCACATACTGAAACAAATAGAACACATTGCTGTGGAAAATATATATATATACTTAGTACCAAAGAAATTAACACATGCGAAATTTTACTACCCTGGAAATTTTTCATTCAAAACTTCATGCCTAAAGAAGTAAATGTTTTGAGAAACTACACTTTTGGACTATATTACATAAGTTATAACAATGTTTTGATCCACAGAAAGAGCTGCAGTTTTGGAACTACAATAGAATGAAATGAAACATTTACATGTTGATCTCATGATGATAAATGATTACTACTACTTTCAATCATTGTGATGATAAGGAAACAAAGTTAAGAAGTTAAGCAAGCAATTTAGGTATTTTGCACGATGCAGTTAACGTTGGATAACTCGTGCACACGTGTCCCAAAACTAGTAGTTTGATAAACAAGACCATCTTATAAACATGAGAATTACTCTAGGAAAACAAATGTTTTGAGAAACTACGCTTTTGGACGATCTTACATAAGCTATAACAGTTTTGGATCTACATTACAATGCAAAAATTTACAAGTTGATCTACATCTCCTGCTCCTTTTTTTTCTGGCAGTCATTTAACGTTTAGTAGCACGATGTGTTCATCATTCTTTCTTTATACTCTTTCAATTCCTTTTGGTACCTGTCTTTCACGACATCGTTTTGATACACCTGGATTTATAGACTAACAATCAGTATCAAACTCTCTCAATGTAACTATACAATCTAATTTTTGTTTTAATGCTCGATTTTGATAATCCCAAACAAGATGGACCGACTTATGAATCTTCAATGTCCATATCACTCATTTAAAGCCCACGACCCAATACTAGGTAAGAATTACATAGTTTATCATTCTCACTTTATAATAAATCTTCATAATTCAAAATAGCACTGTATGATTGAGTTTGAGCATGCTTACCATTTTTTCTTCGGGAGATAGATTGTTCTAAGATTCTCCAATCATTTTTGTCAATACCCTCTCTCTATGTAGATAAAGAGATTTGAACATGGAATGTTTTTCAACAAAGAAGAAGTTGTATCCACTCCGATTAGCTTTTGGAAAATTAGGATCTCCGTTCTTCCTCCGTCCTGAATGGTGTGAAGTGGTGGATTGTAAGGTACAATCGCATTGCAATTTTATGCACCTAACTTTAAAGAAAATGATGGAGTTTGTTGGTGTGGATGGTAAAGTACTCCACTAAGAACTTTAGATCCCATTTTGATGGACACGAAATAACCACAGTCAAATTTTGCATCAACTGTCCCTTCTGCTTGGAAACACCTTGACCCTAAATACATAAGAGAATATTATAGAACAACCAAGGTAAGAAACTATTGAATAATGTAAAAAGATAAACAATCAGGTGCGCGAAGCATTCCCTACATTCACTCAAGGTCGTATAGGTCGCACCTTAAAGAGGTATGATGCATGCATTTTATCCTAAAGCAAATTAGTCACTGTGCATGTGCTTTTTGGATGCATTTCAGCAGCTAATGAAGCTATAAATTAGATCAATTTCAGCACTATTTCAACACCATTTTAGCATCGTTTTCAGCTCCGAGTTGGCCAATGTTTAGTGCATCTATTAAAAAGTAATATTTTGACACATCTGTTGAAAATAAAAATATCTTCAAGTCATGACAAAAGACACGTAACAAAAAATAGATTTTCTTGTTACTCCTAGATGAAAACAGAAAAAGAGGAGACTCGGGAGGATGTGAAAAATGAATAGGTTTCTAGCCTTGCAATAACACATAAATGGTATCGCATATTGCAATAAATAGAAAAAACTAGGGAAAAGGCTCAAATATGCCATCGAACTATTAGAAATGGCTCATCTATGCCATCCGTTATAAGTTTGGCTCATCTATGCCACCGCCTTTAAAAGTTTGACTCATTTATGCTACTGCCGTTACTGAAAGGTTCATTCGTGCCATTATTGTAACGGTGATTTTGCAAAACCAGTTTTGCCACGTGACCTCTTATTAGAGGTCAACGTCACCAAATCCAAATCAACTAATATTACATAAAATCAAAATTAAAAATCAGATCCATTAAAAAAGTTCGATTCACATCGTTAAAATAAAAATTAAACTCATTAAAAATAAAAATCGAACTCATTAAAAATAAAAGTAAAACCCATTAATTGTGTCGGGTTTTATTTTAATGGGTCCAATTTTTAGTTTTGATTTTAAGTAATATTGGTTGATTTAGATTTGGTGACATGGACTTCTAATAAGAGGTCATGTGGTAAAGATGATATTGCAAAACCACCATTACAAAATAATGGCACGAATAAACCTTTCTGTAACGACAGTGGCATAGATGAGCCAGATTTTTCAAGACAGTGGCATAGATGAGCCAAACCTATAACGGATGGCATAGATGAGCCATTTCTAATAGTTCGATGACATATTTGAACCTTTTTCCAAAAACCTATAGCCTAGTAGTAAAAGATCAAACTACTTATTCGTACTTATAAAGTATAATTTAGTCAAATAACACTTTCGAGTATTATTATTAAATAATTTTTCATAGATGTGTTAAAACTTAAGGAGTAATATATTGACACATCTATTAAAAAATATAATATCACGAACTCATGACACTAACACATGATGAAAAGTAGCTTCTCAAGCCACTCCTCGATCTGACGGAGAAAAAGAAGACTCGGGAAGATCGAGATGAAAATTTAATATGTCTAGCCTAGTAATAACACACAAATGCTATCTCATCTTGGAATAAATAGAAAAAATAGAATCTAGCCTAGTAGTAAAAGATCAAATTCTTGAATTAGTTACTACTTATAAAGTGTCGAATAACACTTCCAATTACTATTATTAAATGATCCTTTAATAGATGGGTCAAGGTTTAAGGAATGAGAATATTTTGACATATCTATTAAATAAAATATTTTGAAGTCATAACCTCTCTCCAACACCTCTTTAGCAAAAGTAAAATTAAAGACGGTTTAAGTGGCAAGAGGGGTTTGTTGAGGTAGGAAGCATATTCCATCTCCAATTTTAAAGTTATCGGTTTGAGTTACCAAAATAGCAAAAAGGTGGGATCTTTGTGGGGTAAAAAAAAGATTATCAACATAACAAAAATGGTTACTTAAGTGAGAAGCATTATTCACCTTCAATTTTACGGAGCTTGAGTTCCCAAGAAAGCAAAAAGGTAAGAGCTTCGAGAATTCTTTTTTTTTTTTTTTTAAAAAAAAAAAGGTGCTTACATGATAAGAAGGATTGCTAAGGTAAGTGTGTCAACTGGGCCGGGCCGGGCCAACCCGGACCCGGTCCATTATTTTTTCCCGGTCTTGGGCCGGTTTCGGGCAGGGGTGAACAGTAAAATTCCCCCAAACGGCCCAGTACCGGCCCATTTAATTTTTTTGACCTGTTAATGGGCCGGTTTATCGGGTCCCGACTAAAAAAAATTGTATTTTGAACCTTGATTGTTTTTTAATATGCATTCAATATATATACTATTTAAAATACGACTTTAAAGAATAAACATACACATATATACATTCAATATATACTACATTAACGAATACACATACATATATACATTCAATATATACTACTTTAAAGAATAATCATACACATATATACATTCCATATATACTACTTTAAAGAATAAACATACATCTATACATTCCATATATACATTCAATAGATACATTCCATATATACTACTTTAAAGAATACACATACATATATACATTCAATATATACTACTTTAAAGAATACACATACACATATATACATTCAATATATACTACTTTAAAGAATAAACATCCATATATACATTCAATACATACTACTTTAAAGAATACACATATATATATATACATTCCATATATACTACTTTAAAGAATAAACATACACATATATACATTCCATATATACATTCAATATATACTATTTTAAAGAATAACCATACACATATATACATTCCATATATACATTCAATATATACTATTTTAAAGAATAACCATACACATATATACATTCCATATATACATTCAATATATACTATTTTAAAGAATAATCATACACATGTATACATTCAATAAATACTACTTTAAAGAATACACATACACATATATACATTCCATATATACTACTTTAAAGAATAAACATCCATATATACATTCAATATATACTACTTTAAAGAATACACATACATATATACATTCCATATATACTACTTTAAAGAATAAACATACATCTATACATTCCATATATACATTCAATAGATACATTCCATATATACTACTTTAAAGAATACACATTCATATATATACATTCAATATATACTACTTTAAAGAATACACATACATATATATACATTCAATATATACTACTTTAAAGAATAAACACACACATATATACATTCCATATATACATTCAATATATACTACTTTAAAGAATATACATACATATATACATTCATTATATACTACTTTAAAGAATACACATACATATATACATTCAATATATACTATTTTAAAGAATAAACATACACATATATACATTCAATATATACTACTTTAAAGAATACACATACACATATATACATTCAATATATACTACTTTAAAGAATAAACATCCATATATACATTCCATATATACATTCAATATATATTACTTTAAAGAATACACATACATATATATACATTCCATATATACTACTTTAAAGAATAAACATACACATATATACATTCCATATATACATTCAATATATACTATTTTAAAGAATAAACATACACATATATACATTCAATATATACTACTTTAAAGAATACACATACACATATATACATTCAATATATACTACTTTAAAGAATAAACATCCATATATACATTCCATATATACATTCAATATATATTACTTTAAAGAATACACATACATATATATACATTCCATAGATACTACTTTAAAGAATAAACATACACATATATACATTCCATATATACATTCAATATATACTATTTTAAAGAATAAACATACACATATATACATTCAATATATACTACTTTAAAGAATACACATACACATATATACATTCAATATATACTACTTTAAAGAATACACATACACATATATACATTCAATATATATTACTTTAAAGAATACACATACATATATATACATTTCATATATACTACTTTAAAGAATAAACATACACATATATACATTCCATATATACATTCAATATATACTATTTTAAAGAATAACCATACACATATATACATTCCATATATACATTCAATATATACTATTTTAAAGAATAACCATACACATATATACATTCCATATACACATTCAATATATACTATTTTAAAGAATAACCATACACATGTATACATTCAATAAATACTACTTTAAAGAATACACATACACATATATACATTCCATATATACTACTTTAAAGAATAAACATCCATATATACATTCAATATATACTACTTTAAAGAATACACATACATATATACATTCCATATATACCACTTTAAAGAATAAACATACATCTATACATTCCATATATACATTCAATAGATACATTCCATATATACTACTTTAAAGAATAAACATACACATATATACATTCCATATATACATTCAATATATACTACTTTAAAGAATATACATACATATATACATTCAATATATACTATTTTAAAGAATATACATACATATATATACTATTTTAAAAAATATACATACATATATACATTCAATATATACTACTTTAAAAAACATACATATGTATGTACATTCAATATATACTACTTTAAAGAACATACATATGTATGTACATTCAATATATACTACTTTAAAGAATATACATACATATATAAATTCAATATATACTACTTTAAAGAACATACACATGTATTTACATTCAATATATACTATTTTAAAGAATATACATACATATATACATTCAATATATACTATTTTAAAAAATATACACATGTATTGACATTCAATATATACTATTTTAAAGAACATACATACATATATACAATATTCAACAACATATACTTTTATACTATTATATTAAAAGTATTGAATTCATACAAGATATTCAATTTAAATTTTAAATGGAAAAAATATATAAAGAGTAAATGAATTTAATATTTGATTGATTGCAAAATGTTTGAAAACTTACAAGTTACAAGGTTGCAATTACATTTCACTAATTTCACAAAGTTAAATTGAAAAATGAAAATTCAATTGATTAATTGTAAATTCTACAAATTTTTCATCATTTTTTCCAATTCACGCCTGTTAACATTAATGGGAATTGGCTGTGGATTGTCAAAATCAATGGCACTAAAGCCATGCATTGGACTTGATTGTGCTGAATTCTCTCTTGAAGTCATTATTTTTTCAAGATCTTCTTCGTCTTCCGGCTCCACGAACATTCCTTGATTTCTTCGTTCTGCTCTAATCCAGTCTCTAAAGCAAACTAAAACATTCATGGCATTGCCTCCCAATGTGTGTCGGTTGTCTCCAATCTGCTGCCGTCCTTGACTAAAAGCGCTCTCTGATGCAACGGTTGACATTGGAACATTCAATAAATCTCTAGCTAACATTGAAAGTACAGGATATTTTCTTTCATTATTCTTCCACCATTCCAGCGTGTTGATTCTACCTCTAGGATCCTCTGTAGGCTGCATAAGATAATACTTAAGCTCTTCCCGACTTACGGTTCTATGCGATGAAGGCTGCAATCTATTCCAAACAGATAGATCAGAAACACAATAAGCAGGCATATTATGTGCCTGTCTTTTAGAAGATGATGGTTCCTCAGAACGATGGGGAGCGGCGGTCGGTGTAATGTGTGACGGTAAAGCATTGTCAAGTAAATCAGCATAATGATTGTATAATGTGTCCATGTAAGTATTCGCATCAGACATAGACGTATACAAAGAAGGTTCTTCATTAGCTTTTACTCCTAAAGCAGAATAAATAAGAGAAGTAAATTCGGACATAGTATTATATTTCATACATGGATTTATTATAGCACCAACTAAGAAAATAGGGGGAAGCGGAAAAAAATACTTTTTAAATTTATCAATCATTGCCTCAATAGCATATTTGTAACCTGGTTTAGACTTATACTCGTTAAGCAATAAAGAAATGTCGGCTAAATAAGCTAAAATATTACAAACAGTAGGATAATAAGCTCCAGAAAATTCAACCGTAGCTAGATAAAATTTTTGCAAAAATTAACAATATCATCAATTTCAGCCCAGTCTGAATTTTGTAACATACAATCGGGAAAATCACTAGCAAATTGGTTAAAAGTCATAGTAATAGAAACTTTATAAATATTGCAAGTATTTAAGAAATCATACGTAGAATTCCATCTCACATCTATTTCTTCAGGCATTAATCTCGGTCTAAGTCCATTTTCCTGACATTTTCTTTTAAATTCGGTAAGTCTAATTTTTCTATTATTTCCTTGAATAAAGCCAACTACAAGTCTAACTTTTTCAATAGCAGGCTCAAAAAAAGCAAGACCATCCTTTACAATTAAATTATATATATGGCAAGCACACTTAGCATGAAATATTTCGGGTAACGGTTGTTAGATGCATTATCAAAAGATATACATAAAACTTTGCGGTCAATACCATAATATCTTGCAACTTTTGTAATAGATTCAGAAATAAATTTTCCAGTGTGTCTACGGTCTTCATCATACAAAAATGCTAAAATACGTTTTTGCATAACAAAATTACTATCTACCCAATGACAAGTAATTGTTAAATAATCATTTTTATTAATAGCACGACCAAAATCAGAAGTTAAAGCAACTCTACATGAAAGATTTTTTAATAATGCAGATAAATAGTAAACATATTGTGCATGGAGTCTAAAAATATCGGACCGACAAGTACTTCTAGGAATACCCTTAAACATAGGATTATAAATTGCCTGAATATAATGAATAAAAGCATCAGAAGAAGCAAAAGAGAAAGGCAAACAACCCACAGCTATCATTTTGGCTATTTCTTCACGATCCTTCATTTTATTATAATTCTTAACTAGACCGGTTTTTGGGTTCAATCTAGTTTGACTTGGGCCCCCAACTATCTCACCACCAGTTACCTGAGCTAGCTCTATTGGGTGTTTCTCCTTCAAATGTCTCGACAACTGACCCGTACCTCCTTTATTACCCCCGGTCTTATGCTCGTATTTTACCTGACAAAGATCGCATTCAACCTGAGTGGTTCCTTCTATTCAGGTATAAAAATTCCACACAACACTAGTTTTTTTACGAGATCTTACAGGGGGCCGGGGAGGAAGATTAACTGATTCAGATTGAACATTAACATTACCAGATTCGGGTGTAACATCATCATCATTATTTTCATCTAAATCAACAGAGTCTACTTCATTCTCTTCTTCTATACCATAATTTTCTTGAGCCTCAAAATAATTCATATCGTGAGCACCTACACGTATTTCATTCTCAAATGGTTCGCTAATTGGTACCGGAGGCACACGAGTATATCGAGCATTTGAACTACCTCTACCGGAATCAATTTGTTTCTTACTACCACTACCACTACCACTTCCGGGATAAAGATTTCTAACACTTTTACCGACTTTCCTTAATTTATCCATATTACCAATTAAACAAACAATTATTCAAAACACACAAAAAAAATCCAAATAAATATTCAACAAATAATACACTAATTAAAAATTAAAAGTAAGAGATGGAACGATAATACCAAATTTTTGAAGTACTCGAAAGTTGGTCAATTGAGTACTTTTGGAAACTTCAACGTAGTATTTGTAATTGCAAAATAATAAAATATATAGAACACTTTATGAGATAATTTTAGCAAATTTGAGAGAGAATAAGAGAATAAGAATTGAGATTGTAGGAAATATTTTTTGAAATGGCATGTATTTATAGGAAAAAAAAAAATTGATTTTTTTTTTTTTTTAAATTAAAGCCTAAAAAGGCTGTTTGGCCGTTGGGCCAACGGCATTATAGCCGTTGGGCCTCAACGGACCAAAATAGCCTTTGCAGGCTGGGGCCCAACGGCCCAGTCAATTTTTTTTTTTAAAAAAAAAATTCTTACCTGGCCGGGCCGGGCCGGTGCACCGGTGGATCCGGTCCGGTTTTCTAACTGGGCCACTCCACCGGTTTCAATGCCGTATCCGGCCCATCCCCCTAAAAACCCGCCAGGCCTATTACCCATACCGGGTCCGGTCCTGTCCGGTCGGTAAATGGGCCGGTCTAAATGGGCCGGTTCCGGGTTGAACCGGCCCAGTTGACACCCTTATGCTAAGGTGATAAGCATCCAACACCTACAATCTTAAAATTGCGGGTCCGAGTTACCAAAAAAATAAAAAGGTAGAAACTCCGAAGGATTAAAAAAGAAGGTTGCTTACGTTGCAAAAGGTGTTACATAGGTGGTAAGCATCCAACAGTTTTAACCGTAAGATTATGTATTCAAGTCACTGAGAAAGCAAAAAGGTGAAAGTTCCTAAGAGCGAAAAAAAAGTTGCTTACGTATACTTTGTGCCCAAAACAGAGTGAAAATTCTTGAGACACTCCATGAACAGATTAGGATCATTCATAATCTTCTCATGTGACGCCATTGGTGTAGGATACACCACTCTCTTTCCGGCACCGGGATAAACAATAGCTGCCTGAGACTGCCAGAAAATCTAGAAACCAGTGAAACAGAGGTAACTTAGTAATGGAGAAAACAGAAGCCAAATAACAAAAGAGGTAATTAATGAATACAAATTAGACAATATTGGGTACTTAAGTAAAAGAAGTAGGTGAAAAGATCAGAGTATTTTAGTCAAGTGTTGATGCAACGGTCATGTGCAGAGAGTTTTGTAACTTTGGCTTCTTCTTCATAGCAAAACAAAGAAAATAAAATGAGTTAAATGGTAAAAAACATTGTACAATACGTTATTTTTTTGAGTTTCATATTTGAACTTTGAGTTGAGTGAGTTTTTTACATGAACTGTTATCAAATGTTTATCGAAATATACTTGAACTATCAGTTGTTCATTTTTTCTACCTAAAATATCACCATTGTTTAGGTAGAAAAAGTGAACAATTGATTATTGAGGTGTGTTTCTATAAGCATTTGATGACAGTTCAAATAGATAACTCACACACTTGATAGTTAATATATGAAACTTGAAATATATTAGCAACTGACTGTACCAAGTTCATAAGTTCTAAAACGTTTAACATTATAGACCACAATAATATTTCATTAAGACTTATCCTACAATATCTCAAAACAATATTAGATACATCATTATGAGAAACAAGAAATTCATAAATGTATATCAAAAACACATAATTGAGCTCGGAAATGTCAAAACATCATAAATGCATTAATCATAAGTTCAACCAAGACTCATTCTTTGAACATGTTCTAACCATCTAGCAATCAAACGATTAAGTGTCAAATTGTGGACTATGTTACATCAATTGTGTCGATGCTTGACCGAAAATAGATTATTTTTTCCTAGATGATAGGGAGTTAATCGGACGGTAAGCACCCCTCACCTTCAACCCTAAGATTGTAAGTTTAAGTCACCAAAATAGGTGGGTTCTAAGCAAGAGTAAAACAAAAAAGAAATTTTCTATGTTTTGTAGAAGTATGGTAGAGTTTATGAAGTGATCACCAATCTGAAATTTGATGAGCAAGTCCATCTTATAAGCATGAGAATAGTTTAGGGAAACAAATGTTTTGTGAAACTACACTTTCAGACTATCTTACATAAGCTATAACAATGTTTTGATCCATAGAAAGAGCTGCAGTTTTGGAACTACAATAGAAAGAAATGAAACATTTACATGTTGATCTCATGATGATAAATGATTACTACTACTTTCAATCATCGTGATGATAAGGAAACACAATTAAGAAGTTAAGTAAGCAATTTAAGGTATTTTGCACGATGCAATTAACATTGGATAACTCGTGCAAGGCACATGTCCCAGAACTAGTAGTTTGATAAACAAGACCATCTTATAAGCATGAGAATTATTCTAGGAAAGCAAATGTTTTGAGAAATTACACTTTTGGACTATCTTAAATAAGCAATAACAATGTTTTGATCCACAGAAAGAGCTGTATTTTTTGGAACTACATTACAATGCAAAAATTTACAAGTTGATCTCATGCTAAATGAATTATATCTCCTTCTCTTTTTCTTCTACCAGTCAGTCACTTTTGGTAGCATGCCGATGTAGTCATTATTCTTTCTTTATACTCATTCAATTCCTTCTGGTACCTTTCTTTTTGCTTCACCCCATAATCTTGGTAGACCTATATGCATACACTAATAATCAATATCAAACTCTCTCAATGTCCTTATATAATCTAATTTTTGCTTAATGATCCGGTTTGAGCATAAAAAAAGAAGTACACTTCAATCACAAGTAAGTTCGGGCTGGCTACATGAACCTTTATTGTCAATGTCACCCATTTAAGGTCCACACTCTCATTTTATGGTAAATCTTCATATAACAAAATAGCGCTATATGATCGAGTTTGAGCATACTTACCTTTTTTTTTTTTTTCCGGGAGATAGATTGTTCCAAGATTCTCCAATCATTTTTGTCAATTCCCTCTCTCTATGTGGATAAAGAGATTTGAGTATGGAATGCTTTTATACAAATAAGAAGTTGTATCCACTCCGATAAGCTTTTGGGCAATTAGGGTCCCCGTTCTTTCTCTTCCCGTTCCTCTGTCCTAAATGGCGGTGAGGTGGTGGATTGTAAGGTAAAATTGCGTTGCAATTTTGTGCAGCTAATTTTGAAGAAGATGATCGAGCTTGTTGGTGTGGAGGGTAAAGTACTCCATCGAGAACTTCAGATCCCATTTTGATGGACACAAAATAACCACAGTCGAATTTGGCATCAATTGTCCCTTATGCTTGGAAACACCTTGACCCTAAATAAACAAGAGAATATAACATAACAACCAAGGTGAGAAACAATTGAACAATGTTAAAAAAAATAGTCAGATTCATGAAGCGTTCCACATTCACTCAAAGGTCATATGGGTCGCACCTCAAAGAGGTGTGATGCATGCAACTTATCCTAAAGCAAACTAGTCATTGTGCAGGTGCGTTTTGGCTGCATTTCAGCACCCTTTTAACATAATTTCAGCACAATTTAAGCACCATTTCAGCACTATTTCAACACCATTTTAACATTATTTTCAGCACTGAATTGGCCAATTTTTGTTGCACCTTTTAAAAAGTAATATTTTGACACATCTATTAAAATTAAAAATATCTCAAAGTCATGACAAATGACACATGAAGTTTGAATATATCTAGAGCCTAGTAATAACGCACAAATGTTATCTCATCTTGGAATAAATAGGGAAAAACATCTACCCTAGTAATAAAAGATTAAAATTCTTGAACTAGATATTGCTTATAAAGTGCAATTCGGTCAAATAACAATTTTGATTACTATTATTAAATATTTTTTTAATAGATGCGTCAAAACTTAAGGAGTTATATGTTGAAACGTACTTTTAAAATATCTCGACCTCATGCCATATGACACGTGGCCAAACCTTGATGAGAACGGAGAAAGAGGAGACTGGGGAAGATCGAGGTTTCAATTGAATATTTTTAGCCTAGTAATAACGCATAAATGTTATCTCATATCAGAGTAAAAAATTGGCCTAATAGTAAAAGATCAAAATCCTCGAACTAGTTAATACTTAAAAAGTGTAATATAGTCAAATAACACTTTTGGTTATGATTATTTAATATTTTTCTAATAGATGTGCCAAAACTTCAGGAGTTATATGTTGACACGACTTTAAAAATATCTCGACCTCATATGATATAACACGTGGCAGAAAATAGCTCATGTAGCTACTCCTCGACGAGAACGGAGAAAGAGGAGACTCGGCAAAATCAAGGTAAAGAAAAAATCTAGCCTAGTAGTAAAAGATCAAAATCCTGAACTAGTTACTACTTATAAAGTGTAATTTAGTTGAATAACACTTCTGATTACTATTATTAAATGTTCTTTTAATAGATGTGTGGAAATTAAATGAAGGAGTAATATTTTGACACATCTATTAAAAATAAAATATTTTGAATTCATGACGAATGACACGTCACATAAAATAGCTTCTTTACTTACTCTTCGATGAGAATAGAGAAAAAGGAGACTCAGGAAGATCGAGGTGAAAATGAGTATGTCTAGCCTAATAATAACGCACAAATGTTTTCTCATATTGGAATAAATAGAAAAAATCTAGTGTAGCATTAAAATACTAAAAGATCAAAATTCTTGAACAAGTTACTACTTATAAACTGTATTTGAGTCAAATAATACATCTGATTACTATTACTAAATTATTTTTTAACAAATGTGTCAAAACTTAAGGAAGGAGTAATATTTTGACACATCTATTAAAAATATAATATCTCAAACTCATGACAAATGACACGTGATAAAAAATAGGTTCTCTCTTGTTACTCCTATGAGAATAGAGAAAGAGGAGTCTTGGGAAGAGGTGAAAACTGAATATGTCTAGCCTAGTAATTACACACAAGTGTTATCACATATTGGAAAAAATAGAATCTAGCCTAGTAGTAAAAGATCAAAATCCTTGAACTAGTTATTACTTATAAAGCGCAATTTGGTTTAATAACAATTCCGAATACTATTACTAAAAGTTTTTAATAGATACGTCAAAACTTAAAGAGTTATAAGAAGCGTATTTTAAAAATATCTTGACCTCATGCCATGACATATGGACGAAAGTTACTCTCCCCGATGAGAATGGAGAAAGAGGAGGCTCGAGGAGATCAAGGTTAAAATTGAATACTTTTAGCCAAGTAATAACTCACAAATGTTATCGCATTCCAGAGTAAATAGAAAAACAAATATCGCCTAGTAATAAAAGATCAACATCCTTGAACTAGCTATTACTTATAAAGTGTAATATAGTCAAATAACACTTTTGATTATGATTATTAAATATTTTTTTAATAGATGTGCCAAAACTTAAGGAGTTATATGTTGACACTTCTTTAAAAATATCTCGATCTCACGCCATATGACACGTGGCAAAAATGTAATGACCCTCCAGGTCATTTTCTCGATTTTCATAAATTTTTGGTGTATCTTACCTTTCCATAGCATCTACAGGTCATTTATGACTTGCCAGAACTATCAGGTTGGTTCCGGGCAGTTCATTTGGGTTTTAAGCCCATTTCTCTGTTTTGGAGCTTTTGAAGTTTAGGAATTGGTCTCGGACCAAAAATCCTAGTAAACAGACTCGAATGAGAATTACGACAGCACCGATAGCTCTGGAACATGGATTTTAGGCTAGGGAGACCCTTGGTCCGAGTCCCGAGGCTTCTGGACTCATTTTGGGCTATTGATCTGAAATTGGTAAAAATGGCTCATTGGGTGTGTGGTCCACTTTTTTTTGAAACAACCTCAGATGGAAATTTTGATGGCTTCGTTGAGTCCGAAACGTTGATTTTAGGTTAGTAGCATAGTTAGTTTGGGTCTCGAGCCTTTATATTTCGTTTTGAATGTTTAGATGAAAATTAGATAAATTGCCTAAAAGGGGTCTCGGGGGTTAATTTGTAGTAAATGTCCATTTTTTTTATAAATCCAATGATTCCATTGGATCCAAAACATGTTTTATGATCAATTTGCATTATTGGTTCATGTTCATACGCTTCCGGATGAGTTCCGAGGGTCAAAAATAAGTTTTGGAAGTTGCTGGTGCTAGTGTGGCGCTTTAGTGGCCATTGACCATTTGACTGAGCCGCTAAAGCAACCATTTGACTTCTTTAGTGGTACTTTGACCCTTTGACCAGGCGTCTAAATCGGCCATCACTGAGTATAAGATAAAACCAAACCCATTTTTTAATTTTTTTTTTTGACATTTTAGGAACTAGAAAGCTCCGATTTTAACGATTCTTGATGCGTTTTTCTCGTATAATCATTGCCTATATGATTCTAACTTCATATTTCTCATTTTCCAAGAATAACCATTTCATTTTTCATGATTTCCGACTAAAATTGTGATTCAAAACCCTTTTTCCACCATTGTTGGAGCTTGGAGCGTGGGAAATTGTGGGAAATCATCCATTGAGGCTAAGGTAAGCTAATTCAACACCTCTTGATCATTTCCCATTGTTTTTACCATCAAATTCCACTCTTTTCCTTTTAAATTCCCAGAAATTAATTTTTGAATTTCTTAACCTAGTGGCTTGATTTGGGCCTCGATCCGAGCTCCGTTTGTGCTCAAATTTTGAGCATGCATTCCTTGTCCTTCAAGGGACCTCGTGAAAGATTCAATTTTGAAATCCCATTTGTGGGCCCTACGATCCCGTTCTTGACCTAAATTTCATCTCGGAGTATTATATTACAATATGGGTATTGTTTTACTCTTATTAATATGTAGATTATGATTTTGATATTGTGACATCATTTTTGAGATCATGGGATAAAGACGAGCAATTTGTTGATGGTTTGAGATTGCAGTTCTACTTCCAGGTAGGTTTTGATCTACTTTTTTCTATTACATTATGTATTATATAGATTGAAATGATAGGTAGGGATTGTAGGATGGATTTATACCTAGTAATATCATGGCTCAACTTATTTAGGGGATTTAGAATTGAAAAGTGATCTAAACCTTAGCCTAGAATACTCGTTACAGTTGTAGGATCCTATTACACCAAATTATGGACTTGTTTGACCATAGATTGTCATGAAGGACCCTTAGTATAAGTATTACCATATTACTTAGTGAATTGGATGGTATTCCCCAATTAGATCCTTATACTAGCTTTATGCACTTGTTTACCTTAGTCTCCCGATTTATGGTACTAATACCTTATTGAGTTATATATTATTCGGCCCGAGGCCGGGGTTACGCTACCAGTTGGACACCAAGTTAGTACTCTATCCTTAGAATGAACGTGGTTATAGTTATGGATGCATAGATGCTTATGGATGTATTGTTTTGATACTGGTGATGACATGCATACATTTAGGCGCATTTACACTTATTTAGTGGTACGATTTTGGTTAAAACCTTGATTTTACTACTGTTTTCTAAAAAGGAATTTATTCCCGCTTTTCTTAGTCATACCACCCTTAGTATGGAATTATGACATTTTAAACCAAACATATTACTTTAAAAATTAAATCGAGGCTAATTCCGGGGTATTATTGATCCATTCATTTCCTACTACTTACTCACTTCAGTCGAGGGAGATTCCAACCTCTTTCTATATTACCATACTGACTTAGTCTCAGTTTCGATCTCGAGCAATGGATTTATAAATATACATTCATTCATTTCTAGTTCAAGTCCGACATTTCTTATGATATTTTATATATATATATATATATATATATATATATATATATATATATCCGGTACTGAACAGAGTAGATTTGTGATGACTCTTATTGGAAGACCTGGTTTAGAACCAGGCAGCGTATACGGATATCTCGAGTCCCCTATGGGCCCTTTCATCTGATGATCACAATATCAAAGAAAGATGGTCGCCATAGGTCCTACCTTTGTGAGCTACTGAGCTAGAGGAGGTGTATACACTTGGTATGTTATGGCACTTAGTTGATATATGGTACTAGATTGTCCTTGTATTCATTCATTATATGCATTACCTATCACCAGTATAGTTGTTTGGCGCTTGTATCTATCGGTTTTATGGGGGGCTGTATAGATACAAGTTATGGTTGTTGTTTGTTGATTGCTTGCTTGTGCCTCTCCGATCTTATAGGGGCCCGATTGGGGGTTATTGGTTGTTTGGGCTATCTGGTTTCTTATTGTTCAGTTATTATTGCATAGCTTGTGGCAGGTTAGTTGTGGATTGGTATTCGAGATTGTCGGTACAATTCAGATTCTTCTTCTCCTTACTATGGTAAGATTTATTATTGATAGGTTATCTTTTAATTCTTCACATTTTGATTAGAGACCCTGATTAGGCTAGAGATAGCCCCCATATTATTTGTGATTCTTAAAATGCTAGACGGGCTCCCTCAGAGTAGTATCTCCAGATTGGTTGTTGGTATAGTGCTATTATATATATATATATATATATATATATATATATATATATATTCTTCTCTAGCCATGATCTGTATATCATTTCCTACTTTCCTACTACTATCATACATTATATATACATTTCTTCACTCTACTATTGTATATGGTATATCCCTTTCTTCACTTTACTATAGTATAATGGCTAGTTGCTTATGGTATTGTACTTTGCACCTGATTATTGGTAGCTCATGATAAGTTATCCTTATTGTTTCATTAGTATTATTATGCTTAGTTTGGTAGATAACTGTCTGTAGTTTGTATTCCTGCTTTACATGTTATTTATACTTGCATTATATTTGGAGCTCAGTCCGTTGATGCGTACTGAGTACCATGTGTTGGGTACTCGTCCTATGCTTCTGTAACCTGTAGATCATAGTATGAGTTCTCGCTGTTGATGTATACATCGTGCAGAGCAGCCATGGATCGGAGACTTGGGGTGAGTTCCTGACATTCGGAGTGTTCCTCTTCTCCGTCTTATTGTTAGATTGATCTCTACCTTTGTATTTCATAGATGACTTTGTATAGATTTACTTTGTATTCCACTTGTACTCATGTTGTATTAGAAGCTCTTATACTAACTTCATTAGGTTTGGGGATGTATTTACTTTCTTTTTGTCTTCTTTTTTTTTTTTTTTTAATATTTTGCTTCCATTTCTGTCATTAGTCCTCTACTATCTATTTTGGACTACGGATTGGCTTACCTATTGGTGGGTTATAGTAGGTGTCATCATGACTTGAGAAATTGAGTCGTGATACATCGGTATCATGGCATAGGTTCACCGGTATTATTGGTACAAGAGCTAAGTACCTAGTAGAGTCCTATGGATCGGTATGGAGACGTCTGTATCCTATCTTTGGCTGGCTATAAGGTAGGTCTTAGGGGTCACAGTGGATAGAGTTTTCATCAGACATCATGGGGTATTCGGTCTAGGTTTTCAGTCTATGGCGGCCATTCTAGGTCAGTAGGTACATTGCATCAGAGAGTTCCAAGGGCATGTTATTATGGTGAGATTGTTCATTAGTCCAGAGAGTGTCCCCAGCATAGGATTATTGGTTAGTCAGCGCACCAGATCAGTCTCTTTGGGATGTGGAACCTTTGGTTAGAGGTAATGCTTTTAGTATTTCAGTTGATCGTTCAGACGCTTAGTTCAGGTTCAGACGCATTCAGATTCGTACTTCTATGGGCAGGTTAGGGACTCTGACTTTGGATTCCATCATTATATGTGGTCTTTTGATTTTCTATCCGTCTAATCTTATTTAAATTGAGTTGGGGTTTTCATACCTATCAGTGGTTAAATGCCTTGATATACTATATTGATTGTTGTAAGCCTTTGTGTAGATTTATACTTATGTAACTACCCTTGTAGATATTTTCTTTTAGTAGTGGATTGAGTGGATCAGTATTGTGATTTTCTTGGGGTGTAGCACTTGGGAAAAATTCCCTTTTCTTTGGTATATTGGCCTTGATGTAATCCTAGAGTGGTACTGGTTGTTTTTTATTTTTGTGCCATCTGTACTTTATACTGGTGTTACTATTGTTACTGTTATTACTTTGGTTGTTATTGATTCTTACTTGATAGATGGCTAGACCAGCGTTATCTAGTTAGTATCCCTTTCTTGCTATTCTTATCTGTTTGGCTTAGATGGGTACTTTGGTTGGTTGGTCTCCCTTATTTTTTTTGTATAGTTAGATAGGTTATTGAGTGGGTTGTAAAAGTGAAGGTAGGTTTGGCCTTCCATGACTTTGTTGTTATTTTACATTAGCGATCCTTTTTCTATGGCCCGATCCTAAGATTAGAAGTTGAGGTTGTCCTTCTTGTTTGGTTGGTTCATTACCTAGTAGTAGTCTTGATCTGGGTGTTGGTTTTGAGATGGGTACTCCATTCTTTCTTCAATGTAGTTCATGGTTCAGTTGAGTTAAGGTTGGTTTAAATGGGTGAATTCAAAAATTTCTCATTTTGGTATTTGTTTGGCCTAATATGACTCGTGGTATGCTTCTGCTTGGTGGTATGTTCTTGGGTGTTAGTTGTTTGTAACCAAAGCGAGTGTTTTTTGGGAACCAATTTTCGTTGCCATAGATTGAGTATAGGTTTGATTAGGTTCAAGCTTCAATAGTATTTTCAAAGTTTCTCATGATTTGGCTACCCTTAGTATTCTTTGCAGCCTTGGTGAGCTCTTAGTTATGCCCTAGTGTGATATGCTTTCAATTGATGTGGATTTAATTGCTCGTATCCTTGGCCTATGGTGTTCCTTAATTGTGATTGTGTTCTTCGACAACGTTTTAGTTTCAGCCCTTACGGGAACTGTTGTGTATATTCTTAAATTCTGATAGTAAGATTGATTTGGGTATTTGACCTTAATGAAGACTTGTTGGCTTCAGTTATGATTTTCAACTTTTTTAAATAACGACTCGAGAGTAGTGATAGATTTTGGTATGTGGATACTTACTTGTCATCAAGATCGATTTGGATAGTTGTGATCGAAGCACAGCTATGGATTGTGTAACTTGGTTGCAGCCCCATTTTGATGTTTTGATATAGTTGAGCATTTATTGACAGGTTGGTTAGGCCTACCCTTTACCTACTGACTCTGTTCTCTTCAGTTCAGAAATATTGTATTAGATAGATGTTCGAAGGATGGTTCATTGTCACATGGTGTTGGGTTCTACTTATTTTGACCATGGTTCTCAGTTTCGTCAATACTTTGTATGCCTACTCAGTAGAAGAAGTGTACCTAAGTTTGGCTTAGCATGGCTTCACCCACAGCCGGTGGGGCATTCTGGAGCGGACCATTTAGTTTTGAGAGCTTGTGCCTCAGACTCATGACTATTGATTTTGAGGGTCATCCGTACTAGTTAGTAGCTTTTAATGAAATTGCAGACATTGGTCATCACCATTTGAGTATTCAGGTAGACCCTTATAACGACCAAATCCATCGTGATTAGAAAATACCTCGATATTAGTGTAGAGTTTAGAAATTATTAGGATATTATTTGGGAACTTATGTGGGACCACGAGCAATTAAAATTTTGAGACTTAAAACTTTTGGGTGGGGATGACGTCAGCCCGCTATAGCGGTGAGCCTACCACTATAGCCGGGTGACGGGGTCCAGACCCACTTGAGCGGGATTTATTTCCCTTCTCCACTTTGGCTGAAATAAACAATGTGGGAGGTTCCAAAAACCCTAAGGGGATGCCTCCTATGTCTTGAAACCATGAGAGGAGGAGAAAGGGGTGCATATGGGTGCAAACCCATGGATTTTTGAGAATTAGCATGTCCGTGATCTCGACTTCAGGCTAGAGTTGCATTATGTCGTCTATCCTACAACTGATTGGCATCCAGGTAAGCTAAGGTTAATTAATTAGTTTAGACCCAGGTTAGAGAGCTGTTTATAACATAGATAGATGGGAGGTTTCATGCCTAGGTCTTTAGGCACAGAGTTAGGATGGCTAAAATTGGTTTAAGGTTCGGGTAAAGTATTATTTCTGGGGTTGTCCATATACCTTCTATGTTTATGCTATGCTTGCATTATAAATTGGACAATTCACGATTGTAAACTTGTTTGGTATAGTGAAATGGTAATTTACTGGTTATTAGTTGATCCTTAAGGTATTTAATTACACCAAGTATGGAAATAGTGAACCTCCAATGATTCTAAGGTGGGATTCCAAGGGTTGGATTTAGCAGCGTAGCAGTGTGGATATGTTATGGCTAAGGCCCTACCCAGTAGTGTAGGTAATGATATTGTAGTTTAATCCAGCTTGTATTATATGTGCATGTTAACTACTTTGCAGTGTGGCTGGTTAATACATGTTATTTGTTGGTCAATGCAATGAATTTTCTTGCTTGTGATTGACCTATCTTATTTCTAATATGTGGAATGTTTCGGTATTAGGAACGTTCTCATGGGATATTGGTGAAACAAGGTTGGCAGATATTTATGTATGAAGTTTAGTACATAGACGGTAATCGTCCCTTAAAGGTTATGTCTGAAAGGTGAATGTATCACCCAAAGTGTGTATGTACAAGGGTCAGGTGAGTTTGAGGGTTCCATGAGCGAACTGGGGAATACATTTGTAAGCTATTATATGGTTGGGATTCTTGTATAGTCCGGTTCTAGTCTTATAGTTAGGGATGGGTGGTAATGATTCATGGTATGTTGACGTTGATCTTGGAATTAAATATAATCCTTCAACTGGTATTTATGGAATGGATTTGTATGTTGTATTGGGTGCCTTGGATGTTGCATTTATCTATGCATGATTATGGTTGATTTAACTAATCGCCTCTTGAAATTGGCTATATAGCCTGTATGAAATTAACTTGTCGCTAAGGTGGTGGTTGTTGGTATGGTTCCCTAAATGCCTTTTTATTGTTGGTTATGTTAAATGCGTGTTGGTTTCGAGTCTGGATTAACTGGTTGATTGTAATATAGTTAAGGGTGGTTGGTCCATAGCACAAATCTTCATTCTTATATTGTCTTGGCTCTTTATATTGCATCGGGTAGCTTAATGACCAAAAGGTTAGGGTTTGGGTAAGAAATCCCATGTTAGCAGTATAGAGAGAAGATCGGGTGCGAGTTAGGGATTGATTCCAATATAGTATTCGGGTCAAAAAGATAGGTTACATGTCCGGGCAAGTATTCTCCAGGCATGCAAGACGACCTACTAAATATAAGGATTCAAGCCTTGGATTTCCTTGACGTAGTTGTATTCTGAAGTTAGGGTAATGCCTGGTATGGGGTAAGACTTAGTGGTTCATGGGTGGTAGAGTCGTAAGGGGAGGTGTTGTACTTCGGGGTTCATGACTATAGTTAGTAATGGAAAGGGGGTAGTTCTAAGGGTTGGGAAGTAAGGGCAAGAGAATGCATGCTTATTTTTGGCTATTTATATTATATTCGTGTAATCCAATTCAGGTCAACCGATTAGGCTTACCAGTACGTGTGGTTTGTAGTAATGCTACTCTGGCTATACCTTTTTTGGGGTATTGTCTTTTGCAGGATTCAGTGTTGGTTTCTTGACTATCGCAGTAGTGATCATTCAACAGCTTTCACTCTCCCATTCATTGTGGAAACTATGCCTTGGAATGTTCCCTCTTTAGCAGCTCTTGTACCTGTTTAGACTAAGTCCTAAGGAAAGATTTCATTCCGTATTTATTATTGTAAATCTATTTTAATAAGAATTGGTATTCTGTTAATTAATAAAGACTTCCACATGTTACGTTGAATGGGTGGTTAGGGGTTCTCCTATCTAGGTTGATTAGATTAGGTGCCCTCACCATTCGGTAGTTTGGGTCGTGACAATTTTGGTATCAAGGACTAGGTTATTGTCTCCCAGTACAAGAGCAAATGTCGAGTAAAGTCCTGCGGATTGGTGTGTTGACATCCACATCTAATCTTTGGGAAACTATGGGGCATTATAGGAAACCGTTTCGCTTTTTTTTTTTCCTTTCTTATGATCGTTCAGTTGTGGTATGGGTTGAGTCCAATTGGTATCTCTCGAATCCAATTGGTATCTCATCTAGGCAAGTGGGTTTCACTTGACTTTGTTAGAAATAATATAAGCAACACAAATTGAAACTGGGAAGGTTCCAATTGGTATATGGCCCTCCTAGCCAAGTAAACATACTAGACGACCCGCTTAGGGTCCTCATATGCACAGTTAGGTGTATGTTGTTGAGGCATAGTTAAGTGATGGTTAATTATGGCTTTCCCTGACTTTATATGTGGTGATTGTATTTGCTTGATTTGCTTGAGTTTATGCTATGTGAATGCTGTGAATTGTTATGTTCTGAGTAGTGGTAGGTAAACCTTAGACTCTGATTGTACTGTTGGTTGATTATGTTATAAGAGTTTAAACTGGTTCATTAGGACAAGGAACGAAGGTGCTTATGCAAAAGTCATACCTATTTGAGATCAGGGAGGAGGTGTCATTATGCGGAATCTAACTGTTGTTGTTATTGAACACTGGAAAACTTGTGCTAAGCTTAGTTAAACGTATGGAAATTGCGTGGTTGTTTGTTGTTGACAATGTTTGGAGTTTGCAATAGCGGGGTTAGTTTGCAAAGGATTATCTCGTGTATTTATGATTTCGTGAAACATTATGTGTTATAATGTAAAGTGATGGTCGATTTGTAGTCGGTTAAGACTCATTTTTGGGAGAATTAACAAAGTCTCAGCTTTTTCGGGTTGCATTATGAGTATGAAGGAGTTGGGGAACAAAACGTAGGAAAAGTGTTTAAAAATTCTGGGCAGCCTCTGTTCGGGCCGCCATAGCGGCGTGAAGCACCGCCATAGTGGTACCGCCATGGAGGAGGGAACACTGCTATAGCAGTATGGGCGGGGTAGTAGCCCTGCCATATTTTCCCTTTTTTTTTACTTTTGGGTTTGTTTGATTATTTTTGACATACAGGGTGTGGGACGCTACATTAATATAAAAATCGCATAAATACCATATAAGCAGGTTTATTACTTATTCATGCGGGAATAAAATATAACATCCATGTGCGGGAACTAAAAGAGAGAAAGGTGAAATGTCTAGTACATACCCCAAACGGGGGCAACCCAATAAATCAAAAATAAAAGGGGGGGGGGGGGAGGAACCAAGCTGGATGTCCTATCACTCTCAGGCTAGTGGGGCAGGGTCGTCTCCTTCTGTATCACTCAAGAAGGGAAACTCCCTCAAATCCTCCGGCTCTAGCTCGGGGAGTTCCTGGTTGGGTGCTACGCCCCCGAATATCACCCTCATAGTCTTCCACATGCAGGTAATCAGTCAATCCCGGGAGCTTCTCTTCTACCTCTCTTCGTGGAGCACTCGGCGGAGCGCTGCGATATCTTGGGTAGTGGATGGGGCTGTGGAACTGGAGGGGTGCTTCCCGATATGCCTCATGACAGTGGCCAAGTTGGACTCCAGCTGGTTGCTAGAAATTGGGGGCTGGGACTGGGAGGGAGGGGAATTATCATCAACATCCTCACCCACCTCGGGGACCTCCTTCTCCACCCTACTACTCTCTGCCCCATCGGCCCTCCTCTTCTTTCTCTTTTGGGATGAGGGCGCTCTCACTAAGAGGGGGTAGAAGGGAATGTCCATCTCTACTGCCATATCATTGGGCTCTTTTGGTACCCTCACCCTTCGGTACAACTCCGACATAAGCTCGAGGAAGGAAGGGACCTCTCCAAGGGCCCCGATAGAAGTCCTTCCACTCCATCACAATCTGCTTCTCCATGTTCAGTCAAACACCCCTAATAGTGCAAGCCACTACCAAGGCTCGAGGATAGGTCACATCAGTGGTATTGTTCGACGAAAAAATCCTTTGGGTCACCAGGTTCAGCCATCTCCTAGCATTGGCTAAAAAATAGGTACTGATAACACCTTCAGTCGAAGGCCAATATACTCAATCCCTGAACTTCCCAAAATAAAAGTGTCCCTCAGCTACACCATGTATATCTCCCGAGCCTTGGCTATGTAGTCGGCATTGGAGATGTGGGGTACCCCGAGCACCTCATTAATAGCACAAGAGTCAATGGGTACGTCCACTCCCTAAATATAGATAGTGGGGCTAGGGGAATCCCAGAGCATAGTAGGGAGTATGGCAAAGTACTCCCTTGTCCAAGTCGGGACCCCATCGGGGAAAGCTACCACTAGTAGGCCCCATTCTAACTCCTAAAGTCGGTTGTAAAATTTTGGCACTTTCTGCTCTATATTTGTTATATCAAAGCCTCGCTCAAAGCAAAGCCCTAGTTGCCAGTACTCTCGGAATCGTCCCCGACTAGCCTCATCGAGAAATCTTGCATAGAAGGGGGCAATAGCTTGGCTTCCGGCCATTCTATATGTTAACCTATAAATTCTGAAAAAAAGAACTCGTTAGCATTCATCTAGAGTCAAGAAAGGATCGAACAGAAAAGTTAAAAAATTTCCAGCTTTAGCTGGGGAGGCTACTGCCTACGACCTCCCTCTATAGTAGAGTATTGACCGCTATAGCGGGGTCCCGCCTTGGACTCTGTAGATTTTTAAGTTTCAATCATTTAACACCCTGTCCGATGTTTGTAATTCGATTAGTTTTGGGTAATTTTGGCCTTCGGAGGGTAATCCCTTATTTGCATCGTATGCATATGGGTACCAAGGACCTTTCCCAGGTCGAATGGTGGAAGGGTCTCAATTTGTGCAATTAGTCAATTGAGGTTTGGGTGGCTGTGGTTTGATAAATTTTTTTGGGTATTTCAAATTTTGTATAGAGATCTAGGTAGTAGTAATTAGTGGCATACAATTTTATGGGGAGGGTGTTCAATCCAACGTGTTTAGTCTAACCTATATGGACTCAGACCATTTATACTTTTGGTTGTTTGAGGACGAACGATGGGTAAATTGGTATCTGTTGTACTGATCGAATTCATCGTTATTAGGAAACACCTTGATATTAGTGCAGAGTTTGGAAATTATTAGAACATTATTTGTGAACTTACATAGGACCACGAGCAATTAAAATTTAGAGACTTAAAACTTTTGGGTCGGGTTAACATCAGCCCGCTACAGTGGTATTCATTCTGCTATAGTGGTACCGCTATAATGGTGAGCCTACCACTATAGCGGGGCGACGCGGTTCAGAACCCCACTTAAGTGGGATTTATTTCCCTTCTTCACTTTGGCTAAAATAAACAATGTGGAAGGCTCCAAAAACCATAAGGGGATGCCTCCCATGTCTTGAAGCCATGAGAGGAGGAGAAAGGGGTGCGGATTGGTGCAAACCCATGGATTTTTTGAGGATTAGCACGTCCGTGATCTCGACTTAGGCTAGAATTATATTATTTCATCCATCCTATAGCTGGTTGGCATTCAAGTAAGCTAAGGTTAATTGAGTAGTTTAGACCTGGGTTAGAGTGCATGTGTATAACATAGATGGATGGGAGGTTTCATTCCTAGGCCTTCAAGCACAGAGTTAGGATGGCTAAAATTTGTTAAAGGTTCAGGTAAAGTATTATTTTTAGGGCTGTCCATATACCTACCATGTTTATGCTATGCTTTTATTATAAATTTGATAATTCACGGTTATATACTTGTTTGGTATAGTGAAATGGTAATTTACCAGTTATTGGTTGATTCTTAAGGTATTTAATTACACCAAGTAAGGAAATAGTAAACCTCCAACGATTCTAAGGTAGGAGTCCTTGGGGTTGATTTAGAAGCGTAGGAGTGTGGGTGTGTCATGGCTAAGGCCCTAGCCGGTAGTGTAGGTGATGATATTGTAGTTTAATCCAACTTGTATTATGTGTGCATGTTAACTACTTTGTAGTGTGGCTAGTTAATGCATGTTGTTTGGTAGTCAATGAAATGATTTTACTTGCTTATGATTGACCTATCTTATTTCTAATATGTGAAATGTTTTGGTATTAGGAATGTTCTCATGAGATATTGGTGAAATAAGGTTGACAGACATTTATGTCTGGGGTTTAGTACATGGACGGTTATTATCCCCTGCAGGTCATGTCTGAAGGGTGCATGCATCACTAAAAGTGTGTATGTACGAGGGTCTGGTGAGTTGGACGGGTCCATGAGTGGACCGGACTGGGGAATACATTCGTATTCTATGATATGGTTGGGATTCTTGCATGGTCCGATTGTAGTCTAATAGTTGGGGATGGTGGCAATGAGTCGTGGTATATTGACTTTGATCTTGGAATTAACTATGATCCTTCAACTGACATTTATGGAATGGATTTCTATGTTGTATTGGGTGCCCTGGATGTTGCATTTTTCTATTCTTGATTATGGCTGGATTTAACTTATCACCTCTTGAAATTGCCTGTATATTCTGTCTGAACTTGACTAGTTGCTAAGGTGTTGGTTGTTGGTATGGTTCCTTAAATGCCTTTTTGTTGTTAGTTATGTTATATGTGTGTTAGTTTTGAGTTTGGTTTAACTGGTCGATTGTGATATATAGTTAAGGGTAGTCGATCTATAGTGTAAATCTTCATTCTTATATCATCTTGGCTCAATATATTGCATCGGGTAGCGGAATGACTTAAAGGGGAGGGGGTTGGGTTGGGTAAGAAATCCCATGTTAGCAGGATAGGGAGAAGATCGGGTGTGGGTTAGGGATTGATTTCGATCTAGTATTCGGGTCAAAAAGATAGGTTACATATCCGGGCAAGTCTTCTCCAGGCATGCTATGCGACCTACTAAATATAAGGATTCAGGCCTTGGATTTCCTTGTCGTAGTTATCTTCTGAAGTTAGGGTAATACCCGATATGGGGTCAGACTTAAAAGTTCAGGGGTGGTAGAGTCATAAGGAGAGGTGTTGTACTTCGGGGTTCGTTACTAGATTTAGTAATGGAAAGGGGGTAGTTCTAAGGGTTGGAAAACGAGGGTAAAAGAATACTTGCTTCTTTTTGGCTATCTATGTTATATTCGTGTAATCTAATTTAGGTCAACCAATGAGGCTTACCAGTACGTGTAGTTTGTAGTAATGCTACTCTGGCTATACCCTTTTCGGGGTATTGTCTTTTGCAGGATTCAATGTTGGTTTCTTGATTGTTGTGGTAGAGATCATTCAGCATCTCTCACTATCCATTCATTGTGGAAGCTGTGTCTTGACTGTTCCCTATTTAATGGCTCTTGTTCCTGTTTAGACTAGGTCTTAGAGGTAGATTTCATTCCGCATTTATTATTGTAAATTTGTTGTAATAAGAATTGGTATTTTGTTAATTAATAAAGACTTCTGCATATTATGTTGAATGGGTGGTAAGGGGTTCTCCTATCTAGGTAGATTAGATTAGGTGCCCTGACAATCCGATATTTTGGGTTGTGACAATTTGGTATCAGAGCCTAGGTTACCAATCTCCCTATACAAGAGAAAATGTCGAGTAGAGTCCTGCGGATTGGTGTGTTGACGTCCACATCTAATCTTTCAGAAACTATGAGGCATTATAGGAAACTATTTCACTTTTTTCTTTCCTCTCGCGCGATTATTCAGTTGTGGTATGGGTTGAGTCCAATTGGTATCTCTTTATTCCAATTGGTATCTCATCTAGGCAAGTGGGGGTCATTTGACTCTATTAGAAAGAATTTAAGCGATGGAACTTGAAACTGGGAAGGTTCCAATTGGTATCTGCCCCTCCGTGCCAAGTAAATATACTAGATGACCCATTTGGGGTCCTCATATGCATAGTTAGGTGTATGTTATTTAAGGCATAGGTTAGCGATGGTTGATTCTGGATTTCCTTGATTTTATATGTGGTGATTGCAGTTGCTTGATTTGCTTGAGTCTATTCTATATGAATGTTATGAATTGTTATGTGCTGAGGGGTGGTAGGTAAACCTTGGACTCTGATTGTACTGTTGATTGATTGTGTTATAAGAGTTAAAACTCGTGCCTTGGGATAAGGAATGGAGTTGCTTATGCAAAATTCATACTATTTGAGATAGGGTAGAAGGTGTCATTACGCGGAATCTAACTGTTGTTGTTGTTAAACAAAGGAAAATTTGTGCTAAGCCTAGTTAAATGCATGGAAATTGCGTGGTTGTTTGTTGTTGATAAGGTTTGGAGTTCGCAATAGCGAGGTTATTTTGCAAAGGATTATCTCATGCAATTATGATTTTGTGAAATATTATATGTTATAATGTAAGGTGATGTTCGATCAAAGTCTTAGCTTTTTTGGGTTGCATTACAAGTATTAAGGAGCTGGGGAAGAAAACATAAGGAATGTGTTTAAAAATTTTGGGTAGCCTCTGTTCGGGCCGCCACAGAGGCGTGAAGCACCGCTATGGCGGAGCGCACACCGCTATATCGGTATGGGCGGGGCAGCAGCCCTGACCTACTTTCCCCTGTTTTTGACTTTCATGTTTGTTTGCCTATTTTCGACATTCAGGGTGCAGGACATTGCATTAATATACAAATCACATAAATACCATATAAGTAGGTTTATTACTTATTAATGCGTGAATAAAAAATAGCATCCATGTGCGGGAAATAAAAGAAAAATGGTGAAATGTCTAGTACATACCCCAAACGGGGGCAACCTAAATAATCAAAAATAAAGGGGGGAGGGGAAAGAACCAAGTTGGATACCCTACCAGTCGCGGATAGCTGGGGAAGAGTCGTCTCCTTTCTCTCAGGATGGGAAACTCACTCAAATCCTCCTGCTCCAGCTCAGGAAGCTCATGGTTGGGTGCTACGCAACCTAACATCACTCTCATAGTCTTCTACATGCGGGCAAACAGCCAATTCTGAGAGCGTCTCTTCTGCCTCTCCTCTTCAAGCTCTCGGTGGAGCGCTATGATATCCTGGGCAGTGGAACTAGAGGGGTATTTCTCTATATACCTCCTAACAGTGGCCAGGTAGGACTCTATCTGGTTGCTAGAAATTATGGGCTGGTACTGGGAGGGAGGGTCATCGTCACCATCATCCTCGCCTACCTCGAGGAACTCCTCCGCTATCCTACTCTTCGCCCATTAGCCCTCCTCTTCTTTCTCTTCTGGTATATGGGCGCTCTAATAGAGTGGGGGTGGACGTGAATGTCCATCTCCATCTCCATATCATTTGGCGCCTCCTGTACCCTCTCCTATCGACACAACTCTGACACAAGCCTGGGAAGGAAGGGACCTCTCCTAGGGCCCCAGTAGAAGTCCTTCCACTCTATCATAATCTGCTCCCCTATGTTTCGCTGAAAGCCCCTAATAGTGCAGGCCGCCACCAGGGCCCAAGGATAGGTCACGTCAGTGGTATTGTTCAATGGACTAATCCTCCTAGTTCACCAGGTTCAGACACCTCCTAATATCGGCTGAAAAATAGGTACCGGTAACACCTTCAGTCAAAAGCAAGTATACTCGATTCCTGAACTCCTCCGGAATCAAAGTGTCCCTCAGCTACACCATATTCATCTCTCGGGCCTTAGCTATGTAGTCGGCATTGGAGATGTAGGGTACTCTGAGCACCTCATTAGTGGTGTAAGGGTCAATGGGTACATTCACTCTCGGAATGTAGATAGTGGGGCTAGGGGAATCCCAGAGCACGATTAGGAGTATAGCAAAGAACTCCCTTGTCTAAGTGGTGGCCCCATCGGGGAGAGCTACTAATAATGGGCCCCACTCAAACTCCTGAAGTCGGTTGTAAAATTCAAGTTCTTTCTGCTCCACATTCTTTATGCCAAAGCCTCTCTCAAAGCAAAGCACCTGTCGCCAGTACTCCCGAAATCATCCCCGACTAGCCTCGTTGGGAAATCTTTGATAGGCAGGGTCGTTAGCTTGGCTTTGAAACACTCTATATATTAACCTACAAAATTTGAAAAAAAGAACTCATTAGCATTCATCTCGCGTCAAGGAAGAATCAAACAAAAGGTTCAAAAATTTCCTTCTTTAGCTGAGAGGCTACTGCCTGCGGCCTTCCGCTATAGCAGTAGGTCTACCTCTATAGCGGTATTGCTATAGTAATGAAGACAGCTATATCGGTCTTCATCGTCCCCAATAGTCAAGGGTTGCATCAATGGAGCCCTTGATTCAGATTTTCCCAATTTTAAATTTTGAACTCAGATCTGTGTTCCAGCAATATCCTTGAACAAGTTTATACAAAAATTCGGGCATGATAATTTCTAAATCATGTACAAATCGCCATTTCAAACCCAAAAAGGACCCTTTAAATTCTATTAGTTTTAGGCCCATTTAGGCCGTAAACTTTGAGTTTCTTACGCTCAGAACGCAATAGAAGCATTGTGAACATAAGAGAAGCAACCATGCTTTGAATTTTCAACACTTCCAGGCCCCATGGATAAAAAATTCAAAACTCACTCAAAACTCTCATTCCCATCGTAAAATCTAGCCTAATTCATGCAATTCCATGAGTGATGAAGTAAGGGGAAGTAAGAGAGTTTAGTATTTACATTTTTTCTAAATTGAGGCAAAGTGATCGGGGGAGAGTAAAATTTCTAGTAGAGAAGGGAAAATAGGAAATGAAACCATTTTTCTCCTCTATATTCTGCTGCGGACTACTATAGTAAAGTGATGGTTGCTATAACAGCACCGCTATAGCAGGGTAATGACCGCTATAGCGATGTCCCACCTCAGGGTCCGTAGATTTTTGAGTTTCAATCCTTTAACACCTCATCTGATGTTTGTAATTCGATTAGTTTTGGGTAATTTTGGCCTTCGAAGGGTAATCCCTTTATTGCATCGTACGCATGTGGGCACCAAGGGCCTTTCCTAGGTCGACCGGTGGTATGGTCTCAATTTGTGCAATGAGGGAATCGAGGTTTGGTCAATTGTAGTTTGATAAAATTTGTCGGGTATTATAAATTTTGAATAGGGATCCAGCTAGTAGTAATTAGTGGCGTACGATTTCACAAGGAGGGTGTTAAGTCCAATCTTTTAAGTCCAACCTATCTGGGCTCAGACCGTTTCTTCTTTTTGTCATTCGAGGACGAACGATGGGTAAATTGATAATTGTTGTAACGAACAAATTCGTTGTTATTAGGAAACACCTCAATATTAGTGCGGAGTTTGGAAATTATCAGGATATTATCTGGGAACTTATGTGGGACCACGACCAATTAAAATTTGGAGACTTAAAACTTTTGGGTCGGGCTAACGTCAGCCGGCTATAGTGAGGCGACGCAGTCCAGAACCAGGCTTAAGCGGGATTTATTTCCCTTCTCCACTTTGGCTGAAATAAATAATGTGGGAGGCGCTAAAAAACCTTAAGGACTGCCTCCCATGTCTTGAAGCCATGAGAAAAGGAGAAAGGGGTGTGGATGGGTGCAAACTCATGGACTTTTAAGGATTAGCACGTCCGTGATCTTGACTTCAGGCTAGAATTATATTATTTCATCAATCCTACAACTGGTTGGCATCCAGGTAAGCTAAAGTAAATTGAGTAGTTTAGATTCGGGTTAGAGAGCATGTTTATAAAGTAGATGTACGAAAGGTTTCATGCCTAGGCCTTCGGGCACGGAGTTAGGATGGCTAAAATTGGTTAAAAGTTTGGGTAAAGTATTATTTTTGGGGCTGTCCATATGCCTACCATGTTTATGAAATACTTGTATTATAAATTGGATTATTCATGGTTGTATACTTGTTTGGTATAGTGAAATGGTAATTTACTGGTTTAGTTAATCCTTAAGGTATTTATTTACACCAAGTAAGGAAATAGTGAACCTCCAATGATTCAAAGGTGGGAGTCCTTGGAGTGGATTTAGGAGCGTAGGAGTGTGGGTGTGTAATAGCTAAGGCCCTAGCCGATAGTGTAGGTGATGGTATTGTAGTTTAATCAAACTTGTATTATATGTGCATGTTAACTACTTTATAGTGTGACTGGTTAATGTATGTTGTTTGGTGGTCAATGAAATGATTTTACTTGCTTATGATTGACCTATCTTATTTCTAATATGTGGAATGTTTCGGTATTAGGAACGTTCTAACGAGGTATTGGTGAAGCAAGGTTGGCAGACATTTATGTCTGGGTTTAGTACATGGATGGTAATTGTCTCCTGCAGGTCACATCTGAAGGGTGCATGCATCACCCAAAGTGTGTATGCACGAGGGTCAGGTGAATTTGATGGTTCAATAAGTGGACCGAGGAATACATTTGTATGCTATTATATGGTTGGGATTCTTACATAGTCTGGTTCGAGTCTTATAGCTGGGAATGGGTGGTAATAAGTCATGGTTTGTTGTTGTTGATCTTGGAATTAAATATAATCCTTAAATTGGTATTTATAGAATGAATTTCTATATTGTATTGGGTGCCCTCGATGTTGCATTTATCAATGCTTGATTGTGGCTGGATTTAACTAATTGCCTCTTGGAATTCCCTGTATAGCCCGTTTGAACTTGACTATTTTCTAAGGTGTTGGTTGTTGGTATGGTTCCCTAAATGCCTTTCTGTTGTTAGTTATGTTAAATATGTGTTGGTTTCGAGTCTGGATTAACTTGTTGATTATAAGTTAGTTAAGGGTGGTCGGTCCATAGTGTATATCTTCGTTCTTATATTGTCTTGGCTTATTATATTTCTTAAGGTAGCAGAATGACCAAAAGGTGGGGGTTTGGGTAAGAAATCCCATGCTAGCAGGATAGGGAGAAGATCGGGTGCGGGTTAGGGATTGATTCTGATTTTGTATTCGGGTCGAAAGGACCGGTTACATATTTGGACGAGTCTTCTCCAGGCTTGATATACGACCTACTAAATATAAGGATTCAGGCCTAGGATTTCCTTGTCGTAGTTCACTTTTGAAGATAGGTAATTCCTGGTATGGGGTCAAACTTAGTGGTTCAATGTGGTAGAGTCGTAAGGGGAGGTTTTGTACTTCTGGGTTCGTGACTAGAGTTAGTAATGGAAAAGGGGTATTTCTAAGGTTTGTAAAATGAGGGTAAAAAAATGAACGTTTCTTTTTGGTTATTTATGTTATATTCATGTAATCCAATTTGGGTCAACGATAAGGCTTACTAGTACATGTGGTTTGTACTGATGCTACTCTTACCCTTTTCAGGGTATAGTCTTTTGCACTATTCAGTTTTGGTTTCTTGACTGTTATGGTAGTGATCATTCAACAACTGTCACTCTCCCATTCATGGTGGAAGCAGTGTCTTGACTGTTCCCTCTTTAGCAACTCTTATACCTGTTTAGACTAGGTCCTAGGGGTAGATTTCATTATCCATTTATTATTGTAAATATGTTGTAATATGAATGGGTATTCTGTTAATTAATAACGACTTCTGCATCTTACGTTTAATGGGTGGTAAGGTGTTCTCCTATCTAGGTGGATTAGATTAGGAGCCCTTACGATCCGGTAGTATGGGTCGTGACAACCATAGTGGGCATTTTTCTTATGCTTGTCCATGTGGATTTTCAACAGGTTAGCTTCAGTCATTCATGGTTAGTGTGAAGTGATTATGCATGCAAAAGAATGTTAGATTTTGAGTTTGAAGTCTCTGTATGATTCATGCCTTAGTTGTCTTCAGCCTGGTTGAGTATCTGCTCGGTTGTGCTTGTATTAGTGTGAAGTCAGTATGTTGTAGTTTGGGTTTGCGTATGTTAGTCGAGCTCGATTCTGTTGGAGACTAGTTGGTTGTTGAGGATGAGTTTTTGGTTACTTGGAAAGTGAAGTAAGAAAGTTAGTGAAAAAGGCAACCTTTAGTGAAATCCCTTGAATGAGTTGTTTAAACTGTGGAGGTTATCTGAGGAGTCTTGCTCGAGGCATGCAGACCCAATACCTCATCCTTTCAATCTTTCAGGCTCTTTCTATCCATTGACTTTCGCAGACGAAAGTCCTTATAGTAGTGAATATTGTAATGACCTGGAAGGTCATTTTCTCATTTTTCATGCATTTTCGGTTTATCATACCTTCCCATAGCAGCTATAGGTCGTTTATGACTTGCTGGAACTGTTGGGTCAGTTTTCGGGTAGTTCGTTTAGGTGTTTAGCCCATTTCCCTATTTTGAAGGTTTTGAAGTTGAGAAATTGTTCTCGGACTAAAACTCCTAGTAAATGGCCTCGGATGAGAATTCCGACATTGCCTTTAGCTCCAGAACGTGGATTTTAGGCTTGGGGTCCCCTTGGTCTGAGTCCCGAGGCTTCCCGACTCATTTAGGGCTATTGGTCAGAAATTGGTAAAAATGGCTCATTGGGTGTGGGGTCCACTTTTTGTCAAAACAACCTCAGATGGAAATTTCAATAGTGCCATTGAGTCCAAAATGATGATTTTGGGTTACTTGCATAGTTAGTTTGGGTCTCGACCCTTTATATTTTGTTTTGAGTACTTAGACAAAAATTAGTTAAATTGCCTAAAAGGGATCTTGGGGGTTAATTTGTAATAAACGACCTTTTTTCGTAAATCCAATGATTCCATTGGATCCGGAATGTGTTTAATGATCAATTTGCACTATTGGTTCATGTTCACACGCTTCCGAATGAGTGTCGAGGGTCAAAAAATAAGTTTTGGAAGTTGCTAGTGTGACCGCCTTAGCGGCCATTGACCATTTAACCAAGCCGCTAAAGAAACCATTTGACCAGTTTAGCAGTACTTTGATCCTTTGACCAGGCCGCTTTAGCGGACAAAGTGCCTCTTAAGCGGCCATTGCTGAGTATAAGACCAAATCGAATCCATTTCGTATTTTTGACATTTTGGGAGCTAGGACTCTTTGATTTTGACAATTCTCAATGCATTTTCTCGTATAATCATTGTCTATATGATTATAACTTTGTTTTGCTCATTTTCCTAGAATACCCATTTTGTTTTTCATGATTTCAAACTAAAATTGTGATTCAAAACCCTTTTTCCACCATTGTTGGAGTTTAGAGAGTGGGAAATTGTGGGAAATCATTCATTGAGGATACGGTAATCTAATTCAACACCTCTTGATCATTTTCCATTGTTTCTCCCCGTCAAATTCCGCTCTTTTTCTTGTAAATTCCTAGAAATTAGTTTTTAAATTTCTTAACTTTGTTGGTTGATTTAGGACACGATTCGTGCTTCGTTTGTGCTCAAATTTTGAGCATGAATTTCTTGTCTTCGAGAGACCACATGACAGATTCAATTTTAGAATCCCATTTACGGGCCCTATAGACTCGTTCTTGACCCAAATTTTAGCCCGGAGTATTATATAACAATATGGTTATCATTTTACTCATTCTAACGTGTAGATTATGAATTTGATAGTTCGACATCAATATTGAGATCATGGGATAAAGATGAGAGATTCATGGGTGGTTCGAGATTGCGGTTCATCTTTGAGGTATGCTTCGGTCTACTTTTCTCTATAAGATTGTGTATTGTATAGATTGCATGCTAGGTAAGGATTGTAGGATAGGTTAATACCTAGTAATATCATGACTCGATCTATTTAGGGGATTTAGAATAGAAAAATGATCCAAAACTTAGCCTAGAATACTCATTACAGTTGTAGGATCCTCTTACACTGGATTATGGACTTGTTTGACCATCGATTGTCATGAAGGACCCTTTAGTATAAGAATTACCATATTACTTAAATAAGAATTACCATATTACTTAGTGAATTAGATGGTATTCCCCGTTTAGACCCTCCTAGTAGCTTTATGCCCTTGTTTACCTTAGTTTTTTGGTTTATGGTACTAATACCTTGTTGAGTTATATATTGTTGGGCCAGAGGCCATGGTTACAATACCAGTTGGACACCAGGTTAGTACTCTATCCATAGAATGAACATGGTTATAGTTATGGATGCATAGACGCTTACGATTGTATTATTTTGATACTAGTGATGGCATGCATACATTTAGGCGCATTTACACTTATTTAGTGGTCCTATTTCGGTTAAAACCTTGATTTTACTACTGTTTGCCAAAAAGGGATTTATTCCCACTTTTCTTAACTTTAAAATGGATTCTTTAAAAATGGAAGTCGTACCACCCTCATCGTGGGCAGTCCCTCATTATGTGACCCGGCATACCACACCAATAATAAGAATTCGTCCCCATCCGACATTCACCTACATGAAATCGTCTGCAAAACTGGCACAGTGGGCGAGAAGACCCTGCTGTCTGTGAATCTGGCATCCTACTACTCTGCCCCATATGACTGCCCCTGAATCCTCGGGAGTGAGGCGGAGTGCCTGCTGTGGAATAAGAGAATGAGGGTCTAGGTGGTCTACTAAAACCTCGTGGCCTAAACTCTCCTTGGGACGCCATAGAATATCCCACCGATCTAGCCCTTTTTGATGGCCCTCTCTCAGAGTCCTGCATTCTCCTTCTTTGCCTCTGGTCCTCCATTTTCTGTGCAAAGGCCTGAATTCTCGCTATATCCATCTCTCTGTTCAAAGCGGCAATAGTGCAGTCCCGTACTAAATATGGTTCCAGTCTGTCTACATAACGATGGACTCTATCCGTCATTGTGGCCACCATATTTGGAGCATATCGTGCCTAGGAATTAAATTGCAAACTGTATTCCCTGACGCTCAAATTTCCCTGACGGAGATTTAAGAACTGATCCGCACGTGCCTCTCGGATCTCATAGGGAAGGTAATGGTCAAGAAAAACAACCTTAAATTCTTCCCATGTCGGTGGATTTGCACCAATATCACGGGATTTCTTCCAATCCTCATACCACAATATAGCCTCTCCTTTCAATATGTACGCAGCCAGTTCAACTGTTTCTACCCCCGTCACATGCATAACTTCCAGATCCCGCTGAATTTGATCCACAAAGTCCTGTGGATCTGCTTTCGGATCTGACCCAGTGAATATAGGAGGGTCCAGTTTCAAGAAATCCTGTGTTCTATGACTCGCCACTCTAGCCGCATCATCATCATGTGTAATTGGACCAGCTCGTCCTTGACTCTGGGCTGCCACTAACTGTGTCAACATATGAACTGCATTTCTAAGATCCTGATCTGTGGCATTCATTGGTGGTTCTGCGGGTACTTCTCCGCCAATTGGCTATTCCGGAGCTGGAGAAGTAGAAGAAGACCGTGATGAGATTTCAGCATTTTCCCCACCCTGACTAGCTTGGTCAGGTGGTAGTCTACTCATTTCTTCTCCAGCAGGCACATCCACCTGCTTTCCTTTACCTCTACCTCGTCTCGTGATTGGCATTTTGACTATACCAAAGAAAAACAATTACCATGATCAGATTCAATTCAACCTACAACACTGGCTCTATTGCACGATCTAGAAGTGAAGAAAAGAAACAACATCCTAAATGTCTTGTAGCCTCCTACTTATAAATGTGGTGCACAACACATCGATAAGTAAGACTCTACTCAGACACGGCTTTGCAAACACCCTTAGAACGACCTGCTCTGATACCACTTTTGTCACGCCCCGAATCCCATCGGGACGTGGTTGGCACCTGTAGCCGGTAAGGCCCGAGAGAACCAAGCTTTACTTACAATCACTCATATGCATGCCATAAGAATCACCACTATCACGTAAGTACATAAACGGCTAATAACGGAAATCATGAACATGTGATATATAGAAACTTGGCCGTCGAGGCCATCAAATCAACCGGACGTACATCTCTTTCTTTCACATTCATTTATATACCCACATACGTCTACAAAAGCCTCTAAAGGAAATACATACATGACCAACCTAAATTCGGTACAAGCCCCGCTTTACATAATATGTACAATACCAAAATCAGTGTACAACTTGGACACGGAAAGCCCCGAACCAACTGGAGCTCACCAAAGATCATTATATGTCCTGCAACTTACTGTGGAGGTCTACTAGAATCTGCGCCTGCAGCAAGTAAGGTAAATTCCCCAAAGGGGTCAGTACGAAGAATGTACTGAGTATGTAAGGCTCATATAAAACTACATGAGACAGAAATACTGTAATGGAAACAAATGTAAATGAATAATCAATGTGAATAGGTCACAATTTTGTATATGTAGGGAACTATGTACATTACGTTCTTTCTTTCTATTGCCTTTACTTTACTTTTCTTTTACATCACTCGTATACTGTCTGGGCCCTCATCATGTAGGTGTTCATTTCACCCCATGGATAAAGTATCATTGTCATACAGGTATTCTTTTCACCTCATGGATAAGATCATATTATCATGCGGGTGTTCTTGCACCCCATGGATAAATTAACATCATCATGCGGGTGTTTGCACCCCATGGATAAAACATCATCGTCATGCAGGTGTTTGCACCCCATGGATAACACCCATGAACACAATCAATATGCATTACTTTATTCTTACTTTATTTCTTTACTTCTATGAGGTTAACACATTAGTGATTGCACCTTATTGGATCTTTTTGGAACATAAAAATGTTGGAACATTAACCAAAGAACATGTGAGTAACAATAATTAATGACCGGAAATGGGATACCTCTATACATTTCGTAATGGCACAAGTATAACGACCAGTTGGATCCTATGTGCTGCAGAAGGATACGGAAAGAGTAACCTTACATACCTTCATTTCCAAGTATGAATACACAATCCTATGTATGAACACAATAGTCCAGCTTCTTTCTCACGTCTTACTCTACAATACAAGTTCATATCGGAACTTACATTAGCAACTAGTCACTATACCGGCGTACAAGATGACAATGAACTATGTGACTACCATCTAACGTCATGTCATCCCTTACAATACAATCCACTGCATTTCCATATCAACAACACCATAACATTACACACATTGACCAAAAGATCATACATCGATAGCATTTCACATCACACTTACCCTTTATGCTTTTTTCTTTACCATTCCGTCACAATTACTCCTTTATAACAACATATGAAAAACCATCCATACTGAATACAGTCCAACACGCCTCCTTACGACACTTTAAAGTCATTAAAACGACATCACAAGTTGATAATTACATCCAAAAAGGGTATAGGGGCCTTCGGGGGTCGACTAGGTACGAAAACATACAAAACCGATTTTGGGGGTGACCTGTTCTTCCACCTGCGCCCGCATGTGGCTGATGTGTGCACGCAAATTCACTTTGGCAGCAGCCATAGGCATCTGCGCCCGCAGGTGCCTCCGTCTGCGGGGGCGGATGCCCGTTTTGGTCCGAAATGGTTTCTTTTGGGTCTTTTAATGCCATGAATGGTCCATGATCATAAACAAACTTATTTTGACATATTTTTGATCATATTAAACACCAACATTCATCCATGGTCTCACAACACCCAAAACTACACTTTACGGTCAATACGTCACCAAATCCGTAACCAATATCGCAACAACAATTCCAAATGTTATACACAAGGGTTAAACAAAGTAAGACTATAATCACATCTCACATGACAATATTTACTCCACCAAGTTCACTTCCTTCAAGACCACAAGTACATATTCAAAGTTACAAGGCAAAACCATCCTCCGATTTAGCAAACATGCACACTTCATACATAGTGAACTTCTCAATACTCCACCAACATAAAAAACACAATATACACCACATATTATACATAAAATATATTAACACATCATAATAAACACTTACCAAGCCTTGTACAAAGATGATCTTGGCTCAAAGAATGACTTAGCGTTCTTGAGAGACCAAAAAGCAATTTTGGTAAAGTCTTGAAAGGCATGAGAGTCCAAGTGTAATAAAAATCTGATTTTTCTCTGTTTATATAGTCCCTCAAGTCACTCTTATCTCTTCTTTAGCATTAAATGCAAAGGTTGATTGGTCAAATGGAGAAAATTGAAAGAATGGGTCAAAAAATCCCTTTTGGGCCATGTCTTTCTCATGATATTTGGGCCTCATTTAGGGACCAATTATGCAAGACTTTTAAATGCCCACAATTCAATACATAATTCATCAAATCTCTCATATTTTCCATTTTTCCATAAATATTACGGTAGTCAGCTAGACGCCGAAACGTACGGGGTGTTACACAATGTATGCATACTGGTGCCAAAGGTTTGGGCCAATAAGGAATATCAACCAAGAAATTTCGGAGCCATTCAACTTCTTCATCGGCTTTATATAACGTGATAACTTCAGATTCCATTGTAGAGTGGGCAATACATGTCTATTTGGATGATTTCCAAGAAACTGCTCCTCCAACAAGAGTAAATACATATCCACATGTGGATTTTTCTTTATTTGAGGTGATCTAGTTTGCATTGCTATATCCTTCAATTACATCAGGATATTTATTATAATGCAAAGCATAGTCTTGAGTATGTTTTAGATACCCCAAAACTCTTTTCATTGTCATCCAATGAGTTTGATTGAGATTACTCATGTACCGACTTAATTTACTAATAGCACATGCTATATATGGTAACGTACAATTCACGATATACATCAAAATTCCCAATACTCTTGCATAATATAATTGTGAGTCACTTTCACCTTCATTATTTTGAAGTGCAAAGCTCACATCTAATGGAGTCTTGGCAATATTGAAATCCAAATACTTGAACTTGTCATGTACCTTTTCAATGCAATGAGACTGTGACAATGCCAATCCTTCTAGAGTTCTATGAATTCTTATCCCTAAGATCACATCAGCAACTCCAAGGTATTTCATATCAAATTTGCTCTCAAGCATTCATTTCGTAGCATATATGTCAGAAATGTCTCTACTAATGACCAACATGTCATCAACATACAAACAAGTAATGACTTTGTGATTTGGAGTGTCTTTAATGTAAACATATTTATCACACTCATTTATCTAGAATCCGTTTGCCAACATGGTTTAGTCAAACTTTGCATGCCACTGTTTGGGTGCTTGTTTTAGTCCATAAAGTGACTTACCAAGTTTGCACACTTTCCTTTCTTTACCAGGAACAACAAAACCCTCAGGTTATTCAATGTAAATTTCTTCCTCCAATTCTCCATTTAAGAAAGCTGTTTTCACGTCCATTTGATGGATTTCAAGACCATATACTGCCGCTAATGCAACCAACATTTGATGGCCGTTATCCTTGTTACTGGAGAGTATGTGTCGAAATAATCAAGTCCTTATTTTTGTCTAAATCCTTTCACAACAAATCTTATCTTGTATTTGTCAATAGTACCATCAAATTTTATTTTTCTTTTGAAGATCTATTTAGAACCTAAAGGTTCATTTCCTGAAGGAAGATCAATGAACTCCCAAGTATGGTTACTCATGATTGAATCAATCTCACTATTAACAGCTTTTTCCCAAAAGGATGAGTTCGCAGACGACATCGCTTCTTTTAATGTTTGAGGCTCATTTTCAATAAGAAATGTTACAAAATCTTATCGAAAGGAATTCGACGTCCTTTTACATTTACTACGCCTTGGATTCTCTTTATTAAGAATATTCGCCTTTAGTTCATCCATAGGTCATTTAGACCCTTCACTAGACAACTCATGTCTAATCTTATATGGATAAATATGTTAAAAAAACTTAGCATTATCTGATTCAATTACTGTATTATCATGGTTAACCAGATGTTCAAATTTATAAACCAAAAATTGACATGCTTTACTATTTGTAGCATATCCGATGAAAATACAGT
The DNA here is from genome assembly GCA_031232105.1 of Capsicum rhomboideum. Lineage (NCBI taxonomy): Eukaryota > Viridiplantae > Streptophyta > Magnoliopsida > Solanales > Solanaceae > Capsicum > Capsicum rhomboideum. The sequence continues at coordinate 20,547,252 of CP124714.1, forward strand.
TCACTGTCTTTGACCCTATTTTCACCCTTTTGGCTATAGGAACTTGGACTTTTGCTAGACACTTCCACACTTTAAAATATTTCAAGTGGGTTTCCTTCCTTTCCCTTTTTCATATGGAATTGATTATTTCTTGATATGGGGCACTCGATTGAGTATTTGATTTGCTCTAAGGATAGCTTCTCCCGATAAGTTTTACGGTAAACCTGACCATATAAGTAAGGAATTCATCATTTTCTTCTATGTTTAGTTTTTCATTTCCACAATTCCATTTGATTGATCTGAGTACGGGGTATTAGTTTGATAGACAATTTCATTTTCCAAATAAATCTCCGCAAAATGAGATACATACTCTCCACCCCTATCACGTCTTATCATTTTAATCTTTTTATCCAACTGATTTTCATCTGAAGTTTTATATTGCCTAAATGCTTCTATTACTTCATCCTTACTATTCAACAAATAAACATAAAAATATCTAGTGAAAGCATCAATAAAAGTTATGAAATACTTTTTCCCACCACGAGATGTTGTCGACTTCATATCACAAATGTCTATGTGAATTAAGTCTAAGGGATTGAAATTCCATTCAACAGACTTATACGAATGCTTAGCATACTTCGATTCAACACATGTTTGACGCTTTGATTTACTGCACTCAAAGTTAGGCAAAACTTCAAAACTAATCAGTTTTTGCAAGGTTTTATAAGTAAAATATCCTATACGTTCAAGCCATAAATCGTTGGACTCAAGTAAGTAAGAAGAACCAGAACTTTTATTCATATCAATTGTCATTACATTGATCTTAAAAAGGCCCTCAGCAAGGTAATCTTTACCTACATACACTTCACCCTTACTTATTACAACTTTATCAGAAACAAATACGTAAGTTGAATCAATTATTAGTCATAAGTGAAGTAGAAACTAAGTTCTTTCGTAACTCCAGAACATGAAGGACATTGTTTAATGTGACCACCTTTCAAGATGTCATCTTCAAGAAAATTTTGCTTGTTCCTTCAACTTTTACCGTAGAGAAGTTTGCCATAAATATTTTCTCATTAGCTTGATCCAGAGCAGATGATGCAAATAGTTCTTTGTTGGCACACACGTGGCGGGAGGCACCGAAATCCATCCACCATTCTCTAGGATTTATAACCAAATTGTATTCGGAAAGAATGGCACAAAGATTATCCATTTCTTCTTTGGATTCAACCATGTTTACTTGATCCTTTTTCTTGCCCTTCTTTGAAGCCCCAAAACCAGTAGACGTTTGGCCAACTTTGTCATGATTAAAGTAATATCCTTTGAATTTCTTCATAGGAGGATTGACTTGTTGTCCAGATGCTTTCTTTCTCTTTTTTGACTTTGTGGGATCATCTTCAATAATATTTTCTCCATCTATTGTTGAATTCCTACAATACCTCTTTTCCACTGCCTTATTATCCTCTTCAATCCTCAACTTCACAAAGAGATCTTTGACAAATATTTTCTTGCGTGTATGCTTCAAGTAGATTTTTGAAATCCTTCCACAAAGGTAGTTGCTTCTCGATTATTGCAGCCACTTGAAAAGCATCGTTCACAAACAAAAGCTACATCAAAAGTTATGTGAGTATCAAGAACAAACGTAATGTGTTCAATAAAGGTATTATCTAATTTTATACCTTGTACAAGGAGATCGTGGATTATGACTTGCAACCTTTGGACTTGGGTGACTACAGCTTTATTGACTACCATCTTAAAGTCTAGAAATTTTGCAATATTAAATTTCTTCATTTCGGCATCCTCTGTTTTAAACTTCTTTACCAAAGCATCCCAGAGTTCCTTTGTTTCTATACACATTATACAACTTATCTTGTAGGCCACTCAGAATGTAATTTTTACACAAAAAATCTTAGTGCTTCCAATCTTCTCTCATAATGAAGCGATCTTTTTCCTGTGTTTCTTTCAGCAATTTAAGAATATTTTTCATGATGAACCTTTGTAGACTCAAGGTAGTCAAATAAAAGAATATCTTCTATTGCCAACGTTTGAAATCAACACCAGAAAATTTTCCTTTTTTTTTTCCACCGGTGCATTGGCAGGAGCAATATTCGACGGCCTGAAATAGCACTGTTAGTTACTATTGTAGACTCAATGTTAGTTTGCTGAACTATGAACTCACTCAATGATTGTAAATCACACATGAGTTTTTAGGAAGAAGAAGATGTTTTTCACTTCAAAATTTCATGCCTTTACTTGAGGAAAAAATCAGTTATTTAGCCAAAAGGTGGTGCTTCAGAAAGAAAGTAATGGTTCATGAAAAATCAAACTGTTTTGGACTGTCAGAACCACCTACGCCCGTAAATGGTCCACCTGTTCCCGCAGGTTGACTTTTGTCCAAAAAATAGAAACTTCTATCCAACATATGGACCCCATCTGCGTCCGCAAATGGTGCCTTGCATCCACAGGTCGCATTTTAGTTTCCATACAGTGCCTCAAAGGGTCAAGTCCCTTCGAGGTGCATTGTGACATACGTCCACACATGCTCGGGTGCATCCGCAAATGGAGAAAAATTTTCTATCTGATTTTTTTGATTAAAACATCACTAATTCTCAAGTATCAAATGAATTTTGTCTAAAAATATAATCTCTCGATCGATCATTTAACAAATCAAAATCCAAAGCCGAAGACAAGCCAAGAGAATGACGACGATGATGGTATGAGGCTTGTCTTCTTCTTGCCTCACTATCCACATGAAAGACTGCTTCTATACTTAAGCACAAGGATTTTCCTTTCTCCCACCAATGTGGAAGAACATTTCTTTTATAAAGTGAATACACATTTCACTTTTCCCTCAATTTTCTTCCCTCCATTTTTCATTCACTTTCTCATAATACCCAACAATCCTCCACATGAATGGGGAATGACTATTTCATAAAAAAAATATATGGACAAGTTTGTGATCTACAAGCAAAGACTAATTGCATTTGGATAAGTAGGTTTCCCTTTGAACTTTCCACAGTAAACTTGTATCGGATGCACTCGGTCAATCGGTAGATATGATATCTTTGAATCATCAAACTTTATTGTACACCTAGACAACACATGTCACACAACAAGCCCTTTACCGTTTATGGTTCTCACAGTTTTATTCGTTTCATCAATGAACACAACATGGTTTCATGAGAGCTTAGAAAATAGGCCTTTACTATAATTATCCTTGAAGTGGCTTCCGCTTCACCTCACATAGTTGATTCCTAAACGTTTAATCCTAGAGAGCAAACTATTTGGTCATACCTGCAAAACTTAGAAACTATTAAAAAGCTTCAAACCATAAGCCTTATCCTTGTTTCCTGAATATTGTCTTCATCATGAGAACGGGTTGAGTTAATTTACAATGTTGAACCTTCAGTCACATCTTTTTTTGATCCCCTTGAACCTAGCTTTTGGGATCACTGGTCCGCTAGGTAGAGTTACCGTCATGATGACTTGTCCTAGGACTTAAACCCATTCTCTTCAATTATCTCTGAACTCCCTCTCTAGTTACGCCTTTTGTAAAATGGACTTGACACATTATCCTTTGACTTCACATAGTCAATCATAATAATTCCACTAGAGAGTAGTTCTCTAACGGTATTATGTCTCCATCTTATATGATGAGATTTATCGTTATACATCATGCACTCTTCCCTACCTATTGCAGCTTGACTATCACAGTGTATGCATACTGGTGCCAAAGGTTTGAGCCAATAAGGAATATCTTCAAAGAAATTTTAGAGCCATTCAGCTTCTTCAACGACTTTATCTGACATGATAAATTCAGACTCTATTGTAGAGAGGGCAATACATGTCTGTTTGGATGATTTCCAAGAGACTACTCCTCCACTAAGAGCAAATACATATCCACTCGTGGATTTTACTTCATTTGATTTGGTGATCCAATTTGTATCTCTATATCCTTCAATTCCTACAGGATATTTATTATAATGCTAAGCATAGTCTTCAGTATGTTTTTGATGCCCCAAAATTCTTTACATTGCCATCCAATGAGTTTGATAAGGATTACTCGTGTACTGACTCAATTTACTAATAGCACATGCAATATCTGGTCACATACAGTTCATGATATACATCAAACTTCCCAACACTCTTGCATAATCCAATTGTGAGTCACTTTCACCTTCACTCTTTTGAAGTACAAAACTCACATCTAATGGAGTTTTGGCAATATTGAAATCCAAATACTTGAACTTGTCAAGTATCTTTTTAATATAATCAGACTATTACAATGCCAACACTTGTAGAGTTCTATGAATTCTTATTTTGAAGATGTCATCAGCAACTCCAAGGTCTTTCATATCAAATTTACTCTCATGCATTCGTTTCATAGCATTTATATCAAAAATTTCTCTACTAATGATCAACATGTTATCAACATACAAACAAACAATTACTTTGTGGTTTGGAGTATCTGTAATGTAAACACATTTATCACATTCATTTATCTTGAATCTGTATGCCAACATAGTTTGGTCAAACTTTGCATGCCACTATTTGGGTGCTTGTTTTAGTTCATAAAGTGATATAACAAGTTTGCACACTTTCCTTTCTTTATCAGGAACCACAAAACCCTCGGGTTGTTCCATGTAAATATCTTCCTCCAATTCTCTAGTTAATAAAATTGTTTTCACATCCATTTAATGGATTTTAAGACCATATACCGCCGTTAATATGGACATTATCCTTGTTACTGGTGAGTGTCGAAATAATCAAGGCCTTCTTTTTGTCTAAAGCCTTTCACAGCAAGTCTTGCCTTGTATTTGTCAATAGTAACATCAGCTTTCATTTTCCTTTTGAAGATCCATTTAGAACCTAAAGGTTTATCACCTAGAGGAAGATCAACCAACCCCCAAGTATGGTTACTCTTGATTAAATCAATCTTATAATTAAAAGCCTCTTTCCAGAAGGATGAGCCACATATGACATCGCTTCTTTGAATGTTTGAGGATCATTTTCAAGAATAAATGTTAGAAAATTTGATCCAAATGCTGTCAATGTCCTTAGTCGTTTACTACGCCTTAGATTCTCTTCATTAAGTACATTTTCCTTTGGTTAATCCATAGGTCATTTAGAGCCTTCACTAGACAACTCATGTCTAGTCTTATATAGATAAATATGTTCAAATAATTTAGCATTAGCTGATTCAATTACTATATTATCATGGATATCCAGATGTTTGGATTTATGAATAAAAACTTGACATACTTTACTATTTGAAGCATATTCGATGAAAACACAGTCAACAGTTTTGGCCCTATTTTAACCCTTTTGGGTATAGGAACTTGAACTTTTTCTAGAAACCCCTACACTTTGAAATATTTCAAATTGGGTTTCCTTCTTTTCCATTTATCATATGGAATTGATTGTGTCTTGCTATGGGGCACTCAATTGAATATTCGATTTGCTGTAAGGATAGCTTCCCCCCACAAGTTTTATGGTAAACCTGAATTTATAAGTAAGGCATTTATCATTTCCTTAAATGCATGTTTTTTCCTTTCCATTTGATTAAGGTGAGTACAGGGCAGTAGTTTGATGGGCAATTCCATTTTTCAAACAAAGCTCTGCAAAAGGAGATTCATACTCCCCACCCCTATCACTTTTTATCAAACTGATTTTCAACTTCAATTTTATATTGCCTAAATTCTTCTATTGCCTCATCCTTACTATTTAGTAAATAAACATAACAAAATCTAGTGTGATCATTAATAAAAGATATGAAATACTTTTTCCCACCAAGAGATAGTGTCGACTTCATATTACAAATGTCTGTGTGGATTAAGTCTAAGGGATTGGAATTCCTTTCAACAGACTTATACTGATACTTAGCATACTTTAATTCAACACATGTTTGATACTTTGATTTACTACACTCAAAATTAGGCAAAACTTCCAAGTTAATCAGTTTTTGCAAAAGTCTTATAATTGACATGTCCTAATCGTTCATGCCGTAAATCATTTGACTCAATTAAGCAAGAAGAACTAGAACTTTTATTCATATCAACTATCACTATATTGATCTTAAAAAGGCCTTCGGTGAGGTAACCTTTACCTACATACATTTCACCCTTACTTATTACAACTTTATCAAAAATAGATACACATTTGAATCCATTCTTAGTCATAAGTGAAATAGAAACTAAGTTTGTTGGCAACTCCGGAACTTGAGGGACATTTTTTAGTGTCACCACCTTGCACGATGTCATCCTTAAGCAAATTTTCCTTGTTTCTTCAGCCTTTGTCGTAGCAGAGTTCCCCATAAATATCTTTTCATCAACTTGAGCCGAAATATATGATGCAAATAGTTTTTGTTTGCACAAATGTGGGGGGAGGTACCGGAATCCATCCACCATCCTCTACGATTTCCAACCAAATTGCATTCCGAAAGCATGGCACAAAGATTGTCCATTTCTTGTTTGGATTCAACCATGTTTACTTGATCCTTTTTCTTGCCCTTCTTTGAAGCCGAAAAATCAGTAGACGTTTGGCCAACTTTGCCATAGTTAAAGTAATTTCCTTTGAATTTATTCATAGGAGGATTGACTTGTTGTCCAGATGCTTTCTTTCTCTTCTTTGACTTTGTGGGATCATCTTCAATAATATTTGCTCCATTTATTGTTGAATTCCTACAATACCTCTTTTCCACTGCCTTATTATCCTCTTCAATCCTCAACTTCACAAAGAGATCTTTGACAAATATTTTCTTGCGTGTATGCTTCAAGTAGATTTTTGAAGTCCTTCCACAAAGGTAGTTGCTTCTCGATTATTGCAGCCACTTGAAAAGCATCGTTCACAAACAAAAGCTACATCAAAAGTTATGTGAGTATCAAGAACAAATGTAATGTGTTCAATAAAGGTATTACCTACGTTAATACCTTGTACAAGGATATCGTAGATTATGACTTGCAACTTTGGACATGGGTTACTACAACTTTACTGTCTACCATCTTAAAGTCCAGAAATTTTACAACAATGAATTTCTTCATTCCGAAATCCTCTGTTTTGTACTTATTTTCCAAAGCCTCCCAGAGTTCCTTCGAGGTCTTCATGTTGCTATAAACATTGTACAAGTCGTCGTGTAGGCCACTCAGAATGTAATTTTTACATAAAAAATCTAAGTGCTTTCAAACTTCTGTCACTACGAAGTGATCTTTTTTTTGGAGTTTCTTTCAAAAATTCAGGAATACTTTCCGTGATGAACCTTTGTAGACTCAAGGTAGTCAAATAAAAGAACATCTTCTGCTGCCAACGTTTGAAATCAACACCAGAAAAAAATTTCTAGTTTTTCCGTCGATACCATAGCAGGAGCAACATTCGAACGACTTAATGTAGTAATATTAGTTGCTGCAACATTCATCATTCCATCAATAACGTGATTTTAATTAGTCATTTTGCTATCACAAAGAGACAACTAATTTAGTATCACAAATACTAACTATAAAGTCTTAAACTTTAAACAACTTATTTATTTTTTAATGATGAAGTTTTTATATTCTTCAAATCGCCAACCGAATGATCTTTGACTCGTGATGAAGTTTTTATATCTTCAAATCACTATCAAGTTCAAAAAGAGTAGAAAACCAAAAGGTTTTATTCCCCAGAAACCAAAAAATACAGATTATTAAATTCCTTACTATTGTTGTTTTTCGGGTACACAATCTGTATTTACAACATAAACTTCAACAACAAGTTCAACAACAACTTCAAGAACAAACAAGAAGTTTAAACTATTTTTCTTGAAAATAGCAAAACCAACGTTTAGAAAGAGATGAAGAAAGAAAGAATCAAGTCCACCGAATTCATGGTGTGTCCTTAAGGAATTTATTCCCCTCAAGTACCCAAGGTTGCCGGAATATATCCTCCTAGGATAAAATGATTCACTTTAGCAAATAATGGTACCTCAAATTTGCCAAACTACGAACGCACTCAACTATTGTAAATCACAATTGAGTTTTAGGAAGAAGAAAATGTTTTTCACTTCAAAATTATGTGCCTTTACCTGAGGAAAATATCCAGTATTTATAGCCAAAAGGTGGTGCTACAGAAGGAAAGCAATAGTTTATGAAAATTTGCACTGTTTCGGACTGTCGGGACCACCTGCACCAGTATATGGCCCACCTGCGCCCATAGGTTGACTTTTATCCAAAAAATAAAAACTTTTGACTGATATGTGGACCCCCATCTACACCCACAGATGGTGACCTGTGTCTGCAAGTCGCATTTTAGTTTTCAAACAGTGCCTCGAAGGGTCGCGTCCATTTGAGATGCGTTGTGACATACGTTTGCACATGCTCGAGTGCGTCCACAAATGGAGAAAAATTTTCTATTGGATTTTTTGGATTAAAACATCACTAATTCTATAATTTCAAATGAATTTTGTCTAAAAAGATAATCTCTCGATCGATCATATGTCAAATCCAAATCCAAATCTATATCTGAAGCCGAAGCCGAGCCGAGCAAGCGACGATGACGACGACGACGACGTGAAGCTTGTCTTCTTCTTGCCTCACTATCCACATGAAGGAGTGCTTCTATACTTAAGCACAAGGATTTTCCTTTCTCCCACCAACGTGGGAGAACATTTCTTTTATAAAGTGAAAATACATTTCACTTTTCCCTCCATTTTGCATTAACTTTCACTTAGAACCTAACAATCCCTCAAATGACTAGGTAATGGTTATTTCATCAAAAAATATACGAACAAGTGTGTGATCTGCAAGTAAAGACTAATTGCATATGGATAAGTAGATTTCCCTTTGAACTTTCCATAGTGAACTTATATCGAATACACTCGGTCAATCGGTAGATGTGATATCTTTGAACTGTCGAACTTTAGTGTACACCTAGACAACTCAAGTTACACAACCAACCTTTTACCATTTAAGGTTCTCATTAGTTTGTTCATTTTAGCCATGAACACAACCTAGTTTCATGAGAGCTTAGAAAATAGGCCTTTACTATCATTCTCCTTGAAGCGGCTTCTACTTCACCCACACATAGGTGATTCCTAAACGTTTAATCCTATAGATCAAACTATTTGTTCATAGATGCCAAACTTAGAAACCATTAAAATGCTTCAAACCATAAGCCTTATCCTTGTTTCCTGAACATTGCCTTCATCATGAGAACTGGTTGAGTTAATTGACAATGTTGAATCGTTAGTCACAACTTTGTTTGATCGTCTTAAACCTAGGTCTTAGGATATTCAGTCCATAAGGTAGAGTTACTGCCCTGATGACTTGTCCTAGGCCCTAAACCTATTCCCTTATTTGATATCTCAACTACCTCTCTAGTTAGGCCTTTTGCAAGTGGATCCAACACCTTATACTTTAACTTTACGTATCCAATCATGATTATTCCACTAGAGAGTAGTTCTCTAACGGTATTATGTCTCCATCTTATATGATGAGATTTACCGTTATACATCATACTTCCTACCTTACCTATTGCAGCTTGACTATCACAGTGTATGCATACTGGTGCCAAAGGTTTGGGCCAATAAGGAATATCTTCCAAGAAATTGTGGATCCATTCAACTTCTTCACCAGCTTTATCTGACACGATAAATTTAGATTCCATTCTAGAGAGGACAAAACATGTCTGTTTGGATGATTTCTAAGAGACTGCTCCTCCACCAAGAGTAAATACATATCTACTCATGGATTTTACTTCATTTGATTCGGTGATCCAATTTTCATTGCTATATCCTTCAATTACTGCAGGATATTTATTATAATGCTAAGCATAGTCTTGAGTATATTTTAGATACCCCAAAATTCTATACATTGCCATCCAATGAGTTTGATTGGGATTACTAGTGTACTGACTCAATTTACTAATAGCACATGCTATATCTGGTCGCGTACAGTTCATGATATACATCAAACTTTCCAACACTCTTGCATAATCCAATTGTGAGTCACTTTCACCTTCACTCTTTTGAAGTGCAAAGCTCACATCTAATGGAGTCTTGGCAATATTGAAATCCAAATACTTGAACTTGTCAAGTATCTTTTTAATATAATGAGATTGTTACAATGCCAACCCTTGTTGATTTCTATGAATTCTTATTCCTAAGATCACATCAGGAACTCCAAGGTCTTTCATATCAAATTTGCTCTCGAGCATACATTTCGCAGCATTTATGTCAGAAATGTCTCTACTAATGATCAACATGTCATCAACATACAAACAAACAATGACTTTGTGATTTGGATTGTCTTTAATATAAATACATTTATCACACTCATTTATCTTGAATCTGTTTTCCAACATGGTTTGGTCAAACTTTGCATGCCATTATTTGGGTGCTTGTTTTAGTCCACAAAGTGACTTAACAAGTTTGTGCACTTTTCTTTATTTACCAGGAAAAACAAAACCCTCGGGTTGTTCCATGTAAATTTCTTCCTCTAATTCTTCATTTAAGAAAGCTGTTTTCACATCTATTTGATGGATTTCAAGACCATATACCTCTGCTAATGCAACCAACATCCGTTATCCATGTTACTGGTGAATATTTGTCAAAATAATCAATGCCTTCTTTTTGTCTAAAGTCTTTCACAACAAGTCTTGTCTTGTATTTTTCAATGGTACCATTAACTTTCATTTGCCTTTTGAAGATTCATTTAGAACCTAAAGTTTTATTTCCTGGAGGAAGATCAACCAACCCCCAAGTATGGTTACTCATGATTGAATCAATCTTACAATTAAAAGCCTTTTTCTAGAAGGATGAGTTCGCATACGACATCGCTTCTTTGAATGTTTGAGGCTCATTTTCAAGAAGAAATGTTACAAAATCTGATCCAAAGGTTGTCAGTGTCCTTTGTCGTTTACTACCCCTTGGATTCTCTTCATTAAGTACATTCTACTTTGGTTCATCCATAGGTAGTTTAGACCCTTCACTAGACAACTCATGTCTAGTCTTATACGGATAAATGTGTTCAAAGAATTCAACATTATCTGATTCAATTACTGTATTATCATGAATATATGAATGTTCAGATTTATAAACCAAAAATTGACATGCTTTACTGTTTGTAGCATATTTGATAAAAATACAGTCCACAGTCTTTTGCCCTATTTTCACCCTTTTGGGTATAGGAACTTAGACTTTTGCTAGACACCCCCACACTTAGAAATATTTAAAGTTGGGTTTCCTTCCTTTCCATTTATCATATAGAATTGATTGTGTCTTGCTATAGGGCACTCGGTTGAGTATTTGATTTGGTGTAAGGATAGCTTCCCCACACGATTTTTGCGGTAAACCTGAACTTATAAGTAAGGCATTTATCATTTCCTTCAATGTTTGGTTTTTCCTTTTCGTAATTCCATTTTATTAAGGTGAGTATGGGGCAATAGTTTGATGGAAAATTCCATTTTCCAAACAAATCTCTGCAAAAGGAGATTCATACTCTTCAACCTATCACTTATTATCATTTCAACTTCAGTTTTATATTGCCTAAATGTTTCTATTGCCTCATCCTTACTATTCAACAAATAAACATAAAAACAAATCTAGTACAATCGTCAATAAAAGTTATGAAATACTTTTTCCCACCACGAGACGGTGTCGACTTCATATCACAAATGTTTGTTTGAATTAAGTCTAAGGAATTGGAATTCCTTTCAACAGACTTATATGGATGCTTAGCATACTTCGATTCAACACATGTTTGACACTTTGATTTACTGTACTCAAAGTTAGGCAAAACTTCCAAACTAATCAGTTTTTGCAAGGTTTTATAATTGACATGTCCTAAACCATAAATCATTTGACTCAAGTAAGTAAGAAGAACCAGAACTTTTATTTATATCAATTGTTATTACATTGATTTTAAAAAGGTCCTCGGTGAGGTAACCTTTACGTACATACATTTCATCCGTACTTCTTACAACTTTATCATAACCAAATATACATTTGAATCCATTCTTAGTCATAAGTGAAGTAGAAATTAAGTTCTTTGGAAACTCTGGAACATGAAGGACATTTTTTAGTGTCACCACCTTGCCCTGTGTCATCTTCAAGCAAATTTTGCCTGTTCCTTCAACCTTTTCCGTAACAGAGTTTTTGTTGGCACACACGTGGTGGGAGGCATCGGAATCCATCCACCATTCTCTAGGATTTCCAACCAAATTGCATTCTAAAAGCATGGCACAAAGATTGTCCATTTCTTCTTTGGATTCAACCATGTTTGCATGATCCTTTTTCTTGCCCTTCTTCGGAGCCCGACAATCAGTAGACTTGTGGCTAACTTTACCACAATTGAAGCAATTTCATTTGAATTCTTCTTAGAAGGATTGCCTTATTGTCCAGATTCTTTCTTTCTCTTCTTTGACTTTGTGGGATCATCTTCAATAATATTTGCACCATTTATTGATGAATTCCCATGAGACCTCTTTTCTACTGCCTTATGATCCTCTTCAATCCTCAACTTCACAATGAGATCTTCGATACACATTTCCTTGCATTTATGCTTCAAGTAGTTTTTTGAAATCCTTCCATAAAGGTGGTAACTTCTCGATTATTGCAGCCACTTGAAAAGCATCGTTCCCAACCAAACCTACATCAAATGTTACGTGAGTATCAAGAACAAACTTAAATTGTTCAATAAAGGTATTATCTAAGTTTATACCTTCTTCAAGGAGATTGTGGATTATGACTTGCAACTCTTGGACTTGGGTAACTATAGCTTTATTGTTTACCATCTTAAAGTCCAGAAATTTTATAATAATGAATTTCTTCATTCTGGCATCCTCTGTTTTATACTTATTTTCCAAAGCCTCCCAGAGTTCCTTCGAGGTCTTCATGTTTCGATACACATTGTACAAGTCATCTTGTAGGCCACTCAGAATATAATTTTTATATAAAAATCTGAGTGCTTCCAAGTTTCTGTCATAACGAAGCTATCTTTTTTTGGAGTTTCTTCCGACAATTCAGTAATGCTTTTTGTAATGAACCTTTATAGACTCAAGGTAGTCAAATAAAAGAACTTCTCTTGCTGCCAACGTCTGAAATCAACACCAAAAAGTTTTTTTGATTTTTCCGTCGGTGCCATGGCAGGAGCAACATTCGAACAGCTTGAAGTAGCAATGTTAGTTGTTGTAACATTCGTCGTTCCATTAATAACTTGATTTTCATTAGTAATTTTGTTGTCACAAGAGACAACCAATTTAGTATCACAAATACTAACTATAAAGTCTTAAACTTTAAACAACTTGTTTCTAGTTTAACGATGAAGTTTTTATATTCTTTAAATCGCCAACCGAATGATCTTTGACTCATGATGAAATTTTTATATCTTCAAATCACTATCAACTTCAAATAGAGTAGAAAACCAAAAGGTTTTAATCTCAAAAAATAAAAAATATAGATTAATAAATTCCTTAAGATTGTTGTTTTTCTAGTACGCAATTTGTATTTACAACATAAACTTCAACAACAAGTTCAAGAACAACAAAGAACTTCAAACTATTTTTCTAGAAAATTGCAAAACCAATGCTTAGAAAGACATAAAGAAAGAAAGAATCAAGTCCACTGAATTCACAGTGTATGCTTAAGGAATTTATTCCCCTCAAGTACCCGAGGTTAACGGAATATATCCTCCTAGGATAAAATGATTCACTTCAGCAAATAGTGGTACCTCAAATTTGTCGAACTATAAACTCACTCAACGATTGTAAATCACACTTGAGTTTTTAGGAAGAAGAAGATGTTTTTCACTTCAAAATTTTGTACCTTTACCTGAGGAAAAAATCAGGTATTTATCGCCAAAATGTGGTGCTTCATAAAGTAAGCAATGGTTCATGAAAAACCGCACTGTTTTGGTGTTTCGGACCGTCGGGACCACCTATGCCCGCAGATGGATCACATGTGGCCACAACTTTGTCCAAAAAATAGAAACTTCTGTCCGACATGCGAACCCCATATGCACCCGCAGATGGTGACCTGCGTCCACAAGTCGCGTTTCAGTTTTCAAACAGTGCCTTGAAGGGTCGCGTACCTTCGAGGTATGTTGTGACATGCGTTTCAAATGAATTTTGTCCAAAAATATAATCTCTCGATCATTTGACAAATCCAAATCCAAACGTCGAAGCCGAGCTGAGCGAGCGACGATGACAACGGCACGAGGCTTGTCTTCTTCTTGCCTCACTATCCACATGAAGGAGTGCTTCTATACTTAAGCATAAGGATTTTTCTTTCTCCTACCAATGTGGGAGAACATTCCTTTTATAAAGTGAATACACATTTCACTTTTCCCTCCATTTTCCATTGACTTTCACTTAGAACCCAGCAGTTTTGATAAACATTTGATGATAGTTCAAGTAGGAAACTCATACGCCTAATAGTTCATATATGAAACTTAAAAAATTGAGATACTTTAAAGAGTCGGTTCGTACACAGACTAAACTATCCTAGAATTAATCCTTGGACTAACTTTTTCCACCTAAGAAATAGGATAAAATAATCTCAAGTTGAAAGGAATAGGGTGGGACATCCTAGGAATAAGATTAATTCAGTGTTTGGTAGACTGTATGAATTTATTCTAGGATAAATTTATATCATCTACCAAACGTAGTATAAATTTTATCACAGACTTAATCCTGAGATATTCTATATTATCCCGTGTACCAAACGATCCCTAAATATGTTTTTGATCCTTCACTCAAAAAGGTCTCTCAAAAGCTATTGAATCACAATATAGGTGAATATATCCTGCAGGTTCTTTTTGGGATCTGCTTACGTGGCTATAACTGTAGCTTGCTTTAATTAATCCAATCACCTTCAATTGCCGGATTTGTTTATCCGACTTTTGATATCCGCATTAGAGTCAGACTGTCCTAAATTAGGGGCCAGACGCTCCCTTATAAAGTCTTGTTTTATGCTCAAAGTTTGAACACGAAACCTGTAGATGTGGATGGATAGAAGACTATTTACCACTCTATCACAACTTTTGGTGGTCAGTTGTCGGTCATTAGTTTTTTTTATTTTCTATCTTTTTCTCCTCTCACCTGACATGAATTATCATTTTTATCAAGTCGCCAAAATATTTATCAAGAAAGTTAGTTGTATCTATTTCATCCGACCTTTTGTAGATGACATAATATTGATTGAAGAAACACACAGTGGAATTATTGATAGACTGGAGGTTTGGAGACAGGCCTAAGAGTCTAAAAGATTCAGGTTAAGCAAGACTAAGACAGAGTACTTAAAGTGCAAGCTCAGTGACATAACTTACGAGACACATGTGAAAGTGAAGATTGATACACAAGTCATCTATTTCACTTGAGGATCACCTCTTGATAAATAGAGACATAACTTCAACAAAGCCTGAGACAGTTTGGCTTCCACTGTCTTGGGGCATATTTTGGACCATACAGAGATTTAATGAGTCTACATATTGGATTATGTTTCCCCTGACTCTTAAATCCATGTGGAAGTTCCATATAAATTTTATCATTCAAATTTCCTTATAAAAATGCATTGAATACATACACTTGTTGTATGTTCCAGCTGTTTTAAGCAGCCAAACTCAATACTGTCCTTACTATTTTTATCTTAACCACATGAGAGAAAATCTTGTGATAGTCTATTCCTTCCCTTTCGCTATAGCCTTTTGCTACTAGCTTGCCTTATATCTTTCCACCTCCCTTGTGGGTTTGTATTTCACCTAATAGATCCATTTGTAACCTATTGGAATCTTGCCTTTTGGCAATGACACAATGTCCCAAGTATGATTACTTTGTAGAGCTTCATTCTCTACTTGCATAGCTTCTACTCACTTAGGATCAGCTTCTGCTTCTGCATAAGTTTTTGGGTCCACTTCAGATGGCATGTGATAAGCTCTATATTTTGGTGCTATGTTGTCATAAGAGAGATAATTGGATATAGGATAGGGGATCTCTTTTTTGTTGAGTGATACAAATCTTTCATCCAAATAGGCGGTTTTCTATGTCTTTCTAATCACCTTTGATCTTCTTGAGCAGGTTACTCCATTTGTTGTTCCATTTGTAGACCTTGTCCCATTGGTAGACCTTCATCTTCTATATCCATATTACCAATGTTAGCCCCTTCATTGATCCATACTCAACTCCTTCATTCCTTTGATTGTTCTCAACTGGTAGGTTGATATGACTACTTTGTAACTGGTTGTACTGCATAGTAGATGAGTCAACTCTATGTTAGCTTTCGGAAAGATTGGGGCATGCTTTGACTGACTTTGATGAAAGGGAAACACATCTTCCATGAATATCACATCTCTGTTGACAAAGAACATGTTATTAGTTGTATCATATAACAGATTGCCTTTTTGTGTTTCTGCGTAGCCCATATGTACAGCTTGTCTCGTTCGAGGTTTCATTTTGTCAGACCCCTGCACTACTTTGGCATAGCATATGCACCCTAGTACTTTTAAATGTTGTAGTGAGGGTTTCTTCTTATATAGCAGTTCATAAGGAGATAAGTCACTGAGAACAGTACTTGGAAGCCTATTGATTTGGTAGACAGCAATAAGTTACCAGGTTGCGCAAAGATGCGAAACTGGGTTTTGGGTTGAGGACAGAAATATTGGATCAATTGGATTTAAAATTTCATCTGGGATCACTTCTCATGGATTAGCCTTCAACATGGATCCTGATTTAAACAACTTTAAGCATATTGTGCCTTGTGGGGTTGCAGATAAAGATGTTACATCTTTGAAGAAAGAGGCACATGTAGAGCTTCCTGCTGAAGAAGTGATACAGGGTCAGTCGATCACTTGTTTTGTAAGAACATTTGGGTACAGCGATGTCATTTTGAAAGATAAGCCAGTGTTATAATTTGATAAGCAATAATGTTGACACACACTATACATTTATGTGACTAATTTTTTTATGAGTAATATTGTTCTTTTACTATGTGTTTGTTTTTGTTACTATTTGTTGATTCTTGTACTTTGATTACTATCAGTTGTTTTTTTTGAGCCGAGGGTCTATCGGAAACAACCTCTACTTTTGAGGTAGGGGTAAGGACTGCATACACTCTGCCCTCCCCAGACCCCACTTTGTGGGATTACACTGGGTATGTTGTTGTTATATGAATAAGCAATAATTACAAATGCAAGAATGTCGCATTTGCTGAGTATCAAGTTTTAAATAAGGGTACATCTGAGGCCATATTGTTGCTGTGGTGTGGATTTTTCATGTGTAGGATTCACTGATTTTCTTTCTTGGACCCCTTTTGGCATCGATCCTTGTGGTCGGGCCCTTCCCCGGACCCTGCGCATAGCGGGAGCTTAGTGCACCGGGCTGCCCTTTTTACCCCTTTTGGCATCGAAAGTGAAAGCATTTCAATTCCTTGACTCCAATAAGTACGTGGCTATCCGCTATTGGAAATAAGGATACTATCATCTGGAAAGACAATTTACAGATTAAATACAAAGTGTAATCTGTTGATCAGTTATGGGGGGTTTAAGATTATGGGAAGCAGTTAAAATGTGTTACCGCACTCGGTTTCATTTAAGGTGTCATATTTTAAGTAGAAAACATCACGTGCTAAGTTGCAATACTTTTGTTTTCCAAAAAAAAATTGGATCCATGAAGCTTAAACGAATACTTAATTCCTGTTGAAAGTTCGTCTTTTGCAGCTTCCTAGATGATAAATTGGAGAATAGATACCACAACCACAACTTGAGATGAATCTTTGACGGTTAATTAAAGATATTAGTGCAGATTTCATGTGCTGTTCTTCAAATTTTGATATCCTTATTTGTTATTTCAAAATTATTCCCGAGTCTTTTAATCTGATATATTTGAAGAAGAAGTGAAATGTCTTAGTTTTGTCATGACTCGTGAGTCTTCATGTGACCATCTTAACTAATTCATCTCATCTGTACAGCTGGAATACTAAGAGGCATAGGCTATATTCACTAAGCTAATTACTTGTTATAAAGGCTGTTCCGTTCAATAGACTAGTGAAACAATCATTTTCTGTTCTGTATTTTGAATAAAGGAAAAAAGAAGCTTGTTGGTAGAAAGAAGATTTAATAGGCTTGCCTTTTCCTTTCTGTATGCCCTTGGTAAAGTGGGAAGGAAATATCTATGGAACCTAAGAATATCAGGACATTAATTTGATGAGTTTGCATTTGAAAGGGTTGCTGGTCCACTAACATCTGCCTATGTCTCTGACCAAAAAGGTTATCTCAATTTTCTTTTCTTAGATAGCTAAATACACTTCAACGTAAAAGGGCTCGTCTCCAACCATGCCTGACGTCCCTGACCAATTCAATATCGGGTTTGTAATAGGTAATGTTAGCTTCACTTAGTTTAATTTTAGAGCTCATTGCATGTTATTTAGAATGAAATGTCATATGCAACTTTAACGAAGATGTTTGTTCTTCTTGTTGCTTGAATTAGGATTTTGGGAGATTTTGTCTTAAAAAACACCACACATTCTAGTTTAGATACTCCCTTATCACTCATTTTCTTTACCCAATTGTGGTACGTTGAAAACTTCCCTTGGCTATATCAGATCTCCTACGTTTGGATAAAATCATCTAAGGACTAATCACTGTGTAGCTTAGCCTATTTCGCATACTAATTATTGGGCTAAGGACACAATAACTTGTTAGATTATGTCATAAATGGAATAGAAATTAAGGGAGAATTGTGTTTAATCATAAAAGTTGAAATTGGCTTATATCAATCTTTCATAATTTCAACTTTTATGACCAAAAATGTGCTGTTTCAGCTTTGAACTCAGTGGAAAATGGGCCTACCTTTCTACCTTTGTTTCTAAACCATTTACAGGAACAACCTCAGCATTTTAGGACTAATCACTGTGTAGCGTACCTTTGTATTTTATGTAAGATATTTTAAAGTAAGTAAAGTAAATTGGAAATGTTAGTTTTACTTGAAGACAAAGTAATAAATGAGTGAAGCCTACTTATCGACATGGCAAAATAATGGCCAAGTCTAATTGACTTGTTGGCCAAATATTGACTAAGTATGAAGGACTTGTTGGCCAAGTATCATGTGGCCATTTTTTGATCGGCCATTTCTTATTTTTTTTTCATCTTGTTCCATCGTCTCTACATTACTATATATATCCACTCAACTCCACTGCAAAAAGACACCCCCGACATTCTATATTGCTCACTCTCCTTACGTCTTACTCTTTACTTTTCCTTTTTGTTTCTTTTGTTTTACATCAAATGATTTTGATCTTGTTTCATTTCCCCCAATTAAACCTTGCTAGTTTTATAGTAATTAATTTTGTTGATTCCTTTATCCTCTGATTAATTAGGGAAGACTTATTTGATTCTGGATATCCTCTAATTAATCAGGGAAGTGCTTGTTTAATCCTGGGGAAACATTTCACACTGCTGAAATAGTTTCTTAGGACAGTGTCTAGCACGACTCAAGTATTTTTATATATTACTTAAAATGATATCGTATTAGTATTTATTTAATAATCAATATTGTTATTTTGCTAATAAGTAATTATATTACTGTTATAATATATCAGGACTATCTTATAGATAATAAATAATATTATTATTATATTATTATTATTGGAGATTTTATTATTGTTCCCCAACAATCTAAGAAACTATTGCATATAATACTAGTTCTGAAACTGTTGATATTACTGATGTTGGTGTTGCTCTGGCTGCTTCTATTCCAGTCATTTTGTCAGAAGGTTATGGTACTGCAGAATACAGATATGAAAATAAATATGGTTATATGCCTAATGCGAACAATAAAACCTTCATAAAAAATGCATCTCAGTGCAAGAGAATATGTGAAAGGAATGACAATCCAGCTAAGTCAAAAATAAATTTAACTGAAACGGATGATATAATTGTTGCGGTCAATTCAGAAATGAATATTGAGACCAATGTGAGAAATTGGGTGATAGACTCTGGTACTACGAGGCACATTTGTATAAATAAAAATGACTTTGTGTCATACACCCAAGTTGAGAAAGGAGAAGAAATTGTTTATCTACTCAAGTTCTTGGAAAAGACAAAGTTCTTCTTAAACTCACATCTGGTAAAACTCTGGCATTGAGTAATGTATTGAATGTTCCTAATATCAGAATCAATTTGATTTCCGTGGCATTATTAGGAAAAGCTGGAAAAAAGGTTATTTTTGAAAATAATGAGGTCATATTGACTAAAAATAATATTTTTGTGGGCAATGGATTTTTAACCATGATTTATTTGTGCTTAATACTCATGATGATATTTCTAAAAATGTATCTACTTTTGCTTATATGGTTGAGCCTATTTCTTTATGGCATGCTAGATTAGGACATGTTAATATTAAATATATAAAGAATATGCATTCTCTTGGTTTAATATCTGGTTTAGACTCAAATAATTTTGATAAGTGTGAAATACGTGTCGAAGCTAAAATTACTAAAAAATCATGTTTTTCAGTAAATAGAGAAACTAAATTATTATCTTTGATTCACACTGATTTGGGTAATGTAAAACAAACTATGACTAGAGGTGGAAAAAGATATTATGTGACTTTTATTGATGATTTTTCTAGATTCACCAAGTTATATTTACTTAGAAATAAAGATGATGCATTTGATGCTTTTGTGTCTTATAAAACTGAAGTTGAAAATCAACTTAGTAGAAAAATCAAGAGAATTAGATTTGATAGAGGTGGAGAATATGTTTCTTTAAATGCTTTTTGTGAAAAAGAAGGAATTATTCATGAAGTAACTCCAACATATCCACCTCAGTCTAATGGAGTAGCTGAAAGGAAAAATGGAACCTTAAAAGAAATGATGAACTCTATGTTAATTAGCTCCAATGCACCTGAAAATTTGTGGAGTGAAGCTATCTTATCTGCATGTCACTTGCAAAATAGAATTCCTCATAAAAGAACTGGTAGAACCCCTTATGAATTGTGGAAAGTTTATAAACCCAATTTGAAATATTTAAAAGTATGGGGGTGCCTTGCTAAAGCTCTTCTGCCTGAACCTAAAAAGAGGAAAATAGGTTCTAAAACTGATGATTGCATGCTTATTGGATATGCTGAACATAGTGATGCATATAGATTTCTTGTTTTGAAAAGTGATGTGCTTGATAGCAATACTATTATTGAGACAAAGAATGCTGAATTCTTTGAAAATATTTTTTCACTGTGTGATAAAATTTCTCATGCACCTGTTGAAAGAGAAAATGAATCTACCTCTAATATTGAGGAATTGAGAAGGAGTAAAAGGCCTAGAAAAGAATATTTTTCCTATGGAAATGACTTTCAAACTTTTCTTGTCGATAATGAACCATTAAATTATTTTGAAGCTATATCTTTTTCTGATGCTAAATTTTGGAAAGAAGCAATAAAAATTGAAATTGATTCTATCATGAAAAATAATACATGGATTTTAATTGATTTACCTCCTGGTGCAAAACCTATTGGCTGTAAATGTATTTTCAAAAAGAAACTTAATACTAATGGATCTATAGATAAATATAAAGCTCGTTTAGTAGCTAAAGGATTTGCTCAAAAATAAAATATTGATTATTTTGATACGTTTGCCCCAGTAAGTAGAATTTCTTCTATTCGAATATTAATTGTCTTGGCATCAATTCATAAGCTTTTTATTCATCAAATGGATGTAAAAACAGCTTTCTTAAATGGTGATTTAGAAAAAGAAATTTATATGGTTCAACCTGAAGGATGTGTAGTTCCTGGTCAAGAAAATAAAGTTTGTAAATTAATTAAATCTCCTTATGGCCTTAAACAAGCTCCTAAACAGTGGCATGAGAAATTTTATCAAGTCTTAATGAAAGATGGATTTTCTTTTGTTGAAGTGGATAAATGTGCTTTTACTAAAGTGATAGACAATGATTATGTCATAATTTGCTTATATGTTGATGACATACTTATATTTGGTACAACTTTAAATATTGTGCAAAGTACCAAATTATTTTTGTCTACTAACTTTGATATGAAATGTCTGGATGAAGTAAATATGATATTGGGAGTTAAAGTTATAAGGAGTGAAGACGGTATAATGTTAACACAAGAACATTATGTTGAAAGACTTCTTAAGAAGTTCGAATGTTGGGAGGTAACTCCCGTAGCCACTCCTTATGATGCTAACTCTAAATTGAAAAAGAATAATGGTGACCCAGTTGCTCAGTCTAAGTATGCACAAATTATTGGGAGTCTGATGCATTTGATGAATTTTGCTAGACTTGATATAGCCTATGTTGTGTGTAGATTGAGTAGATATACTCATAATCCCAATAAAGATAATTGGTCTGCGTTAATGAGACTAATGAAATATTTGAGAGGAACCATGAATTACGATATCTTGTATAGTGGATTTCCTTCTACTTTAGAAGGGTATTGTGATGCAAACTGGATCTCTGATTCAGATGAGACAAAATCCACTAGTGGTTATGTGTATACCTAAGGTGGTGGTGCAGTAGCATGGAAATCAGCTAAGCAAACGATCATTGCTCGATCAACTATGGAGTCAGAGTTTGTAGCTCTAGAGCTAGTTGGCTCTAAGGCTGAGTGGCTAAGAAATTTCTTAGCAAATATCCCTGTTAAAAAGGATGATCTGTTGCCTTGTATCCCTTTAACAAAGGATGATCTGGTGCCTCCTGTATTTATACACTGTAATTGTCAAGCCGCAATTTCTATTTCAAAGAATAAATATTATAATTGTAAGAGTCGACAATGAAATTGACGCATGATGTCGTTAAGCAGCTGCTGAGAGATGGAATAATTTCCATTGACTATGTGAGGTCAGAATTGAATTCGGCCGATTCACTGACTAAACCTGTGGGAAGAAAATTAATTCTTCAAACCTCAAAAGAGATGGGGTTAAGGCCAATATGATTGTCAATAGAGATAGCAACCCAACCTATGTGATTGGAGATCCCAGGAAGTAGGTTCATATGGGTAATAACAAGTCGATATTGACTCTTCGCACTTACTGAGAGTGCTTGAACTGCTACTCAAATTGAGGGATGAGTTATTATTAACTCACTACTAAAAAAAACTGAAAAACCTACCACGAAAAACCGACCACAATTTGTGGTCGCAAAAAAACGACCACACGTGGTAGGTTTTTCATTAAATTTATTTTTAAAAATTTTTTAACCAAAAACCGACCACAAGTGGTCAATTTATATATTTTAAAATTGAGGGAAAGTAATTAAATTAACCCGTGAAAATAAAACCGACCACAAGTGGTCGGTAATAACAAAAAATAAATAAAATAATTATTTAAAAATTCTTTTTATTTTTTTATACAAAATATGTTAAATTTTTGTGAAAGTTATTTTACAAAAACCGACCAATATATATTATAAAAAAACAGATCACTTGTGGTCTGTTTTAGATTAAAATATTTTAAAAAAAACCTACCATTTGTGTTAGGTTTTTTGATTAAAAAAATATTTTATACAAAACCGACCACTTGTGGTCGGTTTTGGTTTCCCAAAAAATTAATATAAATAAAATAAATAAAAAACATAAATTTTTAAAATATATTAAATATATTTTTTAAAATTTTACCAACTACGTATGGTCAGTTTATTTTTTAATAATAATAAAAATCATTTAATGTCAAAAATCCTACCACAAGTGGTCGGTTTCTGTAAAATGAATTAAGAAAAACCTACCACTTGTGGTTGGTTTTTGTAAAAAATATTAAAAATAAATTAAGAAATATTAAATATATTAAATAAAATTAATAAATAACATAAAAACAATCTTTATTTTTTACTTACGTTTCAATAAAATAAATATATTGTCCATCGAGTATATATATATATGTATGTATGTATATATGTATGTATGTATGTATGTATGTACGTATGTATGTATGTATGTATGTATGTATACGCGTCTATCGCGTGTAGTTATTTACGTAGTAGTCGAAAGCTAATTGAATGTATACAAGTATATTGAATATGTTGATATCATATGATTGAGGTAATTATAATATATTGTTGGAGTTATAATAATGTAAGGTAAATAATCGATAATTCTTAAAGTGTAATGAATACGCTGTATTATGGAGTAATATACTCGTGCATGTGATCTATACGTGTATTTCATGTAGTGATGTATGTAGTAGTCAAAAGCTAACTGAATCTTTCTAAGTATATTGAATACGTTGATATCATACGATCGAGGTAATAATATAATGTTGAACTTATAATAACGTAAGCTAAATTAACTGATAATTCATCATAGTATATATGAAATATGTTGTATTACGGGGTAATATACTCGTGTATGTGATGTATATATATAGTATGTATTTGGAACGTGATAGTCGATAGAGTGTGTGTATATATGTATATCTCGTGTATTGATGTATGTAGTAGTCAAAACCAAGCTAAGTGAATCTATCCAAGTATTTTGAATAACACGTTGATATCATAAGATCGACGTAATAATATATATATTGTTGAAGTTATAATAACGTAAGCTAAATTAACCGATAATTCATCAGAGTATATATGAAATTCATTGTATTACGGGGTAATATACTCGTGTATGTAATGTATACAGTACGCATTTTGAACCTGATAGTCAATAGAGTGTACGTGTGTATATATAGGTATATCTCGTGTAGTGATCTACATAGTAGTCAAAAGCAAGCTAAGTGAATCTATCCAAGTATTTTGAATAACACGTTGATATCATATGATCCACGTAATAATATATATACTATTGAAGTTATAATAATGTAAGCTAATTAATCGATAATTCATCAGAGTATATATACTCGTTTATGTAATCTATACAGTACGTATGTTGAACTTGATTTAGTCACTCGATATATATATATACGTATATCCCGTGTAGCTATATATATATGTGTAGTAGTCAAAAGCAAGCTAATCGAATCTATCTAAGTATTTTGAATAGCACGTTGATATCATACGATCGCCGTAATAATATGCTTTTGAAGCTATAATAAAGTAAGCTAATTAATCGATAATTTAGTAGATTATATATAAAATACACTGTATTACGAGGTATATAATACATATTCAAAAGCTAACTAACCAAAAATTCATCCTAATATATGAAATACATTGATATTATTATACAATTGAGGAAATATACTACTTGTGTGTGACGATGAATTAACTGATTATCCGATTTATATACATCGTATTAAATTTTTTGAATTTATAATAAATATAATATGATTTATTCTATATTTTTTTATTTTTTCCTAAAAAAACCTCCCACAAGTGGTCGATTCTTGAATAAATATTTTTTAAAATAAAAAAACCGACCACTTGTGGTCGATTTTTTCTAATTTTTCCCACACTCGACCCAACCCAACTACGCATGACCCAACCCGGCCCAACTACCCTTATATATCCTTTCCTAATTACCCACAACAACAACATTATATTGACCGCACGTACAACCCTTTTCCTATAGCAGCAGCTCCGACGTTCGTCTCCGCCTCCACCTCCGACCACGCTGATAGCAGCAGCAGTGTTCTCTGCCTCCGCCTCCGACCACGCACACCGATAGCAGCAGCAGAAGCAATCGTCTCCGTCTCCACCTCCGACCACGCCGATAGCAGCAACAGCAGTCGTCTCCGCCTCCGCCTCCGCCTCCGACCACGCAGCTCGCAGTAACATCATCTCCGCTTTCGTCTCCACCAGCAGGGACCTCAAATTCGGACAGGTAATCTTCTATATTTTCGAATTTCTTTTAACACATTGTATCAGAAAAT
This sequence comes from Capsicum rhomboideum, assembly GCA_031232105.1. Classification (NCBI taxonomy): domain Eukaryota; kingdom Viridiplantae; phylum Streptophyta; class Magnoliopsida; order Solanales; family Solanaceae; genus Capsicum; species Capsicum rhomboideum. Next base: position 20,573,008 of record CP124714.1, read on the forward strand.
GGATTTGAGGGTTCAAATGTTCCTTTTTTTCTTGATATAAAATGGGGTTGGTCGAGTTTTTGTCAATGGTTATATAAATGGAATTCTTGGATTGGAGTTGGAATTTCAATAGGTCTAATTGTGGGTTATTTCTTGTTCATAAACTTTAAGCCTAGAAATTATGATAGACAACGTATGATATTGTTGTTGTATGAATTATGATAGACAAGAGGGATTGATCCCTCTTTTACTGTAAATCCTCGTTTTGGGGTTTGGTTTTTGATTGTGAGATGACTTCTGTGTGTTGCAATCTATAAATTGTTAAGGTCATACTATTTTGAACAATGCTAATTGGTTTGTGCCTTGTGGAATATTTCATAGTTTGAACAATAACAAGTCTTAAATTGAAACTTGAATTAAATTAAAATAGTATTTGAACTTTGAATTGGGATTGAAATTTGAATTTAGGATTAAATTTTGGACTTGGGATTGAATTTTGAACTTATGATTCAACTTTGAAAATGTTTTAAATATATTTAGTTGAAATGTGAATTAGTGACTTGAAAATGTAAACTTGTGACCTGAAAATGGTTTAGTGTAGTGACTTGAATTGTGAACTAGTGACTTGAAAATGGTTAAGTGTAGTTATTTGAAATATGAATTAGTGACTTGAAAATGTTTAAGTGTATTTAGTTGAAATGTGAAGTAGTGACTTGAAAATGTAAACTTGTGACTTGAAAATGGTTAAGTGTAGTGACTTGAATTGCGAACTAGTGACTTGAAAATGGTTAAGTGTAGTTATTTGAAATATGAATTAGTGACGTGAAAATGTTTAAGTGTATTTAGTTGAAATGTGAATTAGTGACTTGAAAATGTAAACTTGTGACTTGAAAATGGTTGTGTAGTGACTTGAATTGTGAACTAGTGACTTGAAAATGGTTAAGTGTAGTTATTTGAAATATGAATTAGTGACTTGAAAATGTGTATTTAGTTGAAATGTGAAGTAGTGACTTGAAAATGTGAATTAGGTACTTGAAAATGGTTGAGTGTAGTGACTTGAATTTTGAACTAGTGACTTGAAAATGGTTAAGTGTAGTTATTTGAAATATGAATTAGTGATTTGAAAATGTTTAAGTGTATTTAGTTGAAATGTGAAGTAGTGACTTGAAAATGGTTGAGTGTAGTGACTTGAATTTTTAACTAGTGACTTGAAAATGGTTAAGTGTATTTAGTTGAAATTTGAATTAGTGACTTGAAAATATATGTGTATTTAGTTGAAATATGAAGTAGTGACTTGAAAATGTAAACTTGTGACTTGAAAATGGTTAAGTGTAGTGACTTGAATTGTGAACTAGTGACTTGAAAATGGTTAAGTGTATTTAGTTGAAATATGAATTAGTGACTTGAAAATGTTTAAGTGTAGTTAGTTGAAATGTGAAGTAGTGACTTGGAAATGTAAACTTGTGACTTGAAAATGGTTAAGTGTAGTGACTTGAATTGTAAACTAGTGACTTGAAAATGGTTAAGTTAAGTTATTTGAAATTTGAATTAGTGACTTGAAAATGTTTAAGTGTATTTAGTTGAAATATGAATTAGTGACTTGAAAATGTGAACTTGTGACTTGAAAATGGTTAAGGTAGTCACTTGAAAATGTGAATTAGTGTCTTGAACTAATTAAGATTATGATTGCTTGTGTAGATGAAATCTGAGTATAGCTGGATATATCAACGAAATAATGATAATAGAGTGGGTATGAGGGAGGAATATGCGGTCGGTGTCAATCAATTTATTGAACATGCCAAGACATTTGATGATTGGTCTGTTTTTCGATTGATTCATTGTCCTTGTGTAAAGTGTGATGGTACAAAGATTCTAAAAAAAGAGGTTGTAAGGGATCATCTTTTTAGAAAGGGGTTTCATGAAGACTATTTAAGATTGAATACTAGTCATGGAGAAGTTGGGCAAAATAACTTTGCTGTTGGTGAAAGTAGTAGTTCTGTAGGGCATAATAACTATTCAGATGTTAGGATGACAAAAATGGTGCATGATGCTTTTGGGATGCAAGAAAGGGTTGAATCCAGGGAAAATGTAGAAGATGTTCCCAATGTAGAAGCACGACGTTTTTATGAAGAGTTGTGTGCTGCTAGTCATCCTTTGTTTGACGGGAGTTCGCACTCTCAATTGTCTGTTGCTGTTAGATTATTATCAAATATTACTGGAATATTGCTAAAGGAGGAATGGACTCTATAGACTTTATTAAAGAGTTAGTTGACCCCGCTTTAGAGGTTCCTAATTCTTTCTATAAGTCAAAGAGAATGGTGTCAAAGTTAGGCCTCTCCTCGATTAGAATTGATTGTTGTGAAAATGGTTGCATGTTATACTTTAAGGATGATGCTCAACTAGAGTCTTGTAAGTTTTGTCAACACCCTCGCTATAAGCGTGTTTGTACAGGAAATAAAATTGCTATTAAGGCAATGCATTATTTACCTCATATACCAAGGTTGAAGAGGTTATATGCATCAAATATCTCAGCTCCCCATATAAGATGGCACAGTGAAAATAGAAGGCCCCCTGGTGTCATGTGTCATCCATCTGATGGAGAGGCTTGGAAGCATTTTCATACAACTTATCTAGATTTTGCAGCTGAACCACGAAATATTAGGTTGGGTTTGTGTGCGGATGGTTTCTCACCTTTTTCTGTTGGTGCTGCGTCATATTCATGTTGGGCTGTGTTTATCACACCGTATAATCTTCCTCCTGAAATGTTGATGACCAGTCCATATATATTTCTGAATTGTGTTGTTTCTGGCCCGCGTAATCCAAAAAGTGGGATAGATGTTTACTTGCAGCCTTTGATTGATAAGCTGCAATTGTTATGGCATGAGGGGGTTGAAGCTTGGACGTTTCACTTAAACAGAATTTCAATTTGCGTGCTTACCTAATTTGGACTATTAATGATTTCCCTGCTTATGGAATGTTGTATGGGTGGATGACAACTGGAAAGTTAGCTTGTCCATACTGCATGGAAAATACAAAATCATTCACATTGAGACATGGCCGAAAAAATTTATAATTTGATTGTCACTGTTGTTTCTTGCCATGTGATCATGAGTTTAGGAGACTCAAGAATGCATTTAGAAAGAATAGAACTTAACCTGATGGTCCACCTCCAAGATTAAGTGGTTATGACATTTGGGAGAGAGTTCAACATTTTCCAAAGGTTAGTGAAGAACCATTGTATAAGTTTGATGGGTATGGCGTTTCACATAATTGGACTAAGCAAAGCATATTCTGGGAGTTAGAATATTGGCCTAATAATAAACTTAGACATAATATTGATTTCATGCATACTGAAAAGAACTATTTTGATAACTTGTTCAACATAGTTATGGATGTGACTGGCAAGACAAAGGATAATCCTAAGGCTAGACTTGATTTACCAGAATATTGCAAGCGCAGGGAATTACACTTGTATGAGGGGCCCAATGGTAATTTACTTAAGCCCAAGGCTAGTTATACATTCAAGTTGGACCAAAAGCGAAAAATATGTAAGTGGGTCCAAATTTTAAAGATGTCGGATGGATATGCCTCAAATTGGGGAAAGAGGGTTGATATGGAACATGAAATCTTACAGGGACTGAAAAGTCATGATTGCCATGTTTTCAGGGAACAATTACTTCCAATTGCTTTTATTGGTTTGCCTGAAATCATATGGAAACCGATAGTAGAGATCAGTTTGTTCTTCAAAGACATATGTTCCACCACATTAAAATAAGAAAATCTGGCTCGAATGGAAGGTAATATTATTGTTATCACCAACAAGTTAGAGAAGATTTTTCCACCTGGGTTCTTCGATGTGATGGAACATATTCCCATCCACCTTGTCCACGAAGCCCGGCTAGGCGATCCAGTACAAACCAGATGGATGTATCCAGGCGAGCGGTAAGCAAGTGGAACACAATTAATTTATTTCTTAATTGTTCAAGTATATATCTATTTTTATATATTAAACACCTAATGTAATATTATGCAGGACCATTGAAAAATTGAAAAAGGGTCCTAAAAATAAATATAGGGTGGAAGGTTCTATAGTTGCAGCATACCTTGCTAGAGAAACATCCCAATTTTGTTCTTACTATTCTGGTGATCAAGTTACTTATTTGAGAAACAGATCGAAACGACACCAGGATGATGAAAATGAGCCATATCTGCAACCAATATCAATCTTCAATCAATCAGGTAGTAGGGCAAAAAGGAGCAATTTTTACCGACTCACTGCCACAGAACACAAATCAGCAATGTTGTATGTCTTACTGAATTGCTCGGAAGTTGAGCCCTTTTTAAAGTAAGGATATTAAATATTTACATATTAAATTTAATTAATCGTTTCACTAAGGAAACTAATTGTGTTTGCAATGTGAATCTTCAGTTCATTTAAGGCTCAATTCCACCAAAATCAAGTATATGAGTCATTTGCAACATGGTATACATATCAGGTGTGTAATTTTAATAATAAAACAACAAATTTAAAGAGTTTTATGCATTCTTCAACTAATATATATATATATATATATATATATATATATATATATAGGTATTCCATTCACCAAATGCGGCCACATATAATCAGTTCTTGAAGGATATTTCTTTGGGACCGATTGAAGCTCATACGATGTCCCACTACACAGTAAATGGATTTAAATTTCCAACCGAGGAACACTCCAAAACAAGGAAAACAAAAAATAGTGGTGTTTGGGTTAAGGGCGATGATGGTGTTGATTACTTTGGCATCATACAAGAGATTTTAGACATGGAGTATGCTAGTTGGCCAATTAAAAAGATAGTACTCTTTCGATGTAAGTGGTTTGATTCAAGCACAATAGGCACAAGAGTACTTAAGGATCATAACATCATTGAAGTTAATCACACTAGGACGTATCATGTTTACAATCCTTTTGTTCTTGCACAAAATGCTAAACAAGTGTACTATGCTCCTTATCCGTTGCGCAGGGACAAGTCGGATTGGTGGGTTGTAATAAAAAACAAGCCTATAGGACGGGTGGAAGTTGAGAATGTGTTGGAGACTGCATATCAAAATGAAATGCAGACTAATCACCAATTAGTGGACACTGAATTAGTGGATAATTTGAACCATCCGAAACACATTTTCAAAGAAGTAAATATTGCAGAAGAGGCTGAATGGGTAGAAAAGGAGAAAACTTCTGAAGAGGGTGAATGGTTTAGTGGAGAATCTTCAGGAGAGGAGTATTAGCTCTTTATTAGTTGTATTCGTTATTTTTTATTATTGATGTCTTTATGCTTTGTGCTAGTTATCTTTTTTTAAAAAAAAAAAATTGACATGTAATAGCTTTGGTAAGATTACTGCACTTGAAGCAAAGTCTTTTACCTATATATTGAAATTCTTTGTGGAATTTAAGTGTTGTTTATTATAATTTTGCAGAAGAATTGGTATTATGTGTATAAGTGTTGTTTAGTTTACTTATTAATTGATTAATTAATTCATTCCACAATCTTAACAAAGTGACATTTATAATTTAGATGGTAGGTAAGGGTGACAAGGGTAAGAAAAAAGTTGATACTAGTAAGGCAAAAAAGAATAAGGGACCTCCACCTTATAGACGACCCACAGGGATTCATATATCCGAGGGTCGGTCAAGTGACCTTCCAGCACGACCCTCTTATTCTTGGTCGTCACATCAGACATATAATGCTCCTACGCATTTGGGTCCACTACACGGCTCTATCGAGACTCAGCCTGCCCCAATCGCCATGCCACCACCTACATAGTACTACCATCCGATCGATGGTACTTATAGTCATCTATCATCGTCTGCCCAATCATCTACTAGCAGTCATCCAGGTACACATAGTGATTTTGCTGGATCGATTGGGCTGACCGATCTTCGTCTTAGAGACACACCATCTACTGCTTCATATACACCCACGACAGCGCACTCAGGAGCACCTATTCCACAGCCAGGACAGAGAGATGCTAGTTGGAGGGAGTACATTATCCCATATGGAGCAGGGTATGATTTCAATGTATAACAACTCAATTTATTTTTTATTTACTATATTATGCTCTATGATATTAATGTTTGATCTGGTATTGCAGATTTAGGCCTGATAATAGGATCACCAAAATTGTCTACAAATGCATCTGTCGCAACTACAAAGGTTATTGGACAAGTTGACAAAAGGTTCCAGAATCTTATAGAGAGGAAATGTTCAAAGAATTTCAGGTAAACATTTATCTTATCAACTACTTAACACATTGTTATTAAAAAAAATTGAATATTAAACTATATTTTTATTGTAAAAATATTTCTGGTATGATTCAACGAACCATTATGCAATAAGGAAGAATTCTTTTAGAAGAGTAGGGCACAAACTTAATGGACTATTGGATTATGCAAGAAAAAACAGGGTGATGCCTGAGTTTATAAATGAAGACATGTGGCAAGATTTTCTTCGCTACTGGAATAGCGAAGACTATCAAAAGTTGAGCAAAAAAGGAAAGAAAGACAGAGCATCTAAGAAGGGTGGCTCTTTACACACTGCGGGAGCTATCAGTCAGATTACCGTTGAGGAAAAAATGGTACATAGCGTTTATCAATTTAACTGTTTATTTCTATTTTAAATATTTTTGTCTTTGAAGATTAATAATTTTATAATAAGCAGGAAAAAAAATTTGGTCGGAAGATAACTCATGATGAGTTATTCATGGAGACCCACGTAAAGAAGAAAAAGAACCCAACGGATGAAGATGTGTGGGTTCAGCCACGTGCAAAAGCTACACATGTAAGAACTACATTCGTACTTATGATTTTTATTTTTTTTTTACTAAAGTTTATATTATTTAACTATGAATAGCTTAGTATCTTTTTATTATTAATTTCTTACTTTACTTTAAATATAGGAAAATTTTATAACGAAGATTACTGAATTACGTGGTGCTCAGTCTCCTAGAAGTCGGGAGAACCCAATACCTCAAGATGTAGAGGAAAAGTATTGGCTAGAGTGTGCGGGTTCTCCGATTAGAGGTATAGCCTATGGCTACCCCAAAAAATACTTTACGGAGAATATTAGGTCTTCGCATTGTGGATCCTCCTCTACACCACCAGTTGATAGAGAAACCGTTATTTCATTACAGAATACGGTTTCTCAACTCACTCGAGAACTTGCTGCACAGGCTGAGAGGTCGAGGAAGAAAGAGGAGGAAACTGTTGCGCAAATGAAAATGATGCAGGAGCAGATTCTAAGTTTTCTTCATTCTCCAAGGATTCTTCTTCCATGTCCTGGTGATGCACCTCGGACTGCGAGAGGCTTAAGCCCACTTGAAGATTATACTACGGAGGAAGAGGATGAGGATGGGGATGATGAGGCTGAATTGTAGCTTACTCTTTAATATGTTTTGGTGGTTTGTAGTTTATTTTTGATTTGTAAACTTTGATGTTTGAATGATATGATTATGATGTTTGAATGATTTTATTTTAATCTTTGAATGATTTGATTTTGATGTTTGAAGGATTTATATCTGAATTGGTGGGCTGTAATATTTGTGTAGCAGGTTTTATTTGAAAATATAGCATATATGCTATAATTTTTTTAAAAAAATTACCAGAAAAAACGACCACTTGTGGTCATAATTTTAAAATTTACCAAAAAAACCTACCACAAGTGGTAGGTTTTTACTGTAAATTTCCAGAAACCTACCGCTAGTGGTAGGTTTTATTAAAAAATAATAATAAAACTAACTACTAGTGCGACATTTTTTTAACAAAAATATAATTAAAAAAATAATCGATATCTTTTTAAATAAATTAAATAATTTAAAAAACCGACCACATGTGGTAGGTTTTTTTAAAAAAGTAAATAAATAAATAAATAAAACCGACCACACCTGGTGGTCGAAAAATTTAATTTTATTTACTTAATATAAAGAAAATTATTATAAAAAATTATTTTTAATAAATAATAATAAAACTAACTACTAGTGCAATTTTTTAAAAAAATATATAATTAAAAAAATAATCGATTTCTTTTTAAATAAATTAAATAATTTTAAAAACCGACCATGTGGTAGGTTTTTTTAAAAAAGTAAATAAGTAAATAAATAAAACCGACCACCCCTGGTGGTCAAAAAATTTAATTTATTTACTTAATATAAAGAAAATTATTTTTAATAAATAATATTGATTTATAAATTATTATAAAAAAATTTAGAAAAACCTACCACAGGTGGTCGGTTTTTCAAAAGCTACCACTATTTTACCGACCACAACTTGTGGTGGGTTTTGTGGTAGGTAAATGCCCAAAACCAACCACATGTGGTAGCTTTTTGTGGTCGATTTTCCAGTTTTTTTTAGTAGTGGTACTCTTAATGAATTCATAGTCCTTAAAGATGATGTATTTAAAGTAGTGTACACTTGATGAATTCACCTATATGAGAAGTGGAATGTGGCCATTCCTATGAGATTTGTTGCCTTAATCTCTAGAGCTCTCATGAATAACCAAGCACGTGCATGGCCTATTGGCGTAAAACCACGTTGAACAGCAAATTACGATTAAAGTGTGATTGATAAAGTCTCTGACTTACTATAAGAGTTACTGGTTCATAGAAATATTTTATTTCATCAGTAATTCTATAAGTTAAATGCTATCGGTTTAAGTTTCGTTCATAGTCGAAAAGACACCAAACCTATTGCACTTTGATCATATAAAATCTAGCAAATTTTATCCTTTTATTCCAAAATTATTTTAAAATATATGGGGGATTATAAGATATTTTAAAATAAAGTAAATTGGAAATGTTAGTTTTACTTGAAGACTAAATAATAAATGAGTGGAGCCCACTTATCGACATGGCAAAATAACGGCCAAGTATGATGGACTTATTGACCAAATATTGACTAAGTATGAAGGACTTGTTGGCCAAGTATCATGTGGTCATTTTTTGATTGGTCATTTCTTATTTTTTCATCTTGTTCCACCGCCTCTACATTACTATATATATCCACTCAACTCCACTGCAAAATGACACCCCTAACTTTCTATATTGCTCACTCCCCCTTACGTCTTACTCTTTACTTTTCCTTTTTGTTTCTTTTGTTTCACATCAAATTATTTTGATCTTGTTTCATTTCCCCCAATTAAAACTTGCTAGTTTTAAAGTAATTAATTTTGTTGATTCATGTATCCTCTGATTAAGTAGGGAAGACTTATTTGATTCTGGATATCCTCTAATTAATCAGGGAAGTGCTTGTTTAATCCTAGGTAAATATTTCACACTGTTAAAATAGTTTCTTAGGACAGTGCCTAGCACGACTCAAGTATTTTTATATATTACTTAAAATAATATCGTATTAATATTTATTTAATAATTAATATTGTTATTTTGCTAATAAGTAATTATATTACTGTTATAATATATCAGGACTATCTTATAGATAATAAATAATATTATTATTATATTATTATTTTGCTAACAATTATTATTGGAGATTTTATTATTGTTCCCCAACATTTTATGCACTCATTCAGGAATGAAGTTTGGAAACAGTTTGTAACTTTGTTGGTTTTCTCTTGGGCCTCATCAACAGGTCGTTGTGGATAAAAAATTTTCTTCATTTGTTTTGTGCAAAATACCTGATATTGAGTAATAGCAGCATATGACACAAAAGAATTGCTTTGTGTATTTGAACAATCAGATGACTAGTTGCTGTATGGAGCCGTATTTGACATTTTTATCTTATCGCAACTAATCTTCTTTTGTCTTACAAAGTTAGACTTACTTGTCAGCAAGACCAATGTGCATTTTGCATAATGATTGCTTTCTCTTCTTAATACCGTTAAAAGTAGCAAGTGACTATGAAGAAAAACTAAATAGGAAAGAGGAAGACCTAGCTACCCATTCCAAGCAACATTAACCCCTTTCTCCCTGCTTCTCTCTATCCCTCAACCAAGCCCTTCACCAATCAGTGGACACTGGCCTTTTGGCACAAGGTACAGAGATTAGGTAACAATAGTGTTTCTAAGTTCTTTGATTTTCTACAGTTCGCCTTTGTTCCATTGTAATTCATATCTTTGTTCTTCAATGTATCTATTGATGAATGTTCATAATTGTATATGGACCAGGAGCGTAAGTGGATATTTTTCTTAGAGACCTCTGTTTATGTGGAACATTAGGTGCCTGAGTTGATTTTCTCTTTGACCCTGAGGAGACAAAGGTGGGAATTGATCCAGTGGTGCCAAGTTTGTTGACGGCATGACACAGCAAAAGTTTAGAACTGTAGGCAAAATTGAGCAACTTGCAACAACAGTTCCTGGTGCATCAGTTTGTCTCTCTTGGTGGGAAAGGGTACTCCTTTTTAATCCTTACTGCATGAAAGAATAGTTCAAAATTGTCAACATGAACAACCTACTATTTACGATATGTATACGCACCTGAATATGGTTCTCTGGGTGGCAAAGTGTTTAATAGCTGAAATGCATGATTTAAGATTTTTTTTCTGTACCAAAGTGGGGCCCCAAGCGATATGTTTTAGTTGCCTTATGATCGAGCCGGCCCTGTGCTCATGTTTATACTCCTAGTTGGTATGTATTTTCTATTGATTTTGAATTTTCAGAATCACTGGAGTAATACCATAGTTTTACTGATATGAGCATAGAACAATGATAAGTTCATCAAGATATAGAAATGCTGGCACCAATTCTCAATAGTTTGAAATGAGAAAGTATTTAGCTTTTTTATGTTTCGACTGAAAGACATCTTTTTTTGAGTAACTTTATCGTACTGCAACTGACAACATTGGCTTCCGCAGGCACCAAATAAGCTAGGAGCGATCCAAAGATTCAATCCAGATGCATGCAATTCTTAGATTACTGGCCATCTTGCCGCCTTAGTTTTGCCATGGCAGTGTTCTCCTAGTCTGAATTAGAAATGCTTGGTGAATCGTGGCATCACATCAGCTAATTATTAGTGTTTGTAATCCTTTTCTGTTACTTATTTCTCCTTCACCGCAGAGCTAACTGTTAATATGGGGACTGTAACAATTTTTCTTTTGCAATTCCATCATACTATGCAACATTTTTGCATTAGGTTATATACTTCCATTGACAATTTACAATACCCTTCCAGCAACATCTTAAGGTCAAAACAAGAAAAGCAAACAAAAACAAGAATCAATCAAATGAGTGGAAAAAGCTATTACTAATAAAAAAAACTGGAAAACCGACCACAAAAAGCTACCACATGTGATCGGTTTTGGCCATTTACCTACCACAAAACCGACCACAATATAAAATAGTGGTAGCTTTTGAAAAACCGACCACATTCCATTTTTTTATAATATTTATAAATCAATATTATTTATTAAAAATAAATTTTTATAATAATTTTATTTATATTAAGTAATTAAAATTAAAATTTCCGACCACCATGTGTGGTCGGTTTTTTTTAATTATTTAATTTATTTAAAAAGAAATCGATTCATTTTTAATTATAGTTTTTTAAAAAAACGTCCACTAGTAGTCGTTTTTGTTAAAATTTTAAATCAAAACCGACCACTTGTGGTCGTTATTTTAAAATTTACCAGAAAAACCTACCACAAGTGGTTAGTTTCTGGAAATTTACCAGTAAAAACCGACCACAAGTGGTTGGTTTATGGAAAATTTTCAAAAAAACCTACCACAAATGGTCTGTTTATGGAAATTTACTAGGAAAAACCTACCACAAGTGGTCGGTTTCTGGAAATTTAACAATAAAAACCTACCATTTGTGGTAGGATTTTCTGGTAAATTTTAAAATTATGACCACAAGTGGTCGGTTTTTCTGTTAATTTTTTTAAAAAAACTACAGCATATATGCTGCATTTTCAAATAAAACCTGCTACACAAATATTACAGCCCACCAATTCAGATATAAATCCTTCAAACATCAAAATCAAATCATTCAAATATTAAAATCAAATCATTCAAACATCATAATAAAATCATTAAAACATTGAAGTTTACAAATCAAAAATAAACTACAACCCACCAAAACATATAAAAAGAGTAAGCTACAACTTAGCCCCATCATCCCCATCCTCATCCTCTTCCTCCGTAGTGTAATCGTCAAGTGGGCTTAAGCCTCTCGCAGCCCGAGGTGCATCACCAGGACACGGAGGAAGAATCCTTGGAGAATGAAGAAAACTTAGAATTTGCTCCTGCATCATTTTCATTTGCGCAGCAGTTTCCTCCTCTTTCTTCCTCGACCTCTCAGACTGTGCAGCAAGTTCTCGAGTGAGCTGAGAAATCGTATTCTGTAACGAAATAATGGTTTCTCTATCAACTAGTGGGGTAGAGGAGGATCCATAATGCGAAGACCTAATATTCTCTGTAAAGTATTTTTTGGGGTAGCCATAGGCTACACCTCTAATCAGAGAACCCGCACACTCTATCCAATACTTTTCCACTACATCTTGAGGTATTGGGTTCTCCCGACTTCTAGGAGACTGAGTACCACGTAATTCAGTAATCTTCGTTGCAAATTTATCCTATATTTAAAGTAAAGTAAAAAATTAATAATAAAAAGATACTAAGCTATTCATAGTTAAATAATATAAACCTTAGTAAAAAAAAATCATAAGTACGAATGTAGTTCTTACATGTGTAGCTTTTGCACGTGGCTCAACCCACACATCTTCATCCATTGGGTTCTTTCTTCTTTACGTGGGTCTCCATGAATAACTCATCACTAGCTATCTTCCGACCAAATTGTTTTTCCTGCATATGATAAAATAATTAATCTTCAAAAACAAAAATATTTAAAATAGAAATAAACAGTTAAATTAATAAACGTTATGTACCATTTTTTCCTCAACGGCAATCTGACTGATAGCTCCCGCAGTGTGTAGAGATCCACCCTTCTTAGACGCTCTGGCTTTCTTTCCTTTTTCGCTCAACTTCTGATATTCTTCGTTGTTCCAGTAGCGAAGAAAATCTTGCCACATGTCTTCATTTATAAACCCAGGCATCACCCTATTTGTTCTTGCATAATCCAATAGTCCATTAAGTCTGAGCCTGACTCTTCTAAAAATATTCTTTCTTATTGCATGACGGTTCGTTGGATCATACCAGAAATATTTCTACAGTAAAAATAATAGTTTAATATTTAATATTTTTTTATTAACAATGTGTTAAGTAGTTGATAAGATAAATGTTTACCTGAAATTCTTTGAACATTTCCTCTCTATAAAATTCTGGAACCTTTTGCCAACTTGTCCAATAACCTTTGTAGTTGCGACAGATCAAACATTAATATCATAGAGCATAATATAGTAAATAAAAAATAAATAGAGTTGTTATACATTGAAATCATACCCTGCTCCATATGGGATGATGTACTCCCTCCGACTAGCATCTCTCTGTCCTGGCTGTGGAACAGGTGCTCCTGAGTGCACTGTCGTGGGTGTATCTGAAGCAGTAGATGGTGTGTCTCTAAAACAAAGATCGGTCAGCCCAATCGATCCAGAAGAATCACTATGGTCAATGCACTTAACCATTTTAAAGTCATTAGTTCACTATTTCAAGTTACTACACTTATCCATTTTCAAATAACAAGTTCACAATTCAAGTGAATACACTTAACCATTTTGAAGTCACTAGTTCACATTTCAAGTCACTACACTTAACCATTTTCAAGTTACAAGTTTACATTTTCAATTCACTAATCCACATTTCAAGTCACTACCTTAACCAATTTCAAGTCACAAGTTTACATTTTCAAGTCACTTTTATTTCACTTTATCATCACAACCAACACCACAATTCCAAATAAAATTATTAAACTTTCATTTCTACTTCAAGACAAACAATCCAAAAAATTAAATAAAGCAAATAAGTAGAGGTGTCGCATGTCCCTCTCACACCATATAATCATCACAACCAACACCACAATTCAAAATAAAATTATTAAACTTTTATTTCTAGTATAAGTAAAACAATTCAACAAATTAAATAAAACAAATAAGTAGAGGCATCGCATGTCCCTCTCACACCATATCATCATCATAAAACCTATGGCTTTCAAAGCCTTCTACAGCATATAGTAACACCATAACACTACATTTAAAGACTTCAATATAAGAAAATAGAGAGAAATCAACTTACCTTTACTTGGCCTAAGTTGAAAGAAAGAGACAAGCGATCGCCGTAAAATAGCAAAGCAACCCGAGACGTAGTGAAGACAACTAAAATGTTTTAAAAGTTCAAGTTAGAGACACATTTCAAGTAACTAATTCACAATTTAATTCAAGCCGAGCCAAACCAAGTTTAACGCAATTTTAATTCAAATATTTGGACAATAGCCTCATCTCAAAAATAATAAAACTAATACAAGTACGAGCATGAATTAGTCTAACTTTTGGTTGAAGGGATTAGGTGAATATCCCGTATAATTTTGAAATCAAATTTATTCCATATTCCATTTTTTGTGTCTAGCAAGTTGTTAATCTTATCTAAGGCATAATTTTTTATAAAGAAAAGTGCCAAAATCGTTAATCTAATATTTACCAAGTTGTTGCATTCTAACTAAAATGAAGGCTTTACCACTAGGCATTAGATTCAACTTTTGCTTGATTTTTGTAGTAGTATCTTCTTTGCTATAGAAGCTTTACCACTAGGCATTAGATTAGTTATAAGATGAAGACTTTGGTCTATTGATAAGTATCAACGACGACAGACTGGAACTTACCGGTGACGGCGAAGGCAGCAGCGATAGCCGAACGGAGCAACAGTGTGGCGACGGTAGCAGCGACAGCTGATCTACGACGGTGTGGCGACGATCTCGTCAGCAGCAACAACAACAACGGTCGAGAGAGGTGCGAGAGAAGAGAAAGAATAAAAGTATAGTGTGTTGCCCTAGTCTTTGAATAAAAATTTTGACCAAAAATCGACCACAAATGGTAGGTTTCTTTTTAAAAAATTATTTATTCAAAAACCGACCACTTGTGGTCGATTTTTATTTTAAAAAATAAAATAATTTGTATAATATTTATAATAACATACAAAAAAATTTAATGTAGTGTATATAAATCGGATAATTAGTTAATTCAACGTCATATTACCACGAGTTGTATATTACTTCAATCGTATAATAATATCAATGTATTTCGTATAATAGGATGAATTTTCAGTTTATTAGCTTTTGAATACGTTTTATATACCTCGTAATATAAAGTATTTCATATATACTCTGATGAATTATCGGTTTATTAGCTTACATTATTGTAACTTCAATAGTATATTATTACTTCGATCATATGATATCAACATATTATTCAATGTACTTGGATAGATTCAATTAGCTAGTTTTTGACTACTACGTACATCACTACACGCGATATACCCTGATATATACATATACTCGATTGACTATCAACTTCTGAATACGTACTATATATGATCACATACACGAGTATATATAATATCTCGTAATACAACACATTACATATTCTCCAATGAATTATCGGTTAATATTAGCTTACATTATTATAACTCCAACAATCTATTATTACCTCGATCGTATGATATCAACGTATTCAATATACTTGGATAGATTCAATTAGCTAGCTTTTGACTACTATGTACATCAATACGCGAGATATACGTATATATACATATACTCGATTGACTATCAACTTCTGAATACGTACTATATATATACGATCACATACACAAGTATATATATTATCTCGTAATAAATCACATTACATATACTCCAATGTATTATCAGTTAATATTAGCTTACATTATTATAACTCCAACAATATATTATTACCTCGATCGTATGATATCAAAGTATTCAATATACTTGGATAGATTCAGTTAGCTTTTGACTACTTCGTACATCAATACACGAGATATACATATATATATATATATATATATATACAAACACGCCATCGACTATCAGCTTCTAAATACGTACTATATACATCACATACACGAGTATATTACCCTGTAATACAACTTATTTCAAATATACTTTGATGATTTATCGATGAATTTAGCTTACATTATTATAAATTCAATAATATATTATTACCTCGATCGCATGATATCAACGTATTATTCAATATTCTTGGACACATTCACTTAGCACGTAAATAACTACACGAGATATATTTGTGTATATATATATACTCGATGGACAATATATTTATTTTATTGCAACGTAAGTAAAAAAATAAAGATTATGTTTTATGTTATTTATTTATTTATCTTATTTAATATATTAAATATTTCTTAATTTTTAAAAAATAAAAACCGACCACAAGTGGTAGGTTTTGCTTAATTCTTTTACAAAAACCGACCACTTGTGGTGGGTTTTATAATATAATTGATTTTTATTTTTATTAAATTATAAACCGTATAATTAAAAAAAATATTTAATATAGTTTAAAAATATATTGGATTTTACGTTTTTTATTTATTTTGAAAACCAAAACCTACCACAAGTGGTCAGTTTTATTTAATATTAATTATTTTTTATTTATTTTGACATAACCGACCACATGTGGTAGGCCTTTTTTTTTAAAAAAAAAATATTTAATATATTTTGTATAAAAATTTAAAAAGAATTTTAAAATAATAATTATTTTTTTTTTTGGTATTACCGACCACAAGTGGTCGGTTTTTGTTAAAAAAAATTTCCTTGTTTAATTTAATTAGTTTTTTGCAATTTTAAAATACAAAATCGACCACTTGTGGTCGGTTTTTTGCGACCACAAGCTGTGGTTGGTTTTTTGTGGCAAATTTTTCTGTTTTTTTTAGTAGTGTATTCTCTCCGTTCACTTTTACTTGTGACATTTCACTTCTCGAGCATCAAACTGTATGTGGACTTTGACCAACATTCTAAGAGGAATTTTTTTCATGAATATTAATATGAAAAAATTGTAATTTATAGTATTTTTCATAGGGAAAAGGCTCAAATATGGCATCGAACTATTGGAAATGGCTCATTTATGCCATCCGTTAAAAGTATGGCTTATTTATGCCATCTTCGTTATAAAAAAGGTTCATTCATGCCCTTTTTTTTAACAGTCCGATTTGGTGGTTTTTGCAAAACCATTTTGTACACGTAGCCAATAATAATTCGTCCACATAATTAATTAAAGGAAAAAGACTCAAATATGCCATCGAACTTTGAGAAAAGGCTCATCTATGTCATCCGTTAAAAGTTTGGCTCATTCATGCCTTTTTTTTAACAATCCGATTTGAGTTTTTTTTGCAAAACCATTTTGTACACGTGACCAACAATAATTCTTCCACATCATTAATTAAATCAGCCAAAGAAATTTTAAATTCCTAATAAGAAAATATTGACTTCTCCTGCCAAAATATTTCTATGCATTTTGTAACTCCTTTATTGGCACTGTAAAGAGTTCATCCATTTACAATTTCTTCGGAATCGCTGAACACAATTTTGCAAATCTCAAGGCCAATTCAAGCCCGAAATAGACATCAACTATTTCAAACAACGAATCAATTAGTTACCGAAACACAATTTTTCAAATTCTTAAAAAATGTACTTGAAGCAAAAATCAGAAAAATTCTATAATCAGTGAAATTACGAGAAGAAAAGAAGAATATTATAGCAAAATAAAATTAAAATCAAAACTTGAAGATTCTAATGACTTGAAGAATCAGATGTACCAGAAATTTGTGAGTCGTGGAAAACAAAATTTTAATTTCACCTTTTAGAAGAAAGTTCAATTTTTTAGATTTTTTATTTGGCTGATTTAATTAATGATGTGGACGGATCATTGTTAGCCACGTGTACAAAATAGTTTTGCAAAAAATACCAAATCAGACTGTTAAAAAAATGGCATGAATGAGCCTTTTTTGTAACAGCAATAACATGAATGAGCCAAACTTTTAACGGATGGCACAGATGAACCTTTTCTCAAAGTTCGATGGTATATTTGATCAATGATGTGGACCTCTAGTAAGATGCCACGTGGCAAAGCTGTTTTTAAAAAACCACCGTTAAGAAGTAATGGCATGGATGAGCCTGTTTTGTAATGGCGATGACATAAATGAGCCAAACTTTTAACGGATGGCATGAATGAGCCATTTTCAATAGTTCGATGGCATATTTAAGTCTTTTTCCTTTTTCATATAATTTTTAACATCTAAATTTTAAATTGAAATTATGAATTAACCTATTCAATTTAGCTCCAAATATTAGTTGACTCTTATAGCAAAACATGACAAATAAAAATTAACAAAGGTTGTAGTAGTATATGTTCAACAAATAATACCGTTACCGTGGCCATGCTTTACACTTGACAACTGGTAAGAAAAAATAGCTAGTGAACACTAAACTAATTAATGGCAACTTGATTCTCACTGCTTAGGTTGAGTAAATTGATCTCTCAAGCAAAGTTTAGTGATCATTAACTAGGTGTTAATTAATTTAAGGTGACTAAATTTATTCTAATCAAATTCTTAGATCCCGACTTACCGGTGTACTATTAATTATAACATATATATTGGGTAGGAAACGAGGAAGTAAATATATTTTATTCGGCCTCCACTCTTTTTAAACGCACTCCCTTCGTTTCTAAATAAGTGGATTTTTTCAGCTTAGGCACACTTTTTAAGAAATTACTCATTCCTACTCTAAAAAACAAAGAGTATTTTCACTAATTTGTCCTTAATAAATACTTTAAAAAGAATGTAACTCTTTAGTAGAGTGTCTTAATTTTGTAAATCTCTCTTTATTTGAAGAACGGTAAAATTGGATGAAAATTATTAATTTTTTTTTGATTATCTGAAACATCACTTATTTAGGAATAAAATGAAAATATTAAACAACCACTTATTTAGAAAACGAAGAGAGTAATAATATATAGTAGAATAAATACTTCTACATAAGTATAAACTAGAGATCTATGCATGTGATTGTGAGTCATGAAACTAAATGTATTTTATCTATTCTCCTCAACTCTTTCGAAACTTAAGATGTACGATAACTACTCTCCTTTTCAATCTCCACTTTATTAACAAATATAAATTAGATCTATGTGATTGAAACTCTAGCTGAGTTTTGGGCCAAAATCATCCTTACCCTAAACTCAAATTAATTACCCTACATCCTTAATGATCTATGTGAACAAAAGACATCCTTAAAATGTTAAAAAATTGGCAATTTGAGTCATTTCGTTCGCCACAAACTAACCACACCCACCAAAAAGCGTGCAATTCACGTGACTCCATCTAACTGGGAAACGCTCCATCAACAAAGTTAGACTTAGCACACTCCTTAAGAAAATTTTAATTAGTAATGTATTTTACTAAATTAATTTTATTAACAATGTTTTGAAACTCTAAATTTGACTATAATTACTTTATGTAGTTATTTAATATTTAGGAAATAAAAAGGGGAAAACATTACAAAATTCTTTTAATTTCATAAATTGGACAAATAAATTGAAACAACTAAAACGAAACGGAGGAAGTAAAGCTTTGCTTTGCACATACCACAATGTAGGGATGGAATTTGACTTAAGTTTATCGAAAATGTCAACTTCATAAAGATAAGCGGCGGATTCAATAATAAGTTTCAAATTGTACTAAATATATTTAGGTTGAACCTTATGTATACAAGCAAAAAGCAAAGGGTAAAGTAAATATTTTAGTTGACACTATTTCTTGCATGTATCCACTCATAATGCACTTATTTAGGAAGACCCTTGTTTAAGACTATTTGTCTATCTATCTATCTATCTATCTATATATATATCATATATCATATATCACATAATTTTAATTGTGAGATAGAGAATTCCATTTATAGATTGAACTCTAAAAATGGAAGCTCTTTACTCAAGTGTTCACTATTGGCTTGTTGACCACCCAAACATTAGCCAGTTTGAGTGGAAACAAGGCCAAACTTTTGGTTCCTCCATATTTTTCCTCACACTCTCAATCTCTATCTACTTGTCCCTCATTCTATTATCATTTCGCTTCTCATCACTCCTCCCTACTCTCTCCACCACCACCCTCCATCGTATCACCGCGGTGCATAGTCTCATCCTCTGCCTCCTCTCTCTCATCATGGTCGTTGGCTGTGGCCTCGCTGTCATCCACCAAATGCCACATCGTCATGGCTGGAAATGGGTCTTTTGCTTCCCTACTAATCATACTCTTCCACGTGGACCCGTGTTCTTTTGGATCCAATTATATTTCCTGTCCAAAATTCTTGAATTTATAGACACCTTTTTGATCATCCTCAGTAGTTCTAGGACACGAAGACTCTCGTTCCTTCACGTGTACCACCACACGATAGTGCCTCTTCTTTGTTATCTTGCGATTTACACTTCGCAATCGCTGCTCCATATTGTTGTTATCATCAATGCTTCGGTTCATGTTCTAATGTATGCCTATTATTTCCTCTGTGCTATAGGAAAGAGGCCATGGTGGAAAAGATTTGTCACAAACTGTCAAATTGTTCAGTTCATTTTTGGTTTTGTATGTGCACCAATTATGCTCTACTATCACTTTACTACTGAGGTTGGGTGCTCTGGATTTGGACCATGGTGCATTGGTATTGTTTTTAATGCTTCGCTTTTGACACTTTTTCTGGACTTCCATTCCAACAACTATGGCAACAAAATCAAGAAATACTGTAATAGTAAGATGGAGAAACAAACATAATATCCATTGTTACTCTTGAATTAGCTGCTAGCTACTCTATTTAACATCATATACAATCATATGTATGCTGATTTCTACATGGCTATTGCGATTTCCATATGTTCACTTCCTTATTTTTACAAAGATATTCATAATGTCTTGTAATAAAAATGGATTTATTTGCAAATTAATTTTACGCATTTATTGTGAGATTTAATCTTCGTTAGAAAGTTCTTTACTTTATTTTCAATATCTATACATAAAAATGCAAGCACATTAATGTAATTCCCCATTTTTTTTTCGAAATTAAATAAATTATGTATGGTGGCGTGACTCTATCATTCAACCAGGAGGTCATCCAACTGCACCTTTTAGTACGGCTAGCTTGTTCCTATTTCACTCCAGTCACTAGCGGTTAAGGTAACAAAAAGAGATCAAGATAGGAGGGGGACCCTACGTCCTGACCTCATAAAAAAAGAGTCTGAAACCTATATGACGAAGAAAAAATCCAAATGAATTGGATTAAAGTATTACAAAATTGTAACTTTTATATACTTAATTTAATGCACTTTTTTATGCGTTATATAATAATAAGTTAATATCCTCGGTTAAAATTTGTTACCCGAATTTATTTATTCTTAAAAAAGAAACACATAACACAAGAATTAAATGGGGTCTCTAAAAGGCTTACTTGAAAACGTAACTTGCCACTTAGACACAAGTATGATTTTATTTGTGAAATAGACCATTTATGATGTCATTATTTCAAGTTCAAAAGTTGACGACTCTTGCACCTAAGTCTTAAATAATACCAAATAGTCCTAGCACCAATGTATTAATAGCTTTCAATCCCAACTCAAAGTCTTTGAAAATACAAAATAATCTCTTTCTATAAATATTTTATATACCCAATTTAGAGAAAATAGATGTAACACCTTGAACTTTCGGGTTAGGATTAGAACCATTCTATTTATGTAGATAGACCCGAACTCGATGACTTTTAATTGTAAGTAAGTGTTAAGATCAAATATTTAGTGTGGGAAGTGCATTGGATGTAAATTCAGGTTATAAGAAACCTCTAGCACAACGTTGAGTTGAGAGTCTTTCTACCTATTAAGTTTTCGTATAAGTTCTTACTAAGGTTAACTTCAAACAAGCACTCCTTCTAGAATATAAAGAGTTACGTGGCCCAGTACCTACTAAATTAAAAGTTTTTTAGGCTTCTTTCCAACGTCACCAATCGTTCATTAATTGGGGTTTGGAGTAGAAGTTATGATCGTTTTACCTGAAGAGACTCAATCAACCAGATTTTGACGGATAGTTTCATGATCCTTCAACCAGGTTGACGAGCCGTGGTTTAACCGTACAATGCAAAAAATTTCAAATTTCATTTTAAATAAGGGTATTTTCATCCCAAGTCCTTTGGAAAACTAGCTAAACGACTTTAAACTTTTTAGAAATGTATAAACTATCAGAAATATTGGTTCATTCTCCTCATTCCTTTCTCAAACTCTAACACATTCAAGAATTTCAAGAAGAGACAAAGCTAGGAATTTTCATCAAATTAAAGGTTCTTCTTTAAGCTTTCTTCTTCAATATATGTAAGGTTGCGCAACTCCATGAATTCTTTTAAATTTTAATCTTCTCATGTTTGATTAACCCCTTTTTGATGATTTAGGGTTAGAACAATATCCCTTGTGAACTTAGTAAGATCTTCAATTCTTCAACTGTACTCATGAAATTCCTTACTCTTGTTCTTATCTCTAGCCTAGTAAAACACATAAATGTTATCACATATTGCAATAAATAGAAAAAAAATATAGCCTAGTGGTAAAAGATCAAGATGCTTGAACTAGTTAGTACTTATAAAGTGTAATATAAAGCCAGCTTTACTCTAATTGAAAATATTTCTCTCTAGCTTGGCTCTCGACGTTAGTTAAGATAACCTGCGCCGGTTGCTGATAACCATAGCTGAGAAGAGACGACGACCTCGCAAACAACTATCGGTGATAGTTAGAAACTCTGTAAGTGCTTGGTTATAACGGAAAATCTAGAGCAGGAAATGAACTGTCACGACCCAAACTACCGAATCGTGAGGGTGCCTATTCTAATCCACCTAGAAAGGAGAACCCCGTACCATCCCTTTAAGAAATCAAGCATAAGTCTTTAATTAAATAACAAAATACCAATCCTTATTACAACAGATTTTACGAATAATAAATGCGGAATGAAATCTACCCCTAGGACCTAATCTAAACAGGTACAAGAGCTTCTAAGTAAGAAGGTAAGACTGGACACAACTTCCACCATGAATGAGAGAAGTAGAAGCTGCTGGAGATCACTATCCACGTCACCTGTGAAACATCAACTGATCCTGCAACCAGACTATACCCCAAAAAGGGTATAGCAAGAGTAGTATCAGTACAAAAAACATGTACTAGAAGGTATCATCGCTCGACCAAGGTTAGATGACATAAACACCATATATAAATCACAAAGAGGAAACATGACAACTGATATAACCATTTAATACACAAAACTATTATCCACTTGTGTTACCTAAGAGTATTCTTATTCTTATTCCAGTTGATCATTCATTACCTTCACATAAAATGCCATCCATCCTAACTCTCAGAGTTTAACCCCAATAGTTATTATAAGTCAATCTATTTCACTTACGCCTCAATTAACCCTCCATGATGATTGAAAACCAATAATCATCACCTTGTAACAAGTACAACTATGAACACACATTATGATAAATACCTCAAGTTTATGACACTTAGCCTTTTCAAGTAACTCTACAACTCACTCAAGTATAAGTCAAGAGATAACAAGTCAAGTCAAATCATGATCAAGTCAACACCTCCTTATACCATAATCAGTCCTCATCACTAACCTTAGGCAAGATTATCCCATATTCCAACCACACTTAATACCAAGTTCACCCTTTTTATCGTAATTAGGTTAATTAACTAGATTATGGGCTCGCACAATCTCATTGTTAGCTATATTCACATTATTCACATTACAATCCATTATAGAGCCATACAAACACAAAACATCCATCAAGGATTCATACATTAACATAACAACACACAATTAGGTCCTTATTACATTAAATTCATGTTTTATCCACCCAAACTCAATGCCCTAAGCATGATTTCTCCCGTCAAATCTACATTATGGATACAATTACTAACCACAGTCTACTACTCATAAACCATAACCTACCCGGGCGCCAAGCTGCTGCAATAAGTAAGTTATGCCATGGATGATCTTCCTCCTTCTTCACGTTTTCGAAGGCTAAATCATCTAATAATAACAATGACAAGAGTAATTAATAAACTACTCTTCAAAAAAATACCTTAGGAATTTAAACCCACTAATTCTACCCTCATTTATGGTCTACACCATTACCCAAGGATCAATTAGTCATCAAAATAGTTCCTTCAATCTCAACCTAACTCCATTAATGGAGTTTTTTAGGCTAAAGGTTCAACCTTTATTGAATTCAAGGTCCCCAACTATCAACTTTCATGTTTTAGAATCACTAATTCATGCTAGGGATTATTAATTAATAATTTAGAAGTGATTCTAGATAATATTAACCCAATTCATAAGTTTTCTCCAAAATATCATAAACTTAAGGTTCAAATCCCCAATAATTTCACCATTAAAAGTTGTTCTAATAATTCTAGGATGTTAAAGGATTGAAAAATGAAGAAGATGACGGAAGAAACTTACCTCAACGAAGAATTTCCACCCATACCAAGAGAAAATCGCCCCTCTATGGCTTAGGAATGAAATTTTGGGGTTTGGAGGCTGAAACCAGTCAAAAATAGTTAAAAACTGCATTAGCATTGCTATAGCGACATGCTGTTGCAATAGCGACGTCTCTATAGAGACCTAGGCCCGCTATAGCTGCCTCAACTTTTTCAGCATGGACAGTCTTCAGTAAAATGACCATAACTTTTTCCTCAGGAAACGGATTAACAAACGGTCAGTTGCATTAGAAAGAAAACTCAGAGATCTTTAATTTGATGGGTATTGGGCCGCCATAACTCCTTATATTCTAGGAGGAGTGCTTGTTTGAAGTTGACCCTAGTTTAAACTACTTATCCCAAAACTAAATCAACAAGGACACTTTCAGCTTAACTTTGTGCTAGGGGTATTGTATGACCTTTGTACAATGCACTCCCATAATAAAGAATTACTCCTAACACTTATGATTAATGAGAAGTACATGCCTTTACTGTATATATTTTCAGTAACGACGGAACTGGTCGTTACACGAACAAATAATAGTGACGCCGACGGGAGCCCAATTTCAACCTAGTATTTTGCAATCGGAAATGAGTGCTCTTACGAGTAAGTAATTGAACCTTAGTGCCATCGTATTATCTTCTCAATCTAGTCCAACACAATTTAGTGTTCAAGCTACTAGAAGTTGAATTAACAGCAAACAGAGAAATGTCATGTTAACACCGGAAGGAGAAAAGCAGGATGCCTAAATCTCAAACACGGAGGCACTGCAAAAAAAAGGGTAAATTATGGAGGTTATAACTGCAATTTGTGGATGTTTACAGAAAATAGCAAGGGCTTATAACCTCTGCGAATTGCAGTTTCAACCTCCCACTTTTACCCTTATGACTGATATGCGAGAAATTCTACATTCAGGCCCATACACAATCAACAATAGACCAATAATCTTGAAGAACTGGCCTCCTTATTTTGATGTCGATAAAGAGTTTGTGACTGAAATATCTTTGTAGGTAAAGTTCCCAAAATTGCCTATGATCTGTTGGGGACCAAAGTGTCTCAATGGAATGGCAAGTGAAATAGGAACACCATTATATGCAGATGAATGTACGTCAAAGCAAACCAGCATTTCGTTTGCAAGAAATTTGATTGAAGTGAAAATTACAAAAAAATTGACTTATGAAATAACTGCCAAAGACCCTACTGGTAGTCACTTTCAACAGAGAGTGGAGTATGATTGAAAGCCACAATTCTAACAGAAATGTATGAAGATTGGGCATAAATATACTATCACTGAGAGAGTGGAACCTATCATAGATGAACAACAAAGGAGAAGGAGGAGGCTCAGAAGAGTCCGACAGATTTGGAATCAAACAGGTAATCTAATTAGTACCAAAAATATGGCTAACGATGAAAGTATCCAGCAACAACAACAACAAGAAAGCCTAGGAGCAAATATGCAGGAGTCTACATCAATAGAAAAGGTACTTAGCGAGATGCAAGAAATTGGTCCAGGTTTAAGAGTTTTTCACAATGGCCATCCTAATTTGAATGGTAGTGCAAGAGATACAATGTTGGCTGCTTCATCATCAGGTGGATGGATAACCATCCCAACTATCAATTCTTTTCCAGCTTTGAAGATTGGTGATCATGTGATAGGGAGTTCTATACTCACTAATAAAGGTGGGGAATAAATATTCAATGAAGTGGTTAGTTTGAAATATTAGGGGAGTCAATAAAAGGTATAAACAAAAGAAGTTTATAAAGGTGTTGAGAAATAATTCCATTATTCTTGTAGGCTTACTTGAAACTAGAATAAAGGAAAATAAATTCCACACTATTGCCGAAAGAGTTGCTCCAAGTTGGGAATCAATGCATAATTATAGGCAAGCTCCAAATGGGAGGATATGTGTGTTCTGGGATCCTAAGTATTTTGAAGTAATAAGGATTAAAGATAATTCTCAATACATCATGTGCCAGATTCAAGGTAGACGAACTGCTCTTGATTGTGTCGGGTTCTAAGTATTGTGAATGGAAAAACGGAGGGAAAGTGAATGAATTAAAAATTCACTTTAAGAAACTTCTTAGTGTTTATATTGGAACACTCCCCTTCATGTGGATAGTGAGGCAAGAACAAGACAAGCCTCGCGTCGTCGTCGTCGCTCGGCTTCGGTAAATGATTGAGAGATTATCTTTTGGACAAAATTCATTTGAAACTTGAAATATAGTGATATGTTAATCCAAAAATCCGATAAGAAATGATTTTTCTCCATTTGCGAATGCACATGTCATGTACGGACGCATGTCACAACGCACCTCGAAGGAACGCGACACACTGTTTTAAGCAAAAACGAACTACCTGCGCGCGCAGGTCGTCACCTGCGGTCCGCAGGTGACCTTCACAGAAAAACAGAGAACTTTCTGGAAATTGACATTATGCGACCTGCGGCCGCAGATGGACCACCTGCGCGCGCAGGTGGGTCCGCAGGTCGGCACCAATTTTAGAAAGTTGTCTCTTTTCATGAACCATTGTTTCTTTTTGGAAGCAACTCTTTATGGCTATAAATACCTGATTTTTCCTCAGGTATTGGTACGAAATTATTGAAAGAAAAACATTTCTTCTTCTTGAAAAACTCAAGTGTGATCAACTAATCATTGAGTGTGTTCGAAGTTCGGTAGAATTTGAGGTACCACTATTCTACTGAAGTGAATCATTTTATCCTGGGAGGAAAGATTCCGTGACCTCGGGTACTTAAGGGGAATAAATTCCTTAAGGACACACCGTGAATTTGGTGGACTTGATTCTAAATTTTCTGTTTCATCTTCTTTCTTACGTTTTTGCTATTTTCCAGAAAATAGTAGAAACTTCATTTTGATAGTTCATTATTGTTGAACTTGAGTTTGAAGTTTTTGAACTTCTTTATTGTTCTTAAACTTAAATTTGAAGTTCTTGTTGATTAAATATAGATAAATGTACCCGGATACAACAATCTTAAGGAATTTATTAAAATCTGTATTTTTGGTTTCTGGAGATTAAAACCATTTGGTTTTCTACTCTCTCTAAACTTTATAGTGATTTGAAGATATAAAAACTTCATCACTAGTCAAAGATCATTCGGTTAGCGATTTGAAGAATATAAAAACTTCGTCGTTAAACTAGAAACAAGTTGTTTAAAGTTTAAAAAACTTTGTTGTTAGTATTTAAAATACTAAAGTGGTTGTCTCTTTGTGATAGCAAAATGGCTAGTGAAATTCAAGTCAATGAGGGAACAACGAATGTTGCAGCAACAAACATTGCTACTTCAAGTAGTACAAATGCTGCTCATGCCATGGCACAGGTGGAAAAACCAGGAAAATTTTCTAGTGTTGATTTTAAACGTTGGCAGCAGAAGATGTTTTTTTATCTGACTACCTTGAGTCTGCAAAAGTTCATCACAGAAATTGTTCCTGTATTGCCGGAGGATACTCCGGAAAAGAATCGCTTTGTAGTAATTGAAGCTTGGAAGCACTCGGATTTTTTATGTAAGAATTACATATTGAGTGGCCTACAAGATGACTTATACAATGTGTATAGCATAATGAAGACCTCAAAGGACCTCTGGGATGCTTTAGAAAAGAAGTACAAAATAGAGGATGCCGGAATGAAGAAATTCATTGTTGCTAAATTCTTGGACTTTAAGATGGTAGACAGTAAAGCTGTAGTTACCTAAGTCCAAGAGTTGCAAGTCATTATTCATGACCTCCTTGCAGAAGGTATAATTTTAAATAATGCCTTTGTTAAACATTTTAAGAATGTTATTAATGTTCACTTAACCTTCTTTGTAGGTTTGATTGTGAACGATGCTTTTCAAGTAGCTGCTATAATCGAAAAGTTACCACCTTTGTGGAAGGACTTTAAAAACTACTAAAAGCATAAGCGAAAGGAGATGTCAGTTGAAGACCTCATTGTGAGGTTGAGGATTGAAGAAGACAATAAGGCAGCTGAGAAAAGGTCTCGTGGGAATTCTACAATTAAAGGAGCAAATATTGTGGAAGAAGATCCCAAAAATCAAAGAAGAGAAAGAAAGCACAAGCACAACAAGGCAATCCTCCTAAGAAGAAATTCAAAGGAAATTGCTTTAACTATGGCAAAGCTGGCCACAAGTCGGTTGATTTTTGGGCTCCGAAGAAGGGAAAGAAAAAGGACCAAGCAAACATGGATGAATCCAAAGAAGAAATAGACAATCTGTGTGTTATGCTCTCGGAATGCAATCTTGTTGGAAATCCTAGAGAGTGGTGGATTGATTCAGGTGTCACCCGCCACGTGTGTGCCAACAAAGAACTATTTGCATCATATGCTCCGGCTCAAGATGATGAGAAGATATTTATGGCCAACTCTGCTACGACAAAGATTGAAGGAACAGGCAAGGTTTGCTTGAAGATGACATCAGGCAAGGTGGTGACACTAAATAATGTCCTTCATGTTCCAGAGTTGCGAAAGATCTTGGTTTCTACTTCACTTCTGACTAAGAATGGTTTCAAATGTGTATTTGTTTCCAACAAAGTTGTAATTAGTAAGAATGAAGTGTATGTAGGCAAAGGTTACCTCACCGAGGGCCTTTTTAAGATCAATGTAATGACTATTGATATGAATAAAAGTTCTGGTTCTTCTTACTTACTTGAGTCAAATGATTTATGGCATGAACGTTTAGGACATGTCAATTATAAAACCTTGCGAAAATTGATTAACTTGGAAGTTTTGCCTAACTTTGAGTGCAGTAAATCAAAGTGTCAAATATGTGTTGAATCTAAGTATGCTAAGCATCCATATAAGTCTGTTGAAAGGAATTCCAATCCCTTAGACTTAATTCACACAGACATTTGTGATATGAAGTCGACACCATCTCGTGGTGGGAAAAAGTATTTCATAACTTTTAACGACGATTGCACTAGATTTTGTTATGTCTATATGCTGAATAGTAAGGATGAGGCAATAGATGCATTTAGGCAATATAAAACTGAAGTTGAAAATCAGTTGGATAAAAAGATCAAAATGATAAGAAGTGATAGGGGTGGAGAATATGAATATCCTTTTATGGAGATATGTTTGGAAAATGGAATTGTCCATCAAACTATGGCCTCGTATTCACCTCAATCAAATGGGATTGCGGAAAGGAAAAACCGAACATTGAAGGAAATGATGAATACCTTACTAATAAGTTCAGGTTTACCACAAAACTTGTGGGGGGAAGCTATCCTTACAGCAAATCGAATTCTCAATTGAGTGCCCCATAGAAAGACACAATCTATTCCATATGAAAAATGGAAAGGAAGGAAACCCAACTTGAAATATTTCAAAGTGTGGGGGTGTCTAGCCAAAGTCCAAGTTCCTATACCTAAAAGGTTGAAAATAGGACCAAAGACTGTGGATTGTGTTTTCATTGGATATGCTACAAATAGTAAAGCATGTCGATTTTTGGTTCATAAATTCAAAAATCCGGATATCCATGATAATACGGTAATTGAATCAGATAATGTTGAGTTCTTTGAACACATTTATCCGTATAAGACTAGACATGAGCTGTCTAGTGAAGGGTCTAAATGACCTAGGGATGAACCAAGGGAGAATGAACATAATGAAGAAAATCCAAGGCGTAGTACACGTCAAAGAACGTCGACTTCCTTTGGATCAGATTTTGTAACATTTCTTCTTGAAAATGATCCTCTAACGTTTAAAGAAGCGATGTTGTCTGCGGACTCATCCTTTTGGAAAGAGGCTTTCAATAGTGAGATTGATTCAATCTTGACCAACCATACTTGGGAGTTGGTTGATCTTCCTCCAGGAAATAAACCTTCAAGTTCTAAATGGATCTTTAAAAGGAAAATGAAAACTGATGGTACTATTGACAAATACAAGGCAAGACTTGTAGTGAAAGGCTTTCGACAAAAAGAAGGTCTTGATTATTTTGACACATACTCGCCAGTAACAAGGATAACGTCCATTCGGATGTTGGTAGCATTAGCCGCGGTATATGGTCTTGAAATCCATCAAATGGATGTGAAAACTGCATTCTTAAATGGAGAATTGGAGGAAGAAATTTACATGGAACAACCTGAGGGTTTTGTGGTTCCTGGTAAAGAAAGGAAAGTGTGCAAAATTGTTAAGTCACTCTATGGACTAAAACAAGCACCCAAACAGTGGCATGCAAAGTTTGACCAAACCATGTTGGCAAATGGATTCAAAATAAATGAATGTGATAAATGTGTTTACATTAAAGACACTCCAAATCACCAAGTCATTGTTTGCTTGTATGTAGATGACATGTCGATCATCAGTAGAGACATTTCTGACATAAATGCTACGAAACGAATGCTTGAGAGCAAGTTTGATATGAAAGACCTTGGAGTTGCGGATGTGATCTTAGGAATAAGAATTCATAAAACTCCACAAGGGTTGGCATTGTCACAGTCTCATTATATTGAAAAGGTACTTGACAAGTTCAAGTATTTGGATTTCACTATTGTCAAGACTCCATTAGACGTGAGCTTTGCACATCAAAAGAATAAAGGTGAAAGTGATTCACAATTGGAGTATGCAAGAGTGTTGAGAAGTCTGATGTATATCATGAATTGTACACGACCGGATATAGCATGCGCTATTAGTAAATTAAGTCGGTACACGAGTAATCTCAATCAAACTCATTGGATGGCAATGAAAAGAGTTTTGGGGTATCTAAAACATACTCAAGACTTTGCTTTGCATTACAACAAATATCCAGCGGTAATTGAAGGATATAGTGATGAAAATTAGATCACTGAAACAAATGAAGTAAAATCCACGAGTGGATATGTGTTTACTTTAGGTGGAGGAGAAGTCTCTTGGAAATCATCCAAACTGACTTGTATTGCCCGCTCTACCAAGGAATCTTAATTTATCGCATTAGATAAAGTCAATGAAGAAGCTGAATGGCTCCGAAATTTCTTGGAAGATATTCCTTGTTAGCCCAAACCATTGGCACCAGTAAGCTTACACTGTGATAGTCAAGCGGCAATAGGTAGGGCAGGGAGCATGATGTATAACGGTAAATCTCGTCATATAAGACGGAGACATAATACCTTTAGAGAACTTCTCTCTAGTGGAATTATCACGATTGACTATATAAAGTCAAAGGATAATGTGTCGGATCCACTTACAAAAGGCCTATCTAGAGAGGGATTTGAAAAATCATCGAAGGGAATGGGTTTACGGCCTAGGACAAGTCA
This sequence comes from Capsicum rhomboideum, assembly GCA_031232105.1. Lineage (NCBI taxonomy): Eukaryota > Viridiplantae > Streptophyta > Magnoliopsida > Solanales > Solanaceae > Capsicum > Capsicum rhomboideum. The sequence goes on from CP124714.1 coordinate 20,604,697, forward strand.
TCACAGTGGTAACTCTACCTAGAGGACTGGAGATCCCAAGAGCTAGGTTCAAACAGATCAAACAAAGTTGTGATTGACGGTTCAACATTGTCAATAAACTCAACCCTTTCTCATGATGAAGACAATGTTCAGGAAACAAGGATAAGACTTATGGTTGGAAGTCTTTTAATGTTTCTAAGTTTGGCAGATTTGACCAAATAGTTTGATCTATAGGATTGAAACGTTTAGGAATTACCTATGTGAGAGTGAAGTGGAAGTCGCTTCAAGGAGAATGATAGTAAAGGCCTATTCTCTAAGCTCTCATGAAACCAAGTCGTGTTCATGGCTGAAATGAACCAAATCGTAAGAACCATAAATGGTAAAAGTCTGGTTGTGTGACTTGTGTTGTCTAGGTGTACATTAAAGTTTGACGGTTCAAAGATATCACATCTACCGATTGACCGAGTGCATCCGATGCAAGTTCACTATGGAAAGTTCAAAGGGAAACCTACTTATCCAGATACAATTAGTCTTTTCTTGTTGATCACACACTTGTCCACATATTCTTTGTTGAAATAGCCATTACCCATTCATGAGGGGGATTGTTGGGTTCTAAGTATTGTGAATGGAAAAATGGAGGGAAGAAAAATGAATTAAAAATTCACTTTAAGAAAAGTTAAGTTCTCCCACATTGGTGGGAGAAAGAAACTTCGTAGTGTTTATATTGGAACACTCCCCTTCATGTGGATAGTGAGGTAAGAACAATACAAGCCTCGCGCCGTCGTCGTCACTTGACTAGGCTTCGACTTCGGATTTGGATTTGGATTTGGCAAATGATCGATCGAGAGATTATCTTTTTGGACAAAATTCATTTGAAACTTGAAATATAGTGATATGTTAATCCAAAAATTCGATAAGAAATGATTCTTCTCCATTTACGAATGCACATGTCATGTGCGGACGTATGTCACAACGCACCTCGAAGGGACGCGACCCTTCAAGGAAGCGACACACTGTTTTAAGCAAAAACGGACGACCTACGCGCCCAGGTCGTCACCTACGGACACAGGTGACCTTCGCAGAAAAACAAAGAACTTTCTGGAAATTGACATTATGCGAACTGCAGCCGCAGATGGACCACCTGCGCGCGCAGGTGGGTCCGCAGGTCGGCACCAATTCCATAAAGTTATCTCTTTTCATGAACCATTATTTCTTTTCGGAAGCAACTCTTAATGGCTATAAATACCTGATTTTTCCTCAGGTATTGGTACAAAATTATTGAAAGAAAAACATTTCTTCTTCTTGAAAAACTCAAGTGTGATCAACTAATCATTGAGTGTGTTTGAAGTTCGGTAGAATTTGAGGTACCACTAGTCTACTGAAGTGAATCATTTTATCCTGGGAGGAAAGATTCCATAACCTCGGGTACTTGAGGGGAATAAATTCCTTAAGGACACACCGTGAATTTGGTGGTCTTGATTCTAAATTTTCTGTTTCATCTTCTTTCTTACGGTTTTGCTATTTTCCAGAAAATAGTAGAAACTTCATTTTGATAGTTCATTATTGTTGAACGTGTGTTTGAAGCTGTTGAACTTCTTTATTGTTCTTGAACTTAAATTTGAAGTTCTTGTTGATTAAATACAGATAAATGTACCCGCATACAACAGATTGTTATGTGACTTTTGTCTATGCGTACAACACAATTGAATCAAAGAAAAATTCTTTGGAGACATACGCAAGACATGACTCATCAGATATCAAAGCCCTGGCTTAAACTTGGAGACTTTAATGCAGTTCTTTCTATTCATGATAGGATGTATGGAAATCCAATAGTATCTACAAAAATTAGGGACTTCTCTGAGTGTGTCTCTTGACACCCAATTTTGACCTCCGATATTTCTGTCGGGCTGTATTTTTACCAAATTATCAGATTTGATTTTTTTAATATTTTTCTTCTTAAGTATTATTTTGGTATTAAATAAATCCTGACTTTTCGTACTCATAATTTTTAAAATATGCAATTTATTTTAGCATTTAGTTTTATATTTTTAATATAACATATATAATTTATTAATTTAAATATAATATTTTAATCAATATCTATTAAATTATTTCCGCAAATTTATATAATCATAAAACATATTTATTACTATTATTGTTGTTACTATTATTATTATTATTATTATTATTATTATTGTTGTTGTTGTTGTTGTTGTTGTTGTTGTTGTTGTTGTTGTTGTTGTTGTTGTTGTTACTACTACTATCATAAGCCATTCTTAAAATTCATATTCATAATTTATTGGCGCCTAATTTATTTCAAATTATTATTATCGTCGATTTCAAATAATATATTATGTGTCATTAATTTTTATTATAAAATTTATAATTAATTGGAGAGTAATTATTTTATGACATTGATTAATTTTGCTAGGTATTTACCGATTTATTACTATATTTACAAAATAGCAGACTATTTTAATTCATCTTTTCCAATTTATTTAATTTCTAGCCTGGTTTCACTCAATTAATGTCAATTTTAGCCTAAATTGAGCTCAATCTGGCTCAATTTTAAACCTCAATTCTATCTCAATTGAACCCAATTTAAATAACCCAAATTTGACCCTTTTCACAATTTTAAATTGCAACCGTTGATCAAGGTTGATTCAACGGCTGATATCAAATTCCCTTTTCTTTCCTCTTAGTCCATCACCCCCCAAACCTAACCCTAATTAAAAACACACCAGCCGTAACTCCCTCTCTCTCTCCCATTCTCTCTCTTCTCTCGATCTTCCTCTCCTCATCATCGCACCTCCATCATCGGCGAAATCCACAGTCGGTGAACAAATATACTCGCTCCACTGTCCTCCTCCATCTCTCTTCTCTTCTCCCTTCATGGCCAACAACAGACGCAACACCATCGTGACCATCGGCGAACTGCTCTACCTCCATTGCCGGTGAACTCAACACCGCCGCCACCTCTTTGCTCTGGTCACCATGCGGAACCTCCTCCACTGTCTTTCTCTTAGTCATCATCGCACAGCTGCCCCTGCTGTTCAGTTTAACCTTCGCCGGAAAATATTACGAATTTATGACAGATTCATAAGAATCCGTCCCAGGTTTAATTTCATACCCAGTTTATTAGTCTCTTCTACTCTTTCTTTTCTTTAGACAGATTGCTAGATTCGAAATTCGTGATGCTTGGCATATGATTTTGATTTGATTCTTTCAATTTCATTCTTACGTGCACCTTTGGACTATAATATGCAAAAATACCCAATTTGTATGAACTTTGATTTTATTCTAATTCTTGATTGAGTACTGATATTGCAATTCTTGAAATCTCGGTTCTCTCTTTATTTTGTTGTTAGGGATTTTTTTTTACCATTGATGTGGTATTGAAATTTAAGTTGGAATTGTGATCTTGTTACTATTCCTAATTATACGTTGTTAATTTTTATGTCCTTACTAGATTCTTTTCGGCAAGCTTGAATTCTTGTTGATTGATATCAGTATGCCTGCAATTGATTTTCCTCCCTTGACGAGATTATAACAGCTCTGTATATGATTATTTTGGTAATTTAGATCAGATTTGGTGTATAATTGAGGTGATTTGATTAAAGAATATTCTTATATGACTAATTGCCCTTATTTTTTTTTATAGTTTTTGGTTTATATGGTAAGTTTAGGCTTCTCCTCTTAATTTTTAACAGATTTTTACTCACCTATTTATGGTAAATTTGTCCCTTTATTCTAAATTGATTTAGCTGTCTCTTTAAGGAAAAGATTTTCATTAGTTGATTTTTGTGAATATTTTTTTTCCTTTTCCCTAATTGATATTTTGGAATATTTTCCTCCCTCTAATTCTTTATAACTCTATGGCTATAAAAACAGTACTACTTCCTCATTATTGGGACATGCTTTGGCTCCTATTCTTTCAGACTCTTACTCTCTCTATCACACGCTTAACAACACTACTCTCTTCTACTTTAAATTTTTTTACTTTTGGTTTTGTGGAGACGACTTTGGTTGCTAGTTGTCACTGGGCCCTTACTTTGAAAGCATTGGTTCTTGTTTGTCTTTTATTACTCTCGCTTCGAAACTGGTTAGTTCTCTGTCAAATCGCTCTTTTATTTTTCTTACATGGTAGCTCAGTGCAGACAAACTTCTACGTTAGTCTAAATAATAATGTATAAGCATTTTGTTTGACTTGTGTGATTATATTCAACACTTGTTTACATATGCCCTCACTAATTGTCATGTTAAAACTGGAATGCCCATTTCGTATTCTCTTTGTGGTCATCCAAAATGACCTTTGTGCATCCCATAACCCCTTTGACGTGAGCCCTCCCGGGATCCTTAAGATCCTTGGGATCTCGATAGCGTCAAGGGTTGGTTATGGGCTGTTGGAGGCTGTTTTTGGATTCTGGTGTGGATGGGGTGTTTTGTTTCGTTTTCAACAGGTTGGAGGCAAACATTTTGTGGTTCGAAGAAGTTGCCTAGGAAGAGGGAGCTAGAAGATCTTTTTACCAGATTCCATGAGTTTACTTTTTAATTTGATTCTTATTTTTATGGGTCTATAATAATTTGTATAAACTCTATGCATAATAAAAGTTTATGGGGACTGTTTATGGGGGTGGGGGATTCTGTGACCCGAATATTTTATCACTTAGATACCATGCCTATAGGGTCATGTAACAAATTTAAACATGTTTAATTGAATTACTTTATCACCTAGAAATCATGCTTTAGAATTATTAATTAATTTTTGGAATATTTAAATTAATTTTTCCGCATATTAAACTATTTCCAGAATTTAAAGTATTTTTAGCACATAAAAAAAAAAAATTAATTTTCAGCACTTAAATTTATTTTCCAACACTCCTAAATTAATTTTCAGCACATAAAAATTAATTTTCAGCACTAAAGTTTATTTTCCAGCACTCCTAAATTAATTTTCAGCACATAAAAAATTAATTTTCAGCACTTAAGTTTATTTTCCAGCGCTCCTAAAGTAAGTTTCAGCACATAACAAATTAATTTTCAGCACTCCTAAATTAATTTTCAGCACATAAAAATTAATTTTCAGCACTTAAGTTTATTTTCCAGCACTCCTAAATTAAGTTTCACCACATAAAAAAAAAATTAAAAAAATTCAGCATTTAAGTTTATTTCTCATCACATTTAAATTGACTTTCAGCCTCTTAAACTATTTTTCCAGCAATTGTTAATTAATTTTCAGTAATTGTTATTTAATTTTCGGCATATTAATTAAATTTTCGGCACCCGTGATTAGTACGCCTCGCCTAGAAATCATGCCTATAGGATGAATCACGTAAATCAGTTAATTATTTAAAGCATGCTTCTCACCTAATCAACTTTAGTTAATCAAGAGACATACTTGGAAACCATCATGTGCTATTTGTTGCAAGTCTTGTTTGTTTTGTTTGACGCGAACCTCAAGTCTATTAGACAACCTAAGCTTTCTTTTGTCTAGACCCAAACCCAAAATAGTCAGTCCAACGCCTCTTGGACATTAATTTGGGAAGGGTAGGCATTTTAGGGATTAGTTTTATTGTTTTCTATAGAACTCTCTTAGGCTTAATAATCAACTAGGTAGGGTGGGTAGATAGTCGAAAATGATGGAAGTTGACCCGAGCAAAATCCGATAAATGTGGCATACAACATTGTCATCCGTCAATAAACCGGGCACTGATCCGAATAGGATAAAAAATTAACCCTTGCCTAAATTCGATTGAATTTTATTTTTGCATGTCTTTTTGTTTGGGGTAGTCTAGGTATACCTTAATGAATCTTTTCATTATAAATTGTGTCTTTTCTATCTTCTCGCTTACCTCTTTCCCTTCTTTATTTATCTATGCATTTTATTACTTTATCACTTAGTTAATTATTAATTAGATAATAACTAAGTTGCATGTTTAATTTGTTTACTATCTTTTATCCTTTAAATGCCTAGTTAAACGTTAAGTTAATTAATTAACCTTTGCTTATCACATAAATCCCCACGTAATAAATGAGTTCGGCCGGGACCCATATTTGTGGACCTCGAAAGGTGCCTAAAATTTTCCTTTCGAGGTAACCTAAACCCTTACCCGAATTTCTGGTTGACGTAGACTAATTGGTGCCCTAACGCACCTTAATTTGTTAGGTGGTGATTCTTCACTCTTAAACAATCCAAAAAGAGTTGTCACGTCAAATCCCGCTTTTCAAGAGAAAAATGGGGCGACACAGCATGACGACTCTGCTGGGGATACTTAGGTTCCAACCATTACGAATTTATGTGTTATGTGGGATTTTACATTTTAAAATTGATTTTCTTAAGTTGTTGTTTTTTTCATTTTTTTTTATGCATGTTAATCTTCTTCCCTTTTTCTTACCTTGTTTGTCTTTTCATGTCCCTTCACTTTTCCTTTTGTCAAGCCCATATCCCCACGAGGCGGACTGGCACCCGAAGTCGATATGGCCCGAGAGAACCAATCTTTGCTCACGAACATTCGTATGCATAACCTCGTATGAATCTTATTATATCTCATGCAACTATGCGGAAGTCATGGAAAACTTATACAATATATGAAACTTGGCCGTTAGGGCCATCAAGTCAAACAGAACATACATCTCTTACATTCACTTTTCCACATATGTCTACAAAGCCTCTAACCGATACATGAACACAACAACCTATAGTCGGGACAAGTCCCCGCTTTATACATTAATTACAATACCAAAACAATGTACACATGTGACTCGGAAAGCCTCGAACCAATTGGAGCTCACCAATGATCCGCGGATGACTCGTAGCCTATTGTGGAGGTCTACTAACACTTGTGCCTGCAGCAAATAAAGTAAGTCCCCCAAAGGGGTCAGTACGAAGAATGTACTGCGTATGCAAGGCCATAAGAAACTGCATGAAACTTAAAAACCTCAATGAACTTGATTTCAATAGAATAATCAATGTGGATAAATCATCGTTCAGTATGTGTGGGAATATGTACCTTACGTTCGTTATTCCATTTGCCTTTATGTCTGTTACCGTTAGTAGTTAGAACCGTCAATATATATATAGATATATAACCGTCAATATAATACCATGAATATATATATATATATAAAGCAGGTTAGGCCCTTAGGGCTACCCCCATCAGGTTCGGCATCAAGCTAGGCTTTTGCCCCACTGAGCTTCCCCCCTGCCATCACTCGAAAATCAGTGAAGCAGGTTCGGCATCAAGTTTGCCTTTTGCTTCACTGAGCTTTCCCCCTGATCCAACAATATCGAGATCGGCTTGAGTTAGGCTTGCGCCCCCACAAAGCTATCACCCGTACTCAATAAGTATAAAGAAAGTATAAAGTAACCATAAGGAAAATGTAAAGTAACCATACGGGAAATTACTTCTTTCATTACTTCATTGCATTACTTCTCTCTTTTACTTTTATGAGATTGATACATTGGGGATCATAACCTTATTGGAAACACATAAATGCATTACTTCAGTCTTTTCTGTTCATGAGATTGATACTTTTGAAGTTGTAACATTATTGGAAGCTTTGGAACCATGTCCATAATTATGTGACACATGAATGACAATAGATCAAGAATGAGGTAAATATGATTAACAATAGATGATAACATGAAATGAGATACTTTAGGACATTTCGGAAATGAGTATGTACCATGACAACATGAACAATATGTGCTGCAGGAGGACACGAAAAGAGTAACCTTACATACCTTCACTTCCAAGTATGAATACACAAGCCTATGTATGAACACAATAGTCCAGCTTCTTCCTTACGTTTCACTCTACAATACAAGTTCATAACGAAGCTCAAATCAACCATTAACCATGTTACAAGTGCATAAAACGACAATGGATTACATGACTACCATATAACGTTATTTCACCCTCTTATATTACCATTATTGCATCACCAAACCAACAATACCATAACATGTCACACATCGACCAAGGCATCACAAACCAATAACATTTCACACCAACTCTACCCTTTATACTCCCATATTAACACTGCGTCACAATTACTCCTTCAATTCATCTCAATACCTTCCGTAACAACACATGAACAACAATCCATACTTGATACCGTCAAAAATACCTTCGGGATACTCCTTTAAAGTCATTCAAAAGGTATCACAAGTTGATAATTGCATCCATGAAGGGTATAAGGGTTTAGGGGGGGTCAAAGGGATGCAAAAACAATAAATTCAGAGTTCTGGGCCGACCCGCTAAGCCACCTGCGCCCGCAGGTGGCTGACCTGCGTCCGCAGGTGCTCCAGTCTCGAGGGCGGATGCCCGTTTTAGCCTCCGGGGGTCATTTTAGGGTCCTTTTTTGCCATGAATGATCCATGATCATAATTAAACTTATAATAACATATTTTAGATCATATTAGATGCCAAAGAACATCCATGGCTTCACAACGCACATAAACATCACCAAACTACATGTTTCTTTCAATACGTCACCAATTCCATGCCCAATTTTGAAATAAAAATTCCAATCATTATGTACAAGAATAAAACAATTTGAGGCTATAATTACATCTCACATCTCAATATTAAATCCATCAAGTCCACTTTCTTCAAGATCACAAGTCTCCTTTCAAGTTACAAGGCAAAACCCTTTACCGATTTAGCAAAACTAGCCTATTTTACACATAGTGAATTTCTCAATACTTTATCAACATAACCAACATCATCTGCACCATATTCCATGCATATAATATATTAAACCATGATAATAAATACTTACCAAATCTTGTAAATGGATGATCTTGTTCAATGGAATAAAGGCTTAGGGTTTGAAAGAGAAGATAAGAATGCTTTCTTGAAAATTCTAGAATATGGCATGTGTAGTTGTGTGATTAAAATCTGATTTTTGGGGCCTTTATATAGACCCACAAAGTCATTTTTAGTCCCTCTTGGTCAAAGATAACATGCTCACTTGATCCATTTTATGAATGGGTCATTTTTCCCATTTTTTGGGCCATGTCATTATATTATTTTTGGGCCTTATTTGAGCCCAATTCATTAGGCGAAATTCAGCCCATCACCTTTAATGCATAATTCTTCAAAAATATCATTTCTACATGATTCCATAAATGTTAAGGCAACCACGTAGGGTCGAAAAGGTACGGGGTGTTACACCTTTTCCCTTTTAGTTGCTTACATGTTATCTCCTATTTTCCTTACTTCTCTTTAATTATGTTAATTTTTATTTGCTTTTATTATTTTCTTGTATTGTTCAACATGTTATTGTATTTCACTATGTTTTATGTGTTACTGCTTTATATAATTGGCATTCCATTCATATTTCCCCCACTTGGGAATTTCACACTTTCACACACTTTCACTATACTAGGATGTTGTGCCTTCTCACTTCTTCAAATTCTCTTCAAAATTCTGTTATAGAGAGTCGGCTAAGACGCGGTTGATCGGATAGTTTTACTACCTTAAGACCACGTGCCTTCTCGCATAAGGTTACCCTCAGTCCGCGTCTACCAACTCTTAGAAAATTAAGATAGTGACGTATCCACCCCTTTGCATTTAAGTCATGCACGCATTAGCCATAGGTGATTTGACCCTCGAGGTCAATCCGCTAAGTATAACCGCCCAATGGTCAAAAGGGTCCCCACCACCCCTCGACATAAAAAATTCATATTATGTGCTAAGTGATCATAATAATTTAATCCAAGCCAAATTGTAATGAATGGAGTCTAGAAATTTCCTTTGTTGCTTTATTTTCAGATTTGCAATGAAAGATGCACCTATTTTTGATAACACCCAAATGGTCGTCGGTGTGCCCCACAAGTTAAGGAGGTGGTGGAATGACATCAAATAGGAGCATGGTACAGAGATACGTCAGTCTTTGGATTTTCTAACATCTTTGATAAATTTTGCTCCTGATCGGTATATGATCAAAGCTTTGCTAAAATTTTAGGATTCAGACCGAGTAGTCTTTAAATTCAAGGACTTTGAAATGACACCTACCATCGAGGAAATTGGTGGGTTTATCGGTTTGGATTATCAAGACCGGAAAATGATCTTACCTTACAAATAATCTGGAAAGAAATTCTTGCATTATCTTGGGTTGAAAAACAATCTCAAATTGGCTTGTCTAGATTTTGGGTGGATCTCTATGGACTTTCTATATGAACGTTTTGGTCACAAAGACGTTCATACTATATTTCTGAGAGAGTTCTCTTGCGCGGCCGAGAAATGGAAAAAGAAAAGGTCGAGTGCTTTTGCTATAGCACTACTAGGCGTCTTGGTCTTTCCCAGAGAACATGGGAAGATTGATACATGTCTTAATTCTGTGGTTCAGGGCATAGTTCAAGGATTCGGTAACATTGAGGTCACCTTGGTTCCTACGATCGTAGAGGAAATGCTGAGAGCTTTATCGAAGTGAGCCAGAGGTTATAGTTTTTTCAAGGGCTATAATCTTTTTCTTCAATTATAGGCCGTGGAACATTTTTATAGGCGACCTAATATGGTGGATATTCTTAACAAAATGGGCAATAATATTGACACACATGCAAAAAGGATGGAGCAATTAGTTTATCCCGTGGGTGAAGAGGATTGGTACTGGTATATGAAGGAGCTTTCAGGTTATCAAATTCAATGGAAATACTCGTGGTTATCCGCACCAACTGTTGTCATACGAGGCCATGAGCTCTATTACATCAAGCTCATTGGCCTGAAGAGCATTCAATCTTATGCCCCAATAAGAGTACTTCATCAATTTGGGAGAAATCAAGTCGTACCTCTGCGAGAACATATGGGCAAGTCAGAAGTTCAGTTTGGGCCAATCCAAGAAAGTCCTAAGGTCAAGGAAGTATTGCGACGATGGGATGAGTTGTTAACAGTTAGCGCATATTATGAACAGGCTTATTGCACTCCAGAGTACTATGTATGGCTTGTGGAAGATGCCGAGGATGTAGAGCTCAACAAACAAAAGCAGGCTCATGGGTTTGAGGACGTGGAGGAATCCATCTGGGCTCGAAACTTGTTGAATCAACACTATGTCACTTCTCCAGAGATGCTGTTGCAAATCATTCCAGGCTCTCTAGATAATCACCACCATTGAGGATTTTGATTGATAGGATGTTCCCCTTGTGTTACCCATTTCCCCTAGTTTCGTTTATGTTTTTATTTTCGCAAAAGATTGTAGTAGTTTTTAATTTTATGGATTTAATAAAATAGTTGGGTTTTATTATTTTTATCTAACTTTAAACTCCTATTTGCGTCTAATGAGGCTTGGATTAATCATCATGAACCACAAAATTTGTCTTCTTAGGCCTATCTCCGGCTCAACGAGGCTCCTTGCATTTTAGAGCGATTATTTGTTGCAAATCAATGTGTTTATTCTAACATTATGTCTCACCTTGCTAACTTCGGTTGTATTTGATTTTGTTTTTGTCTTTCCCTTTTCCCAAAGGTTGATTTGTGCACTCTGGCCTATCATACACGGTCAAAAGGGGCTCCTCCTCCTCCTCCTCCTACAAGTTTGAAAGATAAAGAGAAAATGAGAGATAACGACAACGCTACAGATAAAAGCACAGAAGGAGAAAGTATCATGGGTCAAAATGAAATTATCCTAAGAATGGGACAACAGATTCTCGAACTACAAGAAGAATTAACGTAAGTGCGCAACTTGGCCAATCTTTCTGTTACCCTTAATACCCCTCTCGAACCACAAGTCGACGGTCATACTGGTGCAAAATCTCAAACCTCTACCCCAAGCCATCAATTTTCCTCATCTCAAAACATCCAAAACCTTCCTCCTCCTCAAAACATCCAAAACCTTCCTCCTCCTCAAAACATCAAAAACCATTCCTTCCCTCAAAATATCCAAAACTTTCTTCTTCCTCAAAATACCCATAATACTCCAAATCTGATATATCCCACTCAGCATGTCCAAAATACTAAATATCCCACTTATCTACATACGCCCTTCACTAACGTATCCTACAACTAAGCATCTAGTAGCCACTCTTTGAACCCAATCTACGTCGAAACAACCCTATTCACCTATCCTCAGTATGCACCCGATCCTTCAGAAAAAGACCCCATGATGCAATATGTGGTTGAGAGGCTGAAGCAACTTGAGGGAAGAAAGGGATTAAGAGGGCTCAGTTATGAGGATTTATGTGTGCACCCTGATGTGGAGTTACCGGAAGGATACAAACCTCCAAAGTTTGAATTGTATAATGGGACTAGAGATCCCAAGGGCGCATGTATTGTGATAAGTTGGCCGGAGTTAGGAAAAATGAGAAGATAAGAATGAAAATGTTCATGAGAAGTCTCATTGAGGAAGCCATAACATGGTATATTAAGCAAGATGCGAAGAAGTGGAAAGGTTGGATCGATATGGCATCAGATTTTATGGAACGGTTCGGGTTCAACATTGACAATGCCCCCAACTAGTTCTATCTGCAGACTTTGAAGAAAAAGCCAAATGAGTCATTCAGGAACTGTGCTATAAGATGGAGGTCTGAGGCTACAAGAGCTCAACCCCCGATTGAAGAATCTCATATGAAGGAATACTTTATTCGCGCAGGAGCTGCAGTATCTTGAGAAAATCATAACCGTCGTAGATAAAAGTTTTGTTGAAATCATCAAGGTAGGAGAAATGCTTGAGGAGAGTCTCAAGAATGGAAGCATTATCAATCTGGAAGCTTTACAGGCTGCCAACAAGGCTTTGAAGTCTGGAGGAATTACTGAGAACAAAAAGAAAAGAGAGGTAGATGGTAGCCCAGGCTTCACAGAGTGTGCCCAACTACCAAAATACTTTACAACTCCACCTCTCTATCCACAATCTCCAATGCCATACCCGATATCTTCTTACCAAATGCAAACCCCAATTCCATATCAGACCCCACTGGACCAAGCACCTACCCTAGATACACTACATCCACAATTCCAAATCCCTGCTTACCCAGTGTATAATGCCCAATCCGCTCATATCCAAACACCCCAGCCTTTTCCCCAACAAACTCAGAGCCCAGAGCCAATTTCTAGAAAAAACAATACACTCCCTTAGCCGAACTTATAGCCCAACTATACAAGAGACTTAAGAAAGCAGGCTACGTCGCGCCCATTGCTGCTGGATGTGAGAATACTCAAGCCAATTATTTTGATCCTACCAATGTTTTCTCATATCATTCTGGGATAAGGGGTCGCACTATAGAAACATACTATACTCTAAAGGATAAAATCCAGATGTTGATCGACACTAAGACCATTCAGTTGAAAGATCCAACGCCGAATGTCACCAACAATCCACTGCCAAATCATCAAGTAAACATGCTCGATTTTGATGAATTAGTGGACCTGGAAAACTCTATTTGGTTCATTGAGAAGGCGAATGGTGTACCCATCAGTACACCAAAATGGGCACCATTTGAGGTTGAGGTAGCAATACCTAAGACTCCTTTCACAGTCGTCAGAGCTCCCCTAACTATTTATAATACTCATGCAGTCCCTTGGAACTATAAGCAGAACACTTCGGCAAGAGTAAGAGTGGTTGAAGCAGACGTCGTCCAAGGTGTCACTAGATCTGGGAGAATCTATACACTGGAAAATATAATCCAGGGAAGTTATAGTAAAATTAAACAACCCGTGATATAAATGGAGGAGAATGTTATTTGGAAGAAGATACAAGCTAAAGAGGACTCTGTGGTAGATCAGCTGAACAAGACCCCGACTCAAATATTCATCCTAATGTTGTTGCATACTTCTGAACACTATAAAATGCTTTATTGAAGGTGTTAAGTGAAGCCTATGTACCATCTACTATAATAGGGGGAGAGATGGCCCACATGGTCGGGCAGGTATTCGAGGAATACAAGATATCCTTTCACGAGGATGAGTTGCCACCTGAAGGAAGGTCGCACAACAAAGCCTTGCATGTTATAATGCAACATGGAGAAAGAGTTATATCTTGAGTGCTGATTGATCCAGGTTCGAGATCAAACATATGTCCTTTAGGTACACTAACAAGGTTGGAGGTTGATTTGGCTAAAATACAAAGTTGGAAGATGTAGGTGAAAGCGTTTGATGGCTCCCAGCGAGATACCATTGGAGAGATCACATTGGATATGGTAATGGGACCTGTCACTTTCCCCATAACATTTAAGGTAATGGATATCCCCGCTTTCTACAACCTCTTGCTTGGTAGGCCATGGATTCACATGGCTGGTGCAGTCCCCTCCACACTACACCAATGTCTCAAATTCGAGTACGATCACCAAGAGGTGGTAATACATGGTGAAAGAGGATATCCCGTATATGATATCGAGGGAAATGAAGTTATTGATGGAGAAATATTCCACACATTGGAGCTGGTTGGAAACATTGAAGAAGAATTGAGTTGGAAGATTAAAGGTGAGAAAATGTTCAAATTTGGATATGAACCAGGCAAGGGTCTTGGGGCCAGATTACAAGGAATAGTTGAACCCGTACAACCTTTTATGAAGAATGAAACTTACGGGTTAGGCTACATGGATGAGGGTCATGCACTTGATCCTTCGCTGTCATTATATCAAATTTTCCACTCTACCGGGTTTCTTAATGATGGTGAAGATGAAATACTGGAGAGCCTGAAGAATTTGTTTTTGACTGAAGCTGAAAGAGAAGGTTGTAATGTAATGATTAGTAAGGAGAGGGGAGCCCCTAGTCAGAACATTGAAAAAAAGGCTACACTCAGTAACTGGACTACCACTCCTTCTAGGCCTCGCCGGGCACTTGGGTAGATTTGAAAGATTTTTAGATTTTATCTTATTATTTGAAATAAATAGACTCGATTTTGAGATAATTCACATCTTTTAAGTTATTTTGTTATGTTTGAATACATTTAACCTTATTTGAATTAATAAAAGCTCTCCTTTCACTTTATTGATATTATTTATTTCTGTTTCTTTCAGCAAATTTAGTTTTAAAAATGTTGAGTCTGAGATTGTGACACCTAATGAGTATATACAACATAATATAAGTGAATTAGAAGAGGTGGAAGAAAGTGAAATGCCCAAGGAATTTGTTAGTAAGGTGATGTCGCACAAAATATACCTCCAAAAAAGTATAATGTGGTGTATCAAATATTGAACCCAACTAGGTTGGGGTCAATCTCACAGGGAATAGGATGAAATTATGTCGAATGCTAGTCTGAGTAATTGTCAAGTAAGTAAAACTGGGGATTTTTGTGATTAAGTAATAATAGTAACGATTGTTGATTTTTGAATTTATAATCAATATGACAAATACACTAGGACTGTGATCCCCAATGATTCCTTAACTCCACCGATTACTTATGCTGGCAAGGCTGTCCCGCTGTGTTGCATGAAAAATCTAACAAGTTAAGTTTATCTAAATATCTCTCGACCTTGGTTAGAAAAATTTCACTCTTCTCCTCTCAGTCTCCGAGTATCACACTACTAACCCTTGTCCTGGATCTCAGATAACTATCCCTGTTATGGCTCAAGTTATTAGATGAAGGTTGATATCTTCAAATCTCTATTGTTATTACATTTTCCCAATCTCTACCTCTCCTCGAACAAGTCTAGAATATAGGCGAGTTTCTAACGTTTGCAACCGTTTAGAAGATTAGTTATAATGAAGGAAATAACAATACATGCATTCACAAAGGTTCAGAATTGATTTGCACTTAACCCAGTTTTGTTAATTCCTCATAGTTCACACAACCCTAGTTGACGGGTTTAGCTACTCATGATTGCAGTAACACAAGAAAAATCCAATGAAGAAAACATAATTGCACACTCACAATAAGGAGAAAAATCTAAAATCTCAATAACAATAAAACCCTAGAATCGATGTTCCAAGATTACAAAATCAATAATATGAACTCAAAAATAATGGAAAATATATCTCAAAACAATGTACTGACCAACCCCCAACATAGGAAAATAAAAGGGTATTTATAGATACAAGGTGAATCCTATCCTAAACAAAACAGGAAAACAGAGTCGACACTTTTCCACGGTGCCGTGACTTGGTATCATGGAACCAAGTCACATCACGTGGGTCCCTGCCATGAGAATCAGAATTCTTCATAATCTTCAGGAGTCAACCCACAACACAAACCTACGTCACATAGGTCGACTCACGTGACGTGGGTCCTGCCGTGGAAATCAGGTCACTTGACAAACTTTCAGGAGTAGACCCATGACACGGACCTACGACACGTAGGTCAACATCACGTGACGTGAGTCCTGTCGTGAGTCACTCCTCTGGTCCTGATTTGACTTTTTCATCTTCAAATACTTTGTTCTCGTTCATGATTCTTCCTCTTTGTCCATTTTACCTCCAAAAACCTATTCTCCTACAATACAGAATATAAATCACATCATACCAACTAAACATACCCGAGTCATTACATATTTTCCTTGTTTTGAGCATCGAAAGTGCCATGAAACCATGGCACATCAACACCCTCAACTTAGAATAGTTGCATGTCCTCAGGCAAACAAAATAAAACAAACACATTCGATGCTTAACTAAGAGAAACCTAAGAGACCTATGGCAGCCGACTTATTGCTTTTGGCCTCAAAACTTCTCTGGCCCCTCCTATTTGCAAATCAAAATCAAGGTGTGTATACATGTAGCATATTTTCATGACACAGAAGGGATCTAGTGATGGCATCAGATTATGAACAAACAACTAAGCATATATGTAAATGACATTATCTAAACAAATAGCAGCTAACAATGCAACCTATGTACTCTCACAACAAAGAAGTCCTTTACACTCAAAGTATGCTACTGAATATCAGAGTATGAACTGGGTCAAAATGCTCTCTCTCACAAAGAAGTTCAAACCGTGTGCATGAAATACCATAGGCTTGCCTTTATTTTCTATACCTTAGTTTTTTTGGACAGTTGGACTAGAATCACTATAGGACTTTCATCGGCTTGTAATGTAGGCTTAAGGATAGGTGTGGTACATATGGATATAGTGACTCAACCCTCCTTGACACTACACTTTTTTGGCTTCACTTTCCAACCATTCTTATTTTACTCTCCCTTATTCTCCTTCATTCATTTTCAAATTTTTTTGTGTGTGATTTTCTTCATACTTTCAAAACATACTTTTTTTTTCCTATTTGCAATTTCTATTTATTTCACTCTTCTTTTTTCTTTCTTCATACTCAAATCTGTTTTTTTTTTTTTTTTTTTCTAACCCCTTCTTCATACCCAAGCTAAACTATGCACCCTATAATAGTCACCCTCAACTTAGGCGATTTGCCTAAGTTGAGATACACAATGTCCAAGGAGGGACCAGGGCCAAGACAGGTTCATTGTAAGTCAAAATGGGAAGGTGAATAGGCTAATGAAAGAAATAGGTCAATTAAGGCTCAAACTTGAGATTAAAGGATACTTAATTCATATGATCGGGAATTTAGGCTAAAAGTGGACTTATTAAAAAATGGCCTATGATCCTTTCCTAACCACTATTCTATAGCCTAGGCAAGAATAACCGGGCAAGTTTTGGATCGCACACACAAAGTGAACTAGGTAATGACCTCACACACACATAGCATAGGGTTACACTATCAACTACTACCTATCCAGTTCATGTATTTCTAGCTACAGTCATGTTGCCTATAATAATCCAACAGCTATCCTAAACTAACATAATACACACACATTTCAAAACCACATTTTTATGAGGGGTGTCCTTTAAACAATCAAAAAGCTTCAAAATTGGATTGCACTAAGGTTCCCCTATTTTTCTCCTAACTAATCATGAAAACACATAAATACTATAACTAATGACCTAAACATGCCGGTCTACTATGATAGCACACTTGGGGGAAAAGAAAACTCGGCAACAAAAACCTCCAAGTGGTGGTATACCCCCACTCCCAACTAAATAATTATGCACTGTCCCCAGTGCACAACTATCAATATAATAAGCATAAGGGAGTAAAGACATATCTGTGGCGCCCTAGGTGCCGAATGTGGGCCTATCCACAGTGGGATCATCTGTATGCTCTCTAGGCTCGACGCTAGGGGCTGACAGAGGGGGAGGTGGCTGACTAGAAGATGCTCCCAAGTTTCTCTGTTCATGTTTGATTTGACTGAGGTGATATTCGACTCGAGAGTCTTTCATAGCCCTCCTAAGCTCCCTGTCAAAATCATCGCCACTCGTCTGCTGACCCTTCGGGCTATATTGTCGCTTGGCCTTCTCCATAGGTGGCTCCTCATCTGCAAACAAATCCACCTCAAAAATCGGTCTCATAGGGGCTGGCACGAGTATAGGTGGAATGACAGGGGTGCTGCTTGGTGATAAAGCTCTAACCTCCTCCCTCAATGCAGCCACCTCTAGTGTCAACCCTATAAATCTGTGCCGAACTCATCCGGTTAGAAATTTGTGTCTCAAAACTATCAATTCGCCCATGCAACTCTCTCATAAATCTATCCATGGCCGCAGTCATACGGGCCTCAACTCTCGCTTCTGAAGCTTCTACCGTGGTCCTGACCTATGGCTTAAGCTGGGATACCAACTTAGCCATTTGTGCCTCTGTGTGAGCCTGCCTCTCAAACATCTGGGTCTTTCTATCAACTAACTACTACAGAAATTCCCTCAAAACTGAGACCATACCAGATAGAGGCGGTGGTGTAGTAGTGCCTGTAACCTCATCGTCAATCATAGGGCCTGTACCCTTAGCAGGTACACACAGAGTCTTAGGCACACTCACCAATGCTGGAGTACTAACAGGCTCTTTTCTATCTCTAGACCTTTCAAAAAGAGTTGCGCCAGATGACGTGGATGGTTGAGACCTCTTTGGAAAAATTGGGTTATCCCCCGCTGCTGCATCAACCCTATATCAGCAATACGGGTCACCTCAACATCATGATCAACTGTAGGTATTAAAGCCACACCAGCATTATTACATAACCCCTAGATCAACACATGGAAAAGTAATGCTGGTGAAGTCGCAGAAAGCACGCTCATGGATCTTCTCAATGATGTAGCGAGCGAAGTTAATGTCATAACCTGCTAGAATGCTCACTACTAGAACTGTCCGATAAAGTGTGAGTGAATTATCTATATTAGTGGGACCCAAACAGTGCCTTACAACCGACCACCAAAACTCTCCTGCAAAGTGAAGCAAGGACTTCTTAATGTACAACTTCCCAGCAACCCAACTAGCATCTGCACCATCCTCTACTATGTAACCTATAATCCATTGCAGTAACTCCAACCACTGATCGGCATCCCTCATCTTAGTCCTATTTCTTACCGTCTCCATGCGGTGATCAAAATCAGCAGCCGTGGCTGAAATCTCCGTCTATACACCAAACAAGAACCTATGGATAGTCCGCTCGAATATGTCAACTCTGGTGCCACTAACCAAAATATGAGTCTGTGGTGGCTGTTCCCGATATCTCTGCCCATTAGATTTAATCAATGCTACAGACACCACATACAAAGCATAAAACTCACAGACCAACTCATGATTATAGCTACCCAACGGCTCCGTGATCCACCCAAATCCATAGCGAGCAAACAATGTCTTTATATCAGGTAGTGCATTCAGCTCATCTATCCGATATTGAGCCTTTTCCATAATATTTCTTAGCCATGTACCCCGCTCAGTTGGTTCGGCATCCCTATCGTAAATGTCTTTCATCCCATCAACACACCACCTCCTGTTATCCCTTTAGACCAGAGCTATGGCCTGACGTGTATTTAAAGCTCTTTGTGAGGAGGTAGTTGAATCCTGGACACCGGTACCGAAGACAAAAGTTGTCCCATCAGCCGCACTACTCTCACAGGATGCAGACTCATATGTACCCTCAGCATTCTCCTCATACCCACATACATCATCCTCATAGTCATCACCCATTACAGAAGCCTTTGTCCCCTCCTCAGACTGGGGGGCAGAATCAAAAAACTGATCAGGAGTAGCCGGTTTTGGCTGATTGTGGGGGTTGTGGAATAGGTTGAAGTACAGCTCGAGCGGCAACTTGTGCCCTAGTTAGTAGCCTCATTATGCGAGGTACAAGTGTAGAATCATTGTGAGAAATCTCAAACACCTCCTCGGATCTATTTGCATCTGGCCCCGAAGATTCATCGCGCAACCTTATCGTAAATTTGGGGGTTTTAGTTCGGATTCTCAAAGATGAACCCCATATCTCCTCATTTGGGTTTCCTTTAGGTGGCATGTTCTAGTTTTTTATGGGGTTTGGTCGGGTCGGGTATGCGTATTTGGGTTAGGATTCTGTGGTGTAAGGTCAGGTCAGGTTTGGTTTATTGGGGCAATGGGTTTTGAATTTTCTTACAATTGGATTGGTAGTGGTACGAATTGGAATGGTTGGTACTTGGGATTTATAGTGATTATAGGATTGAAAGTGTTAATTTGGATGAATTAGGAAAGGAAATCGAGTATGAGAAGGCTTGGTGAATTGGGTTTTATGATTTTTTAATCAGGCAGTATCAGGTTTTATAGAGGGTAGATCGATATTAAGGTTAGGACGGGTAGGATCTTTTCTTTTATTTGCGGATCTGAGTCTCACAGTACCACCCACGCCACGTGGGTTGACCTATGTCACGTGGGTCCCTATCGTGGGTCGGGTTCTACAGCCACAAATAATCTCTGATTCCCATGATACTGACTCACGCCATGTGGGTTGACCTACGTCATATAGGTCCCTCCTATGATTTAAGCTGCACACTTTTCAGTTCACTTCTTTCTTTCAATTTATGACTGGTAACCATCCTTGGGTTGCCTCCCAAGCAGCGCTTGATTTAACGTTGCGGCACAACGTAGCTAGATTGGTTACTAAGACTTCACCAACCAGCCCATGGGTTGCCTCCCATAAAGCGCCTGATTTAACGTCGCGGCACGACATAGCTAGATTGATTACTCAGACTTCATCAAGACTAAGCTCCTCACATGTTCTTATTTCTTTCGTGATTCCCACATAGTGCTTTACACGCTGCCCATTGACCATGAATAGAACATTATCATCACCTTTCAAATCGATTGCTCCATGCGGGAACACCCTAACCACCGTTAATGGTCTGGAACATTTGGACTTTAACTTTCTAGGAAACAAGCGAAGCCTGGAGTTATAAAGTAGTACCAACTCTCCTGGGTGAAATACTCATCGCTCAATCCTCCGATCATGATATAATTTTATCTTTTCTTTATACAATGCTGAACTTTCATAAGCCCGGAGACGAAATTCATCCATCTCATTCATTTTCTCTAATCTCAATTTAGTCGCATCACTCCATTCCAGATTCAGCCTTTTCAATGCCCATAACGCCTTATGCTCAAATTCAACAGGCAAATGGCATGATTTACCAAATACCAGCTGATATGGAGATACACCAATCAGTGTCTTGAATGCAGTTCGATATACCCATAGTGCATAATCCAATCTTGTTGCCCAATCAATCCTTTTGGCATTTATTATCTTTGCCAAAATATAATTATTCTCACGATTTGACACTTCAACTTGCCCGCTTTTTTGAGGATGGTAAGGTGTTGCAACCTTATGTTTGACACCATATTTTTCAAGCAAGGTTTTGAACATCCAATTACAGAAATGGGATCCTCCATCACTAATGATAACTTGGGGTGTACCAAATCGTGAAAATATGTTCCTTTTCAAGAATGTCGTGACACTTCTACCTTCATTATTAGGAAGCGCAAGTGCCTCCACCCATTTAGAAACATAGTCAATAGCTACCAAAATATATTTCATCCCATGTGAGCTCACAAATAGGCCCAGAAAATCAATTCCCCATACATCAAATAATTCAACCTCAAGGATAGTTGTCATAAAGAGTTTATGTCTACGTGAGATATTCCCTTGTCTTTGACATTGGTCACAAGCTCGAGCATAGTCATGAGCATATTTATAGATGGTGGGCCAATAATATCCACATTGTAAGATCTTATGCACAGATTGCGTACAGCCATGATGACCCCCAACTGGAGATGAATGAAATGCTTCCAAAATACTCATCATTTCAGCCTCCGGGATACACCTTCAAATCATACCATCTGTACACACCCTAAACAAACAAGGTTCATCCCAGAAAACTTTCTCACCTTATGCATGAATCTCTTTCTCTGCTGATACGACATATATTTCGAGACTAGGTCACTTGCCAAAAAGTTGGCAAAATTTGCAAACCAAGGGATTAAGTCTTGTGATGCTTACAGCACTTGCTCATCTAGAAAAGTATCACCAATATCAAGATCATCCCTTAGTTTAAGCATGGCTCCTTTCTCAAGGCATGATAGATGATCAGCAACCTGATTCTCGATTCCCTTTCGGTCCTTGACTTGAAAGTCAAATTCTTGTAATAGAAGCACCCACCAAATCAATCTTGGCTTAGAATCCTTATTTGATATAAGATATCGAAGTGCTGCATGGTCTGTATGCACAATTACCTTCATGCCAATCAAGTAAGATTGAAATTTCTCAAAAGTGAAAACCACTGCCAATAATTCTTGTTCAGTCACAGTGTAATTCTTTTGGGTTGGATTGAGTGTTTTACTAGCATAGTAAATTGGATGTAAACTCTTCTCACATCTTTGGCCAAGGACTTCACCCAAGGCCACTCCGCTAGCATCACACATAACCTCAAATGGCATTGTCCAATTTGGTGAGACAATAATTGGGGCTAAAGTCAATTTCCCTTTTAGACACTTGAAAGCTTTTAGGTATGCCTCATCAAACACGAACTTAACCTCCTTCTCTAAAAGCTTGCATAATGGATGTGCAATATTCGAGAATTCTTTGAAGTCTTTGATGTATCTTCTATAAAAACCAGCATGACCTAAAAAACTTTGAATTACTTTTACGGAGATAGGTGGAGGTATCTTTTCACTCACCTCAATCTTTGCCTTATCAACTTCAATACCATTTTTCGATATGCGATGTCCCAACATGATACCCTCATTCACCATAAAGTGACATTTCTCCCAATTCAGCACCAAGTTGCACTCATCGCATCTTTGCAATACCTTAGCAAGGTGAGCCAAGCAGTCGTTAAAAGAGTCTCTCATAATCAAAAAATCATCCATAAGCATTTCAATAGTGTCTTCCACCATGTCAGAAAAATTAGACATTATGCAGCGCTGAAAAGTTGTTGGTGCATTACATAACCCGAAAGGCATCCTCTTGAACGCAAACGTCCCATATGGACAAGTGAAAGTGGTCTTCTCTTGGTCTTCAGGAGCAATGAAAATCTGATTACACCCCGAATAACCATCAAGGAAACAATACCATCCTCTACCAGCAAGGCGGTCTAACATCTGGTCCATGAAGGGCATAGAAAAATGGTTCTTCTCGGTCCAAGAATTCAACTTTCGATAATCCATGCAAATCTCCATACGGTTACCAGCCTTATTGGGATTAATTCATTTTTATCATTTGGAACCACAGTAATTCCTCTCTTTTTTGGTACACACTACACCAGGCTCATCCGCTTGCTATCCTCAATAGGGTAAACCACACCAACATCTAACCACTTAATGATTTCTTTCTTCATAACTTCTTGCATATGTGGGTTTAGACGACGTTGGTCCTCAATGCACGGTATGCATTCAGCATCAAGTTGAATTTTATGAGTGCAAATACCGAGTGAAATCTCGATAATATCAGCGATGGACCAACCAATGGCCCTCTTAAATTTCTTCAATACCAAAACCAGAGCCTCTACCTGCCATTCTGCTAAATCAGCAGAAATAATTACTAGCAAAGTGTTATTGACTCCCAAAAATGCGTAGCGAAGATGAGATGAAAGAGCCTTAAGCTCCAAAACTAGAGGCTCCATGATGGAAGGATGAGCTGGTGGTGTTACCCTATTCTTCAGATCAAGATAAAGTTCTTTGGAGCATAAATGAATGATCCTCTACCAGCGAGCACACCAACCATCTTGTCGTACTCCTCAATCTTATCACTATCCAAATTCATAATCATGGCTGCAAGTGCTTCTAATCCTAACCTTTCTTCAATAGGAACAACTATGTTACTCTCGTCAACCGTATCTATTATAGATATCACCCGCATATCTCTCGGTTGCTTGATGGAACGGCAGACGTTGAAGGTAACTGTTCATCATTCAACCTGAACTTCATCTACCCAATTTTCATGTCAACCAAAGCACAGCCTGTAGCAAAGAATGGTTTTCCCAGGATGATAGGAACCTCAAAATCAATTTCACAATCAAGAATCACAAAGTCAGCTGGAAAAATAAAAGATGCAACTTTTATCAAAACATCATACAGAATGCCCACCGGCTTTTTCACAGTTCTATCTTCCATAAGAAGCCTCATAGAAGTTGGTTTCGGTGCTCCTAACCCTAACTGCTTAAAAATTGCTAGCGGCATCAAGTTAATGCTAGCACCCAAATCACACAGTACCTTTGCAAAGTTGTAAGACCTGATAGTACAAGAAATTTTGAAAACTCCAGGATCTTTCTTCTTTTACACTAGGGAACGCAAAGCAACTGCACTACAATGGTGCAAATTATCTGCCGGCTCAAAATTGACAGTTCTCTTTTTCGTCACTAAATCTTTCATGAACTTCGTATAACCTGGTATCTGCTCCAAAGCCTCAATAAGAGGGATATTTACCGATAACTCTTTCAATATTGAAATAAATTTTTGGTATTTACCCTTCTCAACCTTTTTTTTAGATCTTTGAGGAAAGGGAGTGTCACGCCCCGAATCCCATCGAGACGTGATTGGCACCCGTAGCCGATAAGGCCCGAGAGAACCAACCTTTGCCTATGTTCAATCATATGCATACCATAATCATACCACCAGTGCATAAGAGCATGAAAGACGAATACAGGAAAACATGGGACATATTTATACATACATACGAAACTTGGCCGTTGAGGCCATCCAGTCAAAACAACATATGTCTTTTACACTGATACACCCACATCGGTCTACAAAAGCCTCTACCAAGAGCATTGAACAAAATGAACTATAAGTCGGGACAAGTCCCCTCTTTACACAGCATGTACAATACCAAAACTTATATACACTCTCACTCGGAGAAGCCCCGAATGAGCTGGAGCTCACCAAAGAACCGCTAACACTGGCAATCTACTGAGGAGGCCTACTGGGACCTGCGCCTACAGCAAGTAAGGTAAATTCCCCGAGAGGGGTCAGTACGAAATAAGTACTGAGTATGCAAGGCTCAGATGAAACTAAACAACACATGAATATTTCAATGAATATGTCAATGAACTCAAAACATATGAAGAATCAATGTGCATAAGTCACCATTTGGTATTTTGGGAAACCATGTGGATTGCTTTCATTATTTCATTACTTCTTTATCTCAATGCTCACATGTCATTACATATCACAATGTACCCGGGCCCCGACTGATCAGTGGGTCTTTCATATCATCACATCATATTGGGATCGAGTCGAGCTAGGCTTATGCCCCTAGACTTGCCACCCATAAATCAATACATTGGGATCGAGTCGAGCTAGGCTTACGCCCCTAGACTTGCCACCCATAAATCATACATCGGGATCGAGTCAAGCTAGGCTTACGCCCCTAGACTTGCCACCCATAAATCCATATCTCGGGATCGAGTCGAGCTAGGCTTATGCCCCTAGACTTTCCACCTGTACTTGATCATTGACCACATTTGTATTACTTTGATCTTTACTTTGAGATTGATACTTGGATAATCATAACATCACTTTGGAACTTTGGAACACAACATTGTTGGAAACTTTGAATCATTGACCAATAAGTGAAGAACATATGAATAAATATCACTGAGAAATATAACATCACTAGCACCATGATACTATTGGAACCATTGGACAATAAGCCATGAACAAGAGACACAAGTATAGGCACTATTGGAGTATTGGAACATAACCTTAGTTGAATTTTCGGAACATTAACCATGAATATGAGAAATGAGATTCACAATTGATCAATGAGTAGGATTATAAGACAATGACTATAGATAATTGCATATGGGATACCTTAGTATATTTCGGAATAGAACTAGAGAAATGTCAATGTGAACACTATTGGCCGTAGAAAGATACGGACAAAGTAACCTTGCATACCTTGGATTCGCAATACGAATATACAATAATCCCGCTCCTTCTTTATGTGTCACTCTACAACACAAATGCATAACAAAATTCACATTAACCACCAATTCCTTTACAAATGCATACAATGTCAATGAGTCACTTATTTTCCTTTAAACATGCCATTTCCCCTTGACAAAACCATTGATCATACTATTATTCCCAAAATTCCATAATATTCCCAACATTGACCAATACATGATAATTGATACATTTCACCACAATACTTCTCCTTTACACTTTCTTATCCATAACACATCACAAATAATCCATCAAAGTACCTTAATACAACTCATAACACATATCGGCCAAAATCCCATATTTCCACTTTTAGACAAGAACAAGTTTAAAACCAAAAATAACACCATACATGTTCATATTTTTTCCATACCATGCTTTTTCATCAAAGACACAAGGCCTAATTCAAATTCAAATCACCAAGATGACACATCTTGCACCAAAGGCAAAAATACACTATTCATCATCTTGCCAACACAACTAGCATAATATACATAATCTCCCATGGATATAAGATGTTAATCCATGAAAAGAAACACTTACCAAAGCTTGGAATAGGATGATCTTGTCCAAATATGCCTTAGGGTTTATTTGCTTTAGGGTTTGGAAATGAAAGAAATGTTTGTAAAATATCCAAAAGTGATGAGAGACTTTGGGGAATAAAAATCTGATGTTGGGGGCTTTATATAGACCCAAGGTCATCCTTATCCCCATGTGGCATTAAGGGATATGTTCACTTGGTCAATTATTGCAAGAATGGATCATTTTTGCCTTTGGGCCCATGTATTTTCTTCCATTTTTGGGCCTCAAATTGGGACCAATAACACATATCCATGAACTTCCATGTATTATTCACCATATATCTCATGTTTACGTAATTAATTCATGTCACGACAATATTCTTTTAAACAATTCTCATTCGTCCTTTCGATCGCAAAAATTGGAATTCTAGTCGCCTTTGGTTTCCTTGGACGTTTTGGATCACTATTCACATTTCATGATTTGATCATGTAGGAGTATGTAGGAGTATATTGAAGTGTTTGAAGCTTTAACAATGCTCAAATAACTCCAAACAACCAAAAGAAACCATCGAGAAATCGTCGTAGAATTGCATTACGAAACGACGCCGGAAAGGGCATACTTTTGTGCCTTGCGCCACACCCCCTGAAACAGTGTAGTGGCGCAAGTTTTGGGCCTTCTCTGAATTTTCTGCAGGCTTGTGGCTTGCGCCACACCCCTGAAACAGGGTAGTGGCGCAAGTTTCAGCATTTTGCTGAAATTTTCGGCCACTAATCCAACGTTTACGTATCGTCCAATCCCTTATCAAAACACTACAAAATACTTACTTAGTGATCTTAACCATCAAGTAAACATGACTTAAAGTCACCAAATGAGGTTAGAATGTGTACGAGTTCTTACCCAAATGCTCCACAAAATCACAACACACCTCCTACGACGATCTAATCGCACATGTTACGTCCGATATCAAATGTTTCACCAATAACACTATAAAACACATATGCATGGCATCTCAAGGTATCAAGTGAGGTTATAAAGTACGGGGTGTTACAGGGAGGAGGAGTTCGTGGGATAGTTTTCAAAACTTATGGAACCTCCTTCTCCTGCCTCTTTTTAGATTCAACTTCCTTATTAATACTATCAGGGTTTTGAGCTGCATTATTGTCTGCCGCTAAATTCCCTAGCTCCAACTCAACATCTTCATCAACCACCACTGGTGTATCTTTCTTACCATTTTCTACAAGAATAGGTGGGCCTACCGTACTCTCCCCATTTCTAGTAGTGATGGCCAAGCAATGACTATCGTTCTTTGGGTTTTGGATAGTGTTGCTTGGAAGAGTGCCTGGTTGATGTTTATTCAATGCCACCGATATCATCTCGAACTTTTGCTCTAACTATTTTATTACAGTTGAGTGAGACTCAACTTTTTGACTTATTCCCGAAGTGTCCGCTCTAATTGTCTTTAAGCAAATTTCTTGGTTTTATGATCCTTTAACCAATTTGTTAAGAAGGGTTTCCATTCGTGAATTTTCATAGTCAGCATAACAGTTCTCTGGTGGAACATAAGCACCACTCTTAGCTTTGTAATCACCTTTTCGTTTCTATTCTCCATTACGATCTCGTTCTATGTCTTTATATCCTGACTTGTTGTAGTTGTCTCCATAGTTGTTCCGACCTTAATTCCCTTGCCTCAAGTTCCAAGAGTCTTGATTAGACCCTTGGCCCTTGGCTCGAAAACTCTCCACTTCTAGATCCAAGTACTTAGCCTCCTCACTATATTCATACTCGTCATGCCTAGGTGTTTTACCTTATGCACCTACAGCATGCACCTTCTCGGTACCTCTATCCAAAATCTGCTTGGCTAGCAAACTAATTTCTGTCCTCAGCTGTGCAACCTCTTGAGCTACAAATTCATCCAAAGCCCATTGTGCTGCTGATGCTCCAATAGCGTACGTACCAGTAGATGTATCTGGCTCTCGAGTATGCCATCCTCGGTTGGTTTTACTGATACGATCTAAAATCTCTGAAGCTTGTTCCCACCTCAGACTCATAAATTCTCCACCAGTAATAGTATCTGCTACAGCCTTGGTATTTGCATTTAAAGCCCTTTAGAAGATTTCAAGTAAACTCCTACCACTCATCCTATGATTTGGAACATTCTGCATCTTTTTCTTAAACCTTAGCCATGTCTTGTAAAGTGCTTCAGAATGCAGTTGTCTGAAGTTGTAAATCTCATCCTTCAATTGTAGTATCTTGGAGGGTGGGAAAAATCCCTCCAGAAATTGATTTCTCAACTCTTGCCAAGTAGTGATGGAGCCTCGTGATAATTCGGCCAACCACAAAGTCGTTTCTCCTGTTAGAGAGAACGGGAACAATCTTAACCGAATAGCCTCTTGGTCCACTCCAGTCAAATTATATGAAGTGCAGACCCCCACAAAGTTCATCACATGCATGTTAGAATCATCCATAGGAAGACTAGCGAATACGCCTTTCAAGTTAAGAAGGGGGATCATGGCACTTGTAATGTCGAACTTAGTTCCCTGAGGTAGTTCTGGTGAGATAATGGCACCAGTCTCTACCGGCTCAAAATAAGCCACATCCTCTTCTCCTGGATTATCAAAAACTGGCACATTTGGTCTTTGAGGTGTTTGGTGCGCCCTCAGCCTTCTTTGTCTCTCTTTAGCATCAGCCAGACGCTGTGCTGCTTCTTGCATAGCTCGATTATCTCTATCTGCTTGCCTAAGAGTAGCTTGCCTAGCTTGCTCCTCCCGTGTCAAACTAGCGGCAGTTTGGTCTGCTGTTTCATGACCAACTGGCTGGATTGGTTGGTTATGAATGTCTCCCGCAGCTGCAGGATCCTGAACTCCGTTGGTATTCACCATTCTTCGATTATCTCTCAGTGTTCTTTCTATCTCAAGATCAAGTGGAATTAGGGTATTGACTTGAATCCTAGTATTGTGCATACACCGGCGTGCACCCTTAAAAGTAAATAAAAAAATAAAACCAATCAACTCCAACAAGCAAACTACTCAACTCTGTAACCGTAATCCCCGCCAACGGCGCTAAAATTTGATGTCGCCCAAAATGTACCTCCAGAAAAGTATAATGTGGTCACTGTATCAAATATAGAATCCAACTAGGTTGGGTCAATCCTAGAGGGAATAGGGTGAAATTATGTCGAATGCTAGTCTGAGTAATTGGCAAGTAAGTAAATCTGGGGGATTTTTGTGAGTAAGTAATAATAGTAATGATTGTTGATTCTCGAATTTATAATCAATATAAGAAATACACTAAGAATGTGATCCCTAATGATTCCTTAACTCCACCGGTTACTTGTGCTGGCAAGGCTATCCCGCTGCGTTGCATGCAAAATCTAACAAGTTAAGTTCATCTAAACGTCTCTTGACCTTGGTTAGAAAAATTTCACTCTTCTCCTCTCGGTCTCCGAGTGTCGCACTACTAAACCTGGTCCTGGATCTCAGATAACTATGCCTATTACAACTCAAGTTATTATATGAAGGTTGATAGCTTCAAATCTCTATTGTTATTACCTTTTCCCAATCTCTACCTCTCTCTCGAGCAAGTCTAGAATATAGGCGAGTTTTTAATATTTGCGACCGTTTAGAAGATTAATTATAATGAAGGTAATAGCAATACATGCATTCACAATGGTTCAGAATTGCTTTGCACTTAACCCGATTTTGTTAATTCCTCATGGTTCACACAACCCTAGTTGACGGGTTTAGCTACGCATGATTGTAGATTCAATGAAGAAAACATAATTGCACACTTACAATAAGGAGAAAACTTTGAAAGCTCAATATCAATAAAACCCTAGAATCGGTGTTCCAAGATTACAAAATCAATAATATGAACTCAAAAATAATGGAAAATATCTCTCAAAACAATGTACTGACCAACCCCCAACATAGGGAAATAAAAGGGTATTTATAGATATAAGGTGAATCCTATCATAAACAAAATAGGAAAATAGAGTCGGCACTTTTCCACGGTACTGTGACTTGGTATCATGGAACTAAGTCACATCACGTGGGTCCCTACAGTGAGAATCAGGCTTCTTCACAATCTTCAAGAGTCAACCCACGACACAAACCTACGTCACGTAGGTCGACTCATGTGATGTGAGTCCTGCCGTGGAAATTAGGTCACTTGAAAAACTTTTAGGATTCAACCCACGACATGGACCTACGTCACGTAGGTCGACATCACATGACGTGAGTCCTATCGTGAGTCACTCCTCTGGTCCTGACTTGACTCTTTCGTCTTCAAATACTTTATTCTCGCTTATGATTCTTCCTCTTTGTCCATTTTGCCTCCAAAAACCTATTCTCCTATAATATAGAATAAAAAACACATCATACCAACTAAACATACCCAAGTCATTGCATATTTTCCTTGTTTTAAGCATAGAAAGTGCCATGAAACCACGACACATCATAAGGTCAAAAATTTTAAAGATAAACCCAAGGCAAACTTAGTAGAGTCGGAAATAGTGAACATAGGGAATTCTGAGACAATAAAAGAAACTCGTGTTAGTATTTATATACCAGAAGATGAGAAAGAGGAATAAGTCCAGTTTCTGAGGAAACACCCGGATGTTTTTGCTTTGTCGTATGCCGATATGATAGGACTAAGCACGTCAATAGTAGCCCATAGGTTTCCCACTGATCCGTTTTGTCCTCCTATTAAGCAGAAGATGAGAAAATACAAACCCAATCTGAGTTTGAAAATTAAAAAGGAAATTTTAAAAATTAAAAAGGAAATTTTGAAGCAAATTGAGGCTGGTATCCTCCAAGTAACTGAATATCTGACCTGGTTGGCCAATGTCGTGCCTGTTCCTAAGAAAGATGGAAAGGTCAGAGTTTGTGTGGATTATAGGGATCTCAACAAAGCTAGCCCGAAGGATGATTTTCCACTCCCGAATATACATTTTTAATCGATAATTGTGCAAGGCATGAAACACAATAATTTATGGATTGCTTCTCTTGTTATCATCAGATAAAGATGCATGAAGATGACGCTGAGAAAACCAATTTTATTACTCCTTGGGAATCCTATTGCTATAAGTTTATGCCCTTTGGGTTGGAAAATGCTGGAGCCACGTACATTAGGGCCATGAACGCTCTGTTCCATGACATGATCCACAAGGAAATTAAAGTTTACATGGATGACGTCATCATTAAATCCAATTTCAAGTTGAATCCTGCGAAATGTGTCTTCGGGGTCCCTGCTGGGAAATTATTGGGCTTCATTGTCAGTCGACGAGGTATAGAATTAGATCCAACCAAGATCAAACCTATTCAAGATCTTCCATCTCCAAAAGGCAAGAAAGAAGTAATGAGCTTCTTGGGTCACCTTAACTATATCAATCGCTTCATAGCTTAGTCTACTATTATTTATGAGCCAATTTTCAATCTACTAAAGAAGGATGCGGATATAGAATGGACGACAAAGTGTCAACAGGAATTCGATAAAATAAAGGATTATTTATCAAATCCTCCTGTTTTGGTTCCTCCCAAACCTGGTAGGCCGTTATTACTATATTTATCCATGATGGATAACGCTTTTGATTGTATTCTGGGTAACTTGATGAAATAGGCAGAAAGGAGCAAGCAATTTATTACATGAGCAAGAAATTACATCATATGAGGTTCAGTATTCCTTACTGGAACGCACGTGTTGTGCTTTGACCTGGATAGCTTAGAAATTGAGACAATATCTCTCGGTATACACTATCTATTTGATCTCCAGAATGGATCCTTTGAAGTATATATTTCAGAAACCAATGCCTACAGGAAAGCTAGCTAAATGGAAAATATTATTAAGCGAGTTTGACATAGTCTATGTCATGCAGAAAGCTATAAAATCACAAGCATTGGTAGATCATTTGGCCGAGAATCCCGTGGATGAAGAGTATAAACCGCTGAAAACTTACTTTCCTGATGAAGAAGTGGCATTCGTAGGGGAGGATATCTCTGAAGAATGATGGCTGGAGATTATTATTTGATAGAGCTGTACTTTCAAAGGAGTAGGTATTGGCGTTGTTTTGGTCTCGGAGACTAGTCAACATTATCCTGTTTCAGCCAAGCCCATATTCCCCTACACCAACAACATGGCTGAATATGAAGCTTGAATTTTAAGGCTTCATTTGGAAATCGATTTGAATGTCCAGGAAATATTGGTGATTGGAGATTCAGATTTATTGATTCATCAAGTGCGAGGCGAGTGGGCAATAAAAATACAAAGCTCCTACCATACTCGGATTGCATACAAGAGTTGTGCAAGAGGTTTTGTAAGATAGAGTTCAAGCACGTTTCGAGAATCCAGAATGAGTTGTTGCAATTGACTACTCACTAAATGGGTTGAAGCCACTTCTCATAAGTCAGTCACAAAGAAGGTCGTAGATGATTTTGTTCGAAATAACATTATTTATCAATTTGGAGTACCTGAGTCTATCATTACAGATAATTGCGCCCACCTCAATAGTGATTTGATAAGAACAACATGTGAGATATTCAAGATCAAGCATCAAAACTCTACAGCATGTAGACTACAAATGAATGGAGCGGTAGAAGCTGCCAAAAAGAACATCAAGAGGATACTTCGAAAGATGATTGATAATTACAAGCATTGGCATGAAAAGTTGCCTTTTGCCCTTATAGGATATCGTACTACAATCAGAACTTCTATAGGAGCCACACCTTATCTTCTAGTTTATGGTAATGAAGCAGTGATACCTGCTGAGGTAGAAATACCCTCTCTCAGAATCATTCAGGAAGTAGAATTGAGTGACACCGAATGGGTACAAGGTTGATTCGAGCAACTGGCACTCATAGACGGAAGGAGGATAAATGCAGTCTGTCACGGTCAACTTTATCAGAATAGAATGGCTAAAGCTTTCAACAAGAAAGTTAAACCAAGAAACTTCTCGCCCAGACAGTTGGTTCTAAAGAGGATTTTTCCGCATCAAGATGAAGCAAAAGGCAAATTCTCACCTAATTGGCAAGGCCCTTATGTGGTTCATCGATATTTGACAGGAGGAACACTCATACTTGCAAAAATGGATGACAAAGTTTGGTCCAAGCCTATCAATTCAGACGTTGTTAAGAGATATTATGTTTAAGCTATTTTTTTCGTGCTCTTTTTCCCTGTAATTGGAACTACGTTTGACCTAATTCGCATTTGAGAGGGATACGTAGGTGCTCCTTTAGATTTTGGTCCTATCATAATAAAATTCTCCTATTTTCCTTTATAAGCATGTAACTAGGGCAAAACTTTTTAGAGGATCTCAAGAATTTCATGGGATAGCATTTGCGCAACTATGATACTGGGGCAGAATTTTTGAGAAAATCTCAAAAATTCACTGCAAGCAACCTTCACCTACCGAAGCAATCAAATCTACATTGGAGCAAAAATTTTTGAAAGACAAAAGATATTTGCTTATAAGAAGTTGTGTTGTCCCGAAATGTGTCACAATCAATGATTCCATAATATTTTAATTTCCTTTACAATAACATTTTTCATTTCTCATTTTTCAAGAGCAAATATTTTTCTTAAACTTGTTTTTATTTTTTACCCAAGTGAAAACCCGGAAGATGCCTATTATCGGTCCACAATATCAAGTGAGGAGGAAGCACGCCAGCCATAGCAGAGGCACAAATCAAACTTACCCTTTTCAAACTTACAATTTTTTCTTTGAGTGCAGGATAACAGGTGTGGTTACATGAACTACTCTATTTTTAACATGGGAAAATAGCTACGCTACCCTATCTACATTGCATGGCTCCTGCAAGAGTCCACACCACAGTGCATCCACAGAAATTTACATTACATGGCTCTTGCAAGGGTCAATATTGCATGGCTCCCGCAAGAGTCCATACCGCAGTGCATCCGCAGAAATTTACATTACATGGCTCCTGCAAGGGTCAACATTGCATGGCTCGCGCAAAAGTCCATACCGCAGTGCATCGCAGAAATTTACATTACATGGCTCCTGCAAGGGTCAATATTGTATGGCTCCCGCAAGAGTTCACACCGCAGTGCATCCGCAGAAATATACATCGCATGGCTCCTGCAAGGGTCAACATTGCATGGCTTCCGCAAGAGTCTACACCGCAGTGCATCCGCAGAAATCTACATCGCATGGCTCCTGCAAGGGTCAACATTGCATGGCTCCCGCAAGAGTCTATATTGCATGGCTCCCACAAGAGTCCACACCATTGTGCATCCACCAAAATCTACATCGCATGGCTCCCGTAAGAGTCAACATTGCATGGCTCTTGCAAGATTCCACATCGCAGTGCAACCACAGAAATCTATATTACATGGCTCCTGCAAGAGTCTACATTACATTGCACCTGGAGAATCCGTAATTAAGCATACAAATTGCATCAATCTACTGAACTACATCAAATTACTGCAGGCCAAACTACTCAAATCATCCAACGACACATTATGTCATTTAAGATAGATACGCTTTCTTTAATCATTATATAATTACCCTAAGGCGTCATAGTTCAAAGGCATCATCTTCATAGCCTGCGGACTTCATCTCATGGCCTAAGGATTTACTTTCTACTTATCATGCTCCAAAGACATCATGGTCTAAAGGCGTCTTTTTCATGACCTACGGACATCATTTCATGGCCTAAGGATTTACTTTCTTTTTATCATGCTCTGAAGGAATCATAGTCTAAAGGCATCATTTCCACGGCCTACGAACATCATTTCATGGCCCAAGGATTTACTTTATGTTTATCATGGCTCTAAGACATCATCCTTGCCATCTCAAAGCAAGTGCTAATGGTCTAATTGGGAAATTGCATCATGTTTTAATATTCACAACTATTACTTATCATTTATTTTATCCACGTGCTCTAACCGTTTTATTTAGTAATATTAGAAAGCACGCAGGTGACGAAGGAAGAACGGGTTACGAATGGGAGCAACTTTTCTTATTTTCAAGATACAATTCTACTTATCTGTCGGTCACTCCAATACCGCTTGAAACGCATTCACCTCTCATTCTCATACCGCTCATTAAACTACTGGTCTTGATTTCTACCCACTCCAATCTCATCGGCTCACACTATCTTTATCATTGCCCGTGTACCGTATCATTAACATTCTTTAGGAATATTGTTCATTCCTAGATCTAGAACTATACACGACCTGATTCTCATAAGTTCGAGATATGTAGGCGACTTGAAACCAAGTCTCGGCCCCACTATTTTGACAAACTCCCTTTCGCTTCTTTTGACTCCAGCAAACCATCCTTTCGGTCGGACAAAATTGACTACTACGTCAACTTTTGTTGCTCGACAATTCTTCTATCATTCCCAAGCAACGAAGGGGCAGCTATTGACACCTACTTTTTACCTCCCGATATTTCTCCCGAGCTGCCTTTTTATCAGTTTTGATTTTTTAATATTTTTCTTCTTAAGTATTCTTTTGGTATCAAATAAATCCCGACGTTTCGTACTCATAATTTTTAAAATATGCAATTTATTTTAGCATTTACTTTTATATTTTTAATATAACATATATAATTTATTAATTTAAATATAATATTTTTATCAATATATATTAAATTATTTCCGCAAATATATATACTCATAAAACATATTTATTACTATTATTGTTGTTACTATTACTATTATTATTATTATTATTATTATTATTATTATTATCATAAGCGTTTCTTAAAATTCATATTCATAATTTATCGGCGCCTAATTTATTTAAAATTATTATTATCGTCGATTTCAAATAATATATTATGTGTCATTAATTTTTATTATAAAATTTATAATTAATCGGAGAATAATTATTTTATGACATTGATTAATTTTGTAAGGTATTTACCGATTTATTACTATATTTACAAAATAGCAGCCTATTTCAATTCAACTTTTCCAATTTATTTAATTTCTAGCATGGTTTCACTCAATTAATGTATACCCATTCACATTTAGATCCCACAGTCTAACTGTCACGACCCAATAATTGAGTCATGATGGCGCCTACCGTAGCCCACCAATAGGCAAGCCAAACCCTAGCCCGGAGTGACAAGCGACGGGCTAACGGGCGGAATCTCATAAAACAGAGAAGAAGTGGAAGTAACCATATTTATAAACATGCTATAATGCTAAAGACAGAATCAGAATATGTATATATGCCAAGACTGAGAAGGAAGAGGACCGTATATAAAGTCAAGAACCCTTCCCAAGACCTGGTGAGGTAAGTACAAGAGCCACTACTAGACGTATCCAGAATACAAGACAGAAACCAAATATATATATATATATAACAAGTACAACAGTCTCGAGAGCAAAAGACTATACAGTAGAAAATGGAGTAGGATCTGCCTCGGACATCAGTAAGCACACCCTGCTCCGGAGTCAATGCTGAGAAAAGAGTCACGCCAAAATCATCGACTAGTGCCTGGATCTGCATCGGGGAAAAAGATGCAGAAGTGCAGTATGAGTACCAGGGCAACGGGTACTCAGTAGGCATCATCGGCCGAGTGAGCTCAATATAGTATAAGCAAGCTAAAGTGCAGGGGGACATGCTAAGTCCGGGGTATAAGTAATAAATACATAAGTAATTGTCGAGGCGTGTAGATATGCTTAGGAAATAAATAAATATGATACCGAACAATCGAGTAAATAAATGCGTAAGTAAACACACAAGTCAAACATAACCTATCTGGGCCCCCATAAACCCGATAGGCACACGGAAGAAAACAATAACCCAGTCTGGCCCCCATAAACCAGCGGGACACACAAGAAAAGTAAATGCATAGTCACCAGTGTCTCGAAGCTGTATCAGTATCCAGTAACCATGGTACCCAGTACCAAAACTCTCCAATCATATCATAACCAGATGCCGGACTCGAACCGAAACTCATAATAATCAGTGGCCGGACTCAAACCGAAACTCATAATAATCAGTGGCTGGACTCGAACTGGAACTCATCATAGCCAGTAACCAGAACAGAATCAAATGTCATGTCATATCAGGTAAATGGGGAATGCCCTAGTCCCAAGTCAATACTAGTATATAAGTACAGAAACTAACTCCACGACATGCTACAAGTCAATCTCGGGGTCCTTCTAGGTCCACTACCTACTATAAAAATATGTATATACAAGTCTAGGTATATATTATAAGTTATGAAAAGACGGGCCAGTGCTCTAAGTCAAACTAGCCGACCCCGATCAAATACGGTGCTATCAGGGACTAACAGGGCTAAACAGGCCAATCGGGTATAATTGGGGTGACTCAATCCCGTCACAACCCTAACGGGTCATATAGGGTTTAAGAAGCCCAAAGATGTCAAAGTTCTGACAAGTCGATAAAAAGGATAACGGGGCCCGCTATCGGGTCCCAAAAACCAGGTCTGGTTATACTTGTCTAAGTCTGGGCTAAGTCTGTCTAAGCTTGAACTAAGGTACAACAATAGCATTCCCAAACTGGCAACAAAAACAGCAATACTATCTGACCCCAAATAGGTCATCCATGGTGTACCACGAGGATAACGGGCCTGGAATATATTCGAATAGCCCTATCTGGCCTAGAAGGCCTAAATCACAGCAAACCAGCACCACCAAGTCTATAATACCAGCCCGCAACACCAGCACAATAGCATACATATATCACACATAAGCCCAATCTAAGTGCAAAGGGAGGTAAACCTAGCCTACCTGGATGCCTGCCATAAGCCTGCCAAGAAAACCAGCTAAATAGGAGCCTTTCCCTTTCGAGAGGCCTTCGAATGTTACCAAGCTACCAAAATAATAAACTACATCTCAAAATATGACTATTGATATCCATATTGCATTAGTTCGGAAAATGCCCAAAAATCCCACGTGGGGCCCGCTTGCAAAATCCCAAAACCAAAACCGTCACAGCGTCCTAAATCACTCCGTGACCAACAGTCACAACTAGCACCGTTAAATCCGATCTCAATATATGTCTCAAATAGAAACAACAATACCAATGTATAGGAAAACTACCGTAAATACAATAAAACTTACCGAAATAACGACGATTACACGTCCACAAACATTTTCTCACTAGAACCCGAGCTTGAATAACTTGATGTAGGTAATTAATCGGTGATCAAATAAAATTTCAAAGATTTTTCTTCCACGAAATGTTTCCAGTGGCTTGTTCGTGTATAGACACTATAGCCTATGTTGGCTTTTTGGATTAGAAAGATTCGAATTTACCTAAATTGTGTAATTCTGTAGTTAACAAAGTGATGAAGTGAGTCACTTCATAGTTTTCCAAATAATTGCCACCCATACACTACTAAGAGTTGCACTCTCCCTCCACGTGGAGTGGAGGTGTTGATACATTACTTATTTATATCTCAATTACCACATACACAGATATAACATAGGTTCGTGGTAAAATAAATACAATATTTTAGATATACCATAATGAATAGAAAATT
This sequence comes from Capsicum rhomboideum, assembly GCA_031232105.1. Taxonomy (NCBI): domain Eukaryota; kingdom Viridiplantae; phylum Streptophyta; class Magnoliopsida; order Solanales; family Solanaceae; genus Capsicum; species Capsicum rhomboideum. The sequence continues at coordinate 20,643,846 of CP124714.1, forward strand.
ATTTCTAACAAAACCTCTATAAAATAATAATATTATGTTAACATATTTAAATTCACTATCTCCGCTTAAATTATTAATAAATTATAAAACTATTATAAAATAGTATAGGTATATCATAACTAAAGAAATTTATAAATATCATAAATATTTTCGAAAGGTAATTAGTTGTCTTTTTACCAAATTCAAATTTAATTTAATATTTTACAACGTGCTCGGTCTAAATAATATTCTCAAACGAACTGCCCGGGAACCGAACTGTCAGTCCCAGCAAGTCATAAATAACTTGGGGCAGTTATAGAAAAGCTCTAAATGCTGAGAACAAACAAAAACGAGGGAAATGACCGGGAAGGTCATTACAATATCCACTACTAAAAGGACTTTCGTCCGCGAAAGTCAAGAAAAAGCACATACCTGAAGATGTGAACAAGTAGGGATACTAGCCTAAATTGAGCTCAATTTAGAACCCCAATTCTATCTCAATTGAACCCAATTTAAATAACCAAAATTTGACCCTTTTCCTAATTTTAAATCCCAGCCGTTGATCCAATGGATGAGATCAAATTCCCTGTTATTTCCTCTTAATTTTTCACCCCCCAAAACCTAACCCTAATAAAAAACACACCAGTAGTAACTCCCTCTCTCTCTCCCATTCTCTCTCTTCTCTCGATCTTCCTCTCCTCATCGCCGCACCTCCATCGCCGGTGAAATCCACCGCCGGCAAACCTATGTACTCCCTCCTCTGTCCTCCTCCATCTCTTCTCTGTTCTCTCTTCATGGCCAACAACAGCCACAACACTATCGCGACCACCGACGAACTGCACTGCCTCCATCGCCGGTGAACTCAACACCGCCGCCACCTCTTTGCTCTGGTCACCATGCGAAACCCTTGCCACCGTATTTCTCTTCATCATCATCGTACCGCTGCCACTGTTGTCCGGTTTAACCTTCGCCAAAAAATATTACGAATTTATGACAGATTCATAAGAATCCGTCCCAGGTTTGATTTCTTGGTTTAATTTCATACCCAGTTTATTCTCTTCTACTCTTTCTTTTCTTTAGACAAATTACTAGCTTCGAAATTCTTGATGTTTGGGATATGATTTTGATTTGATTCTTTCAATTTCATTCTTACGTGCACCTTTGGACTATAATATGCAAAAATGCCCAATTTGTATGAACTTTGATTTTACCCTAATTCTTGATTGAGTACTGACTTTGCAATTCTTGAAATCTCGGTTCTCTCTTTATTTTCTTGTTAGGGAATTTTTTTTTACCATTGATGTGGTGTTGAAATTTAAGTTGGAATTGTGATCTTGTTACTATTCCTAATCATACGTTGTTAACTTTGATGCCCTTACTAGATTCTTTTCGGCAAGCTTGAATTCTTGTTGATTGATATCAGTATGCCTGCAGTTGATTTTCCTCCCTTGATGAGATTATAACAGCTCCGTATATGATTATTTTGGTAATTTAGATCGAATTTGGTGTATAATTGAGGTGATTTGATTAAAGGATATTCTTATATGACTAATTGCCCTTATTGTTTTATCGTTTTTGGTTTATATGGTAAGTGTCGGCTCCTCCTCTTAATTTTTAACAGATTTTTACTTACCTATTTATGATAAATTTGGTCCTTTATTCTAAATTGATTTAGTTGTCTCTTTAAGGAAAAGATTTTCATTAGTTGATTTTTGTGAATATTTCTTTTCATTTTTCCTAATTGATATTTTAGAATATTCTCCTCCCTCTTATTCTTTATAACTCTATGGCTATAAAAACAGTACTACTCCCTTATTATTGGGACATGCTTTGGCTCCTACTCTTTCAGACTCTTGCTCTCTCTATCACACGCTTAGCAGCACTACTCTCTTCGACTTTAAATTTTTTTACTTTTGATTTTGTGGAGACGACTTTGGTTGCTAGTTGTCACTGGTCCCTTACTTCGAAAGCGTTGGTTCTTGTTTGTCTTTTATTACTCTCGCTTCGAAACTGGTTAGTTCTCTGTCAAAGCGCTCTTTTATATTTCTTACATAGTAGCAGACAAACTTCTACGTTAGTCTAAATAATAATGTATAAGCATGTTGTTTGACTTGTGTGATTATATTCAACACTTGTTTACATATGCCCTTATTAATTGTCATGTTAAAACAGGAATGCCCGTTTCGTATTCTCTTTGTGGTCATTCAAAATGACCTTTGTGCATCCCATAACCCCTTTGACGTGAGCCCGCCCGGGATCCTTGGGATCCCGACTGCGTCAAGGGTTGGTTATGGACTGTCGGAGGCTGTTTTTGGATTCTGGTGTGGATGGGGTGTTTTGTTTTTGTTTTCAATAGGTTGGAGGCAAACATTTTGTGGTTCGAAGAATTTGCTTAGGAAAAGGGAGCTAGAAGATCTTGTTACCAGATTCAATATGTTTACTTTTTAATTTGATTCTTATTTTTATGGGTCTGTAATAATTTGTATAAACTCTATGCATAATAAAAGATTATGGGGACTGTTTATGAGGGCGGGGGATTCTGTGACCCGAGTATCTTATCACTTAGATACCATGCCTATAGGGTCATGTAACAAATTTAAACATGTTTAATTGAATTACTTTATCACCTAGAAATCATGCTTTAGAATTATTAATTAATTTTTGGCATATTTAAATTAATTTTTTCGCATATTAAACTATATCTAGCATTTAAAGTATTTTCAGCACATAAAAAAAAATAAAAATTCAGCACTTAAGTTTATTTTTCAGCACATATAAATTAATTTTCAGCACTCCTAAATTAATTTTTTATGTGCCGAAAATTAATTTAGGAGTGCTGAAAATTAATTTATATGTGCTGAAAATTAATTTTCAGCACTTAAGTTTATTTTCTAGCACTCCTAAATTAAGTTTCAGCACATAAAAAAATTAATTTTCATCACTTAAGTTTATTTTCCAGCACATAAAAATTAATTTTGCGCACTTAAGTTTGTTTTCCAGCACTCCTAAATTAAGTTTCAGCACATAATAAAAAAAAAAAAAAATTCAACATTTAAGTTTATTTTTCAGCACATTTAAATTGACTTTCAGCATCTTAAACTATTTTTCAGCAATTGTTAATTAATTTTCAGTAACTGTTATTTAATTTTTGGCATATTAATTAAATTTCCGGCACCCGTGATTAGTACGCTTCGCCTAAAAATCATGCCTATAGGATGAATCACGTAAATCAATTAATTATTTAAAGCATGCTTATCACCTAATTAACTTTAATTAATCAAGAGGCATACTAGGAAACCATCACGTGCTATTTGTTGCAAGTCTTGTTTGTTTTGTTTGACGCGAACCTCAAGTATATTAGGCAACCTAAGTTTTCTTTTGTCTAGACCCAAACCAAATAGTCAGTCCAACGCCTCTTGGATATTAAGTTAGGACGGGTAGGCATTTTAGGGAACGTTAGTTTTATCGTTTTCTATAGAACACTCTTAGGCTTATTAATCAACTAGGTGGGGTAGGTAGATAGTTGGAAATGATGGAAGTTGACCCGAGCAAAATTCGAAAAATGCGGCATACAGCATTGTCATCCGTCAATTAGTCGGGCGCTGATCCGAATAGGATAAAAAATTAACCCTTGCCTAAATTCGATTGAATTTTATTTTTGCATGCCTTTTTGTTTGGGGTAGTCTAGGTATAACTTAATGAATCTTTTCATTATAAATTGTATCTTTTCTATCTTTTCGCTTGTTTAATTCCCTTCTTTATTTATCTACGCATTTTATTACTTTATCTCGTAGTTAATTATTAATTAGATAATAACTAAGTTGCATGTTTAATTTATTTATTATCTTTTATCCTTTAAACGTTAAGTTAATTAATTGACCTTTGCTTATCACATAAATCCTCATGTAATGTATGAGTTCGGCCGGGACCCACATATGTGGACCTCGAAAGGTGCCTAACACCTTCCTTTCGAGGTAACCTGAACCCTTACCCAAATTTCTGATTGACGTAGACTAATAAAATAAGCTCATAATTAGTTTAGAATGGTGCCCTAACACACCTTAATTCCTTAGGAGGCGACTCTTCACTCTTAAACCATCCAAAAAGAGTTATCACGTCGAATTCCCCTTTTCGTGAGAAAAATGGGACGCGACAGTATCCATTCTCTATTGTTGAATGAGTTGCCCTGAAAGGAAGAATACTATAACTGGACAAACAAAAAGTTGAGTGATGATAAGAGTCTATCGCAAGATAGATAGGGCTCTAGGAAACAACGAATGAATGATGTAGTTGGGACATATTACTACAGTGTATGGGGTGCCATTTATCTCTGATCATAGCCATATATTCCTATCACTACAAACAGGTGACCAAAAAATTAAATTGCCTTTTAAATTTTTCAATGTTTGGGCTGAATACCCAAATTTCTTGCCATTACTGGAGAAAGAATAGAGCACCAAATTCAACCATAATAAGATGAAGACTGTGTGGTTTAAGCTGAAAATTTGAAAGTTGAAACCAAAGCTGAGAAAGTATAATACTGAAGAATTCAAAGGGATAAATACAAAGATTGATTGTATTATACCTGAATTGAAAGCTATAAAACAACAATTTCAATAACAGTACACTGATATACTGGCCATAAGGGAGAAAAATGCTCTAATGCAATAGGAGAAGTAGTTTGCAGTGGAGTAAAGTATTATGAAGAGACTCCAATACTAAATACTTCTGTGCTGTAATGAAAGAGAAAAAACAACATAAACAAATCACTGAACTTGGGGGACATAAAATCTAAAATTATTAACTTCTATAAGTCCTTAATGGGAACTGCTAATCAGAGGTTGCTAACTATTAACAGAGAGGTTATGAAGTAGGGGTCTGTTTTGAACCATCAATAGATGATGGATCTATGTGCAGACATCAATGATCACGAGATTTATGAGGGTATACATGCAATAGGTGATGACAAATCACTAGGGTTAGATGGGTACAACACAATGTTTTTCAAGAAGGCATGTCATCTGATAAAACGAGATATATGTGAAGCTGTTAAGGATTTCTTTAACAACGGTATGATCTACAAGACTATTAATTGCACTGCCATTAGCATGATACCAAAGACTCACAATCCTACCATAATAACAAAATATATGCCCAATTGCTTGTTGCACAATATTGAACAAAGTAATAGCTAAAGTCCTAGATGCTCGAATTTAAAAAGTTATTGCCTTCGTCATTAGTGATACTCAAGCAAATTTTATTCCAGGAAGAAGAATTTTAGACAATGTAATTTTAGCTCATGAGTTGGTAAAAATTTATAATAGAAAATATGTGTCACCTAGGTGTATGATTAAGACTAACTTCCAAAAAGTTTACGATTCAGTAGAGTGGGTATATATTAAACAAGTCATAGAGGGTCTGAAATTCCCGACAAGGTTTATATACTGGCTAATGGAGTGTCTTAAAACTGTAAGCTATTCTATTGTGATAAATAGAGAAATAATATTACCATTTTAGGCTGCTAAAGGTCTAAGACAAGGTGATCCGATGTCACCCTTCTTATTTGCGATTGCAATGGAGTATCTTAGTAGAAGTCGCAAAGATCTGGGCTCAAAGAAAAAATTCAAACATCACCCAAAATGATCAAAGTTGGGAATCAAACACCTCAGCTTTGCCGATGATCTGTTGCTAATTGCACGAGGAGCTACGAACTTGGTAGGACTATCGTACGACAATTTCATAGAGTTTACTAAAGCTTTGGGGCTAATAGGAAAATCTAGCAAAAGTTGTGCTTATTTTGGAGGAGTTGATGATGCTCTCAAGACAGAATTCTACCGCTGCTCGGGTATTCTCAAGGGGAACTACCATTTAAGTACCTCGGGATTCTTCTTGCAAACCAAGAAACCCTTTCTTGTGCAATGGAAACCCCTTATTGAAAAGATAGTAATAAAAAGTTTCTTCTTGGACAACAAAAACTCTTTCATATGGAGGGAGAACAAAGTTAGTGAAAACTGTATTATTTGGAGTACAATCTTATTGGTCCCAAATGTTTATTTTGCCAGCTAAGGTCCTCAAAACCATTGAGGCATACTGTTAGGGGTGGGTATACAAATCGGAGAATCGAAAAATCGAATCGAACTGAATTAGTTTGGTTCTTCGGGTCGGTTTTGGTTCTTGTTTTTAATAGTTTAGTTCTTCAGTTTGGTGTTCGATTTAAGGATAATGGTTCTTCGTGCATTGAAGAACCAAACTTTTATTAAAAAGGATATTTTAAAATTTTTATTTAACTATGTTTTAACCAAAACTTTTTTAAATTCTTTTTTTACATAAATAGTGTCTTTTAGGAGCCTTATTACTGCCTTTAATGCAGCTTTACATTTATTACCATCCATAGCCTAATATTACCATTAATAGCCTAATTAATTAGTGTCATGCCTTCCCACGCCTTTTCCTTAATTTCGAGCTTTTTCCTCTCTTTGCTCTCATTCAACTGAAAATTTTTCTTCACTCCTCTCTCTTCTCTCTTCTTTCTCTTCTGCATGTCAAGGTTAGTGGCTTTTTCCTTCTTCATCTTCATAAAATCAGTTGGATTTTGCTTTATCTGTTGTTATCACAACATTATAGATTTTTTTTGGTATATTTTTGGTGTATTTTTTTGGGATTTTATATGGATTTTGATTTCTTCTGCAATAGAGTGTTAGCTGTTTTTTTGCAATTTAATATCCATTACAATATCTCAATTTTGTTGATTTATGTTTGTAATGAGTGATTTGTAATTTTTTCTTCAATTTTAGATGCTTTTTCCTCCTTCATCTTTATAAAAATAGCTGGATTTTGCTTTGTCTGTTGTTATCACAACATTGTAGAATTTTTTTCCGCATTTTTTTGGTGTATTTTTTTGGGGGGTTATATGAATTTTTCTTTATTTTGCAATATAATTTTAGTTGTTTTTTACAGTTTAATCTCCATTACAATATCTCGATTTTATTGATTTTATATTGTTAATGAGTGTATTGTAATTTTTTCTTCAATTTTTGATGCATTTTTTTTGGTGTATTTTTTAGGGGTTTACAAGGAACTACGATTTCTTCTCCATTCTAAAGTTAGTTGTATTTTTTGGTGTATTTTTACTTTTATTTCTATTTGTCATCACTGTATTATAATTATTTGACTATTATTTGGTGTGTTTTTAGGGAAATTTTGATTTGTGTTGCAATGACTGACAAATTATCACTTCGAAAAAGTCCTAGGACTCTGACTATGAATTCAAATGAGGGTTCGTCGTCTTGCGTTTTTGTTACTAAAAATGGTGAAACTATTGAAAAGGTCCTGAGAAGAAAAAGCCCTAGAACTATCTATTTGACGTCTACTAGTGTCCGAAATTCTCCATCCTCTGATTCTGAATTTAAGGCAGAACCAGGTTTTCCTTCTTTCGATTTAGGTGGTTAAGTCCTTTAACAAATGTGCAACAGGACAAAGTGAGGGATGTTGGAAGTAAAGTTGTTCAAAAAAAAGCCTAAACCGGTCGTGAAAAAAGGTCCTGCAGTTGTACAGTTGCAATCTAAAAGGAGAAAAGTTACTGTTGATACAAAGGGGAAAAAAATTATTAACGATGACGATAATTTTGTTGACAAGGTTCCTATTCTAAAGTCAACATCTAATTTTGTGTGTCTGGCGAAAAATCAAAGAAGGAAAAGAGTTGTGAAAGATATCAAACTCGATGATGTTGATAAGGTTTGTGTATTAATTTCGTGTTTTTTAATGTATTTGATTTTGTATTTTGTTGTTTGTATTTGTGTTACTATGTCTATATGTGTGTTTTTAATGCAAATGTGATGTTCTTTTATGCATTTATGCGTAGTATGTTTGAATACTTTTTTTGCTTAAATACTTTGTACATTATAGTAAACACATTTTACCCTTAATTTATGTCTATTTTTTATTCTTTTGTATGCAGAATCATAAGTTTTGGAAATTGATTAATGAAAGGTATTGTAGTAGTCATTGGAAGGCATACACAAATTATGAGACGATCACCAAAATTAAATCTAGATTGTCTTCTGATCAGTTTGAAGCCTTTAGGAATACATGCTTTGATTACTTTGTTGACCTTCCAAAAGTTAATACACAACTACAGCTTATCCATTCGTTGATGAAAATGGAGCTCAATTTGATCCCGAATAATATTTTTTGCATTGAAATACATGAACAAAAGCTCTTTTTTGGCTTAAGAGAGTTTGGTATTGTTACGAGTTTAAAGTGTGTTGGGTCTACTAATTTTGGTTATGATCCTGATGCGCCATCACAGTTAATGACGGAATACTTTCCAGACTAATTGTCTGTTCAAAAAAACCAGCTTTGAGATTTCTTTGAAAAGACTAATTTGTTGGACAATTTTCATGCGGTGAAGTTTGTTGTTTTGTTTTTCATTCAAGAGTTTATATTCTCTTATGAGAATAGTGAGTGGGATATCAATAAGAAAGACTTTTATTTGGTTGAGCAAGACCTTTTTAATCACTATCCTTGGGGTATAGACATATTTCAAGTGTTGTTAGGTAGTGTGAATCACTCTCTTTGGGTTTTTGCCCAATACTACAGGATAGCTAGTTTGCCTCTAGCTCTTCAGGTTTGGATATATGAGTGATGCTCACATGTTCATGAAGATATTGTCGTTCGTCATTCAAAGTCAATTCCTAGGATACTTAATTGGAAAGTGATTGCTGAAACTCCACGACAAACAAAGTTAGAGAAAGTTATGTTCACGTTACAAAAAATATATCTTCTTCTGTATCTTTGTTTATGCTTCTTGTTAATACATTCATAATTTAGTTTTCGTTTAGCAATAATAGTTTATTTTCCTTGGTACTTAAACAATTTTGCTGCCAACAATTTTGCTGCCACTTTCAGTTCACCGATATTACTGCTTCTGATGAAGAGCTATCAAAGATGCCGTTGCCGGATCCTAGGGATTATAATTTGGAACTGATGACTATTTTGAATGCATGTTCAGCGAATTACAATCAGGGTCAAGAAGTATTGATTAACAAGTTGAGGGAATTAAAAATGGAGCTTGTAAAGGTATTCTACTTTTTCATTTTTGTTGGTTGTAAATGTATTATTTATTGAGAATGCTTTTTGTTACATCTTTTTAAATTTTGTGTATTGTAGGCAAACAGAAATCATCAAGCAATGGAAGAGAAGTTTCAAGAAGAAATTGAATTCTTGAAACAATACATTATTGATTCTAACAGTTATTGAGTGACACAAATTGCTGTTGAATAAAGAAGATTTCAAAGGAATTGCACCCACTGATCAAGTGTCTGGAGAACCATCACGCAGTAAACGAGATGGTAGTTGTTCCAATCATCGGGAATTAAATGCATCTGACAGTAGAGATTTTAGACATATGTTTTCTGGTGAAAGATATTATGTTAAAGGTATTGTTATTTCTACAATATTTAAATATGAATTTGGTGTGTTTTACTTAATTGTGTTCAATACGCATGCAGTTTTGTCTGATGGTGGTGATATACATCATATAAGCTCATCTGGATATGCTTCGACAATCCATCAACCTCAATCTGTTGAAAAAGGTCAACTTAAAAAAACCTGTCTTTCATCTAATACAGTTATTAATGACAACCTAGAATTTAATACGTAGTACTTATGTGTGTTTTAAGTGTGGTGTTTTAGTGTTTAAAGATCCTGTCTTGTTTGCTCCTGCTTCGAACTCTGAAGAATTTATTGGAAAATCAGGTAAATGAGGTATCTAATATACATATAATACATATTCAATACATTTTAAATTGAGCTACTTCATTCACACTGGTCATATTTTTGTACAGGCAAAGACCCTGCTGGAATTGTAATTGGACAAGTTTATCTGACTTTGCTACCAATTGTAATTGTAGTAGAACTATTATAGCATTTCAAATAATCTGCTTTCCTTTATTTTACAGAATTTTCATGTACTTGACCTTTTTAATGTAGTTAAAGAGCTCGATGATGTTGATGTACTTGAGGTGCAACTAGATGATCATGTTGCCAACAAAGGTTACCTATTTATTACAGATATTTAACATAAACAATAAATTCTCATTTATTCAATGTGTTTGCTTATGTTCGATTATTAAGCAGGTGCACCAAATGTTGTTGAACAAAAATCCAATTTTTTAAGTCATGATGGCACCTACTTCAACCCACCAGTAGGTAAGTCAAGCCATAGCTCGGAACGACAAGTAATGGGCTAAACGGCGGAAGATAAAAGAATACAAAATTTAGACATACAATAAACTAAACAGTAAAATATACATATAATACGATGGAAGTCGACACAAAAAGGAAAGAGGAAATGTGCAAGAAGTATCCCATGACCTAGTAAGATCGGTACAAGAGCCATTAAATCTAAAATAGAGTACTAGACAATATAAAATATACAGATAGTCTTGGAAATGTAATGATTGTCCAAAAGTATAGCAGAAGGAGATAGGATCCGATTTGGCTCTAAAAGCTCACCCTATCTCCAGTTCTCCAAAATAAAAATCGATCAAAGCATCAGCGGCGGTGACTTGTACTCGAATCTGCATCAGAAAAAGATGAAGAAGTGTAGTATGAGTACCAAATCGACCAACTAAGCTAAATCATGATAAAAGTGTACTAAAATGCGAGAAAGTAAATAAAGTCATGGATAAAGACTATTTATGTAGTACTACTCTAAACTGGAATAAAGCAATAACTATGCCTAATGAATAAATCACGTAAATGTAGTCTACTATAATACTAAGTGGACCGCCATAAGCCCAGAAGGAACAAGCAAGTGAGAAAAGCAATCCAGTCGAGCCCCCATAAGCCCGGAGAATACAAATAAGAAAAAAGCTACCAATAATCATGACTTTAAGTGACCAACCAGTGAAACCATACCTGAGATTTCCTTCAAACCATAATACCAAACTTGAACCGAAACTGAAGAACAATATCATCATAATGGTACCTTGAACAGATCATAAATGCCAGACTTGAACCAGAACTAGTAAATAATCCTCGTAGTAAAGAGCACCTGAAGCCATAGCCTCCCTTAATCCAACTTAATATTAAAGTACCATATTCAACAATGACTCTACAAGAGTAGCAAGGTCTACTCACTAAGCCTAAGAGGGAAACTTAAAGGTCAACAGGGTACTAATTTAGACATTTCAACTAGCCGAAAATCAATAAAAGGCCTAAGTCATCCTAAGGTTAAAAGAATTTGCCAAAGGTGACTAAGGAAGACCTCCTACGTCTACAAAGAGCTAATTTAGATAAATAACGTAAAAGGAGGGTTGGTGGGCCTCCTACGTCTACAAAGGCCTCCTACATCCCTTATAAATAGCAGCGATGACTGCTTTAGTGGCCAAATGACTGTTAAAGAGGCCACCGCTAAAGTAACACAGCACCGCTAAAGAGGTCTTGTAGCACCTGGAAGGCTACCCCTAAAGCGGTCAAGTGTCTCTTAAGCGACTACCGCTAAAGCAGTATTACTGTCGCTTTAGCGACCGGGGGGCACATGGGCTACTGCTAAAGTGGTCCTTTGGCCACTTTAGCGGCTTCCGCTTTAGCGACCAAATGGCCGCTTAAGCGGTTGTACCAGCTGATACCTACACCAGCAACATAGCAAAATTTGCCAAGTTCTTATCAGACCCTCGAGATTCGTTCGAAATCTCATGAACGCAAATGAACTATACTACCTAATAGAGGGTCAACCTGTTAGTTCGCTCCTACTATGGCAGCCACACATACTATGGCTTCAGGCCTTCACTTTTTCACTCAACACTTAGTTTGCCTAGGCTTAGGAATTTAGAAAGACACAAGCACATACAGGAACAAGTCCAAACTTTGTATTTAAATCGTGCCACAAAGAAGCACACAAATCAGTCTTACAAAAATCTGACTAACATAGCCAACCTTGCCATTAATACAGCCTGCCTGTGCCTATTTATAGGCCACAACTTCTATCACATGGCAGGCACATGTACAACACTGACATCCCCAACTAATAGGCCTAGTCCAAAATTTGAATTATAAATTCAAATTACAATTAGCAACAAAGCCAAGCCACATGTCCAGGGCAGTTGTAACTGCCCAACTGTCATCATGTGCAAGGCATATGCCCAGTTCCAGCACATCCTTAGAAGTACTTGTGCCAATTTTGCACCTGGGCCCTGGGCGTCTGTGCACTCGCCCATGCCACTTCCTTGTCAGCACCCAAGCCACCCTGTTCGAGCCATGTCTGTCCCAGCTTGTCTTTCCTTAGCCATGCCTCTATAACATGACTTGCCTTAGCCTAAATCAGCCTTAGCATTGTTCCGCCTTAGCTTGCCAGCCCTTGTCATGCCTTAGCCACTCCTTGCATACCTTAGCCACGCCACTGTTAAGGTCTTGCCATGCCCTACCAACACTCGTCATGCCATGCTGACATGCCCACACCGGTAGACTGGCCATAAGCAAACCTAACCTTTGCCCTCACCATTTGTGTCACACCCCAAATCCCATTGAGGGAGACTGGCACCCGAAGACGATAAGGCCCGAGAGAGCCAATCTTTGCTTATGTCCATTCATATGCATGCCATAAGAAACATCACCATCACGTAAGGACATAAAATGCTAATAGCAAAAATCATGGAACATGTGATACTTACATATGTGAAACTTGGCCGTCAGGGCCATTAAGTCAAGACGGACATACATCTCTTTCATTCATATACCCACATACATCTACAAAAGCCTCTAACAGATACATCGTCAATGAGAACACTATATGTTGTAGAAAGGATACGAAAAGAGTAACCTTACATACCTTAACTTCCCAATATGGATACACAATCCTATTCGTGGACACAACAATCTAGCTCTTTCCTTACGTCTACTCTACATACAAGTGCATAACAGAGCTTACGTTAACCACCAACTACATTACAAATGCATAACATGACAACAAGTTACGTAAATGTCATACAACGTCATTTCACCCTTTACAATACAATCCACTGCATTATCATACCAACAACACCATAACATTCCACACATTGACCAAGACATTATATACCAATAACACTTCACACCAAGTTTACCCTTTACGTTTCCTCATTATCATTACGTCACCATTACTCTATTAAGTCACTTCATAACAATACATTAACAATAATCCATAATTGATACAATCCAACATGCCTCCATAAGACCCCTTAAAGTCATTAAAAAGGTATCATAAGTTGATAATTACATCCAAAAAGGGTATAGGGGTCTTCGGGGATCAAAGAGAGACAAAAAAATACAAAACAGAATCCTGGAGTGACCTGTGAAGCCACCTGTGCCCGAAGGTGGCTGACATGCGGTCGCAGGTGACCCTTGGCCCTGTCCAAGGGCACCTGCATTGGCATCTGCGCCCGCAGGTGCCTTCGTTTGTGGGGGCGGATGCCCAAATCGACCAAAAAGGGTCTCTTTTGGGTCCTTTTGTGTAATAAATGGTCCAAGGCCATAAGTAAGCTTTTCTTTACATATTTTTGGTCACTTTGATGCCAATGAACCATCATGGTTTCACAACACACATGAACATCACCAAAACCACATTTTTCCTTCAATACACCACTAAGTCCATGCACAATTTTGCGATAACAATTCCAAACATTATGTAAAAGGATAAAACAAGTTAAGGCTATAATAACATCTCACATGTCAATATTGAATCCATCAAATTCACTTCCTTCAAGACCACAAGTCTATTTTCAAGTTTGCAAGGCAAAACCCTTTTCCGATTAAGCAAAAATACGTTGTTTGACACATAGTGAACTGTCCAACACTTTGCCAACATAACCAACATGATTTATACACCATATTAAGCATATTATATATTAAACCATGAGAATAAATGCTTACCAAAGCTTTCAAGAGAGTGATCTTATCCAAAAGAGTTAAGGCTTAGGGTTTGAGGTTGAAGAGAAATGTCTTGAATATTCTAGAAATTGGCATGTGTGTTTAAATGAATAAAAATCTGATTTCCACCTTATATAATGCCTCAAAGGTCATCCTTAGCCACATTAAATGTATGTTTACTTGGTCAAACACAAGAATGGGTCATATTCCCTTTTTGGGCCATGTCTTCCTTGTAACTTTTGGGCCTCATTTGGGCCCAATAGCTTTGCCCAATAAAACTAACATATAATTCACCAACTTTCTCATGTGTAAAAAAAATATTCCATGAAGGTTACGATAATTAAATAAGTTCGAAAATGTACGGGGTGGTACAATTTGGTCTTGTCTAGGTTGATCATGTAAATCTCTAGCCAAACCCAAGTCATTCGAACCATCAAGCTGTGGGTCTAACAAATTTCCCCCACCAGATGAGCTCGTCGTCCTCAATGAGGTAGAATCTAAGTAGGCATTGATTTCATTTTCAAACTGCCACAATGATGAACCTTTTTCCCAAGTAGCATCACACACTTGTTTGCCCTTTCATTGAACTAAAAATTCTATTCGCCTATTCTTCTTGCCTTGCCCCAAAGTCCGGTGATCCAAGATCTTTTCAATCTCCTCTTCATACTACTGTAGCACAACAGGAGGAGCACGTCTTGTAGCCGACCTTGCTGGATCTTCAGAATCCTTATGAAAAGGATTCAGAAAACTCACATGGAAAGTAGGGTGGATTTTTAGTCTTTTTGGCAGATTCAATCAGTAAGCTATTTCACTTCCCGTTATATCACTTTAAAGGTTCCATACTTTGAAATCAGTATACAATGAATCATCTTGCTACTGATTTTCTTCCATATTTGGGGAGTAAGATTCAGTAACACTTTGTCCCCAACCTGAAATTCTAAAGCACGCCGATGCCTGTCAGCATACTTCTTCATTCGTTTTGATACCTTTCTCAAGCTATCTTGCACTTCATCTAGAAACTCTTACTTGTCTCGTGCATACTTGTAGGCAGCACGACACTTGCCCTTTATTTTGGATCTAGCGACTTCCAGTGGCGTGTTAGGTTGTATGCCCAACACTAGTTCAAAAGGGCTCTTCTCAGTTGCTGACGACCTATGCAAATTATAACAAAACTGCGCACTGTCTAACAATTCTACCCAATTCTTCTGACTTGCAGTCACATAATGCCTCAAATATTCATCAAACAAATGATTGATTCTTTCGGTCTGTCCATCTGTTTGTGGATGATTCGCTATTGAGAATTTTAGTTTAGTACCCATCTTATTGAACAATGCAGTCTAAAATCGGCCTGTGAACCTAGTGTCTCGATCTCTCACAATGTCAAGTGGAACACCAAAATACTTTACCACAAACTTATAGAATAATTCAGTAGCTATCTTAGAAGAACAAAGGGTAGGAGCAACAATGAAAAAATCATACTTTGAAAACCTGTCAACCACTACGATGACTGATGCTTTGCCATCAACCTTTGGAAACCCGCTAATAAAATCCATAGAAACAAAATCCCAAGGATGTTCTGCAATAGGTAAAGGTCGCAGTATCCTGGCTTCTTTCTTCCTTTCAGTCTTGTCAAGTTGGCAAACAAGGCAAGACTTTACATAGGCCTCAATGTCATCTTCCATTTTTGGCCAGAAATAATTTCAGGACAATAATGCCATCATTCTTTCAACACCTGGATGACCAGCATAGACAGGATCATGTGTTTCTTTAAGGAGTTTTTGATGCAACCCATCACTTTGAGGCACAACGATTCTCCCTCCCTTAAAATATAGTAGATCTTCCTCGATCCAATATCGTCTAATTGTCTCCTCTTTGACTTGATCCATCAATTTGATGTATAATGAATCATATGAAGCACTAAACTTTATCTTATCTAAGAAATCTGATTCAAGTCTAGTGAGTGCCTAAACTACAACAAATACCTCTTTATGACTTAAAGCATCTGCTACTTGATTTTGCTTACCTGGTTTGTGTATCCAAACAAAGTCATATTTAGAAAGAATTTCCTTCCATGGGCCTGCTTCGGACTCAATTTCTATTGAGTTTTGAAGTATGTATTAGCCACATTTTCAGTCTTGACAACAATCTTCGTACCCAGCAAATACACTCGCTAGATTTGGAGACAATGTAGGACTGCCACCATCTCCTTCTCATGAGCAGAATACCTTTGTTCCGCAGGATTTAATTTTTCGCTCTCAAATGATACCGGATGATCCTCTTGCACTAGCACACCACCAACAGCATAATCAGAAGCATCAGTGTGTACTTCAAATGAAAAGTCAAAATTAGGCAACCGTAATATTAGCTCACAAGCAATGGCTTTTTTCAATGAATTGAAAGCCTTGTCACATGCTTCAGACCAACCCCACTTAACATTCTTCTTTAACAAATTCGTCAATGGAGCAGCCTTCTTTGAATAGCCAGCAATGAACTTTCGATAACAGTTTGCCAATCCAATAAAGGATCGTTATTCTTTAACCCTATTTAGTGCTTGACAATCTATAATAGCCGGCACTTTCTTAGGGTCCATGCGCACCTGGTTTTCACTAACCAAATGGCCCAAAAATTTGATCTCGCGACAAGCAAACTCACACTTTTCCATCTTGACATAGAGTTGATATTCTCTAAGTCGTTACATCACTACTCTCAAATGCAGCAAATGATCTTTTAGTGTTCTACTGTATATGACTATATTATCTAAGTAAACAACTACAAAGTCATCAAGGTACTCTTAAAGAACATTATTCATTAAGTTATAAAAAGTAGCCGGGGAATTAGTCAGCCCAAACGGCATTACAAGGAATTCATAGCTACCATATCTAGTTACACAAGTGGTCTTTGGGGCATCCCCATCCAACTTAGAAAAAAAACCAGCCTTAGACAGCCTATCCATCAAGTCTTGAACCAGGGGCACCAGATACTTGTTCTTTATAGTCACTTTGTTCAGTGCACGATAGTCAATATACATGCGCTGGCTTCCATCTTGCTTCTTTTGGAACAGAATAGGGGCACCATAGTGAGCCTTCAAAGGCTGGATCAGTCCAGCCTCCAGCAATTCAGACAACTGCTTCCACAATTATGCCAACTCTAATGGAGACATACGATAAGGAGGGCGTGCCGGTGGCATTGAACCGGGAATCAGTTCGATTCTGTGGTCAATTTCCCTCCTTGGAGGAAACTCTTTAGGCAGTTATGGTGGCATGACATCCTTGAATTCTGCCAACAACTTAGCAACACTGTCCGAAAGATCAACCTGCACATCAGGCTCTACTTCAACTAAGGCAGCAAGATAACCAGTCGCACCCTTTTTCAAAAGTCGTGGTAGACAACATCGCAATAATTTTGGAGTGTTTTCTCTTATTTTCCTCATTATAGGGTCGAATACCTTTCACAAATCTAGGGTTAGATTCTACCATAAAAATTAGACCGTCCAAATGAGGAATATGAGCAACCTTGAACTTTTTCATAAAATCAAAACCAAGCAAAAAATTGAAATCATCAAGCAGCACCACAGTCAAGTTGTCAAGCCAGACCAATGACCTATGGTCAGTGGAACATCCAATGCCATGCCATAGCCTGGCTGCGGTGTAGAATTTATAGCCTTTATCTTTGTTGCACAAGTAGTCACCATTAGTCCATACTCCTTCATAATTTTTGAGGCCACAAAAGTGTGAGTAGCGCCGGTATCAACCATTGGAACAACACTTTTGTTCCCAATCTTCACATCAACGTACATTAAAGAACCGTAGGTATGCGACAAATCATCAACACTTTCAGCAGTATTGACTAAGGCATCAGCATCATCATTGCCCTCTATATCCACCACATTCACGCTAGACAGCGTGTTCAGAAAATGTAGTGGGTTAATATAGGCAGCAATGTCCTTTCCCTTGGCTTGTTTCTCCTCTTCTGCAAGAAGAGCATTGATCTTCCCCTGTTTTAGATAGCTTATGGCTTGATGCCTAGATTTTTGACAAGTCCAACAGACCTTCTCACTAGCCTGCTTGTTTTGGTTAAATGAAGCAGCATCCACCTTTCCTTTTCCCTTGTCATTCCCCTCTTGCCTACGATTATCCTTCTTCCAATCTCTGACCTTCTCCTTCTTCTTCATTTTGGAAGGAGAAGGATCAGGGGTAGCACTGTTAGAATAAAAATCAATCAAAGCATCCGTCGCAATAATGGCACTAGGAAGATCTTGAATATTCTGCCTACACAGTTGGATCTGTGCCCAACCTTGCATTCCAGAAATGAAGTTGTGCAACTTATCTTCATCAGACATGTTCTGAATATCTAGCATCAACGATGAAAATTCCTTCACATAGTCTCAAATGGAACCAACTTGTTTCAACCATTTCAATCTGTGCCTAGCAACCCAAGACGAGTTACTAGGCAGAAATTTCTCACGAAGTGCATCCCTTAGTTTTTTCCACGTATCACACTTGGGTCTTCCAGCACTTTCATCATCAACATTGTTTGTATGCCACCACAGCACTGCATCATTCCTGAAATAGCGAATCGTCATTGTCACTTTGTCATTTTCAGGCACATGAGTAGTAGCAAAGTAGTGTTCCAAGTCCCACAGAAAATTTTCCAATTCCTTAGCACCACAAACACCATAAAAGTACTTTGGTTCTAGAATAAAAGTACTTTGGTTCTAGAATTTTGATTTTGGCATGTTCTTCACCGCTACGCGATGAACCAGCAACATCCGGTCGAAGGACCACCACCTCCGCCTTTAAATTTTTATTTTCCTTCAAAAGGCTCTCAATTTGTGCACCCACATTTTCACTAAAAGTGACAAGACTAGCCAATTGATTATCTACAACAGCACGATAACTTGTCAGTTTGTGTTAATGTCATCAATCTGAGTCATGACATCAACTAATTCGTCTATGTCGTTTGTCAAGCCAACCAACATCTCCAGCCTTGCAACTTTTTCACGTAATCATTGTAATATTCACCACCTGCCATCGTAACACCAAGATCTAATACCAATTGATAGAGGGTCAACCTGTTAGTTTGCACCCATTATGGCAGCCACATGTACTATGGCTTCAGCCCTTCACTTTTTCACTCAACACTTTGTTTGCCTAGGCTTACGAATTTAGAAAAACACAAGCACATGCAGGAACAAGTCCCAACTTTGTATTTAACTTGTGCCACAAAGAAACACATAAATCAGCCTTATAAAAATCTCACTAACATAGCCAAACTTGCCATTAAGACAGCCAGTCTGTGCCTATTTATAGGCCACGGCTTCTGTCACATGGCAGGCACATGCCCTCATCCTAATCCAGTTGACATCCCCAACTGATAGGCCTAATCCAAAATTTGAATTACAAATTCAAATTACAATTAGCAACAAAGCCAAGCCACATGTCCAGGGCAGTTGTAACTGCCCAACTGTCGTCATATGCAAGGCACGTGCCCAGTGCCAGAACATCCTTGGCAGTACTTGTGCCAATTTCGCACCTGGGCCCTGGGCGTCTGTGCACTCACCCATTCCACTTCCTTGTCAGCACTCAAGCTGCCCTGTTCGAGCCATGTCTAGCCCAGCTTGTCTTGCCTTAGCCATGCCTCCGCAACATGACTTGCCTTAACCTAAATCAGCCTTAACATTGTTCTACCTTAGTTTTCCAACCCTTGTCATACCTTAGCCACACCTTGCATGCCATAGCCACGCCACTGCCAAGGTCTTTCCATGCCCTTCCGACATGCGCCATACCATGCTGACATGCCCATACCGACAGACTGGCCTTAAGCAAACCTAACCTTTGCCCTCACCATTTGGTCTTGTCTAGGTTGATCATGTAAATCTCTAGGGAAACCCAAGTCATTCAAACCATCAAGCTAGGGGTCTAACACTACCCTACCAAATTTGATACTCCAGACTCAACGCCGCCATTGAAACTCCCATTTGAGGTCGACTCAATCAAATGTAGTCCCACACCTAAGGGCCGTTTTAACCAATTTATACCTAATAGCCCAAAATGAGCCTGGAAGCCTCGGGACCCAAACCAAGGGTCTCCCTAGCCTAAAATCAGTGTTTAGGAGCTAATGAAATAGTCAGAATCGGCATACAAGGCCATTTACCTAAAGTTTTGGTCTAATACCCAATTCTTAACAGCAAAGACTTCAAAATAGGGAATTGACTCTAAAAACCAAATGAACTATCTGATAACTAAATTATCAGCTCCAGTAAGTCATAAATGACTTGAGGCAGCTATGGGAAAGCTCTAAATGGTGAAATAGTGATCATTACAATATCCACTACTAAAAGGAATTTCATTTGCGAAAGTAAGGAATCAAAGTGTACCTGAGGGAGGGCTCGAACAGGTGGGAATACTGGGTCCACATCTCACTCTCGATATCCCAGTTAGCCTCCTCAACTAGATAGTGTCTCTAATGAACCTTAACCACTGGAATCTCTCTAGAGCGCAATCGTCTGACATCCCTAGCCAGTTAGAAATTGGATCCTCCACGAAGGTCAACCTCTCATCCAACTAAACTGAGTTCCAACGACGTACATGAGACTCATACAGAATATATCGCCACAGCATGGAGACATGAAAAACTAGGTGAACAGCTGAAAAATCTAGGGGCAAGGCTAACTCATAAGCCACCTCACCAATGATCCAAAGTATCTCAAATGGCCTAATGTACCTGGGGCTGAGCTTTCCCCTCTTCTCAAACCTCATCACGCCCTTCATGGGCGATACTCAAATGAAAACCCGATCACCAACTCCAAACTTCAACGCTTGAAGCCTACGGTCAGTATAACTCTTTTGCCTACTCTAAGTTGTCTGTAGCCTATCTTGAATCACCCAAACCCTATATAAAAAGTCTCAAACCAACTAATCAGAGATCAACAATGCCTCAAATAGTGCCATCTCAATGGTCGAATGGTAGCTATTATTCTAAGCAAACGCTGCCAAGGCTAAATGTTGTTCCCACTAACCTCCAAAGTCCATAACACACGCGTGGAGCATATCCTCCAAAACCTAAATAGTCTGCTTTGACTGACCGTCCGTCTGAGAGTGGAAAGCGGTGCTAAGATCAACCTGAGTACCCAACTCCTGAAATATCCACCAAAAGCTAGAAGTGAACACTGAGCCTCTATCTAAAATAATAGACATCAGTAACCCATAGAGACAAACTACCTTACAAACATAAATATGGGCTAACCGCTCGACATTGAAGGTAATCTGAATAGTGATAAAATGACCCAACTTGATCAACCGATCTACAATGACCCAACTACTGTTAGAACCACGAGATATGTGAGGTAACCCACTCATGAACTCCATCGTAATCCACTCCTACTTCCACTCAAGAATGGGTAATCTCTGAAGCAATCCACCCAGTCTCTGTTGCTCGATCGTCACCTGCTGATAACACAAACACCGAGCTACAAAGTATGCTACATCCTTTTTCATGCCTCTCCATCATTAATGTTGTCTCAAATCTCTATACATCTTAGTTGTCCTCGGGTGAACAGAATATCTAGAGCTATGAACCTCCCATAAAATTAATTGAATCATGTCTCCAACCCTCAGAACACAAATATGACTGTCAAATCTTAGAATACCCTCCTGGACTCACCTCTCAGCACCTGGTCATGGATGACACAAAGTCTACTATCCTTAAATGACTATCTTGAATCTGGTCCATTAAGGTAGACCTAGCCTCAACACTGGCCAGAATCCTCCTGACGTCTAAAATTTCAATTCTCACCATCAAATTGGCCAAAGACTGGATAACAAAAGCCAACGCCCGCACCAAAATTGAAATGAAGGCCAAGCTACCCATACTCACTGCCTTCCGGCTCAAGGTGTTTGCTAGCATATTTGCCTTGCCCGAATGGTATAAAATAGAGATATCATAGTCCTTTAGAAACTCTATCCACCTGCGCTGTCTTAAATTAAGCTCCTTCTGAGTCTTAATGTATTAAAGACTATGATAGTCAGTATATATCTCACAATGAACACCATACAAGTAATGCCTCCAAATCTTAAGCACGAAAACTAACACCGTCAACTCCAAATCATATGTGGGGTAGTTGCACTCGTACACCTTCAGCTGCCTCGATACATAAGTAATAACTCGACCCTTCTGTATTAGAAGACACCCCAAACCAACATCAGAAGCATCACAGTACACTATTAAACCCATTCCCTCAATTGGAAGAGTTAATATAAGAGTTGTAGTGAGCAAGTCTTTGAGCTTCAGAAAGTTCAACTCACACTCATAGGACCACTGGAACGGAACCTCCTTCCCTGTCATTCTAATTTTAGGCACTACAATGGTAGTAAAACTCTCAACAAACTGTGCCTGTAGTAGACTGCCAAACCAATAAAGTTGTGAACCTCAATCGGAGATATAGGTATGGCCTAATCACAAATAGCCTTAAACTTCACCGGATCTACCATAATCCCATCCTTAGACACTACGTGTCCTAGGAATGTCACAGACTCTAGCCAAAACTCACACTTTGAGAATTTGGCAAAAAACCTATGATCTCTCAAAGTGTGAAGCACAGTCCTCAAATGCTGCTCATGCACCTCTCTACTCCTTGAATAAACAAGGATATCATCAATTAAACCTATTATGGAGGAGTCCAAATAGGGCCTGCAAATATTGTTCATCAAATCCATGAATGTTGATGGGCCATTGGTCAACCCAAAAGACATCACCAAGAACTCATAATGGCCATAGTAAGTCCTGAAGGCTGTCTTAGGGATATTCTCTACCCAAATCCTCAACTGGTGGTAACCAAATCTAAAGTCAATCTTAGAAAACACTAACACACCATGAACTAGTCAAATAAGTGATCAATACAAGGCATAAGATACCGATTCTTCAGTGTCACCTTATTTAATTGCCTGTAACCAATACACATATGCATAGAACTATCCTTTTTCTTCACGAACAAAATAAGAGAACCCAAGGCAATATGCTTGGTCTAATAAAACCCTTACTTAAAAGATCCTGAAGTTGAGAATTTAGCTCTTTAAGATCAGCAGGAGCCATACGGTAAGGTGCAATAGAAATAGGTCGAGTGTCTGACTCAAGGTTAATAGCAAACTCGATATCACCCTCAGGATGAAGGCCAGGTAGGTTGGTAAGAAAAATATCAGGAAACTCATGGACAATAGGAATAAAATCGGGCAAAGGACTCCCCACACTAATATCACGAACATAAGCAAGATAAGACTCGCAACCCCTCGATACCAGTTTCCTAGCCTGAACATAAGAGATAATCCCTATCGGTGCATGACTAAAAGAACCCTACCACACAACCGAGGGTATACCAGGCATGGCTAAGGTAATGGTCTTGGCAATGTAATCCAAGACTACATGATAGGGGGATAACCAGTCCATGCCCAGAATCATATCAAAATCCACCATATCTAGCATAATAAGTTTAGGCCAAGTATCAAGCTCTCGAACGGTCATAACACATGATCTATAAACCTGATCCACTACTAAAGAATCATCCATGGGAGTAGATACAGCAATGGAATAGATAAAGGCTTCAAAGACAATTTTAACCGAAGTGCATAATAAGCAGAAACATATGAATAAGTGGATCCCTAATCAAATAAAGCAATAGCTGGCTAACGACATACCAAAATTGTACTTGTAATAATACCATCTGAAGACTCCACCTCTGACCTACCAGGTACTGCATACAACTGATCTCATCCACCCCCGTACTGGGCACCTGACCAACCACCTATCCTACCAGCCTAAGAAACTCCTTTAGAACCCTGGGGACCACTTCTATGACCCTGGACATCACCATTAGCTGGAGACGACACTAATTTGATAGGTTGAACACTCTGTACTACAGGTTGAATCATTCCATGCTGGGGACACTCTTTGGAGAAATGGGCGACGACCCCACAATCATAGCATGCCTCGGGCACCCTACTCTACCCAAAAGATCTAGCTGACCCGGTATGGACACCTCGGCCTAAAGATCCAGACTGTGCACCCCTAGAAGATTGACCTCTACTCTAACCACTGTGGTCGCTATAACTGGGCTGACCCCGGTCAATAATTTGAAGTTCTACCTGAACAGGTCTACTAGAATGAAACTAGTACTGATAAGACTGACACTGAGGATACCTACCTCGAAAACCTCTGCCCCTAAAATGTGAGCCACTATGGCTCCCACAGAAACTACCTTGCTGATGCAGCCTCTTATCTCTGCCCCCTTGGGCCTCATGATCCATCTCCTCTATAGAATAGACATGTGCGGCAATATTAGTAAAAGACTTCTATAAAGTTACCAAACTCTGAGTAGCCCGGTGGAGCAGTAGACTCAACCCTCTGACAAAACATCAAGTCCTCTCATACTCAGTAGACAGAATCTGGTGCAATGTCTGGCTAACTCGTGAAACCTCACCTCATCCTTACCCATGGTCATAGAACCCTGTCCCAATATAGAAAACTCATTCCTCAGGCACTCATGTATAGTGCGAGGTATGTACTTCTCCAAAAAAGCCTTGGAGAACTGAGTCTAAGTCATAGGTGGAGATCCAACTGGCTTGGAATCAAGATAACCCCTCAACCACTGTCGTACTGCCTTGTCAAGCTGATATGCTATGTAGTCCACTCCGTGCGACTCAACCAGCCCAAAATTATGGAGCCTCTCCTCACAACTAGTTAGAAACTCATAAGTATCATCTTTTAGGGCCCTGCAAACCTAGGTGGAGTCAATCTCAGAAATCATCCCAACATCTACTGCTCCTCGACAGACATAAAAAGCTGAGCAACTGTTGGCCGTGGAACTATCGATTCTAGTGGAACCTCAACTCGATAAGTCGCAGCTACAATCTTCACTCCTAGGTCAGTACCACTCAGGTCTGCTGACTGAACACCATTAGACGATGCACCATCTACCAATCCAAATAGTTGAAGCAAGGCATCTCTGAGAACTGAGGAAGAAATAAGCCCCAGTGAGGTCTGGGATGACTCCTAGCCCACCAATGGCTGGGGTGGGTGAAACCCTGGAGTTACCTCTGGCTCGGGAGAAATAGTAGGATCTGGTGAAGGTTCTCAATCCTGACCCCTAAAGAGGTCAACGCTAAAGTGATGTGGCACCACTAAAGTGGTCTTACCACACCTGGAAGGCTATCGCTAGAGCGGTATTACTATCGTTTCAACGATCGGGGGGCACATGAGCTTCGACTAAAGTAGTCTTGTGGCTGCTTTAGTGGCTTTCGCTTTAGTGAACAAATGGTTGCTTATGCAGCCGCACCAGCTGATGCCTACTCCAGCAACTTAGCAAAATTTTCCAAGTTCATATTAGACCCTTGAGATTCATTCGTAATCCCGTAAATGCAAATGAACTATGCTACCCTACTAAATTGGACACTCAGGACTCAATGGTGCCATCAAAACTCCCATCCAAGTTTTTCTTAATCAAATATGGGTCCAACACATGATGTGCCATGAAATTACGGCAATTGAAATGCTTAAAATGATGAATATTTACAAGTTCAAGGGTATGTTTATGTAGATATGATGGGTTTTTGGTATGATTGTAGGATAAATAGGCTTGAGAAAAAAAAACTGCTGAAAACAAACTTGATAAGGATCAGACAAAAAGAAATGATGATCGTGGGATATGACTACGATCATACCAAGGCTGTCATACCTTGAACCAAAGGGTTATCCTTAGAAGATGATTAGACGGAAGCCTCCCACAACCATACCATGATGTCACGTCCATACCTTGTCTGCATGGAAGAAAGTCTTGAAAACAAGGCTGCAAAAACTAAGTATAGGATGATCAGACAAGACCAAGCCATGATCTTGACTTGAACTGACGATCCTACCATGAGATCAAAAGATGTAGGCCCAGATATAAAAGTTGCATATGTTTTAAGAGAAGGAGATCAGACCAGCATAAGGCATGGTTGTGCCTAGGAACCATGAGATTGTACTGATGATCATACCATTGAAGAACTACAGGTGATAAAGTCCAGGAGGATACTACGAGCATCAAGGCACGAGCATGCTATCTAACCACAATCGTACCTCCGTGTCGTCCGAACCAACTGACCCAGATTTCCTGTTCTATTTAGGATAGGATTTGGTTTGTCTATAAATACTCTTACAGGATTTTCTGTACGATTTTACACTATTTCATATTTTACAACAATATATTGTGAGAATCTAAGGCATATTCTTGGGATTTTCGCGGATATTGGTTTTATGATTTTAATTAAAGTTGAGATTTTGGAGGTTTCTTATTATTGTAAGTCCAGATCTATGCTTCCATCCATGAAATCTTCTTTTGTACTTGCAATCATGAGTAGCTAAACACCATAACTAGGGTTGTGGGAACCATGACAGATTAATCAAGTAGTGTTCGAAGTACAAGGTGATTCTCAAAGGGTTTTTGGGAATGTATTATTGTTTCTTTAGAATTGGTTGCTTTCTGATGGGTGTGCAACGTTGGAAATGATCCTATATCTACCCTAGACTATAGCAAGGCTAATCAGATAGGATTATCAAATCAACAAGAAGACTTGGAGTTATCTTCATTTAATTAGCCTTGAGCCGGTAAACGGGAAAGGCTAGATTGGGATCATAGATAGGGGTCAAACATTCAAAATCTATGACACATCAACATTTGTGCATGGGGATATTCATTTACAAGGGGAGTGACATAGTCAGTTAGATGATACATAACCTGTCGATTCTGCATGTCTAATACCATAAGAGATTACTAAAGAACGGAGAACCTATGGAGTTATGATGTTATTGGGGAACATAGTCCTAGTGCTTTTCCCACATTTATTACAAATCCAACAAATCAACACTTTTTACTATTACTCTTTTGTTTCACAAAACCCCCCTGCTTTACTTATTTGCCAGTTACTTAGACAAATACTTGATAGAATTTCAACCTACTCCCTGTGGGATCGACCCCAACCTTTTTGGGTTCTATATTTGATTCGATGACCGCTTTAAACTTTTTAGAAGGTGTAATTTGGGCAACATCAAATTTTGTCTCCGTTGTCGGGGAATACGTTTACAGATTTGATTGATTGTGTTTGTTGAAGTTATTGGTTTCATTTGCTGATTTTACTTTTTTACTATTTTTAGGGCACACACCGGTGTATGCCAATACTCGGAGTCAAGGCAATCCCCTGATTCCAATTGATACGAAACTCGTGAGAACTCTGAGAAACAATCAAAGAATGGTTAACCAAGGAGTTCAGGATCTAACAACCTTATTGGAAGGTACTTAAATTGGTGGTGGTGAAATTCATAATCAACCATCACCTCATCATATTGTCCAGGAGATTTCTGAAGAAACCACTGCACGATTAATGGCTGAGGAGAATACAAGACAAGCAGCCAGAGACGAGAGAGCAATGCAAGATGCAGTTGATCACCTTTTTGCAGTTGATGATTGAGAGAGATAGAGAAGGCCTAGGGGCAACCACCGCCTCAACAATATTTGTCTGTTTATAAAGATCCGGAGGAAAATTTAGACTATTTAGAGCCAATTGATACAGATGCCATCATTCCACCGAAATTACCTCAAGGGACTAAGTTTGATATCATGAGTGCTATGATTCACTTTCTAAACTTAAAGGGGGTATTTGTCGAGTTTTCTACTGATGATGCAAATATGCATATAATGAATTTCATAGGGATCTGCACTTCATATAATTTACCTGGGGTGAGTCAAGAAGCTAGTCGACTGAGGCTATTTCCATTCTCTCTGATGGAAGAAGCTACTCTATGGTTGGCTGACCTACCACATGGGTTAATTACTAACTGGAATGAATTGAGGACCCAGTCCTTGGACTAATTTTTTCCGCCTTCCAGAATGCTACAGTTGAAAGATGAGATCTATAATATTTGACAATTGCATTCAGAAGCACAATGCGAGACTTGGTTGAGGTTCAAAAAGAAGCTGCAGAATATTCTAAACCATCGGTTGACTGGTAGAAATTTTCTAGAGATCTTCTACAGAGCCTTGAATGCAAATACTAAGGCTGTAGTAGACACTATCACTGGTGGAGCATTTATGAGTTTACTTTGGGAGCATGTTTTGGAGATTCTAGGTAGGATCACTAAAACCAATCAAGGTTGGCATACTCGAGAGGCAGACATACCCACGGGAACTTAAGAAATTGGAGCGTCATTAGAGAAAAGAGCACTAGATGAATCGGTGGCTCGAGAGGTAGCACAGCTGAGGACTGAGATTAGATTGCTTGCTAAGCAATTTGCGGCAACTGGAGCAGAAAAGGTGGATGCGGTAGGTGTGCAAGGCAAAGCACCTAGGTATGAAGATTCAGCTACTGAGAAGGAAGCTAAATTTCTTGATAGATAAGTGGCCAATTTTCGAGCCAAGGGACAAGGGTCTAATAAAAATAATTGAAACTCTAGGCAAGGGAACCAAGGTCGGAACTACTATGGAGATAATTATAACAAATTGGGCTATAAAGATAGAGATAGAGATTATGATGGTGATTGGAGGCAAAAAAATGATTACAAGGAAAAGGCTGGCCTTTACGTTCCACCAAGGAACCATGATGTTCAGTCTGGTAGTTCGAGAATGGAACCTTTACTTGCAAAACTTGCTAAGGGGTTGGAGAGCCAAGAAAGTTGCCTTAAGGAGATTAGGGCAGATATTTTTAGGATGAACCAAAAATTTGAGTCTCATGCAATGGCCATTAGATAGCTTAAGCAACAATTTGGGCAGATGTTTGCTACATTAAATCAGCATCAACTGAGCAAACTTTCGAGTAACACTGTATAAAACCCCAAAAATGATGGTCATTTCATAGCCATTACTAATAGAAGTGGGAAGACTACTACTAATCAGCCCATGCCTATGATCGATGACAAGAAAGATACTCCTATACTTATGGATGATGTGAATGAGGCTGGAGCAAAAAATTTGGTGTTAGAGGATGATGCATCTCAATAGCCTCTAGTTCCTAAAAATGAGGCTAAGTCTGACAAAGGGAAGAGAAGGAGGTCGCTCAATTATTGAAGCCCATCCCAAGACCCCTTCCTCCCTTTCCACAAAGGTTGAAGAAGAAAGCTGAAGAGGGAAAATATCAGAAGTTTATAGCGATATTAAAGGAGTTATCAGTTAACATCCCTCTTGTAAAGGCTTTAGAAAAAATGCCAGGCTATGCTAAATTTATGAAGGACTTGGTGATGAAGAAGAGGACTATGAGTTTTGAGCCCATGGATAATGTGCATCACGGTAGTGCAATATCCTTTAGATCGTTGGTTGAAAAGAAGGAAGACCCAGGAGCATTCACAATTTTGTGCACTATAGAGTGTTTCAACTTTGCAAAGGCATTGTGTGATTTGGGAGCTAGCATTAACTTGATGCTGCTAGCAGTTTACAAATAGCTAGGGTTGGGATCTCCCAAACCTACTTTGATGAGACTTCATATGGCATTTCGCACTGTGAAAAGTCGGTGGGTATCTTGTGTGATGTCTTGGTAAGGGTTGCATCTTTTATATTTCTAGCTGATTTCATCATCCTTGACTATGAGGTTGACATAGAGGTTTCCATTATCTTGGGAAGGCCTTTTATCGAGACTAGACGTGCGTTGGTTGATATATAGACTGGGCAGATAAAGTTTAGATTGAATGATGAACAAGTCACTTTTAATATATGCCAGTCTATGAAATAGACAAAAGACATGTGTGTGATTTCTTTGATAGATACAATCGACGAAGATGATTTGGTTGCTCCTATTGAGGAGAGACTCAATGTTGAGGCCCTAACGACAGTTATCACTAATATTAACAGTGATAGTATTGACGAGTATGATGAAATTGTGAACGCACTTGTTGGTAGGGGTTCATGCACTTATGCACCAAAGAAGCTTGATTTAGATTTAAAGAATAAAGCGACCCCGCCAGCTAGACCTTCTAAATTGAGGAGCCTTGATGTGTCATGGTTACGTGACACTTTTGATGCTTAAAACAAAGAAAATATGCAATAACTTGGGTGTTTTTTTTTGGTATGATGTGGTTTCTGTCCTACTTTACAGGAAAACAGGTTTTAAAGGCAAAATAATTAAAAAGGAAGAATCAAGCCCGAGAACGAAGTGCCGGAAGATGAAAGAACAAAAATCTACACCGGAGTGGGAGTCAAGACACCACTCACGTGACGTGAGTGCCACTCACGTGGCCTGAGTGGTGTCGTGAGTCACACTCTAATGTGAAAAAAAAGTGTCTGATTACCACAACACAAGTCACGTGGCGTGGGTCCACCTACGTGACGTGGAAAGGTGGCATGACTCAACTTCTGAAGTCACGACACCGTGAAAGTTGCCGACTCTGTTCTCCTATTTTGCTTAGGATAGGATTAGCTTTGTATCTATAAATACCCATGTATAGTCCTATGTGCGAAAATCATTCAGAGTTATATAATATATTATTTTGAGAGTTATTTCATACTATTTCAGCTATATTCTTGG
The DNA here is from genome assembly GCA_031232105.1 of Capsicum rhomboideum. Taxonomy (NCBI): domain Eukaryota; kingdom Viridiplantae; phylum Streptophyta; class Magnoliopsida; order Solanales; family Solanaceae; genus Capsicum; species Capsicum rhomboideum. Next base: position 20,674,271 of record CP124714.1, read on the forward strand.
TTTTGTAGACACGAACTGTAACACCCCGTACCTTCCCAAACCTATTTGACGACGTGGAACAATGATTACCTAGGTGTCGATAGCTATAAGTATGCATTTGGTAATGTTAATGAAGAGGAAAAATTGACAGTTTGGACTTGTACATGTGGTTAGCCCTTCGTAAGAGGTGTTTTGTGATTTTTGTGGCGCAGTTGTGGGGTTCAAAATGAGGATAAGAGGACCTCTAAACAAAGCATATTAAGGCTAAGAAGTAAGTTAAAGAATAGGACTTGAAGTGTCTACTCAAACCCGCGAAGAAAAGTCGAAAAATGAAATTTTCGGAAAGTTTAAGTGTGGGGCGCGTTTGGGACCGTGCCGGGCCGCTTCTGGCTGAAATTTTCAGTCCCCAGGCAGTGTTGGGGCACGCCCAAGGGCGTGCCGGGCTGCTTGTGCGTACCTTTCAAAAGTTGAAATTTTTCTTAAGTCCCAAGGGTATCCGGGGACGTATTGAGCCGATGTTTGCTACGTTTATTCTACAATCATGATCATATATATGAAATGATTCAAATATTATATTGGTATGATAAAATTACTCGAGAACGAATTTGGCGTCAAAATGACAATTTTACCCTTTTGGTCAAAATAGGCCATACATGGCTAGAATTGTTTGTTTTTGGGATCGAGGCTACAAACATGAATCTCGTAAGTGGGAATATCGTCGTAATGCATGTGAAATGAATTAAACATGAGAAATTATTAATTTTATTGGATTAAGTAATTTGGGCTCAATAAAGCCCAAAAATGAAGAAGAAAAGCATGGGCCAAGAATGGGTCAAATGACCCATTCTTCTTTGACCAAGCAATAATTGAGAAAGGGACTTCAAAGGCCTATAAAAGGGGCAAAAAAATCAGATTTTTAATACAAAAAACACACATGCTTTCTATTTTTTTTTCTAGAATTATCAAGAACATCTCTTTTGGGCTCTCAAACCCTAAGTCATCTTTGGATCAAGATCATCCTCTTCCAAGCTTAGGTAAGTGTTTATTCTTATGGATTAACATATTATATGCATGGGAGAGTATGTATATCATGTTGGTTATGCTTGGAAGTGTTGTATATGGCACTTTGTGTTTTTGTAAAAGATGTGTCATTTATGGAATTTAAACTTGGAATATGACTTGTGGTTTTGATAAAAGAGCGTGATATGGATAAAATATCAACATGTATGGTGTGATTATGGTCCTAAACTTGTTATTTTTCCATAAGTGTAAATTATGGGATTTTGGCCGATTTGTTGTTGTGAGGTGTATTGAAGTGAATTGATGGAATCATTGTGATGTTGTGGTGATGTAGAAGTGAAAAGTACGAATTTGGGGTGACATGCTAGTGGTTTGTGATATTGGTCAATGTTGAGAATATTGTGGGATTATTGGTATGGTAGTTTTGTAAATGGTATTGTTGGTGTGATAGTTTAAAGCGGGGACTTGTCCCGACTTTTAGTTGGTCTGGTAAATGCATCTATTAGAGGCTTTTGTAGACATATGTGGGTTATGGATGGAAGAGACAAATGTCTATTTTCACTTGATGGCTCCAACGGCCAAGTTTCCTAAATATATTTGCATAGCGTATGCTTCCTTGTTTATGTTCTCTGCATAGTTGCATAAGATATCATAAGATGTATGTGAGGATATGCATTCGAAGGGTCATAAGCAAAGATTGGTTCTCTCGGTCCATATCGACTTCGGGTGCCAGTCCGGCCCGAATGGGATTTCGGGTCGTGACACGAACCCTAATTTGAGTTTTATTGATAATTGAGATTTTGGTTTTTCTTCATTGTTGTGAGATCATAATTATGTTTTCATCTCTGAATTCTTCTTCTGTTCTTACCATTATGAGCATCTAAACCCATCAACTAGGGTTGTGTGAACCATGAGGAATTAACGAAACCGGTTAAGTGCAAAGCAATTTTGTATCGTTGTGAATGCATGTACTGTTGTCTCCTTCGTTGTGATTGCTCTTCTAACGGTTGCAAACGTTAGAAACTCGCCTGTATTCTAGAATTGCTCGAGAGAGAGGTAGAGATTGGGAAAAGGAGATAACAACAGAGATTTGAAGCTATCAACCTTCATCTAATAATCGGAGCCTTAGCGGGTATGGTTATCTGAGATCCAGGACAAGGGTTAGTAGTGCGACACTCGGAGTCCGAGAGGAAAAGAGTGAAATTCGTCTAATGAAGGTCGAGAGACAGTTACATGAACCTAACTTGTTAGATTTTGCATGCAGCGTAGCGGGACAATCTTGTTAGCACAAGTAACCGGTGGAGTTAAGGAATCATTGGGGATCACAATCCTAGTAAATTTCTCTTATTGTCTACAAACTCGATTCGACTTGCAACTGTTATTGTCACTTTTTATTCATAAACCCCCCAGTTTTATTTACTTTCCGATTGTTCCATCCGGTATTCTACTTACACTTCGACCTATTCCCTGTGGGATCGACCCCAACTTAGTTGGGTTCTATATTTGATACAACGACCACATTGTACTTTTTTGGAGGTATATTTTAGGCGACATCAAGCCTCCTATTTTGGAGCTCAAAGCTCTTCCTTCCCATCTTCGTTATGCATTTTTGGGGGCCAACAACACTTTGTCGGTAAAGGTTGAGGCCTTAGTTTTTGTTTTGTAAAGGTTCAAATGGGCCATTGGATGGTCCATTGCCAACATTATTGGAATCCCACATGGAATTTACCCACACAAAATCTAGGTTGAGCCGAATTGTATACCTAGTATAGAGCATCAACTTAGATTGAATCCACTTATGCAAGATGTCGTGAAGAAGAGATCATTAAGTGGTTAGATACGGGGGCAGTTTATCCTATTGCTGACAGCAAATGGGTGAGCCTAGTCCAATGTGCGCCAAAGAAGGATGGAATCACTGTGGTTCCGAATGAGAAAAATGAGTTAATTCCTATAAGGCCAGTCACTGGATGAAGAGTTTGCATGGACTATAGAAAAATAAATTCATGGACCGAGAAGGATCACTTTCCTATGCCTTTCATGGACCAGATGTTGGACCATCTTGTGGGTAAAGGATGGTACTATTTTCTTGATAGTTATTCGAGGTACAATCAGATTTTCATTGCTCCCGAGGACCAAGAGAAGACCACTTTCACTTGTCCATATAGGACGTTCGCGTTCAAAAGGATGCCTTTTGTTCTCTGTAATTCTCCCACAACATTTCAGTATTGTATAATATCTATCTTTTCTAACATGGTGAAGGACACTATTGAGTCTTTTATGGATGATATCTCAGTTGTGTGTGACTCATTTGATAATTGTTTGGCACATATTACCAATGTTCTGGGGATATGCGAGAAGTGCAACTTGGTGTTGAAGTGCAACTTGGTGTTGAATTGGGAGATGTGCCACTTCATGGTGAAAGAAGAAATAGAACTCGGTCACCAGATTTCGAAAAAAGGGATTGAAATCGACAAGGCGAAGATTGAGGTGATTGAAAAATTACCTCCACCAATTTCTGTGAAGGGCATTCGTAGCTTTTTAGGACATGCAGGTTTTTATAGAAGATTCATCAAGTACTTTTCTAAGATTGTTAACCCTTTGTGTAAGCTTTTGGAGAAGAAGGTGAAATTTGTGTTTGATGATGCATGTCTGAAAGCCTTTGAGTGTCTGAAAGAGAAGTTGATTTCATCCACCATCATTGAAACTCCGAATTGGACCTTGCTTTTTAAGGTTATGTGCGATGCTAGTGGCATGGAGCTAGGTGCTGTCCTAGGCCAATTGTGAGAGAAGTTCTTACATCCTATCTATTATGTTAGCAAAGCAATTAATCCTGCTCAGAAGAATTACACTGTGACTGAATAAGAGTTGCTTGCTGTTGGGCTTGCATTCAAGAAATTTTGATCTTATTTACTTGGAACAAAAGTATTGTGTATACTGACCACGCAGCTCTTAGATACCTCATGGCGAAGAAAGCTACAAATCCAAGGTTGATTAGATGGGTAGTTCTACTACAGGAATTTGACTTTGAAGTTAAGGATCAAAAAGGGAATGAGAATCAAGTGGCCGATCAATTATCACGCCTTGAAAAGGAGGCCAAGGTAAACCTAAGGAATGAGCTTGAGATTGATGATACTTTTCTAGAAGAGCAGGTGTTGGCAGCATCACATGACTTAATCCCTTGGTTTGCAGATTATTCTAACTATTTGGCATGTGACTTAGTTTTGGAAGATATGTCTTTCCAACAACAAAAGAAGTTCATACATGAAGTAAGGAAATTCTTTTGGGATGAGCCATATTTATTTTGAGTGTGTGCAGATGGTGTGATTTGGAGGTGTGTTCCTGAGCTCGAGATGATGTGTATCTTAGAGACGTGTCACTCATCGCCCGTTAGGGGCCATCATGGAGGTGAGTGGACTACGCATAAAATCTTGCAGTGTGGATATTACTGGCCCACTATTCACAAAGATGCCCATGATTATGCAAAGGCTTGTGACCAATGCCAAAGGCAAGGAAACATCTCACAGAGACATGAACTTTCAATAACTACTATCCTTAAACTTGAGTTGTTTGATGTGTGGGGTGTTCACTTTATGGGCCCGGGCCCCTTTGTGAGCTCTCATGGCATGAAGTATATATTGGCGGCTGTCGATTATGTTTCAAAGTGGGTGGAGGCAATTGCTCTTCTTAGCAACGAAGGTAAGAGTGTTACCGCATTCTTGAAAAAAATATATTCTCCAAATCTGGGACACCTAAGGGTTATCATTAGCAATGGAGGCTCCCACTTTTGCAATCTTCTATTTAAGGCCCTGCTTGCAAAATATGGTATGAAATATAGGGTGGCAACACCTTACCATCCTCAAACAAGTGGGCATGTTAAGGTCACTAATCGGGAGATCAAGTCTATTTTGGCTAAGACTGCAAATGCCAAAAGGATGAATTGGATGAGAAAACTAGATGATGCACTATGGGCATATCGAACAACATTCAAAACACCTATTGGCACATCACCATGTTATCTTGGGTATGGTAAAGCATTTCACTTGCCTGTTGAACTTGATCATAAGGCATTGTGGGCATTGAAGAGGCTAAACCTGGAATGGTAAGACACAGCCAAATTGAAACTTGAACAGATGAATGAGATGGATGAATTTTGTCTCCGCGTGTACGAGAGCTCAGCCTTGCATAAGGAGAAGATGAAGTTGTATCATGATCTCAAGATTGAGAAGAGATAATTCACTACAGGCGATATAGTACTATTATTTGATTCAAGGTTGAAGTTATTTCCTGGAAAGTTAAGGTCGAAGTAGAATGGCCCATATCGGTGATTACCGTGTTCCCCTATGGCATAATTGAACTTGAGAATAAGGATGGGAAGAAATTTAAGGTCAATGGCCAAAGGGTGAAACACTACATGGGTGAAACTAATGATGTGAGGTTGATTTGTGAAGTGGATTTAAAGGAGGCTTGAGAAATAAAGCCTACCTGAGTCGTGCCGCGACGTTAACTCAGGCGCTTCATAGGAGGAAACCCATGGGTTTGTTGGCCAAGTCTGAGTAACCAACATAGCCATGTCGTGCCGCGACGTTAAATCAAGTGCTTCGTGGAGGCAACCCATGTTTTGTACTATATATTATATAGGGTAATTGTATGTTACTTTGTGCAGGAACTGTGCAGGAAAAAGGAGATACAGAACTGGACTTAGAACTGAACCCATGAGAAGATGGTACGACCGTTGGATGATTCCAGAATCATGGGTTCATTCGTCTGAGACCAATTGATCAAAGTCCTTCGGGATGAAAAGCAAGGACTGATCCTACGATGGGTAATCACGATAGTACTTAGATCTCACGATCGTGGTACCCATCATCTGATCGAACTCTGGTAAAACATCAAAATGGCATCAAACCTACGATCTTAAGGTTCGATCGTGGTTACATACCACGATCATTCTTAAGCTTCATAGGTTCCCAATTAAGTTTTCTTTAACATCCTTCCTACGAGAGGAAGTTACGATCGTGGAACCTAACCATGATCGTGCTATCTAGTCGGAGATTGAGCCCACCTGTTTAATGAGTCTGTGACCCAATCCGACCCACCTAGGGTTTTAATGTATAAAATCTCAAACCTACCCCCGAATTCCCCCTTCCTCTTTTTCAAAGCATTTTCAAAGCATCTTAATACCAAATCCATACCATAATCGATCCCAAAGGCTCATATCAAGTGCAAAACCTGTGATCCAAAGCAACCCTTTCCTTGTTCTCACTACTTGCAACAAAAAATCATAAGTGTTCATATTTATTCTTGAAATTTATTGAATGGCTCATACACCTAAATGGAAATTTTTGATCCTTTTTTTTTTTGTCATGGGTGTGTTCATAGTCAGCCCTAGTGTTGGAGTTTGAGGTATTGAAAGCACAATGGAAGTCTGAGTACTCATTTGTGTACAAGTTTGGTCAATATCAATCTCAAATCGAGTCTAAGTAGGGTCAAAAAGGGTCTACACTGGGTCAAGGTCAAAAGTTTAAATTTTTGATCAGTACCAGTGTATTCAACGACATAACGTACGATTGTGGGATCTACCTATGACTGTAGGTTGGGTCATTATGGGGTAATGTGGTTCACTCTCAAGAGCTCATCAAGCGAACACATATCACAATCGTGGCATCAACAAATGATCATGGCATATGTTCGTCTGATATGTACGACCGTAACTTCATTACACGATCGTAAGAAGTTAGTTGTCTGATATAAGTTATCCCTAGTAATTTGGGGCACCCAAACCGTGATCAAAAGGTATGATTGTACCATCATTGCACGATCGTAGGTAGGGTCGTCTGATCTAAATAGACACCTGCACACTGTTTTCAAAATTAAACTAATACATCATTCTAATGCAGATACTAAGGCCCCTAAATCCAAGAAGGCTCTAGACAAATCTCTTCGAGGGAAAATAGCTAAGGAAAAGGCCCCACCTATCTCCTCAAAGAGTGAATCCATAAGTGCAAGTGGATCTGAGGAGGAGTACAATATCAGTTCCTCTGACGAACAACACTCTCCTCAGACCACGAGGAAGCAGGCTAAGGAAAAAGAATAAGCCAAAGCCAACACATACATGGCTTTGGTCGAAGAGGCAACCCCCATCAACCTTTCCTAGTCTGATGAGGGAAGGAATAACTCTTACTAAGACAAGAGTGAGGGAGATAATGTTGAAGAGATTAGCTCTTTGGAAGAAGAGGGGAATCAAACCTCGAATCTTCTGAGGGAGCTACTACTACTGCTGCCCCATCTTAGAAGGGCATAGATCCTAGATGTTAGGTAGTCCCTAATGTAAAGGACTACTATATTTACGGGGTCACATTGACAGACCGAGTAAACAAAAAAAAAGCATTCAGGATGAAACCCGCATTCTAGCTGAGTCACTTTAGAAAGTCCCAGAGTTGGTACAGGGATTAGAGAGATATGAGTTGGGGTGGATGACTGGACCCCTTCGAACAAATTTTCCCAATTTGGTACGAGAGTTTTATGCCAACTATGAGGTGATACTGAAAAAAATGACTCCTTCAGGAAAGGAGAAGGATATAAGAAGCAACTAGATCTGACATTATTTGGATCCGGGACATAGAGGTTGACATCTCCGTTGAGGCCATCTCAAAGGCCTTGTTTGGAGACTTATTTTAGCCTCTTCAGTACAACCATCCTCTATCCACAGTTGGCCACTAGTTTTGGTTGAATACACATTGATTCCAATTACATAGTTGGAAGAAATTATCTGAAACCAGATGTTTCATAACGCCCGTATAAAGAAACTAGAGGAGGGTATTAAGCACTATATGAGCGATGAGATTCAGTCTGCTATTAGGATATTGCAGACCCGAGTAGATAGATTTGAGAGTCGGATGACGACTTAGATGGATGCATTCCAGGCACCAGAATTGGAGGGTATTAGGTGAGACCAGACCAAGCTGAAACAAGAGATCATGGTGCTAACTGAGAGGATAGATAATGCACCTCCTCCACCACCATCTATGCCTTCATTGGCATCTCTTACGATGGATGTAAAATCCCTGGTTCCTGACTTCTACAAACCCACCCCGAAGATTGATATTGATGTTGAGGAAATAGGTGGAGATTTGGAGCCTCAGAAAAAAAGGAGAGAATATGATTCTAAGAAAAAGAAGAAGAAGAATAAGAGAGTGAAGAATGCAGAGACCTCCGCGGTTGGCTTACCGGAGGACGTTGATATACCACCGACTATTGAGGTGGTGTAGCCTGGATTAGGGGGTATGCAAACTACTCCCACTACTGAGTCATTTAGAGTATCGATCGCCATCGGTGCCTACACACTTGAGAGTGCCTCGGTTACAGTCGAGGCCACGAGAGCAGATGTTGGAGGGGTCCCATCTCATACCCCCACTGATCAGAGTTTGACTAGAGAATAGAGCACCACAGGTACATTACTTACCCTAACTTAACATTTATTTTGCGATTTCATGCAATGGGGACATTGCATAATTTCAATGATGGGGGTGGGGGTGTACCACAACTAAGGATTTTTGTTGTCGTGTTTCTTTTCCCTCGGCTGGGCTATCATAGTTAGAACCGACATGTTTAGATGATTTTATTTGTTTTCTGTATGTTTTTGTTGTTTGTTATGTATCTTAGAGTAGAATAGGAAAATTTGGTGTAGTCAAAATAAATTAAGCATGTGAACCTGTCTTTTTGAAATTTTTAAAAATGATATCCCTCTAAAAATTATGTTTCATGGTATTATGTGCTTGCATATGTTGTAACCAATGTTAAGATCTAGATATGGAATTAGGATTGTCAGTATGATAACCTGGCTGACTTTGGATGAACTGAGTATGTAGTAACTTAGACGAATACCCTGAGCCGCGCGTGAGTAAGGATATACCTAGTCAGTGTGTGTGCAATCTAGAACTTGCCTGGTTAGTCTCGCTAAAGCTATAGGATACGAAGTTAGGAAAGGATCATAGGTCATTCTTGAAAAAGTCCACTATAGCCTAAATTGCATACCAAATGAATGTGTTATCCCTTGAACCCAACTTTGAGCCTTGATAGACCCTTTCTTTGAAATACAAAATTCACCATCCCTATTTTTACAATGAACCTTATTTGGCCCTGGTCCCTCCTTGGATACCGTGTACTTCAACTCAGGCAAATCGCCTAAGTTGAGGGTGGCAATTGTGTAGATGTGCGTAGAAAGTGGGTATGCAGAGTTTGTAGCTAAAAGAAAAGGGGATTCGATTGTGGTAACAGAAGAAAAGAAATAAGAAAAAGAATGAAAAAAAAAAAGAGGAGAGAAAAGATTTGTGAAAATAAAACTGCACCCGGGGTCCAAAAAGAAATAAAAGTGAGCAAAAGGGAGAAAACAAAAATAAGAAAAGTGGAGCCAAAAGTAGTGTAGTGTCAAGGAGGGTTAGTCACTATTCTCATATGTATCATACCTACCCCCAGCCTATGTTACAAGTCAATAAAGTCCTATAGTGATCCTAGTTTGACTGTCCGAAAGCTGAGGCGTAGAAAATAAGGGCAAGTCTATGGTATCAAATGCACATAACCTGAATTCCTTGTAAGAATGAGAGATTTGAGTCTGTCCCAATTTTGATCTACATTGCATATACTGAGTGTGGGACTTCATTGATGCGAGGGCAAAAGGGTTGTAGTCTAGATACTGCTAGTTAGGGTAAGTGTATAGGTTTGAATGTTAGGTTGTTTACTCATAATGTAATGCCATGTCATGATCCCGTTGTCTTGCACATGCACTGTATTGATTAAGTTTGTAAAATTCCAGGGTGTTGAGACTCATCTTGGTTGCATTGCTAAAATTGGTTTCATGATAATGGCTATCATAGTGATCTTGTTGTTAGCTTTAAGTTAAGCGTTATAGTGAGTCTAGTTTATTTTGGTTGCATGAGGACATGCAACATTCTAAGTTGAGGGTGCTGATGCGCCGTGAATTTACGGCAATTAAGACGCTTAAAATGACGAATATTTGCAAGTTCAAGGGTATGCTTATATGGATATGATAGGTTTTTGGTATGATTGCAGGATAAACAGGCTCTGGAAAAAGAAACTGCTTAAAATGGACTTAATGAGGATCAGATAAAAGGAAATGATGACCATGGTCGTACCAAGGCTGTCGTTCCTTGAACCAAAGAGTTATCCTTAGAAGATGATCAGACGGAAGCCTACCACGACTGTACCATGACGTCACGACTGTACCTTGCCATCGTGGGAGGAAGGCTTGAAAACAAGGCTGCAGAAACTAAGTGTAAGATGATCAAATGAGAAAAATCCATGACCATGACTTGAACTGACGATCGTACCATGTAGGATGTAGGCCCAGATATGAAAGTGTCAAATTTTTTAAGGAAAGGAGATTAGACGATCACTAGGCACGGTCGTGCCTAGGAACCACGAGATTGTACTGATGATTGTACCATTGAAGAGCTGCAGGTGATAAAGTCCAAGAGGATACTACGAAAATCAAGGCACGATCATGGTATCTAACAACGATCGTACCTTCCTGTCGTCCGAGCCAACCGACTCAGATTTCCTATTTTATTTAGGATAGGATTTGTTTTGTATATAAATACTCTTATAGGGTTTTTTGTATGATTTTACACTCTTTCATATTTTACAACATTATATTGTGATATTCTAAGGTATATTCTTAGAATTTTCATGAATATTGGTTTTACTGTTTTAATCAAAGTTGAGATTTTGGAGTTTTCACATTATTGTAAGTTCAGATCTATGCTTTCATACATGAAATCTTCTTTTTTTTGCTTGCAATAATGAGTAGCTAAACACCACAACTAGGGTTGTGTAACACCCCGTACCTTCCCAACTCTACTTGATGACATTGAATAATGTTTACTTAAGTGTCGAGAGTTATAAGTATGTATTTGGAAATGGTAAAGATGAGAAAAAAATTAAAATTTGGCTGTGTACATGTGACGAGCCTTTCATAGGAAGTGTTTTGTGACTTCTTGAAGCATTTATGTCATACCCCGTACACATTTTAACCTCATTTGGTGACTTAGAGTCATGTTTACTTGATGATTAAGATCACTAAGTGTGTATTTTGTCGTGTTTTGATAAGGTATTGGACGATACTCAAGTGTTGGAAAAATGGCCGAAAAATTCAGCAAAGCATCAAAACTTGCGCCACTACCCTGTTTCAGGGGGTGTGGCGCAAGCCACCTGATTCAGAGGGGTCTCCAAACTTGCGCCACTTCCTTGTTTTGCAGCAGTGGCACAAGGCACAAACATTTTGCCTCCACGAGCTCGTTTCGTAACGCAATTCTACGACGCTTCTTGGATGGTTTCTTTTGGTTCTTTGGAGTTATTTGAGCATTGTTAAAGCTTCAAACACTTCAATATACTCCTACATACTTCTACATGACCAAATCATGAAATGTGAATAGTGATCCAAAATGTCCAAGGAAGCCAAAGGCGACTAGAATTCCTATGTTTGCGATCGAGGCGACGAGTGAGCATCTCGCAAGAGCATAATGTCGTGACATTATGGAATTATTTAAACATGAGATTGTGGGGGTATTATACATGTAATTAGTTGGGCTAAATTAATTTTGTTCCATTGGGCTCAAATGAGGCCCAAATATTAGCATGGACACATGACCCAACAAGAAGGAAATGATCCATTCTTGTTTGACCCAAAGAAGGCACTCAATTATTGACCAAGTGGGGATAATTATAAGACTTGAGGGCCTATATAAGCATGGAAAAATCAGAATTTTAATCCACAACTACACACATGCTTTTCTTGTATTTTCTAGAAAATTCCCCAAAAGCCTTTTCTCTCAACTTCAAACCCTAGAGCTCAAAGCCAACTTTTGGAGCAAGATCACCACCTTCCAAGCTTGGGTAAGTGATTATTATTGTACTTTAACATATTAGAAGCATGAGAAAATATTTATATCATGTTGGTTATGGTTGGAAAGGTTGGACATGGCACTTTTGGTTTTGTGAAAGAAATGTGTTATCCATGGGATTATAGCTTGAATTATGACTTGTGCCTTTGATGAAAGATCATGGTATGGACAAAATAAGAACATCTATGGTGTTATTTTGTTATTAAATTTGTTATTTTTCTATAAGTGCAAATTGTGGGATTTTGGCCGATTTGTGCTATGAAGTGTATTAAAGTGAATTGATGGGTTGTTTGTGATGTGGTGTGGATAAGAAAGTGTAAAGGGGAATTGTTGTGGTGGAATGTATTGATTATAATGTATTGGTCAATGTTGGGAATATTGGAGAATTTTTGGAATAATGATTTTATCAATGGTTTTGTCAAGGGGGAAATGGCATGTTAAAGCTAAACATGTGACTTATGGTTATTTTATGCATTTGTAAAGTAATTGGTGGTTAATGTGAACTTCGTTATGCATTTGTGTTGTAGAGTGACACATAAAGAAGGAGCGGGACTATTGTATGCACCCCTAGGATTATATATTCGTATTGCGAATCCAAGGTATGTAAGGTTACTTTTATATCCTTCTGCAACATATGATGTTCACACTGTCATAGCACTCACTTGATTTCGAAATACTCTAAGGTATTTCATATTCAATAGTTGGCTAGAGTACTCATATGTTCCTTATTCATTGGTCACTGGTGAATCGTATAACTCATGTTTATTGATTGACTCATGTCCATTGGTTGACTCACGTTCATTGGCTAATATGTTAAAAGTTCCAAATGATCTAAGGTATTGCATCGCAGGGTGATGAATAGTTAGTATTCACATGTATCGTATTTAGTGATCATTATGTTAAGCTTCCAAAAGTGTACTATACCAAGGGGGTTCTATAGTATGCCAACTAGGAGTGATATATTGATAGTCATATGTGTTTTACTCCTATACGAATCATGAATCACTTAGTTCTTATTTATGGGTGGAAGTTCTTAAGTTGTCTTATGTTGTTGATCCTAAGAGAATTATCCCAATAAGAGCAATGAGGTAAAGAGAGCTTGTTTAGTTGAATATCATTGTTCCGATCATGTGAGGAGTCCTATGGTATGATGATTATCCTTGTACCAATTGTAAGAGTATCAATCTCATAAGAGTGATAAGAGAGGTGATGTGCAAGTTCGTATAGTTATACTTCATAAGTGGCATTGTCAATCTCATGAGATAAAAGGGTGAAGTGAGATGTGCATGTAAGTACGTGTTTGGCTAAGGTGTTAATCTCATAAAGTACAAGAGTAAGGTAAAGTATATAAGTGTGTGCTTTAATTTCATGATCTTTAACGTGTCATTCTCATAATTATGTAAAGGGTGTTAGATTGGAAAGGAGTAATACGTGGTTGCCTTATGGTTCATTGAGTATAGATCACATTCTAAAGGGTATAAGTTCAAGAGGGAATAGTCCTAAGATTTTGCTATGTTATTCATTATAGCCCACCAAAGGTGGAGGCCCGGTATCATGCTTACGTATATAAGATCTCATAGGAATAGTGAAGGAGGTGAAGTGCGAGCTACTATATCTATCCCTCACTAGTTAAGGTGCGAATCTCATGAAGTTAAAGAGTGACATAGTTGTGTGTTTCAATAAGGTCCTAAGGCATCTCTTTTCACGTTATCATCTAGTGCCAATCATATACACCTCATTCTTGATTTATTATTATTCATGTGCTACATAATTATGGCTCATGGTTCCAAGGTTCAAATAATGTTATGTTCTAAAGCTTTCAAATCATGTCATGATCCTCAAGGTATCAATATCTCTCAAGTGAATGAATCAATCTCCCACAAGCAAATGTACTAATCTCAAAGTAATGAAGTAAAGGAACCAATGTATGTAATATTGACCCACAACAAAGTGGATGCCCACCAAGAGTGGATGACTACCCACAATAAAGTGGATGCCCACCCAAGGGTGGATGACTACCCACATTAAAGTGGATGCCCACCCAAGGGTGGATGACTACCCACAATAAAGTGGATGCCCACCAAAAGGTGGATGATCATAATAACCCACCAATAAGGTGAACGACTAATAAAGATGACGAAGGTAAGTAAGGAAAATAATAAACGTAATGTACATGGTTTCCCACATACAGAAAAAGAGTTTATTCACATTGCTATTTCTCTTATATTGGTTTCATGGTTGTTATTATGCACGGATCCTTGGAGATAGTCATAAAGAAAGAAAGGTACATAAGTCCGCACATAGAGTTTTTCTTATAATTATTTCCATTGAAATTCTTATGTATTGATGCATTGATGTCATTTTCCTAAGGCCTTACATACTCAGTACATTTTTCGTACTGACCCCTCTTGGGGACTTACCTTACATGTTGCAGGTGCAGGAATTAGTAGACCTCGTCAGTAGGTTGCGGACCATTTGCAGAGTATTGGTGAGCTCCAATTGCTTCGGGGCTTCCCAAGTTATATGTGTTCATTAAATGTTGGCATTTTGTAATTATTGTATAGACATGGTCATGTATCTGTAGAGGCTTTGTAGACATATGTAGGGAGATGAAAGTAAAGGATGTATGTTCATTTTGACGCAATGGCCCTAACGGCCAAAGTTTTATATATTGCATATGTTATCACGAGTTTCGCCTTTGATACTTAATTACATGATATAAAAGGAGATGCATACGCAATCGTACATATAAGAGTACTTGAGCAAAGATTGGTTCTCTCGAGCCTCCTCGGCTTCGGGTGCCAATCATGCCTCGTGGGGACTCGGGGTGTGACAGGTTGTGGGAACCATACCGGATTAACGAAGATGTATTCGAAGTACAAGGTGATTCTCGAAGGGTGTTTGGGCATGTGTTGTTGTTTTTTTGGAATTGGTTGCTTTCTGACGGATGTGCAACATTGGAACTAATCCTATCTCTACCCCTGACAGTAGCAAGGGTAATCAGATAGGACTAGCGAATCAACAACAAGACTTGGAGTTATCTTCATTTAATTAGCCTTGAGCCGGTAAGCGGGAAAGGCTATATTGGGATCATAGATAGGGGTCAACCATGCAACATCCATGACACATTAACATTTTTGTCTGGGGAAAATTTTTTACAAAGGGCGTAACATAGTCGGTTAGATGATACATAACCTTTCGATTTTGCATGCCGAATACCATAAGAGATCACTTAAGTACGAAGAACCTATGGAGTTATGATGTTAGTGGGGAACACAGTCCTAGTGCTTTTCCCACATTGATTATAAATCCAACAAATCAACACTTTTTACTATTACTCTTTTGTTTCACAAAACCCCCCTCTTTTACTTATTTGCCAGTTGCTTAGACAAATACTTGATAGAATTTTGACTTATTCCCTATGGGATCAACCCCAACCTTGTTGGGTTCTATATTTGATTCAATGACTGCTTTATTCTTTTTGGGAGGTGTAATTTGGGTGACATAAACACCCAAGGGCCGTTTCAATCAATTTCCACCCAATAGCCCAAAACAAGTCTGGAAGCCTCGGAACCCAAACCAAGGGTCCCCCTAGACTAAAATTGATGTTCCATAGCTAACGGAATTGTTAGAATTGTTATACTTAAGTTTTGGCCCGATACCTATTTCTTAATAGCAAAGACTTCAAAATAGAAAATTGGCTCTAAAAAATAAATGAACTATCTAGTAACCGAATTGTCAACTCCAGCAAGTCATAAATGACTTGGACCAGCTATAAAAAAGTTCTAAATGCCAAAATAGTATGGAAAAGTAGAAAATGATCTAGAGGGTCATTATAATGACTCAATTCTGGATGATTTCCCAATACTTGATAGTGATTTATCTCAGCTTAGAAAGGCTGAAGAATAAAAGCAGTGTTCAGAATAAAAAGAAGGACGTAAAAGAATATATCACCCAAAATCAACAAGAAAGTCACTCCCAAAAAACTGCCAAGAAAGAAAAATCCAGGGAAGTTGGTTATGTCTCCATATGTACCAGAGTTTGATTCTGGTGGCACTCTTTATGTAACATGACAAATTTTTATGACGAGACATCCATTTTCATTTGGCCATGAATTTTATGTTAACCCTGAGTTGATCAGTTCATTCAATTCGTGGATTAGTTTGGGGTTGAACAAAAGGTTTATTCTTTTTTAAAGATTTAAATAACATATCTTTTTATAAATGTATTAATTTATTGAACTAATTTTACTATGTTAATGTACTTGACAGAAGAAAAAATATCCTTATTCAGCTGAGGATAATGAACTCAAGCCAGGTTATGAATTAGGAATTTGCAAGATCTCATTTAAGGACTGGTTCTACAAAATGGCAAAATCTGGACAACTATGATGCGATAAGGTTAGTGAACTGCCTATCTTGACATATGTGAACTGTCCAAACTTGCTTGCCATTTTTATAAGTACTTTTCCCTTTATGGAGTTTGTTTTTAGTTGATAATACAGCTATAATACAAGAATTGGAGTATATAATTTATTTGTAGTACACTTATGCAAGTATGAAATTGACTAGTAATTTTTTTGCAGTTTTATTGATGCTTATCTGTATAATATGATGATAAAGTCTTTGCGCTTTAGTGTGTTTTGGTCCAACTTAACTAGTCAGATCTGAATCTACATATGTAATCACCATCTTAAAGGTGTTATGATAATTGTATGCACTATTGAAAAACTACATTCAGTGAACTGCCTCTTTAATTTATTTTTTTTGCAGCACATTGATGTCATCCTTTATTACTTATAAAAGAAAGGGAAATATGATCCTAACAATTCTTGCATTTTTACAACTACTGGTTGTTTCTTCAAGACAAAGGTATCTTTGACTTTCTTTCGATTTTGTAATTCTGAGCGAGATAATTGGAGAAATATATTGAAGTTATCTGAGATAATTGCAGAGTATATGTGTGGTCTTCATTTGTTGGAAAGTACAACTTGGGATAAAGTAAATTTTGTACTTATTCATATCAACCTGAAGGAAAACCATCACTAGATTTTGGTTGTATTTGACATTAGAAATAAGATTTTGTTTGTATATGATTCGTTCCCTCTAGGAGAGAGAATCATCAAGGTGAAAATATTGTTAGCATGCCTCTATTGTGTTGCCTTATTATATGAGTCTGACCAAGCTTTGTGAGAACAGTTCTGACTTGAACTCCTCTTCCTACTATGGGAAAATTAAGTTTGCCTATCTTAAAGTTGAGAAGATTATCAAAGGGGTTCCCATTCAGAGTTGTAGTTCAGTGTAAGTCTTTACTTTTTCAGAAATATTAATATTGTAATTATTTGATTTTATGAATTTTTTAATCATTCTTATTTTTGTTCATTATTAGTGATTGTGGAGTCTTTGTGGCTGATTTTGCTGAGGTAACAAGCAATGGGCAGAAGATTGAAGGACAAATATTTGATGTAGACAGTCTTAGGAGGAGGTTCGCGACTCTACTGTGGCATTATGCAAACACAGAACAAGAATTGGAGGTTCAAAGTGAGGATGAAAGATTGAAAAGGATAAAATAGTGTTGCTAGAATATTTGAATTTTTTGTTATCATTAAACTTTGTCGGTTACTGATTTGCTTAAATTTGTAATATGTTTTGAACATGAGATTGTCTGATCATATAAGTTTTACCTATTGGTTTTTTCTGGTTTTTCTTTGTGTTCTACATACAATATAAATCTAATACTTTTTGATATGTGATATATAATAGTAGTATAACTCGTATTATATGTGACTTATTATAGTCAAATATTACAGTATAAGTTTTTTTAGAATATACAGTGTACCACACATAGAATGCATACAGGAACTTTGTGTTATAATATATATGATATTCAATACACTTGACATACAAGTGCAATATGAAAATATGAACTCATATTCTAAGCGTTGTCCAATACCAATGCAACACACTTGCAATACAAATATGACTTCGTATTATAAGCATCTTATAAATAACAAAATGTGCAGTTGTTCCTCGATCACGATTACACTTATGATTCATATATAACATAAATAGTATTATAAGACACTTATAATATATAAGATCCACAAATATATTTTAATACTCCCTTACATCTTACAATACACATGTAATACAATACATTGTTGATCTATAAATTGTTCCTCTTACATCTTACAATACACATGTAATACATCTTAATATAACTTCGTATTACAAACATCTTATAAATAACAAAATGTGCAAGTTGTTCCTCAATCACAATTACACTAATGATTTATATATAGCACAAATAGTATTATAAGACACTTATAATAGATAAGATCCGTAAATA
The DNA here is from genome assembly GCA_031232105.1 of Capsicum rhomboideum. NCBI lineage: Eukaryota > Viridiplantae > Streptophyta > Magnoliopsida > Solanales > Solanaceae > Capsicum > Capsicum rhomboideum. Next base: position 20,692,537 of record CP124714.1, read on the forward strand.
TATTCTAATACTCCCTTACATCTTACAATACCCATGTCATACAATACACTGTTGATCCATAAATTGTTCCTCTTTCATCTTACAATACACGTGTAATACATCGTAATATGACTTTGTTTTATAAACAACATACAATACCAATGTAACACACTTACAATACATACATTTGACCTATAATACAGTTATAATATAGATATGAAACTGTTATGTTTTAAGACACTTATAATAGATAAGATTCGTAAATTGTTCCTCTTACGTCTTACAATACACATGTAATACATCTTAATATGACTTCGTATTATAAACAAAATACAACACCAATGCAATACACTTACAATACATACATTTGACCTATAATACAGTTGGCATACAGATATGAAACTAGTATGTTTTGGCATAACAATTTCATATCTGTATTCCAACTATATTATAGGGTCAATGTATTTCATTGTTAGTAATACATGCATGTGACATATAATACAGTAGGAATACAAAAATGAATCAGCAGTATAATACAGTAGGAATACAATCCCTATTATAATATGTTGTTACATGTATAATACAAATATAACACACAATAATAACATGACTATATTGTTAACTGTAACAACCTGATAAAAACTGATACAACATGAGTTTTAACAAAGCATCATATTAGTATCAACAAACCATAATAGAAATTATTTAAGAATTAACATTTTATCAACTCTAGAAATCAATAATTCTGGGAAACATCAAAAATATGTCACTACCCAACCCACCGGATCATTTCGAGCACCTACCTACACCTACTCCAGATAGGAAAACCCTGAATAACCCACCATTCACTCAATGTGGAAATTATTATAATATTAACTTAGTCAATTTATGTCTGTCATATGATAACTAACCAACAGTTGAAATATGATTACTCAATCAATTCATTCCGTAACTTATTTTAATACATCAGATATGTAAAGTAAATGTGGAAAATAACTACAACTGACTCCCCAAAACCTTGTCTAAATCGGTACAAGAGCACTAGACAAGGAGTAGGAACATCCAGGATACAGTATTCATACAGAATGGAGAGGACAAGAGCTATTGCAGAGTGATCGGCGTCACTGCTAAAGAAACTCCAACTAACCTGCACCATAGCTAAAACTACGATTGGAGATATAGTAAGTGTAGAATCAGTACAACCACACATACTTACAGGCATCATCGGCCGACTATGGTTAGAAATAAATAATAGTCATAATGAATAGAGATAAATCATTGCATCAAGTAAAGTTCCAGTTTCTAAACCCCCAATTATACAATTACTAGCACCCTACTTTAGCATCTTTTTGACCTACCTGTCATTTAACATTTTTGTGTATCTTAGTCCCTTGACAAGCCATTCCACCTTACACTATTTCTCCACTTTATACAACCCCAATTCCCACCTAGTATGGATAGCTTTGTAGGTTTCACTATATCAACACTTTGGGGGCCCTAATGGTAACCGGGTTTCTAATTCCTTAGGAGTAATGGCACTTCTGACTATGTATAATTAGGTAATCAAATTTGATTCCCTAGTCAAGGACAATAGGCACAACAATATACATAACGTAAACACTATATACACAGGGGGAATAAGACTTAAAAATAAATCAGGACATACCTTATCTTCACATTTTGCTACAATGTCAAATCACATCCATCAACATAACCGATCCACTCAAGGGACCAGAATGTCTTATCAAATAATGGGTCCACACAAGGAACCATAACATATCATCAACATAACTCAGTCCATTCAAGAAACCATCAATCATATATAAATGTCAATGTACATTCAAATGCATATGAATGAATATGAATGCAAGATGTGCGTATCATCTCTCCTTATCCCTTCTCATTTGTCTCATCCACATCATACCGTACTAGCGTGGTAGCCGACCCATATTACATCATATCATATTTGTACAAGCATGGTACCCGATCCATATCACAATATATCATACTTGTGCCGGCATGGTACCCGATTCATATTACAACCTATCATATTTGTACCGGTGTGGTACCCAACCCATATTATATCATATCATATTTGTACCAGCATAGTACCTGATCCATATCACAACATATCATACTTGTACCTGCGTAGTACCTGACCCATATTATAACCTATCATATCTGTATCGACGTAGTACCCGATCCATATCACAACATATCATATTTGTAAATACAAGATGCAGTCAATAATTATAAGTAAATCCTTAAGGCGAATTACAAACACCCAATTGAAATTAGATGCAAGCAACAGCGATCGAAACAGAACTTACAATTAATGACAACCAAGTAATGCAGTCAATAATCACAAGTTTATCATTCCTGGTACAATAATTATCCACAAACAGCGGACATCACAAGTATGCCTAAAGGCCAGTTCACCACTTGCTCAATTGAACATTATCAAACTCAATCATCAATCACAAACATGCCCGAAGACCAATCAATCAAGTATCCATTTCAGGAGTGCGCATTCTACCAAAATTAATATTTATACTCTAATTCATCATTCTTTTCCAAATTGAGCCGATAATTCAGTTACTATCTAGTAACCCTTACATTCAAGTCATAACTAAGTTTTCAAAATGCTATCCCCTTTAGCCGATTATTCAACTAATCGATTCTATTCAACTTACGATTCTAGCACTTGCAAAACTTAACCTTAGTTTTTTAAGGTATATCATCACATTCTCAGATCACAACCGATCCTCCTAACTATCTCCTAGCAAGGACGTCTCCTACTTTGACCATACATAATATCGGGTTCACCCTTTTTAAGATATTAGAGACTAACTTTATAGATTAGGAGGTCACCTAGTTCATTGGTTATTTTTCACCTTCACATATTAATTTTATAACTCATTAAACAAGTCATACAACCATAAATATCCATCAAGGGATCCATAAAAAATAATAACACACAATTATCTTATAAATACATTACTTTCATGTTTTATCCGCGGAACCTCTACTAATTCACAAGTACTCAATTTAGGTGACTGCGCTAACCCCCTAATTTTTTCGCCTGTTCGTACTTTCAAGTCTAACACTCTTTACCAGAAAGATTTAAACTTGACCCTTCTACTCCTACACTTAGAAATCTATCAACCCATTTTGGGATACATTACCTTTCCACATACCTGGCTATTAGGCTACCGATAAATGGTCCCGCCTACTTAATCAATCCTTACAACACTCAACTTGAGTAACTTCATTATCATAGTCTTTACTTCGCACTTATACCTCATTACCACCCCTTAAATGTAAGTCACCGGTTATCTTGGGTTACCATTAACCACCGACTTGAATCTCAACTAGCTCTCCTCCCCCCCCCCCCCTTCCCCTTTTTATCGTACTTACCCCATATTATACTTTAAACAATTACATTCATTCAGCTAATAAGAATTCTCACCAAAATCATACCACAAATATCGTACCAACTGAGTACAACAACATTGCATGATAATAATTAAGCCAAACCGGATTCTTATCAATTTTATCCATCCAACGTCATGCCCAAAGGCCTAATGCATGAGAACTCCCGACATTACTATTCAAGTTATATGAATCTAACCCAAGTCTAATTGTTACAATAATAAAATCATAACCTACCTCTTAGACGAATCCTACTGCTACTGAAAGGAGAAGGTTATCCCACACGTGCTAAGCATATTCCTATATCAGGGCTTTTTCATGTGGGCCTCTAACCGTCCTCATGAAGTGAGGCCTTTGGAATCTCCTGTCTATGGAGGTAGGGTTTATTCAAAGAATTTCTGGTGGGGAAAAATGACCTAGGAGGCTGAAAAATAAAAAGGAGTTTTAATGAATTTTGGAATGGCCATTCCTGGGTTACCACTGCAGCGGATAAATTACCATTTTAGCGGTACCGCTGCAGCGGTTAATCGGTTAATCGACTGTTGCAGTGGTAGGCCCCAGACTGACCCATTACCTTTTGAATTCTCAGCCCAATTACATTGGTCCCCACTTTTTCTCCAAGAATTAAATTCTATCAGGTCCGGTAAGAGTATTTTATTTGTTATAAGATTTTTTTGAAACGATTTTCAACATAACGACATTTTGGGTCATTACACAATAATTCTGGAAAACATAATAGAAAGTACTATTTGGAGAGTAAGGATGCTGAAAAAAATTATCGTCAACAGAATGTATTGCATCAAAGAGGATGCTGAAAAAAATTATCGTCAACAGAATGTATTGCATCAAAGCAAGTAATTTGTCTTCATTTTTTAGGCCGAACATTCCTGCAAGTCTTTCGGTTATGACCTGATTGTCCACAGTTGCTGCAACAAATATTAGATCGTTTGAATTTTTTCCCCTCACCTAATGATTTGATTCTTGATTTTCGTGGTCTTCCAGCTGGTCTCTTCCCAATTAGTGGAACCACTACCTCAGTAGATATATGTAATGGTATCTCCCAAGTGCTTGAATCAGGTAGATTATCTATTTGAAACTGGTATGTTTGCAGACAGTTTGCTTTTATGTAATACGGAGAGCAGTAATCCTCATACTTGAGATGCTCTTTATACACAACTGCTAATGCATGTGGGCAAGGCAATTCATCCAATTGAATCTTCCACATCTGTATTTCTTTTCCAGAAGGTTAACTGTAAAGTGTGTAATGCCATCTTTAACTGTTTGTGCATTGTGATATGCCTCTCGTACCTACAATTAATACAAAAAATAATCATTTTAAAGTACATTATAATACATTAATAGTTGCACATATATACATAGGTTTCAATTTAACAGTAGATACTTAAATCAACTGATTTACCTTCATTTTGTCTGCTTCTTTTTTATTTTCAGGATTTCATGGTACTTTTCACCAAGGTAAAAACCTGAATTTGTAGCTTTTTCCCTGCTAATGTTGTTCCATTTCTGAGTTAGCAATCTCATGTAGTCAAGGAGTGGAAGAATCGGCACCTCTCTAGCTTCCCTATTCACTGAATTTATTATTTTTGCAATATTGGAAGTCATCATCCAAGTTCTGTTTACTGGGGCATGCAGACATGATCACTTCGTGTACCCAGTATCAAACAAGTAGTCTTTAACTCTCTTGTCTAGCTTTTCAACTTGCTTCATTTTTTTGTTAAACGCAGATTGGGTGTAAGCCCTTGCCATAGAGTAAAACAATTCAGTTATCTTAGACTGAGTCTTCTTGAAATTTTTCATTATGTTTTTCCACAAGTGCCTGATGCAAGCCATGTGAGGAACTCCTTCATAAACTATTGCAGTTGCCTTTATGATATTGTCATGTCTGTCTGAAACTATAGTCATCATTTGTCTCTGACCATATGCTATCTTGAATTGCTCGAAAAATCACTGCCATGATGCATCATTTTTCGAATCCACAACTGCATAAGCTAGTGGTAGTATACTCCCTAAATAGTAAAAAGAGAAGTTACTTCTAATACACAAGGAAATACATATGAATTAAATATACTGTAATTATTCAGAAGCTAACCTTGAGGATCTAGTGTGCTAGCTATTAGCATTGTCCCTTTGTTTGCAGCCTTAAGGAAACTTCCATCAACAATCACAATCGACCTACAATACTCCCATCCTTTTATCGATGAATCTAGTGCCACGAATGCATAGAGAAAGTGCCATCCTCTGACTTGTGCATTTTTACATGTGAACCTGGATAAATTTTTTCAAGCATGTAAGAGTAACTAAGAAATCTAGTCCATGAATCAGCAGGATCGCCTCTCACTAATTCTAATGCCTTTTCCTTTGCTCTCCAAGCCTGCATGTACGTCAGAGTTATACCATAATCGTCCAACATGTCTTTTTGTATCTCCCTTGGGGTGTACTGTATTTTTGTGTCAACAACTTTGCCCAGTATAATAGATGCAACTAATGATGTTGTTGCTTTTCTTTCAGATGTTGAATTGGGCCCTGGCAGACATACGTGCTAGCTGGTATAAGATCTAACCTTGAACATTTTGGTTTGGTTCAAACTTGATGCTCGCAAATACCAATCGCAATTTCACTCAAGCATTCAATTTCATAGCTATAGAAATTATAGTAGAATAAGTTAAATAGTAAAATATATGTATTATAACAGAGGGAGTACTAGGATATATTTACCTGCTGGCATTTGATCGTATTGTCCTGAATTGAAATTTGTGAATAATGGAGTAACGTTTCATTGCACTCACTAGAATACTCTTTTCTTGATAGAGTTGTTCCTCTTCAATCAATTCCTGTTTCCGGTTAGTTATGATGACTGACGGAATATTTGAATGCTCCTCAATTTCCGCATTTGCTCCCATTCCAAAAAAAACCATTTTAAAGACACCTAACTAAATCGAATCAAAGTTGAAAAAAATCGAATCGAACCAAATTAGTTTAGTTCGGTGTTCGGTGCATACTTTTTCAAAATCGAAAATCGAAGAACCGAATCAAAAGTTGATAAAACTGAACCGAAGAATCGATCGCCCAACCCTACACACGGAAGAAGTTACATATGGTCAGGTGCAAATATGATTACTCCCTCCGTCCATCTTTAGTTATCCACTTTTCTATTTTAGGATGTCCAACAAAACTTGTCCAGTTTATAAAATGAATGAATAATTTATCTATTTTTACCCATCTTACCCTTGGTATTAAATACAACTAGTATAGTACCCGCGCGATGCGCGGATTATATATCATAACTTAGGACTCGTTCGGATTGACTTATTTTAAGTGTGTTTAGTTCAAAATAATTTTTAAGCACTTTTGAAATGCTTGGTTAAAATGCGGATTGTATATCATAACTTAGGACTCGTTTGAATTGACTTATTTTAAGTGCGTTTAGTTCAAAATAATTTTTAAGCACTTTTGAAGTGCTTGGTTAAAATAAAAAAATGCTTTTAAACACTTATTTTTAAGCTAGAAAGATAAAAAGAAATCAAGAACCATAAGTAAAAAAGTTGTAAGTACATCTAAACACCCACTTAGGCTCTTTATCTTTTTTTATAATCTATGAACTTAATTCTTTAAATTTAAATGTTTTTTTCACTCATGTTCAATTTATATGTAATCAAAATATCTGAAAACAAATTCTTTTATAAAAGTCATGCTCTATTCACTCTCAATGTTAGTACCTTGTACTCAATATATTGAAAATATATTTTTTTTCAGACGTGCCTAACAAACTATACCAAATAGAGAAGCAATATATTCTAATGAAATATAATTGGTACCTCTTCAAATATCACCTCCAAATTGTGATCAATTAGTTACAGTATTTAAAAGAAATAAAGACTAAATTAAATAAACATGATATAAAGAATCATTAACTATATGAATTTAAAAGAGATAGTATCGATGGCAGAATATGTTGATGGTCTTGACAAATAGAAATTCTTACTTTCTGACAAATCTTTTGTGTTAAGAGTAATCTTCCTAAAGAGGAAAATTTGGATATATACCTTCTCACCAAGTCACTACAATAGTTGTGAGCTAGTTAGAGAACAATATGTTTTATGATTTCAATTTCAAGTATTTCTAATAGATGACGTCATAAAAGATTTCCCACAACCACATAACCCTTTTGAAGCCGAGATTAATAAATATGAACACAAGTTTGCGCATAAGATCAAAAAGAAGTCACCAATGGTTGTAGACATCATATGAAACGGGCAACTTTGGATATCAAATATTGTTAAAGAATTTATCGCTAGAAATAAAATAAAAAAAGTTAATATTTGAGGAAATATTTACTGCATTTTCCTTATTTTTTTAAACCACTTTGTTGACCTTGTTACTTGAGAGTTGTGCATTGAGATCATTATCAACTTCTATTACATATAGATGCATCCAAATCTGAGTATACTACTCTTGCCAAGGTCTTTGTAGGATAAGGAGAGATCATGTCATTATCAGCCATGAAATCCTACAAAATACAAATATGAAGTTTGTTAAAATGAATATCGCACATTATATGTGCCCAAACATTATGGTGATGAGACTTTACGTAAAGACAATTAAAATAATAATTGAAGTGATTAAGTTAAAATATTTAAAGAGAGTTTCGAAATTACCATGAACTCTTTATCTCCCTTAGAGATTTGGGAAACAACAATATCAACATGTTATAAGATATGTAAGTAAAACGACAGACAATTAATGCATCTTCAAACGGAGAAAAATAATTACATTATAATATCCTCATCATCGCTATCTATATAAACTTCAGCAACCATCTGTCATGCCCTATTTTTCACCAAGGTTAAAACAAGCACGACTTATGGACTCTAAAAAAAATAATTTTTGTACAAAGTCGCCACCTAATTTTTAAGAAAAATAAGGAAACCTATATTTTTATTATTGACATGTATGACTTATGTTTTAATCTGCAAAAACCAGTTTAGATTCTAGGTAAGGGTTCAAATTATTCCTAAGGGAAGGGGTTAGGCATCCTTCAGAATTCACAAATTTGGTACCCGACTAGACTAAATTTATCAAGGAGGGAGGAGGTAAAAATCATTTTTTCTTAAAAAAAGTATGAATATGATAAATATGTACTAAAATAATGTAAAAATATATGTATAAAAAGGATGCATTAAATGTCTAAATAAAATCTAATGTTGTAAAATATATGTATAAAATATATAAAGATATATAAGCAATATAAAAATGTATGAAATGAAAAGTTATAGAAAGCAGTTTATGTAACAAAAGAAAATCATTTTTATATTATATAGAAAGAAAAAATATTTCAAATAAGACCTTTTGCTTGACAAAAAAATCATGAGAAGAAAATATTAAATAAAGATTTATTTTAAGAGAAAAGACTATACAATATTTTTAATGCCAAAGACGTGAATTAACTAATTAAATACTTGAATCAATTTAATCTTTTATGTTAGTATTTACGGCCTAAGTTTTGCCTAAACGCTTGTAATAAATATGTAAGTAAAGGATAATCCCACCCGACGCCTCAAAAGTAAAGTTTTCACTATGATTAATATTTGTACAATTATAAGAATATAAAATACAAACATAAAATTTAAACTCCTTTTTCTAATGTCCTTTTCCGAGAGGTATCCTCGAGAACCTGTATAAACACTTGTTAGAAATATTTTTAACGAACAAATAATTATAAGAAAATGTATGCATATATTTATGTATATATTTATATAGTGGGCTCAGATTAGGTTTTAGATACGCCATGGCTACGAAGTGATTGCTCGAATTTATCAGCCGTCCTAAATTGCCTTGTCAAGATACGAATCATAAAACTTTTATGTCGTCGTGATAATGTAAAGATTTCGCCATCGCCCATATTTATTTATTTATTGTCATGTATTTGTATGCGTAATGTCCGTCTTTTTATTTGTGGTTATTTGTGGAGGCCTCAAAAATCGACGGATATTTTTTCATTGGCCAAGTATTAATAATAACACACCTTAAAGGGTAAGATGGTTAAATAACTGAGAGACAACACAACCCAACTAGACAATTAGTAACCATGGCAGCAAATAAAATTTAACAAATCAAAATGAAGTAAAGTCAACAATAGTCCAAAATATTAAGTAAAACCATAGCAAACAAAATATATTAACTGAATAATGCTACCCGTCACCTGAAAAATTAATGGATCAGTCCAAAATGTAGAACAAATAGCGACAAAAAATAGAGAAACAAACAACAATGGTGAAATATATCCGTAGACGGAGAAAACAATGATGCTTGTCAAAGCTTAGAGTTCGTCGGATTTTTATTCGAGGTCAAATTTGGAATGCTGAAATTTTGGCCAGATCTGGAATCTCCGATAAGGAGAAAATAGTGGTGACGTTGCTTCAACGGCGTTCGCTGGAGCAATGCCTGAGACGTCGAGAATTCGGCCAGATCTGGCCATTTTAGGTGTGACAGTGATGAGACGAAGGGGAGAAAAACAACGTGAAGAGAGATGGGTGAGTCGTGGTGGTGGTGTTTCGTTCGCTAACTCGCCGTCCATGACCTCCGGCGAGAATTTACTGGAAAGAGGAGAGAGAGGAGAAGCGATGGTGGTTGGTGTTCGGCTGGAGCTCGCCGGTCGTCAACTCCGGCAAGCCAGCAGCGGTGGAGGAACGGGGGAGAGGTAGAGACGAGAAGGCAGATGAGAGAGGGAAAGAAAGAGGGAGTGGTGGTGGTGGTGTGTGAAATCCACCGGAGCTCCGGCGGTGGTGGGGCGGCGACAGTGAAGAGAGGTGCGAGAGAGAGGGTGAGAAAGAGAGAGTAAATTGAGAGCCTCCGTCTCTATGTTTAGTGTATGTATCTATATAGAGTAATATGTGTGTGTGTTGTATGTAAATGTGTATATGTGTAGTGTGTGTCTGTGTAGTGTATATGTGTGTAGTGTGTAAATATGTATTGTGTGATGTGAATATTTTTCTTCTTGTCTTCCCCCAAAAACAATTAACTTCTCCCCTCTATTTATAATAAAAATCAATCCTCTCTTTTATCCAAAAAATAAAAGAATGTTTTCTTATCCATTAAATATTACTTTAGTTTATTAGTTATTATCTAACGAATTTTTTAATTCTGTTAACCAAAATATAATGTTATTACTCAAAGAATAAAAATCTTATGTAGTCATGTCACACATCACCTTTAATAGAGGTGACAAGTGACAAGTCACCTTTAATAGAGGTGACAAGTGACAAGTCACCTTTAATAAAGGTAACAAGACCTCGACTTGATCGAATTATTGCTTCGTGTATCAAAATAATTGATCCGGCTTATCATTTGCGGATTGCATTAAATGATGTACAAAAATGTGTAAATGTCGATATGTAATTACAGAAAATATAAATAATAATAAAAATATAACTATCCTGAAAAATTTATTATGATGTAAATAGTTAAAAATGTAGTGTACTGCAAAGAATTGTAGTGTTATGTTGTGTACGTGTGCAGATGACTGTGAAAAATTTAAAATGATAATAAATTGATAAAAAACCTAATATTTTACAAAATTAAGGATAATTATCAATGAATTGTAAAAGTGTGTGAAAAAAATATATTTTGTGCTCTTTAACGATCAGGAAGCCTGAAGACTTTAATTTTAAGCACGGAGAGCCAAAATTGGGTGTCAACAACTTGCCCCTTTTCGTATGAAGATAATGTAGTTGTCTTCAGATGAAAACGTTGGCGTGTAGCCAATTTTGCTCGACAAATATCATATTTGACCAAAAATATGACCGAACTCTGATTTAGAGCTGCCTACATACCTCGAGTTGCACGAGGATCAGGTCGGGTGTAGTTCAAAAGATTAGGCAAATGTCTCTTTGTCCTATTATTATGGGCGAACGACCTTGTGAGAATGATTTGGAGAGAAAGAATATTTGGGAATGAAAGTGTTTGCACATTCCCGGCGTCCTTCAAAATTGCCCCAGTATCAAGTTGTGCGATGCTGGGCATGCAAGATTGTATACTCGCTAGGGAGAAAGAATGATCATGTGGTTGTGATGACTGAACTCTGCATAGAGCTTCCTACATATCTCGCGTGTTACGAGAATCAGGTCAATGTAGTTCAAAATGAAGAAATAGGATAAATTTTGAGGCGGTTTTCAAAATTTTGCCCCAGTGTATGATTTGTGGTAACACTGACTTCTCTAAAGGAACTTTAAAAGAAAGTCTTGTTGCTGTGGATTGTATTTTCGATTGAAAAGATGCATGATGTCTCCGATTGTCTACGGAGAATATATGATGAATGATGTTTCCGATTGTGTACGGAGACTTGATGATGAGGGACGTCTTCGATTGTCTACGAAGATTATGTGAATGTTGTAAATTCCTCTAATTGTTTGTCGGGGACTTATGATGCATGATATCTCCAATTGTCTATGAAGACTGATGTTTATGTAAAGTCCTTCGATTGTTTACGGGGACTAATGCATGATATCTCCGATTGTCTACGGAGACTTGATGTTGATTGTTGTAAAGTCCTCCAATTGTTTACGGGAACTTAATGCATGATATCTCCGATTGTCTACGGAGACTTGATGTTGATTGTTGTAAAGTCCTCCAATTGTTTATGGGGGACTTAATGCATGATATCTCCGATTGTTTACGGAGACTTGATGTTGATTGTTGTAAAGTCCTCCAATTGTTTATGGGAACTTAATGCATGATATTTTCGATTGTCTACGGAGACTTGATGTTGATTGTTGTAAAGTCCTCCAATTGTTTATGGGAACTTAATGCATGATATCTCCGATTGTTTACGGAGACTGATGTTGATTGTTGTAAAGTTCTCCGATTGTTTATGGGGACTTAATGCATGATATCTCCGATTGTTTACGGAGATTGATGTTGATGTAAAATCCTACGATTGTCTTCGGGGATTTAATGCATGACATCTCCGATTGTCTACGGAGACTTGATGATGATGTAAAATCCTCCGATTGTCTTTGGGGATTTAATGCATGACATCTCCGTTTGTCTACGAAGACCGATGTTGGTTGTTGTAAAGTCCTCCGATTGTTTACGGGGACTTAATGCATGATATCTCCGATTGTTTACGGAGACTAAGGCCCTCAACTATCGAGGTGGTTGAAATGTAAAGAGCTTTCGATTGGCGGAGCAAGTGAAATGTAATACCCTCTCGACTTACGGGGCTATTGGAATTCTAAGGGCTCTCGACTGGTGGAGCAATTGAAATGTAATAGTCTCTCGACTGGCGGGACTATTAAAATGTAAGGGCTCTCGACTGGCGGAGCAATTGAAATATAATAGCCTCTCGACTGGCGGGGCTATTGGAATCTAAGGGCTCTCGATTAGCGGAGCAATTAAAAGATAATAGTCTCTCGACTGGCGAGGCTATCGAATGTAAAGGGCTCTCGACTGGCGGAGCCATTAAAATGTAATAGCCTTTCGACTGGCGGAGCTATTAAAATATAAAATTCTCAAGTTAGAAGGAGTACACTTAACAGAGAAATGAAATGTTTGTATTTGAAGGTGAGTGATTGAGAAGGAAAGTCAACTGTCAGTATTTAGAAAGGGGCGCCTTGAATGAAAAGTAAAAATGCCCGTATTTGAAAGTGGGAATCTTGAAAAAGGAAGAAAATTTGTTTGTATTTACAGGTGGGCGCTTTGGAAAAGAATGAAAATTATTTTGTATTTTTCTTGTAAAAATGTTGACATTTGAAAAGACATAATCGTGTCTTGACTTTAGTTGGTACCAACAATTAGTAGTATGCATAAGAATTCTCTCGTTTTCTTCCCAGCTAACCGAGATCGATTTTGAGGTAATTCCTGTAGTTTCAAGTGGTACCTCAGACATACCTAAGTATCGACAAAATTTGTTCATCTTACTTCAAACAAAGATTTTGAACTATACCTATCCTCATGTTTCGAGTGCCCTCTCTGGAAAGAAAGTCCCATTTTCACACATATTTGAGTACTTTTATTTTTGAATTTTGGGACGTCTAGAGAAATACACTCACACTCAGAAAGAAATTCAATGCATGCAATTGTGATACCATAGGTTTGGCCTTCATGTAAGTATCCACTAATGTGAGAACACTTGAGATAGGATCATGTAGGACTTGTTATCGGTTTGTAAGGTAGGATTGGAGATAGGTAGGATGGTATTTGGGATGAAAGTGACTAATCCCTCAATGAGCATTGCACTGTATCTGTGCTTTTTATATTTATTGCGCTTTGACGCTTGATCTTCTTTGTCTTTCTTTGTTGTCCCTCATTTTGTATTTACTCTGACTTCTTGTGAATCTTGTGTAGGAGTCTCTTCCCCCTTATCCTCAATAAATATATTTTCCATTTTTCATTGAAGATTCTCCACCTTTGTTGGAGTTCTTTCTTCTTTTTTTTTTTTTTTGTGGGGGGGTTTTGCTCCTTTATTTTGAAGTCGTCTTTTCATTTTTGTTCATCTAGGACTTTGTATCTGTCGCCTTTGGCATTTTGGATCTTCGTCCGCAATTTGCACGTATTTAGTGCGCTCAAGGAGGTTGGGCCAAGAGAGGGATAGTGCATGTAAGCACTCAAAAGGTATAGGCTAAGATGTGGCTGTCCAAAGAAAAGGCTTTAGGCTCAAAGGGGGATGCTAGGGATTTATGTCATTTGGTGGGCTATGGAAGGTACAATTGGGTCAAAGAAGGCCTACGATCCTTTCCTAAACCAAGTGTAACTCAGAATTTCGCCTCAACAAACATTTAGGCCAAGTTCTAGATCAACAATGCAATGTAATGAATTAATCTAAAACTCACCACACAATGCACATGAGACGATAAGGTTGGCTTCATTCTTGTCTTGGATGTATGCAAGAGAATTTTTCAAGTGTCACTTAGGCGTGATTAAGTGTTACCAAATGAATCTATGGTTTACTATGAAATCGATCCTCTCCATCATACCAATTTGTTTCTTTCTCATGCACACTCCTAACTATGTTGGTACAAACCAAGTAGAACTTTGGTTATTCTTTATTTTTTTGGAAAGAATGGGACCGAACCCAAATGAGGGTTGCCTACGTATCTTGTGAAAACAAGAATCAGGTCTGCGTAGTTCAGGAAGATAGAGTATAAGATGTGAAACAGGAAAACAAACCTTTTTTTTTTTCTATTTTTGTAAAAGAGCATCGAACCCGAAAAGAATTGTCTACGCATTTCATCGTGATGAGAATAAGGTATGTGTAGTTCCTGGAGATAGAAAATGTGAGATAGAAAATAAACTATTTTTTTTTTAATTTTCAACAAGGAACACCGAACCCAAAAGGGCTGCCTACGTATCTCATGAAAATGAGAATCAGGTTCGCGTAATTCGGGCGAACTTATGGATTTGTATGATTGTCATGAAGTGATGTCCAACCTTGAAAATGATGTGAAAGGTGACCGAGTAGAAACTGCTCGTAGACATGAAGCATTGAAATTGCTCCAGTCAGACGACCAAGAGGATGGATGTCAAGTGTAGACAGAGCCGTTGACATTATTTCAGTATGTTGACAAGATTAAGAAGGTCGGACATTGGAGAAGTTATGGCATTACTTTGCCACAGTTGGAAGGATTGTTATGGCTGAAAAGGTGTTGAACCATTGCTTTTGAAAGTGAGGATCGATCGTCATAAATTTAATGGTTTACGACGTTCGGGAGAAGAAAGCTTGATATTCTTGAAGCAAGATCAGGTGAGAATTTAGAGGTAAAACAGCTAAGCACTAATGTCATTGAGATTTGGATTTGTGGGGGTTATTGATTTGTGCTTCAGAAGACATTTAAAGAGCGACTTTGAACTATTTCAAAAAATTGCCCCAGTTTGAATACCGGAGAAATTAATCTGAAATAGTGAAGAGACCGAACCCTAATATAGGGCTGCCTACGTATCTTGTCATGACAAGAATCAGGTCAAAACGTAGTTCAGACAGATACGCAGTCATTGATAGTTTGTATGATTATTATGGATTGCTGATGGTATTGAAAAAAGAAGTGTGGTATGACTAAGAGTTCGGATTCAAAAATATGTTTCAAGAATGAAAAGAATGTACAAGAAATATGTTAATAGTTCTTGAAAAAAGATGGCAGAGTCCAAAAAAGTGATTGCAAGGATAAAAAATGGATGTGAAGTGATATGACGGTAAAGGATAATCGTAGGGATTGAAAATGAGTGTGAGGAATTAAAAATATTCTAAATTCAACACAAGTCAACCAAAATTATTAGGCATAGTGAACAATATTGAACATGCCGTGTAAAGTATATGTATAACTAAAGAATGTGCAGTGAATGCAAAAATGTATAATATCTCATAAACATGTATCAAATAA
The DNA here is from genome assembly GCA_031232105.1 of Capsicum rhomboideum. NCBI lineage: Eukaryota > Viridiplantae > Streptophyta > Magnoliopsida > Solanales > Solanaceae > Capsicum > Capsicum rhomboideum. The sequence goes on from CP124714.1 coordinate 20,708,340, forward strand.
AGAATGTGTAACAAACAAAGAATGAAAGTTCGTTCGGCCGAAGTGATGATCAAAATCGTGTCTACAAACGACCTATGGATTCTAAGAGTAGATTCACCTAGGTTGGTAGAGTGTATTCGGACAATCACGAGAGAGCGAGTGGTAATCTAAATGCTCTTACTCTGAAACTAAGGAATCCAAAGAAGGTTTGGGGGAGTGCAAGACACCCCCCGCGTGAACCACAGTTTGTGAAGTGTACGGCCAAAGACTCGATAGAATCGTGATTACGATTAAATAAAGTGAAAATAATGTGCAACAATTTTTCAAAATATATAGATACAATATTTATAAACAAATAATGAATCAAAGAATTGATAAGACTGAAAATTAATTTGTGCAAATAATGTAAAACATTTGTGAGCAAAACACAGATAATTCACACAATTTGCAGTATGTGAAATAAATAAAGAATCAATGAATTAAATAATTAGCATATGCCAAGTGTAAAAATACCTTCCTCAATTGAAAAATTGAGTCTATCATGGTTAGAACCTGCTTAGCATTCCCCAGCGGAGTCGCCATTCTGTCATGCCCTATTTTTCAACAAGGTTAAAACAAGCACGACTTATGGACTCTAAAAGAATTGATTTTTGTACAGAGTCGCCACCTAATTTTTAAGGAAAATAAGGAAAACCTTTTTTATTATTATTGACATGTATGACTTATGTTTTAATCTGCGAAAATCAGTTTAGATTTTAGGTAAGGGTTCAAATTATTCCAAAGGGAAGGGGTTAGGCATCCTTCAGAATTCACAAATGTGGTACCCGACTAGACTAAATTTATCAAGGAGGGAGGAGGTAAAAATCATTTTTTCCTAAAAAAAGTATAAATATGTTAAATATGTACTAAAATAATGTAAAAATATATGTATAAAAAGGATGCATTAAATGTATAAATAAAATCTAATGTTGTAAAATATATGTATAAAACATATAAAGATATATAAGCAATATAAAAATGTATGAAATGAAAAGTTATAGAAAGCACTTTATGTAACAAAAGAAAATCATTTTTGTATTATATAGAAAGAAAAAATATTTCAAATAATACCTTTAGCTTGACAAAAAATCATGAGAAGAAAATATTAAATAAAAATTTATTTTAAGAGAAAAGACTATACAATATTTTTAATGCCAAAGACGTGAATTAACTAATTAAATACTTGAATCAATTTAATCTTTTATGTTAGTATTTACGGCCTAAGTTTTTATGTTAGTATTTACGGCCTAAGTTTTGCCTAAACGCTTGTAATAAATATGTAGGTAAAGGATAATCCCACCCGACGCCCCAAAAGTAAAATTTTCACTATGATTAATATTTGTACAATTATAAGAATATAAAATACAAACATAAAATTTAAACTCCTTTTTCTAATATCCTTTTCCGAGAGGTATCCTCAAGAACCTGTATAAACACTTGTTAGAAATATTTTTAACGAACAAATAATTATAAGAAAATGTATGCATATATTTATGTATATATTTATATAGTGGGCTCAGATTAGGTTTTAGATACGCCATGGCTACGAAGTGGTTGCTCGAATTTATTGGTCGTCCTAAATTGCCTTGTCAAGATACGAATTATAAAACTTTTATGTCGTCGTGATAATGTAAAGATTTCGCCATCGCCCATATTTATTTATTTATTGTCATGTATTTGTATGCGTAATGTCCGTCTTTTTATTTGTGGTTATTTGTGGAGGCCTCAAAAATCGACGGATATTTTTTCATTGGCCAAGTATTAATAATAACACACCTTAAAGGGTAAGATGGTTAAATAACTGAGAGACAACACAACCCAACTAGACAATTAGTAACCATGGCAGCAAATAAAATTTAACAAATCAAAATGAAGTAAAGTCAACAATAGTCCAAAATATTAGGTAAAACCATAGCAAACAAAATATATTAATTGAATAATGCTACCCGTCACCTGAAAAATTAATGGATCAGTCCAAAATGTAGAACAAATAGCAACAGAAAATAGAGAAACAAACAACAATGGTGAAATATATTCGTCGGATTTTTATTCGAGGTCAAATTTGGAATGCTGAAATTTTGGCCAGATCTGGAATCTCCGACAAGGAGAAAATAGTGGTGACGTTGCTTCAACGGCGTTCGCCGGAGTAACGCCTGAGACGTCGAGAATTCGGCCAGATCTGGCCATTTTAGGTGTGACAGTGATGAGACGAAGGGGAGAAAAACAACGTGAAGAGAGATGGGTGAGTCGTGGTGGTGGTGTTTCGTTCGCTAACTCGCCGTCCATGACCTCCGGCGAGAATTTACTGGAAAGAGGAGAGAGAGGAGAAGCGATGGTGGTTGGTGTTCGGCTGGAGCTCGCCGGTCGTCAACTCCGGCAAGCCAGCAGCGGTGGAGGAACGGGGGAGAGGTAGAGACGAGAAGGCAGATGAGAGAGGGAAAGAAAGAGGGAGTGGTGGTGGTGGTGTGTGAAATCCACCGGAGCTCCGGCGGTGGTGGGGCGGCGACAGTGAAGAGAGGTGCGAGAGAGAGGGTGAGAAAGAGAGAGTAAATTGAGAGCCTCCGTCTCTATGTTTAGTGTATGTATCTATATAGAGTAATATGTGTGTGTGTTGTATGTAAATGTGTATATGTGTAGTGTGTGTCTGTGTAGTGTATATGTGTGTAGTGTGTAAATATGTATTGTGTGATGTGAATATTTTTCTTCTTGTCTTCCCCCCAAAACAATTAACTCCTCCCCTCTATTTATAATAAAAATCAACCTTCTTTTTTATCCAAAAAATAAAAGAATGTTTTCTTATCCATTAAATATTATTTTAGTTTATTAGCTATTATCTAACGGGTTTTTTAATTCTGTTAACCAAAATATAATGTTATTACTCAAAGAATAAAAATCTTGTATAGTCATGTCACACATCACCTTTAATAAAGGTGACAAGTGATAAGTCACCTTTAATAAAGGTGACAAGACCTTGACTTGATCGAATTATTGCTCCGTGTATCAAAATAATTGATTCGGCTTATCATTTGCGGATTGCATTAAATGATGTACAAAAATGTATAAATGTCGATATGTAATTACAGAAAATATAACTAATAATAAAAATATAACTATCCTGAAAAATTTATTATGATGTAAATAGTTAAAAATGTAGTGTACTGCAAAGAATTGTAGTGTTATGTTGTGTACGTGTGCAGATGACTGTGAAAAATTTAAAATGATAATAAATTGATAAAAATCCTAATATTTATAAAATTAAGGATAATTATCAATGAATTGTAAAAGTGTGTGAAAAAAATATATTTTGTGCTCTTTAACGATCAGGAAGCCTGAAGACGTTAATTTTATGTACGGAGAGCCAAAATTGGGTGTCAACACCATCTCAACATTGAAGCGATTAACTACCACTTTAAACATGACCATTCAATCAAGAATAATATTCATCTCCATGGATAGGCATAGTCATTATCTATGAAAGTTCAAAATCATAATTTAGTATAACAAAGTACTTAAAACCAAAAAAGATCATAAAAAAATAACATACCGCTACTTGATAATCCGATCAAGTGAGACATTTAATATCGTCAATTGATTGGAGTATCTTATTTTTCCAATGCGAAAGAACTAAATTTCCTTTCATATCACTATTGCAGTTGTCATCCTTTGTGTCCATATAAAATTCTTGAACTGAATTTGCTTTTACAAAATCAAGTATTTGTCAAAAAGTATAGAATAACAATTCAGAACCCTCAAATAATACATGCCTTATTGCATTACAAACATGTGCTAATATTTTTATTTGATTTCTCCAATTCATAAAAGGCGAAGATAAGGGTCAATGAAGGATGATTAAATTATTCTACTGTCTATTTTACATGCTACCTAATTGAAACATACTGTGAAAATCGATAGTGCACAAGTTTTAGAGAATCTTCATCTTGAAATACAAAGAGAAGTGCAAAAAAATATTACTACATGAAAGTAATATTTTGGGAGACTATCGTCTAATTCAACAAAATGGTTATCTTAAAATTCTGTGGCTTAAGCCTTTCACTTGAATTAGTGAATTCTTTGAGAAGCTCTATAATAGGTTCAAGACATATATACCTAAAATCAAAGGACCATTATATTATTTTAAAGTTAGCACATGAATTTTATTGAGTAAGTGATGTGCAACGGAAAAGAAGAGCAAACTTTTAAACTTGTAAGTGAAACATGCCAGACAGTAAAGGAAAATATCATGAACACACAAAGATGCTATTACACTTCAATAAACATGTTATTATAAATGGGTTAGAAAAAATGTTGACAATGGTTAGAGAAAACAAATAGAAGAGGAAAACGAAATAAAACAACAATTACCACAAAGTAAATAAAAGAGATCCAACATTTTTCAGGCAAAGATTTGTAATAAGATGCCTTCAAAAGGCAATAAGATACCATTGGAATTTAAAGAAAGAAATCTTTCTTGCACCAAGAGCACAATGTATGAATACTTGGGAAAAGATTGATTCTATTGAAAGATTATTAAGATGAGATATGTTTCCTATATCTACCAAGGTGACAGGATAAAAACATAACTGAGTTGTTGTAGCATATGCTATTACAAAGGGAACATTCACCAATAGAGCAAAAATTCACATGACACTCTCATCATCATTGTCAAATATTAAGTTATTCACTTATCAGTGCACTCTGACATTATGCAGTAGATAATGAGCATTAGCTTGAGAAACCCTTTAAGGTTTCTAGATCTTACCACGAATGAATAGTACCAATGAAGGCCAACATATTAATGTGATTATTGAACAAAGATCTCAGGAATGTTTATTTCTTACGGATTTCCTAAGCAATTACGTAATAAAATATGTCTATAGATAGGCGAATGCTCAGAAAAGCACTACAAATGTGACATTTTTTTGTGTGTCACTGCACAACACATATTAACTTCAATTTACACTAAATTTTTGAGAGTTTGATATCCGCTGGATGTTATCTACTAAGGTTATCTTTCATTTTCTAAAATTTGATGTTCACAAAAGTATTACAGATGGTTTATGTTGATGAACCCTCAAAAATAAGACCAAATGCACTTATCCTATGATATTTCTTTCAGGGGAATATGAAAAAATATGTCATTTTTAATATTGCTAAACACTTTTCACAGATGCATGTTTACTACTGCTATGACGCTACTATATACCACACGATAATACCCACAACAACCATCATAAGTAAGCTTAATAGTCATCACCACCACAGAAAAATATTTTATTGATGTAAATTTAGATTAATTTACTATTTTATTTGAATTTTATAATAAAGTATTTAGTATTCAGATGAACATTCAAATGTGTATTTAAATTAAGACATGAACATCTTAATATTCAGATGTGTATTCAAGATGTTTTAATCTTCATGAAAACAAATGAGATCTAACTTCCACTAATCAACTTTCTGATTCAGATGAGGATGAAATCAACATATATGATTATTGAATGGTTAAAAATTCACTGATATTTAGTACACAACAGATAACACACAAAATTGGATGAAACTTCATTTGTTTTCAGTCGTTTTGTTTGTTGTACCAATCTACCATATTGATTTGGATATACTAAAAGTCAATTCAAATTTAAAACAAAAGATAAATAAATATGAAAAAGGGAGAACAAAGAACCTATTATACAAACTTAAAATTTTGTGTGTACAACCACAAATAATGTCTTCTTCTTATGCAATCTGTCATCGACATCGTTGGTTCTTCGATGTGATAATCATTTGTACGAATCTCCTTCAATTCGTATAACACAAACAGTTGAGCAATATATGGTTGGCCGATCTGGCCATCATTTGATAAAATTAGATGGGTTGGAAACTTCTCTCAAGAAGAGAAGAGAGAAACCTATCGCTGCAGTATTTTACGTATGAGAAGTTGTATCAGCTTCAGACTTAAAAACAGCCGGAAGTTAGCATTTAATTAGGAATTCAAACTCATCTATATAACTGGCAGAATTAAACTAAACTGTCAAAGTTTGAATTTATTAAAAAAATGTTAAAAAGTAAATTAAAAAATAGTAACTAATATTACCAAGTGGCTTATTCATAGGCTGTCACTTGGCTTAATGTGGAGGCTTTGTCCTCTCCTTTTAATAATATATAGATATACTTCACTCATTACATTTTTCAAAGCAAAAAATTATTATATTTAAAAGGTTGTTAAATAATAAAGTAATATAAGACAAGAAAATAGAGCTAAGAGAAGAGATGAGAGCTTTTCATTTTTCCAAATGTTCAAGTGTATCAAGTCACTCCAACACACATCCTTATGCCTCTATTTATAGGGCTACATATAGGAACATCAAAGAGTGTTATAAACATGACATTTAACTATTGAGAATTTGGGGAAGATTATGAGGTTGTGGATGATCAATGTGGAGGTGGTGGAGTTGTGGGTATTACTACTCATAATGATAAAGAGTAGTGGGAGATTACATTTAATGGACATCCATATAATAATATATATTTTATAACACTCCCCCTTGGATGTCCATGGATGATGTGCCTCGTTAAAACCTTACTAGGAAAAAACCCTGTGAAAAAAAAATCCTTGTAAAGGAAAAAGATACACATATCTTGAAATACGCAGTGCCTGCTGCCTCGTTAAAAACCTTGTCAGGAAAACCCAGTGGGATAAAACCTTAGCCAAGGAAAAAAGAGTGTAGCGCGTACTTACTCCCCCTGATAAAGACATCACTTAATCTTGTAGATGATGTATTACAATTCAGCTTCCCAAAGTATTGGGATCAATAATACCTCCGTCAAATGTTCCATCAAATTTGAGCAAAATAGTCATTTGCTGAAATGTACTTTATTTTGTCTTCTTCGATATATTCTTCTTTCAAATGATCTTTGCAAGTAGCATTGTCTGCAACATTACTGGAGTCTTTTCTTCAAAGAAAATCACACATCTCATATGTGTTGAGTCACTTGCGTTAAGAGTACTTGCTCGTATCTTTACAGGACTTGAATAAGTATCAACGTATGACTGCCTTGCAAAGTATGATAGTACCTTCACTTTCAAATATATAACTTTAATTTCATCAAACATTGTATAGGTCAAAAATCTCCCTGCATTTGCATAACCAACAATCCTTTGACAATATTAGTTAGAATAAACAAATTTATAGCGATAGTTTCTCATGTTTAAATGTATCCATCATTTTCATGAGATCATTTATATCTAGTGATATCACAACTATTGGGGTACTCAATGGAATCACTTTAATCCATATAAGAATTTAATGTAGCTTTATTTTATAAATTCTTGAAAAGCTTTATTATATGCTTCATAACAATGTCTATCTAGACATAACAACAATTCATTACACACATTCAAGTTTTTCACGTATTGCCAGACTAAACGAAACCTCAATGCATCCACCACAAGAGAATACATCTCTATAAAATAATGTCAGGATTTTTTGCGAAAAAAAAATTTTTACTCCCCAAGGCGCAAGTCGTACTTTATATTTTACAGCTTTTTATTTTACTTTCGCGCAAGAATTCATTTGTACCCCCACTGACATTATACCTTGGTCCTTGGACCATATGTTCAAATCTTCACTTTTTCAAGTGAAGCAAAATATACTTGAATTGTGTATTTTATTTGGCCAATCATTTATCTGTCCACACTATTTGACAGATTGTGAGCGCTACATTATATCAAAAATACCGTCGACGGCTATTTGATATCGGTTCCAATGCGACATAACTTATAGAGATCTCTTTATTTTTCATCATTTTCAGGTACCTGAACCTTTGTCAAGATTTTATGAAGAGTTATGTCATGGTGCTCTTTTACAGCACTTGCCTCATTATCAAGACCATCTTAATCATTTGCTCCTCTCCTTCTTTAAGGAGTTTTACATTTGGAACCAATTGGTCTATCATGTTTCAAATGTGCCATAGACTCTGCCCTTCAAGGACTTTTCATTCGAGCATTTACAGCTGAATTATAACATAGGATCAGTCTGGCAATGAACTTGCAACATTTTGCAAATCATGAATTATCTCTTGAACTTCAAGTTCACTTTTTTTTACGAGGATCTAGATAATTCATTTCATGTATTTCAGCTTTTAATCAAATCTCCCCCTAATGTTAGAAAATCTAACATTCACCCCAACCTTATTTTGGGGATCCATCTTTGTGCGTGGTGGATGTTACACATTCAAATTTTTAGATGGATTTATTTGGTTCCTGATCTTGAACCAACAATATAGGGAAACCTTGTTGGCTTGATGCATACAAATGTTGCTATATTTAAATAAACTCGACTCACAACAAATTTTATTTTTTGGGATATTTGTTCTCATAACCAATGGTTCAGCTATAATTGGAGGCACGCACTTTCTGCTAAACCAATCAACATTATCAACTTTTATAGTTTGGAACCATGCTCTTAATTTAACAATTTGAGCTAACAACCTTGCAAAAATCAAATTGCAAGTTGATAACAAACCGCATGTGACCAACCATAGATGCATCTTATTTCATAGTAAACGGTCCACATGGCAGGTAAACGGGCCCATATTCACCTTACTATACGTTCCAAAAATTTAGGGATACAATCCCAACCTTAGCCGATATAATATTTTATCGTGAGAATAAGCAACATAGGAGAATTCTTGAAGAATCTTTTATTTCTTCAATGTATAATCACATGAATTCTCAATTATTTTTGCATCACATTTGAACCGGGAACTGATCATGCCAACTTATTTATTTTCTGTAAACTCTTAGTTTACTATCACATGTGATTCCATCACCATGCCCATATTTATATCATCAAATAGGAGGAAAACGGATAACCTTTCATATTTATAACCCGTTTCGATTGTAGTAATATGAAGATATAAAAATCTTTCCATAATTTATCGTCTCAAAATAACAATATTTTTTTTCTTGTCTATTTTGAAACTTAAAAGTTTCTTTTGGAGACTTACTACAATCTCAATATCATGAACAATTTCATTCCTCCGTATAGTAAAACATTAGCTTTTCTGAAGCTATCAAATACTTGTGTACTACCTCATATTCGAAAATACCATTTGTATGGTGGTCATCTCCTTTTAGGGAGTAAATTATTGTCATTATGGTCAAAATCATTATATGCAAGACCTCTTTCTTGCTTTACTTTTGCCTTTAATAATTTATTTTAATAACGTTTGGCAAAGTCCTTTTTGGCGTACCATATATTACACGATCAATGACAAATTCATTCGATCACACCATAATATTCATTTTGTTCATGGCCAAAATTTTTATAGGCAAGAATAATTTCTTGCTTTTACCCTTTAGTAGATCATGATAAAACATACTATAACATCAATGACCTTTTATACCAAATTAAAATTCTTTGTTTCTCTCAAACCTCTCATAGAGGTGAGTTTTGGTGTTTATTCCACCATACATAAGCACATCTTTATCCATGAATTTTATCACATCTTTGACACATTCACTTTCAAGAATGGTCGGGCATCCATGATATTTTTCACAAGTCACATTTTCTTCAAGAAATGGACGAATTCATTGTATGTGTTTTTATTATAAGCCCATTGTCATGCATTGTCATTTATCATATTTATATGACCCACCTCAACATCACTTTATTTTGATGGAGGTTTTGTAAAACTTATCAAATTAGGTCGCACGATATCCGCGTGCCCAATACCCTTCATATCAAATTGATGGTAAAATTACTTTCACCTTTTTGAAGGACTATTTGGAGAACCCATAGTGTTCTTCCTTTTATTATTATCAAAATGATTACAATTGTAATTTTATTCCTCCACTCCCACATAAATTAACCACTTGTTTTTTTCAGACTTATATGCACTGCTACCACATTCACATCAAAGAATGGAGCAAATTAATGTGGTGGGTTTCATGACTTTTCAACATATCATTTTACTTTAGTCATCCTTATGTCATGATCAATATAGTGCATTGGGACTTAAACCCAACGTCTTACCAATATAAAAACGTTTTTAGGCCATAATTCGTGCTGATAATGTGTTAAATAATAAAGTAATATAAGACAAGAAAATAGAGATAAGAGAAGAGATGAGAGCTTTTCATTTTTCCAAATGTTCAAGTGTATCAAGTCACTCCAACACACATCCTTATGCCTCTATTTATAGGGCTACATATAGGAACATCAAAGAGTGTCATAAACATGACATTTAACTATTGAGAATTTGGGGAAGATTATGAGGTTGTGGATGATCAATGTAGAGGTCTTGGAGTTGTGGGTATTACTACTCATAATGATAAAGAGTAGAGGGAGATTACATTTAGTGGACATCCATATAATAATATATATTTTATAACAAAGGTGATATAATAAAATCATCACTTTATTTATTATTTCTTAAAATATGTGTCAAGTTAAAAATAGACAAGCATTTATGGATGGAGGGAGTACTAAAAGAGCACTAGTGTCATGGAAAAAAATGTGTGTCATTCGTTGCCGGTGGTTTTCAACTCATTAATCTCAAAATTTGGATTAAAGCTGCCACTACTAAAGTGTGTTAAGGACTTGGAGCATAACGGAGACATGTTATGGATTAAATAGATACTCTCTCCGTCTTATATTAGTTGGTTATTTTTTCTTTTATACAAGCATATAAGAAATTATAAATAAGAATGTAATTTTACCAATTCACCCTTTAAAAAACTTCTTGAAAACTTAACAAATAAGTGTGAACACTTTCAAAAAGAATTAATTGCAAGGGTAATATGATAAAAATTTAACTAATGTTTTTTGATTTAGTAAGGTAGACAACTAATATGGGATAACTATTTTTAGTAAAATGATCAACTAATATGGGATGGAGGGAATACATTCTTATTATATTAAAGGAAGGCGACTAGATGATATTTCTATTCCCCAAATATAGCTAGCTGGATGGTAAGAAAAATTGTGGAATCTAGGGGTTACCTGTGGCACGTCCAAGGCTCACCAAAGGGAGCAACAAGATGGATTAGACATATATATTTGAAACTCCTTGGTGATCATCCCAAAGTGCCTTGGAGACATCTTATAAGTAGTTGCAAGTGAGGCAAGGACAAAAGCAATTTTTACACTGTGGGTGCTGATGCATGAAAATCTAAATACCACAGAGAGGTTGATCAAGTGGGGATGTAATGTTGGCTCCATGTGTGTTATGTGTCACTCCCAACTGGAAATAAAAGAACACCTTTTCGGGGAATGTACATTTGCTAGAAGCTTATGGGAGAGATTAATGAGATGGATCCAAACGACAAATACAAGCAACAACACTTGGGACACATCAACAAAACTGGATAATGAAGAATACTAAGGGAAGAAAGCCCCAAGCTAGATTGCTCAGGATGCTCTATGCTGAGTACATCTATGTTGTATGGGCCGAGTGAAAAACCAGAGTTTTTGATAAGACCGAAAGAAATGTGGAGAGCTTAGCTAGTGCATGTGGCTGTAATGTGAGGACTTCAATGAATTTCAAATGCTTACCTCAAAAATTCTATTTCTAGAGTTAGAAAAAGTTGTAGGAAAACTAGCTACTGATTGTAGAGTAGATTGTCACGCCCCGAACCCCATCGGGATGGATTGGCACTCGTAGCCGATAAGGACCGAGAGAACCAAGCTTTGTCTCTATTCAATCGTATGCATGTCATAAGAAACCCATAATCACATAATGACTTGAGATACCAACAATGGAATTCATGGAACATGATAAATATATACATATGCGAAACTTGGCCGTTGAGTCCACCAAGTCAAGAACGACATATCCCTTTTACATTTATACACCCACATCCGTCTACAAAAGCCTCTAACAGGTGCATTGACCAAAATGAACTAAAAGTCGGGACAAGTCCCCGCTTTATACAACATGTGCACCATCAAAACATATGCACAACTGTGACTCGGAGTAGCCCCGAACTAACTGGAGCTCACCAAAGATCTGCAACAACTGGCAACCTACTGTGGAGGCCTACTAGTACCTGCGCCTGCAGCAAGTAAGGTAACTTCCCCAAGAGGGGTCAGTACGAAGAATGTACTGAGTATGTAAGGCCATATGAACCTTGTAAGATATGAAAATATGTCAAGAACTCAAGTTCAAATGCATAACCAATATAGATAAATCACAATGCAGATGAGTCACAATTCTGTACTTTGGAAACCATGTATTTTGCTTTCATTACTTTCTTTGTATCTTTGCTTCCATGATTATTCACCTTTGCCTTTGACCTGTGATACCCGGGCCTCGACTGAACAGTGGGTTTTAACATAACATATCGTTACGTTGGGATCGGCTCGAGCTAGGCTTATGCCCCTAGAGCTGCCACCCTATGAATCAATATATATATCGGGATCGGTTCGAGCTAGGTTAGTACCCCTAGAGCTGCCACCCATACAACATTTCAGGTTCGGCTCGAGCTAGATTATTACCCCTAGAGCTGCCCCCTGTCAGGATCGGTCCAAGCTAGGCTTATGCCCCTAGGACTGCCCCCTGATCCAACAACCTCGGGATCGGCTTGAGCTAGGCATTTTGCCCCCAAAGCTGCCACCCATACTTGATCATTGACCACATATGCATTACTTTGTTTATTACTTTGAGATTGACACAATGATCGTCACAACTTTACTTGAAGCTTTGGATCATTAACCAATGAGTGAGAGACATGTGAATAAACATTGTTGGAAACATAGCCTTATTGGAAACATATCACCATTGGACCATTAGACAATAATCAATGAACAAGATACACGAGCATAATCACTTTTGGAACTTTGGAAAACAACCTTATTGAGCTTTTGGAACAATATCCATGAATATGAGACATGAGATTCACAATTGATCTATGAGTAGGAAGCATATGATAATGACCATTGATAACCGGATATAGAATACCTTAGCACATTTCGGGATGGAACAAGTGTAATGTCAATGTGAATACTATTTGCCGCAGAATGATACGGACAGAGTAACCTTACATACCTTGTATTCGCAATACGAATATATAATCCTAGAGGTGCATACAATAGTCCCGCTCCTTCTTTATGTGTCACTCTACAACACAAATATATAATGGGATTCACATTAACCATCAACTACTCTACAAATGCATATAACATCAATGAGTTACATGTTCGCCTTTAAACATGCCATTTCCCCTTGACAAAACCATTGATGAAATTATTATTACAAAAATCCCCCAATATTCCATACATTGACCAATACATGAGAATCAATATATTTCACCACAACACTTCTCCTTTACACTTTCTTATCCATATCACATCACAAATAATCCATCAAATTACCTTAATAAACCTCATAGCACATATCGAACAAAATCCCACAATTTACACTTTTAGAAAAATAACAAGTCTAATAAAAAAATCACACCATACATGTTCATATTTTATCCATACCATACTCTTTCATCAAGACATCAAGTCTCTTTTCAAGTTCAAATCACCAAGATAGCACATCTTTCACCAAAAGCAAAAATACACTATTCACCACCTTGCCAACATAACTATCATAATATACATAATCTCCCATGCATATAATATGTTAATCCATGAGAATAAATACTTACCAAGGCTTGGAATAGGATGATCTTTACCAAAGAGTCCAAAGGAAATATTTACTTTAGGGTTTGGAACTAGAGAAATGTTTGAGAAAATATCTTAAAAGGCATGAGAGTTTTGGATGAATAAAATCTGATTTTGGGGCCTTTATATAGACCCCAAGTCATGCTTAGCCATTCCTTGGCATTAAATGTGGTCAAAGTAGAAGAATGGGTCATTTTGCCCTTTGGGCCATGTCTTTTATTCCATTTTGGGCCTAACTTTGGGCCCAATCAACACATATCCATTTAACCCATCAACTTTCATGTATAATTAACCATATATCTCATGTTTAAATAATTCCATAATGTCACGACAATATTCTCTTACGAGATTCTTATTCGTCGTCTCAATCGCAAAAATAGAAATTCTAGTCGCCCATGGCTTCATTGAACATTTTGGATAACTATTTACGTTTCATGATTTGATCATGTAGGAGTATGTAGGAGTGTATTGAAGTGTTTGAAGCTTTAACAATGCTCAAAGAACTCCAAAGAACCAAAAGAAACCATCTAAGAATCGCCGTAGAATTGCGCTACAAAACGAGTCCGGAAGGGCACAATATTTGTGCCTTGCGCCACTGCTGCAAAGCAAGGCAGTGGCGCAAGAAATGCACCCTATCTGAATCATTGGCTTGCGCCACACCCCCTGAAATAGGGTAGTGGCGCAAGTTTCAGCACCTTGCTGAATTTTTCGGCCACTTCTTCAATACTTGCATATCGTCCAATACCGTATCAAAACACTACAAAATACTTACTTAGTGATCTTAATCATCAAGTAAACATGACTCCAAGTCACAAAATGAGGTTAGAATTTGTACGGGGTATTACCCAAATGCTCCACAAAATCACAAAACACCTCCTACGAAGGTCTAATCGCACCTATTAGGTCCGATATCAAATGTTCCACCAATGACACTATAAAACACATACTCATGGCATCTCAACACCTAGGTAGATATGACCCCAAGGTATCAAGTGAGGTTATAAAAGTACGGGTGTTACATAGATCATTTGTAGTAGGACTATTTTCCAAATGTACTGGTACTAGTGATAGTTTATTTGAGATCAATTGGCTGAGTTGTAGCCAAACTATGTTTTGTACATACACACTTGGCTGAGTTTATTTCATGAAATTCCTTACTCTTGTTCTTATCTCATGAATAGGCAAATCTTCAAGAGTACTCATTCGATAATACTTATTCAGATACATATGACGCATACCTCGGAAAACATAGGTACATATATATATTTGGTATCAAAAATACATGTATTTTGTATTGACAAGTTGTATCCATACATAGATACATGTGTCCGTGCATAGATACTCCCTAAGTTGGACTAATATATACTTAATAGATCTGTGCACAAATACATGTATGTGCTTCAGATACATGTATCTATGCACATCACTTAATAGATCCGTGCATAGATGCAACAAACTTAGATTTGTCACTGGCACCACCACAAACATATCTATGATAAAGTCTCATTTCTTTGTTGTTAATGTCTCTGATGCAATTCTCTTTCAACTTCGTGTACGAATGAAGCAAATTCAGATCTGCATCCAATCACCACCGTCACCGACCCAATTGCCGGCAAATCATCCACCTAAAGAAGGGGGGTACGGTGGCACAGTGGCCGGCAAAAAAGTCTGTTTCTGCTTGGAGATAAAGGAGAAAGGGGGTAGAAAGGGAGAGAGAAATGGAGAGAAAGGGGAGGAGTGAGAGAAAGGGAGAGAAAATATGCATGGATACACCAAATCTCATAGGAAAATATTAATTAAGTAGTGTGAGATTATGTAAGTAGTTTAAAGTAGAGAGAGAATTAGTGGTTATAGTAAGGATGTTTGGTTATTTATGTAGTTTTTCCTAAAAACTTCCCAAATAAATAAAGATAAGTCGTCTCCACCTTGTGAGACAAATTTGTTGAATTAAGTGAAGTTTTGAATTTAATAAAGATTTTAAGAAGAAAAGCATGAGAAGGAGCCATAGACTAGGAAGGAAAATTGGCTCTCTTCACCAAAGTTTTTTTCCTTGGGTTAGAAGAAACGTTTGTACAAAAAAAAATTAGTTTTTATTGAAATACATTATGTTGATGATTACTGCAGTGATGCATTTCACTGTCAAAGTTACTGTTCTATTGGGTACTGTTACTTTAGTCTGTTAGCTTAGTCATTGTAGTAGCAAGTTGATCGAATTAGTTAGCTAGTTAAGAGTGATGAGTTGTTGCTTAGATATCACTTAAGTTGGTTAGAAGATATTTTCTTTTTCTCTTTTTTCAGTTATATAAGCAAGTGTAAGGCAGTTATTGTATAGATTTTGGAATAGTGATCATTGAATAAAATTCTCTCTTCTTCTTCTCTAGTTTTCTCTAGCTCATCAATGGAGTTTCGAGATTAGAATACTCAATTTTCACATGGTATCAGAGCGATCGATCATGGCTATTTAGAAGAGCTTTAGATAGAGTTCAGATCTCTATTGCTAACTGAATTTTTAATCTCGGTTTACTTCTCTGTTTTATCATTCATTTTTCAACTGATTAATAGAAGTTTGAGTGTGTGTATTGAGTTCAGATCGCTTGCATACAGAGAATTTTTTGAGTTTTTTTGGTTGATCAAATTCACCAGTAATGCCTCCAAAAATTGATCAAAACGATCCACTCTATATCAATCCATCAGATACTTCAGGTGCATTGTTAATCCCTATCAAACTCACAGGCTCAGTGAATTATGGGATTTAGAGTAGATCAATGAGGATCGCATTGTTAGGAAAGAGGAAATATGGTTTCATTACTGGAGCTTGCACAAGAGATTCGTATCAAGATGAATTACACGAGCAATGGGAAACTTGTAATGCAATTGTGCTATCCTGGTTGATGAACACACTTAGTAAGGAGCTCCTTAGCGGAATTGTGTATGCTACGAGTGCATTCTCTATTTGGATTGATTTGAAGGAGAGATTCGACAAGGTTAATAGCATGCGCATCTATCAGTAACACAAGAAAATTACTACGCTCTCATAAGGTATAGATTTTGTTGCTCATTACTTCAGTAAATTGAAGACATTGTGGAATGAATATGATGTTGCTGTACTAACACCTACTTGTGCATGTCCTCAGTCAAAAGACTATGTAGAACACATGGCTCAAATGAGATTAATTCAATTTCCAAGTGGCCTAAATGACTAGTATGATCAGGCTAGGAGACAAATCTTACTGAAAGAAGCTACTCCTTCTCTAAATCAGGCGTATGCCATGATAATTGAAGATGAGATACAACACTCAGCATGTATGGCTAGTGTTGTTGAGAAATCAGAACCAGTGGTGATGAATGTTAACAAGAATATGGGAAGAGACTATTCTAAAGGTAGAAAATGTGAATGTTATCATTTCACAGGACACACCAAGGAGAACTGTTATAAGTTAATTGGCTATCCTACAAATTGGAAGAATAGGAAAAAATTTGGTTATGGAGAAAACAATAATTTCAAGGGTCAAACAATAGGCCAAGGTCATTCTTATGGCAATCAACATCATACATCAGCTGGTAGCTTTGTTGAGAAAGGGCATGCAGTTTTGGGAATACAAGGAACACATTCTTCAGCAAATAATGTATGTAGTGGTGTACTAGATCACACAAAAGTGCCTTCAACCAGCTATGGAGCTAACAATGCCTTCTTAGCTAGGGGACAAGCATTTACTGAGGATGAATATAAGAAAATCATGAGCTTGGTGAATAAGAATGTGCAAGGTACTAAGCAAGCTAATATGAAAGGTATTACAACTATCTACTAACAGATGTATTTACACAGGACTGGATAGTAGATTATGGTGCCTCACATCATATAGCAGAAAAAAAATCTGTTGATTAAGAGTCATGCATTAACCAAGTCATCAAAGGATCAATTCCACTTACCTACTAGTGATAGAGTAGAGATTGAACACACTGGTGAGACGCGGTTTTTTGAGAATAAATCTCTAAAGAACATTCTATATGTACCAGATTTCAAGTTCAACTTGTTGTCGGTCTCTAAGCTCACAAGGGATTTGTCTTGTTTTGTATCCTTTTATCCCGACTTTTGTGTGTTTCAGGACCTCTTCAGTGGCAGCGTGAAGGGGATTGGTATAAAAGAAGGTGGTATGTACATAGTCAAGAATAAAGATGGAATCAAAAAGTTGACAGGTGATTAGAAGAAGAAGTTTGTAGGAGCAACAATTCATGATGTCAGTTTATGGCACAAAAGGCTTGGTCATCCTTCCTTTCAGAATATGAACCATCTAGATTTGACTCATCACAGTAAAGATCATGAACTGCTCCGTGATTGTTCCATCTGTCTATTAGCTAAGCACACTAGAATCCTATTTCATGTAAGTGATTCTAGAGTTTCCATGAAATTTGAAGTTGTTCATATTGATTTATGGGGGGGCATATAAAACACCTACTGTAGATGGTAAGTATTACATCTTGACAGTAGTGGATGACTATAGTATATTTGTTTGGATTCACTTGTTGCAGTTGAAATCAGAAACTATTTTAGCTATTAAGACTTTCTTTTCAATGATTTAAACTCAGTTTGGTGTTGATGTAAAGGTTGTGAGATTTGATAATGACACTGAATTTCTTAATTCCCAATGTAAATCTTTATTTGATCATTTAGGAATTTTTCAATAAAGTAGTTTTCCTCACACACCACAACAGAATGGTGTAGTTGAGAGAAAACACATACATATTCTCAATATTGCTAGAACTATCAGATTTCAATCTCATAGGCCCATTAGATTTTGGGGCTATTGCATCAAGGCGACAGTTTATCTAATGAACAGAATGCCTACTGCAACTTTAGACAACAAAATCCCTTATGAATTGATGCATCACAAGAAGCCAATGCTATCTCACTTGAGGGTCATAGGATGTTTATGTTATGCCTCAGTCTTACCAAGAGGTGATAAATTCTCAGAAATAGCAGTTCCTACTATATTAATGGGATACTCATAGTTACAAAAGGGTTATATACTCTTGAATATTAAGTCAAAGAGGTTCTTTGTGAATAGAGATATGATTTTCAAAGAGGAGATATTTCCCTTTAGTCAAGCTACTACAGGTCACACCAGTACTACTGACCATTCTTCCATTTTGTTGGGATCTCCTTTGGAGGAGGAAAGATATAAAGTTGATTGCAATAAAGAAGATGTCTTGCCTGCAGAAGTGTTATCTGCCCCCACTCTTTCAGCACCAGATGTGCCTATGACATCAAAAGAGAATGTTGTTCAACCAACCCCTGATGAATCTTGTTTACCTACTACTTTGCTAGGTGATGCACCACCTCCTAGGAGGACTATTAGATAACTAAGCAACATACCTGGTTGAAAGATTACACCACTACTGGTACAAGACAGAGTAGTACCAGATATCCCATGATCAACTATTTGTCTTATGATTATACCACCCCTGCATATCAGAGTTACCTCACTAAAGTGTCTGATCTCAAAGAGCCTAAGCACTTTAGTGAAGCAGCCAAGGATGGGAGGAGGATACAAGCCATGAATCTTGAGATTCGGGCACTTGGAAACAACAAGACTTGGAAGATAGTAGATTTACCAGAAGGAAAGCATGCAGTTGGTTCAAAATGGGTGTATAAGATCAAATATCATACAAATGGTGAGGTAGAAACATTCAAGGCTAGATTAGTAGCCAAAGGATATAGTCAGCAGAAAGAGCTAGATTATCATGACACATTATCTCTTGTAGCCAAGATAGTGACAGTTAGGTGTGTCATTGATGCGCCATGGTTACATGGCACCTTCGATGCTTAAAACAAGGAAAATATGCAATAACTTGGGTATATTTGGTTGGTATGATGTGGTTTCTGTCCTACATTGCAGGAAAATAGGTTGTGAAGGCAAAATGATCAAAAAGGAAGAATCAAGCCCGAGAACAAAGTGTCTGAAGATAAAAGAATAAGAATCTGAACCAGAGAGGGAGTCACGACACCACTCACGTGACGTGAGTGGCTGTCGTGAGTCTATTTCAGAGATTAGTAAATGTTGTCTTATTTCCACGACAGGACTGAGGTGGTGTGAGTACCACCTATGTGACGTAAAAAGGTGGCGTGAGTCAACTTCTGAAGATGTCAATTTGAGCCTGATTTCCACTACACTCACCTACGTGGCGTGACTTGGTTCCACGACACCAAGTCACGATACCATGGAAGTTGCCGACTCTGTTCTCCTGTTCTGATTAGGATAGAATTAGCTTTTTGTCTATAAATACCCATGTATAGTCCTATGTGCGGGAGTTAGTTAGTACATTGTTTTGAGAGATATTTTCTATTGTTTCTGAGTTCATAAACATATTCTTGGTTTTGTAGTTACAAACCCTAGCTTCGAGTTTTATTGATAATTGAGATTTTAGTTCTTCTTCATTATTGTGAGTTTACAATCATGTTTTCATCTTTGAATTCTTCTTGTGTTCTTGCAATTATGGGTGGCTAAACTCATTAACTAGGATCATTAAGTGCAAAGCAACTCTAAACCGCTATGAATGCATGCATTGGTATTTCCTTCATTATGATTGATCTTCTAACGGTTGCAAACGTTAAAAACTCGCATGTATTCTAAACTTGCTTGAGAGAGAGGTATAGATTGAGAAAAGGAGATAACAACAGAGATTTAAAGCTATCAAGCTTCATCTAATAACTTGAACCTTAGCGGGAATAGTTATCTGAGATCCAGGACAAGGGTTAGTAGTGTGACACTCGGAGACCGAGAGGAGAAGAGTGAAATTCATCTAACCAAGGTCGAGAGACGTTTAGATGAACATATCTTGTCAGATTTTGCATGTAACATAGCGGGAAGGTTTTGTTAGCACAAGTAACCGGTGGAGTTAAGGAATCATTGGAGATCACAGTCCTAGTGTACTTCTCTTATTGTCTACAAATTCGATACAATCAGCAATAGTTACTGTCACTATTTACTTACAAACCCCCCCAGTTTTTACTTATTTGACAACTACTCGGACAAGAACTTAACCTACTTCCGTTTTATACCCTGTGGGATCGAACCCAACCTAGTTGGGTTCTATATTTGACAGCGACCGCTTTATACTTCTTAGGAGGCATATTTTGGGCGACATCAGTCATTGTCTTAGCTGTCTCAAAAGGGTGGAGTTTGTTTCAAATGGATGTCTATAATGCTTTCCTTCAAGGTGATCTTGATGAGGAAGTTTACACGGAGATTCCTGAAGGTTTTAGGAAGGTTGGTGATACCAAAGTCTGCAAACTTCTTAAATCACTATATGGTCTAAAACAAGCATCAAGACAATGGAACATAAAGCTCATTTGTGCCTTGCTTTGCTGGTTTTGTCCAGAGTAAATATGACTATTCCTTGTTCACATTCAAGAAGGGTGCAGACTTGGTGCTTATGTTAGTATATGTGGATGATTTGCTCATCACTAGAAGTAGTGTTCAGTTGATTGATGCCACTAAACAAGTACTTCATCAACAGTATAAGTTGAAGGATCTAGGGGAGCTTAAATATTTTCTAGGGATTGAGGTCATGAGATCTTCTGAGGGTGTTATTTTGAATCAAAGGAAATACATCTTAGAACTTATCCCTGATGTTGGTTTAAGTGGTGCCAGACCTGTTGTTACTCCTATTGAATCTAATATGAGGTTAAACTCAGTGTATTATGATCAAATAAATGGTATAGTTGGTGATGGTGTATTGCATGACATCACATCTTATCAGAAATTGGTTGGCAAACTTCTCTATGCCACTATTACTAGGCCAGACATTGGCTATGATGTTCAGACTCTTAGCCAGTTTATGCAAAGTCCAAAGAGATCCCATTGGGATGCTGCAACAAGGGTGGTTAGATACTTAAAAGGGACAGTTGGCCAGGGGGTGTGGTTGTAGGCTACTTCAGCCTCAACATTAACATGTTGGTGTGATTCTGATTAGGCTGCTTGTCCTAACACAAGAAGATCCATCACTAGATATATGGTCAAGTTTGGTGACTCACTCATCTCATGGAAGTTCAAGAAGCAGCAGACTGTATCCAGAAGCATTTCTATTCAGAAGCCTATTACAATTATGAGTGATAGCAAATCTTCCATCTAACTAGCTGCTAATCCTGTTATCCATGGGAGGAAAAAACATATTGAGATTGATTGTCACTTTATCAGAGACAAGATCAAAGAAGGGCCCATTAAGACATCCTACATTACAACTCAAAATCAGATTGCAGATATTCTTACTAAAAGCTTGAGTCAAGCTCAACACCAGCACCTCTTAGGCAAGCTCTAAGTGCTCAATATTTTTCACCCTGCAGCTTGAGAGGAGGTGTTGAAATGCATTATGTTAATGATCACTGCAGTGATGCATTTCACTGTCACAGTTATTGTTCCATTGGTTACTGTTACTTTAGTCTGTTAGATTAGTCATTGTATTAGCAAGTTGATCTAATTAGTTAGGTGGTTAAGCGTGATGAGTTGTTGCTTAGCTGTCACTTAAGTTGGTTAGAAGATATTTTCTCTTTCTCTTTTTCTTTTTCTCAGCTATATAAGCAAGTGTATGGCAGTTATTGTATAGATTTTGGAATAATGATCATTGAATAAAATTCTCTCTTCTTCTTCGCCAGTTTTCTCTAGCTTATCAATGGAGTTTCGAGCTTAGAACACTCAATTTTCACATTTTCGATATCTTTATAAGAAAGAAATAACTCAAAAAAAAAAGCTATACAATGCTAGAACAAATGTTGAAATTTCATTAGAACTCTATTAGTGATAATCTCAAATTTTCAACCAAAGAATTGAAACAAATAATTGTCTTAAAACCTTATCTTGGTATAGAAATTTATTAAAGACGAAACAACCTTTCACTAAAGTGACATTTTTTTTTATAACTGTGGTGTCTGGGCCAACTTTCGCGCACCTCGATTAAATCCATGGGATACCTGCCATCTTCCACCAACAACAAATATCAGGTAACTCTGTTCACCAAGGCTAGGACAGATGAGAAGAATCATCTAGTGTTTTTTGTTTCTGTTGAAATTCGAACCTGAGACATCAAGCTTTCAACCCACTTCATTGAACACTAGGGTGCTTTCACCAAAGTGACATTGCTTAGTTGTAATCTGTTTTGCTCATATTCTCCAAAAAAAAAATTATTTCGCTCATATTGAATTTTTTAGAAACGTGTGCATTATTTTTGAAAAATTTGACACACACATTCAATAACATTTATTAAAAGTCCGGGCAACTTAGAAAGTAACGTATAGAAGCACATAGTTCCTCAAGGGAATAGCCAATAGATAAGTGGCCTCACACACATATATATATATATAAAATTATGAACTAAAATCACAACGTACAACCAAAGTCTCTGTTTCCTCCTTGTTAATTGTTGATTCGAGGGAAACGGGACGTAGAAACTACATAAAAAGTACACGTGTGACTAAAAAGCTCAGTTGATTTAAGACCTAATAAGCATTAAGTAGTACATAAGTTACATACATAATCAAAACTAATAAGCCAAGGCAATTGATTTCCTCTCTGGAAATTGGACTTGATAATTGCTGCTGAAAACTCTTTCCTCAGTAGCAGAAACAGGATTGACCTGAACAATATCAGAATGTTGATAATATCTATAAACACAATTAGTTTGTTTTGGTGCTTCTTCAGCTGCAACCCTTTGTGGACTAGACGGAGGAGAAGAAGATCTTCTTTTTCTACCTTCCAAAAAGGAAAGTCCAAGATCTCTACTTAAAGTCTTCACAAATTCTATTTGAGGTGCCATATATATGTATATATGCTAATTCTTGAAATTCAAGAAAGTAGATAACTTAGTTGCTTTCTATTGTTGTATAGATACATTGATTAGAGACCCTTTATATAGGCATTGAATAAAAGGGAACTGAAAATAATAGTATGGGAAAATGAAAAATGGTTCCTTATGTTTGAGGTAGGTTTGAAGTAGTCCCTTAAGTATGGACTAATTAGTTTGGGTCCTTTATGTTTACCAAAAGTTTAACACTTTTAGTCTCGTCAAATATTTAACAATTTAAGTTCGTTAGATTGACGAAAATAGTGGGGGGAAATATTCAATCATAAACACAAAGAAAATCCCATCAAATTCTTAAATTGCAATATGCAAAACAAAAAACTACACTAGACTTTAAAAATAAATCAAAATCCCGCTATTTCCTTTTTTTCCCCATTGTTTCCGTCAAATCTAACAGACAGAATTCGATAAATATTTGGTATAGATTAAAAATATTATTTTTTGACAAATTTAAAGGATCAAAATTGTTTAGTACATACTTAAAAGAGCTAAATGAAAATTACAAAAAAAAAAAAACTTCTAATAAAACTTCGGTTCTTCGGTGCACCAAAGAACCGTTACCCCTAAACCAAACACCGAACCAAAGAACCTAACTATCGAAAAAAAAAAAAACTAAAACCAAACCAAAGAACCGAAGAACCGAACTAATTTGGTTCGGTACGATTTTTCAATTCTCCAGATCCTATGCTCACTCCTATATTAAATAAGGGACCATTTTTATCATTTTCTCAAAGAAAAGTTCTAAGAATCTAAAAAGGGATTTTGCCTCATCAACTGTATTGTGATTCTTTTAAGATAAGAATATGTATTCGGATAAGAGAGTTCTGAGATGCTTTACATTGTATATTTATTTCGTACAGACTTGAGTATAGAAAACTTAAGTAAATATATATATGTAGGCGTTTGGTCATGAAAATTTAAAAAAATTTATTTATTTGAAATTTTTAAAGTTGGAACTGGAATTGTGTTTGATCCTAGTTTATGTAATAAATATAAAAAGAATTTAAATGTTTTTTTAAAAAAAATATATAAATATGATTTAAACATGAAATATAATTTAAATGAGGTTATTTTATTAAAATAAAAAATTAGAATTATTTCAAATACAAATTTTATATAAATATTTTGACTTTTTCCAAATTTCAAATACAAATTTGTATTTGAAATTTTCACAATGAAACATTGTTTTTCAAATAAAATAAAAAAAAATTTAAAAAATAAAAATAAAAAAATTCATGACCAAACGAATGCTATGTATACGTAAAAATCTATGTCAACATCTAGTTTATATAATACGGAAGGAAAATATGAT
Organism: Capsicum rhomboideum; assembly: GCA_031232105.1. Lineage (NCBI taxonomy): Eukaryota > Viridiplantae > Streptophyta > Magnoliopsida > Solanales > Solanaceae > Capsicum > Capsicum rhomboideum. The sequence goes on from CP124714.1 coordinate 20,733,195, forward strand.
ATTCAGAGAGACTATAGTAAAGTAAAGATTGTGACTCTAATTATGTGCAAAAGTTGAGTCAATGTTTCGTAATAGGAGTACTAGAACTAAAAAGTAATGCATATTTACTGTTAGACTGGTCTCCAATTAGAGGCAAACCTATATAGGTACTACTACTAACATACTCAGTAAATTTCTATAAGTATGATTTGTCACAGACTTTATTCCTATTTTGTGAAGTGTCACGATCCAAAAGTTGAGGTCATGATGGTACCTACTGAGACCTAGCCTTGATTGGTAAGCCAATTACCTCAAAAGGAAAGGAAAACCCGAAATGTAGCCTGAACAAAATAAACGAGACTTCTAGAACGACCCAAGCCAACACATATATAAATATAGCGGAAGTATGAAATAAAACATACATAAAACCCTCAAAATTTGATGTCATAAGTACAAGAGCATCTAAGACATAACCGAATATTTGAATACATAACTCCGTCTCTAAAAACAAGTAAAGACAAGATAAGGATAAGAAGAGGTCCGAAAATCAGCTCTGAGCTCTAGAGCGCGCCAGTACCTCGAATGTCAACTCGGAGTTGCACGAATCAGCTGCTGCATCTCGTACTCGAGCTAGGATCTGCACCGAAAGAGCACAGTAGGGTTGAGTACAGTCCACTTGTACTCAGTAGGTATCATAGGCCGACTGAAAAAAAGCAGAAAATAATACAAGTAAAAGATAATATGAGCACGCCACCTGCAAACAAAAAAGTTTCCAAATGGTAGTTCACATTGTCTCCACTAACAGTTCTAAAATATAAGATCGATATAGGAATAGCAAGACACAAAAATATATATGAAAACTAAGTACACATCAAGGGTGCATAAAGAAACACAGAAAGTACATATGCAATGCAATGAAATAATGATGGAATCATGATGAATGATTGAAAGCCATCGAATGACTTTCTGTACACACTTACCGAGCCTCAGCGCTCCCAAGATAGGACCCATGGGGGGGTTCGCAGCCCGTATACTACCTCAAATCTCAACCTCCCTCTCCGACTAGTGTTCATGGATCAAAGATTTTATAAAGTGTCACATTCACCTCTCCGGCTATTGTTCACGGATCAAGATTTTTAAAAAAATGTCTCATCTTCTTTCGAATCAGTGTTTCTCAATGGTACCAATGTCTCATGAATATATATGTATGAAATGAGGATGAGATGCTCACAACCAAATAATACGAAGATAGAAATCCATTCAATACATGTTTAAGTGAGCTCAGAATCACCTCAATGTGTCAATAATTCATGATATCAGTTCTCGCTTGGCACCACCAGAATAAATAAGCATGTAAGACATCAAAAATATCATTTTAACCCCATAATTGGGTATTTTCATCATGATAGAGACAAATGATGATCAAAAAGGCCTATAATATCCATTCAAGTCCCGCAAGGGCATCACATTAATAATAATGGCATAAAATGCACAAAGAAGACCTATGATGTCAAATAAAACTCTCACACGGGCAACGCGCAATATATGATAACTCAAGTCAACAACAATAAGTATATAAGCCCCTACACGGGCACACAACAAAATAATAATCTTGAAATAGTACTCCCAAGGATAATCTTCTCAAACCCATGGCATGCTTTACTTGTTTATTGACTACCCAGCCCAGCTTGAAGAAAGATAAGTCATAACCTACCTCGTAGTGATGAAAATCCGAGCCTAGAACCTTCAACATGGAGCCTTCCCCTTTTGAATAGTCTCGAAATGAGCAAAATCATTCAAATATAGAATCTTCGCATTAAAAGAAAGCTAATTGATACCCATATCGATACTATTTAAGACAGGTCTAAAACGGGTTCAAAAAATGAGTTCGAAAATAAAAGTGGTAAAACCAAAATTTTGTTTTAGAAACATGTTCCCTAAGATTATAGGAGTCTACAGATAAAAACCCACGTAAAAATAAGTTATAATCAAGGCTCAAATAGAAGAAAATCATTTTAAAGCTTTACCGGCAAGAAACCCAAAAATTCATTTTGAAATCAAGATTAAAGAGTGTTTTGTTGATATAATCAATGGAATTTAATGAAAACAAGAGTTTGGAGCTTACCCAAGCACAAATGGTGAAGAAAACCCTCAAAATCGCACTTTCGAAGCTCTTAGGTCCAAAAATAGTGAAAATTGCGAAAATGAAGTATTTATATTATTCTGTGAACAGTACCTCACGAACGCGGTCAACCCTTCGCATTCGCGAGGTTCAACGCTGACCAGGCCAATAAGTTGGCCTTCGCGTTTGCGAAGGCTGGTGACCCGGACCCATCGCGTTCTCAAAGAAGGAAAAAGCCCGACCAGCTGGTCCAACTACTCTTTGCGATCGCGTCTCCCCCCTCGCGATCGCGATGAAGGATAGTATTCTGCTCCGCGTTCACGAAGAAGTAAATTTGTCTGCACTAGATATCAGCAATTGCTGAGTTTTTGCAAGTTGAAATGTCTCTAAACAGACCCTCGGAATTCGTTCGGGACCCCACAGAACTAAACCATATATGCTACTAGGCTATTTTCTACGTTTCGAACTCAATGGCAACGTAAAATTTTTGAAAAGAAGTCGTTTTCAACAAATTGACCGTCGGGACCTCACATAGGCATTTTCACTAGTTTTCCGAATGAAGGGTGGAAATGCAAAATAAAGGTTCCGAACTCGAACCAACCTCGCTTCTACTCCATAATTGATGTTCCGGATCTAATGGAACTGTCCAAATCGTCATCCGACGCTCGAAACACAAAATACTGGCCGAAGCCAAACTAGTGATTTTAAAGCCTCTAAAAGTCTCAAACACTCCCAAGTCATTTTCGAATGCATTGGGAACCGTGTCAATCATCCCCACACTTCATGATCAGCATGTAACAACTAGGGGGAAGGAAAAAATGGTCAAAACGCGTAAAAAGAAAAAAATTTACATATCTAGTTATTACATGAAGATAGAGAGGTTGTTTTCGGAGGATCTTCGGCTCAAATAATGTGTATCAAAGCAGATATATGTTTTTAGTAGCCATTTCTCAAAACTTATAATTAGAATATAGCCACTATCTTAAAGTTTTAAATTTCATAAGTAAAATTTTAGAATATTATCTCAAAAGTTTTGAACCAATTACAAAATATCCAATCTGCGTCTTGGTCTCCAATTAACCATTTATAAGATACTAATTAATCAATAGGTACTATGAATGAACTTCGAATAATTACTTGTTTCTTATTCCTACTTGTAGAGGTGTCTTTTCGAAATGTCAATTCCACAAGACCTTAAAGTTGTTATAATTTCAAATGAGAATATATTTCAGGTTGGAATATATCATCAACTTTTGCTGATTTATTCATGTGTATAGCGTTCTAATAGTAATTTTTCTGTCACGATTTATGAGAAAAAAAATTTTAGACTGTTTAAAAAAGAAAATCATTTTTTTATAATTAAAAATAATATTATTTTAAAATTTTATTTTTATTCTTAATGAAATAAATTATAATTAGAGAAAATATCTAAAAATTTATTTTAAATCACAAATTATTAAAAGCATTCAATTTTTTAAAATTTTATGACAAGTTAAATGACGTCACATATACTCTCACGGAAGGATCAGTAGCTTAACCGGACCATGTAGAAGTCAAAAGATGCACCTCATTTCAATTATTCACCTTCAAGGGGAAGCTAAAGTTTGATTAGATGTTGCTCATCATAAGAAAGAATATATAATTAATGCAAAGTGATAAAAGTGAAAAATCCAAATTCCTAAATGACCAATGTATTGACTCCACATGCATCTACAAAGGATAAATTCTAAAAGTTGGCTTCATTTTCAAGTTTAAAAAAGAGAAGTATATCTTCAGGATAGAACTTGACAGGATTTATATGTATATACTGCTAGTAATAATTAAGGAGAGGGATTATGTTGTGTGGTATTTGTAGATGATATAGTTTTGATTGACTAGATATGAAGTGGAATTGATAATGACCAGAGGTTGGAGACAGATTCTGGAGTTTAAAGGTTTTATATTGAGTAGGACTAAGATAAAATATTTGGAGTGAAAGTTTAGTGACGCTACGCACGTGGTAGATATGAAGGTGAAAATTGATACACAAATCATCTCAAAGAGAGGAAGTTTCAAGTATTTGGATTGACAATTCAAAAAACTGAGGAGATTGATGAAGATATTTCACATCGTATTGGAGCAGAGTAGATGAAATGGAGGTTCACATCCGGTGTATATGCCGCCAAGCCCTAAAGGTAAGCTTTATAAAGTGGTAGTTAGATCAACTATGCTGTATGTGACATAGTGTTGGTCTTCAAGAACTCGCACGTTCAGAAAATGAAAATAGCGAAAATGAGGATGTTGAGATGGATGTGTCGGCATACTAGGAGAGATAGAATTAGGAACGAAGATATTCGGGATAAGATGGGAGTGGCCTCCGTTGAAGGGGAGCCTTGAAGTAACTGGTAAAGTTGCTGCCATGTGAGAGGTCACGGGTTCAAGCCTTGGAAACAGCTTCTGGCAAAAATGCAAGGTAAGGCTGCGTACAATAGACCCTTGTGGTCGGGCCCTTCCCCGGACCCTGCGCATAGCCGAAACTTTAATGCACCAGTTGCCTTTTTTTTTTTTTTTTTTTATGGGAGTGACCTTGGTGGTGGAAAAGATGATGGGGGAGGGGTGGGGGGCGAGACGCAGATGGTTTGGGCATATGAAGGGGAGATATATAGACGCCCTAGTGAGAAAACATGAGAGGTTGACTATACTGGGTATGAGTAGAGGTAGAGATAAGCCCAATGAATATTAGAAGAGGTAATTAGACAAGACATGACACACATGCAGTTTACCAAGAACATGACCCTAATCCCTAGATAAAAATTTTGAAGGTCAAGGATTAGGATATAAAGTTATTAGGTAGTCGTGCGTTGTATAGTTTTCTTATTAGTATTGTTAATATTACTCTCTTACTATTTTGTCCTTCAATTTTTGTGTCTCTTTAGCTTCAATTATTGTATTATTGCAATTGCTAATGTTCTCTTCTCCATTTATTTTCAGCATGGATTCTTCAACACTATATTTGTTTTGCATGCTTGAGTCTCGAGTTTATCAAAAACAATCTTTCTAGTTTATAAGGTAAGAGTAATTAAAATTGTGTATACATCACTCTCTTCATACTCTACTTAAAAAATTATATTGGGTATGTTGTTGTTTGCTAGTAATTAAGAGGGGAAGGCCAAGCATGGCTTCCTATTTTCCTTTTGAATTAATACTATTCTGGTTCAAGATAGAAAAATTATTTTCTCAAATTATAAAATATGAGTAATTAAAAGGGCAAAGGGTTCTAGCAGCTAGTAGAAACTCCACAACATCAAATCTTACCTTTTCAAATGAAGGAAATATTTCTTCCCTTTTTTGCTTTCATCACATCTTTTAGGTAAGGGACAAGACGTCTGTAGAGTTAGTCTAGATGTCCAAATTTTTTAATTTCTATTTCGATGAAAAAAAAATTGTCCAAAATTTAATTTCTATTTCGATAAAAATCTTTTTAATGAAGGTTAAGTTTATGTAATTCAATTAAGGGTAAGCTTACGTAAAACTCATTTATTTGGATGCCTATACTCAATTTTTGAAAATCATTAATTGCCATTTAAATCTTGTATTAATTAGGTAATCCACATTTAATTCGAAAAATTTTAAATGTCAAAAGATTCTTTCCAAATGCTAAATAGTGCTCAGTAGAAAGTAGCAGAAGCTAACACATCCATAGGGTATTATCCTTTTTATTTGGATTGGACATGGAAAGAATATCAGACAATAGAAAGTCTCATATTATTCCTTCAACCCTCCCACCCACATTTTTGGTTTATTTTTAGGGAAAATAGCAATTTGAACCCTTACATATAGATAAATTTTAATTTTGGTCTTTATCATATCTAATTAAGCAAATTGGGTATTCAATTAATTGAAGTGATGCACTTCTAATCCTCCTGCTTGCGACTTTTCACAAATTTAATGAACTAGTATATATCCCCGCGCGATGCGCGGCTAAGAGCATAGAGAGATTTGTAACAATCTTGATTTAAGTTCTTATTATCTTGAATAGCGCAAACAAATTAAGAAATTGTACTAACACAGTATTGTAATAACTTGAAAAAAGTTAAACTACAAATAATTTGCTTCATCTTGAAAATCTTACTAATACTTTTGAGTATTTTATAATGCATTTGACTGGTAATTAGAGTCATCGACATCTAACTTTTTCAGGTATAAACTCCACCCGTATAGCTATTCATATCCTAAATCAAGCCCTTAATATCCTAACTTAATTTATTTTACATGATAAAAAATTAACTTAAGAATTTTAAAACATAAAAAGATAAAACATTTTATTTGACAAATTAATATTGCAATGTATACCTACGGTATCTCTTTGTTCGTCCCACCAACATAACTTTAACAAACACCTTGACATGGCAATATTGTTACATTGATATACTTGGTGTAATTAGTAATGCAACATTAATGAAAATGAAAATTAAAATTTAGATATTGTCCTAACTCTTAGCAAATAAGTTATAGCTTTTTGTTACAACACAGCTAAGAAACTCAAAAAAGACATTATTAGAAATTAAATTGTTATTTTGCATATATCGTACTTGAGTATGGAATGTCCTTAACAAATATGCCTTGCACTTTTTGTGTTTATAACTTTCTAACTTTTACAAATGTCCTTATACTACATAAGCTCAATAAAAATCAAGAAACATTAATATCTTACTAAACTATAATGTCAAAATGACGAAGAAGTGAGCTAATTAATCTAGCTCATAAACTCAGAATTTTGTGATCTCGAGAGATGTGAACTTTTGCTAAATCTCATGGTGGTACTTCAGTTAATCATGCTGAAACTTAATTATAATTTTAAATTTGTGTATACATCTATAGAAAGATGGCACACACATTCCAGCACTTAAAACAGAATTGAATGTTGTTCTTGCAATGGTTCAACCTCTTGTCGTTTGCGTGTTTGCCAACATCAAGTAGATACGGATCAACGAAAAAAAGAAGAGAAATTTAGGAATCTCCTTTTTTTAGTGTCACAAACATTGTTTCTACTACCCTCTCCCTTCTTTATTTGTATTCTTTAAAATAATATACTAATATTCAAGTTTTAAATTGGTGTTTTACTTTGTATCTCACTTTTGTTTCTTCTGGGGACATCTACTTGATACCCTTTCATAATGACATAGTATTTTTATCCTCCATCTTCCGCCCATTTCTACAAAACAAAACACACAAAAAAAATAAGGAGATTAAGAAAAAAAAAACTTTTAAATTAAAAAAATTCAGTCATGAATAATTTAAGAATGCATGATTACTTTGGTTTTAGAAAAATTTAAAGGAGTATAGTTTGTTTAATCTTCCTCATGGACCTTTCTATATTGAGTCTTTCTTTTACTAAATCTTTTTATTTTTTGGAACCCTTTTGACCAAAAAAATTCACTTAGCAAAGATTTACGGTATAATTGAATACTTTTTATGTGCTTTTTTTCTTTTAACGTCTTGGTGCAAAAACAATAATATTCACTTCTGCCTTTTTCTGACCACATTTTAGTCATTGACAATCATCATGAATCTGCAAATTTTTCAACAGCTGACCAACTCCACCATAGTATTGAATTCATAAGAACAATTATATTAGTCATATGTTTTCAGAATAAATTTTAGTAAATCTTTTCTCTCTTCTTGTTGCAACACACATGAAAGATTACATTAAAGGTAAATGTTTATAGTCCACACAATAATGTATATATTTTTTTAATAGAGGCTAAGTCAACACAATGACATATTTTTTTGATAAAAGTCACATAATCAGAAGCACGGAGAGAGCATACACCATGAAAGTAAATATTTTGTCTTTCAATTAAAAAAGTTTCATCGGATATAAATATATTATTATCTGAATCAATTTGCATCATCAATCTCTATCTTTGACCACCAGACATCTAAATCACAACATAATTGCTTAAGCAAAATGTTAATATCCAATCAAACAATATCCAATCAAACATATCAAAATGAAGAATGAATTATCAACCCTCATTTAGGCTTGAGTCATTGTTTGAAAAGAAGATCTAATCACTGAGCAAATCATAAATAACATAACAAATGACTGAAACTTTACAGTACAATGTATATTCTCCTTATTGACACGTAAAATTGAATATATCAACTTTAATATTGGTATGAGAAAAATACTAAAGATACGACAACCAAAAAACAAAACGTAAAGAATATATGAAAGCTAACCTCATTATATCAATGTATAGAATTACACAATTATTCCGTGCAAAGTAATTCTTAGCATTTCATCAAAATGAAAGTGTGAAGCTATGTAACTATACAACCTATCATTAAGGAAATGCTGGAAAAATGTGAATTAATTTTGCAAATATAAAAATAACGTAATTGCTGAGAGACTTACACGTCTTTCTTGTCAGATGAAGTCAACATGTTTTAAGTTTTATGATGAAGGCAGTTGATGTAACATAAGATGGTATAAAATGATGCATAGCAGTATTAACCTACCAAAATGTTATAAAATGTTATTTATAAGTGTATAACATGTACATAGATGTAAAGCTCCACGAAAATAGAAATTAACTTTTGGAAAAACATTAATCTACCAACTAAAAACTGTAGTAATCATCTACAAACTATTGGAAGGATTAAGTCAAAATGAGGACAAAATAAAACCTTTGCTTCAAACCTTAAATGGTCTAAATTATGCTCTCTTTTTGAGTAAATGTCTCAAAAAGTCACTCAACCATGAGAAATTATCTAACAAAGTTATTCAACTTTATTTTGTATCAATAAAATCACTTACTTTAAGTCTTTTTTCTTATAAAATTACTCAAATAAATTTGTATGAAATTTTTTGATATTGCAAAAAAAATTACTATTTATTTTTGTCGTGTAGACATTATCCTCGCAAATAAAATGAAATTAAAGAAATCCATACCTTACACCCAACCCACCCACTAACAAATCAAAATGGATCTTCATCTAAAATTCAAAACAATTTTTTTTTTCTCCTGAGATTTGGCATATGCGATTATATGAATTGGAAGCCGCAGAATGCAAAAACATGATAGTGGTAATAAGGCTATAAAATATCCAGTATGCTTGATGACTAACCTTACATTGTAACACTGATGAATAAATTATTGTCATGATTTTAGTTTTGTTTTTTCAGTTACTGGAAGTTCTTTCATTTTTTTTTTCAACTTGCTTATTTGGGTAAAAATTATGGGGATATTCATTTACCAACAAATGAAACGAACTACACCACAAAGCATGTAGAATTTATCATATATAAGTTAAACTACATTGATATTATTAACAAATATTTACATAATCAATAACTTAAATTTTGATGTGTGCCTTACCCTCTTTGTTCCAATTAGTCCGAAGTATACCAATTTGAATTTCATACCTGCAAGCATCCCATACCAAATGCCCTAAAAATCATGTAAACAATAATGTGTTAGAATAAGAAATTTCGATTCATATGCAAATGCGGAAATTGATTGTGAGTGCTATCATCAATATAGAAGTTTTTTTCAAGTGAAGAAAGAAAATTAGAAATTACGCATTTAACACATTTTTTTATTTGAATGTTTGTGTAACCGTACAATTAACCACTACTAATTTATACATAGAAGATTGGATGTTTGTGTGTGCTTAGACCTTAGTGGGGTGAGGACGTGGGCAAAAAAGTAGGGAATGGGGTCGGCGGTTTAAGGTAGTTTTATTTTTTTTATCTCAATTTTTATTACTCTTTCAAAAAAATCATTATATTACAAATTTTATTCGGCAGTTTTTCTATCTAATATGGGTAATTTTTTAAAAAAATTAGTGGGCATTTTTGTTTTTTTAAAAGATAAACACAAATTTTCTAGCAGACGTGGGTAGTTTTCCTATCTAATGGGTAATTTTTCTATCTAGTGGGTAGTTTAGGTTCGTTACTTTCTTTTTCTGATTAATAAACAATTTGAAATTTATATAAGAATGAATTTCCTATATAAAGGGTCAGTGATCGCACCTTTAATGCGTGACAATAACAACCATGAAGATTATGGATGTGGGAAACTAATTTGTAACCACTTCTAATTCATTGAAAATTATGGATGTGGGATATTTATATTTTGTTTGAAAATTATGGACATGGGATATTTAGGTTAGTTAAATTTGTTTTTGGTCTTTTAATTGTTTTATCTTTTTACTTTTAAAAATAAAAAATAAAAAAATATTAAGTGGTTGTGTGGGAGACGTGCCAAGGAAATGGGGACAGGAAGTGAGGACGTGCATTAGGAAGTTAGGTTAGGTTTTTATTTTTTATTTTTTGGCTTTTTTTAAAAAAAAAATATTTGATTTATTAATATTGCAATCAGAAAAAGAAAAAAAAATACACGGCCCCTTCCTTTTTACCTTTTCTTAACCCAGTTTAGAGTGAAAAACTATAGGATTTTTAGAGTCCAAAAAATTTATACAATCCCTAGTAACCACCACGATTAGAACTCTCCCATAATTTCCTATTTTTCTGGATGTAAGGTAAATGGAGTAGGTTATGTTAAGAATCTGTTCTCCATTTTGTCCTTTTTCTTCTTTGGTATTTAATAGTTTGTATAATTGATAAGTTCATCATAGGTATGCAATCACCATTATGTAAAAAAATATAACTTAAAACCATGAAAATTCATTGCCAAAAATAAAGGAACTATTACAAAAGAAATCCTAAAGAGTAGCATGAGAAGCAAAAGTGTTACAATGTTTATGTGGTTGAAGGAAGATAGGAGAATAAAAGTCTCTGGAAAAAGTAGGTCTTCAAGAAGATGTGTTTGATGGAATTGAGGTAGTTTTTCTTTTTAAAATACTTAGATTATAGAAATAGGTAGTTTTATAGGGATTAGATTAGTTATATATATTCAAATTTTAAAAACTTAAACTGATTCAAATATTGAATTGGAAAAGTACAATTTTTTTTGTGTGTGTGCGTAAACCGAGTATATGTGAGTTACGTAGGGGAGGGGCCGGGGTGGGCGTGGGGGTGGGGGGGAAATGGGTTATATGGACGTGCATGGGTAAGTTTTATTTAGTTTACTCTTTTTTCAGAATAATCTTTTATTGTAGTGTCTCTTTTTTTTTTTTTTTTTTTTTTTAAAAAAAAAAAAGAAGATTAAAAAGATGTAAATTCAAAATACCTTTTTAGAATAAATGTGTGTTTATTTTTCAAATCAAATTCAAACAATTTATATTATTTATATTAGAATTCAAATACTTTTTTTTAATTATCTTATTTTTAAAATTTAAAAAATATTTTTATGTAAAAAAGTTAAAGTAACTTCTAGGTTTTGAAATATTTTTTAAAATTTAAAACTAAAAACAAATACTAATTAATTCATCTTAAATTTTTTATGTAATATATACATATTAAATGCTGCATCTAGATTGGAGGAACTTAATTTTTTTAGCCAGATGTAACAAAATATAATAACATAACAATTTTAATACCAAAATCTTTATGAATATTTATGTAATTATTATTTTTCTCAAAATAATTAAAGAAAATTTTAATTATTATTTTTATATTAAATGTGAGTTTATGTTTTGTTCAATTAGTTTACAAATCAAATTTTAAATCAACGTTTGTACTTGAATAATTAAGATGTAAATTAAATCCAAATATGTTAATTCAATTAAAATTTATTTTTAAGTTTAATAATTGATATAAAATCTGATAACTTCTAAATAATAAAAAAAGGTTTTTTAAAATTCCTTAAATAACGACTGAATGTTTTTCTTAAAGTGTAACTTCCAATTTTTTTTTTTTTGAAATAGAAAAGGTTTACTTATTTTTAATTTTAAATTAAAAAACAATAACTAATTTTACCTAACCTAACTAATTTGTCCTAAAAAGTTACACATGGCAGTCTCCTATGATTCCACTTGTCAACAATCTATGCAAGACTTTTTTGCTATTTAGAATATATAGATTATCAATTCTTACACTAGTTAGTTACTGTAATATTAAGTTTGTAATGTTACTCAAGATTTGAGAGTAATATAACTCTATAAATAGTCTAAATATACATATTCATTACAAAAATAAATAAATAAATTGAAATTAGTTATGAAATTTGTCATTAATCCGGTGATAAACTTCTCGTAGCTAATCTTTTTTAATAATCTATTGTTAAGTCGTCATTAAATAGTGATAAGCAATGAATTTTGCTGATTATTTGTTTGTCGATAATTTCTATTTTTTTTATTTTCTGCCAAAGGGACCAAAAAAAAAGTAAAACTTACATAAATCCCAACAAATTTACCCCTAATTACTCTCTATCCCTACTCTTTGCTAAATTATAAATAATCCCTTATTTTACAATTTTCGGATACATAATCAACATCCGGATACATAATTTTGAACTTAAGAATGTAGCAATTAATTGTTCCATTTTTGCTCGGATACATAATTAGCATCCGGATACATAATTTTAAAGTTGAGATGCATAATTTTGATTACTGAGATACATCCATTTCTGAAACTATTTGGTCGAGATACATAATACATTAACTAGACCAAAGGGAGATACATAATTAAAATTATGTATCCGAAAATATTATGGATTTGTGGATGTATCTGACTGTTTTTAAAAAAAAGGGATTTACATAATTAATAAAAAGGTTAGGGATTTTATGTAGTTTAGTAAAGATAAGTTGTGGTCTTATGTAATTTTTGCAAAAAAATAATCATATTTTTCGTTAATGGAAGTTACTCTGTTAGGTCATATATCACAATAATTGAAGTCATAATTTAGCAATAATGATGGACTAAAAATGTTATTCCCCTTCTTTTAAGACACTCAATTTCCTAATTTGATTCGTTTAAGTAGTTTATCTAATAATCTTATCTAGTAATTAATTCTATGAGCATAACTTCATAATTAGCTATGGATAATAATCTGTTTGACTAAACTTCTAAATTCGGCTTATTTTAAGAAATACTTTTAGGGAAAAACTAATTTTTTCTATCTTATGAAAAACTGTTTATTCTACTCTCCAGAAGCACTTATTTTCTTTCATAAGTTTGGTCAAACACTTCAATTTTTTAAAATAACCACTTTTGAGAAAAAATAAGCACTTTCGGAGAAAAATAAACTTGGTCAAACAAGCTATAATTATGATAATTATTAAACAGTATATCATTTGATACACTTAAAACAACGATATATATATATATATATATATATATATATATTTGTCATAAAAAAAAATTAATTCCACTAACCAAATATAAAAGGAAAATCATGTCTACAAAAAAAAAAATATAAGCTTGTATTGTGATTTTCGATTATGTTTTACTGTTGCCTCTTGTCATGACTTTACCATTGAATCATGTAATGATAAAATACGGACGTTACACGTGGTCGATCAAATTTCAAGATATAACAAGCCTCATCTAGGCAGCATCGAGTCAACCAGGTCCCTTCAGACTAATGAAGATACAAGATTCATGAGAAGCTCATTTTGAATTCGGCACAAGCTCATTCTGAATTTGCCATATCAGAGCTAGATATCCAGTCAAGAGTCATCGTCTAGTTAGTTATCAGTACTGCTTAGATAGGATAAGACTCCGAACCCAACTGACTCTAAAATATCCCTATATATTAAACTTCATAAAGTTTACAAATTCACATACGTAATATACAAAACGGAAAAGGCCCAGAAATACCTTTCAAGAATTGAAATTGGTTCAAAAATATCATTTGTTTATCTATTGGGCCAAAAATATTCCCCCTCCATTTTTATGGCTCAAATATACCCTTACAACTAACCGTCCATTTTTAAACCATAATTAAAAGTTTTATTTATTACGTGCCAGCTTTCTATTGGTTGCAAATTAAATTAATTTAAATCTTATCACTACTAAAAAAAACTGAAAAAGCGACCACAAGTTGTGGTCGCACAAAAAGCGACCACAAGTTGTGGTCGCACAAAAAGCGACCACATGTGGTCACTTTTTCATTAAATTTATTTTTAAATTTTTTTTAATCAAAAAGCGACCACATGTGGTCGGTTTTTCATTAAAATTTTTTTGTAAAATTTTTTTTAATCAAAAACCGACCACAAGTGGTCGGGTTTTATATTTTAAAATTGCGGGGGGAAAATATAATTCCTTAAAACCGACCACTTGTGGTCGGTAATAACAAAAAATGAATAAAATTATTATTTAAAAATTCTTTTTAATTTTTTATACAAAATATATTTAATTTTTGTGAAAATTATTTTACAAAATGGTCGGTTTTAGGTTTTAAAAAAAATAAAAAATATTTTATAAAGAACCGACCACTTGTGGTCGGTTTAAGATTTAAAAAATATAAAATATTTTATAAAAAGCGACCACTTGTGGTCGGTTTTAGATTTAAAAAATAAAAAAATATTTTTATACAAAACCGACCACTTGTGGTCGTTTTGGTTTCCCAAAAAACTAATATAAATAAAATAAATTAAAAACATAAATTGATAAAATATATTACTTAAAATTTAGAGACCACGTGTGGTCGGTTTATTTTTAAATAATAATAAAAATTAATTAATGTTAAAAAACCTACCACAAGTGGTCGGTTTCAGTAAAATGATTTAAGAAAAACCTACCACTTGTGGTTGGTTTTTATAAAAAATACTAAAAATAAATTAAGAAATATTAAATATATTAAATAAAATTAATAAATAACATAAAAAACAATCTTTATTTTTTACGTACGTTTCAATCAAATAAATATATTTTCCATCGAGTATTTATATATATATATATATATATATATATATATATATATATATATATGTATGTATGTATATATGTATACGCATCTATTGCATGTAGTTATTTACGTAGTAGTCAAAAGCTAATTGAATGTATACTGTATATTGAATACGTTGATATCACACGATTGAGGTAATTATAATATATTGTTGGAGTTATAATAATGTAAGGTAAATAATCGATAATTCATTAGAGTATAAGGAATACGTTGTATTATGGGGTAATATAGTCGTGCATGTGATCTATAGTATATTTCGTGTAGTGATGTATGTAGTAGTCAAAAGCTAACTGAATCTTTCTAAGTATATTGAATACGTTGATATCATACGACCAAGGTAATAATATAATGTTGAAGTTATAATAATGTAAGTTAAACTAACTGATAATTCATCAGAGTATATATGAAATATGTTGTATTACGGGGTAATATACTGGTGTATGTGATGTATATATAGTATGTATTTAGAACCTGATAGTCGATAGAGTGTGTGTGTATATATGTATATCTCGTGTATTGATATAAGCAGTAGTCAAAAGCAATTTAAGTGAATCTATCCAAGTATTTTGAATAACACGTTGATATCACAAGTTCGGTGTAATAATATATATACTGTTGAAGTTATAATAACGTAAGCTAAATTAATCGATAATTCATCAGAGTATATATGAAATTCGTTGTATTACGGGGTAATATACTCGTGAATGTAATGTATACAGTACGTATTTTGAACTTGATAGTCGATAGAGTGTATGTGTGTAGATATACGTATATCTCGTGTAGTGATGTACGTAGTAGTCAAAAGCAAGCTAAATGAATCTATCCAAATAGTTTGAATAATACGTTGATATCATACGATCCACGTACTAATATATATGTTGACACCCAATTTTGACCTCCCGATATCCTCCCAGACTGCTATTTTATCAAAAATATTAGTTTTGAATTTTTAACTACTATTTTGGTATCAAATAAATTTTAACATTTCGTATTCATGATTTTAAGGTATGCAATTTATTTTTAGCATTTTAATTTTAAATTCTTATATAATATATAATTTACTAATTTAAATATAATATTTTACATAATTTTGTAAATATTTATTAAATTATTTTCGCAAATATGCATATTCATAATTTACAAACCCGCAGTCTATTATTATTATTATTATTATTATTATTATTATTATTATTATTATTATTATTATTATAACATTTCTTAAAATGTCGTATTTCATAATTTATAGAAGCCTAAATTGTTTCAAGCTATTATTATCGTCGATTTCAAATAATATATTATGACATCGATTTATTTTTGTTAGTATTTTTATTATATATTTACTAAGTTATTACGGTATTTACAAAATAACAGTCTATTTCAATACAACTCTTCCAATCTATTTAATTTCTAGCCTGATTTTACTCAGCTAATGCCAATTTTAACCTAAATTGAGCAAAATCTGGCTCAATTTTAAATCCCAAATTCAATTTCAATTGAACCAATTTAAATAACCCATTTTGACCCTTTTTGTAATTTTAAATCCCAGTCATTGATCAAAATTGATCCAACGGCTGAGATCAACTCCCATTTCTTTCCCTTTTTAATCTACGCTACCCCAAAACCTAATTCATTCTACCCCCATCAGCCGCCCAACTCTCTCTCTCTCTCCCCTTCTCTCGATTTTTCTCTCCTCTCTTAACCTCTATGCCACCGGCGGCAACTACTCGCCGGTGGACATACGTCGCCTCTCCCCTTGGCTCCCTCTCCCTGATCTCCCTCGTCTCTTAGACTTCCACACCGGCACCGCCTCCTCATCTCCACCGGCCAGCGAAACCCCACCGGTGGACAACGGACCACCAGTCACCGAACCAGCGCCGCCTCCGCCTTCACCGCACCATCGCACAACTGCCGGCCAGACCACCAAAAAATCGGTGAACACCACCAAACAAAACCCACCGTGATTACTGTCCGATTTGGTTATGGTTAAAACGCCATTTTTGGTTGCTTAGCATTTTACTCCGAAACAGTTTCTTATCCTTTATAGTACATAGGATTGGATCTTGCTTTTTTCCCAGTATTTTTCTGCGATAACTATTCTTTATTTCCTCATGATTTTGGTGATATGAGCTCTCAGTTGACTAATCAGTATCAAGTATTTTGGTTCTGTTTGCGGGAAGCCTGAATGCGAGCTTTGATATTATTGTCCATTGCCACCGACGAATTCTTCTTTTGCAGAAAAAAACTCGGCCTCCTAATCATGTTTGGTTGTAGGACTTTCCTGATATTATTTCTGAAGTGATTATATTCTTTCATAACAATTGGCTGCTAACCGGTTAGTTAGTTTAATAGGAAGACAAAATGGAAAGAGTAGAATTTGTCAAACATGTAGAGGTGTAGAAAGTGTTGTTGAAGGGTCATTATAAGCGTTTTTAACCACTGAAGCTAGGTGCAAAATAAACTTTGCGTTTTGCCCATGATCACCAATTTAGGCGGCAAGGTGCTAAGGAGGTGAACTGCTTTTATGCATTATGGCACTAAAGAATTTTCTACCACCAAGAGTTATAGAAAATTATAATTTATGTGCGCAAGATTATCTTCCCAAAAGGACCCTTTGGTTAATCATTGAGAAATTGTAACTTGTCAAAAAAGTTAACTGAGAAATTAGAGATGTAATGCTCAAGTTGAGGTCGTTGAGGATGTAAATGCACGTGTTTCTATCGATCTAAACATGGCTGAACATGTTTTACAGAAGACTTTAGATTAAAAAGTGGTGGTTGCTCGTTGACAATTTTCGATTATGTAAATATCATTAATGATCATCATCATCATACCCAGTGTATTCCCACCAGGTGGGGTCTGGGGGGAGGGGAGGGGGTAAAATGCCATTTTTGGTTGCTTAGCATTTTACTCCGAAACAGCTTCTTATCTTTAAAATGCCATTCTTTTGTGGTTATCCAAAAGGACCTTGGTGCATCCCATAACCCCTTTGACGTGAGCCTGCTCGAGATCCATGAGGTCTTTGGGATCTCGACAGCGTCAAGGGTTGGTTATGGATTGTCCAAAGCCATTTTGGATGTTAGTATGGTGGAGATTTTTATTCTCGACAGGTTGGAGACAAATATGTCGTGATTTGAAGAATTACCTAGGAAGAGATGGCTGGAAGATTTAGTTTCACGTGTTCATTTTAATTTGATTATTATTTTGACATGTATAAATTTGAATTAGTTACTTGAAATGTGAATTAGTTATTTGAAAATGGTAGTGACTTGAAAATGTGAATTAGTTACTTGAAAATGGTAGTGTCTTGAAAAATGTGAATTAGTTACTTGAAAATGGTTAAGTGTAGTAACTTGAAATGTGTTTTAGTTAATTAAAAATGGTTAAGTGTAGTAACTTGAAAATGTGAATTAGTTACTTGAAAATGGTAGAGACTTGAAATGTGAATTAGTTATTTGAAAATGGTAGTGGCTTGAAAATGTGAATTAGTTACTTGAAAATGATTAAGTGTAGTAACTTGAAATGTGTATTAGTTACTTGAAAATGGTTAAGTGTAGTAACTTGAAATGTGTTTTAGTTAATTAAAAAACGGTTAAGTGTAGTAACTTGAAATGTGTATTAGTTACTTAGAAATGGTTAAGTGTAGTAACTTGAAAATATGAATTAGTTACTTGAAAATGGTAGAGACTTGAAATGTGAATTAGTTATTTGAAAATGGTAGTGGCTTGAAAATGTGAATTAGTTACTTGTAAATGGTAGTGTCTTGAAAAATGTGAATTAGTTACTTGAAAATGGTTAAGTGTAGTAACTTGAAATGTGTTTTAGTTAATTAAAAACGGTTAAGTGTAGTAACTTAAAAATGTGAATTAGTTATTTGAAAATGGTAGAGACTTGAAATGTGAATTAGTTATTTGAAAATGGAAGTGACTTGAAAATGTGAATTAGTTACTTGAAAATGGTTAAGTGTAGTAACTTGAAATGTGTATTAGTTACTTGAAAATGGTTAAGTGTAGTAACTTTAATTAAGATTGTGATTGCTTGTGTAGATTGAATTTGATTATAGCTGGATATATCAACAAAATAATGATAATATATTGGGTATGAGAGAGGCCTAAGCTCACTTGATGATTACACTACAGATGAGGATGATGATTTTGATGATGATGATGAAGGTGGGGATGAGGATGAGGAGGATGACTTGGATGACTTTTAGTTTATTTTTGATTTGTAAACTTTGATATTTATATGTTTTGATTTTGATATTTGGATGTTTTGATTTTGATATTTGAATCTTTAAAGAGATGTTTTAATGTTTCTAAATTGGTGGGTTGTATTGAGATGATTGAATGTTTTTGAATTGGTGGGCTGTGGAAATGCAGCATATATGCTGTAATTTTTTTAAAAAAAATTTCAGAAAAACCTATTTCAGAAAAACCTACCACAAGTGGTCGGTTTTTCTGGAAACTTGTAAAAAAACCGACCACAAGTGGTCGCTTTTTCTGGAAATTTGCAAAATACCGACCACTGTGGTCGGTTTATAAATAAAAAATATTATTTAAATATTTTTTTTTAATTAAAAAAATATTATTTAAACGTTTTTTTTAATTAAAAAAATATTATTAATTTTTTTTTCAAAAACCGACCACATGTGGTCGGTTTTCTAAAAAAGTTTTTTTTTTTTTTTTTTTACAAAAAGAGACCACATGTGGTCGGTTTTCTAAAAAAGTTTTTTTTTTATTTTACAAAAATCAACCACAATATGTGGTCGGAAAATTTTTAATAAACTTTTTTAATATAAAAAGAATTTTAATAAATTTTTTTATTTAAAATATAATTAATATCAATTTACTACCACTATTTTACCGACCACACATTGTGGTCGATTTTTTGGTCACAAATACAGGAAAATCGACCACTTGTGGTAGCTTTTTGTGGTCGATTTTCCTGTTTATTTTAGTAGTGTATTATCTTATAACCAAACTCGAACCCAACTAAAATTACCCGACTCAAATTATTAAAGCAACAAAAGAGCGACTTTTTCTGCTCATCAACTTCTGATGGAGGGATATAATCTTATGTATCAAAATATGAGTTGCAGTAAAAGAGGAAACAAAAGCATGTAAGAATTGCACACCTTCTCACTACAAGAGAACAGGCTATTAGCTACGAATTGTAGCTAGAAAATTTGGATTCCTAGCTAATTCGCCTTATTAGCCGCGGATTTAGCTAGAATTGCTTCGTTTCCTAGCAAGCTTTTTTGTCTGAAAATTAGTCAAATAATAGCTAGGAATTAGCTATGGACAATCCCTAGCTAAAATATAGCTAGGGATTTATTCTAGCGAAATCTCTAGCAAAGTTTTAGCGGGAAATTCAATTTGGCGCCAATTTTCCCCCTCCAAAAATTATGGTTTTACTAGAAAAACAATCCGTAGCTAATCCCTAGCTAAATCTTAGCTAGGGAAGTTGCCTAGCCAAATCGATAGATAGCTAGGAAAGTTTTCCTGCAAATTCTATAGTTTAGTTTTAGTGGAAATTCAAATTATTTTTTTTGCCTTCAGCTACTCGAATTCCTACTAATCTCTAACAACTTTATTATTATAATTATTATTAGTAGTAGTATCATCATAGTGTTATTTTTGTTGTTATTATTATTATAAAGGAAAGATTTCTAAATATTTAATAAGAGTTTTAATAAATATTTTTGGATTTCTTAGTGCAATTTACTATTTTACTATATTATTTACTTCAATTGTCCTAGTTTGCTTCTTGTAGTTGGCCCAACAAGTAATTTAAGAAAATAACAAAAGAATTTAAAATTTGTGGATTTAAAATAAGTCATAGATATTTGTAAAACATTTAAATCATTTTGTTAAGGATAAAATAAGAAGTTTAAAAGTTAATTCTAAATATAGAATGTGCCTAATAAAATATTGCATAGGTAATATTATATTAATTCGTTTATATCTATTTATTTTTTGTTTTATGTTTTGGATCTTTTTATTTGTTTCGTATTGGTAATTCTATTTTATTGTATATTATTTTTTTAAATTCATAGAAAATTAGGAAAGGGGGGAAAAGAATTTAAATGAAAATATATGAAATATTGAATAAACATCTCAATCTCCTTTATATGTTGAACTCTGTTATCTCTAAATTGACCAATTGCTCCTTTTGTCCACCATTAGAACTCTTTGGTATCGTGGTTCTCTAATAATTGTGAAAATTAAGACAACTTTAATACAACTTTTTACTAATTTCGTAATGGCAACAATCTACATTTTAAAAAAGATTATTCTATGTATAATTAAAATAATAATTTTGAAAAGTAATAATTTTGAATTTCTTTGATCCACTCCAAAACAGAATATCAAATTTGATCATTTGTCTCGGTGATCTCTTGTTTCTCACTAGTCCTCATCCCAAATACGTTCAGAGAAAATTCCTCGCGTTAGAGAGAATAGAGAGGTTCAAAGAAAACCACATTTAATTTGAAAATTCTATTTCTACAATTTCTATGCTCTTGTGGATGATCTATTCTTCTTAGTGGTTTTGGTTCAAACTAATGTTCTCAATTATATTGGTTGTTTTAATTAACCTTGAAGCTATCTTTTTTTTTCGACATTGTTACTTTTTTATTTTTTTACATTATTGCTTTAATATAATCATACTTTTCTATAATATAATTATTACATTGCATACATTTTATTTTATCTGATCTTGTTGGTTTGAGCTTATTATTAAATTTTTTATGTGAATTGTGTTTATGTACTGTATTTGTCTGATTCTAAGATTCTATATGATTCTGTTGAGTTAAATTTTCTTTTATACAATGATTGTTTAATTATTGAGAATTATATCTGTTGAAGTCTAGAAGCAAATGTTTTCAAAGGTCAACTCTCGCTACTACTTTGTTAGGGTAGGTCAATGATTCTTGTTGAGTACACGTTGCTTATCGTTTGTACTTTTTACATATTTTTTCATGTTTTAATCTTTCCTGTAGCTTCAATGTGATATTTATGACTTGTAGGGATGAGTGACATGATTTTCAGCCTGATCAAATAGATATCAGGTGAGTATTTAGTTTTAAAGGTTTGGAAAGACAAAAAGTTTGATCAAAGTGAACATTTTAGGAAAACGAGCTTGAAATGGAATCCTAACAGTTCTATTAGGTCTGAATGGTTATTTTTAAGTAAGTTCAGAAGCTGGTTCGGATTCCGAGACATTCAGGAGTATTTTGGGCTTTGGATGGATTTTTGAGGTTTAAGGAACGTAAAGTTGACTTTCGTTGTTCGATACTTCAGGCATCTCGAAGGTAGTTGTCAGCTGTTCTGGGCAGCGCGTCCATACTTCCTATCTTATGTTTTATTTTTGTCTTCCTTATTCATATACAATACCGTATTTGTTGTCCTTTTTTGAGTATCTTAGAGGGTTGTACTTATTTTTGCCATATTTTGGGGGTATGTTATTGTTGTTTCCGCACTTTTTGTCTTATCTTCACTTTTATGAAGAAAAAAAATCTCTTAAAAGACTTATTTTCATGTTCGAATGTTCAAATTTTGCTTTTCTACTTATTTTAAATCGATTGTTAAGGGTTGACTTACCTATCGGTGGGATCAGAATAGGTATTATCACGGTCCCAGATTTTGAGACGTGATCACTCCATACTCGAGCTACTCTTGATGTACTCTTTTGTGTAGATTTCGATCTGTGTGCTACTAGAGCATGTAGACCCGTTAGATTTTTAGTGTACGTTTATGTATTATGCCTTTATTTTGTATTCTCTTGAATTTTTTAAATAATTTCTATGTAATTTTACCTTTTAAATATTTACTTTTTATTAATAATAATTTATAATATTATTAAAAAATTAAAGACCCACCGAAGCTAGTAGTTTGAGGAGTAAATTAAAAATCAGCAATTATTCTAAATAATAAATAAATCTTTAAAGTCAATTTTTTTTCTTAATTTCTTAAAGTTAATTATCACTTTAAATTAAACTCTCTTAAAGTTAGCCTTAAAATCCTATAGAATAAAAATATTCTAAATTTTCATAACTGAACTGCTCTTCTCCAACTCAAACCCCTCAAACCCCATAAACGTACGATGTCATACTTCACGTTTCCTCATGCTCTCAAAACTCGAACTATTTGTTTCAATTTACAAAAGTTTAAAATCACAACTGATTACTGTTGTTGTCTGCTTTCTGGTAAGAGTTTTTCCTAAACCTAATGCATTTGTACAGTGAGGTGTTGAAATATTAGTCTTTAATTTGTTTTCGTTAGATGTGAAAACTGAAATAGCATTCTCTGTTTTTCTTATAAAAAGGTACTTTTTTTTTCTTAGATATGGAGGACAAATTCTAAAATGGATTGTATTATCTTATTTGGGGGTTTCGATTGCTATCATCTAATTTGGGTGTCTCGTTGTGTGTTGCTTATTATTGGTTTTTTAATTGTGTTTTCTCATGAACTAAACATAAATTATTGGGATATCAAATTTATGACCCTATTAATAATGTGTAAGAAAGGTACTAAGTCATAAAAGATATGTGCGTGATTGACAATTGATATAGCAAGCATATGCAAGTTATTTACATCATTGAAATAGAGAAATTTGATAGTTGAAGTCTAGCAATATTTATTTTATAGAGGATTTGACAGTTCTACTTCTCATCTGCGATTATCGAAAAATTAGGAATGATAAATGATCTTATTACATATGTAGAAACTAGGATATGAGAGTAAGCAATAATAAAGTTTTCAGTTTTCAATGTAGTTGGCGATAAAAAATTCTTATGAGCGTGAATGCCATCTTTACCTTAAAGCTGCTTAAGATTATTAAACTTAACTATTCGACTTGATGAGCTGAGAGAGATGAAAAAGAATTTTTGGAATAACGGAGACCAAAATTTATAACCTTGAGATTGATCCTTATCCTTTTGTTCATTAGGAAAGAGCTGGAATCATTTGGACATCTTTTTCTCTATATGCTTTCAAAAAAGAGACACGTCAGTGAGTTTGTCACGAGTTTTCCAGGTATGTATCTGTTTGTGTTATCCAATTTAAATTTTATGTTGGCTCCTCGATTTTACTGTTCTTGTTAGACTTTAATCAGAAAATATGCCAAAGGGAAGAGTCATTAAACGTAGTTTGGGAGGTCGTGGGGGCATGTCTAACAAAGGGGGAGGAGGCAACCAACAACTACCAAATACTTCTCGTGAGGCTATAAGTGAACCATCAACCCCCAAGTCTCAACAAGCTGGTTCAAACCATCATATTGTCTCGTCACGTGAAAGTAGTTTTCAGCAGATTGTACATACATCTCAAGATGCCAGTGCTCGGCAACAACTCTTGCTCCTCGAGACGTTGGTGGTCCACAATAAACTCCTACTTCTCTGGATGTTGATCGTCAACAAGCACCTTCTTCTCAGAATGTTGTTCCTGAGCAAGTAAATCCTAGAGATGTTTCTCCTGGACAAACACTTGCATCTTTTGGATGTAGTAACCCACAGGAACGATGGGATACTCATGGTGACATAAGATCCTTGAAAGTAAATGGAGATACGTATGTAAATCAAACTATACAACTTGTGGCTAAGTATGTTTTCATTTAATAATCTTCACATAAAATATTGCACTAATTATTTTGTAGATTTTGTCCACATGAGGCTGTTCGAGATGTCTCGTTAGCCTTTAAGAAAAGCTTCACCGGATCGTGGCATTGTTGGAGTAAAGTTCCGAAGCATGTACAAGACAAATGGTTCAATGACTTTGAGGTATTTATACTTGAACAAGAATATGCGAATTTAACTTAAATGTCAGATTTTTACAATGGCGTAAGCCAGAATCCCTCTCTGAGCGTGTGTATATAAATTTTATATTAGAAATCTTGACAAAATGGTAAAAATTTTCACTAAGACGATTCTAATTATAATTCACTACAATATTGAAAAAATCAAACGAGTCCGACAAACAATACACATGTAATAACAATTTTTAAGCTTTATAAGATTTCAAGTGTAGATATGCATACTGGATACAAGAAAACTGAGTTCAAATTAAATAAGAGTAACAAATCACATTGGAATAGTTTTATACCATCCAGTAAGATAACACCAAATAGTAGGATGAAAATATCAAGCATTACAATCCAACTTCACAAAAGGCTTCTATAATGAAATAAGACAAAAGATGCCACAAACTATAAAGCAGTCTATCAGCACAAATCACCCAGTTAATTATTATTAATAATTTTAATTAAAATGGAGTAGTTGTCTTGTTCTATCGCCCGCCTAATTAATGGCATTTGGATGAAGTGAGTCTCAAAGAATCATTTGCATTAAAACATCAACCTTACCTTAATTCTAGATGAATGAATGAGGATTATGACAAATGGAACTTTTAAATTATCTTTCTCTGTTAAGCAACACTTCATTGACTATTTTATTGATTTCGCAAATATCTTTCCGGTGAAAATGTATTTTTTTCATGGCCAATATTCATTTGCCGGTAAAGGTTGGGGTTCGTGAAAAAAAATGCCGACAATAAGTTAATTGTCGCCAAATATTGGCCGCTAAATTGTCTTTTTGTTGTAGTGATATATAATCAACTATTCTTCTTAGTTAGAAATGGTTGCCTTTACTTGATAAACAATACTAAATTGACTGTTTACTTTTTAACTGCAGAAAAAATATTTTTTTTCTGATAAGGATAAAGTTTTCATTCGAAAAACTTTTGACCGGGTGGGTAGTGAAAGGTTGAGTGATGGTTTGGGAAAAGCAAAGAAAGCATTTTCAAGAACAAAGAAAATACCGAGGTGGATTGCTCAAGTTCATTGGAATGGTTTGATGCGATATTGGAACTCTGACGATTTTAAAAAAATTTCAGCAATCAACTCAAAGAATAGAATGTCATCCAATAATGGAGAAGGTCCTTCTTTACATACGGGAGGATCAGTTGCATTTGCCGAGTATAGAAGAAGACATGTAATTATGTCTTGCTTAGTCTTATATTATTCTATGATTCATTTGAAAATTAACCATATCTTTAATGGTTGCAGAAGGAACTAACTGGGGAAGATCTACGAAATGATGAATTATTTCTGAAGACTCACAAAACCAAAAATGAAAAGAAGTGGATCTGTGGAAAGTCAGAAAGGCTGTGGGTATGTTTTTATCTCATTTCTTGAGTGATATTTATTCTGGAAGTAGTTTTTGCTTAAATTAAAATCCATAGTTTTGATCTTCATATTTTCTTCAAATTTAGCTAATTGATCAGCTGGTATATTTCCTTCCCTAAAACAGTGTTGGAATTTATACCCAGCCAGTTACGCCATCTGCCAAGTTTGTTCAAAAATATCCTGCACCTCCCATGAACAAACAAACTCCTTTCTAGTTCTTTGGTTGAAACCAGAGAATCAGATTCGATGATAAGAAACACCATTTTTTTCACATAGAAAGGGAAAGATCTTTGATTGAACAAAAAGACTTGCAAATTTCTCTAATCAGATTCCAAATGACTAGCAAACCAACAGTTTACACATACTTCAACTGAAATCAGTTGCTCGATTGACATAATGGTGAATATTCTCGTAGAAATAATCTTCGTAAATCCTTTCTCCATGAATCCTCCTAGCAAGCTGAATATTCTTAGGCATGATGGTGACTCTCTTGGCATGAATGACACAGAGATTGGTATCTTTGAAGAGACCAACAAGATAGGCCTCAACAACCTTTTGTAGAGCATCAACAACACTGCTCTGGAACCTGAGATCTGTCTTGAAATCCTAAGAAATTTCCCTGACCATCCTCTAAAATGGCAGCTTCCTGATCAACAACTCGGTAGATTTATAGTACTTCCTGATTTCTCTTAAAGCCACAGTTCCTGGCCGTCTAAAATGCTGAGGCTTCTTCACTCCTCCGGTCGCCGGAGCTGACTTTCTAGCAGCCTTGGTAGCTAGCTGCTTCCTTGGAGCCTTTCCACCTGTGGATTTGCGGGCTGTTTGCTTAGTACGAGCCATTTGATTGTATCAAAAAATTGGATATATTGTGAAGAAAACTGAAGTTGTGCTGCAATGGTATTGAAACACCATTTAACGCCAAATAGTGAAGTCTTAGCCTCTGAGATGTTATTTGTAGTGACAACAAAAACATTGCAAATGCCATCTTCATATTCCACTTGCTTTAAATTTTCCACCCGATCACAGAAGGTTGACCATCCATTTTGGATCCTTACGTCAAGGAATTCAGTTTTCATCAACAAAAAGATCAGTCCCATTATCTATATTTTGAGTTGTGCCATAGAAGACTTGAAGTTTTCAAATCTACATGTGCATCTCCTTTTCTGTAGTTCCTAATAAATCACTGTAGGTAAACATTGAAAAATAGATGCGTAGACCTTGTTCTTTGGTTTCATCAACCACTAGGCCATTATATTCTGCCTCAAACTCCCTGGGTTGTATTTGATTCCAAAAGAATCATGGAAATAATTCCATATTCTACCAGAAATGTAGCTTTGCGCAAAAATATGGTCCAGGTCCTCTCCACAATTAGGATTCGAGCAGCAGCTACAAATTGAAGGACCATGAACTCCAAATTTTATAATTTTGTTGTCGGTAGGAAGCTCTTCCTTTACAAGTTTCATCATAAAGAAAGAAACCTTAAAAGGCATCTTCCTATGCCATATATTCCTTCCAGTGATTGTGTTGTTCCTTTTCTTCCTATGTCATAATAAGTCTATTTCTTATTATCAATTCCTTCAATTGCATAACAAATTTAAGTACTTCATTACTTTTTTTGTTACTTGACAGCTTTGTTATTCTCTGTGGTAACTAATTACTTTATTCTTTTTCAGAATTCATTTACAAAGATTATCAAGGAGAAGCTGGGTGAGACTTCAACATTAAGGAATGAGGAAGGTCTTGAAATTGATGATGGGGACATGGAGAGAAACACGACAACAAATGGAGATGAGGTAGGAGAAGAAACTAGCGAAGACAATGATGTGAATTTATTAAAAACTATATCGGAGGATCAACTACTGAAAACTTGGATAGAAACAGTTGGAGGAACGAAAAAAGGAAGAATATATGGTCTTGGTCCAAAAAATTGCTTGCTGGCAGATTCATCCAATGATAATTGTGCTTCCTCTAATGCTCCAGATCCTTCAAATGTTCCTACCCAACAAATTTTTGAATCACCCGAGTTTCAACAACTTCTTGAGCATGTGTTGGAGCAACGGATGACGAATATGCAGGAACATATGCAAGCAGGCATTAGGGAAAATATGGAAGCTGAAGTAAATGTGATGGTTCGTGCTGCTGTGGCTCGAATTCTTGGTTTCACTCCTCAACCACCAACAAATGGCTCCGGTTCTCCCCCAAACAATCTTAAGTAGTTCATGTTATTGATTTTTAAATTGAAGACATGTTTTATTTACTAGTAGACTTGTTCTTCATCATTCAAGGATTAATGGTACTATGATTGTGCTTATTTCGAAATTTAAATGGATTTATTATTTATTTCATCTTCTTGCAAATTATATAGAAATTATATTTGTATTTGATCATATGCAATTTGTAGATTTACCCAGGAAACTATTCCTAGCCTAACACTCATATAGGCTAGGATATTTGTCAAATTAGCTAGAATGTCCTTGACAAAATATTCCTAGCTGTTTTTAGTTAGTCATTTAGCTATAGAAACATTCCAGGCAAAATGTGGAAAAAGGCTAGAGAATTTGTAAGTTTTGCTAGGGCCATCCCTAAGCAGAAATCCTAGCAAAATGTCTGCTAGGAGTGGTACCTAGCAAAGATATCCAAGCTAAATTAGCTAGGAATGACAATATCTTCTAGCTAAAATTTAGCTAAGAGCTTATTAGCCACGGAAGTTTGCTAGGGTCTTTTTCCTAGCTAAATAGAAGTTAGCTAGGGATTTTGCCACTTTAGCTAGGATTTGTGTCTCTAGCAAACGCATGTTCTCTTGTAGTGTCTCGTCTGCAGCAAGTGTGGATGTTCTTGCAATAGATTGTGTCGGGTAGTTTTAGTTGGGTTTGGGTTTGTTTATAAGATAATAAGATTTAAATTAATTTAAATTGCAACCAATAGAAAGCTGACACGTAATAAATAAATTTTTAATTATGGTTTAAAAATGGACCATTAGTTAGAAGGGTATATTTGAGCCATAAAGGTGAATGGATGGATATTTTTGCCCCAATAGATAAACGGAGAGTATATTTGAACCAATTCCAATACTTGAAGGGTATTTCTGGCCCTTTTCTGTATACAAAATATGTTGATAATACCCAGGATGCATCATGTGTAGGTGAGTGTAATATTAGGGTCAGTTACTCTAGGGGTTATTTTATAAATACTCATGTTCCCTAATTAAATTCCATCCTGGCATGATTACTCATATTGATTCTATACAAGAATTATCACAATTACTCTCCTTCAGTTGGAACATTGTTTATCAATTCAATCATAAATTTAATCTCTCACAGTATTCTTATATATATTTTTATATTGTTTGTGCATAATTTATTATCTATCTTGCATTATTTCGGTTTCATTTATATCAACGGAAGTTTTAATAACACTGAAGTTAATTTGATTGCTTATAGCCTTGTTGTAATATTTTGGTCAAATTTTAAGTTAAATCGTTTCACACTCACCATGGGTCAAGGCGATTGCTTATCATAAGAAAGAATATATATGATGCAAAGTGGTAAAAGTGAAAAATTCAAATTCTGATGATAAATGCATTGATTCCACATGCACGTCGATGGAAAAACTCGATAACACTTGCCTTCATTTTCAAGTTTATGAAAAAAAAAATAAAAGAATAAAGTATCTTTTCAAAATAAAACTTAGATGGGTTTATAGATATTGCTTACAATTCAGAAGTCACAGTTAGGAACCTAAATTATAGCTTTTGGTTTATTTTTGTCTTCTTGACCTAAAAATAAGTGCTTAAAAGTATTTTTTTAATTTTATCCAAATACTATAAAAAAAAGCTTTAAAACTATTTTGACTTAAAGTACTTAAAATTGAAAATTTTTATGATGGGTGAGTCTCAACCAACAAAATTTGTGTGAGGTTTCACCCTTTGTTGACAAGTGGAATTATGGGTCCCACCAATAATTTTATTTGTCCACTCTTTCTCCCTCTTTCCCTCTTTCCCTCTTTTTACTTTATCATTTCCCCCCTACCACCAACGCGAAATAGCAAGAAAAAAAAGTACTATCAAATGGCCGGTACAAAAATATTTAGCGAAAAATATTGAGTAAAAAATAAATGGACTTTTTTATTTATCTTTTAAGATACATGTACTAAAATGTAAGAAATTGATAATTGACCGTTTATATTACATAATTTTTAATAGTTTCTAAATATCATCTAAATTTTTATTTTGGGCACTAACATTATGGAACAATTTTCAGAAATGAACAAAAACTTAAGTATTATAAATCCCGTATTGTGAATTCTATCATTTTTTTGTGAGTATATTTTTTAGCTCAATGATATTTACATTGAGAATAAATTTTGAACATAATTATCCAATCCAGAAGAAAAATAGAGATGGAAAAATGAAGAGGCATGGGATATGAGAAAAACTGGGGGTCGAAAGTGAAGAAAATAGGGAACTTTGAAAGTCATTGAGCATTTTCCTTTGTGAATTTTGCAAATGAATTTAGTGAACTTGTGAAATAACATTTAATCATTTATTACATTATTTAGGAATAATTATTTTACAAATGGCATAAATTATTCAATAATTGTGTTAATATATTACATTTTCAACATGAGATTTATAAATTGTATTTTAGAAATGTGATTTATAAATTATGTTTTATAGAATTGAGTTAAGCTAACATTGTCTTCCCAATGATTTTACCTTAACTAGCTCAAAACGCATGCATATCGCATTTCATATATACAACAATAACATAATTAGGGGTCGATTGGTAGAGTGTATAAGAATAATACAAAAATATGGTGTATTAGTAATACTTGTATTAGTAATACTTGTGTTAGCTATGTTTGCATTAGTTATACTTGCATTTTCTTATTCAGTGTTTGGTTTGGTGTATTAAAAATAGCACGAATTGCATAATTTCTAATTTTTTTTTTTTAACAAAAATACCCTCCATATATATGGTGGAAAAGATGTGGAAAGGATTTTGAGGGATAATTGTGTATTTAATCATGCCAATGCATGTATTAGAATCATTGCATTACTAATACCATTGATTTTGAGGTATTAGTAATACACACCTCAATATACAATAAAGTGTATAACTAATGAAAGCTAATGCTTGCGTTAGTTGTACATAGGCTAAAAAACTGTACCAAACAAGGTACTAGTAATACACAAGACTAATGCATGCATTATTCTTTTCAATACACTCTACCAAACGACCCCTTAGTGTAATTTTGTAGGTGAGGTCTAAAAAGAATAGTGTATATCCAGACCTTACTCCTAACTTAAATTCGGATAAAAATTATACATCAATGAAATTCAATTGAAAACATGTTTTGGGTAAAAAAAAATCAGATAGGAACTCATAGAAAATATTTTACAATAATTAGAAAAAAAACTTCAGCATTTTATGAGAAATTCGTTATGAGAGAAAGATGAAAAAAATATATGATAAATTAAAATAAAAAAATGTAAATGTGGGAGCAAAGTTAATGTGGAACTCATAATTCCACTTGTCAAGCAAAGGATGAAGCCTTATATAACCTTTGTTGGTTAAGCTCACCCATAATAAAATTTTCCCTTAAAATCAATCAATTCAAGCATGCAATTCGTAGGAATGATGTGGTAATAGTGAAAAGCCAATTAAACCTCCATTGTTCAGATTCACTAAATTGTTTCTTCTGGAAGTCCAAGATATATTCTCATTTTATCATCTTTCACCGATTCTTCTCCAATAATTGTTGGGTTCGAAATCGAATGGGCGTCATGCGGAAGCTTAAAGTTACAAACTATAATAACGATAATTCAGATGACAAAGAAAACTATAATAAAAAATATATTATTTGATATGATTGACCAACAAGCCTAAATATTGTAAACTAAATCAAAAAACTTAAAATCTATTGGAAGAAAATCTCTCTCTAAACAAGACTCTTTTAAACGACTACATTGGGGATGCTTTGTGTTATGGTATGAGAAGAGGGGTCTTCTATTTATTGAGTTTCAAAACCTTTCCTACAATAAAGAGGTTAGCCAAATATGGAAGAGTTTTATATTTTCCTTTTAGGAGAAGTAAAAATAATTATGGTATTACTTTTATTTTCCTTTCAAGAAAAATAAAACTCAAATTTGGTAAGAAAATCAGGACAAAAACCCTAACAAATCTCCCCTTTTTGGCTGGATTTTCTTGGCAAAACTTGATCCGCCTTCTTCACTTGCGTATATGATCTTTATTCTTCACATAATATTCATCACTGCTGCTTTCCATTGTTAAAAATAAGATTTAAAATATCATGATTAAAAATGGGTTAAAAATTAATATTTTGTTTTTATTTTTAAAAATGCAGCAGCAGGTATGTTGAAAATATGATTGAAACTTCTTCTCCACATGTAGTTGGACAAAAAACTTCATTATCATCAAATTGGTTGCAGCTTGATTTGAAAACGCTTTGAACCTGTTTTTAATCTCGTTTCTCCAAACCATTGGACCTTTAAACCATAAGTTCTGATACCACTTGTTGGGTTTGAAATCGAGAGGGCGTCATGCAGAAGCTTAAAGTTGCAAACCATAATGACGATAATTCAGATGACAAAGAAAACTATAATAAAAAACATATTATTTGATATGATTGACCAACTAGCCTACATATTGTAAACTAAATAAAAAACTTAAAATCTATTGGAAGAAAATCTCTCTCTAAACAAGACTCTTCTAAACGACTACATTGTGGATGCTTTGTGTTATGGTATGAGAAGAGGGGTCTTCTATTTATAGAGTTTCAAAACCTTTCCTACAATAAAAAGGTTAGCCAAATATGGAAGAATTTTATATTTTTCTTTTAGGAAAAGTAAAAGTAATTATGGTATTACTTTTATTTTCTTTCAAGAAAAATAAAACTCAAATTTGATAAGAAAATCAGGGCAAAACCCCTAACAATAATAACTAATTTATCAATGTTGTTGTGTTGAATATTTTGTGCGCATTGACCTACTTATGAGTTATGAACAAATTCAGTATTTCTATCTCCTTTTTCTATCCACAACCAGCTAAACTTCTGTCTTCAGGAAAATATTTTAGGGGACTTTAATTTGGACATAAAAAATGTGGAATTTGGAAAAAAAAAAGGTACTAGTATTTATTTTCAAGTCGAAAATGATATTTAAAAATTTGAGTATTTGTGTTGGGACATAATATAATTCATTGGAATTATTTCTAAATTTTTGTGAGTGATTTTGAGTGAGAATTATGAAAATAGCTTTATGAAGTTTTTCGATTTCTAAAAATTTGTAACAATTTTATGTCCAAACAATTTTTCGAAAAAAAATTCTGGAAATAAAGTGAAAAATTATCCATGGCATGACTATGCCTTTGCCACCTCTTGTAGCTCCTTTTTATAATGGATATCCTTCTCCCTCATACTCTTCTTGTTGATTAAAAGAGTTTTAATCATATCTATGTGATCTAGCTCCTCTAATCTTGTCAACAATTTATTTTCTTTCCTCCAGCTTTTCAAGAACCTCCCAATTCAACTCTCTCATGTGATCTTTTAGCAATACCAATCTTTTTGCACGAATCACATCTAGTCCTCATGTTATTTTTATATGAATCCCACCAAAAAGAGATGAATGTTTTATGTATGTACCTGGATGGAAAGTTTTTTGAGTTCTTGAGTTGATCAGCATAGTTACATATGCACACTAATAAATAAATCGTCAAAAACTAATCTCACGAGGTTGTTTTTTACAAAACACCGACCAAAGCTGAACCCCCAATCGGAGATCGGTAAAGTACTGCTTGATAAAAAAGATCGACCTTCGGAGGTCTGTACTACCGCTGACCTCCGGAGGTTGCAAAAAATAAGTATTTTTTCTATAGTAAAAAAGATCTCTGAAGTTCAATTTTTTTTTCAAGAAATCGATTTTCAAAGGTCAATTTGTTTTTTGTTTTTTTCCGATTTTTGGAGCTAAAATAATTTTTCAAAATCAACCTCTAAAAGTCAGTTCTTGTCTTTTTCAGCGATCAATTTTCAGATCTAATTTTTGCTTTTTTTTTTTTGGGAACTACTAAAATAATGAATATTTTATTAAAATAAATAGAGGCATCAGACGCCTGAAGTTCAAAAGTCAAGAAAAGCAAAGGCAACAAAGTAAAGGAAAAAAAACAAAATTAGGAAAGTTCTGTGCAAAAGTTCGAAAACCATCTGATTTGCTAAGCTTCTCATCTTCAGCTTCTATACATTATGGGAGAGGATAGAATTAGTTGCCTAGAAATTTTACGTTAACCCAATTGAAGTAAATTTGAGCTCCAACCTTCCGATTTCCATTTGCCATGACTAGGTTTCTTCATAACTCTTCTCTACACTAGATGTAAATTATGTATGAAGCTGAAGCCAATGCTCGTAGATTCTAATAAACTATCTAGAGTAGGTGTTAGATCTGTGAATATGAAGTCCTGATTGCTCTTTAATCTGCGACTGTGTCTACTTTTATGATGCCATTATTGTGATCTTGTTCTCCCTTTAGCAACCTTTGTAGAACGAGGTCTGATCTTCGCATATCCTAAGCTTATGTGTAGAATCTAGGTGTAACCCTTTACTTGTGGTTTTTACCATATTATGTCCTTCAAGTTCTCACCAAAGACATGGTTTGTAAACCATCTGGATTTTTCTCTGAGGTTTTGGGATAGTCAAACTAGATTTACATGTGAAATATTGGATACCTTTAGATCTGAAAAGAAGTCCAAAATTTTCAGAATCTGCCATACTTTTCATTGGTGGTTTCTTTGACCATTGTTTCTCGCATATTGATAATCTTCCAGTAGATTGAGACAAAGACTGATACCACACATTAAAGTTTTGTCAATACTAGAGTCACAGGGTCTTAGAAACGTTCATTGATGATTAAAGCTTTTAGCAACTCTGAATCTGAAGTTTGGTGTTTGCTGTTTATCCGAGTTCAAAAGTTTCCTCCCTAGATTAGCAGTTCAGAAAAAGAGTTAAATTTGTTGTACCTGCAAAAATAAAAGCATAGTTAGTTACAAAATTAGCCAGTGAGTCGCCCTCTCTGTATACATGTTGCATTATCACATTGAAGTCTGACATCAATCTTCTAATCTTTTCTACTTATGTGATGATGCACCATGGTATCTTCCAGTCCCCCTTCCACCACTCTCTTCATCAACAAAGAATTTGTCTGTAGAATCAAGGGATGAAGTTCCTTACTTACACAATATGTTAATCCCTCTAAAATGGCTCTGGCCTTAGCAACTATGTTGGTAGTGTCCCTTATTTCCTTGCATTGTACAAATACTAAGTCTCTATGATAATTCCTAACACAAAAATCATAAGAGCTAGGTTCGAGGATGCCCCTTGATGCACCATCAATACTGCATTTATACCAATTCTCGTAAGGGGCTTTCTAGTACGCTGTTTTAGTAATCACAATAGGTGTGTAACATTCTAGATGATCTACTAGATTTGGCTATAAGAAAGGAATATTGTTCTGTCAAGGGTACCTCTATTTAGTCAAGTACACGAGATTGAAATTGACATCATGAATCACCCTGTCAAAACTCATTTGTCCCCATGCTTGACTGTGTTTTGCCTTTTTCATAGTTTCCAGATTATCATGGCTGGTACCGCATGCAGAATAGGTTTAACCTTATCTCCACATTCTATCCTCCACCATAGTCTTCATATCTGATGTATTTGAACCATATTCATGTGTAATCCGGCTGCATTTCTGAATATCTTTCATATCTCTCTAGCAAAATCTTCTGTCAAAAATAGATGTTGTACAATCTCCAACTGTGGAATTCTGCAGCAATAGCATTTGGATGCTATAAATATCCCATTCTCAGTAATTTATCATCTATTGGCACTTTGTCTTTCCATAATCTCCATAGCAAGAAAGTTATCTTAAATGGTAATCCTTTAATTCATATGTGCTTAAACTTCTCCTGTATGTGTGCCCTATGTCTCATTATGTCCCATGCACTATTTACTGTGAATTGACATGTACTTGTGGGCATCCACCAAGGTCCGTCCCAGTACCCTTGCAAAGGTTGAATATGAATTTCAGTCTTAATATGCTCCGTAATATCTTCTGGGAAGGTTTCTTATAATATTTGATTCTTCCATTATCCTTAGTCAATTAGTTTTGCCACATCCTCTAGATCTTCATTGATGGGAAAATTTGGAGGTACTACAAAATACATGGCCTCTAATTTTGTCCAATTTTCATTCCATATATTACAAGTTCCTGCTTGAACCTCCCACCATATCTTATGTTTAATAATTTCTCTAGACTGCAACATCTCTTCCATACTTGAGTACCCCTTTTCCATTGAACTAGAGCTGGAATTATCTTCTTGTAGTACTTATTCCACATGTAATTTACCCATAGGAATTTTGTTGTTCTAAATCATTACCACAATTTGGCAAATAGTCCATCTGACACATCAAACATGGATTTGAAGCCCAATCCTCATTCCTATGTTGGCAAACATACATTCTGCCAAGATGTCCAATGTCTACTTTTTCCATCCTCCTTGTTTGTCTATAAGTATCTGGCAAAGATCTTATGTAGCTCATTGAAAACACATTTAGGAGGGCCAAGTATCGAGAAAAGATGAATTGGTATGCTTTGAAGGACAATTTTGATCAATATTGCCTTGCCCCCATCGGAAAGCGATTTCCCTTTCCAGGAGTGTAATCTATTCTTCACATTCTTTATCAAATTTGCATAGTACTTTTTCTTCTTTCTGGAATAAAAAATGGGGCATCTAGGATATTTGAAAGGGAATTGCCCCCGCTAAATCCAGTGATGTCATTCACAGTTTTTACAATCATTCCAAACTTTAGAATACATATAAAAGAAACTCTTCTCCTTGTTAACCATTTGCCATAAGGTTTGCTCATATTTCCTTAGAACTTCCATGATTTTTACCAAGGATTCAGAATTAGCAGAAGTAAATATAATAGTGTCATCAACATAGGCTAAGTGGTTTAGAGGAGTGGACCACTTTGGCGTTCCATAGCTAAAAAATCTACTATCATAAAAAAGAGAGTTTAGTACCCTAGGCAGAACCTTCACTAATAGAAGAAATAAAGTGGAAGATAGAAGGTCTCATTACTTTACCCTTCTTGTAGATTGGAAGTATCCCTTTACTTGCACATTCAATAAAATTGACAGTTGTTGGCTCTCAGTCTCTATATCATGTTAATGAAGTGTTCTGTAAACCCCATCTTTCTTAGTACATGCATTAAATATTTCCACAACACCCTATCATATATCTTGGCCATATTAAGCTTTATAATTACATTTGTAGGCTTACCCCTAAGCTTGATATCTGCAATAATTTATTGGGTCAATAGGATTTTCTCAAAGATGCTCCTCCCCTTCACAAACCCTGACTGATTAGAAGAGATCAAGTTTGGTATTAGTTTCTCTATTCTGCCATATACCACCCTAGCTATCACCTTATTCACAAAATTAGATAAACTTCTTGGTCTCAGGTCTGACAAGCTTTGAACATTTTACTTTTTAGGAATAAGCATCAAATTGGTATGAATTATGGATTTAGTAAGATCAAATCCGTCAAAGAAAGCTAGCACAAGTGCATGTATATCATCCCCCACTATGTCCCAACAATTTTGGTAAAATAATCTAGTGAATCCATCTGGACCACTAGCACTATTACCACTTAGTGCAAAAATTGCATGCTAGACTTCATTCTTGTTAGGATAAGTGTGCAAGTTAACATTCTGTTCCTGATTCACCATAAGGGGAATATGTTTCACCAGTTCCATATTAGGTTGAACATCCTTCTGTATAAATTGCTTATGAAAAAACCTCTACAACAGTCTCTAAATTCCACTTTTATCTTGTATTCTGTGAAGTTACAATTTTTTCTTCCTTCTATTAACATAATTATGGAAGAAACTGGTATTTATGTCCCCTTCTACAAACCAAGAGATTCATACCTTTTGGTTCTAGTAATGTTCTTTTATAGCTAGATATTTCTTCATCTTTGCTTGAACTTTTTGAAGAACAATCATGTTCAAAATACTGGGGTCATCCTCAAATAGTTGTTCTTTCACCTTCACTACCCCTCTCTTACTGTTAGCTCCTTGAAAATATCCCATAAATATCTCTAGTACACTTTGTGAAAGCCCTTTTAAGGTTCTTCATTTTCAGTTTGAATGCCATATATGGAGTCTCTGCAAAATCACATCTCCAGTTCTGTGCTACCAAATCTTTAAAAGTTTCATGCTGAATTCAGAAGTTCAAAAACATGAATGGTTTAATTGAGTTGAGTGCTTCTTCTTCACAGTAAATGATCAAAGGGGCATGATCTGAGTTTGTTCTAGAAAGATGCTCAACCTCAATTTGAGGCTTGTATTCTGGTACTGGATATTGAAAATAACTGTCCAATCTTTTAAAAATATGATCCTCTATAGCTCTACCATTCCATTAAGTGTAGGGGCTTCCTTTAAAGCCTACATCACATAGTTCACAAGAGTTTATACAGAAAGCAAGCTCTTCACATTCATGAATTGTAACCTGTACACCTCCTAGATTCTCCTCCTCTAAAACAATAACATTAAAATCTCCTCCTACCATCCAAGACAATTCCATATAGATGGCTAACAAGTAGAAGTTATCCCATAATTTCATTCTCAACCCTGATCATATTTAGCATATACAAAGGATGTGATGATCTCTTTGTCAGAGTCTTGAAGATTCATCTTCAGTGTAATTTATTGATCCATGTCCATGATGATTTCCATTTGTATGTTAGAGTCCATGAATACCCAAATCTTGCCATTAGAATTGACTATTGTTGTTTCCATACCTAACCTTCTTCTATAATTTTGGAGGTGTCTACAATTCTGAAATGGTTCCATTAAAGCTACAAAAGAGTATCTGTACTATTTTTGTAGATTGATGAGTCTCTGGAAAGCCTGTTGTGTTGTAAAAAACCTAATATTCCAAATTGCGGATTTAATCATCATCTAGACTTTGGTGTTGCTTCCCTCTTTGGTACTACCCTCTTAACCTGGGTATTTTCCTAATTTTTTATTTTTTAGCACTCCTAGCTAAAGCTCTTGGAGATATATCAGACTTTTCAATTAGATTTTTAGAGGTTCTCTAAACTAACATCTTCATTTATATCTTCTTTTGCTTTATGCATTGCTTCACGCACTTCTTCCTCTGTCACCTTGTAGGTTACTATGTTAGTTATTATCTATTTTGGAGTTTGCCGAGATAATAATACAAATATGGTTCCTATTTAATCTGTTGACTCATTAATATTAGACTGAATGATATTTTGTTTGTGACTCTGATTGGTATGATTCTAAGGATCAGGTGGTTTTGATTTGATCTTCACAGATGTTGCTTTATTGATATTCCTGCCAATATTTTCAGTAATTAATTCTTTAACTGATTTTCCTTTTATTACTTAAGATTCTGCTTGGATGTCTATCTCATGTTCTTCAACTTTTGTATTGTGGTTAGTTTCCAAATTAACAAAAGACTCTTGGATGGATCATTTAGAGTTGGTTTCATCCAGAGAGTCTTCTATTTCCTCAATTCTACCCCCATCTTGAACTGAATTCTTCCCCTTTTTCCTTTGTCATGAGATCCTTCTAACTTTGTTTAGCATGATCATTAGATTGCCCTTGTTGTGCTTTATATTTGTTTCCCCCCCTATATCCTCTATTTATTTGATTACTACTTCAAACAAAGCCTCCACCCAAGCTTTTGCACTAACGGGTTTTTTTAATATTGTCCACCTTATCCACTTCAAGTGCCTGTCTCTGCACCTCATCCTCCATTGTTTCTGCATTTCTTTCTTGGGACTGGTTAGGAGTGTCTGGACTTTCATCTTTGTTCTGCTTCCCTTTCTTTGTTTGTCCTCTGACGTTGCTCATCCCTACTTAAATAAAAAAATTTGTCTGCTCCTTGTCTTTCAATGTTGTATACTTATTGTTTGTATGAATTTTATTATTAATCACTGCATCTGTCTTTTTTCTTTTATTCCTGCTTTTCCTTGATTCCTTTCTTTGTTGTTATCCCTGTTTTCTTTTATGATCTTCCAATTTTTGGGATCACCCTCCACCTTTCCACTTGATGAAACTCTTGCTGAAAATGAATTCTATTGATTCCCCCTGTTGTTGTGCTTCTCCTCCTCCTTTCCTTGTCTTTGCTTCTGCTTACCTTTGTCGTTTATCTACTTATCCTTGGTGGGATCTTTTTCAATCTGTTCCCTTGCCTCAATGTCATCATCATTGTTTTTCTCCTTGTATCTGTCGTCCCCTTTCAAGTCCCTTTTCCATGCTAGTTCAGGGTTGACAATACGACAGTCCAATTCATTATGTCCCTGGAATTTACATTCCTTGCAATACTTAGGAAGATACTCATATTGGACCTTCACATTTACTGTTTTCATCTCCCCTGTAATCTTGTATGTGCACAAATATTATTATATTATCCTTTTTTTGCCTTAATATATTTCTCTTAAGCATAAAGACGACTCTGGAACAGTGCTACATCACATTTACACATATACTCTCTTCTAGAAAAACTATAAAATAGATTTCTAGATATTTAAATATTTCAATTGAGTTATTCTTTTCATGATTTTACTTGCAACTCACTTCTGAGGTAGTGGTATGGACTGCGTACACTTACCTTCCCCAGATCTCACTTAGTTGAATATATTGGGTATGTTGTTATTGTTATTGTATGATTTTACTTGCAAATTTACATGTATGCATAATTTTTTTTTTACTGATTTTGTATGTCATTTATAATTTTTATATCACGTAAATAAATCTCAAAAAATAACAAATCAAATGAACATTAAAATATAAAAATCAAGTAACTTAAATTTAAATTTAGTATTTTATATTTTGAATATAAGAGTAGAAAGTTCAACTGCGTATGAAATTTAACGTAAAAAAATTAATTCAAAGTCATATTAGATAGTATAGTAGTTGTAGTATAATAATAATAATAATGATGATGATGATGATAATAACAGTAATAATTAAAAATAACAATTATTATTATCTTCTTTATTTTAAATATTTACCTCAATTCAAATATATAGACTATAAGATAAATATACATTATGTTTGCAAAAGATAAGGATAAAGAAGAATAATAAATTAGTCTTCTTTAAACAAGTTAATTTGAAGTATTTGAATTTGAATTTAAAAGATTAGAATATTTGAATTTGGAAATATTAGATATTAGAAAGAATTAAAAAGGGTTTTAATTCTCTATCTTTTTTTTGAGAGGGGGGGGGGGGGGGACGGAGGACAGAAGGGGGAGGAGGGTTGGTGGTTTGAGAGGGGTAAGTAGTTTTTGATTTTCTTTCATTATCTCATGTGTAAATAAAATTTTGTGGTTTCATACTATTACCAAAATTACTTATACAAAAAAATCGTTCCAACTAAAATATTATTGATCTAAATTATTTTATCTTTCTAACGTTATATGTGTTTGAAGATTATGTATCTCATATTTATTTAATAAATAAAATTTATTTGTTTAAAGGTATAGAGAAGTTCATAATATATATTAAAAGAGAAGAATATGGTATAATAATAAAAATAATTTAAAAAATTACTGATAAGTAGAAAAAGATATCTAAAATCTTCAATTGAGATGAATGGGGGAGGAGAGGAAGTCAAATATTCAAGTTAATAAAATTAAAGGTAAAGTAAAACCATATAATTTATTTAAATACTAAATGAAAGTTGGTGTCATTGTTGTTGTTGTTGTCGTCGTTGTTGTCCTTGTTGTTGTCGTCATTATTGTCATTGTTGTTATTGTCTTTGTTGTTGTCGTTGTTGTTGATGTCGTTGTTGTTATTGTTGTTGTTGTCATCGTCATTATTGTTGTTGTCATTATTTTTATCGTTGTTATTATTGTCATTTTTGTTGTTGTTGTTTTCGTCGTTGTTGTCATCATTGTTGTTATTGTTGTCATCGTTGTTGTTGTTATTTTTATCATTGTTGCTATCATAGTCGATGTCGTTGTTGTTGCTGTTACAGTTGTTGATGTTGTCATTGTTGTTGTCGTTGTTATTATTGTTTTCGTTGTTATTATTGTTGTCGTTGTTGTTGTCATTGTCATTCTTGTTGTTAACGTTGTCGTTGTCATTGTTATTGTAATTTTTGTTGTCGTTATTGCTCTTGTTGTTGTTGTCGTTGTTGCTATTGTCCTTGTTGTCATTGTCATTGTTGTTTTTGCTGTTGTTGTTGTTGTCGTTGTTGATGTTGTTATCGTCATCGTCGTTATTGTCATCGTGGTCTTCGTTGTCGTTGCTATCATCGTTGTCGTTGTTGTCTTCATTGTTGTGGTCTTCGTCTTTGTGATCATTGTTGTGGTCGTCGTTGTTGTGGTTGTGGTCGTGGTCGTCGTGGTTGCGGTCATCATGGTCATCAACATCCTGTTATTGTTGTTGTCATCGTTTATCATTGTTGTTGTGGTCACCATCATCGTGGTCATCATCGTAGTCGTGGTCATGGTCGTGATCATTGTCGTCTTGGTTGTCGTTGTCATCGTTGTCTTGTAATTGAGAAATAGAAAGAATTGAAGTGGAATGAAGGTAGAAAAATCTTGAATAAGGGAATAATTCATGAACTTGACCTTAGAGTTATGAATTTAGGTTTTATACCTATAATAGTTAGAACATTGGTTGAATTGTGTTCCATGTACTGTTTTTAGACCGAATCAAGCCGAGACTACGAGAAAGGGCAAGGCTTAAGTCATTTAGAGAATTACAAGGTTTGGATTAACGTAGGTGATGGTTGAATTATTGTAAAACTCAAGTTGGTTGTAGGTTTGCATGTTTACTGACTATTTATTTACTTGTTGCAATGCATGCTAATAAATGTTGAACTTCTTAATTGTAAATGCAAGTTGGGAATTGATAGCCTATAATGCGATTAGTAATAAGGACTTGTTTTGATACATAAGTATGGTTGAATTATCTCACTATGTGATTGTACATATTATGTTACTATTTGTTGTTGTGAGATGAACCGGTAAAGGTTGATCAACACAAAATTGGTGGATTTCAGGAAGGATAAGGGTGGGAACATCGGAATAAGGATGGTATAACACTTGGTTTGGGATAAGGGTGACAGACACTAGTTGTTTGGGCTATTTAGTACATGGACTGAGCTCGTTCCCTGCAGGTCATGGTTAGTGGGCATATATAAGAACCATATCATGTGTGTACACAACAAATTGGAGAGCTTGACGATTTCTTTGGTGAACCGGGTAATATTTTGTTTATTTTATTTTGATCCTTGTGTGGTTTGGGCTGTCGATATTGTACTTGAAATGAGTCAATGCTTGATGATGTACAATAAAGAGGTGTTTTTGGATAGAGTTGAGTTGATTGTTTTATGAGGTTTGTGGTAGTTGACTTAAGTTGATTATTATTTACTTGAAAATGATACATTTATCTACTTGATTGGTTGATTAAAGTGGAATTGTGGTGAAAAGACTAATTGAACGTACAATTTCTAAGATGACATGTTTGCTACTTGTTTACAAATTGTTAGTTAAGTGTTCACATTAATTAGGTTGAGTTGGCCTATGAGCCTACCCGTGCATAGTGATTTTGTACGGATACTACACTGTACTCTTCTTTTTGTTGAGTGCACAGTATATTCCAGCGGCGTCGATGAGAACTTATCTGTAGATCGTGATGCGACTTCTGATCCAAGGGTGAGCATCATCTTCTGAGCAACCATGGATCTCTCCTGTTTTCGATCTTGTCCATTTATTTCAGACACAAACAATTATTATTTTATTGTTTATTTACTGGGTTGTACCCACGAATATATATTAGGTAAATGTTATGACATGATGATCTTCAGTTTCTGGGGGCGTTTATTTGATGTTTCATTTCTGCATTAGGTTAAAATTTTAGAGATATTATTGTTAATAGAAATTGGTTTTACTATTATTAAGGTTGGCTAATTAATTGGTACTAGTAGTTTAGGTTAGATGGTTCTCCCACTGAAAGATTAGTATGGGTGCACTTCATGATGTGTTTGGGTCATAAAAAAGTTGGTATCAGAGTCCTTTAGGTTCTTTGATCTTATCATACCAGAACGAGTCTAGTAGAGTCTTGCAAAATGGTACAGAGATGTTTGAACTTTTCTTCGAGAGGCTACGTTACTTCAGGAAAACTTCACTTTCTTTTTTATTTTGTGCTTTGACTTGATTCCCATTGGTATCTGGCGATCCAAATTGGTATCTAACCTCTTCATTCTATCGTTTTGTAGCTCTTGAATACGAGAATGAATGGAGCGAGAGCAGAGCTTCCTGCACCAACTTCTCCAGCTGCAGAGCCCATAGTTAAGGCCGAGAGGTAGGGGAAGGGGAAGAAGTAGGGCAACACCCGCCATGGGTGAAGCTCGGGCTGCAACTAATCCAGCCAGACAAAGATCTGAGTCACCCCCTGCCCGATGATCATCATTATGATGTAATGAATGAGGAGATTCCAGAGCATGAGGATGTTGCACCTGTTCAGGGAGGTGCAGCCCCTCCACATATGTCTTCTGAGTTGATTCAGCAGGTCCTTAGTTTTCTTAATGGGCTTTTATGGGACTTTTATGGGCT
This sequence comes from Capsicum rhomboideum, assembly GCA_031232105.1. NCBI lineage: Eukaryota > Viridiplantae > Streptophyta > Magnoliopsida > Solanales > Solanaceae > Capsicum > Capsicum rhomboideum. The sequence goes on from CP124714.1 coordinate 20,777,944, forward strand.
TGTGATGTAGGCTTGGGGCGGGTATGGTAGATACGAATACAGTGACTCAACCCTCCTTGGTACTACACTATTTTTTTGCCTTTACTTTTTCTCACTTATTTTCCTCTATCTTATTCTTCTTTGTTTTTCTTCAGATTTCGGATGCAATTTCCTTTTTACACTTTCTCTTTTTTTTACTTTCTTTTTTTTCTTTCTTACCGCACCCAAATCCTTTTCCTTTTATCCTACTAGCTTATTCTTCATACCCACTTTCCACTACCAATATGATAGCCATCCTCAACTTATACAATTCGCCTAAGTTGAGGTGCACAGTATCCAAGGAGGGACCAGGGCCAAAACAGGTTCATTGTAATAATAAAATGGGAAGGCTAATAGGCTAGTGAAAGAAATAAGTCTACTAAGGCTCAAACTCGGGATCAAGGGATATTTATTCCATTTGATAGGACATTTAGGCTAAAAGTGGACTATTCTAGAACAACCTATGATCCTTTCCTAACCAACTATCCTACAACCTAGGCAATACTTACCGAGCAAGTTCTAGATCATACACACATAGCTATACTAAGTAAGTACCTCACACACACATAGCACAGGGTTACACTATCAACTACTACTTATCCAATTCATGCATTGCTATGCTACGATTATTATGCCTATAATTCTAATGTCATAACAAGATCCACAGTGGTCACAGTACAACACAGATACAACACACAGTCTAAAATAATTTTTTCAGGATGGGTATCCTTTAAACATAAAAATATCAAAACATTCAAACTTTCAAAACTTGACTGCACTAAGGTTCCCTTATTCTTTTCCTAATCAAACATAACAAAAACAACATAAACACAAAAAAACAAAAAAAATCGTAAACATGCTGGTTCTACTATGATATCAAACTCGGGTAAAAAGAAACAAGACAATAAAAATCCCTGAGTGGTGGTACACCTCCACCCCCAACATTGAGAACATGCAGTGTCCTTACTACATGACCATAGTTAGAAAATGAAAGAACGAGGGGTATGGACATACCTATGGTATTCCAGGCGTCGGATGTGGTCTCATCAGCAGTTAACGTCTCAAAACTCATCCAGTCTCCAATCTTGTGGCCTCGGCGGTGGCTGAAGCACTAAAATCAACATTGGCACTAGTGGTGACTAGTGCACTTAAGGGAGTAGAACCAGTGAAATTGTCGTACCCCACTAATCTTAAAAACAACAAAATCATCTCCCGGGGCCTCACAAACTTTAGAGCTCCCTGCTCCACGCCCCCTCTCATGTATCTTAGATAAGTGGTCCTGGGAGGTTTGCTTGCTTTCCCCCGTTGCTTTCTTCATTTTTTTTTTATCTTTCTTTCTCTACTTCCTTCACAGGGTCGGCTTCACACCCTTTTTGACACTCTTTTCTTTTCCCTTATCACCCTATATATTGGGCACCTCAACATCCTCAAACTCCTCTATCACGGGCATGTTCAGAGTTGAAAATACTAGAAATTATCTAGACGATATGTCTTCTACTGCAGCACGCAGGGAGGCAAGCTCCTCTCTGATCCTGGCCAAATCTGGAGACTTAACAACCTCAAGCTTATCATTCATCGTTTTCTCAAAACTATTAAAATAGGTCTGTATCTTGCGCATCTCTATCTTAATCTCGCCTTTCACCCAAGGTTGAACCCCGCTTTTGTACATTGTCAACCTTCTACTCAGCAGTGTTCAACCATTTCAACACCATTTGTAAGAACTTCTATGGGACTAGAACATACCCACCGGTAGGTGGGCGAGGTATGGATGAACCCGGAGTAGTAGTAGGTGAAACAGATAGCTGTGAGGCAAAAAACTTGGTAACATCTATAGTAGTATGAGGCTTAGGCCTCGAGGTCTCAGTCTGGGAATCAATATGTGTCACCCCGATATCAGCAAATCCAGGTGTATAAATCTCCATCCGTACACCCAATTGAAATGCCTTCTCTAATAATGCAGCGCCTATTACAACCTTTGTCCTAGAAATTAGTTTCATAGGATCCTTAATCAGCTCGAGATCAATCGTATGATGAACCATAATAAACTGATCAATCTCGTATAGCACAGGAAAACCAGCCTCTAAATAAAGCTGATTAACTAAGCATGGAAATGGGATGCTAGTCTCATTCTCAATAGCTTTATCCCTGATCTCTTGGGCAATCAACCTGGCAACATCAATTTTGTACCCCTCCATGATGAATGTCGACAATACAACCCAATAGGGGCTTAAAATATTATCTCCATATATGGGCCCTAATTAGTGACTAAGCAAAGTCCACCATGATTTGGCGGTGGTTCAAGAAACCCTTCTTTATTTGTGACTTTTGACCGACACCTATTTAACATCTTCTTTTGTAGTAGCAATAATGTTTGCTCGATGTTAATTTACTTTAGCTTCACCTTTCTCATCTCATTAATGCGATGGTCTATCTCTACAGTGTTAGTCGGAGGTACAAAGTCCAGATCATAGAGAAAATGTGAAATAGTGGTATCCGAGATGTTAACCTAGACACCTCAAGTCAAAACTATGGCGAGTGGAGGCTACACCTTACATAAAAAGATCACGTGGAGCCAACACCTTTAGGGTGGCTTGATAAGCAGCATAGAACTCATGATCAAGTGCCAGTTTGTATCTACCATACTGCTCATTTATCTACCCAAACTTATACTTATTGAGCAAGCTCTCAAACTCGGGCATCTCAGATATACCCACAGTGATCAATCTCATCTTCTCATTGAAACCCCTCTTTGATCAGCTTGTACTTTGGTTTGCAGCAATATCCTGATAATAAATAGCCTGCATGCCCCAAATACCCCATTTCTAAATATAGAGTGTGGGCTGACCCTGTGGTGGAGGCTGATTCTGTGGTGGAGGACTCTCAGTGGAGGTCTCATCATTAACCTCACTAGAGACCTATGTACCAGACTTGGATCCACTTTTATCTTTTGACGAACTACCAGATGAAGTCCTATCTCCATTTCTAGAGTCGCTTTCCTCTTCGCCTTTCTCAAACTCTGAGTCAACTCCCTCTTCAAACTGAGAAGGTGTTGGTATCTGTGGTGGGGGTACCCTTGCACTCTTCATTCAGGGCCTTAATCTCTCTGTCTGAGGCAAACTCTCACGTGGCTTAATCAAAGTCAAAAGTGGATATTCCTCTACTAAGGCACTGGATTTTTCATCTGTGGTCACATCCTTTAATTGCCTAGTGGATCGAGCCTGTTTCTCGGGAGTAGTCTTCCACCCTTTCTTAGCTTCTTTTGGTGTGTCATTTTTGGGTGCCATAGTACCTATGGAGGGTAAACTTAGTACTCAAAAGATCAAGAAAATAAATTCAAGTACCAGTGCACAGTTATTCCCTACAAGTCAACCAATGAGTCATTGCCTGTGGCTGCGACCCATTGGATGACTTACTAGGTCAAAGTACAAAAGTTCATTATCATTTGCTCTCGATACGAGTCTACCCTATGAGTCATTAGATCTTTCTATGATTCATTGGGCAACCCGTACTGAGAAGTTTTCACAAAGTTTAGAAACTTTACAAATTTGAACCAAAGTGTTGGTGATCACGACTCATATGACGACTCATAGCCATTGGAAACGAGTCGTTGCATGAGTCGTAAGGACTAAAAATTGTTAGTTTTTGAGTTACATAAAATTTATAGTGGTAAGTATTCCCACCTGTCACGTGGGTGACCCGGGTTCTATCCCTGGCAATGGGTCAAATTTGTTTTGTCACCGTTAGAAACCAATCAAAGTAAAGAGAACAACAATACATAAATAAACACCCATCAAGAAATCACTGTGTACTTCAAACCCTACTTTGTTATTCCATCATGGTTCCCACAACCCTAGTTGTGGGGGTTTAACTATTCATTATTGCTACTCATTATTGTAAGAACACAATAATAATTCTGGGAAGAAAACATAATTATGAACTTACAAGAACAAGAACTAAAACCACAAATCTCAACTATGAATTAATCTCTTAAATAATGTGTTTACAACTCTCAAGAACAAGTATATGGATTCAAAATTAGTAAGAGAACGTAAACTAAAACATAAAACCTAACAGGAGTATTTATATATATAAAAAAATACTGTCCTAAACATAATTGGAAAACAGAATCGACATTGGCAATGGACGTGGCAACGGGTCTTATGGCCTGGCTACGCCTCGTTGCATACTCCCGTAGCCTATTGGCTTATTTTCTTGATAGCTATTAATGATGACTGCTGATGACTCATAGGGATACCCGTAGCCTATTGGGGCATGCATAAAAGAGTGTTGTGTAGAAAAAGGGGCCTGAGACTGGGTAAAGGAAACAAAAGCGGAGGTCCTCAAGGCTACCGCTGCAACAGTTTTTTTACCACGCTGTAAGATTAATCACTGCAGTGGCTCTAGGTAGTGTTTTGCTAAATATTTTCCCTGTTTTTGTAATTTCTCAATTTTGCAAAGCAATCCTATTTTTGAAGCAATAAAGTGATAAAAATCAATTCGACCCACATTATAAATAAAGATGATTATTATTAAGGGGTCGGGGAGGAAAAAATGTCTTAAAAGTACCAAAAAAAGAGTAATTATTTGTTACATGCCCTAAACGGGGCAACCCAAATCCAAAAACAATAATTGTAACAAAAGAGGGGGGGGGGACATCTAGCCGGTGGAGACATCTCCAAGGCTTGTGGCATCCGAGCCCTCCCTTTCTACAATGCTGAGGAAAGAGAACTCCTCGGTTTCCTCTGCAGTCAGCTTCGGGAGCTCCTTATCTGGGAAGGTACACATGAACATGACCCGTACGACCTTCCACATCCTCATCAGCATGTCGCCCAGGGAGAAGCGTTTCTTCTTCTCCTTATCTAGCTCCCTTCAGAGCTCAGCATAGCCTCGGGCTGGGTCCACTAGGGTATTAGGGCTAGATGGAGCCAACCCCAACTGGGATATCTGTGTCCTCTCCATATAGCCTAGCATAGCATCAAGGTCATCCACCTAGTCGCTAGGAGGATCAGGCATCCTGTAATGGGGTCCATCTTTCTACCTCCAGCTCTGCTGTTCTCACCCTTCTCTCTTATCTTCCTCTTCTTCTTGCATCCATCTCGGGTACTCCTTCCTCTCTGGGCGTTATACAACACGTCGCACTCTTCTAGGGTATCATGGTCTTCCCTGGGGACATCCATCCGCTTGCATAACTCTTTGATTAAGGAAGGCAGGAATAGATCCCTTGCTGACCTTTCCCCAGCATAGAAGTACTGCCACTCGTCCATGATCTATGCCCCTACATTCACCTCAACCCCCGCTATAATGCACGCTACTACCATAGCTAGGTGTAACACTATGTCCGTAACATTCTCCAAGGGATGTTTACTCTGGGAAACCAACTGTAACTACACCCTGACCTCAACCGCGAAATAGGTGCTCTTTGTCTCTCTAGCACTGGATCATCTCACCTCGACAGCTCGTCCTTCTGGCACTAAGACCTCGACCGCCTATTCTTAGTTCGATGCCTAAATTTTTGCCTCAAAGGCTACATTGGAAGGGTTTGGTACACACAAAGAGATATTGATGGTGTCCATATATACTGGGACCCTCTTGCCTCAAGCATGGACAGTAGAGAGAGGCATCGACCAGTCTATGGTCGAGAGGTTGGCATAAAACTCCTGTTCAACCTCCATATTGTGTTGAGGGCCAGGATCAATCAACATATCCTACCCAAAGGCCTTCAATTGGGTGTAGAAGCCCGACATCTCTTCCTCTACATTAGTCATCACCATGCCCCGCTCAAGAAGAAAATCCCTATTATCCAACCCTTCCTTGTAGCGGTCATAACATTCATCATTAAGAAACCAGTGGTACGTGGGTTGTTGGGCCATGATAATCTTGTAAATGCCAAAAAAAATTATTTAGAACCATATCGAAACACCAAGGGAGGGAAGGAGAGTTCAAATTTTTAGAAAATGCAAAAAATGGGGATTTACTGCCCCGTACCGCTGCACTGGTTAATTAATCGCGGCAGTGGTACCATAGTGGAGGTACTTACCCAGCAACAATACCACTGTAGAGGATAAGTTACCACTGCAGCAGTTCGACATCTTCAACCAGCCAACCTCTCCTTCCATGGTGGATTTTCAACTTTTCTTTGTAATCTTTGAAATTAATCATAGATCGAGCTTGGGGAAGTGTGTGTGAATCTTTTTACACTAAAATGGGGGTGTGAAACACCCAAAATCAAACACAAATCAATGAAAATCATTGGATAAGATGACTTTTCATCTTTCTCCCCTTCTATAGCCGAAATCCACCATGAACTACGTTTCTTACGTCTCGAATGCTATAGGAGCGTTAAAAACGTAAGAAAACTTAATTTATCACTACAGCAGTACTATAGTGGTGGTACTTACCACTACAGCGATGCCACTATAGTGGAAAAGTTATTACTACAACAGTTCATCATCTTCAACCCGCCAACCTCTCCTCCCATGGTAGATTTTCAACTTTTCTCAGTTAATTTTTGAAATTAAGCATAAATCGGGCTTGAGGAAGTGTATGTGAACCTTTTTACACTAAAATACGGGTGTGAAACACCCAAAATCAAACCCAAATTGAGGAAAATCATTGGAGAAGATGACTTTTCATCTTTCACCCCTCCTATAGCCGAAATCCTCCATGAACTACGTTAATCTTATGTCCCAAATGCTATAGGAGCGGTGAAAATGTAAGAAAACTTAGCATGCCACTCAATATATTCAAGAACACCCCAAAATCAAGTTAAAAAGTTTCACCCAAAACCACGTAAATTCCCTCTTTTCTAACATGATCCAACGAATCTATAACGAGAAATACATAAAGTAAGTGGAAGAGACAAAGAAAATACCTTGAATTTATCGTTAGAGAGGGATTTACGTAGAGAGATTTAAGAGGGTTTGAGAGTTGTGAGTGAAAAATGGGGAAAAATAAAGTTTCCCCTACTTAACTACCGCGAACCGCTGCAACGGTAAACTTTTTCCAAAACCAACCTTATTTCGATGATCGTGCCTTGAGATGTCATGTTATGTTCAGTTAGATGTTCGAATATTTCATTATGTGCTCTGCCTTGAGGGAAACATGGGAATAACCATCGGGCCTAGATTCGGCAGTGCTTTAACGGTCGATCATTAAGGAGCATGGATGTATAGTGAGCTATCATAAGTTAAATAATTCTCCTAGTGGCTTATTATAGTTAAAAATCCCTTGAGTGCTTGTGCAAAGGTTCATACCTCACCCTAAGGGCCGTTCGAGGATAAACGATGAGTAAATTGGTATCTAATGTAATGACCCAAACCATTACTACATGTAAAAACACCCAGAGAATAATTTACGATGAATGATGGGCTCAAAATGGACTTGGGAAATATTAAATCGGGGAGGAAAATCGGGGCCTAAGGAAATTGGGATAAGAGGCCTAATAATGGACTGGGCCAGACTGTCGATAACCGCTGCAGCGGTAAAACTTTGGCTGCAGTGGTAAGAAGAAGTGGCTCAGCCAAGGGATCTTTAAAAACCCTCTTTTTTATTATTTCCCCAGGTCACCCCCTTCTTCTAAAAACACTCTGAAAAATCCAATCTCCCAAACCATAAGATTTTAAAGGCCAAGGTTTATAAGAGCGGTTTCGAGGCACACCTAAAGGAAACCCGACATGGGAATACATTTAGCACGCGTGGGGTAGCTCACTCCCCTTTGTAGCAGCATGTTTCTTCTAAGAGGTAAGTTAAGGTTAATTTTGTGGCAACTAAACTTGGACTAGATGCATTTATGTTAATAGTGATGTTGGGAGTATCATGCATTAGGTCGTTGGGCATGGAGTTGGATGGGTGGACATGTTTAAAAATCCGGATAGGCTTGAATATATGGAATTATTGTGTATTTCATTAGTGTTTTGATTGGGATAAGGGATGGATAGTAATATGGAGAGAATGCATATAGCTTAATATTTTCCAGGGTTTGAGTATAGTGGAAAGTTGAATGAGATAGGGTGAAATTGTAAAAGGGAAATTAAGGTGAGTCGACTAAAACATAAATGCTATAAATGTTTGAATTACATTAAGGGAACTTGTTTAATTCTAATGTCTTAATGGTCATGATTGATGCTTTCCAGAGTTTAGAATACGAGATAGTGAGTAAAAAGACATTGAGGTTAGCTGGTTTACAATGTTGGCATCACTGTCAATAAGGTCGTGATCAACGCTTTCCATAGTTTAGAAGGTAACGTAAAAAACTCGAGGTTAGGATGCGGTTAAAGGGAAACGGCTTAATAATGTGAACTTGGGTGACGACAGTCCCGTAGGGGTGAATGGTAAGTCGTGATTGTGAATATATATGTGAAGACTAAGGTCACTGAAATAAATAAATTAGATAGTTGATGCAATATTAGACTGCATTGATCTATATTGAGTTATGGGCTGAACATTTATGATTTTCTTTTGCATGAATTATGATTTATTAATTTCATGCACACATTCATATGCATTGGGATGACATATTATGACATGGGTCAGGTACCACGTCGGTACAAATATTGTATGTTGTAATATGGGTTGGCTACCACACCGATACAGATAGGATATATTTTGATATAGGTACTATGCCGGTACGTTATGATGTTGTTGGTGATGAGATGGGAAGGGATAAAGAGAGATGATGTGCATATCTTGCATACAAGCATTCATGCATATGTTTGAATGTATTTCCATTTTATTATGCTTTCATACTTGTTCTTGTTGTGGTGAGAGGTAAAAGAGGGTATGAATGTATGTGAGGTCCCTAGTATGGGTCGGGTTGGAGGTGAGATTCTATGGTCCGCTTGAGAGGACCGACTGCAGTAGAATATGATTGGTTAGATCTAGAATTTCATGGGATGTGGTGCTATAATGTCTGTGATAGTGAGTACTGAAGGGACTTGGTGGATATGGATTAAGGAATTATGGGTATCATAAGAGAGAGTCGGTATTAGAGATAGAGGTATGGGCTAGAATAGGTGGTCAAAGGATAAAAATATATTGAGATATTAAATAACAGGTAGGTCACAGAGATTCTAAGTGTAGGTCACTGATGTGTCATGATCACATGGCACTTTCGATGCTTAAAACAATGAAAATATGCAATAAATTGGGTGTGTCTTATAGGTATGATATGTTTTCTGTCTTATATTGCAGGGAAATAGGTTATGGAGGCAAAATGGAGATAAAGTGAAAAATATCGCACCAAAATGGAGTATCTGAAGATGAAAGAACTAGGTCTAGCACCAGAGGAGTGACCCACGACAGGACCTACGCCACGTGAGTCAACCTATATGGCATGAGTCTGTGCCGTAGGTTGCCTCCTGTAGATGAGTGGAAGAGCCTGATTTCCATGACAGGTAGTCACATGGTGTGACTACACTTACGTGGCATGATTTGGTGCCGTAAGTCAACTTCTGAAGATGTCAAATTATGCCTGATTTCCACGGAGTTCATCTACGTGGCGTGGCTTGGTTCCACGATACCAAGTCACAATACCATGGAAAATTTCCGACTTTCATCTCCTACTTTGTTTAGGATAGGATTCATCTTGTATCTATAAATACCCCTTTATTGTCCTATGTTCAAGAGTTAGTCAGTACATTATTTTGAGAGAGTTTTTCATTATTTTGATATTAAAAACACATTATTGGTTTTGTAATCTTGGAATATCAATTCTAAGGTTTTATTCATAATTGAGATTTCAGAGTTTCTTCATTATTGTGAGTTTACAATTATGTCTTCATCTTCGAATTCTTATTGTGCTCTTGCGAACATGAGAAGCTAAACTCATTAACTAGGGTTGTGTGAACCATGAGGAATTAACGAAATGGGTTAAGTGCAAAGCAATCCTAAACCAGTGTGAATGCATGTATTGTTATTTTCTTCATTATGACAGTATCTTCTAACGGTTGCAAACGTTAGAAACTCGCCTGCATTCTAGACTTGCTCGAGAGAGAGGTAGAGATTGGGAAAAGGAAATATCAACAGAGATTTGAAGCTATCAACCTTCATCTAATAACTTGAGCCTTAGAAGGAATAGTTATCTGAGATCCAGGACAAGGGTTAGTAGTACGACGCTTGGAAACCGAAAGGAGAAGAGTGAAATTCGTCTAACCAAGGTCGAGAGATGTTTAGATGAACATAACTTATCAGATTTTGCATGCAGCGCAGTGGGACAGTTTTGCCAGCACCAATAACTGGTAGAGTTAAAGAATCATTGGGGATCACAGTCCTAGTGTATTTCTCATATTGAAAACAACTTCAAAGATTCAACACTTGTTACTAGCACTACTTGTTACAAATATTTCCCCCTTTTTACTTATTTGCCAACTACTCGAACAAGAACTCAACCTACTTTCGTCCTATTCCCTGTGGGATCGACCCCAACCTAGTTGGGTTCTATATTTGATACAGCGACCGCTTTATACTTCTTAGGAGGCATATTTTGGGCGACATCAAATTTTTGTGCCATTTTCGTGGGAATACGGTTACGAAGTTGATTAGTACTGGTTGGAGTGGATTGGTTTTATTTTTCTTATACTTTTACGGGCACACGCCAATGTATGCCCAATACAAGAAGTCAAGGCAATCCCCTGATTCTATTTGATCTTGAAATAGAAAGGACTCTGAGATCTAGTCGAAGAATGGTAAATACCGATGAAGTTTAGGATCCTGCCTCCATGGGAGACATTCATAATCAACCAATTCAGCCGGTTGGTCATGAAACAACGGATTAAACTACTGCTCGATTGACTCGAGAGGAGCATGCTAGACAAGCTGCTCTTAGGCAAGCAGAGAGGGATAATTGAGCTATACAAGAGGCAGCTCAGCAACTGGCTGAGGCTGAAGAGAGACAAAGAAGATTGAGAGCTCAACAACCACTTCAAAGACCGAATGTGCCAGTTTATGATGATCCTGAGGAAGAAGATGTGGCCTACTTCGAGCCAATAGAGACTAGTGCCATTATTCCACCAGAGTTACCTCCGGGCACTAAGTTTGACATTACCAGTGCCATGATTCACCTGCTAAACTTGAAGGGTGTATTTGCCGGTCTTCCTACTGATGATCCAAACATGCACGTGATGAATTTTGTTGAGGTCTGCACTTTATATAATTTGCCTGGAGTTTACCAAGAGGCTATTCGATTGAGATTGTTCCCATTCTCTCTAACAGTAGAAGCGACTTTGCGGTTGGCAAATTTACCACGAGTTTCCATCACTACTTGGCAAGAGTTAAGAAATCAATTTCTGGAAAGATTTTTTCCACCTTCCAAGATGCTACAATTGAAGGATGAAATTTACAACTTCAGACAACTACATTCTGAAGCACTTTACGAGACATGGTTAAGGTTCAAGAAGAAGCTACAGAATGTGCCAAATCATAGGATGAGTGGTATGAACTTACTTGAAATCTTCTACAGGGATTTGAAGGCCAACATGAAGGCGGTAGAAGATACTATCACTGGTGGAGCATTTATGAGTTTGAGATGGAAACGAGCTTTGGAGATATTAGATCGTATCACTAAGATCAACCGAGGATGGCATACTTGGGAGGCAGAAATTCCTACTGGCATATGTGCTATTGGATCCTTAGCAGCACAACGGGCTTTGGATAAATCTTTAGCCCAAGAGGTCGCTCAGCTAAGGTCAGAAATTGGTCTTCTGGCCAAACAGATTGTAGCTAGAGATTCTAAAAAGGTGCATGCTGTAGGTGCACAAGGTAAAATGCCTAGACATGACGATTATGAATCTGATGAAGAGGCTAAGTATTTGGATCAAGAAGTGGCGGATTTCCGAGCCAAGATCCAAGGGTCTAACCAATACTCCTAGAACTCGAGGCAAGGGAATCAAGGTTGGAACTACTATAGAGACAGTTACAACAAGTTGGGATATAGAGATAGAGAACGAGATCGTGATGGTGATTGGAGGCGAAAGGATGATTATAGAGAGAAGAATAGTCTTTACGCACCACCAGGTAGCCGCGATGCTGAGTCTAGAAATTCAAGGATTGAAAACCTTCTTAATAAACTGGTTACGAGGTCAGAAAGCCAAGAAAACTGTCTATAAGAGATCAAGACAGCTATTTCGAGAATAAGTCAAAAGGTTGAGTCTCACTCAACTGCCATAAAGCAGTTGGAGCAACAGTTTGGGCAGCTATCGATGGCATTGGTCCAGCGTCAACTAGGTACACTTTTGAGCAACACCATCCCAAACCCAAAAAATGATGCTCATTGTATGGCTATCGCAACAAGAAGTGGAATGACTCTTATTGAGGCACCTAAACAAGTTGAGGGTGTTCAGGCTACACTAGAAGAGCAAACGTATGCCATAAAAAAGGTAAAGGAAGCTCTAAAGAAGTATGTTCCATTCCCAAAACTTCCTCCGCATTTCCTTCAACGTCTCAAGAAGAAGTTGGATGAAAATAAAATTGTTAGTGGGGAGATCATGAAAGAAGTTGATGAGCCAAAGACTGTTGAAAACGAGAAATCAAAGGAAGACCTACAAATGCTTAACCCCATTCCTAAGCCGCCACCTCCATTCCCTCAGCGCTTGAAGAAGAAAAAGGAGGATGGAAAATTTCATAAATTTCTGTCCATATTGAAGCAACTTTCTATAAACATCCCTCTTGTTGAGGCATTGGAGCAGATGGCAGGTTATTCGAAGTTCATGAAATACTTGGTGACGAAGAAGAGAACTGTTAGTTATGAGTCTGTTGGTGATTTGCACCATTGTAGTGCAATTGCATCCTGTTCTCTTGTGCAAAAGAAAGACGATACTGGTGCCTTCACAATTTCATGACCAATTGGGTCAGTTAACTTCGCTAGAGCTTTGTGTGATCTAGGTGCAAGCATTAACTTGATGCCACTGGCAGTATTCAAGAAATTAGGCTTGGGAACCCTCGAGCCAACAAGGATGCGGTTGTTGATGGTGGATCGTACGATCAAAAAGCCTGAAGGGATATTATTTGATGTTTTGGTCAAGGTTAAAAACTTCATATTTCCCGCTGACTTTGTTATCTTGTACTGTGAGGTTGATTTTGAGATGCCCATAATTTTGGGGAGATCATTTCTAGCCACCAGCAGAGCATTGGTAGATATGGAGCTGGGTGAGCTGAAATTTAGGTTGAATAATAAGGAAGTCACATTCAATGTTTGCAGAACAATGAAGCAACCAAAGGACATGAGGGTAGTTTTGGAAATAAATATTTTAGATGACCCTGGAGGCAAACCCAAGGGATATCTTGATGAAGTCTGAGTAATCAAGGAACCCACATCGTGCCGCGATGTTAAATCAGGCAATGCTTTGGAGGCAACCCAAGGTGTCTTGCTATTGCTACATTTGCTTTGATTTTTGGTTATTTTTGATCGACATTAAACCCACGCACCTAGGGTGCCACAAGTATGTTCCTAACTCCCTTGTTTTATTTTGGCCTAATGCATTGGGGACAATGCATGCTTATAAGTTGAGGGTGTGAAGTACTTGTAGGTCTATATGTCCTCTTGGGGGTTTTGTTGCCGTGTTTCTTTTCCCTCAAGTGCTATCATAGTAGAACCGGTATGTTTAGGTTGTTATTTATATTATTTATGTGTTTTTATGGTTAATTAGGAGAAAAATAGGGGAACCTTAGTGCAGTCCAATTTTGAATGTATTTTGAATGTTAAGGATGCTTGTTGATAATCTAAAGTATACCCCTCCTGAAAATCCTAAATTTTTTTGTTGACAATTATGTGTGTAGTATGTTAGTTTGCATGAACCCAGATAGGTAGTAGGTGATAATACAACAAAGATGCTTGTTGGATCTTGTTATGGCATTAGTATTATAGGCAGAATAATTGTAGCTAGCATTGCATGAACCCAGATAGGTAGTAGGTGATAATACAACCCTGTGTTATGTGTGTGTGAGGTCATTACTTAGTTCACTTTGTGTGTACGATCCAGAACTTGCCCGGTTAGTCTTGCCTAGGCTAGAGGATAGTGGTTAGGAAAGGATCATAGGCCATTCTTTGATTAAGTCCATATTTAGCCTGAATGCCTGACCCAATGAATTCAGTATTCCTTGATCCCGATTTTGAGTGTTAATTGACCGGTTTCTTTTATTAGCCTATTCACCTTCCCATTTTGACTTATAATGAACCTGTCTTGGCCCTGGTCCCTCCTTGGACATTGTGTACCTCAACTCAGGCAAATCGCCTGAGTTGAGGGTGGCTATTATAGGGGTGCGTAGATTGATTTGGGTATGAAAAAGGGGTTAGTAAGAGAAAAAGAGAGAAAACAGATTTGGGGTGTGAAGAAAAAAAAAGTGAAATGAATAGAAAAAAAAAAAGAAAAAGAAGAAAAAAATTGTGTTTTGAAAATATGAAGAAAATCACACCCAAAATCTGAAAATAAATGAAGGAGAATAAGGGAGACTAAAAATAAGAATGGTTGGAAATTGGAGTCAAAAGTAGTTTAGTGTCAAGGAGGGTTAAGTCACCATATCCATATGTACCATACCTTTCCCCAAGCTTGCATTACAAGCCGATTAAAGTCCTATAGTGATCCTAGTCCAACTGTCCGAAAAACTAAGTCATAGAAAATAAGGGCAAGCCTATGGTATTTCATGTACACTGTTTGAACTTCTTTATGAGAGAGAGTGTTTTTGACCGAGTCCCTAATTTGAGATTCATTCATATACTGTGAGTGCATGGGACTTCTTTTATTGTGAGAGTACATGGGTTACCTTGTTAGTTGCTATTTGTTCGGATAATGACATTTGCATATATGCTCAGTTGTTTGTTCATAATCTGATGCCATCACTTGATCCCTTCTGTGTCATGATACTATGCTGCATAGATACATATTGTGGTTTTGATTTACAAGTAGGAGGGGTCAAAAAAGTTTTGAAGTCAAAAGCAATGAGTCGACTGCCGTAGGTGCCTTAGGTTTCTCTTAATTAAGCATCATATATGTTTGTTTTGTTTTGTTCGCCTGAAGACATGCAAACGTTCTAAGTTGAGGGTGTTGATGAGCCATGGTTACATGGCACTTTCGCTGCTTAAAACAAGGAAAATATACAATAACTTGGGTGTATTTGGTTGGTATGATGTGTTTTCTGTCCTATCTTGCAGGAAAACAGGTTTTGAAGCAAAATGATCAAGAAGGAAGAATCACGCCCGAGAATGAAGTATCTAAAGACGAAAGAACAAGGATCTACACCAGAGAGTGACTCACGACAGGACTCACGTGCCGTGAAGTCCACTCACATGATGTGAGTGTCTGCCGTGAGGTCAACTTCAGAGGATGCAATGCTGTCTGATTTCCACGACAGGAAGTCACGTGGCGTGACTGGGTGGCGTGAGTCAACTTCTGAGGTTGTCTATTTGAGCCTGATTTCCATGACACTCACCTACTTGGCGTGACTTGGTTCCACGACACCAAGTCATGATACCGTGGAAACTTGCCGACTCTGTTCTCCTGTTTTGATTAGGATATGATTAGTCTTGTATCTATAAATACCCCTGTATTGTCCTATATTCAGGAGAGAGTCATTACATTGTTTTGAGATAGTTTTTCATTATTTTGAGTTCAGAAATACATTATTATTTTGTAATCTTGGAACACCGATTCTAGGGTTTTATTCATAATTGAGATTTCAGAGTTTCTTCATTATCGTGAGTTTACAATTATGTCTTCATCTTTGAATTCTGATTGTTCTCTTGCGAACACGAGTAGCTAAACTCATTAACTTGGGTTGTGTGAACCATGAGGAATTAACAAAATGGGTTAAGTGCAAAGCAATTCTGAACCGGTGTGAATGCATGTATTGTTATTTTCTTCGTTGTGATTGATCTTCTAACGGTTGCAAACGTTAGAAACTCGCCTATATTCTAGACTTGCTCGAGAGAGAGGTAGAGATTGGAAAAAGGAAATATCAATAGAGATTTGAAGCTATCAACCTTCATCTAATAACTTGAGCCTTAGCGAGAATAGTTATCTGAGATCCAGGACAAGGGTTAGTAGTGCGACGCTCGAAAACCAAGAGAAGAAGAGTGAAATTCGTCTAACCAAGGTCGAGAGACATTTAGATGAACATAACTTGTTAGATTTTGCATGCAACACAGCAGGACAGTTTTGCCAGCACCAATAACCGGTAGAGTTAAGGAATCATTGGGGATCACAGTCCTAGTGTATTTCTCATATTGAAAACAACTTCAAAGAATCAACACTTATTACTATCACGACTTGTTACAAATATTTCCCCCTTTTTACTTATTTGCCAACTACTCGAACAAGAACTCAACCTACTTTCATCCTATTACCTATGGGATCGACCCCAACCTAGTTGGGTTCTATATTTGATACAGCGGCCGCTTTATACTTCTTAGAAGGCATATTTTGGGCGACATCAAGGTGGAGGACGGGCTGCCTGATTTTAGCGATCTGCTGAAAGTTCTTCATTCGGAGATGCTGACCGAGCTAGTTCCTAACTACAACCTGGCTCCATGAATTCTATGTTATACTCCCTATGGTGGAGTGGGTAGTACCTTTACCTACCATCCAAATTCAGTGAAATAATGTGCCCAGGGATGCCACCACTATCAATAATGTCTTAGGGGTTCCCAACCCCTCCAATGCAGCCTTTGAAGCAAAGATTCAGGAATCAGACTTGAGGTTGGTAGATCGATATTTAGCTCCATAGGGAAAGGCTAACAAGGTGAATTGCTCCAATCAGAGGGAGACAACGAGTGCATACTTCTCGGTCGTGGCCAATATTTGGTTACAACTGGTGTCTCGAAGGATTCATCCTTGAGGAAATGTAATGTACATGGTGTTCCACCGAGCTATGGTAGTGGCGTACATTATGGTAGGGGTCGAGGTGAATGTAGGGTTATAGATCATGGACGAGTTGTTGTACTTCTATGCTAGGGAGAGGCCAACAATGGATCTGTTCCTGCCTTCTCCGATCACAGAGTTGTACAAGCTGGTAGATGTTCCCAGGGAGGACCATGATACCTTGGAGGTGTGTAAGGTATCGTATAACACCCTGAGAGGAAGGAGTACCCGGGTTGGAGGTAAGAAGAAGAGAAAGACTGTAGAGGAGGGTGAGAGCAGCAGAGCCGGTGGGAGTGGAGATGTCCCCATTCCCGGATGCTTGCTCCTCCTAGTGACTGGGTGGCTAGCCTTACTGCTATGTGAGGCTATATGGAGAGGACACAGTTGTCCTAGATGGGGTTGGCTCCTTTGAGCACTGCTGTCTGAGTAGAATCGGCCCGAGCCTACGCTGAGCTCCAAAGAGAGCAAAATGAGAAGAAGAAGAAATGTCATTCCCCGGACTGCATGTTGGTAAGGATATGGAAGGTGTACGAGTCATGTTCGCATTCACCTTCCTAGATAAGGAGCTCTTGAAGCTGACTGCGGTGGATACCGATGAGTTTGCCTTCCTCACCAACATAGAAAAGAAGGTCCCGAATGCCGCAAGCCTTGGAGATGATGCCACCAGCTAGATGTTCTCCTCCCCCACTTGGTTACAATTATTGTTTTTGAATTTCGGTTGCCCCCGTTTGGGGCATGTAACAAACAATTACTCCTTTTTTATTTCATTATACTTTTAAGATGCTTTTCCCCCCCTGCCCCCTTAATAATAATCATCTTGGATTATAATGCAGGTCGGATTGATTTTTATCACTTTATTGCTTTGAAAATAGTGTTGCCTTGCAGAATTATGAAATCATAAAAATAGAGGAAAAATAACTGGCAGGACACTGGCTGGAGCCCCTGCAACGTTTAATCTTACCGCTGCAGCGGTAGCCTCCAGTAGCTCCGCTTTCGTTTCCTTTACCCAGTTTTAGGCCCCTTTATCTACACAACCCTCTTTTTATGCATGCCCCAGTAATGTGATAAACTATTTTTTATGCGTACTATAACTCAAATCCATATTTCCCTTGTTTTCGACTACCACCAACACAATTCCTGTTTGTCAATCTAACAGTACTACACTTATGTCAATCTTTCTACTAACTCAATTCATTATCCTCAATAGTGTTCTACTAATAGCCAGACATCTAGGTGGTTCGTATGGGATTGGATAGAGGACAATTAGTGCTCCAAATAATAGACAGATGAGTTGTAGCTCAAATCTCAAAAATGAAGGCACTCTCGAGAGTACACCCGGTCTGCTTGGCTACATATCATCTAACCACACACACACTCAACAATTATATTCGAGAGTTTAACATCACGAAGCAAATTACCATACACTACCATCAACAACAATACACATAGAACATTTTTAACACATCATTGCCTCATCACAAGTAATTAACACCATATCAAACAAAACATAACAATCCACTTCCTATGTTTCTTATTGACCTTTATTGGTTGAGAATTTTTCCCCAACCTTTCCACATTTAAAGATACCTATTGGGACCAACTAGTCCCAATTGTGACGATTGACATACCAGTTGGAATCGACTAGATACAAAGTGGACTCAACTCGGGGATACGACAATGAGGGGGCATGATAGAAAAGAAGAAAGTGAGATACATTCCTATATGCCTTGCAACTTCCTATAGATTTGAAATGTATGTCAACACATAAATCTGTAGGACTCTATTTGACATTTGCTCTTGTAGTGGGAGACTAGTAAACTGAGCTCTGAGACCATGTTTTTCATGACCCAACCCACCGGATCGTGCCGAGCACCTACCTACACCTACCCTAGATAGGAGAACCCTAAATAGCTCACCATTCACTAAATGCAAAAGAAACTATAACATTCACTTAGTCAATTAATGTCTGCCAGATGAATAACTAACCAACATTTAGAGTATAATTACCCAAGCAACTCGTCTTAAAGCTTATTTTAATACATCAGATATGAAAAGTAAATGCGGAAAATAACTACAAGTGATTCCCCAGAACCTTTCCTAAATCGATATAAGAGCACTAGACTAGAAGTAGGGACATCTATGACACAATATCTATGTAGAATAGAGAGGACATAAGCTACTGCTAAGTAATCGGCATCGCTGCTACAAAAACTCCAACTAACTTGCACCATGGCTATACCCCCAATTGGAGATATAGTAAGTGTAGCATCAGTACAACCACATGTATTGGTAAGCATCATTGGTCCACCAGGGTTAGAAACAAATAACATCAATAATAAATAGGGAGAAATCATAACATCAAGTAAAGTTCTGGTTTTGAATCTCAAATTAAACAACTCGTATTACCCCACATTTAGCATCTCTGTGACCTTCACTTAGCATCTTTGTGACCTATACTTAGCATCTTTGTGACCTACCTGTCATTTAATATTTTTGTATATCTATGTCATTTGACCACTATTCTAGCCCAGAACTCTATCTCCAATACTGTCTTTCTCTTATGATACCTATAATTCCTTAATCCATATCCACCCAAGTCCCTTAGGCACTTACTATCACAGATATCACAGCACCATATCCTATGAAAATTTAGATTCTAGCAATTATATTCTACTACAACCGGTCCTCTCAAGGGGACCATAGAATCTCACCCCCAACCCGGCCAACTCTAGGGACCTCATGTATATTTGTAACATCTTTCACCACTCACCACAATAAAATCACGTATAAAAGAATAATAAAATAGAAATATATTCAAATATATGCATGAATGCATATATACAAGATATGCGTATTATCTCTCCTTATCCCTTCTTATCTCATCACTAATAACATCATAATGTACCAGTATGGTACCTGACCCATATCACAAAATATCATAACTGTATCGGCATGGTACCCGACCCATATAACAACATATCATATTTGTACCGACGTGGTTCCCAGCTCATGTCACAACATATCATATTTGTATCAGCGTGGTACCTAACCCATATCATAATATGTCATCCCAATGTATATAAATGTGTGCATGAATTCAAATAATCATAATTCATGCAAAATACAATCACAGATGTTCTACCCACAACTCAACATAGGTCAATCTAGTCTAATGTTACATCAACCGTCTAATTCATTTAATTCAGTGACCTTAGTCTTCACATATATATTCACAATCAAGACTTACCATACACCTCTACGGTCCTGCCATAACCCAAGTTCACATTATTATGCACTTTCACTGTAACCACGTCCCAACCTTGAGTTTTTCACATAACCTTCTAAACTCTGGAATGCATTGATCACAACCATATGACAAGCAATGCTAACACTGTAAACCAACTAATCTCAAAATGTTGTACTAACTATCTCTTCTTCTAAAGTCTGGAATTCATCGATCACGACCATTTAGACATTAGAATTAAACATGTCCCCTTAATACAATTCAAACATTTATTGCATTTATGTTTTAGTAGAGTCACCTTAATTTCAGTTTTTACCATTTCACCCTATCTCATTCAATTTCCCACTATACTCAACCCCTAGATGATATTAAGCTACGTATATTTTCTCCATCTTCCTATCCATCCCTTATCCCAATCAAAGCACTAATGTAATATGCAATAATTCCATATATTCAAGCCTATCCAAATTTTTGAACATGTTCATCCATACAACTCTATGCCCAAAGACCTAATACATGATACTCCAGACATCACTATTAACATTAATGCATCTAGCCCAAGTCTAGTTGCTACAAAATAAACCTTAACTTACCTCTTAGAAGAAACATGCTGCTACAGAGGGGAGTTGACTATCTCACATGCTCTAAGAATATTTCCATGTCCGGTTCCCTCCGAGTGTGCTTCAAAATGGCTATCATGAACCTTGTCCTTTAAAATCTCGTGGTTGGTGAGATAAAGTTTTTTAGAGTGTCTTGGGAGGAAGGGAGCGACCTAGGGAAAAAAATAAAAGAGTGGGTGTTTAAAAATCCGTCAGATGGCCACTTCTTCTTACCGTGCAACAGTTATCCGACCACTGCAGTGGTTACCGACAGTATGGCCCAGTCCACTATTGGGCCTTTTGGCCTAATTTCCTTAGGCCCTAATTTTCTTCCCTAATTTAATTTTTCTCAGGTCCATTTTGAGACTATTCTTCATCGTAAATTATTCTCAGGGTGTTTTTAATGTAATGATAGTTTGGGTCATTACAAAGTGGGAGAAATTCCCTATGGATTTTGTGGTAGGTCTTCCTAAAACTTTGGGCCAGTATGATTTCATCTGGGTTATTGTTGATAGGCCAATAAAGTCTGTATGTGTTATTTTAGTTAAGGTGGATTATAACTCAGAGAAGTTAGCCAAGATCTATGTTATGAAGGTGTTAAGGTTGCATGGCGTTTCAGTCTCCATCATATCCAATAGAGGTATGCAGTTTACCTTGTTATACCCCATAAGTTCAATGATTTTATTTTGATAGTTGCCATATGTTTTGATGTGAATTTAAGGTTTATAAATGATTAGGAATCATAACGGAGCATTAGGAAGTGTTTCAAAAATTTTAGAATTAGTTTCGGGGAAAACGTAACCCCAAAATAGTAGGGCTCTATGTTAGGGCCGTGCCATGGAGGAACGACACCAAGTGCAAAATCTAGTGGACTGGTGTGACAAGGGAATGCCATGCTAGTTGTGTGCTGCGATAGAGGGGTGCCACGCCAATAGTCCTTTGCGTTTTGTTCGTGCCACGCCAGTGGTCACGACGATGTAAAATCTCCATTTTTCATTTGGTTTTACGAGGGTAAACTAATCATTTGGAACCTAAATGACCTTATAACTTATACTAAACCATTTTCCCTCATTACTTAACTCAAATTCATCATTTACTCTCCTCTAAAACTTTTAAGAACACACAAACAAGGGTTACTCTAAAAAATTCAACTTCAAGGGCTCCAAACTCAAAATTCTCCTCAACAATTCAAAAAGTTCAGTATGTGGGGTTTTCAACAAGGATTTTGTTTCATCCTTGTGCCCAAACACGCCTTCTCATTTAGCAAATTTCAAGCTAGAAATTAGGGTTCAAACCCAAATTATCATGATCTTGAACTTTATACTCCTATATGAGTTTATTTATGTTTTTTGACTAAATTCATGATTTTACAGTTGGTTTATCATCTTGTTTATGGGTTTTAATCACATGTTACATTTTACGATCTCCTAGACATGTAACTCCATGTTTTAGTAAGCATTACTTGATTTGATATGACATGAGCAACACATCACGAACATGTTCTTGTTTATGGGTCAACTCACGGATTTGACTCATGGTTGTGAAACATACGCAGAAGCATAAATAGTTTTTAAAATTATAAACTAGTTAAGCTAAATTAATGATAAATGGGCATCATTATGGTTTTGGGAGTAGTATTTAGCACCGAGGGAGTGCAGGTTCAGTCAAAAGTTTAAATTCCCAAACTACGTGCCACCATAGGTTATCATGGAGGTCCTCGATAGTTGAGACTATCCTTTTTTTGCCCAGTAGAGGGTATATGAGAGAATTCACACCAAATTATAGTTTTTTACCCCTGGCAAGGTATTGAACATCCTTCCAATAAGGGTTACAAGTTCGGCTCCATGTTGCTCACGTGGGGCATGTCGGTTATGAGAAACTCCCACAGAAGGATCTTTTCATTACTTAAAGTGTATCTGACTCTCAGTTTACTCAGTTTTTAATCTGTATACTTTATGTCCATATTTCATTGTCTCAGTTTATTATTGGTAATAAGTGAGTCATTATGTACATTTTCTTGTCATATGTTTTTCTCTCCTCTTGAACCATCATAACTGTATTTATACCGTACATGCATTCCCCCATATACTTAGTACATTCCATAGTACTAACCACATACTCTTTGTGCTGTATCCTATTATGATATAGGTTCTGGAGCTCGTCCTCAGACTCTAAATTAGCCTTGATCACCATGCCAACTCCTATCAGTGACGAGTCCTTATGTTTTGAGGACATGGATTATGATTTGGTTTAGTAGTGTAGTTTTACATTCATTTCAGACTTTATAGTTTTTGGGTCAGCTGGGATCTATCCCAGTGACTCTTCAGTATTTTTAGAGGCTTGTCTAGACTTAGTAGGTATTTTTAGTTGTTAGTATGTTTCAGATGAATTTCAGTTATTGGTATGTTTTGACCAACTCAGTTCAGACTTATAAGTGTACATCTTCTACTCATGTTCTAAAACACATATTGATTATGATTCGGTGTTGAGTAGATACCATGAATTATATTTGGGGCTTCTTATATTCCTAAGCACTATATGATTTCCAGGGTGTAGTCTCAGGTCATTACAAGCTTGGTATCATAGCCTAAGGTTTAAAGAGTCCTAGGGAGTCTGACAAGCCGCGTTATGTAGAGTCTTGTTTATGGGTGTGAAGTGCACCACACATATGAGTAAGAGGCTACAAGATGTTATTAGGAATTTTCTCATCCTTCATTCTCTCTTTCGTGCTTTATAGTCTAACTCTATATGCCTTCTATCTTATACTTTTCATGTGACATAAAATGCCTCCATATAAAGCTTACATTTGTAGAAATGGGAACCAACCATCCCTACCACTACCTGTGGATCGTTTGAAAAAAATGTTTTCTATGCTGAGTTTCAGAATGACTTTCAGGTGTTGGCTCAGGTTATAACTCCATAGGTTAATCATCCGCGGTAGTCCTGATTCAGCACATTGGTAATTTAGCTTCCGCCAGGATTTGGGATTTATAAGGATGAATCCACCTGAATTATTTAGTTCAAAGGTGGGTGAGGATCCTCAGTTCTTTATCAATGAGTTTAAGAAGATTGCTTATATTATGTATGTTATTGAGATAGAGAGTGTGGAGTTGGCGTCGTATCAGTTGAAGGATGTTGCTCATGATTTGTTTAAGTAGTGGAAAGAGGGTAGAGGTGAGAATGCTGATCTAGTGGATTGGAGAGTATTTGATGCAACTTTACTTGACAGGTTCTTTCCTCATGAGATGAGGGAAGCTAAAGTGGAAGAGTTTATGAATCTCAAGCAAGGTTCCATGTAAGTAAAGAAATACTCTCTCAAATTGATCTAACTTTCAAAATATAGTCCAGAGATGATGGCTGATCTGAGGGCTCATATAAGTAAGTTTGTTACTGGTGT
The DNA here is from genome assembly GCA_031232105.1 of Capsicum rhomboideum. Classification (NCBI taxonomy): domain Eukaryota; kingdom Viridiplantae; phylum Streptophyta; class Magnoliopsida; order Solanales; family Solanaceae; genus Capsicum; species Capsicum rhomboideum. The sequence goes on from CP124714.1 coordinate 20,802,049, forward strand.
GTCTGAATTGGTGATCAAGGAATGTAGGACTTCTATGCTAATTGGGGACATAGATATTGCTCAATTGATGACCCATGCTGAAAAGATTGAAATGGAAAAGTTGAACAAACTGGAAAGGGAAACCAAGAAGGCTAGGACTGGACAGTTCAAGTACAGTCAGTTAAGGTCAGGTAGGGGAGATTGTTCATAATTTCAGAAATGCTCGTCAGCCCCTGCACATCTTCAGCCAGTGCCCCTGCACCCAAGACCAAACAGGAGCAGTGGGGCAAAACACCAAGTTTCAAGTCACAGAACAGTGTTACTTAGGGACGTCTCTACCCATCCTGTAAGAAGTTTGGTAAAAATTATCTTGGAGAGTGTTTGGTTGGTAGATATAGCTATTTTAGGTGTGGCAAGCAAGGCCACTGAATGAGGGATTGCCCATCTTCCAGATAGAGTGGGAGGGATACTCGCACTCAGACATAATCCACTTTTTCAGTAGCTCATGCAGGTCACCCACCCCAGCAGCAGGGTGGTTCATCCAATGCCTGTGATGGTTAGTGTCAGAATCAATTTTATTCTTTTACTTCTCGTCAAGAGCAGGAGAGTTCTCCATATGTGGTCACTAGTATGCTTTATGTCTTTTGTGTTGATGCTTATGTGTTGTTAGATCTGGGGTCAAATCTTTCCTTTTAACCCCATTTGTTGCTGTAAATTTTAGCGTTAGTTCTGATATTCTTTCTGAGCCTTTCTTAGTTTCCACCCCTGTTGAAGAGTTAGTCATTGCCAGAAGAATTTATAAAAATTACCCAATTACAGTCCTTCATAGGTTCACCTCAGCAGATTTAATAAAGTTAGAGATGACTAATTTTGATGTCATTCTTCGCATGGATTGGCTCCATTCATGTTATGCCTCAGTTGATTGTCGAACTTGAGTTATAAAATTCCAGTTTCCTAGTGAGTTAGTCCTTGAGTGGAAAGGTAGCCCCGTGATACCCAGAGGTCATTTTATCTACTATCTTAAAGCTAGAAAACTGATCTCCAAAGGGTATATCTATCATATGGTTTGGGTTTAAGGATTCTAATTCTAAGACCCCAAACCTTCCAGTCAGTTCATGTAGTCAATGAGATTCCTGAAGTTTTTCCAGAGGATCTACCTGAAGTTCCTCCTTACAGAATGGCTCCAGCAGATCTTAAAGAGTTGAAAGAGCAGCTTAAGGACCTCTTAGATAAGGGCTTCATTAGGCCCAGTGTTTCTCCATGGGGTGCACTAGTTTTATTCGTGCAAAAGAAGGATGGTACTCTCAAAATGTGTATAGACTACAAATAGTTGAACAAGGTCACCATCAAGAAAAAGTATCCTATCCCCAAAATTGATGACCTATTTGACCAGCTTCAAGGTGCTCGTTACTTTTCCAAAATTAACCTTAGATCAGGATATCATCAACTAAAAGTAGGGGAGTGTAAAATCTCGAAGACTGCTTTTAGAACCCATTATGGTCACTAAAAGTTTGTGATTATGTCTTTTAGACTAACAAAAGCTCCTGCAGCTTTTATGGATTTAATGAATAGAATTTTTAAGCAATATCTAGATATATTTGTCATTGTATTTATTGATGACATATTTCTGTATTCTCAGAGTGAGGATAAATATACAAACCATTTGAGAATAGTGTTGCAGACCTTCAAAGATCCTCAGCTGTTTGTGAAATTTAGTAAGTGTGAATTTTGGTTGGAGTCTGTTACCATTTTGGGACATGTGATTTTGGGTGAAAGTATTCATGTAGACCCTCAGAAAATAGATGCAGTGAAGTGCTGGACTAGGCCCATTACTCCATCTGGCATTAGGACCTTTCTGGTCTTAGCCGGTTACTATAGGAGATTGGAAGAATGTTTTTCTTCAATAACTGCACCATTGACTAAGTTGACACAGAAGAAGGTGAAGTTCCAATAGTCAGACAGGTATGAGAAGAGTTTCCATGAATTAAAGGATAGGTTGACTTTAGCACCGGTGTTAGCTTTTCCAGAAGAATTAGATGGTTTTGTGGTGTACTATGATGCCTCTAGAGTTGGATTGGGATGCGTTTTAACCTAGAATGGGAGAGTGATAGATTATTCCTCTAGACAACTCAAAGATCACAAAAATAATTATCCTACCCATGACCCGGAGTTAGTAGCAGTAGTCTTTGCTCTAAAAATTTGGAGACACTATCTATACGGCGTGCATATAGATGTTTTCACTGACCATAAGAGTCTCCAGTATGTGTTCAACTAGAAGGAGTTGAATCTCTGCCAGAGGAGATGGTTAGAGTTGTTGAAGTCAGTTGATTGATGCAGTCCATCAACAAAAAGTGGAGGTTTTCTCCTAAGGAGGAGATGGTGTTCTTCGCTATCAGGGTCATTTGTCCATTCCCAATATTTATGGGTTGAGAGATAGGATGTTAGCAAAGGCTTATAGTTCCAAGTATTCGATTCACCCAGGTGCCTCTAAGATGTACCACGACCTACGGGAAGTCTACTGGTAGAATGGTATGAAGAGAGACATAGCACACTTTGTGGCTAAGTGTCCCAATTGTTAGCAAGTGAAAGTTGAGCATTAAAGACCGGGAGGCATGCTTCAGGATATTGGCATCCCTACTTGGAAGTATGAGGCTATCAATATGGATTTTATTACAGGGCTTCCCCGTACTAGGCAGTTGCATGTTTCGATTTGGGTCATTGTAGAAAAAATGACTAAGTCAGCCCACTTTTTGCTAGTAAAAACATCAGATTCAGCTGAGGATTATACGAAATTGTACATCCATGTGTTAGTTAGACTTCATGGGGTTCCCTTATCCATCATCTCAGACCTAGGTACCCAGTTCACCTCTTTGTTTTGGCAATCATTGCAGAAGGGTATTGGTACTAAAGTGAAGCTTAGTACCTCTTTCCATCCCCAGACAGATAGCCAGGCCGAGCATTCAACCTAAACTCTAGAAGAAATGTCTAGAGCATGTGTGATCGACTTAAAAGGGATTAGGATGATTATCTACCTCTAATTGAGTTTGCTTATAACAACAGTTATCATGCTAGCATTCAGATGGCTACATTTGATTCTTTATATGGGCATAGGTGCAGGTATCCTATAGGGTAGTTTAAGGTTGGATAGGCTACATTGATTGGGCTAGATTCTATTCTAAAGGATATGGAGAAGATTCAGTTGGTTCGGGAGAGATTTAAAACCACTCAGATTCGTCAGAAGTCATATGCATATGTTAGTAGGAGGGAACTAAAGTTTGTTGTGAGTGATTGGGTGTTCTTTAAAGTATCACCCATGAAAGGGGTGATGAGGTTTTTTTTAAAAAAGGGAAACTCAGTCCCCGGTACATTGGAGATGTTGCTTATGAGCTCGATCTTCCAACAGAATTAGCGGCGGTCCATCCAGTCTTCCACATGTACATCTTGAAAAAGTACATTGGAGACCCATCCTTAGTTGTGCCTGTAGAGAGTATTGGGAAAAATAGTTTATCCTATGAGGAAGTTCCAATTGAAATCATTGATCATCAGGTTCGAAGGTTAAGGAATAAGGAAGTGGCTTCAGTAAAAGTGTTATGGATAAATCAGTCAGTCGAGGGAGTGATATGGGAGGCAGAGGCAGACGTACTGAACTAATATCCTCATTTGTTTACTCCTAACACTGAGCCATCATGAGTTATAGCTCTTTCTCCTAGTGTCATTACCTCGAAACTTAAATCCTTACTTGTTTCAAGCAACTCTATAGAATTCATATGTGTTCAGTTACTTTTAGCTGAATGCATGTCCCTAGGGTGAGTAAATTTTCAGTTATGCTACATGATAAGCTTCAAGACTTAACCTAATGTTTCTATAAGTTGCCATTTTCCCATCCCAACCTTCATTCGAGGATGAATGATCCCAAGAGGGAGATATTATTATACCCCATAAGTTGAACAATTATATTTTGATAGATCCCACGTGTTTTGATGTGATTTTAAGGTTGATAAATGATTAGGAATGATAACGAGATCATTAGGAAGTGTTTCAGAAATTTTAGTGTGAGTTTCGAGGCAAAACGCAACCCCAAAATAGTAGGGGTCCGCGCGTGTCCACATTAGGTCCGACCACAGAGAAAAGGCACGACCCAAGTGCAAAATCCAATGGCCTGGCATGACAAGGCATTCCAAGCCAGCTGTATGTTGTGATAGAGGGGTGCCATTCCAGTGTTGCTCTGCGTTTTGGCCGTGCCACGCCAGTGGTCACGGCAACATAAAATCTCCATTTTTCTTTTGTTTTTTGAAGGGTAAACTAGTCATTTTGATCCTAAATGACCTTATAACTTATACTAAACCATTTTTCCCTCATTACTTAACTCAAATTCATCATGTACTCTCCTCTCAAACTCTCAAGAACGCACAAACAAGGGTTTCTCTCAAAAATTCAACTTCAAGGGCTCCAAACTCAAAATTCTCCTCAAGAATTCGAAAAGTTTAGGTATGTGGGGTTTTCAACAAAGATTTTCTTTTGTCCTTGTGACCAAACACGCCTTCTAATTTAAAAAATTTCAAGATATCAATTAGGGTTCAAACCCAAATTATCATGATCTTGAACTTTATACTCCTATATGAGTTTATGTATGTATTAGGACTAAATTCATGATTTTATAGTTGGTTTATCATCTTTTTTATGGTTTTTAATAACATGTTACGTTTTACTATCTCCTTGACATGAAACTCCATGTTTATAGTAAATATTACATGATTTGACATGACATGAACAACAAATCACGAACATGTTCTTATGGTTTTAGAATTATTATGAAACTCATGGATTTGACTCATGGTTATGAAACTTACGTAGAAGCATAAATAGTTTTCAAAATTATAAACTAGCTATGCTAAATTCATGATAAATCAGCATCATTATGGTTTTAGGAGTAGTATTTAGCACTGAGGGAGTGTGAGTTCATACAAAATCTAAATTCCCAAACTACGTGCCACCGTAGGTTATCATGGGGGTCCTCGATAGTTGAGACTATCCCCCTTTTGCCCAATAGAGGGTATATGAGTGAATTCATGCCAAATTATGGTTCTTTACTCCTGACAAGGTATTGAACACCCTTCTAACAAGGGTTATAAGTTGGGCTTCATGTTACTCACGTGGGGCATGTCGGTTATGAGAAACTCCCACAGAAAGATCTTTTCATTACTTAAAGTGCATCTGACTCACAGTTTACTCAGTTTTTAATCTGTGTACTTTATGTCCATATTTCATTATCTCAGTTTATTATTGGTAATAAGTGAGTCATTTTGTACGTTTTCTTTGCATATGTTTTAATCTCCTCTTGAACCATCATAACTGTATTTATACCATACATGCATTCCCCTATATACTCAGTACATTTCATAGTACTGACCACATACTCTTTGTGCTGCATCCTGTCATGATTTAGATTCTGGTGCTCATCTTTAGACTCGAAATTAGCCTCGATGCCTACTTCTATCAGTGGTGAGTCCTCATTTTCCGAAGACCTAGATTATGATTTGCTTCAGTAGTGTAGTTTTATGTTCATTTCAGACGTTATAATTTTCGGGTCAGCTGGGGTCTATCCCAGTGACTCTTCAGTATGTTTAGAGGTTTTTCTAGACTTAGAAGGTATTTTCAGTTGTTAGTATGTTTCAGATGACTTTCAGTTATTTGTCGAAGTTATTGGTATGTTTTGTCCAACTCAGTTTAGACTTATAAGTTTACAGCTTTCGCTCATATTTTAAAACACATATTGATCATGATTCAGTGTTGAGTAGATGCCATGGGTTAGCTTCGAGGATTCTTATAGTCCTAAGCGCCATGTGACGTCCAGGGGGTAGTCTCTAGTCATTGCTATTATGAGCTTAGTCATGCACTATGGATTGAGAAGAATATGAGACTATTTGAGAATAAGAGTAGGCACTGGGATAATATAGCTAGGGAGATATATATGTGACTTGTGTTAGAGATCCTCCTAGATTGCGGTTTTTAATTTTGAATTATGTATTCTAGGAGTAGATTGCGAGTTTTGTTTTCTTGACTGATGTACAAGAGTAGCAATGTTGGGTCACACTTTCTTTGGTTTTGTAATGGTTATTTTGGTGATTAATGAAATTCTAGTTACCAAAAAAATAAGAGATAGAAACTTAACCTTATTTGCTCATCTATCTATACTATTATAAAAGCATAAATATAAATGTTGATTGATAAAAATATCTTTCAAATGTTTAATGACATTTATACCTTAATGTGCTCTAATCCTATTGTTTTTTTAACATACTCTTAATTAAAATTAAATTCTAAAATAACGTTTAAAATATTATCCTATTACTTCTAGGAACTCAACTCACTAACTATTTTAGGTAGGGATGCTTATCGGGCGACTCAGACAGATAATTATGCTTAACTGTTTGGCTTGTTGGTTATCATTTTTTAAATATACTAAGCCGCTAGCCAACCGATAAGATAAAGATTGGTTCGATATTGGATTAGCAATTAACGAAGGGTTATCAGAGGGTCTAACAGATAAATCTAAGAGACAATGAAATATCGAGTGGTTATCATGTTGTCCTCCATTTCTTTACTAACTAAGTTGCTTGTATATATTGTGATTCATCTATTCGATCTTTTAGACTTGTAGAATTTTATTCGTATAATTTTTTTAATAAGCTATAACAATCAAATGAGGGGTTTCTTCTAGACCTAAAACATATATAGAAACATTTTTTAATTACTAGGTCGATGGAAAAATCAAAACTTTGATATGATTTGGATTTTTTCGGTTTTAGCTCAAACTTTGGGGAGGACACACTGAGGTTGTTTTTTGTTGTGGCCCTTCATGTTATCAACAATAATTTGACTTTTGATTTAAGAATTAATTTTAGGTTTTGTTTATATTTTAGCAAGACTGGCTGCGCTTTAAGGTTAGAAGTCACAAGAAGTGACTCATTATTCTTATTCTAAGAAGTCAATAGATTAATGAATGGGGTTTTACTTTTTGGGTTTATAAGAGATACTTTGTATATCTAGGGTAAATATGTAATATGATAATTTTTAATGGGTTAATGGTCTACCCAATAAGAAAATTGAATCATCCGCCTCCGCACTGATAAGCCATTAAAGATAAAATTTTAATCCGTGATAAAATTTTAATCCGTGGTAAAATTTTAATCCATTCATTAGCCGTTAATCCGATAACACATTACCAACAAGTCAATAAGCTAATTATGTGGTTGGTTGTCGGTTACCGTTCGGTTTTGAACCACTCTAATTTCAAGTAGAGTAGGACTACTTCTTTACTTTTTTTTGCGTACCAAATTATAGTTAATTAATCTCCTTTGTAGTGTAGAATTTAAAAGAATCCACTACACAATTACTTAGCTATACTTCTATATTACCTTAAAAGTGGGAAGCACTTAAGCAAAATTTTAAATTACAAATTTGCTCTTCCTATTAATCTAATTAATCTATATAATAAAACAAAATAAAAAACTAACCAGTACTAAAAAATTCAAACGTTGCATACACCTGTTAGGTATAAATAGGTTCTTTTATGTTTATATCAAAGAGTTGGCACCCATTACTTTTAAAGTTCTTCCAAAAATCAAATTTCTTACGTCTTCCCCCATTAGCTTTATTTATCATTTTTTCACTATATTGCCATCTTTTTCTCTGCAAATTTTTTCCCACAATTTTCCCCTTTTGTTCCATATCTTTGGAGTTTCGGCACTACCATCTCATTCATTTATTTTGACGATGGAACAACTGATATATTGTTGATAACTCGATTAGTAAGTTAAACATTCATATATGTAGAAACTTCACAACTTTATCCTTATCCTTTGTATTTTTTTACAAAACACTCTTATAAATCATATTTCACCATTAATTGAATTTTTCTCCTGACATTTTCACATCAAAGTTGTATTCTAGAAACGAAATATTTCTAAATAATCTAAAAAAAATTACACGAAGAGAATGACTTTTTTTTAAGAAAAAAATGGGAAAAAATTGTTTCTCTCAATGTTGTGAGATGAAACTAAGCTTTTCTAAAAAGGAAATAGATAAATAAATTACGCAATGGTATTTAGCCTCTGTGCAAGTGGTTTATATAAGTGCTCTGCTACATGACTATCTGCTTGAATAATGTGTGCATTTGTAAACTTAAAGAAAAATTCTACTTGTGAAGTGAAATTCTCTTACTTTTCGAGCTAGAAATGATGTTTTATACTATATGTAATATCATAATTGCTACACGTGAGAAACCATTCAACGTAATTAAATTGAATATATATATATATATATATACAAAGTTACAAAAAATGTTTAAAATATTTGACAGACTTTGTGAAATTTCAAATCATGTTAAGAAATTGAGAATGGATGGAAGATATTTTAGGCTCATAGTTCAATACTAAACTTAAAGAAAAATTCTACATGTGAAGTGAAACTCTCTTACTTCTCGAGCGAGAAATGATGTTTTATACTATATGTAATATCATAATTGCTACATGTGAGAAACCATTCAACGTAATTAAATTGAATATATATATACAAAGTTACAAAAAATGTTTAAAATATTTGACAGACTTTGTGAAATTTCAAATCATGTTAAGAAATTGAGAATGGATGGAAGATATTTTAGGCTCATAGTTCAATACTTGACACAGGAGTTCGTGCAATCCCGGACCCAATATATGTTTCTTTTAGTAAAAAGAAAAGTAAGTCAAATCTTTATTAAAAAAATATTCATACAATATTACAAAATTATATACTATATGATTGGGCATAAGTCAATAAGTTAATTTTGTGGTTGGTTATCGGTTACCGTTCGGTTGTGGACAACTCTAATTTCAAGTAGATTAGGACTACTTCTTTACATTTTTTTGTGTACCAAATTATAGTTAATAGATCTCTTTTGTAGTGTAGAATTTGAAAGAATCCACTTGACACAATTACACACACATATATATATTAGTTTGTTGTTAAGGAAGGTGATATATTTAAGAGATTAATTGTCTATGTAATAAACGCTTGAGTTAATCTACTAACCAATTTGACTGTTATTCCATTCATAAGAAATCATATTTCCAAGCCGTTTATCCGTAGAGAAAAAGAAAGTGTAATTTGTAATATGAGATCCCATACAAAATTTTAAAAAGACTTTTTATATGTACATAGTAAAAAATTATCTTTTAAGACTCTTAAATTTAGATTTAGGTGGCAACATATAAGTACAATTTTTCTAAACATAATTTTTATAATAATTGACAATGGGCATTCATTCAACGCCTGTACATAGAAACTAGTTCTTTTAAAACAATCCAAACTAAATTAAAATCTAAAAAATGGAAACCTTTTATTTATGACTATGATAATTGGAAAAATTATATATTATATAGAATTAAATATCTTTTTCAAGTTTATTTAGTATAAAAATCTATAATATTTTGTATAGTGATATATGAATGCATTAAATCTTTTTTTAATATTAATTTTCAATTCTTCAACAAAATCTTCTTATGAACACCAAAAGTTACTACTATATGTATTACAAAGTTACAATTAATATTTTAAAAAACTCATTATTTTATTGTATAGTTATGACATTAGGAATGTAGTACATTTTCTTTACAAACTTTTAGTTAAATGATAGTAAATTTTGTCTGATATTTTAGAACTTTGAATCAAACTACTTAAAACTTATTATCTACAAATAGGATTTTTGAAAATAAGAACCGAAGTATTATATTGTGACAAATATTAACATTTATTAACTTGAAAATTAATAAATAATATCTTGTTGTCATGTAAAATTTCAACCAAAACACACATTTTTGAAAACATTCTCTCTTTGGTTCTATATAATTTCGAAGTTCCTCTCTTACTAAAAAATTCGACCCCTAAATTTTGCTTCTTAAAATCTTGCTACAATATTCGGCCGTAAAATATTTGTCACTGGATGGGAGCTTTTAAATGGTGAAGAGGCAATAAAGGTTGTGTTGGATGTGCAACCACTTGTTGCCTCTACTGCTTATTCCAACATTAGGAGGTTTTTGCATTGTCAACCTTCTGATATATGTCATCCTAAAGATGGTGAGATAAACTCTAAAATTCACCATGCATTGCTCGTGGTTGGGTATAGCGATGATGAGCGAGGAGTACTGTATTACATATGCAAGAATTCCTGGGGGCTTGAATAGGGGTCTAATGGGTACTTGAAGTTTACTACATCTATACTGAGTACCCTCTTCGCGCCCTAAGATGTATTTTGAAAGTCTTCGGATGAAGTTCATCGTTCTTATGAAGCATAGTAGTTGTTCATGTTGTGTAGTCTTGTTTGTGTTCTTGGAAAGAACTGTTGGGTGGTTAATTAGTGCTATGAATTTAAGAACTGTGTTATTATTAATTTTGGTGCTATTGTACTGTCTTATTTGAATATTTTCATGTCATCCTTGAATTTTAATCAGTATATATATATATATATATATATATATATATATATATTATTTTAAACAAAACCAACCTTCTAAGATTAATTATAAAGAGAAGTGTTGAAAACACCCCTAAACTATGCACGAATTATTTCTTTAGTCCCTAAACTACACCTAGTAATTAAAACACCCGTGAACTTGACTAAACACAGTTAAAAAAACCCTCGACTTCTAGATGGATGAATGTGATATGACTCGTTGTCCAGCTGGCCATTTCTGGAGAGGTGTCATATATGTGGCATCCACATAGATATATAATGCCACAAAAAATATAAAGGAGATACAAAATAACCCCACTAAAAGACCCCTCCCCCCTCCGATATTTTTCTCTCACACTTTCTAGATGTTCTGTATCTATCTTAGGATTGATGTGATAGATAAGAAGTTTAGTGATCTACAGGAACTTTCATAATAAAATTTGGGTGTATAGAACTCTCGTTATATTATTTTCCGTGATAAGATAAATCTGTGCTATTGAAAAATAAGGGATGTGTTGTAAAAGGGGGAAAATCTGGGAATTTCTTGAGTTTCTGTTGAAGCTCCACTATAGAGGATCTGGTGTCACTACAGCAGGACCATTATAGCAGTTGGGTTGACCTTCGTAGCGGTCAACAACGTTTTGCGAGGGACCGCTATAGCAGGCCTTTTGGCCGCTATAGCGAGACCACCATAGCGGTGGGACCAATTGTCATAGAAGTCAGCGGCAGAGTGCATCCGACTTCCATAGTGGGATACTAGGCCGCTATAACAGATCTGTCATAGTGGGCAGTGGGCCGCTATAGTGGTCATCGGGCAGTATAAATGCCTAGGCTTCTAATTTTTGACATTATTTTCTCCCAAAATATCCAACACTCGACCCAAGGCTTGTGTAGGGTGATTCTTTCTTGATTTTGGTGATTCCTACTCTTGGGGTAAGTTCATTTTGCCTATTTAACATAGATTAATCCCTTAAATCACTAAAATCAAGTTTTAGGATGAATTCATGGGTTAAAGCCCCAAAATTGATGAACAGATGGGGATTGCCTATGGATAGGCTTAAACTCAACTGTAACTGGTTCTAGGTTGCTAGACTTAACTTCCAAACGTAAAAATCTTCCTCATTAATGTGAATTATGGGGAATTTGTCTATATTAATGGGTGAAAAACCTCGAATTGGCAGTTTAGGCTATGAACTAGATCAAAACCGATGGGTTTTAGTTCCTAATGCTTAGAATTGGAGAATAAGTTGTGGATTCCTCCTTGTTTACTATTTCTTGACCGAGAACAATTCAAAGCTATAAGAAAGGGCAAAGCTGTAGCAGATAAAGCATTTCCAGCTTGCGTTTGAGGTAGGTTATGGTTTGAATTGTAGTTATAGACTTGATTTATAATTCATGCCTATTCATATGTTAGATGTTTGTAGATTGACCTTGGGGAATACTAGTAATTTTTGTGAGCTGGTGGATATTGTAGGTAATTGAATGATGAACTTAAATCGACTAATATTCTAGAAAAATGTGTACTTGCATTGATGTTGCATTGCATTATATCATGGGAGACATTTGATTAATATTCATATATTATAATATTCGGAGGATTCGTTTTACGATCCAATTCCCAAGGTCATGATAACACCTACCTTGTCCCATCCTCGGTAGGTAAGCCCAACACCAAAAAGGGAATGAAAGCCGAAAAAAGATGAGAATAAGAGAATATAATACGAGACTTTAGAATAAATTCGAACAAAATAAGTTGTCAAGGAAAATCTCATAAATACATCTCAAAATCTCCCAGAAACTAGTTTCATGAGTAAATGAGAAACTCTATCTGTCATCGGAATAAGTAGTACAACATTTATATGTCCCAGAACTGAAATAAAGACAACATAATAAAAAGAGGAAGTCTGGAACATGCTATGGACAAGGAGCTCACTAATACTTTGAAGCACTCTCAACACAACACAAACTCAGGCTCCGTAAGTCACACACAAACTGGGAGATGCAGCGAAAGGGTACAAAAAGTAGGAGTGAGTACGGTTCACTTATATCAGTAGGTATCATAGGCCGACCAAAAAAAGTGGATAACTAAACATGTAAAGGAAATTATGAGCATGCTTCAACCTGCATACAGAAAAGTTTCTAATGACATCTCAAGTCGTACATCTCCTAACAATATAAATAATACAATTATAATAACATTATAAAGTTAACTACACCACAAATATACATAAAAAGAAGACTTAAATACACAATATCAATCACATAAGAGAGATGCAAGTGATGCAATGCAATGAAATGTTAAGTATGAAATGTTTCAATGTCACCTCATATGCACCTTACAAGCATGAGCTTCAAGGAGAGGACCCATGGGGGGTTTTCAATGCATATACTGTCACAATCTCATCAATCAACCTTACCAGTACATCCCTCGGCCAAGGTGTTTATAAAATATCTCATTTTCTTTTAAAATCAATATTTCTCAGTGGTACCAGTTTCATGAATATGGATGACATGAATGATCATGCATGCTCATAACCACTTCAACAACATGAATGGATCAACTCAACAATGGTATAAATGAGCTCAAATCACCCCAAATCTCAATAGAACATGATATAAGTCCTCTAATGGCAACGTAGTAGTAATGAATCATGTGAGACATCAATAATATCAAACAAAGCCCCCGTACGAGCATCACAATAATGATAAATAGCAAATAATTCACAAAGAAGATCAATAGCAGCCCCACACGGGCATCTCAATGATAATAATCTCTCAAGTCAATAATAAGCTTCATACAAGCCCCCACTCCGGCAACATGATAAAATAATGATCTTAAAAGATGGATTTTATAGTAAAATTCCCAACTCATAGTATACTTAACATGAATGATTATCTACCCAGCCTGGTTTGAAGAAAGTTAAGCTATAACCTACCTCAAAAGCCGAAAGCACAAGTCTGGACCCTTCAACAAGAAGCCTTCATCTTCTGAGCGGCTTTTGAATGCTCCCAATCTATCAAAAATGGATTTTAGAAATGATTAGGAGTCTATTGATTCTCATATGGCATACTTTGATTTCGCATCCAAAATCACTTCAAACATTGACCCCGAAAATAAAAGGTTAAAACTGAAATTTTAATAAGGAATCATATTCCTCATACTCTAAGGGTTCTAAATATGAAAACCCATTCAAAAAATAAGTTGAAATTGAGCATGAAATCACTAAAAATCCATTTTCTCACTTTAAGGGGTAAAATCCAAAATCTCAAGTTTAAAATTCAAGTTTTGAAGTTGTTTTTGAAATAAAATCAATGGGTAATGATAGAATTTAGATTTAAAATCTTACCCAAAAAAGTTTAATGAAAAACCCCCTTTGAAATCGCCTATCCCGAGATCTCAAGATCCAAAAATGGTGAAAATAAAGTTGGAATTGAAAAAATGGGAGTTTTTATACTGTTATGTGAACAATGCCTCGTAAACGCGGTCAGCTCCTCACATTCGTGAAGATTGCTGACATGGACCTACCGTAAACACAGTGGGCCAATTGCGTATGTGAAGAACAAAAACCTGACTCGATCCCCAATTACACTTCGTGAATGCAGTCCCTCCATCGCGTTCGTGAAGGAGAATAAATTTTCTTCTCTACGAACGGGATGGAAAGGCCGGGAATTCTAAAAAGAACAACTCCCGCCTGTGCAAATATGACAATAGGACTGCGAATGTGAAGAAGGCTTGAGGCCTACACCAGCCCCTTGTACTAGTAATGACTTAAGGCTTCAGATTCTCCGAATGGACCTTCGAGATTCGTTCAGAGCCCCACATAAATAAAATAATAATGCTAATAAGTTAATTTTGACTTCCGGTACTTAATGAAATCATTGAATTAACCAAAGGAGATTGTTATCAACAATTTATCCTCTGGGAACCCCTTTAAACCAAAATAACTAGTTTCTCGTCCAAATACTCAAACTCAAAATATAGTCTCAAAACTCAAACCAACCATGCTACTAACCCAAAATCGATATTTTGGATCTAATGAAATTGACAAAATCACCATCTAATACTCGAAGAATCAATTCTTGCCTGTAATTGGTACCAACTGTTAGTATTTGTATGAAAATTCTTCTCTTTTGTTTCTCTTTTACTGAGACTACTTCGAGATAATTCATATAGCTTCTAGTGGTACCTCGAACACACCTAAGTATTGACAAGATTTGTCCACCTTACTTCAAACAAAGGTTTCAAACTACACCTACCCTCATGCTTCAAGTGCCCTCACCATAAAGAATGTTCTACTCCATACTTGTTTGAAGTATTTGATTTGAGGACTTTTGCAAAGTGCTCTCACACTCAGAAGGATGTTCAAAGCATGCGAATGAGACGCTATATGTTTGGCCTTCATGTAAGTCTCCACTAATGTGAGAACACTCAGAATGAGATCATGTAGGGCTTGTTATTGGCTTGTAATGTTGGCTTAGGGATGGGTAGGATATTCATTTGGAATAAGAGTGACTTAATCCATCCTTGAACGTTGCACTGATTTTGTGCTTTTGACGTTTGTACATCTTTGGTGCTCGATCCTCTTTGCTGTCCCTTTCTTTTTTGTATTTTCATCAGAATTCTTTCAAATTTCACTTACTTGAGAATTTTCTCCTTACATTTTGAGGAGTTTTCCTTTTTTTTTTTTTTTTTTTTTTTTTTTTTTTTTTTTTTGAAGTTTGTCCCTTTTTGTTGGAGTATTTTCTTCTTTGCTTTTCATTGAGATTTCTCCATGCTTTGTGGGAGTTTTTGACTTTTCTTTTGCAGAACTTTTGAAGTTGTTTTTGCATTCTTGACTTCAGGGGCTTCGTATATTTTTCCTTTGTCAACTTGAAATTTGTATTTAATTTGTACATTTTTAGTACACTCATGGAGGTCTGGCCAAGAGAGGGGTAGTGCACAGGGGCGAAATTGTGTACAAAACTTGGGTCACGGGAACCCGTGGTCATCCAACACATATTATATGTATAATTCTAAAAATATATCAAGTATTAACTGAAGGAACCCATGATCACAAATGTCTAGGTGGTTCATTGGTTGGAGTGGCAGATTTAAGTTGAAAAGTCTAGGGAACGAATCCCACATGCTGCATTCAGGCCATTTTTTAAAAGTTTTTTAGCAGCATTTTTTTTTAAAAAATTCTGAAGTCTAAAAGTAAGCCTTTATTTTTTACAAATTCTAAAATCTAAAACACTTATACTCAAACTTGCCAGAGCCCATGGTCTATCCTTTTTGTACACTTTTTATTTCACAACGAACACAGAACATCGTTCAAACTTTCCAACCAAAACACAGTACCAACTGAAATCAACTTAGCGAAATCACTATTACAATTTGCAAAGATAAAATTGCTATCCCATTCATTTCATTTAGTTCATGATTTCTCTTCTTACTAAGCAAACTAGCAAAATTAAAATACCCAAAATACATAGGCTTTAATTTTAGGGTTTTCATAAAAAAAATTAAGTTTTTTTCATTGCTTATAATAGAGAATCGTCAAGAGCTAATCAAATGGTTAGCTCAGACTCAAATATTTTGTGGATGAATTGGACATTGGTAAGGCTTCATTTACTTTAATTTAAGTTGAAAGGAATGTGTTTCTTTATTTTATTATTAATTTGTAAGGGTGTGATTCCTTTATTTTTGAATGTGAAAGGGGTGCGATTCCTCTTTTTTATTATGAATTTGTGATCCTCTTATTCTCTAATGCGGAAGAGGTGTTATTCCTCTTTTTTTAGTTATGAATTTGTGATTCTTTATTTTCGAATGTTAAAGAGATGTGATTCCTCTATTTTATTATGAATTTCCAAGTGTGTGAATCCCTTATTGTTGAGTGTGGAAAGAGTATTTTCCTCAATGAAGCTCATCAAAAATGATCTACACAATAATACTAGTGAACTTTTTTTGAATGATTGTTTAGATTGTAAGATAAAACATAAAATCTATTTGCAATCGTAAGTAATGGTGCTTATGATATTATAGATTATTTTCAAACTATGAAGTCTCGTCGAGTACAGTTGTAAACTGATGATATTTTGTGATTATACAATTAATTATCTTTTGCTCGTCAATGTTGTCTTATAAAATTTTAATTCTTATCTTTAATGTAATGGTGCACCCGTCTTCTTGAAATCCTGGATTCATCTCAGGTAGTGCATGTAAGCACTTAGAAGAGTATAATCTAAGATGTGGTTTTCTAAAGAATAGGATTTAGGCTAAAAGTGGGACATGATAGGGATTAATGACATTTGGTAGGTATTGAAAGGATCAATCGGGCCAAAGAAGGTCTATGATCCTTTCCCAAACCAAGCATTACTCAGGATTTCATCTCAACAAACATTCAAGCCAAGTTCTAGAACAACAATGCAATGCACTTGAATTAAATCTAAAAACTCGCCACACAATGCACATAAAGTAATAAGGTTGGTTTCATTCTTATCTTGGATGCATGCAAGGAACATTTCGAGTGTCATAAAAGTACGATGAGAGGTACCAAAAGAATCTATGGTTCACGACAAAGTCATTTCTGTCTATTAAACTATTTATTTTTGCTTTTTCATATGCATATTCCTAAACATGTTGGCACCAACCAAGTCAAAGATATGATCCTAAAAAATTTGATTAATTTTCAATTTTTTTGGGGACCATTTGTTCTTGTGATCGTCACCCATTATTTTGAGTGATGACATTACAATGACCTCTCTATTATCCGTGAGGACACTTGTTGTTGCTTTTTATAAGTGTAGTTCCATGATTGCTAACGAAAACCACCTATTGTTGGTTTTTTCCCAAGAATATTTTAGGAGAATATGAGGTTTCTAGAACATCTGCGGAAATCGTATATTGTGGTGACCGTCCTCAATCATTATCGAGGATCAGCCTCGTATAAAGAGATAAAAATAGGGTGAAAGTAGGGAAGTCATAAAATAACAGAATAGAAGGGTGTAGTCAAAGACTGCCCTAATTTGCCTTTCCTATTGGGTTTGGTGTCTCGTAGCATTTCAAAGACAAATGTTGTCTCCCATGAATTCCAAGGATCGTATCTTACAAAATAAAAAGGAAAAATATCATAATCCTTCGTAAAGTGTAAGATTAAAAAGGGTTAGAGTTAGGCTTTTCATCCAAGAGATTAGCCAAATAAAAGATCCTTGTGATTCTCCTGTGAGTTTCGAGGACGATGTAGTTTCTCCTGTATCCAAAGAAAACTTTTTAGTCTAGGGAAGGGGTTTAACTTTTATAAACTTTGAGATTTCAATCTTCCTTTGTCTGCGCCATGCCCTTGTAAAGAAACGATGGATTTTCATTAGACCCTGCATTCAAAGAAAAAATCTTAGTTTAAGAGGTTGATTATGTTGGCTTTATATTGTTGTCCTGTTGATCTTTCCAGCGCTTGTCTTGCAAACTCATCTGGCCTTGAAGCGTAAACTTGGTGGAATTTTTGAGGATCTTCCTCAAAAATTCTATGCCAGTTTAGAACACATAGGGATCCTTGGACATTGTTGTATTTTGCGGTACTGCTTTGTATGAAACTTTTGAGATATTCTTATAAATTTTTTATCTATCCAACATTGAATAGGTTCTAGCATTCAATCTTGTAGAAAATGTTGTTTGTTGTGGAATTTTTGAGATCTTTTCAAAAATTCTGCCCCAGTTTCCATTTGTGAAGGGAAATGGAAATCTTATGGGGAATATGATTAAAGCCGACATAGGCGGCCTATGTATCTCATTCTTTAGAATTCAGGTCAAACATAGTTAAGATAAGTAAAAATATGATTTCAAGGAAATTAAACCATAATGTGCAATTATTGTGAAAACAACGAAGTACGATTACATGAAAAGAAAGAAATAAAGTGCGATAACAAGGAAAGAAAGATATAATCATAAGATAGAAAGACACCAAAAGTTCTACTTCAAGAAAGAACAATTATTCTTCGCAACCAGTTATACTGAAGGCCTACTTCTGTGGTCGGGCTATGGGTTGCTATTCAAACTTGATGGAGCTACCACAAAACGTATCACCTTATTGTCAATTAGGTCTTGTACTTTGTTCCTGAGGGTGACATACTTTTAGGTATAATTCCCAACTACTCCTGAGTGGTAGGCACATCGTTTGTTTGGATCATACCACTTGGCAGAAGTATTCACAGACTTTGATTTTATTAGATGCAGGATCCCTGCCATTTTCTAATTTTTCATAAAGTTGAGCTAATGGTTCTGCTAGTGGCGTGACGACTTTGGGAGGCTTTCTTTCAAAGTTGGGACAAGGCAAACTATTTTGGGGATTTTGTGGTGAATCCAGAGAATGATATGTTGGATATGGGCTATAGACAGGGCACATCATTTGGAGAGATTGAGGTTGGCACGATGGCAAAATAGGGTAACTAATTGTTTCTACTCATTACCCGAACTTGATGACTTCATTTAAGGTTTCTACGCCCATTACAACCAATTGTTTGTAGTAGTTTGAGTCTTGTACTTGAATGAAGTGAGTGATAATCTCTTGTTCATCTATGGGCGGGTGCACCCTAGATGCTTCTTTTCTCCACCATAAAGCATACGCTCGAAAGGGTTCAACGACATTTTTTTTGGCTTTCTGATCGAGATTTTGTCATATACGCTCTCAACACGGAATCTATATTGATCCATAAATCCTTTCTCTAATTATCCAAGGCACACCACTTGGTTGCATCTTGCTTAGAATACCATTCTAAAGCTTTGCCACTCAATCTTTGACTGAACAATTCGATTCTTATCCTTTCATTATCTCCTACAGTAATCAATTTTCCACAGCAAGATTCCAAATGAGAGTAAGGGTTTCCCAATCCATCAAACCTTTTGAATTCTAGAATCTTATAACCTGGCGGCAACTCTAATTTGGGAAACTCACACTGCTCTTCATACTTCACACTCTGATTACTATTGAATACATGACGACCTTTCACTATATCTTTTAATTCTTTGACTTTTTTTTCCACTGCATCATCATCAGTAGTCTAGGCATCTCTTTCAGTCTTACCATAAGAATCAGTATCTAAACAATCCAACCGCTGAATTCGTGCAATAACATAAGTATATGCAAGTGGAACATGGTGTATAATTGGTACATTCTGTCAAATTAGGAAAGCAAATGTTTTCACAAGGGGAGCATGAATGAGTGGAGTATCTTGAATTTATGGAGGACTGGTGAAATAACTTTCCTTATCAACTTTTTTCGAAAGTGGCATGGGCCCTTCTTGATGAACATCAAGAACTGTATTTATGTTTGGTGAAAGCTGAGAAGATGCATTGTTTTGCATTATCATGAACCTTAGTTCAACAAGCACTTGCTTTTCAAAATGGGTGATGGATTCTAAGTATGGTTTTGATTCATTAGAGATTGAATCAAGTGAAGTTATGGTGTTGATCAAATTGGGTTCCATGTTGCAATGAATCTTTGAAACTGCTTTGCCTCGATCTTGGTTACCAACACAAATCAAGCTCTCTAAGAAAGAAGAATAACTCGAAAGGCAAAAAAGTTAGTTGTGTTGATCACAATAATTAACCAAAGATAATGCATAAAGCAGACAACACTTGTTTCACTTTAAACCGTAGACTTGTCCAAAATTCAAAGACCGAGGCACCTCAAAAAGATAAGTGGATGATTTTGGCCATTTAACGAGTTTTGGAATTTTTGTTATAAGAAGCAAAATGAACAAAGCATTTGAAGAAAGGCATGAAGACTCAAAGATTCAACACAAACTAATTTTTTGATTTATATATATTGAAAGACTATTTGAAAATGATGGAGTATAAATTTTTTGGAAATTTGATTAACTAACCATGATTGGAACAATCCTACGAAAATGATGGAGTCCTAAATTCTATCCATTGAATATTTGGTTGGCTGATCATGATTGGGTTTTTAAAAACATTGATGTGGTCAACGTAAATTGGACGATGACCCCTCTTTTTGAAATGTCGCAAAGTAGAAATTTATTAGATTTAAACAAATTTGAGGATGAACTTTTGAAAAGTGTTTTAAAATCATTTTAAAATTGAAGTAGCTCCAAACTAATTCAGGTCGGGGAGGGACAAAATTAGGAGTCAACACCCGCTATAGCGGGATGACGTCAGCCCAACTAAAATTTCAAATTCTAAAATTTTAATTTTAAGCTGTGTCATCCCACACAAATTTGAGATCATATTTTCAAATTTTTTTGTAACCCGTGCCCATAACAAAGTTTCTTTTAATAATAACAGAACCGTTCATTATATTTTGTGTGCCGATTATTACATTATTTTATTTCTGTTATTGTTCTTTCTATTGTGTGTTGTGTAGTGCTTTCCTATTCGATTAGTTTGTATTGTGATTGTCCCATATTTGTATCCCTTTTTTTAGATTGTTTGGAAGATATCAGTTAAATCGAGGGTCTATTAGAAACAACCTCTCTATCTTTATGATGTAGCGGTAAGGTCTGCGTACATTCTACCCTCCCTAGACCCCACTTGTGGGATTACACTGGAATGTTGTTGTTGAACCCCTTTGAGCTTTAATCCTTTTCTTTGTTAGCCATGCTACAGGCCGAAACCTTCGTACTTAAATTGACCTTTTGATACCTAACCTCTTTAAGTATCACAAATAACACCAACATAGGTTGAAAACCTTAGTTTTAGAGTGACCTGATTTAAACAAGTAAACATGACTAACACCCTAAGTTTGGAGGAAGGGATAATCGATAAAGTTTGATGGTGAGAGTTAACAAAAAAAGGTGTGCAGTTCTTCCCTTCTAAAAATTTAAAAAAATATCTATAATGTGAACAAATGTAAGGCCGTAGTTTGTGCAGAATAAAGGAAATGAAGAACTAGCTAAGTATATAAAAGGGAAGACTGCGTGAATGATTGAAAAAGAAGAAATATGGTAAGAGAAAAGAAGAGATAAGATGTTATGCGTTGTAATTGTGATGGTTTAGGAGTTTTTGAGTCACTTTTTCTCAAAAATATGCCAATCCCGAACCAAAAGCCTTAATCAACCATCCGCAAGACCTAGTTGATTTTAAACCTTGTGTGTCTAAATTAGTAAAGAATTACATGAAGGTCAAATCTATGCAACTGATGTGCACATATGAATATCTTTGTGAGAGTGAGTGTAAATTCATCTCTATATTCCTATTTCCGTATTATATTTGTGCGAATAAGGGATTTCTTTCTCGTAAGGGCAGATAAAATTTGAGTATGAATTTAATTCTTGTTTTCAATTGGGTACTATGAGCAATGCATAGTAAATGGCAATAAATAGGTAGGTTTGGTGATTCTTGTGTCACCTCAGGAAATCAGAGTTGGTGCGACCATGTTAAAGGGGTCGATCTCAGCAATAGGGGTGTATTCTTGGTATCAAACGAAGTCAATGCTGGGAGGTTCTTGACTTAGGTTGATGTTGGAATTGCTTGAGGATAAGTAATAGTTTAACTTTGGGGTTTTTGGTAAGTGGGTAAACTACCCACTTAACTCTTGCTTAAGCTTGAAATTGTTGCACACTTTATGTGAAGAAGTAGGCATCTTATGACATTTTCTCTCTTGTTTATAGGTGGTTAATAAGTGGAAAAAGCAGGAGTTGGTTTGAAAGGAAAAGAGACCAAAAAGTGGAGCAAAAATGCTAAATTACACCAATTGCTGAAAGAGAGCTGAGGAATGATGAAACGCGTGGTCATGTGTGATAGAATGCGACCGCGGATGGCCAAACGCTGAGTTACAACTTAAACAATGCCCACCCAGCCTGCAACAAGCAAACACGCTCGAGATGCGGGCCGTGTATCACAAAACGTAAAGCGCTAAGTCAATGCAGCCCAAGTCAGAAGATCTTGCTGTCAGAAAAATCAAGTGTGGAGAAAACACGGATGACTTTGCAGGGGCAATTTGTAAATTTATAGGGCACAACTTTCTATGACTTTTAAATATTCAGTAGGGATTTACATTTATATCTTTCATTTTTTAGACGACTCTCGTTGGGAGAAAAACAAGTGACATACTTTGGAGAGAACACTCTTTGCTATTGAATTCAATTCAATAATTTCTTCTAAGTCTTTTGTAAGTTCACAATGTTTACTTACTCTTCAGCCATAAATATTATGTGCACAAGCATGAGTAGCTAAACCTCTCAACTAAGGTTGTGGGAACCATGATAGATTAATGATAATAGGTTTACAAAAAGGGTGGTTTTGGATGGTTTTCATGCATGCATTGATAATTCCTTCAATATGAACATCTTTTAATGGTTGTAAATGTTAGAACTCACCTTAGGTCTAAACTTGCATGACGAAAGAAGTAGATACTAGGAAAATAAGTTAGAAACAGAGATTTGAAAGTAGTAATCCTCATCTAATGACTAGAGTTGTAACTAGAATAGTCAACCCAAAACATATGACACAATATAGTTAACCCACACTCAAATGTCGGAAGGATTTAGAGTGAAATTTATCTAATCGGATCAAAAGACATTAGGTAAACATGATATACATCAGTTTTGCATGTGTGACAACAGAATAAATCATCACAAAAAGTAGGCTTGTTAGTGTTATGAAATCATGGGGAACACAGTCCTAATAATCTTTCAGAACTGAATACAACATTAAAACAATAATTAGTTCATTGTTACAGGAACAACAAAATCTTTGATTTTATATATGTCAACCCCCCTCAGAAATATTGACTGCTACTCTCACTAATCACTTTATACGTACTCTCTCGCCATATTCCATGTGGGATTTGACCCTTCCATGATCCAAACTATCGTGAGTGTCACCCATATTACCTCTCCGATAGGAGAACCATCTAACCTAAATATCAACATTAATTACTTATCCAATTCTAAATCAAACAACATTTCATCTATAAGAGTTAATACTTTAACCTCCAAAACGAATGCGGAAAATAATATCATCTAAACATCCTTAAAAACTAAAAAAAGGAATAGAATTGTAAGTGTCAAGTCTATTACAACCAAAAAACCAACAACCGAAATAAACAATCTTTGTCCGAACAATAAGGACAAGGTCAAGAAGAAGATGATTCATAGCTGTCCGGAGAATGAATGTTCACCCTTGGATCGGAAATTATATTGTCACTACAAGTAAGGTCTCATAGAGGCCGTTGGAATATGCTCTACAGTTAACAAAAAGAAGAGCACGGAGTAGTATCAATATAAGCCACTATGTACTGGTAGATAACATAGGCCGACTCAACTTAAACGATATGAACACTTAACCAAGAGTTTGTAAGCAAGTAGCAAGCATGATAACTGAATCATATATTCAAACAACTTACTACGACAGACTTTCAAATTCAATCGAACCAATTATATAACAATAATCTCAATTATGCAGGTTAATGCTCAATTCAATGCCAACAACAGGAATACATTAGAACTAAATCAGTTGACCATTTACATCATGAAAAACTCAATATCTTGTCAAACTCAGGAAAAAGTTCACACCAAGAACAATAAATAATAATAAGTCAGTGAAACTGGTTCACACAAAAAAAACAAAGTAATATCAACAACCAATGGTCCATACAAGAAACCCAAATGTAATTAAATAGTACATAGTCAACTCAAGGAACCGTTAAACTCTCCAAATCATAGTGTACACATATGTTATGGGATTTTCGATTGCCCACTAGCCATGACCTGTAGGGGAAGAGCTCAGTTCATATACCAAATTTATTAGACAACTGGTGTATTGCCACTCTTATCCCAAAACAAGTGTTATTCTACCCTTATCTCAACATCCCCACCTTTATACCGCCTAAAATCCACCAATCCAATCACAACCATGCATTTAGCATAATCAACTTACAACAACAACCACGTACTATTTACAAGTACAATTACATAGCAAGTTCAGAATCAACAACACTTGCATATCAACAAGGTCCTCTATCAATCATATTGTACGTTATCAATCAACAACACTTGTACTCTGCATTTGCCATGTTCATTACTTACTCATGTAATGCAACTAAATAAACAAACATTCAGTTAAAATGAACACATACAATCAAATTGAGTCTTAAATCAAGTTCAACCATAACCTACCTCAAACCAAGACTTGCAATTCCCTAAATCACTTAAGTCTTGCCCTTTCGTGCAGCCTCGACTTGATCATTGTCTACAAATAACAAACAAGGAACTATTCAATCAATAATCTACCAATTCTATGCATTATAAATTGAATTCCACTATTTTTATCCATATTCATAATAATTTTCCTATCTTAGGGTTTATACCCTTTATTCTACTCAAAAATCCCTATGAATCAAGATTCAAAGGACAATTTCTAGTCTAGAAATCATAATTCACCAATCCTAAACCATTATTAAGTGATTCTAACCCATTAACAATAAAATCATTCCAGGTTCTTCGACCTAGGGCTACACTCTTAACTCCCACTAAGAACAATTCCAAGAGATTTTAAGGATTAAACGAGGTAATTTTCGTTAGGATGGTGGAATTCACTTACCTTGGGAGTGGAAATTCATCCAAAATCCCATAATTCGCCCCTTTTCACTGTAGTTATACCCTGAATGTATTTGGAATGTGAAATAACATTTTGGGTTTGAAATTGGCGATTTAATACCTTAGTTCGGCTATAGCGGCTCGATTCCCACTACAGCGACAATGTTATAGCGGGATCCACCTGCTGTAGCAGCCTGGACCCAGATAGACTTTTGCTGCAGCGGTCCTTCTACCCGCTATAGCTGTAGTAAGGTAGAAACTCGAGACAAGGTCCCAGGTTTGGTTATTTTACAACATAATGCTCAAATTTTGATATTATGAACTAACCTCTTAACGTCAAATGTTATAACTAGAGTTCTACGAACCTGATTTCTGGTCCAAAAGTTTCAATGGATTAGTAAACCTTTTGGCTAACAAAATATAATCTTAAATCCATGCAAAACTACACCATCAATCACCATATTCACCTAGACCACACAATAGTTGAAATTCGCCCGACACTAGAGTAGCTTGTAATTTCAAAATTTCTATCTGAGGTAACATAATCTAAATTTTTGCATACTAGACAATATTGTAACAACGGAAAGGGTCGTTACATTACATACCAATATACCTATCATTCCTCCACAAACGACAACAATAAAGAAGAAACAAGAAATTAGCAAAGAATATATACTTGCACCATTGAATAAGTGTGGATACTTGCTACAAATATCTGCTTCAGATTCCCAAGTAGCCTCCTCAATTGGACGATTCTTGCACTGGATTTTCACGGACTTGATCTCTTTAGTTCTCAACTTCTGAACATCTCGATCAAGTATCGCAATCGGTACCTCCTCATAGAAGAGATTCTTATCTAGTAACACTAAATCACAATGAATAAAGTAGTTGCCATCTCCATGGTACTTCTTAAGCATAGAAACTTTGAATACCGAATGGACTCACAACAAACTCGGAGACAATATAAGTCTATAAGCTACTAGACCCATATCCTCAAGATTCTCGTATGGACTAATGTACCTAGGGATAAGCTTGCCCTTAATGCCAAACTGCATCACTCCCTTCATAGGAGAAATCTTAAGTAGTACATGTTCACCTTTCTTGAAAAACATATCTCTCACTTTTCAATCCACATGCTCTTTTTATCAACTCTTAGCTGTTAATAACATTCCTTGAATGAACCTTACTTTTCTTGAGACTCCCTTAACAAATTAGTGCCAAAAGGCTTTACATGACTCACCTCAAACCAGCTTATGAGAGATCTTCATCTCCTGCAATATAGAGCCTCAAATGAGGTGATGTAGATACTAGAATAATAACTATTATTGTACGAAAATTCACACAACAGCAAGAATTGATTGATGTGTCATGGTTTCATGATACTTTCGATGCTTAAAATAGGGAAAATATGCAATAAATTGGGTGTGTTTGGTTGGTATGATTTGTTTTCTGTTCTACATTATAGGAAAATAGGTTTTGGAGGAAAAATGGACAAAAATGAAGAATCATGCTCGAGAACAAAGTATCTGAAGATGAAAGAACCAAGATTTGCACCAGAGAGGTGACTCACGACATGACTCATGTGTTGTGAGTCCACTCACGTGACGTGAGTGGCTTCCGTGAGTCAACATCAGAGATGTTAAATGTTGCCTGATTTCCATGGCACTGACCTATGTGGCGTGACTGGGTTCCATGACACCAAGTCACGATATCATGGAAAGTTGCCGACTCTGTTTTCCTATTTTGATTTGGATAGGATTCATCTTGTATCTATAAATACCCCTTTGATGTCCTATGTCCAGGAGTTAGCCATTACATTATTTTGAGATAGTTTTTCATTATTTTGAGTTCATAAACACATTATTGGATTTTGTAATCTTGAAACAGCGATTCTAGGGTTTTAGTCATAATTTAGATTTCAGAGTTTCTTCATTATTGTGAGTGTACAATTATGTTTTCATCCTTGAATTCTTATTGTGATCTTGCGAACATGAGTAGCTAAACTCCTCAACTAGGGTTGTGTGAACCATGAGGAATTAACGAAATAAGAGCAAAACAATTCTGAACCGGTGTGAATGCATGTACTGTTATTTCCTTCGTTGTGATTGATCTTCCAATGGTTGAAAACGTTAGAATCTTGCCTGTATTCTAGTATTTCTTGAGAGAGATGTAAAGATTGGGAAAAGGGAATAATAATAAAGATTTGAAGCTATCAACCTTCACCTAATAACTTGAGCCATAGCAGGAATAGTTATCTGAGATCCAAGACAAGGGTTAGTAGTGCGACACTTGGAGATCGAGAGGAGAAGAGTGAGATTCGTCTAACCAAGGTCGAGAGACGTTTAGATGAACATATCTTGTTAGATTTTGCATGTGACGCAGCAGGACAGTTTTGCCAGCACAAGTAACTGGTGGAGTTAAGGAATCATTGGGGATCACAACCCTAGTGTATTTCTCATATTGTTAACAACTCCTATAATCAGCAATCGTTACTGTTACCATTTATTCACAACCCCCCCCCCCCCCCCACAGTTTTACTTGCCAATTACTCAGACACCATTCTATATAATTTTATCCTATTCCCTGTGGGATCGACCCCAACCTAGTTGGGTTCTATATTTGATACAACAACCGCATTATACTTTTCTTAAGGTATATTTTGGGCGACAACATTGATCCCAATGATCCCCAAAGTCAACCACAAATAATCGAAGCATGTCTTCCAGTTCTTGAATAGTCCTCTCAAACTACCCATCGGTCTGAGGATGAAAGGAAGTACTGAGATCTAACTTAGTGCCCAACTCCTCATACACTATGTGCCAAAATATGGAGGTAAACTACGTACCTATGTTAGCTATGATTGAGACTGGAACTCCATGCAAGTGCAAAACATCCTTAATGTAGATCTTGGTTAACTTCTCCACATTATAAACCATCTTAACTGGAATAAATACATAGACTTGTTTATCCTATCAACAATAACCCAAATTGAGTCATATTGTCCTAAGGTCATAGGAAGACCTACTACAAAATCCATGGCAATCCTCTCCCATTTCTATTCTGGAAAGGGCATTCTATGAAGTAGACCTACAGGCTTCTGATGCTCATATTTTACCTACTGACAAATTTGACACTTTGCCACATAATCCACTATATGTTTCTTCAATTTGGGCCACAAATAGAGTTGTATCAAATCACGATACAGCTTGGTTACGCCAGGATGTATAGAATACTTTGAGCTATGGGATTCTACTAGAAGAGTAGGAATTAAATCATCAACATGGGGTATACACACAAGCCTTTTCACTCTCGAAACACCCCCAACAACAAGAATTACCTCTCGAGCCTCACCACACACCACCTTATTCTGGAGCTTATTCAACTTCACATCTTTGAACTATCTGGACTAGATTTGATCAAGGAATGTTGACTTTTCTTCAATACTAGCCAACACTCCTCCTCTTTCCGACACCTCAAATTGCATAAACTAATTCACTAAAGCTTGAAACTCTCTAGCAAACGAATGTTTGGTAACCATTCAAATATGCCAAGCTTCCCATTCTTACTGATTTCCTTTCTCAATTCATCCACCACCACATTGGCCTTTCCCAGATGATACTGGATGGAAGCATCATAATATTTTAATAGTTCTATCAATCATCGTTGTCTTATATTCAAGTTTTGATGAGTAAACATGTGCTACAAGCTGCGATGATCCGTGAACACCTCAGACTTTACCACATATAAGTAGTGCCTCCATATCTTAAGTGCAAAGACCACAACTGCCAACTCCAAGTCATGAGTTGGATAGTTCCTCTCACGAAATTCCAATTACCTTGAAGTATAGAAAATCATATTCTTAACCTACATCAACACAACACCTAATCTAGAACGTGAAGAATCTCAAAATAATATATAATCTTTACATTCAACAGGAAAGGCAAGAATAATAGCTATGGTCAAAAGTAACTTCAGCTTTTGGAAGCTCTCTTCACATTGCCAGACCAAACAAAAGGCACCTCCTTCAGAGTCAACCTTGTCAAGTAAGTAGCAATCGAAGCAAAGTCTTTAACAAACCATTGGTAGTATCAAGCTAAACCCACAGAGCTACAAACTTTAGTCATTATAGTATGCCTGACCTAATTCCTAATCGCCTCAATCTTTTGAGGATCTACAATCACCCCTTTCTCAGAAAAAACATGCCCCAAAAAGGACACAAACGATATCTAGAATTCATACTTGGAGAGCTTTATATAAAGTTTCTTCTCCTTCAACACATACAAAACAATACGTAAATGCCCTGCATGCTCTTCCTTAATCTTAGAGTATAAAAAAATATCCTTAATAAACACTATAATAAAGGTGCTATGACCCTTACCACCCAACCTTTGACCACTATGGAAAACAATTTCTAAAACCTTAAGTATTAGTAAATAATAAACCTTTTATTTAAACAAAATTTTTAATACAATATGCACATTGTGGAATTCAACTAAACAACTTCGCAGAACCTAGTCTAAATAGGTACAAGAGCACCAAATAAAAGAAGGACTACTCATGACACAACCTCCATGTAAGAGTAGAATGATAGGAGTTACTGAAAAATGATCACCGTTGTACTACAAAAACTTCAATTGATCTACAACCATAGATATTACCCCAAAAAGGAGATATAGTAAGTGTAATATAAGTACAACCACGTACTGGTAGGTTTCATCAATCGACCAGGGTTAGAAAGCATATAACAACATATAGCAATCAAGGGTAGATCATGACAATATACACTTAACAACTTAATATACATAGTATACATCATCTCCTAACCTTACCGCCTTTCCTTTATCATAGCATTATTAATTTATCCTCAGACCATGACTAAATGAAATAATTCTATGGGACAACAAAACCTATATCTCTTACGCACTCACCTTATCACAAACAACTCTATGCTTTTCTCTCTCCCTGCTCTCTCTCTCTCTCTCTCTCTCATTAATCCTCTTTCCTAACAGCCTACACTCATTATTATACTAGCATTATCCACCGGTAATGCAACCACCAAGATATGTAATAAAGCAAACAACTAATTTGCATGTAAAGACACTATGATACACACCATGTATACAACTATGCAGACATGATGATTAAATTTATACATAATTCAAGACATACCTTATAGTCATACCTTTCTACAATGCACAATCACAAAACCATCAACTTACAAACCACTGGTTATCTTCTTTGTATCATTCTTTTACAAGTTATTGATATTAAATCACTTAAACTGAAGCAGACCTATCATCAAAGAATCACGTATAAGATGACATACAACAATGTAATCACCACAATGCAATAACAATAATGCATGCCTAAAGCTGGTGTACATACATACTAGGATCGGTAGGGACCCTTAGTCATGACCTGCAGGGGACTAGTTCAGCCCATGTACCATAACGGCGTGGTACCTGATCCCATTAAATAATTTGTACTAGCATGGTACGTTATTCCAATTTTAATCTATACCGACATGGTACCCGACCCCCTAAGAATCACACAGTATGAATGTTATCATCAAATATCAACTATTATAAAATGCAATGCACCAATTATACAAGCACACACTTTTTTAGACATTTAGTTAAAATAAAGTTCATCATTTCAGGTAAACAATAATTATCCGCTAACACATGAAATCACAAGTATGCCCCAAGGCCAATTCACACAGATTGTAATACAAGCCTTTGCAAACTATATTCGTAAGTTATAGTATGTCTGAAGATCAATCTACGACTTATACAATAAACATTATCAACAATCATTAATCACAAATATGTCTGAAGATCAATCAATCAAGTATCCATTTTAGGAGTGCATATTCCACCAAAATCGATGTCTACACTCTAATTCAATATACCTGGTTCATCCACCAATCTAACCCTCATTTATTACTGTCGAAACCGTTAAATTTAGTTACTAACAGTAACCCTTACATTCAAGTCGTCACTAAGTTCAGGACACTATTCCATTAGCCAATTATTCAACCACTCAGCTCTATTCAACTTACAATTCTAGCTTGAGTCATACACCTTTACACATCTTACTTTCTTGCACTTAGCAAAACTTGACTTTAGGTTCTTAAGTTATGACACCACATCCTTTTATCACGATCAGTTCTCCTAACTATCTTTCATCAAGAATATCTCATATTCCAAACACAGAACATTGGTTTCACTCATTTTAAGGTATTAAAGATGAGTTTTACAGATTACACGTTGACCTAATTCCTCTATTATTATCCACATTCAAATATTAAACTTGTAAATCATCAAGTAAGTCATACAAATACAAACACCCATCAAGGGATCCACACAAAAACATAACAACCCCCAATTAGATCTTTATTAAATTTATTCCATGTTTTATCCATCCAAACTCTGTGCCATAGGCCAACACATGAAGCCTCCCGTCAAAACTATAGTTATTACACATATCTAACCCAAATCTACTACACATTAAACCATAACCTACATCATGGACGAGCTTACCACTACGGATAGTGAATATCCTCTCTTTCTATGCTTCTTACTATCTAATCCATCGAAGTTTCTTTGGAGAAATGCTTGGGAGTCACCCTTCTAGAGCTTGGCCTCTAAATCCTTGTCGTTCATAGCCTAGGGTTTATCTAGGGTGGCTTTGGAGTAGGCAAACAACATAATATACCACAGCTAGGGGAGAAATTTTAAAAAAATTTAGGAGGCTTACTGCCTAACCATCGCTGTGGCAATAGAAATGTCACTGCAACTGTGTCTCTACATCGACAGACTTGTCGCTGTAGAGGCAGTTGGCAGACCTAGTCCAATTTGAAAATCTGGCCATATTAATTTTGGGCCATGGATTTTTTACCATAAAAATTAATAATAATCTGGGCCAAAACATACTTTTGATAGAATTATTTTTCTGAAATAATTTTTTATATAACGACGAAATAGGTTGTTACAAAAGGAATCTAGGAAGGACTTAAAAACAACATTTATCAAACTCATAAACGTTGCCAGTGCATTAGTCTACCGAATGATATTAGCAAACACTCATAATGCTAGTAACGATTCCTAAAGGTTGTCTTAAAAATATCTTCAGGCTGTATTTTTGACTAATGATACCTTAATCTTAGATCTATCTTAGATAATACCAAAGTACCCAGTAAATGATAAGTCATCTATCCTGGGCAACGGTTACCTATTATGGATGGTCACCTTATTTAATTACCAGTAATCTATGTACATTCGAAGGCTACCATCTTTCTTCTTAACAAATAAAATTGGGGCACCTCATAGTGAAGCACTAGGATGAATAATTTTTTTTATCAAGAAACTCCTGTAATTGAGTCTTAAGCTCTCTCAATTCTGCCGGAGCCATCCTATACAGAGGAATAGAAATAGGATGGGTGCCCAGCTATAGGTTAATACATAAGTCAATATCCCGATCTGGAGACATACCGGGAAAATTAGTAGAGAAAACTTCTGGAAACTCACACACTACAAGAACTGACTCAAGAGATGGAACTTCAACACTAGTGTACCGAAGATGAGCCAAGAAAGTGGAACACCCCATCCCTACTAATTTATCGGTACTAAAAAAAGAAATAAGTTTCATGGGAACATATCTATAGTAACCCTCCACTCTAGCCTATCCATCCTTGGCATAGCTAAAGATACAGTTGTCACGACTCGATATAAGCACAACCAAGCAAAAACTCAACCAAGCTATAGGCCACCCAAGGCATGACTCATACAACTAACTACAAATCCCAAATTTAATATTCTCTTGTCTTTCCAAACCTGATGTCAACTCTAAACTAGTACGAATGACCCATTAAAAAACCACATGGACTGCCATAAGAATAAGGCCCATAAGATTCAACCTGCATGCTCGAATGATGGTGATCAAAGTTTACAATCTCTGCCAAAGCCACTAACTGGTACGAATGACCCTAGAAACCAAATGTCATGAGTCTGAAGCACAAACTATCGAAACTGAACAATCCATTCTAAGATGCTCCACTGACTGTGGGTGAAACCATGCCTAACTCGAGTACTCTTCTCCTACTAAGTAGGCATACAAAATTTCTGATGAAAATTGAGATTCAAGGCCAAAAGCAGTAGAAACCAATACCATATGCCGACGAACCATCCTTCGAGCGTCTATCAAGTACAATTTATCCAAACTGAAGGAAACTAAACCAATAGGTAATGAGTAGGCCTAGTCATCCTATCAACGAACACTCAACTGAATCAAAAACTTGAAACGGAGGCTGCAACTAAGTTACACAATCCATAGTTGTAAAACCAATACCAAAACTGAACTTATCGATCTTAACTACCCAAAAAAATCCTGTTAATGAGTAAATGTCCACGTATCAAAATCTATTACAACTGAGGCCAACAAATCTTCCCTAAGGTCAAATAGCCAAATCAATCTTACTATCAGAAATCAAGCATATATCCAACGGTTCCTGCAAGGGATGAAACTGAAATATTACCGAAGAATACAACCACAACTGATGCAAACCACAGGCTGCAAGGGCTGAAACTGAAATGTTACTGAAGAATACAACCACAACTGACGCAAACCACAGGCTAAAGATAAGAGCAATCAAATACACATTTGCTGAAAACATATCACATACCGGGCATAACCAAGAACTCACTAAGGCTACAAAGAGTACTAATAGTAGTCAAATCTCTAGCAACACAAAAAATACGATCTTAGCCTGAATATGGTCAAGCTAATACTCAACCTATGGTAATGAATACTTACTCCCAAAAGACATCCACTTTGGTTACTGACAACTCATACACAAGCACATATCACCAATCTGAAGCATTCCACGAAGTCATACCAGGCCGAACAAATACCGAACTGAGGAATTTCTAAATTCACCCATTTAGACCAACTTTAACTCAATTGAACAATGAACGACATCATAGGAAGAATGGAGTACCCAACTCAACTCTAATACCAAGGTCAAGGCTACTACCGGGAGGTGAACCAGACAAAATAGAAAACAAACCTCGGACTTATCAATAATAAAAGTAGGCTATAGAAAAAGATCGACAAAGCTAGAATCACCACCAAACCATGGAAGGCCAAGCCTTTCTCCACTTTTGAAATTCGCTCAACAACCGACATTGCTAACAAAAAAGAAAACCAACCAACCAACCAAGAAAGCCATCTAAGACAAATAGACAAGAATCGCAAGGAAGGAGATACTAACTAGAAAACACTAGTCTAGCCTTCTATTAAGTAAGAATCAACTAAGTCGAAACAATAATATTAATAACAATAGTATAAAGTGCAGGTGGCACAAAAATGAAAATACAGCCAACACTACTCTAAGATCACATCAAGGCCAAAATGCCAAAGGAAAGGGACTTTAACCCAAATGCTACACCCCCAAGGAAAACACCACATTGATCTACTCAATCCTCTACTAAAAGAAATATATCTACGGGGGTAGTCATATATTCGTAAAGCTACACAAAGGCTTACAACAATCAATTTAGTAACATCAAAACATATTAACCATATGATGGAATCCGAAGTCATGGTCCCTGACCTGCCTGAAGACGTACGAATCTGAATGTGTCTGAACCTCGATTGAGCATATAAATGATAAATTGGAATACTGAGGACATCATCTCTATTCGAAGGTGCCATAACACTAATAGACTGATCTGTTTGCACTGACCTCTTAATAATCCCACACCGAGGAAACTCTCTGGACTAATTACCAATTTTTTTATAGTCATTACGAACCCCTGAAGCTCTAACTTGATGAGATATAAGAGCTGACCCCAACTAGCTGACCAACTGACGCTTGGGGCACTCTCTAGACCAATGATTAATCTCACCATAGTAAAAGCATGCCCCTGGAACTCTCTGATGCACTGTACCTGCTGACACAGAACAACCTCCAAGGCTAAAGACCTATCCTAAATACCCCGTAATGTCTGACCAGAACTCTATCCACTATGACCACCATGACCTACTTGAGAATCACCCAGAACCTGAGGTGCTACCCGCATGGACCTGATAGGATGCAAGTGATGTTGACCTCTACTGGGAGGATCCTTACATCTAGACAAAATGCCACTAACACTAATCTACTGATATGGCCTCTTACCGCCAACCTCTATATGTATCAATACATGCCTTTTCTATAGTCCTCGTGTGATCAACAACCTGAGATAAAGAAAACCCAGCTGCTATCAAATGCTCTAATGCCAAGCAGTGTGGTAAAGTCATTCCTCTAACAAATCCCCACACCAACTCATGCTCTGTAGGAAATAACATAGGAGTATGTCTTTCCCACTCAAGAAACCCAATCAAATACTCCGAAATTAAAAGAGAACCCTGCTGCATACTAATAAACCCAACTCTGGCCTGAGAACCACTCGATATACCGGGGACCACCACTGACTGTGAAGTATCCACAAAAATACTCAAAATCCCTAACACTATATCCTAAAAAACTGAGGTGGACACAAACTCTGCCAGAGCCTAGGCTGGCCCCTGACCCTCTGGATGACACTAAAGATCCTTGATAGGAATCTCTAACTCCTTAGTCCGATGCTAAACTGAAACTCTGGTAATACTCGCAAAGTCTCATCCACATCTATCGAAAACCTTGTGCTATCCATCTGGGAAAGAGAGGAGTCAAAAGAGGTACATAGAGTTTTATAGAAGTACGGACACACGACAACGAATCAAGGTATTGAATTTCCTAAAATGCCTAATAGCCTCCAATATATAGAATACAAACGTCTCTATACCGATCTCCAGGACTCTACTAGGCACTTTGCTCTTGCACCAGCAACACCGATAAACGTATGCTCTAATAACAATTTGTCACGACCCAATTTATCAGGTCATGATGGCACCTATCATAAACCACCAGTAGTTAAGCCAACCCATAGTCCAGAACGGCTAATAACGGACTAATAAGAAAAGTAGAAGCAAACTAAATAAAAGAGAAAGAATATAAGAAGAAAGCAAATACATCCCCAAAACCTAGTGAAGTTAGTACAAGAGCTAGGCCTGTGTATCTGTCAGTTCGGTTCGGTTATGAATGTTATCGGTTTTACTTATTCACTATCGGTTTGTATACATGCTAAACCGTTAAAGAACCATTAAGATATCGATTAATCGGTTATCGATTTACTGGTTTTTGATCATTATCGATTCGGTTATCGGGTTAACCGTTAACATACAAAGTATAATTTGAAGTTGAGGCAACTAACAAAAATAGAACACTCAAGTAAGTAAAAACAAGTCATTCAA
This sequence comes from Capsicum rhomboideum, assembly GCA_031232105.1. Taxonomy (NCBI): domain Eukaryota; kingdom Viridiplantae; phylum Streptophyta; class Magnoliopsida; order Solanales; family Solanaceae; genus Capsicum; species Capsicum rhomboideum. Next base: position 20,838,389 of record CP124714.1, read on the forward strand.
AATGACGTAACCACTTTTGCACAATAGGATTATGAAAGTCCACTAGAAGCAAGTTGGCATAGTATATATGCCATTTTTAACTAATAAGTTACTTTCTATTTTGTCCTTAATGGTCCAATGATTGGCAGACCAAGTGTGCATAAGAAAATTACCTACTGTATTGCAGCAGCCTCATAGCTGCACATAGCCATAGCTGCAATAGTCTTATAAGCACACAGTTTTGTACTCTGTTGCAGCAGCCTCATAGCTGCACATAGCCATGGCTGCAACAACCTCATATAAGAACAAAAAGAAGCCTCACAACATAGCCACATTAGCAAAAACAACACAAGTAAAAAACCTAAAAACCACAAATAATCCCACAAAAATATAATGTCTTCATAAATTATAAGCACATAAGCAAGCACATGGTTGCAACAGTGTGCACTTTACATCCAAAACATAGTACGAAAAATTCAATACATCACACAATTTTAAAATTAAGTTCAAACTTCAAACATAGTATTAATAACTACTCAATCCTTATAGGACCATGCTCCATCCTCTCCAAACAACGCTCAACATGCTTCATTAAGCTGCTGGTCCCAATTTTTCGCATGTAATTATAAACATTACCACAATGAACACACTTTACTTTACATCGTCCATCATCATCTGCTTCAAACATTTCATAGTGACTCCAAATAGGTGATCGAGTTCTAGGTCTACGAAGAGGAGGCATGGTGAAACCTACTTAATAGAGAAACAAAGTATTAGTATTAACCTTAACATTATTGAATTAGATGAACTAGATTGAGAAATAAAAGATTATATGCTAAGCAGATTCAATCCCTCTTGGTAAACAACAATATATAGATTCAAGATCTTTAGTATACCTAGATATATAAGAAAGATCAACGGACAATAAGGTCAAGATTCTGAAAAGTTTCAACATCATATTAGTTAGCCAATTTACTAATATTGACATGTCCTAATCCAAATAGTTTTTTTGATATATTGTCCATTTATTCAAGATATATATGTATTACCAGAAAACAAGTGAAGTTGCTGATTTGATGTTCACCACAAACCACAAATCAAGAAATCAACACAATAAACTGACCAAAACAACAAGTAAAATTGTAAAAATATGAAACATAATCACCAAAACAGTATAAAAACTAGACAAAAAAAACATAATTAACTTACCAAAGTTTTATCTCTTAACCATCTACAATCCTACATGTCATCAATGCTAGATTCTTTTCCAAGTTTGGTCAAATCTAAAGAAATTAGAAAAACAAGTCAAGACTAAAGCAACAAAAATATTAAATAAACAATTTACCAAATGCAAGGTTCTTTTCTTACCTTGTTCAAGTTGCTCGAGAGAATCTAAATCTTCCTCGATACTTATGGGTTGTGATTCACTTCGAACCCAATCTTGTAGACACACCAAAGCTTGTACCAATTTAGGAGTTAATGAACTCCTAAATGAATCAAGAATACGCCCTCCGGTACTAAAAGCTCATTCTGATGATACACTTGAAATAGGAATAGCTAAATTATCTCAAGCCATCTCAGAAAGAAAGGGAAATCTAGCCGAGTTATATTTCCACCAACGTAATACACTAAATTCGGGCTTTCCAACTTCAATATCTTCTGCAAGATATTTATCCAATTCTGACTTAACATTCGCGCCTCCACTTCCAGATGTATGTCTACTTAATTCCTCATAAAAGTCACCAACATCTTCTACAACCATAGAGTTTGAACTCGAAGCCTCCACTTCTGTTGAAGAAAATTTACCACTTTTGTCTTTTGAAGCAGGATTTGAATACTCATGAAACAATGATTTCATGTACTCTCATACATCTTTTTCTATAGTTGGCGCTTTGTCCCCAAATATCTTCTTCAGTGAAAAATAAAGAGAGACAAATTTGTGGCGAGGATCCAAAACACAAGGTATTAAAAGCATCTTATTCATTTTTGTTGGATCACCCCAATATTTCTCAAATTTCTCCTTCATCTTTGTTTCAATTTCAGCCAAAACATTATCATCACTTGATATCAATTTTGTCAAGTAAACACCAACTTGACATATTTCAAGAAAATGAATATTTGATGTAACATATAGTGATCCAGATACCTTCAAAATAAGCTTAAAAAACAATTCAAGAAATTTGGCAATTCTTTTCACACTAACCCAATCACTACTCAAAAGTGTACCTGTAGGCTGTTCATCCATAATATTATCATCACACATACGAAGATGACCAAACTCAAGATGATGTACCAAACCAATATCATGATCGACATAATTTAAAATTGCACCCTCATATTCAATAGCCCTGTTCAACATCAAGTAGGTGGAATTCCACCTTGTAGGAACATCTAAGCATAAAGACTTCTTAACAAGATTTTCATATTCACAACATTCCTTAAAGTTCTTCCATCTAGCAGGAGATTGCCTAATGTATCTCACTACTTGCCTAACTCGTTCAATAGACACAGTTGCTTCTTTTATACCATCCTGAACGACAAGATTTATAATATGTGCCATACACCTAACATGAAGGTGCTTACCACCCATAAGATTGGTCCCCCACTTAGTCAATTGCTTAGACTACTCAACCACACACACACTATTTGAACTAGCATTATCAAGAGTAACAGTGAAATCCAATGCAATCCCCACTCATGCAAACACTTAATAATACCCTTTGCTATATCTTCACCTCTATGGCTAGAAATTGGACAAAAATTGATAATTCTTTTATGCAAAGTCCAATCTTTATCAATCCAATGAGCAGTAATACACATATAATTGATTCTTTGCACAGAAGTCCAAGTATCAGTGGTTATAAACACTCTTTGTTGTGTTTCCTTAAAAATGGTCCTCATTTTATGTTTCTCTTTATAAAAGAGATCAAAACAATCACGGGTAACAGTGGTACGAGAAGGAATCCGAAAAAAGGTTGTACCACTTTCATAAATTGTTTAAAACCTTCTTTTCAAAAAATCTAAAAGGAAGCTTATCAAGAATTATCATGCGACACAAAGCTTTTCTACACTCTTCTCGATCAAATTTCCATGAAACAAGTGATACATCACCCTTGTTGCCCCCCTTAATTGGTTGAAATGCTAACTTTGATTGTCTAGTATCCATATTATGGGGCATTTTTTTTTGCATTTAGTTATATGAACAAACATTGCCGTCGTACCATGACCTTTTGTATCAGCAAAATACTCTTGTTTACAATAGTTACAAACACCCTTTTTAATTCCTTCAGAATCAACTTTAGTCATACAATGATCCCACGCACGAGATCTTTTTCTCCTTTCTTTCTTTACATTAGACTCAACAGTTTGACATTGATTAACTATATTTGAATCAGAAGCTCCACTTTCACCAATCACTTTATCAATATTTTCTGCCATCTAATTGTGAAACTGTGACCGTGATTTTAAAAGAAGAAATAATCAAACAGAAAGCCAAGAAAACACACAAAAAAATCAAAACAAATAAACAGCAAGTCGACAAAATTAGTTTTGGAGTACTATTTTAAAATACAAAATTCGTATGATAATTGATACAGACTTGAGTTTTGTAACAAATTAAGTTGCAGCATATTTTAAAATTTAATGCAAAAATCGAAGATGGGGCAGAAATAAAACATAGAGCAGAAGATAAGAGTGAATACTAACCTGTTGGAATTCCGTCTTCAATCTTCACACTTGAGTCTTGAAGAACTAAGGTCTGCAACAGCTTCGTGCCTTCCGCCTTCCTCTCTATTATACTAATTTTAGTGAGTGAGACTGTGAGAGTACTACTGAGTGACTAGTGAAGTACTAAGGTCTGAGATAGTGAGGTTAAATTTACCCTTAACCCTAGTGAAGCTGGGCTTGGGCCTTTGAAGTAACGGGTAATGGGTTGTGTAATAAGTAGTTAGGCCCTATAGGTAATATAATTATCGGTTTATCAGGTTACCCGATTAAAAAAAGGGCTAAACCGAGCCCCGACCCGAAAACCGAATACAAGAAAAAATAAAACTGAGCCCCGACCCAAAAATTTAATAAACTGATCCATTAACCTGATAATTAAATTATCGATTCGGGTTAATGGTTTAACCCAAAATTTGCACAGCCCTAACAAGAGCTTCTAATACAATAGGAGTACAAGTGGAACACAATGTAAATATATACAAAGTCATCTCTGAAATACAAAGGTAGAGATCAGTCTAACAATAAGAGAGAGAGTACGAACACTCCAAATGTCAAGAGCTCACCCTAAGTCACCAATCCATGGCTGCTCTGCATAATGCACACATCAATGGCAAAAACTCGTACTATGATCTGCAGGCTGCAGAAGTGCAGTATGAGTACCAAAGAAGTGGTACTCAGTAGGCATTGGCCGACTAAACTCCAAAGATAATGCAAGTATAAATAACATGTAAAATAGGAATATAAGTTACCGGTATCTATCTACAAAACTAAGCATAATAATACTAATGAAGCGATAAGGATAACCTATTATGAACTACCAATAATTTGAGACAAAGTGCAATATTATAAGTAACTAGCCAATGTATGGTAGTAAGTGAAGAGGTATACCATATACAATTGTAGAGTGAAGAAATATATATACTATGTGTAATAGTAGTAGGAAAGAGGGAAATGATATACAAATCATGGCTAGAGAAAAATATATATAACAACACTATACCGATAGCCAACTCGAAGATACTACTCTGAGGGAGCTAGTCTAACATCTCAAGGATCATATATAGTATGGGGCTATCTCTAGCCTAATCAGGGAATTTAATCGAATTATGCAAAATCATAAGGTGATATAACAACGAAAAGCCTTACCATAATAATGAGAAAATGGATAAAAAATGTACCAACAATGTCGAGTACCAATCCATAACCAACCTACCACGAGCTACGCAATAATAACCAAACAATAAGTAACCAGATAGCTCAAAAAATCAATAACCCCAATCGGGACCCTATAAGCCCGGAGAAGCACAAGCAACCAATTAGCAAACAACAACCATAACTTGTATCTATACATCCCCCATAAGTCCGATAGATACAAATACCAAACAATTATACTAGTGATAGGTGATGCATATGAATGAGTGAATGCAAGGATAATCCAGTACCATCAACCAATCAAGTGTCATAACGTACCAAGTGTATACACCTCCTCCAGCTTAGTAACTTGCAAAGGCAGGACCTATATCGACCATCCTTCTCCGATACTGTGACTCATCAGATGAAGGGGCCCATAGGGGACTTAAGATATTCATATACACTACCTGGTACCGAACTAGGACTTCCAATAAACATCATAACCAATCTACTCTGTCTAGTGTCGAAGAGATATATAAAGTAAAATAAGAAATGCTGGAATTAAACCGAAACTGAATAAGTATATATTTGTAAATTCATTGCCCAAGATCAAATTTGGGACTAAAATAGTATAATAATGTAAAAAGAGTCAGAATCTCCCTCTACCAAAGTGAGTAAGAAGTGGTAATAGAGAGTGGATCAATAATGGACCGGAATCAGCCTCGATCTAATTTTCAAAATAATATGTCTAGTTTAAGATGTCATAAATTAATAATAATAAGAGTGGTGCGAGTTTCATTTTCAAAGAATTAATTTTAAAGTTAAGAAAGATGTGAATAACCCCTTTTTAGAAAGAAGTAGTAAAACCAAGGTTTTAACTGAAATCGTACGACTAAGTAAATATAAATGCTCCTAAATGTATGCATGCTATCACCAGTATCCAAACAATACAACTGTAAGCGTCTACACAACTATAACTATAACCACGTCCTTTCTAAGGATAAATTACTAACCTGGTGTCCAATTGGTATTATAAGCACGACCTCGGGCACAACAATATAAAATTAATAGGATAACAATATCATAATTTGGGAAACTATGGTAAACAAGTGCATAAAGCTACTAGGAGGCTCTAATTGGGGAATATTGTCCAACTCACTAAGTAATATAGTAATTCTTATACTAAAGGGTCATTCATGTCAATCTATGGTCAAACAAGTCCATAATCCGGTGTAAGAGGATCCTACGACCATAACGGCTATTCTAGGCTAAGATTCGGGTCACATTTTTATCCTAAATTCCCTAAATAGGTTAAGTCATGATATACTAGTCATAATCCCATCTTACAATCTCTACCTTGCATGCAATCTATATAATACATAATCTCATAGAGAAAAGTAGACCGAAGCCTACCTCGTAGCTGAACCATGATCTTAAACCATTTGTAAATTGCTCATCTTCACTCCATGATCCCAAAATGATGTTGTGCTATAAAAATAATATTCTATACGTTAATACAAGTAAAACAAGACCCATATTATAAAACAATAGCTCAGGCTAAAATTTGTGTCAAGAACGGGTCTGTAGGGCTCGCAAATAGGATTCAAAAATTGAGTATGTCACAAGGTACCTTGAAGTAAAAGGTATGCGTGCTCAAAATTTGAGCACAAACCTAGCTCGAATCGAGGCCCAAATCAGCCCACAAATTTAAGAAATTCAAAAAAACTAAATTCTAGGAATTTACAAAGAAAAAAGTAGAATTTGATGGGGAAAAATAATGGGAAATAATCAAGAGGTGTTGAATTAGCTCACCTTAGCCTCAAGGGATGATTTCCCACAATTTCCCATGCTCGAAGCTCCAACAATGGTGGAAAAAGGTTTTGAATCATAATTTTAGTCGAAAATCATGAAAACGAAATGAGTATTCTTGAAAAATGAGAAATATGAAGGTATAAAATCAAATATCCAATGATTAAATGCGAAAAACACATCGATAATCGCCTAAAATGGAGTTTTCTAGCTCCTAAAATGGTAAAAATAATGTTTTAGATCGAAATAGGACTTATAGTTGTCAAGGTGAAAATTTGTTCATCGCTATCAGTGAACAAGGTGTCATGATAGTGATAAAGGAAATCAAAATTGTCAATCGCTATCAGCGACCTTGATAGCAATGAAGGAATCAAATTTTGTTCATCGCTATCAGTCACCAAGAGAAAAGTGGGCGGTTCGAGATTGCAGTTCGGCTACGAGGTAGGCTTCGGTCTACTTTTCTCTACGAGATTGTGTATTGTATAGATTTCATGCTAGATAGGTATTATATGAGGGTATTATGACTAGTATATCATGACTTAACCTATTTAGGGGATTTAGGATAGAAATGTGACCCGGAATCTTAGCCTAGAATACCCATTATGGTCGTATGATCCTATTACACTGGATTATGGATTTGCTTGACCATAGATTGATATGAATGGCCCTTTAGTATAAGAATTACCATATTACATAGTGATTTGGATGATATTCCCCGATTAGCTTTATGCACTCGTTTACCGTAGTTTCCCAAATTACGATGTTGTTATACCATTAATTTATATATTGTTGTGCCCGAGGCCGTGGTTACGCTACCAGTTGGACACAAGGTTAGTAATTTATCCTTAGAAAGGACGTGGTTATATTTATGGATGCTTAGACGCTTACGGTTGTATTGGTTGGATACTAGTGATGGTATGCATACATTAGGAGCATTTATACTTATTTAGTGGTATGATTTAGGTTAAAACCTTGGTTTTACTACTGCTTTCTAAAAAGGCGTTTGTTCCCATCTTTCTTAACTTTAAAATTAATTCTTTGAAAATGAAAGTCGTTCCACTCTTATTATTATTAATTTATGACATCTTAAGCTAAACATATTATTTTCAAAATTAGATCGAGGCTGATTCTGATACATTATTGATCCACTCTCTATTACCACTTCTTACTCACTTCGGTAGAGGGAGATTCCAACCCTTTCTACATTATTATACTATTTTAGTCCCAAATTTGATCTTGGGCAATGGATTTACAGATATATACTTATTTAGTTCCGTTTCAAGTCTAGCTTTTCTTATTTTACTTTATATATCTCTTCGGTGCTAGATGGAGTATATTGGTTATGATGATTATTGGAAGTCCTGCTTCTGGACCAGTCAGTATATACAGATATCCTGAGTCCCTTATGGGCCCTTTCGTCTGATGAGTCACAGTACCGGAGAAGGATAGTCACCGTAGGTCCTTCCTTTGCAAGCTACTGAGCTGGAGGAGGTATATACACTTGGTACGTTATGGCACTCGATTGGTTGATAGTACTGGATTATCCTTGCATTCACTCACTCATATGCATTGCCTATCGCCAGTATAATTATTTGGCATTTGTATCTATCGGTCTTATGGGGGATTGTATAGATACAAATTATGGTTGTTGTTTGCTAATTGCTTGCTTGTGCCTCTTCGGGCTTATGGGGTCCCGGTTGGGTCTATTGATTATCTAGGCTATCTGGTTACTTATTGTTCAGTTATTATTTTATAGCTTGTGGTAGGTTGGTTATGGACTGGTACCCGAGATTGTTGGTTCGTTTCTCATCCTTTTCCTCATTATTATTGTAAGGCTTTTCGTTATTAGATCACCTTATGATTATGCATAATTCAATTAAAGACCTTGATTAGTCTAGAGATAGCCCCCATATTATTTATGATCCTTGAGATGTTAGACTAGCTCCCTTAGAGTAGTATCTTTGGGTTGGTAGTTGATATAGTGTTGTTATATATATTCTTCTCTTGCCATGATTTGTATATCATTTCCTTCGTTCCTACTACTATTACATATAGTATATTCATTTATTCACTCTACTATTATATATGGAATATCTCTTCACTTACTACCATATATTGGCAAGTTACTTATACTATTGGGCTTTGTCCTGAATTATTGTTAGTTCATAATAGGTTATCCTTATCGCTTCATTAGTATTATTATGCTTAGTTTTGTAGATAGCTACCTGTAACTTAGATCCCTTCTTTACAAATCATTTAAACTTGCATTATCTTTAGAGCTCAGTTGTACGATGTGTAATGAGTACCACGTGTTTGGTTCTCATACTACACTTCTTTAGCCTGCAGATCATAGTACTAGTTTTTGTCATTGATGTGTGCTTCATTCGGAGTAGCCATGGATCGGAGAGACTTGGGGTGAGCTCCTGACGTTTGGATTGTTCCTGTTCTCCCTCTTATTGTTACACTGATCTCTACCTCTGTATTTCAGAGATGACTTTGTATATATTTACTTTGTATTCCACTTGTACTCCTGTTGTATTAAAAGCTCTTGCACTGACTTCACCAGGCTTCTGGGATGTATTTGCTTCCCTCTTATCTTCTTTCTCTTTTATTTAGTTTACTTTCTCTTTTCTTATTAGTCAATTACTTGCTATTCTAGACTATAGGTTGGCTTATTTACTGGCGGGGTTATGGTAGGTGACATCATGACCTGAGAAATTGGGTCGTGACAACAGTCTTGGAATTACAATCCAAAATGGCATAATGAGGAGACAACCAGGTCATACCAAGAATATTATCAAAGTATAGCATGCCCACTATCACCAGGTCAACCCAAGTTTGATAACCCATAAACATCACGATACGAATACGATAAACCTGGGTTACTATAACCGAATCCCCAACTGGATTAGACACATAAACAAGTGCATCAAGCATGTGACAAACCATATTCAATACCAATGTAAATCTAACAGACACATATGAAAAGGTAGAACCCGAATAAAATAAAACTAAAGACATCCGTTCACAGACAAGAATGGTATCTGTGATAACCGCATCTGATGCCTTAGCCTCAGAATTTCTCGAAAAGGCATAACAATGCTCGCTGTTATCAACCTGAGTGCCTCCCTTTTCCTGCTATGCACCACCTCTACCAATATTGTCGCATCCTCTAGTACCACCTTAACTTACTTTATAACCACCACACACATCCTGTGGCTAATCCCTATCATTTGTTTCGCCCCCTCTACCAACCAGAACTATGGATCGAGACTACTGTTTTTGGATCTGGAAGCCTGACTGTCTGACACTAGGAAAATTCCCTTCAAGTATCCAATCCCAATGCAAGCATAGCATGCGCAATCTAAGAAAGGACAATGAGCAGAAGAGTAAGAAGCCACCTAACTACCCGCACCAATAGACTGGTCTAAGAAAGGCCAATGAGCAGAAGAGTAAGAAGCCACCTAAATACCCCCACCTGAAGACTATTAAATGGTCCTTGACAGATCTTATGACAAAACTGGTAAGAATGACTGAATAGGATGAGATGGGTAAACCTGGGAACTGTAGCCTCTGGAGTATGAACCACTAAAGTTGCCTGCATTTTTGTCCTTTTTCCCAGACATCTTGCTTACCCTTTCTATCTTACCCCCTCCACTTTTTTCACAAAATCTACCATATTTTAAAAGTGTTACCCAAGGAAGTCATCTGAAGTATTGAAATTTGAAGATTAGTGTTCAAACCTTTCACAAAGGGGTGGATCCGCTTTTCCTCAATATCTATCACTTAAGTAGCAAACCTATACAAGGCATGAAACTTGGCCTCATAAGCTGCAACAGTCATATTACCCTATTCAGGGGTAAGGAACTCATCTCTCTTCCTATCACGTGAAGTGCATGGCATATACTTCTCCAAAAATAAGGTATGGAATTGGATCCAAGTCAATGGAGGTAACAAGGAAGATCTACACTCAAGATACGCTCTCCACCACTTCTTGTCATCACCTTACAGCTGGAAGGTTACGAACTTCACCCCGTGCTTCTCTACTATACCCATCTTATGCAATCGCTCATGATAATCCAAGACGAACACAAAAGCATATTCCATGTCAGTACCATGGAAGACTGGAGGCTTCATTTTCAAGAGCATACACAACAACTCATGTTCACTTTTGGTCATTACTATACCCAGTATCGGATGAGAAAAAACATCCATCTCCAAAATCTTATCCATTATGGGGGATACTACGACAGCATGTTGTATCCCCAATTGTGAGTAAACAAGAACTGCAGGCGTGACCCCAATACAGGCTAGACCACTCAAGAAGCCCAAGACTTGTTGTATCAAATCTAAAAAAATTTGAATAGGGGATACACCACCCTGGACCAGTGTTGCATCCTCATGCATTGGTACCTCATAATTTATCACCTCTTCATGATGATACTCTGGCAGGGGAGGTAGTATCTACCTCTGTCTAAATAGATTAGTTGCAGGCCAAGCTCCACCACTGAAGGGTGCTGTCTTACCTCCTCTTCTTTCCATCCCTCAACCTCGGCCCCTAATTACAACCTGTAAAGCTGGAGTAACTGGATCAGGAGCCTTTGCTGTAGCTCTATACGACCTCGTTCTCACCATCTATGAAAATAGAATAAAAAAGGCTAGATACTAATATGGATCATCAGATACCAATTTGAATCAATTCATTGCATGAAACAAAGAAGGAAGTGAAGTTTCCTATAGTCATGTAGCCTCTCGAAGAAAAGTACACATGTCTTTGTACCATTCTCCAAAACTCTACTAGACTCGTTCTAGTATGATGAGATCAACAAACATGGAGCTATGATACTAACTTTTTTCAAGACCCAACCTGTCATGAGTGGTACCCACACTAACCATTCGATGGGAGAACCATCTTACCCGAATATAACCATTAATTACTTTAACTTCCAAAACTAGCGCGAAAATTAATATAGTGTCTAAACAACCCTAGAAACTGAAAGTCAAGGTTCCAGAACTCTAAATGTCAAATCTATTACAACCAGAAAACCAACCACCAAAATAAACTGTCTTTGTCTGAATAATAAAGACAAAGTCAAAAGAGAATGATCCATGAGTCAGGAGAATGAATGCTCACCCTTGGATCAGAAATCACATTGTCATCTAAAAGTGAGGTCTCGTAGAAGCTTCTGGAATATGCTCTACACTCAACAAAAAAAGAGTACAGGATAGTATCAGTACAAGCCACTATGTACTGGTAGGTATCATATGCTGACTCAACTTAAGCGACATGACAATTAACCAAAAGTTTGTAAACAAGTAGCAAGCATGATAACTGAATCATATATTCAAACAACCTACTACCATAGACCTTCAAATTCATCCCAGCCAACGGTTGCGTCCAACCACACACTCAAGTGTCCGTGGTCATGCAAGTAATAAAGTAGCTCTTGCGAGCTGAATATCGATCCCATAGTAGCTTGGTGTTTAGCAGACAATCCAATTCTTCTATTACTATTTAAGTTAAACAAATGTGATTTACGACCAAAAAGAGTTTGAGTTTTGTTTTCTTATAAACTCAATAATTGAAATAACGACTATATGAAATTTGGATTGTAAATAGTATATGGAGAGGTCCAGGGTTGAGGTATCTACTTCACATTCGTGTATAACTATGGTTTCTAGCAGGTGTTGGTGTTAATTGTGATTATTGATTTATGAGGTTGATAATATAACTCGGGGATAGCGCCACCCTCTAAGTCATCTACCCGAATTAGTCTTTCAACTACATCATTGAGCGGGGATGTGAGTCTCTAATTTGGATGCACTAAATAATCTTCCCGTTTTACTAACCAAGTTGGGAATTTAGGTATATCTTTATCCTAGCCACAAATCATCCTTTAACAATTAGTATTTAATCAATTAAAGATATGATCCACACTCCCTACGTTCTTAATTCCGTCCCACCACTCTATGGTCAATTCATTTTGGGAATTAAATTTATCCTAAAGTTCATGACTCTTTAAAATAGTAAAACAAGAATACAAGAATGCAAGAATAATCAACATTATAAACATAAAAACCAAACTAATAAACCATAATTAAGCAATCATGTTGTAGCCTCAACCCTAGAAAGAGGGTTTCTAGCCACTCATAATCTAATTTGCAATTACTAAACTAATGTAGTTCATACAACAAATAAGTAATGTAAAGAGAAGAATAAGAAACCTAGAAGAAACCTCCTTCATTTTTTAACCTCCCAAAAATCATCTTAAGTCGTCCAAAGATGATTAGAATTAAATCTAAGTGTCATATTTATAGTATAGGAAAAGTTGTACCCGAAAATACCTAGGTGTGTGGCACTTTGAAATCGCGCAGCCTAAGCTCTATGACACTTTGAAAAGCAGAGAAGTGCCTCCATGATACTTTGAAATTGTGGAGCACTGCGTTCGTGACACGCTAATATCTTAGAAGTCTACTGCTTGGCCGAAAAAACTCATTCCAACTTCATTTTTTCTATTCCTTGACTCTATGGCACCTTAATATCGCTGTAAGCTACTGCTTTGGTGGTGCAAACTCTCCCAAACTTGATCTTTAAAATCATTCCATTGCTTTGATTGTATCATAGCTCAATCTTGATGAGTTTTTGGCTTCAATAATCACATTCTTCAGCTTGAGGAGTTTCACGTGTGCACTTCCAAATCCGTTGTTCACGTCAAGCTTGCTCCTTGTTTCTTCACCCATTGTGCCTCATGAACGAATTTATTTATCACCTAAATAAGCTCCAATAGACTCCTACAATAGATAATCATAAGAATTAGACCATACAATATACCAAACTTATCAAAACTACACAAGAACAACCATATTTTAGGCCGGTTTTACTAGTTACCTCTTCTAACCTTCCCTTGGCCATTTTGATTCTTGTATTGATTCTATTGCACTATAAAACACCTAAAAATGAGGCTTAGAGCATAAATACACACATACACACTTTATACTTCATTAATCATATCAAGTTATCCTCAAAACAAAGCTAAATGCACATAGATAATGACACTTAGGTGTATAAATACGCCTAAGATCACCACCCCTCACTTAAAGCCTTGTTTGTCCTTGAACACTCCTTACACTAAGCACAACCAAGGAAAACTCTACATCACTACTTGAACTAAGACTCTTAAGCTAGAACTGCAACAATTACATGAATAGCAAGTTCTACATTAGGCATGTCATATTACAATTGAAACACATGAATACTACTTCAAGACTTCCTAGCCTCAAGAATTGACTCTACCAAGTTGGAAAAATCATGCACACTACTCAAAAAAGAGATCATATAAGTCACATATACATCATCAAACATGCGCCCTCACCACAAGAGAGTCACCCTTATTCACTCACAAATATGCAATTTATCACAAAAATGGGTGTAAGAATCAAATTCCGCTCACTCTCACAAAGAATTCACATGACACATGAGATGGATCATAAGCTTGCACTTGGTGTAGTACTCCACTAATATCAGAATGTCAAAGCTCAAAGATCAAGTAGTACTTTAAGGGTTGTAATGTAGGCTAAGGGATGGGTAGGAATTATTCTGACCAGTAGTAGTGACTATCTTTTCTAAGAGCCTTAATACACTACACTTTACATTAAACTCATCTCCAACAGACCTATTTTCCACCAATTTTATCCTCCCACCTCTCTTTTGTTTTGTCCCATCTCTTTAAGCTAGCTTACACATCTTTAGTAGGGAGTATTTTCCATCAACACATGATTCACTTCTTTTGAACAATTTTTATTTTCATTACATTACTCCCTACCAACAACACATAAACTTTATCAACACACCAAAAGTTATTTCCTTGAGGCTTCAACTTCATTTTTTCTTTCTTCAGTTTTACACTCCTTAACATCTTAATTTCTCAACTAAAGCTCTTAGAAGTTTTGGATCAAATTACGGTGAATTGAAAGAAAGGTAATAAGCTACATATAAGGCTACCAAAGAAAAGGCTAAAGGATTAACGGGGATACTAAGATCATGCATAAAGAGTAGATAAAGCAGGTCTAAAATATGGCTATCAAAGAAATGCCTATATCATCTCCTAAATTCAACATCTTTTATTTCACTTTGCAAACACACCGGGCAAGTTCTAGTCATCAATATGCAAACATGAAATATAACAAAAACCTCACTCACATATGGCACATGTTTAAATCAAGAGAGATCTCTATAGACTCTCAACTAAGAAATCACAAGAATTCAAATTTAAAGCCAAAACCACATAAGAGTCAGATAAAAGAGCCTAGGTGTCTCACAGAAGTCATTCAACTTTCACATCATGCCTTAGTATTCAACATCACTTGCAACAAGTAATCATGTGTAGCCCCTAGCTGGAGCATCCCTATTTATTCCAAATGACAAAAGTTATAAATTACTCCTAAAAATAAAAAAGGATACTTAGTTCAAAGGGCTCCCGCTCGGAAAAGAACCGAAAAGAAAAACAGATGGGTGGGTGAAGCGTGCTTCTACTAAATGGATAAAATAACAAAAATGGAAAATAAACAAGGATAAAATCTTTTTGTAATTTTTTTTTAAAATTTAGTCAAAAACTTGCAAATAACTAAAAATAGGCATCCTATAGTGTACTTCACCCTAACCAAATTTGAAGATTACCCAATCGACACTTAAAATCATACTTTGTCCCAAAAGTATAAATCAAAGATTGAAGAATAGAAATACTCCCTGAGGCCTCTAGGTCAAGCTAGTAGCATCATATCCATCAAAGAGGTCCGAAGGACCCCACACTTAGTTTTTGCCATGCTCCTTAGCTAAGATCTCAGGTACTCAGACTTTCCTTCAACCTGTCATCACAAAACAAAAACAAAACCAAAGTTTATACTAAAGAAAAACTAAAAGTATAAACATAAACTACCTTAATTTGGGTTTCCTCCCAAGCAGTTCCTGATTTATTGTTGCGGCACGACTCACATCACTACTATAATCCACAGTCTCTCATCCTTTTCCTTCTTTTCAGAGCCCATCTTCTCCTTCTTTTCTGGCTTCTTAAGTGCTCACAATCAAGGTATGGAGCTTTCTTTCACTCACCTTTTTAGGAATCCATTCAAGTTTTTTAAGCTAAGGATTATTCATCAATTTAGGCAACTCTATGAGAGTGTCCTAAGAGGTAATAGGAAGTTTGCACTCCTCCAGCCCACACTCATCCACTTCCATAACTGTGATCATGCATTAATATCTGTAGTGTGAGGGTGTGTTGAGTTCTTTGTACACTCTAAAGACCACTTCCTCATCATTCAATTTCATCTTGAGTGTACCCTCTCTAACATCTATCAATGCTCCGCCAGTAACCAAGCATAGACGTCCTAATATGATTGGTACCTTGTCATCTGCATTATATTCAAGAACAATAAAGTCAGCAGGAATAATGAATTTACCAACCTTAATGAGAAAATCCTCGTGATCCCTTCGGGAACGACGTTTGTTCTGTCTTCCATCTATAGCACAACTGAATAGGGCCTTGGCTTTCCCAAACACAGTGTTTTTAACATAGAAAAGGACATCAAATTAATACTTTCCCCAAATCGTTCAAAGTGTGGATAACATCACTTTCACCAATTTATATAGGGATGGTGAAACTCCCAGGGTCCTTGAGCTTTATGGGCATCTTGCTCATAACCACAGAACTACACTCTTCAGTAAGTGTTATAGTCTCAATATCACCAAGCCTCATTTTGTTTGTTACCACATCCTTCAAGTACTTAGCATACTTAGGCATTCCCAACAAAACATCTAACAAAGGAAGGTTAATGTGAAGTTCTCTGAATGTATCAAAGAAGTTCTTAAAACAAGCATCCTCTTTGGCTTTCTTGAGCTTTTAAGGGAATGATGGTGGTGGTCTCTCTGGTGTTTGCTCAGCTGACTTTGCATTCTGGTATTTAGACTTTCATAGTTTGTCAGCTTCTTTGACTGGAACTTGATTTTCATTTGGTAGAGGTGTGATCAACTTTGCTTGCATCTCACGATTATTCTTTGGAGGCACATCAACCAAATCTCTACCACTCATAAAGATGATTGCCTTCACTTGCTTTGGATTTTCTATATCACTGGGAAAACCCCCTTGAGGTCTTATGTTTCGCACAGGAGCTAACTGGCCCATCTGTATCTGTAGATTCTTTTGAGCTAGTTGCTGATTTTTTATTTCTGCAGCCATTTATTCTTGGTTGTCCAGGATCTTTTTCAAAGTCTCTTCTATATTGCTGGCCTGAGTGTTGTTCTGAATACCTTGTTGCAACTGGAATTTTTTAGATTGAACTTGATTATTGCCCCATAAGTAGTTGGGCTGACTCTGCCAGTTATGATTGTAGGCATTACCATATTTCTGATTCCCTTTTTTTCATTGCCCAAAAAATTCACCGACTCCAAATTTTCCCCACATAAGTTTGCAAAGTGATCATTACTATAATAAATTTCACACCGAGTCTGACCCTGCTGAATTACATTAACCTGGGTTTAAGGTTGAGTCATACTCAACTTACTGAACTGAGTCAACATCTGGTTTTGAAAAGAGGCCAACTGTGCAGCCAATGTTGTGATACTGTCTACCTCGATCATACCTGCAGGCTTCTTCACCATACTTCTTGATACATCACCTTGTCACTCTTTATTACCTTGTAAAATATGATTGAGGAGAGTGTACAACTCATCATATGTTTTCTCCAAGGCCTGGCCACCTACTGCTGAATCTAGTAAATTTTTTGTGTTATGGTCAAGACCTTCAACAAAAGTATGAGCTAATACTCATTTGTTTGTTGGTGATGCGGGCAATCTCTGAGAAGAGTCTTGAATCTCTCCCATGCATGATAGTGATTTTTGTCTGGCTTCTGCTTGAAACTTAAGATCTCACTCCTCAACCTTGCAGTTTTGCCAGATGGAAAAAATCGAATGAGGAATTTCTTTTCCAAATCGTCCTAGGTTGTGATTGAGTTTGAAGGTTCTGCCTTTAACCATTTCTTTGCTTTCCCCAGTAGAGAGAATGAGAAAGTAGTAAGCCTCATGTAATCAGTGGAGACTCCTGCGGGAATGAATGTGTCACTGATCTCCAAGAAGTTCTGTAGATGAACTTGTGGATCCTCATGTGACAAACCGATAAACTACCCGTTGTTGACACCCAATTTTGGTTCTTCATATTTTAATATTATTTAAGTTTCTATATCTGAATAATGTGAAAATAAATATTTTTAAACTATTGTTAGAATATTTTAGTAATTTGCTATCTCATTTTGCGAAATATTCTATAAATATTATTCTTACAAATTTTTGAATATGAACATATATATATATATATATAACTTAGTACATGTTTTACTACTTTTTGAAATTATTAAACCAATTTTGGCTATTTAAAATTTTCTTTTTTGCAAATAATTATCTTTCATAATTATTCAAATCAGGAAGCTTAATTAATTAATTAATTAGTAAATCATCTTATTTTATGTTTATAATGATCAATTTTATAAATAAATTAGTTTTACAATTAACTATTTGCAATGTGATCAATTGTGGCTATATCGTATAACAAATTAGCTACAATTGAAATTTAAAATAAGTCAAATTGAACAAGAATATGTGACAATCCTAGTCCCAAAATATTAGCCAATATGTGTGTGCCACGTAAGCATCACATGGATTGTGCTTTCAAATTCAACTGGGCCATTAAACACCTTTTAATCCAATGGCCATGGATTTTTTGGTATATATATATAGGACGGGTCAAAATGCGTCAATAACCCAAGTCCCAAAGACGCGTTTCCTCTACCAAAAATCTCAAGAACGCATTTTCCTTTTCAGAAAACCATGGATCCATCTTCCTAAACTTTCCCAAAACATGCCAAAAACCAAGAAAACCCGAAGGCCATTCTCCTTCACCTCTCATCTCTTTCACCCGAAGAGGCAGCCATAGCTGCACCTCACGTCACCCCTCTGCCTCGATTCACCTTATTTTTCTCTTCTTTCCAACTTCAATATCACAAATTCCAGAAACCACAGACCCCAAATCCGTGTTACAATTCAAAATCAATTCCAAACTCGCCATTAAAGCTTGAGAAATGGCCAAATATTGGAGGAAAGTGAAATCCTTTTCAAATTTTGAATTGGGTTTTTCCTCTTTTTCTACCCGTTGGATTCTATGAAGTTTTGATTTCAAATCCGTACTTTGAAGTCCGGATTTACCTACAAATACCCGCAATTCCATCCTCCAAAGGGAAAAGTTTCGGATTCAGGGAAATTGGACGGAAAAACAAGTTTTAGACATTCAAAAACACAAGTTTGAGATTCAAAAGTAGTTCAAAAATACTACACATTAACATCCAAGAGCTCTTCACTAATCCTTTTTATTCTTTCGATTCAAATTCGAGTTCGGGTTCGAGTTTGTGTTGGAGAAGCTTAGATCGAGTCAATATCACAAATCTTTATATATAGATACATATATATTTTATCCATAAACTTCTTTACGTCTCCAAAATATATGCATATTTGTATTCTCATAATAAATGAATCCTTGTATATCATGGTCATATGTTTGCTATACCTTGTACATTTTCTTTTCTTAAAATCAATAAAGAGGTTTTCTTTCATGTTATTATCATCTTCATTTTTAGCAAATAATAAACAAATATTTTCCAATTTTTTTTTCTAAAACTGAGTTTAAGGACTATCTTCGGATAGGCTCTGAGGGATGCTTAACACCTTTCCCTTGAGTAACCAAAACCCTTACTCAGAATCTCAAATATTTTCAAGACCAAAAATCAGAGTTTTACATTACAAATTGGTTTTTCTAATTTTTCCTAAAATTTGGTGGCGACTCTAAAAAAATAATTTCCAAAACTAGAGAGTCACAACGATCGCCATATGTTGTGCGATGTTTTGACCGGTTTGAAATAGGGATTTACAGCGTGGCGACTCTGCTGGGGATGTGACTTAGGTTTTGACCTTAGCATACTTAGTTTAAGATTTATATTTGGGAGGTTTGTTTATTTACAGTTCATTGTTTGCTTTTTTTATGCATGTTAGGAATATATACTACTTTGTTTGAAAGGATGCAAGCCAAATCAAAACTTGTGTTCCTTATTTGTCTGATAAACACTACTTGTTACTGCTTTATCATTTGCATTTTTTCCTATCGAGTCTTTGGCCATACACACTTCATACACTGTGGTTCACACTGGGGGTGTCACATACTCCCCCAAACCTTCTTTTGGATTCCTTAGTTTCAGAATTGGTACAATTAGGTTAGTGTGCCTTCTCGCAATTATTCAGTCCACTCTTAAACATCTAGGAAAAAAAATCCTACTCTAGTAATAGGTCATGTTGCATACACCTTAGGTGGGACGATCCAAGGTATCGTTGCCGCAGTTAGGAATCTGCCCTTTTGTCAGAAGGTTATGTACCTTTACGACATACGTTGTGTGAGAATTGATTCAGATAGTCCAGAGATCGAACACTAATGGATTTAGAATAATTATGTTGACCTTATTTTAATTCTATCGATAGACGTGGAGTATTTTCAAAACTCTGCCTTTATCCGACACCCTTTTTCAAGACAATAGATATAGAGTATTACCCCAACTCAGCATACATTTGACACCCCTTTTCTTAAAATATAGAGTATTAAAACTCTGCTTCATTGATCATCTTTTTCAAAGTCCATGAAAGTGGAGTGTTCTCAAAAACTTCGTTTTCATTAGACTTTCTTTCAAATGCACAAATATAAAGTATTATTAAAACTTCACCTACATTTTCCATCTTTTCGATCCAAATAGGAGTGGGATATCACACATTTCTTCCAACATCTGTTTCTTTCTTTCTAGTCAACAGACGTAGAGTATTGCTCAAAACACTGCATTTGTCTGACACCCTTCTTCATGGCAACTGGTGTGGAATATTATTAATCTCCACCAATGTTTAACTCTTTCTTTCCAGCTAACGAGCGTGAGCTATTATCAATACTCCTCTTACGTTCGATAGCTCTATCATAAGATGCTCATTTATCAATAATGGGACTTGAGATATTCTCTTTTCAAAAGCATCATTTTAGCTCACTCTTACCAATTGATACTAATTGTACATCTTTGTTACCATCATCACGGCCTATCTCGGCGGCGCCTGTTGGATATATCTCCTCTCCAAGAAAATCCAAATTGTTCTGAATCCAAAATATGTCAAAATCTAGATTCATCTGTATCAATATGTATGGACATAGTCCTACCTCTGGCAAAAAGAGGCTCCAAAATACAGGACGCGTCTACTTGACATTATCCGAATGTGTATGTCTACCGGCATAAACTAACTCTTTACTTTTTTATTTACTTTTCACAATTATTCTTTTTTATCCCCCCGACAGAGGTTGGTTGTGTTGATCGATAGAACTAGCCGAATTAAGCTATAACCCAAGGATGAACACCAATGGCGTCGACCCGACTAGAAGTGCTCCAATACTAGCAAACGTATCAGTAACTTTCAGAAGACAAGATGATGCAGATAAGGATGAATGTATTTTTCACTTGGAGCAACAACTCGAGACATTAAGAGGTAAACTACACTGAGGAAGGGACCCCACACATCCATCCATGACTACTCTATAGCGCCCTCCTCTTTTTCCATCACTAGAAACTCCGATACCTAAACACTATCCACCAGTGCAACCTCCAACTACAAGCACAGACTTACCAAATCCATCATCTCTGTTCACACCCATCAACTGCCAAAAATTTCCTTATTGTCCCAATATCATCTTCTTTGCTTACAACATTCAACAAACGAACAATGCTACCTCTCAAGAATGATATATTCCCCCAGTGTGCATTACTGGGACACCCATTTTCACTATACCTGCTAAAAGTAGGTTTCCGATGAGTATGAGGAAAGAAGAGGAAGATGATGCAATCATAAACAAGCTTTGCAATTTAAAGCTGACGATGAAATATCTCCAGGAAACCCAAGGCAGCGACCGTTTGAACTATGAAGATTTATGTATCCATCCAGATATTGATTTGCCAATCGGGTTCAAGCCACCTAAGTTCGACTTGTTTGATGGAACCGGTGACCCACATACTCATTTAAGGGCATATTGTGATAAATTAGTAGGGATTGGCAGAAATGAGAAGCTCATAATGAAATTGTTCATTAGAAGTCTGTCTGGCAAGACTCTCGTTTGGTACGCTAAACAAGACCCTCGTCATTGGCATAAATGGAGTGACATGGATGAAGACTTTATGAATTGCTTCAAGTTTAACACAAAAATTGAACCTGATTGATTTTCCCTCATTAGTATACAGAAGAAGCCTTCAGAGTCATTCCAGGAATATGCTCGATGATGGTCTGAGGCAGGAAAAGTCCAACTGCTAATGGATGAAAGTGAGTTGACGAAGTATTTTATCTGCAGCTAGGAAGGGGTCTACTTCAAAAGGATGATGTCTATGTTAGGAAAAAATTTTGCCGATTGCGTCAAAATAGGAAATTTTATAGAAGAGGTGATTCAGTCTGGAAAGGTTAAGTCGACAAACAGCTCAAGCAATTCTACTTGATTAGAGTACATCGAAGGGGCTAAGGTGCAGAATGAAGAAGAAGTATCTATTGTGATACCACACTACTCAATACCTGAATACTCCCAATCATTTCAAAATCCTGATGACCAATTGATGTAAACATCGCATCACAAACCACATCATGCCTACAATATCCAACCAAATTACCCTCAACCCCGTGCTTTCACATACCAAAATCTTCCACAACCATGTGTACCATTCCAAGTGTCAGTTCACCAAAATCAAACACCTTTTGTACTACTACAAAATCCAAAAAAAAGCTCAATTGAAGCCACACCCAATTTGTTGAACCATTAACACACCTGTTTGAGAGATTGAAGGCCGCAAATTTATTGCAACCCGAGATGGGAAAGATTTCCAACCCATTACCGAGATAGTTTGATGAAAGCAAATGATGTGCTTTCCACTCTGGAATTCAAGGACATGACACTGAGGATTGTAATAGGTTAAGGCACAAAATCGAACATTTGATCAAGATAGGGGCAATTCAATGCATCATGGTGCAGCCAAATACAAACATCAATTTATTGCCCAGTCATGGAAATAGAGGAGTGAATATGACATGAGGACACCATCATTCATGCCGAGCCTGCTAGACCTCTACAAGTCACTCTACAGAAAAACACTAATTTGAGTAGAATTAGGCAAAGATGAATTTGAAGTTGATCAACTCAGAAGCGGTCAATAGAGACCTACATTCGATGTTATTTCCTAAATATAGTTCCCCTCTAAATGTCATGTAACAGAACTACATTCTGACCTGATTTCTCTTGGTGAGATACGTAGGCCACCCTCATCGAGTTCTTTCATATTTAAGTAGAATCCTTTCCCCTTTTGTAATTGGAACTACGAGCAACTTGATTTCCTTTGGCAGGATACGTAGGCAACCTATATAAGGCTCAGTCCCTTTATGATATAAATATTCAATATTCCTCTAATGAAAAGAGGAATTTGAACACGTCGAGATTTAGAAGACCCGACACGTTCCATCAAAGGCGTCCTAAGATACGCAACCAAGAATCGTCAAAAAGTCTCTATGAGAGACTGGGGCAAACTTTTGGAGAACGCTCCAAAAATCAAAGAAAAAAAGGGGTCTAATTCAAGATAAGGCTAGGATGTTTTGAGTCAGAGTCACCACTGTTGGTTTGTACCGAACAACAAAAATTATTGTGGATCTACTATGATGCATCAGTGACGAACAACTTCTCTACAAACAGCGTTGGTCTGACGTCTTTATGACAACATCAGAGGAAATACGTTGCAAAAAGACTTATGGGTCAACAGGAAAGGCACTCCTATTGCTTAACACTGGGATTTATTTATAGATACTATTAGATCGTACTACCGACCCAAACTCTTTCAGAATCACATTGACAATCAGTGCGCGATCGACTATACTCATTATATTGGTCATAAGAGGTCAACTGAATCTTCAGGCTGTGTAAAAAGAATTAGAAAAGAGGTCCAGATAATGAGGAAAGAAAATACATTCCCACAATCCCAAAGTAGATTTTCGAAGAAGAGATACGACCAAGAAGCATCCAAATTGGCTAGTGATACGACCACGTAGTGGACCCAACAAGAGTTCATATACGGAGACGCCCACAAGATAAGGAGACTGTTGAGAAGGCGCTCAAAAAATGTTCAGAGTTTATGCAAGGAAGACTCGTGCATATACCCAAGCCTCTTACTTCTACAAAATTTGAGTCACCGAGACTACATATGAAAATAACTTACACAACGCATTCACTGCTCTCCCGCTCAAAACCATGCCACGAAGGAACCAACCATGAGATATAAGTTTCGAAACTTGATCGATTCCAACAAATTACTAAAGTATCAATCAAAGAAAGGAATGCTCTGATGTTAATTGTTAGCTGCAAAGGAAATGATCAGATGTTGAAGACTCTTACATAAGAGATATCGCTTCGACAAATGACTAAAATGAGCCTTTGAAGGCAAGCTCATCATAATTATTGATTTACCATTCTTCGCCCACCCACCCTGTTAGCCAAATTTACTTGACACTCCTAATGTGGAACTACGTTTTGACCTGATTCCTATTCCAGGATACGTAGGCAGCCTAAGTTAGGCCCGGTCAAATCAATAAAATATCCTTTCTACCCTTTCAAAAAATCTCATTTATCATCTTAAAACACACCAAATGCATCACTCTGACAGAAGAATGAGAGCTAAGATCAAGATAGAAAAGTCTCCATGAAAAGATATACTGATATAAGCACGTCATTTGGAATAAAGAAGTGCCACTACTCCATCTCCTAAATTGTCAAACTTACCAATTGCCCATTAGGTTAAAGAACAAGATAGATACTAGGCCGAGTTCTCGATCAACATAAAATTAGCGCCCCTTCCCCAAACTAAGACTCTTTCTTTGAGCGCAGGAACAATGAAGCTATGACAAAAATTCAAACATCTTGGAAGCCAAAAATACTGCCCCTTATCACAAGCTGAGCAGTCAGGTATCGTCAATTTATCCACAATTATTCCAAGATTCTAAAGAATCTTGCAGGTCACGATAATGCTCAAGGAGGAAGATATCAAGTATCTCACATCGGGGTAACACGATAACAACACTCCATCTGGAACTCGGCACCGCAACACTATCACAAGTCAGGAGGCCAGGTTTTATCAATTCATTTGCTATTATTTTGTAACTTTACAAGGGATTTCTTGATTTTTGCAGGTAATGTTAAAGGTATATCCCCGTCAAGCTTCAGATGTTAAGTACTAAGAAGTTGTTCTCAATACTCAAACATAATAAACACAGGAAAGTCTGCCCTGAACAATAGGACAGGGCAAGTCCTACCCAAACAATAGGACAGGGAAGTTCACCCTGAACAATAGGACAGGGAGGTCTTCCCCAAATAATAGGATAGGGAAGTTCACCCCGAACAACAAGACAGGAAAGTTCGTCCCGAACAATAGGACAGGGTAAGTCCGCCTCGAACAATAGGACAGGGCAAGTCCTCCCCAAACAATAGGACAGGGAGAGTACGCCTCGAAAAATAGGACATACAACACAACTTTTACTTCTCCAGCAAACTGCCTCGCTAGATGCAGGACTTCATATTTCCAACAATCGCCCCATCATTTAGAAACTTCTACATCGCAAGACGCATTGCCAGTCAATACCTACAATACACTCCATATGACAAAGACTTCAACATTTGTTTGAATATCTAAACTCTACTCCTTTAATTTATAATTTTGAACTGCAACAGGTACTTTGTCACCCCTTTTACCTATTTTGCAGGACAACACATTACAACGTGAAACTACCCTCTAAGCAGCAAACTGGGGCAAGCTAGCGGAATGTCAAGAATCCCTAGCTACGTCAAGGATTCATTCTCGAAACTCAACTCGACTTAATTCTTACTCATTCGGATTTGATTATACATCTCCAAGCTCTTTTACATCCCAGTGTCATCTCAACTCAACACTGGGGCAATTTTAAAATTCCAAGATCATTTTCCTCCCAAAAGACCCTCAGTCGAAATTGCTTTGGGAGCTTTTTTCCTTCCAAGCTATCTTTGTGGAACTACATCCTGCCTGATTCCCGTCTCTTTCAGGGATATGTAGGTAGCTCAATTTTGAGCACGCCCATACTTACTTTATTCATGCTAAAATTATTTTATTTTACAAAATAAAACAGTGTCATCATAATTCAACACTGGGGCAAATTTTGAAGTCCATCAAAATTTCTTGTATCTTCACTTTCCTGAATTATGTATGGCCTGATTTCTCATAAAGCCCGAGATATGTAGGTAGCTCAAAAACTAGAGCTTGACCATTCCCCCGCCAACCAAACCCTTTCTCAAACTACATATGGCCTGATTTTTTGTAAAACCCGAGATATGTGGGCAGCTCAGAAGTAGGAGCTCGGTCATAACTTATTAAAGGATTATGCCAATTCTTGTTAAAAAAAAAGTGTTTTGTCAATCAGCCAAAATTGGAATGTGTCAATATTTCTTTGCCCACGCCTTCTCTACTCTCATTCGTAGACAAAGAATGGGGCAACTGTTAACACCCAATTTTGTCTCTTTATATTTTAATATTATTTAAGCTTCTATATCTGAATAATGTGAAAATAAATATTTTTAAATTACTGTTAAAATATTTTAGTAATTTGCTATCTCATTTTGTGAAATATTCTATAAATACTATTCTTATAATTTTTTGAATATGAACACACACACTCATATATATATATATATATATATATATATATAACTTAGTACATGTTTTACTCCTTTTTGAAATTATTAAACCAATTTTGGCTATTTAAAATTTTTGTTTTTGCAAAAAATTATCTTTCATAATTATTCAAATCAGTAAGCTTAATTAATTAATTAATTAGTAAATCATCTTATTTAATATTTATAATGATCAATTTTATAAATAAATTAGTTTTACAATTAACTATTTGCAATGCGATCAATTGTGGGGCTATGTTCTATAACAAATTAGCTACAATTGAAATTTAAAATAAGTCAAATTGAACAAGAATATGTGACAATCCTAGTCCCAAAATATTAGCCAATCTGTGTGTGCCACGTAAGCATCACATAAATTGTGCTTTCAAATTCATCTGGGCCATTAAACCCTTTTTAATCCAATGGCCATGGATTTTTTGGTATATATATATTATTTATTTTAATCCAATGGCGATTCATCTTATTTTTATCTTCTTTCCAACTTCAATATCACGATTCCAGAAACCACAGACCCCAAATCCGTGTTACAATTCAAAATCAATTCCAATCTCTCCCTTAAAGCTTGAGAAACGGCCAAAAATTGGAGGAAAGGTGAAATCAGTTTTAAATTTTGAATTGGGTTTTCCCTCTTTTTCTACCCATTGGCTTCTATGAAGTTTTGGTTTCAAATTCGGACTTTGAAGTCCGGATTTACCTATAAATACCCACAATTCCATCCTCCAAATAGACAAGTTTTGGATTCAGGGAAATTGGACAGAAAAACAAGTTTTAGACATTCAAAAACACAAGTTTGAGATTCAAAAGTAGTTCAGAAATACTACACATTAACACCCAAGAGCTCTTCACTAATATTTTTTTTTTCTTTCGATTCAAATTTGAGTTCAGGTTCTAGTTTGAGTTGGAGAATCTTAGATCGAGTCAATATCACAAATATTTAAACATAGATACATATATATTTTATCCATAAACTTCTATACGTCTCCAAAATATATGCATATTTGTATTCTCATAATAAATGAATCCTTGTATATCATGGTCATATGTTTGTTGTACCTTGTACATTTTCTTTTCTTAAAATGAATACAGAGGTTTTCTTTCAAGTTATTATCATCTTCATTTTTAGTAATAAACAAATATTTCCCAAATATTTTTCTAAAACTGAGTTTAAGGACTATCTTCAGATAGACTCTGAGGGATGCTTAACACCTTCCCCTTGAGTAACCAAAACCCTTACTCAGAATCTCAAATATTTTCAAGACCAAAAATCAGATTTTTACATTACAAATTAGTTTTCCTAATTTTTCCTAAAATTAGGTGGCGACTTCAAAAAAAAAAATTCCAAAACCAAAGAGTCACAATGACCACCATATGTTGTGCGCTGTTTTGACCGGTTCAAAATAGGATGCGACACCCGCTGATGTGCAACAATTCCACCATGTTCTTCTTAAGCTCAAATCGACCTCCTACAGCTTGTTTGCGAATGCTGGAGGTAACATTAGTTGCAAGTGGGATTGCCATATCACGCACTATCCAGCGGGCTGGTTGTTAATCACCCATGACTGTAGGAGTGGTCTTGCCTCGTTGAACTTGTCGATTAGATAGAGAAGTGCTGGTTCTCTCCGCAATTGGTATAAGAGTCGCTCAGGTTCAGGATATGGTTCAACCAATTTCCTCTCCCTTTCTAGCTTGATTAAGATTACAACCAGTACCTGCAAATTCAATAGCTAAGATCAAGTTAACAACACTTATAAAATAGAATAGTAAAACTAAAAATTGGAAGGTTGCTAATTTTTCAAGTCCCCAGCAACGGAGACAAAAACTTATTGCGTCCAACCGCACACGCAAGTGTACGTGGTCGTGCAAGTAATAAAGTGGCTCTTGTGAGCCAAATATCAATCCCACAAGTACTTGGTGTTTAGCAAACGATCCAATTCTAGTATTACTATTTAAGTTAAACAAATGCAATTTACGACCAAAAAGAGTTTGACTTTTGTTTTCTTATAAACTAAATAATTGATATAACGACGATATGAAATTTGGATTGTAAACAATATATGGAGAGTTCTAGGGTTGAGGCATCTACTTCACATTCATGTATAACAATGGTTTCTAGCCGGTGTTGGGGTTTATCATTATTGATTAATGAGGTCGATAATATAACTCCGGGATGAACACCCTCTAAGTTGTCTACCCGAATTAGTCTCATAACTACATTGTTGAGCGGGGATGTGAGTCTCTAATTCGGATGCACTAAGCTATCTTCGCATTTTATTAACCAAGTGGGGCATTTAGGTATATCTCTATCATAACCACAAATCATCCTTTAACAATTAGTATTTAATCAATTAAAGATATGATCCACACTCCCTACGTTCTTCATTTCGTCCCTCTAATACTATGGTCAATTCGTTTTGGGACTTAGATTTATCCAAAAGTTCATGACTCTTTAGAACAGTAAAAAAAGAATGCAAGAATAATCACATGACATGATAAATATATAAAACAAACTAATAAACCATAATTAAGCAATCATGTTGTAGTCTCAACCCTAGAAAGAGGGGTTTTAGCCACTCATAATCTAATTTGCAATTACGAAATTAATATAGTTCATACAAGAATTATGTAATGAAAAGAGAAGAATAAGAACCCTAGGAGAAGCCTACTTCATGTTTTCACCTCCCCAAAATCGTCTTAAGTCATCCAAAGATGATTAGAATTGAACCTAAGTGTCCTCTTTATAGTGTAGGACAAGTTGTACCAGAAAATACCCAGGTCTGTGGCACTTTGAAATCGTGGAGCCTAAGCTCTGTGACACTTTGAAATCACGTAGTACTACCTCTGTGACACTTTGAAATCATGGAGCACTGCCTCCTTGACACGCTGATATCTCAGAAGGCTACTGCTTGGCCGACTAAACTCATTCCAACTTTATTTTTTCTATTCCTTGACTCTGTGGCACCTTAATATCGCGTTAAGCTACTATTTTGGTGGTCCAAACTCTCCCAAACTTGATACTTAACGTTGTTCCATAGCTTTGATTGCATCACATCTCAATCTTGATGAGTTTTTGGCTTCAATCTTCACATTCTTCATCTTAAGGGGTTTCACATGTGGGCTTCCAAATCCATTATTCGTGTGAAGCTTGCTTCCTGTTTATTCACACATTGTGTCTCATATACGGATTTATTTATCACCTAACGCAGTTACAGTAGACTCCTACAACATATCATCACAAGCATTAGACCATACCATATACAAAACTTATCAAAACTACATAATAACAACCATAGCTTAGGTCGGTTTTACTAGTTATCTCGTCTAACCTTCCCTTGGCCATTTTGACTTTTGTATTGATTCAAATGCACTATAAACCATCTAAAAATGAGTCTTACCACAAAAATACACAAATACATACTTTATACTTTATTAATCACATCAAGTTATCCTCAAAACTAAGCTAAATGTGCGTAGATAATGACACTTAGGTGTATAAATATGCCTAAGATCACCAATTAGATATTAATAATCTCAGTTATGCAGGTTAATATTCAATTCATTGCCAACAATAGGAATAAATTATAACTAAATCAGTTGACCACTTACATCATGAAAATCTCAATATCTTGTCCGCATTAGGAAACAGTTCACATCAAGAATAAATAAATAATCATAAGTCAATGAAACCGGTTCACACAAAGAAACAAAAATAATATCAATAACCAATGGTCCACACAAGGAACCCAAATGTAATTTAACAATATCCGATCCACTAAAGAAACCATCAAACTCTCAAAATTATAGAGTACACACATGCTATGAGATTTATGACTGCCCACTAGCCATGACCTATGGTGGACTAGTTCAATTCATGTACCAAATATACAATACAATGGTGTCTTGCCACCCTTATCCCAAAAAAAGTGTTAATCCACTCTTATAACAATATCCCCACCCTATATTACCTAAAATCCACCAATCCAGTCACAACCATGAATTTAGCATAATCAACTCACAATAACAACCACATACTATTTACAAGTACAATTACATAGCAAGTTTAGAATCAATAACACTTGCATGTCAACAAGGTCCTCTATATTGTAAGTTATCAATCCGTAGCACTTGTACTCGATATTTAACATGTTCATCACTTACTAGCATTTATTGCAACTAAATAAATAATAAAATGTACACATGCAATCAAATTGAGTCCTAACTCCAGTTCAACCATAACCTACCTTAAACTAATCCTTGCAATGCCCTAAATCACTTGATCCTTTCCCTTTCTTACAGTCTCGCCTTGATGTCAGTCTAAAACAATAAGCAACGAGCCATTCAACTGATAATTTACCAATTCTAGGCATTATAAACCTAATTCCACTATTTTTAACCATATTCATAACAATTTCCCCATATTAGGGCATTATACCCTTTGTTATACACAAAAATCCCCATGAATCATGATTAAAAGGACAATTTCTAGTCTAGGAATCATAATTCGACAATCCAAAACCATTATTAAGTGATTCTAACTCATGAATAATAAAACCACTCCAGGTTCTTTAACCTAAGACTACACTTAACTCCTACCATGAACAATTACAAGAGATCTTAAAGATTATATAAAGTAATATATGTTAGGAGAGTGGAATTTACTTACCTTGGGAGTGGAAATTCATCCAAAATCCCAGAATTTGCCCTTTTTCTCCCTAGTTAACCCCTGGACATTTTTGGAATGAGAAATAATATTTTGGGTTCAAAAATGGCATTTTATTGACCTAGTCCCACTATAGAGGCCCAATTCCCACTTCAGCAACAGCGCTATAGCGGGATCCACTCATTGTAACATCCTTGACTCAGATGGATTTCCGCTACAATGGTCCCAATCCCACTATAGAGGGATTGCTGAAGTGGTCCTCCTACCCGCTATAACTGCAGTGAGGTAGATACTCTATAAAAGTTCTCAGATTTGATAATTTTACAACACAATGCTCAAACTTCAACATTACAAACTAACTTCTTAATGTCAAATGCTATAATTGGAGTTTTACTAACCCGATTTCTGTTCCGAAAGTTTCTATGGATTACTAAAACTCTTGGATAACACAATATAATCTTAAATCCATGAAATAATACACCATCAATTACCAGATTCACCTAGAACACACAACACCTGAAATTCATCTGACACTAGTCTAGCCTACAATTTTGAAATTTCCATCCGGGAAAAACTTAACCCAAATTTTGTATGCTATAAATACTGTAATGATGAAAAGGGTTGTTATAGACCCCAACCTAGTTGGGTTGTATATTTGATAGTGACATATTTATACTTCTAAAGATATGTGTAATTTAGGTGTATCACCTTCTTATCTAAGGTCATGTCTTCGATGAGCTGCAACCGCGCCATATCTTGTCTAATCACTTCTCTTCAATATTTTTTTGGTCTACATCTACATCTAATGAATCCACCCATATCCAAACTCTAAAACCTCCGCACTGAACATCTATGCATCTCCTCATCACATGTCAAACCATCTCAACCACGCCTCCCACATCTTGTTTTCCACCAAAGTCACTCCCACCTTATCTCGAATATCCTCATTTCTAATCCTAGCTCTCCTTATAAACCCATATATACATCAAAACATCATTATCTTTGCTACCTTCATCCTCTGGATGTGAGAATTCATACTGGAAAACACTCCGCTCCATACAATATAACTAGTCTAACCACTAGTAGTTTTCGCTGTTTGGGTAAAAACTGACCTAAATCAATTTTTATTTGGATTTGTTTTGTTTGGTTTGATATTTTTAAAAACTGATACTCCCTTCGTTTCAAAAAGAATGACCTATTTTGACTTGACACGGAGCTTAAGAAAATAAAGAAGACTTTTGAATCTTGTGGTCTTAAATTAAAGTTATATCAAATGTACTAAAATGCCCTTTAATCTTGTAGTTTCAAACATGCCACGTGGAAAGTTGGAATTTGCCAAAAAAGGAAAGAGGTCATTCTTTTTTAAACGGACTAAAAAAGAAAGTATGTCATTCTTTTTGAGACGGACAAAATGAAATTTAGTTTAGTTTTGATTTTGTTAAAAAAAATCTGAAGAAATAACCAAACCAAATCAACAAATTATATAAATATTTTTATAATTATATAAGCATAATATATTATTTTTTATGAATAATTTTAAATATCTTATATATGCTTTCACCAAAATTTATTTATAATTTAAATATCGTATGTTAGATGTACCCATGTTACTGTTTTATGTTTTCTTTTTACCATTATTGATAAAGAAAATCAATTCCATATTTAAAGAAATGCAGCCCAAAAGAAGCTGCCAAATAAAAGAGTGAAATCGTGCCCAAGGGACCGATCTCGGAAAAAATAAAGAAACAAGCTAAGGCTAAATCTAGAAAACAAAAACAAAAAATAAAAATGAAAAGGAAAGTAGCTGAAGAGTCTAGAAGATCTCATCCACCATCACTGAGCTCATCGTACATACTCGATCCACCATGCCCATGACTAGACCTTCAATTGATGAGCTCCAAATGCGGGAGACAAAGTTTAACCCCTCAAATTATTGATACTAAACTTAGAGACAATAAGAGTTTGATAGAATTCCACTTTAGACACTTAAACTTTTCATAAGTGTCGTGACCTACTCATCAATGAAGACTTCTTCGACTCAATTGTGTGACTCCAATCAACCATCGATAATGTGCTACCTTTTCTGTCTCTCACTCGTAAAGCTAGGCTGAAAATTCAACTAGTTGAATTCTTTATCCACTAAGCGAATTGAGCTTTGTAGAAGCTAATACTACTTCTAAAGTATAAAAATCCAATAAGTTCATAAAAATCTCAACCATATCTATTAGATCTGTAATCATTAAGTTGAAATCGTTGTTCATGAAGCTGCAATTAGCACTGCAGTCGACTTAAGATTTTCTTTTGTACTTCGACTAGGAATATTGTTGCTGGTTTTAATTAATCGTAACATTGATGTTTAGTCATCTTCTAACTCTGAGATTTGGAATTTTTCTTTTCTCTAATCTTATAATTGCCCTTCCTTCTGATAGTATTTCTTGTATTGATGACTATGAAATGTTATGTGTACCTATAAAAAAGAAAATTAGGTTAGAAAAATAGTCCGTGAGCATGTTCCTTTCCCTGAACATATGGACCACCTTTACATTTCTCTCAGCATTTAGATTCTTGATTTTCTTCACTTCTATTACAATATCCCAAGGAATTTCCCAAATCCCATATAGGACTTTTGTTAAAATCAAAGAATCTGTCTCCAACACTACCGGCAGTAGATTTTGGGATATGGAACATTCTAATCTTCTTCTTAAAACTACTGTTTCAGCCATTAAGCTAGTCCCCTCCTCTATTGTTGTTGACTCCACAAAAATCAGATCCTCATTGATGTTTCTAATACAAAAGGTAGTTGAGATTTGACCTGGTTTACCTTTAGATGAGCTATCTGAATTGCATTTGTAAACCCCAACCTCAAGAGGATTCCAATACACAATTTTACAATTAATAGTAGGTATATCTCCTCAAAGAATATAACAATTAAAGGCCAGGAATTAGGAATGAACTTTAACCAGGGATACTGTACTTTACTAGCATGTGAATATTCTATTAACCTCCAAAACCATACTATTATATGACATTCTACCCCTATGCATTATTATATTTCTCCTCTTCCAGATTACCCACACACAAAAAAAAGTTGGCATAGCTCTAAACAAAGTTTTCAGCTAAGGAGGACCATCAAAATGCCACCATTTATTAATGGTCTATTTAAGATGAACAAACTGACCCTGCATCCCTGTTGCATTTGCTAAAAGACTCCAGATATTCCTTGACATAGGACAATTCATGAATAGATGTTCAAAGTTCTTGAAAAGCTTCCTTCATAGCAGCAATAATGAACTGTTTTAGACCCTCAGAATGTCATTAAGATTTTCCCAATAGGAATTCTCTTTTTGCAAAATCTCCAAAAGAAAAAAGACACCTTAAAAAGCACTCATTTCTCCTAAATGATCTTAAATTCCTCTTGAATTTCCCCCTTATGCCTTATCAACTCCCAAGCACTCTTTATAGAGAAGTTTCCTGTGCTATTTAACATCCACCTGGGCTTATCCCAATTATCAATTTCTTCTATCACTCCTAACTTATTTTGTATATGCAAACAAATCTTTTCAGGAGACATTTGATGTAGTAACTCTTCGTTCCAAGAACCCTGCACCATAAAATTATTGAGATCATTCATATCATAATTGTTAGCATTAGTATTAGGAAGATAATAGTGAAGACCCCTAATTTTGTCCAATTGTCAAACTAAATGCTAGAGTGACCACATTTAGGTTCCCACAAAATTTCTTGATCTATAAAGTCCCTAGCTTCCAACATATGCTCCATAACTATGAACCCCCCTTCTATTTCACCAATTGAGGTCTATGTATTTTACAATACTTATTCTATATGAATTCAGTCCATAAGGACTTTTTGGTCTTAAAATTCCACCACAGTTTAGCATACAAAGCCTTTAAAACATCAAACATGGATCTAAATCCCAATCCTCCTTCTTTGTTAGGTAGACAGATTTCAGACCATGATACCCACTACTTGCTACTACCCTCTTCTTTAAAAATCCATAAGACTTTAGCAAAAACTCTGTGTATATCATGTAACATACATTTGAGAGGGATTAATGCTGATAAAAAGTATATAGGAATGATTTGAAGAACATTGTTAATCAATATTGTCTTTCCCTCAAATGATAAGAGCTTCTCCTTCGAAGCCTGCAATTTAGTTTATATCTTCTTCATGAGTTCTACAAAATGAGTCTTCCTTTTCCTAGCATGACCTATAGGACATCTAAATAGGTTAAAGGAAATCTTCCCCTTGAAAATCATGTACAATCTTCCACTTCTTGAATAATAGTCCCAGTAATCTTGTGATAAAGAAAGAAAAAAAAATTCCCTTATTAATCTTCTACCCTAACTATCTCTCATAATCCCCTAAAGTATTCATGACCATCTGAAGGGACTTCTTATCAGCAGATACAAAAATGATTATATCATCAGTATATGCAAGATGATTCGGATTATTACTCCACTTAGACATTTCAAAACCCCTGAAATCCTTGTTATAAAAAAAATTATTCAGGCTTCTAAACAGTACCTCTGCAGATGAAATAAAAAGAACAGTAGATAAATGATCACCCTGCTTTACACCTCTTGATAAATGAAAGAACTGATGAGCCTGTCCATTGATGAGAATAGAGTACTAGTTATTAGCAATCAATCTCTAAATCTTATAAACTGTAGCTCTATTAAAGCCCATCTTCTCTAACACCTTGATCAATAAATTCCAGTCAACTCTATTATAAGCCTTTGCCATGTATAATTTAGGCTTATCTCTCTTCCTGGAGTCAGTATTAATTTCCTGAGCCAATAACACATTCTCATAGATGCTCCTCCCTTTAACAAACCCTGATTGATTTTGAGAAATATTTTTGGGCAAAAGACCTTCCAATCTATTATGTAGTAATCTAGAAATTAACTTGCTTAAAAATTTACTCAAGATAATAGGTCTCATATTAGAAAAAGATTGCACTATTTATTTTTTTGGGATTAAGACCAAATTAGCATGAGTAAAAGATTTTTCCGAAGTATATCCTCCAAAAAAAAGCCTCAACTACCTTCATAATATCACCACTAACTATATCCCAGCACTTCTGAAAAAAGTGACATGTGAATCCATCAGGTCCACTTGAACTATCCCCATTAAGTTCAAACACCACTCTTTTAATTTCCTCCTCAGTTAGGCTAGCATTAATGAGTGCATTATCTTCTTCATTAAAAATAGTAGGAAAATATCTTAATAAAGACAACTCTGCAGAATCTGCACCACCAGAAAATTGCTGCTGAAATAATTTAATAACCTTAGCAGCAAACTGTTCAGTCCCTTTTGCCCCTAATTACCATCATCTTTCTAAATTCTAGAGATTGCTAACTTCTTTCTCCTTTCCTTTACTAGGCTATGAAAAAACCTAATATTCCTGTCCCCTTCATTAAACCACTGGTAACCAGCCTTTTGTTTCCAAAACTCCTCCTCAAAATGAAGGTACTGCTTTAGCTCAACATGTGCCCTTTGTAAGACTTCCCTATTTTTAGCAATGGGGAATTCCTCAAAAAGATCTTCTTTCAATCCGACAATTTCTTCCTTGATTCTCAGTTTTTTGAAAATATCTCCAAACCTTACTTTACTCCAGCATGAAAGGGAAATTTTTATCTTCTTCATCTTCAGTTGTTTTATGTGGTAATCTCAGGATTTTTTTTTCTTCTAGAATAAATTGTTGTCTTTTTTTCCTTTTGGATGAATTATTTTTTTATTTTCTTGTATGGTTTATAATTGAATAACCGAACTAAACTGAACCAAAAATGATAACAACCAAACTGATAAATATATATATATTTGATTTGGTTTGGTTTTAATAATTTAAAACCTCATTGTATTGGTTTAGTTTTGATTTGATCAATAACCGACCGGTATACACCCCTTCTAACCACCACTATGTAGAACTTTTCTTTTTGCTTTAGAGGCATGTTGATGTCACATAAGACTCCAAAAGAGAGCCTCCATTTCATCGACCTTGCATCCGTGTCAATATCTCTATTTCTCTTGATAATAGACCCAAGATATTTAAAACTACCTTTCTTTTGAATGACCTGAGTATCAGGCCTCACCTCCACTTCAGTCTCCTGCTTCACCTTACAGAACTTGTAGTCTAATTATTTAGTCTTGGTCCTACTCAACCTAAACCCTTTAGTCTCTAGGGTATGTCTCTAAACCTCAAATTTAGCATTAATTTCTTCACGAGTCTGGAAAACTCAAAATTATGTCATTCGCAAATAACATACACCATGACACCTCACATTGAATTTGTCGCATCAATACATTCAACACCAAGGCAAAAAAAAATGGGCTAAGGGTCGATCCCTGGTGCAACCCCATTAATAGGAAAAAGTGCTCTGAGTCTTCTCCCATGGTTCTTACTCGATTCTTGTGTAATGACCCTACAGGACATTTTCTGTATTTCTGCACTATTTCAGTATTTAAAGCTTTTTCATAGCTGCCCCAAGTTATTTATGACTTACCAAAGCTGATAGTTCGGTTATCAGGCAGTTTGTTTGGTTTTTGGTGTGTTGGAGACATTATTTTGGTCATTTGCTCATCAATATTTCCGTAGGTTACCATTAATTTCGTGGTTAATTTTCCAATTTAAACTCGAACCCCTAGTTTACTTTATGGACTGATTTAGGGTTTGTTTGTACTTGGATTTCATCTATTTTTTAGGATAAATGATCCTTGACCTTAGAGGGACGTGTTGACAGTTTCAAAGTTGTGATTCCATAATCAAGCCCCATATGGGATTTTTAGATCAATTTTTTACCCAGAGAATTTATATACAATATGGGTATTGTTATTCTTGTGTTAATTCATAGATTATTATTTTGATAGTGTGGCATCATGCGGAGGCTTCTCAGAAGGGAAAAGCTCCGATCTAGTGGACTTTATCGAGCTTTCGATGGCGTCCAGGTAGGCTAGGCTTACTTTTCTCTTAGATTAAGCTTTATTATGGTATTAGTGTAGTATTATGATAGAGATGGGTAGGGTTTTATCACTTAGCTATTATTTTAGTATTTTATGGGTTAAAGTTAGCCGTTTTGGGATCTTTTTAGTGGAATTTGACCTCGTCACTCCTCTAAATGATTATAATACCCTTTTAGGGCTAGTCTTGTCTTACCTCGCACCTTAGGATAAAATTGTAAGGTCTTAGTATAGGTTTAGGTATGTGTTCGCCTTAGTGTAGATTTTCGAGACTAGTAGCGGGCCCCGTCGGCCCTCCTTATAGGTCGAGTAATTAAATTAGCTCCTTGTAGATGTAGGAAACCTTCTTGGACTTTCTTAGAAAGTTCTTAAACCTTAAGGTGACTTAGGCTTCACATCGGTGTCCGGTTAGTTGAAATACCCGAATTAGATTGCGGTTGGCCTTTAAGCTTATTTATTTAACGTATTGATTAGACCTTGCTTCTCTTGTAACCCTTTTCATCGAAGCTGGTAATTTGATATTATAATGGACTCTAAGAAGTTTATGGCTTCAAATTATTTTTATTTGAGATATACTTACTAGCTCCGGTTTGAGTTCGGTAATTAATGATCTGTTTATGGCATTATCATGGTGATATAATTCTTTAGTTTCGGTTCAAGTATGGCATTATGGTTTGAAGGAAATCTCAGGTATGGTCTCACTGTTGGTCATGTAAAGTCATGGTTATCGATACTCTCTTCCTTTTTTGCATCCACCAGGCTTATAAGGGCTCGATTGGATTATCTCCTCATTTGCTTGTACCTTCTAGGCTTATGGGGGTCCAGTTAGGTTATAGTTAGTATGTCTTTACCTTAATTTATTTGTTCTGCAGATTTACCATTTTATCTGGATTGGAGTATTTATTACAGATTTAGACTTATCCATGACTTATTTTACTTTCTCGCATTTTATTATACTCTTATTATGATTTAGCTCAGTCGGCCGATGATGTCTACTGAGTACCTATTTTTTTTGTTCTCATACTACACATCTGTATCTTTTTCTAATGCAGATTCAAGTACGAATCACCTCCACTAACGTTCGATCCATCTTGCTTTTAGAATTTGGAGATAGGGTGAGCTTTCAAAGCCAGAGCAGATCCTCTCTCCTTCAATCACTTTTGGACAGTTTTAATTTTGAGACTACCTGCATATTGGATACTACTTAGTACTCTTATTCTTTTGGAT
Organism: Capsicum rhomboideum; assembly: GCA_031232105.1. NCBI lineage: Eukaryota > Viridiplantae > Streptophyta > Magnoliopsida > Solanales > Solanaceae > Capsicum > Capsicum rhomboideum. Next base: position 20,877,752 of record CP124714.1, read on the forward strand.
TTAGTGGCTCTTGTATCGACCTTACTAGATTGTGGGATATTCTTTTGTGCACATTTCTTCTCTCTCTTTGATATTTATTCTATTGCTCTTATGTTTATTTTGCTTACAATTCTATTGTATGCTTACTTTCGGTATTTATTAGACCTTCCACCAACTAGCCCATTACTTGCTGTTCTAGGCTACAGTTTGGCTTACCTACTGGTGGGATAAAGAAGGTGTCATCATGACTCGAGAAATCAAGTCCTGAAAAATTTGTATCATAGCCTAGGTTCACTGGTATTGTTGGTACAAGAGCAAGTGTTTAGTAGAGTCTGGGAATCGAAACCATGACGTATGTATCCTATCTTCAGGAGGCTACAGGACATTCTTATGAAAACCTAGTGACATTCACGTTGCTATAGCAACATGGGAGAGGAAGAAGGTCCGATTTTCTTGAAAACTCCCTTTTTTCACAACGTGCCTTAAATCCAAGATATCCCAAACTAACCCTTTTACGCCAAGATCGATATCGGGAGTTTTACTCGCCCAAATTCGATTCCAAAAAGTTCTATGGGTTTCTAATCATCTTAGCTAATATAAAATTTAGCTAAACTTTATTATATCTACCCAATCCATTCCCGGATTTTCCTAGACCATAGCTCGCTTAGATTTTGTCCAAGACTGGCCTAGCCTAAAAATTCTAACTCCTAACCCGAGGAAAATCTTAACCCAATTTTTTGTATGCTAGACTTATCTGTTATCACACAAGGAAAACCATACTCCTTTATCCCCACAACTAGCTTAAGGTTATTCAAATTACCGACTCAACATACCTCAATCACTTAAGGAGCAATAACAACCAAGTATTATCATGATCAACAAGTGGATATGAATATTCAAGAATACATCTAATAACCCCACTCCCTCAACCGACCCTACAACTAAGGATCATCAATCATAATCAAGCTATCTCATTGCAAAGACCCTAGCAATTCAATTATGTGATTCTCAAGGGATACTATTAACCGATAATTATTGTCATATATTAAGCATACGAGCAATGTCAAACAAAACCAGCCAATGACAAGTCATTTTATTAATCAATACATGGGTGACTATTTCTACCAATAGACAACCATAATTACTGTTTCACAAATACAAGGGCATTTGGTCCCACCATAATCTCGTGATTTCCTTATCAACTACATATTATCATCACAATGCAAGTAGTTACTCAATCAACAATAAAAACCGCCAAGTCAAATAAAGTTTGATGTTCAAATATATATTTTACTTCAAACATACAATATCACCTACATTAAATATTTAACTTTCATGCCAAGGGCTGCCATACCCACTCTATCGTTTGCTTAACTGATAATCCATTCATCAATTAAACCTTCAAGCTATCACAAAACTCAAAACCAAAATAAATTTTCCTTAAGTCACAATCATGAATTACCATAAAAATTTCCTTACCGTAATTTATGTTATCAAGCAACAAGAGTCTTTTTTTCATGGTATTTTTCATGTACCAACTATTTGAAATAATGGTTTCCACAATTTTGTACTATTTTTTCCTTACCATTTTACCAATGATAAGATCCTGTCCAGTATTTAGCATATTGTTTTCCATTTAAATCACATAGCAATAATTTTCTTTACCCATTAACACATAATCAAGTTATGACCTTTCACAATTCACAGAATTTACAATAATTCAACCAACTACGAGTCACATAAGTACCAAGGCATTAACCTTATGCACCAATTTAAACCGTTATGTTACTACCAACAAAACAAGCAACAATCATAGTCAGATTGTATCACACACCACATAACACGTGGCAACTTGCAACATTCACCTATCACAGATTTAGAGTTAATAAAGAAACTACAAATCACAAATACATCTTATATTATACCAACAAAGTTACAACCAACCAATTTCATCATAATTCATATGACAATCATAAGCTCCATCCAGTATAGACAGATACCAATTGGAAATAACTAGGTTCCAATTGTGAACTCCTCAAGATACTAATTGGAATCAACTAGATTCAAGTTATGATTATAGAGATACCAATTGAAATCAGGGGATACCAATTGGATTCAACCCATACAAGAAACTATCAAACCGCACGAGAGGAAAGAGGGAAGTGAAACAATTTCCTAGAATGCCTCATAGCACCTTGAAGATTAGATGTAGATGTACCAATCCGCAGGACTCTATTCGACATTTGCTCTTGTACTGAGAGACCGGTAACCTAGGCTCTGATACCAAATTGTCACGATCCAAATTACCGGATCGTAAGGGAACCTACTCTAATCTACCTAGATAGGAGAACCCCTTACCACCCTTTCAACATGATATGCGGAAGTCTTAAGATAAGTAAAAAAAAAACCAAATCCTTATTACAACAGATTTTTACAAGCTTTAAATATAATCTAAGGCAAATGTAAACTACCCAAGGACCTAGTCTAACAGGTACAAGAACTTCTAAGTAAGAAGGTAAAACTGGACACTTCCACTATGAATGAGAGAAGTAGAAGTTGCTGGAGATCACTATCCACATCACCTGTGCAACATCAACTGATCCTGCAACTAGACTATACCCCAAAAAGGGTATAATGAGAGTAGTATCAGTATAAACAACATGTGCTGGTAGGTATCATCGGCCGACTAGGGTTAGATCACATAAACATAATATAGAAATCACCCAAAAAAAATATGACAACTTATATAACAATTTAATTCGTAACACTTCCATCCACTTATGCTATCTTTATCCCTTGTTTTAACTAAGAGTATTTCCATTCTTATTCCCGTTGATCATTCATCACCTTCACATCAAGTGTCACCCATCCTAATGCTCACTTGTTTAACCCCGATAGTTATTAAGTCAGTCTATTTCACTTACGCCTTAATTAACCTCAAATATAAATAAAACCAATAATCATCACCTTGTAACAAACACAACTATGAACACACATTATGATAAATACCTCAAGTTTATGATTTCAGGTAAACAACAATCATAATTTAACACACCAAATCACAAGTAGATATGAATCATTGGTTTCATCAATTATAGCATGTCCCAAGATCAATCCACGACTTATTCAAGAAAGCATTATCAATCCATATTCATTAAATCCAAGTACTTCTTTTAGGAAAGCACATTCAATCCAATAGAGTCTAAACTCTAGTTCAACATTCATAAGTTGATTCTGTAATTCAATCTTCCCCATCTATACTAAGACCCGAGATTCTGCTATTATCTAGAAATCCTTATATTCAAGTCATTACTAGGTTCAAAACCTACCCTATTAGCCAATTATTCAACTTACAGTCTAGTTTCAGTCATACACCTTTTTACCTTTTACTTCCTAACCCTTAGCCTATCTTGACTTTAGGCTCTTATGTTATGCCACCACCTCTTATCATAATCCATTCTCATAACTATACCCTGGCAAGCATATTCCATGTTCCAAAGACACATAATATCATGTTCACCCTTTTTAAGGTAATTAGACTAAATCATTAGATTATAAGATCACACAATCTCTTTATCACCTAAATTCACAAATTCACATTACAATTCACCATGGAGTCATACCAACAAAAATAACCCTCAAGGATTCATACATTAACATAAGAACACATAATTATGCCTTATTTACATTAAATCCATATTTTATTCATCCAAACTCCATGCCCGCAGGCCTAAGCATGATTTCTCTCGTCAAATCTATATTATGGATATAATTACTAACCACATTCTACTACTCATAAACCACAACCTACCTGGGCGCCAAGATGCTAGAACAAGTAAGCTATATCACTGATGATCCTCCTCCTCCTTCTTCATGTTTTCAAAGGCTAAAGTAATTAAGAAACTACTCATCAAACAAATATTTTGGGAATTTAAACCCACTAGTTCTCCCCTTATTTACAGTCTACAAAATTACCCAAAGATCAATTAACCATCAAAATAGTTCTATCAAGCTCAACCCAACTCCATTAATGGAGTTTTAAAGCTAAAGGTCCCATCTTTATAGAATTCAAGATCCCCAACTACCAACTTTCATGTTTTGAACCTTAATTTCATACTATAAAGAGTTAATTCACAAACTAACATCAATTCTAGGTGAAAATACATATACCCATGGGTTTTCCCCGCAATTTCATGAACCTAGGGCTTCAAAACTCAAGAATTTCATCATAAATTCCCCATTCTAATGATTCTAGAAGATTAACGGATTAAACATTGTCAAAAAGAAGTAAAATCTTATCTCAACAAAGGATTTCCACCCAAACCAAGGGAAAATCGCCCCTCAAGGTCTTAGGAATGAAATTTTGGAGTTTGGGGGCTGAAACCCGTCAAAAATAGGTTATAAACTGTTGTTGCGTCACTATAGAGACTTGACGTCGCTATAGTGATGTCGCTATAGCGCCCTCAGCTTTTCAACACGGACAGTCTTTAGTAAAACTGTCATAACTTTTTATTCAGGCAGCGGATTGAAAAACGATCAATTACGTTGGAAAGAAGACTCAGAGATCCTTAGTTTGGTGGGTATTGAGACCCCTAAATCCTCATATTCTAGGAGAAGTGCTCATTTGAAGTTGACCCTAGTTTAGACTTAGCCCGAAACTAAATCGGCAAGGATACTTTCAACTTAACTTTGTGCTAGGGGTATTGTATGACCTTAGTACATATCAAATGCACTCCCATACTAAAGAATTAATCCTAACACTTATGACTAACAAGAAACGCGTGCCTTGACCGCAAATATTTTCAGTAACGACAGAACCGGTCATATTATATATATATATATATATATATATATATATATATATATATATATATATATATATATATATATATATATATTGTCTAAATTATCTTACTCATATTTTGCAATTTGTGCAAAATTCTCCTCCTGAAAAAGTTGATAAAGAAAGTCAAAAGAGTGAAATATTTTTAGTTTAAAACCAACTTAAAGTGAAAAGCAAATCAAAAAGAATCTCTACAAAGAAGTATAAAAAAGAGGGAGGAATAAATATATATTGAAAAAAGGAATATACAATTCATCGCACGCGGAACATCGCCTCTTCTAAACTTTTAACTGAATTAGTAGTGCATTATTTAAAGGAGTTGAAATAAAATATTTCAAAAATAGGATAAGTAACGTGTTAAAATTTACTTTAGTTAATATAGTAATTTTTAGCATAATAAGTTTCCTAGTTTTCGTATGAATTTGCATTTTAAAACAAACTTGAAGAGAAAAAAATGGTTTCTTACTCTCTCCGTTCACTTTTATTTGTCACTATTTCGCTTCTCGAGGTCAATTTGACTAAACTTCAAAGTTAAATTGAAGTAGATTAATTTACTATTTTAAATTTAAAATTTTGATGATCGAAAACTATACGAAAAATGAAAGAAGTTGCAATCCTTCTCATATTAATATGATGAAAAAATACATCTTAAAATATTGGTTAAAGTTTAGGTAGTTTGACCTCGAGAAGCAAAACCGTGACAAGTAAAAGTGAACGGAGGTGAGTATATTTGAGGTGGCACAAATTAGCTTTCTCATAATTTGTCTGAAAACTCAAAATTGGTGTCATATAATTGAAGTGGTCCAAATTATTCTTATATTTTGCATGGGAACTCATGCAAATCCCTTTCCTGAAAAGTGAACAAAGAAAGAAAACAAGAGAAAAACTTCCAGATTAAAACTTAAAATCAAGTTAAAGAAAAAAAGCGAAACCAAAAGGAAATCCAATAAAGAAGGTTTAAAAAACGAAAGAATAAGGGGTCTTTGGTAGATGTACAAGAATTGTGTTGGCTAAGGTGTATATTAGTAATGGGTTGGTATTAATTATGCGGAGATTATTATTTTAGAAATAACATGCATTGTATAATTTTTTTTAAAATTATTTATTTACAATAATACCTTAGCTTTCACACAAATACAGTGGAAAAGATTTTGACGAACAATTGTGTCTTTAACCATACTAATGTATGCATTAAAACGAGTTAATTACGGCTATATATATATATATATGTGTGTGTGTATATATATATGAATTAATCAGTGTCACAGATTAATGCTAGCTGCAGTTATGTACTCCTCAAAGGTATGCATAGATTTATTTTTTAAAAAAAGATTCCAATTACCTCAACAGGACTAACAGATATTTAATACGACATAATAGAAGTTTTATTTCAGAAGCTTTCAGTTTGTTTTTGAAAAAACAAATAAGATTGGATCGCATGACAAATTATACTGGCACAATATTAATATTACATGTAAGAAATGCATGCCAATTTTCTTCGCCTTTAAGCTATACCAACCTTTTTTTGGACAGAAGTTAGGCAATTTATTTTTAGAAGGTTAGAAATTGACAATTTAATATGACCTGTGATGCAAGAACTAAAGTACTCCCTCTATTCCATAATAAGTGAATTGTTGAGATAATGCATAGCTATTAAGAAAAAAAAATTAAGACATAAATTAGACATACATTTTATTTTTGCCCTTTTTAATTATTGTCAAACTATTCTTGAAAATTCAAAACATTGATCATGATAACTACTCCAAGAAAACAATAAATAAATAGGAGCAATTAAGTTTCTTGAACTCATCACATAGGAAATTCAAATGAAGAGTAAAAATGAAAGAAAGTTCCAATATTACTCTTGAAGATTGAACAATTAAGTTAATTTGAACATTGAAAAATGACTCAATAATTCACTTATTATGGAATAGAGGGAGTATATTGTTTCTTGTAGAATTCTCTGGGTTTCATTTTACTTGGTATTTGTGCTTATGTTTCAATTTATTTATTCATTTTCAAAAATCAAGAGTCTTATTACTTCTTTCTCATACAGTTATACGATCCCTAGTATTAAATACCTACATAAAATGGTAATATAATATTCTAATTTAGAGTTTCAAAATATTATTAATAAGGTTAGTTAAATAAAATACACCTCTAATTAAAGCTTCTTAAGGGTTATGTGTCAAGTCAACTAGGGCCAAGTAAAATGAAACTGAGGGAATACTAAAATTCTCCTTCAATTTAGAGAAGTGTAGGTAGACAAAGGTCAAGTAATATGAAATGAAAGTTGTATACATACTCCCTCCATTTTGTTTTTACGTGGCGCCTCTATACTAAAAATAATTATTTCAATTTACTGTCAAGACCCGATTTCTTGAGTCATGATGGCGCCTACCTTATCCCACCAGTAGGCCAGCCAAGTCATAGTCGGGAGCGGCAAGCAAGGGGCTAACGAGTGGGAACCAGAAAAGACAAGATGAAACGATAATACTAACAATAATAGGAAGCAGAAGTAGAAATATAACATAATAAAGTATACCAGAATGGGAAAAGGAAGAGGACAACATACTCAAATGAATCCCTCCGAAGACCTGGTAAGGTCGGTACTAGAGCTACTACTAAGATATAACCAGAGTACTAGACAGAACCCAAATGTACATAAAATATACAAGCAGTCTCAAAATCAAAAGGCTAAACTGGAATAGATGGAGAAGGATCAGTATCGAATGCTAGTAAGGCCACCCTGCTCCGGATCAGTACTAGGATAGGAGGATAACATCAATGCCGACGGCTGGTATCCGAATCTGCATCAGAGAAAAATGTGGAAGTGCAGTATGAGTACCAAAACAACGGGTACTCAGAAGCCATCATCGGCCGCTTGAGCTCAAATATAGCATAAGTATAACTAAAATGCGAGGGTTCAATCTAAGTCAGCAGTACATAGGGATAGAAAGGTAAACAATTACCGAGCTATGCAAATACTATAAAGGAACAAGTAAAAGTGATACAGAAAATAAATAATGCAGTAATAAGAAGGAAAACCAAACATAACCTAACTAGGCCCCCAGAAGGCACACTAAAAAAGACAATTAACCCACCTGTGCCCCCATAAGCCGATGGGGCACACAAGAAAAGTAAAAGAAAGTATAAATAATCCATAATTGATCCAGTGTCAAGTAACCATCCAACTGTTCAGCGGGCTTGAACCGACACCAATGGGTAGTAATGAGAGGCAAGATGTCAGGCTCAAATCGATAGTAGTGGATAATAACAAGAGGTCATACACCGGTTTCGAACCAAAAATAATGGGTAATAACAAGAGGCCACATATATGATATACAACAAAATTCATAATCAGATTTCGAACTTGAACCAGAACTCAGAGGAACCACAACTCCCAGAACAACAGTAATAAGTAGCAGAACTCCCAGGTCATATCATAACAAGATGCCGGACTCAAACCAAAATTCATAGTAACCATACTCAACTATAAAACCAAAACCCAAACCATACCATAACAGATACTAAAGTAGTGCCAGAACTTATAATAAATAACAGAAATAATGTATATGTTGGCCCTGAACCTTAAGTGAAATGTATTTAAGAAAGCATATGCATAACTTAGCCAAAAGGAAGGAATTCAAGGTTTTAAAGCTTAATACCATGCCCTAATCTCATAAACATTACACCTTACTAAGGGATAACAGGACTGAAATCGACCAGAATAGGGTCCTAACCAGATAAATAAAACATGCAATATTTCAAACGATACCCGATCTACAACTACCTGCCCAAAACTAGCATAATAGTATACTAATACCATACATAAGCTCGATCTAAAGATAGGGTAATCCTAGCCTACCTGGATGCCAAAGCTAAATGTCCCTCTGAGAAGCTTTCAGATAGTGCTCCACTAGAACCCAAACATGAACAACTTGATGTAGATAATTAATTTTCTTTCGATGATTAAATACTACGTTAAAAATGTTTTCTCTCAACTGTTTCTCACATAAATTTATGCATACACGTATGTATAGTAGCATGCAACATGTATTATGAAAACTCCTAAAAATAAAAAAAAATAAAAAAGAAGGAAAATGTGGCAGATGCACACAAACACACACACACACACACAAACACAAACACATATATATGTATAGATATATCATTTATCCAATAAGGTATAATATTACTATATTATATAGGCTATGAGTTGGAATAGATTCAGGGGATAAGATGACATTTGGCTACCACTAATCTTAAATCAATGTGTTGCACCTTTTCCTCCACTTCCACGTGAAGTGGAGGTGGTATACCATTATTAATTTTATCCCGTTGCGTATATATTCAGGTATTGCATAAATTCATGGTACAATAAATATAAATTTTTGAATATACCATAATTAATAGAAAATTATTTCAAATAAAACCTCTATCAAATAATAATAATATTTTAACACATCTAGATTCACTATCCCCACTTAAAATATTAATAAGTTATAAAATCATATAAGTGTATCGTAAAAAGTTTTTCATAAACATCTAAAATATTTTAGAAAGGTAATTAACTATATCTTTTTACCAAATTCTACTCTAATTTAAATATTTCACAAAACGCTCGATATTAATAAAATTATCAAATGAACTATCCAAAAATCAAACTGTCAGTCCCAGCAAGTCATAAATAACTTGGGGTAGTTATAGAAAAGATCTAAACGCCAAAAATGCAAAAAAATGAGGGAAATGACCGGGAGGGTCATTAAATCATCCACTACTAAAGGTACTTTCGTTCGCAAAAGTAAAGGCTAAGAAAGTACCTGAAGGCTCAAACAAGTAGGGATACGGGGTCCGCATATCACCCCCAGTCTGATAGTACCCTTGCCCAAAAGATCCTAAAGCTGAATATTTAGCTCCTTCATCTTGGTAAGAGCCATATGATAAGAGGCCATAGAAATAGGTCGGGTGCCCAGCTTGAGGTTAATAACAAATACTATATCATGCTCAGGAGGAAAGCCAAGTAAGTCAGCAGGAAAAACATTGGGAAAATCACGAACGGCAGGAATGGAGTCAAGCGAAGGACTCTCAACACTAACATCCCGAACATAAGCAAGGAATGACTCACAACACCTCGATATCAGACTCCTATCACAAATGTAAGAAATAATCCCCGTCGGCGTGCAGCTAAAAGAACCTCTTTACTCATGTCATGCGTCGAGTCTATGCTGGTTTCTAACTTTCTCATTATTTTACACTTTTGCAGATGGTTAGGATGCAAGATATGATGATCACAGAAGAGGACCCCAAGTTTGCAGTCAGAGGGCCAGCTAGTGGTTGTGGCCAACCCAGAGGTGGTAGCCAGGCTAGAGTTGCAACCCCAGCTAGGGTCAGGGTAGGGAGCCTTCACCAAATCCTGTTATTGCTCCCGATCCAGAGATTCCACCACCCCAGGAATTGATGGTATAGGGGGAAGCCCAAGCCCCACCGCAGTTTATTTATTCTTTACTACACAGAAATGCCTTGCTTCAGTTTTTGGGATTGGTAGGTGGTGCACCGTCTAATGGTGCTCAATCAGCAGACCAGAGTGGTATTGATTTAGGGGTGCAGTCTACAGTTGTGGCCCCCAGAGTTGAGATTCCTCCTGCACCGATAGCTCTACAGCTGGCAGTTGCTCAGCCTGTTATGTCTGTCGAGAAGCAAAAGTTGTCAGAATGATATTTGAGATTGACTCCACCTAGATTTGCGGGGGCCCCAAGGGAGGATGCTTACAAGTTTCTGACAAGTTACGAGGAGAAGCTTCATAATTAATGGTTGGTTGAGTTGTGCGGAGCGGAATATATGGCTTATCAGCTTGATAGGGCAGTTTGACAGCGATGGAGGGGTTATCTTGACTATAGTGGATCTCCACATATGACTTGGTCTCAGTTCTCCTAGGCTTTCTTAGAGAAGTACATGCCTTTTACTATGCGTGAGCGCCTGAGAGATGAGTTTTCTACCTTGAGACAGGGTTCTACGATGGTGGCTAAGTATGAGGCAATATTTCATGAGTTTGCCACTATGATTCTGCCTATAGAGTATTAGAGAATTTGGTACTTCGTCGAAGGGTTGAGTCTACCGCTCCATATGGCTACTTAGAGTTTGGTGACTTTAGGGAAGTCTTTTTCTAATATTACTGCTCATATCTATTCTATAGAGGAGATGGATCACAAGGACCAAGGGGGTAGCTAAAAGAGGCCACGTTAGCAGGGTAGTTTCAGTGGGAGCCATAGCAGTTCGTAGTTCACGGGCAAAGGTTATCAAGGTAGGTACCCTAAGCATCAAACTTATCAGCACCAGGGTCAGTCTAGTAGATCCGTTTAGGCAGCACTTCAGATTACTAACACAGGTCAGTCCATCTTTAACGATTATCATAGACCAACCAGTGGCCAGTCTTTGAGAGGTACACATTCTGGTTCTTCTAGTCGAGGTGGCTATTTCGGGTTAGATGGATCTTCTGGACAGAGTAGAGTACCCGGGGTTTGCTATGATTGTGAAGTTGTTTGTCATTACTCCAGTAAGTGTCCCCGGTGTGGGATGATTTATCCTGCAACACAGAGTGTTCAGTCGATTAGAGAAGTGCTGCCCACAACTAAAGGTGGTTCTTAGGGTCGCATGGGTGGTCCCCAAGGTTCTCGAGGAGGTCCTCAGGCAGGTAGGACAGCTAGATAGATAGGTACCCAGTTCGGAGGCGGATGGGGTCAGTTGAATATTGTACCTAGTAGGCCGGAGGAGGAGTCTTCGGATGCTATTATTACAGATATGATCTCAGTATGCTGTCAGCCAATTATTTCTTTATTTGATCCAGGATCCACTTATTCATATATTTCTGCTTATTATCCATCACGGTTAGAGTTGTCTTGGGAGCCTTTATCTACGCTATTGTATGTATCTACTCTCATGGGTGATTCTTTAGTAGTGGATCAGGTTTATAGGTCATGTACTGTGACCATTCGAGAGTTTAATACTTGGGCCGACCTTATTGTGATAGATATGGTGGACTTTGATATGATTCTGGGCATGGACTGGTTATCCCCCTATTATGCGATCTTGAATTGCTTTGCCAAGATCGTTACCTTAGCCATGACTAAAATACCCTCGATTGTATGGAAGGGTTCTGTTAGCCACACGATGAAGGGGATTATTTCTTATGTTTGGGCTAGGAGACTGGTGTCGAGAAGTTGCGAGTCTTATCTTGCTTATGTCCGTGATATTAGAGCAGATATTCCTTCGCTTGATTCTATTCCTATTGTTCGTGAGTTTTTTTAACCGACCTACCTGGCCTTCCTCCTAAGGTTGATATTGAGTTTGCTATCGATCTTGAGTCACACACCCGACCTATTTCTATGGTACCATACCGTATGGCTCCTACTGAGCTTAAGGAGCTAAATTCTCAACTTTAGGATCTTTTGGGTTACGGTTTTATTAGGTCGAGTGTATCACCTTGGGGTACTTCTATCTTGGTCGTGAAGAAAAAAGATGGTTTTATGCGTATGTGTATCGACTACCGATAGCTGAATAAGGTGACTGTGAAGAATAAGTATCTTATGCCTCATATTGATGATTTATTTGACTAGCTTCTAGGTGCGGCACTATTTTCTAACATTGACTTGAGGTTTAGGTACCATCAGTCGAGGAATTGGGCTGAGGACATCCCTAAGATAGGCTTCAGGACTCGCTATGGCCACTATGAGTTCTTAGTGATGTCTTTTGGGTTGACCAATGCCCCAGCAGTGTTCATGGATCTAATGAACCATGTTGACAGACCCTATTTGGACTCCTGTGTGATAGTTTTCATTGACGATATCTTTATTTATTTGAGGAGTAGAGAGCAGCATGAGCAGCATTTGAGGATTGTGCTCCAAACTTTGAGAGAGCATAGGCTTTTTGCCAAATTATCAAAGTGCGAGTTTTGACTGTGGTGGATCCGGCGAAGATTGAGACTATTCGTGATTGGGCCAGACCTACATCTCCGACTGAGGTTAGCAGTTTTATTGGATTGGTAGGCTACTACAGACGGTTTATTGAGAGATTTGCTACCATTGCATCTCTTATGACCAGATTGACTAGGAAAGAGGTTCCTTTTCAGTGATCCATTGAGTGTGATACGAGCTTTTTGAAGTTCTAGGACTTTCTCACTTTCGCTCCTATTTTGACTCTTCTTGTTGAGGGCGATGGGTTTACAGTTTATTGTGATGCTTCTGGTATTGGTTTGGGTTGTGTTTTGATGCATCAAGGTCGAGTTATTGCTTATGCGTCAAGGGAGCTGAAGTGCACGAGCGCAACTACCCCACTCATGATTTAGAGCTGACGATAGTAGTTTTTGCGCTTAAGATTTGGAGGTATTACTTCTATGGTGTTCGCTGTGAGATCTATACTAACCCTCGTAGTCTTTAGTGTATTATGTCTCAGATGGAGCTTAATTTGAGGCAGCGTGGGTGGATCGAGTTTCTAAAGGACTATGATATTTCTATTCTGTATCATCCTGGGAAGATGAATGTGGTAGTGGATGACTTAAGCTGGAAGGAGGTAAGTATGGGTAGCTTGGTCTTTATTTTATTTTCAGAGCGACAGTTGGATTGGGACATTCAATTCTTAGCCAACTTGATAGTGCGAATTGATAATTCAGACCCCAAGAGGATTCTTGCCAGTGTTAAGGCTAAGTCTACTTTGCATGAGCAGATTTAGAGTCGGCAGTTTGAGGATTATAGACTTTATGGCATTCATGATTAGGTGCTGAGAGGTGAGTCCAATCGGGCTGCCTTGGATTTTGAGGGTATTCTAAGATTTGATAGTCATATTTGTGTTCCGATGGTTGAAGATCTGATTTAGTCGATATTTTCCAAGGCTCATAGCTCTCTATATTCTATTCACCCTGGGACAGCTAAGATGTATAGAGATTTGAGGCAGCATTACTAGTGGAATGGTATGAAAAAGAATGCAGCGGACTTTGTAGCTTTATATTTGTGTTGTTAGCAGGTAAAGGCTGAGCATCAGAGATCGGGTGGATTGCTTCAGAGGCTACACATTCCTAAGTGGAAGTAGGAGTGGATTACTATGGACTTTGTGAGTGGTTTGCCTCGTACTTCTCGTGGTTATGACAGTATTTAGGTCATCGTAGATCGGTTGGCCAAATCGGCTCATTTCATCCCCATCCAAATTTCTTTCAGTGCCGAGAGGTTAGCCTATATCTATGTTCGTGACATAGTTCGCCTTCATGGAGTACCCATGTCTATTATTTCAGATAAAGGCTTAGTGTTCACTTCTAGCTTCTGGAGGACATTTCAGGAGAATTTGGGTACTCATATTGATCTTAACACTGTATTCCATCCCCAGACCGACAGACTATTCAGCTTATGGAAGATATGCTCTGCGCGTGTGTTATGGACTTTGGAGTCCAGTGGGTGCAACATTTAGCCTTAGCATAGTTTGCTTATAATAATAGTTTCCATTAGAGTATTGAGATGGCACCATTTGAGGCACTGTATGGTAGGCTTTGTCTGTCACGCCCCGAATCCCATCGGAATGGATTGGTACTCGTAGCCAACAAGGCCTGAGAGAACCAAGCTTTGCTCCATAAACAACAACACCATTACGTAAGAACATGAAAGGTGAAATACGGAAAACATGGAACATGGGACATATATATATACATATGAGAAACTTGGTCGTTGAGGCCATCAAGTCAAAAATGTCATATACCACCTTACTTTCATACACCCACATATGTCTACAAAAGCCTCTAATAGAAATACATACACGACCAACCTAAGTTCGGGACAAGCCCCGCTTTACATAATATTTACAATACCAAAATCAATGTACAACTTGGACACGGAAAGCCCCGAACCAACTGGAGCTCACCAAAGATCAGTGTATGTCCTGCAGCTTACTGGGGAGGTCTACTAGAACCTGTGCCTGCAGCAAGTAAGGTAAATTCCCCAAGAGGGGTCAGTACGAAGAATATACTGAGTATGTAAGGCTGTATGAAACTGAATCAGTATATAAGAACTTTCATGGAAAAATAATCACAAGGGACATGCCCATTATGGATAGCCATCAATATATAAATAATTGGAACTGCATGCATTACTTTCGATACTTACTTCATTTTTGTACCTCTTCTTACTTGTTTGCCAGTCATTAGTTATATATATTGCCCGGGCCCAACTGATCATTGGGAAAATAATATCATCATGCAGGTGTTCATGTCACCCCATGGATAAACCCATAATGTTGGGATAGTCATCATGAAAGTGTGTTCTTTCACCCCATGGATATCATCATGAAGGTGTTTATTACACCCCATGGATACACTCATTATATTAGGATCGTCATCATGAAGGTGTTTATTTCACCCCATGGATACACTCACTCATGAAAGATTATTACATTGAGGATTATGATATTTTTGGAAGCACACATATATGCATTTCGTTATCCTTCACTTCATGAGATTGATACTTTTGATAATTGTAACATTATTGAAAGCTTTGGAACACAACATTATTGGAACTTGGAATCATGTCTATAAGTATGTTATACATGAATGACAATAGATCAAGAATAGGATATATATGATCAACACTAGGTGATAACATGAAATGAGATGCCTTAGGACATTTCGGGAATGAATAGGTACCATAACAAGGTGTACACTATATGCTGCAGAAGGATACGGAAAGAGGAACCTTACATACCTCGTATTCTCAATACGACTCTACAATCTTAGATATGAATACAATGTCCCGCTCCTTCCTTATATTTCACTCTACAACACAAACACATAACGGAATTTACATTAACCACCAACTACCTTTCACATGCACATAACGTCAATGAGTTACATGTTTGCCTTTAAAATGCCATTTCCCCCTTGACAATACCATTGATAAAAGCATCATACCAATAATTTCACAATATTCCCAACATTGACCAAAATAGCATAAACCATTAGCATGTCACACCAAGTTCATACTTTCCACTCTTCATCACCACAACATCACAATTATTCCATCAAATTACTTCAATAAACCTCACAATAACAAATCGGCCAAAATCCCATAATTTACACTTATATGAAAATAACAAGTTTAATAACATAATCACACCATACATGTTGTTATTTCATCCATACCATGCTCTTTTATCAACTCACAAGTCATATTTCAAGTTACAATTCCATGGATTTCACATCTTTCACAAAAACACAAAGTGCCATATCCAACACTTCCAAGCATAACCAACATGATTTACATACTCTCCCATGCATATAATATATTATTCCATAAGAATAATTACTTACCTAAGCTTGAAAATTGATGATTTTGCTCTAAGGAGTTGGCTTAGGGTTCTTGAGAGTTGAGAGAAATTTTGGGAAATTTCTAGAAATGTAGAGTTTAAGCCTTTGAATAAAAATCAGACTTTTCAAGTATTTATAGTTCCTCAAGTCTCCTTGGCATTAAATGCCATGTATAAGGGGTCAAAGGGTGAAGAATGGGTCATTTGACCCATCTTAGCCCATGTCTTGTTTCCATTTTTGGGCCTTTTATTGAGCCCAATTCACTCAACCCAATAAAATCAATAATTTCTCATGTTTAACTCATCTCATACGTGTTACGATAATATTCCCACTCACGTGATTCATATTTGTAGTCTCAATCCCAAAAACAAGTGATTCTAGCCACGTATGGCTTATTTTGACCATAAGGGCAAAACTGTCATTTTGATGCCAAATTCGTTCTCGAGTAATTTTCATACCAATATAATACTTCACTCATTTCATGTATATTCTCATGGTTGTAGAATAAACGTGGCAAAAATTGGCTCAATACGTCCCCGGGCACCCTTGGGACTTAAGAAAAATTCCAACTTTGAAAAGTGGCCAAAACCAGCGTGGCACGCCCTTGGGCGCGCCAGCTTGCTGCCTCTGGGCACAAAAATTTGGCCCAAAGCGGCCTGGCACGCCCTCTGGCGCGCCCCACACTTAGTTTTTCAAAAAATTCCATTTTTTGACTTTTCTTCGCAGGTTAGGTTTGATACTTCAAGTCCTATTCTTTAACTTACTTCTTAACCTTAATATCCTTTGTTTAGAGGTCCTCTTAGCCTTGTTTTGAACCCCACAAATGCTCCATGAAAATCACAAAACACCTCCTACAAAGGTTTAATCACATATTCGAGAGCCAAATTCAATTATCTCATCAATAGCATTACCAAATACATACTTATAGCTCTCGATACTTAAGTAAACATTATTTAATGTCGTCAAGTAGGGTTAGGAAGGTACGGGGTGTTACATTGTCGATCTCCAATTGGCTGGTTTGAGACTTCTGAGATTAGTCCCTGTGGTACCAACTTATTTCGTGAGTCTTTGGATAGGATGGGGGTGATTTAGGATAGGCTACAGGCAGCTCAGAGTAGGCAAAAGAGTTATGCTGACCGTAGGCTTCGGGCGTAGTTTGGGATTAGTGACCGTGTTTTCCTTAGAGTATCGCCCATGAAGGGCGTGATGAGGTTTGGGAAGAGGGTCAAGCTCAGTTCCAGGTACATTGTTCCATATGAGATACTTCAGACCATTGGAGTGGTGGCTTATGAGTTGTCCTTGCCTCCAGACTTTTCAGTTGTTCACCCAGTTTTCCATGTCTCCATGTTGCTGTATATATTTCGAATGAGTCTCACGTGCTCCGTTGTGACTAAGTTCAATTGGATAAGAGGTTGACCTTCGTGGAGGAGCCAGTTTCCATACTGGCTAGGGATGTTAGGTGATTGCACTCGAGAGAGATACCAGTGATTAAGGTTTATTGGAGACACCATACAGTTGAGGAGGCTACCTGGGAGATCGAGAGTGAGATGCAAACCCAATATCCCCACCTGTTTGAGCCTTCATGTCACGACCCAATTTCTCAGGTTATGATGGCACCTACTATAACCCACCAGTAGGTAAGCCAACATGCAGTCCAGAACGACTAGTAATGGAGCACCAAGAGAAATAAAGAAAACTGCAAAATTAAAAAAAAAAAAAAAAAGACTAATACAGTCCCAAAAACCTGGTGGGGCCAGTACAAAAGCTTCTAATACAACAATATAGTCCCAAAACCTGGTGGAGCCAGTACAAGATCTTCTAATACAACAAGAGTACAAGTGAAATACAGGAAAAGTATATATACAAGTCATCTCTGATACGACAGAGAGAACAGTCTAACAATAAGAGGGAGAGTATGGATATACCAAAATGCCAGGAGCGCACCCCGAATCTCCGATCCATAGTTGCTCCACACGATACACACACCAACGGTGATAACTCGTACTATGATCTACAGGCTACAGAAGTGTAGCATGAGAACCAAACACGTGGTACTCAGTAGGTATCGACCAACTGAGCTCCAGAAATAATGTAAGCATAAAATGACATATAAGGCATGAAAGCAACTATAGGCAACTATCCAAGGAACTAGGCATAACAGTGCTAATGGAGAAATAAGGATAACTACCCTATCCGGACAGTCCTCAGGAACTAAAGTGCAATACCGCATATCTTTGTCCAATACATGAATAAATAGAGAAAGAAATATACATAGTAATATACAAGGCCAAAGTATACATATACAGTATGAATAGCTCAAGGAAGAGAGGGATATAAATAACGTACATATATGTATACATATAGGACTAACTCTGAGGTAAATACCTGGGGGAGTCAACCTAATACCTCGAGGTCCATGACCAAGTAAGGGAGCTAATACCAGCATCATCAAGTCTCTAACCATAAGGTGACTAATCATGGGGTAATCCAGCAAATATATAATTCACCGAAATAGAGAAAGGAATAAAAAATGAACCGCCAATCTCAGGTACCAGTCCATACTCATCCTACCACGAACTAACCATAATAACGAATAATAAAGTAACCGGCTAGGCCGGACACACAAGTACCTAACCGGATCCCCATAAGCCAAGAAGGTTCACGCAAGCACTCAGCAAACAACAACCATAACCTGTACTTATACAGCCCCCCATAAGACCGATATATACAAGCGCCAAACAATCATACAGGTGATAAGTGATGCATATAAATGAATGAATGCAACATATCTATATATACCATATACGATCCAAGTACCATAATGTAACAAGTGTATACACCTCCTCCAGCTCTGGAGCTCGCAAAGGCAAGACCTACGGCGACCATCCTTCTCCGGCACTGTGGCTAGTAGGCCCCTAGGGGATTCGGGATATCTTTATACACAGCCTGGTCCCGAACCAGGACTTCCAATAATCATCATAATCCATCTACTTCGTCCAGTACCGGAGAGAGATATAAGTATAATAAGTGCACGAACTCATCAAGTTCAGGACTAAATCATCATAATAATGTAGAAAGGGTCGGAATCCTTGTCGATAAAAGTAAATAGTAGTGGTAAAATGAGAGGATTAATAACGAACCGGAATCAACCTCGGTCTACTTTCCAAAATATCATTTTGAGTTCCAAAAGCTCACAAATCATCAAATAATGTGGTATGATTCCCATTATAAAAGAATCCATTTTAAAAGTGAAAAGTGGGAATAAATCCCTTTTTGCAAAACAAAAGTAAAATCAAGGTTTGGGGTTTGAATCGTACCACTAAGTGAGCATGAATGTGACTAACAGTATGCATGCTATCAGCATTATCCAAACAATACAAACATAAGAGCCTAAGCATCTATAAACCAAAATCATGCCCCCTTTATGGGTAAAATGCTCACCTGGAGTCCAACTAATATCATAATCGTTGCCTCAGGCCCAACAATACAGAACTAGTATGATAATATCACTAAAATCCGGGGAACTACTATCCAATTTTCTTAGTAATATGGTGAGTGTTATACTAAAGGATCCTTAATATCAAACTATGGTTAACATACTTATAATTAAGGGTAAT
Organism: Capsicum rhomboideum; assembly: GCA_031232105.1. Classification (NCBI taxonomy): domain Eukaryota; kingdom Viridiplantae; phylum Streptophyta; class Magnoliopsida; order Solanales; family Solanaceae; genus Capsicum; species Capsicum rhomboideum. The sequence continues at coordinate 20,897,532 of CP124714.1, forward strand.
AGGATTCTAGGGCCATAACGGGTATCCAATGCTAAGGTTCGGATCACATTTCTATCATGAAATCCCTAAATAGACTATGTCATGATATACTAGACATAAGTCCATCCTATAATCCCTACCTAGCATGAAATCTATACCATACACAATTGCATAGAGAAAAGTAAACTGAAGCCTACCTCGATGCCTAATCGCAAGTCTTAAATTGTCCATAAGTCACTTGTCTTTCCTCCACTATCCAGAAATGTCGTCATGCTATGAAAATATTAAACTACACATCATAAAAGGTAAAACGATACCCATATTGCTTTTTAAAAGATCGAGTCAAAATTTGGGTTAAGAACGGGCACGCGGGGCCTGCAAACGAAATTCAAAATTGAATCTGTCATAAGGTCCCTCGAAGGACAAGGAAGGTGTGCTCAAAGTTGAGAACAAATGGAGCGTAAATCGGGGCTCAAATCAGCCCTCAAAGTTTACGAATTAAAGCCCTAATTTATAAGAATTCACAATGAAAAAAGAGGGAATTTGACGGGGAAAATAATGGGAAATGACCAAGGAGCGTTGAGATAGCTTACCTTTGCTTCAATGGATGATTCCCCACACTCTCCCATGTCTCATGCTCTCAAAATGAGAGAAAAAGAGTTAAGAATATTAGCGAAAATTAGGTGAAGAAGAGGATATAAAAACCCCAGGTACAGCTAAAGCGGTCACTTGGCCACTTAAACCGCTACCGCTAAAGCAGTATCTGACGGCTAAAATGGTCGAGCAAGGAAAGGCAAAGGCCGCTGAAGTGGAACTTGGCTGCTAAAGCGACTTCCGCTTAAGCGGACCTTGATTGCAAAAGTGGATCGCAACCAAGTAACTAAGGCCGCTAAAGCGGGACAAGGTCACTAAAGCGACTACCGCTTTAGTGGTCCTTTGGCCGCTTAAGCAATTGCACCAGAAACTTTGAAGTATCAGAATGTCTAAGTACAAATGGACTCCAATCGGGTGCTCATAATTCGTTCGGACCCCATGCGCGCAAACGAACTATGGTACCATACCAAATTCAACATTCCAAACTCAAAGAAACCATCGAAATATCCATCCGATGTAGTTTGGATTAAATGTGAGGCCCATACCTATAGTTCCATTTTTCATCAAATCTACCCAATAGCCCAAAATGAGTTCGAAAGCCTCGGGACCTGAACCAAGGGTGCCCCTAGCCTAAAATCAATGTTCCAGAGTTGATGATACTGTTGGAATTCTCATCTGAGGCCATCTACTAGGAGTTTTGGTCCGATACCAATTCCTTAACAGCGAAAGCTCCAAAACAGGAAAATGAGCCTAAAATGCAAACGAACTGTCCGATAACCAAATCGACAATTCCAGCAAGTCATACATGACCTATAGCCGTTGTTGTCAAGCTTGAAATGCTGGAAACGTGCGAAAAATTAGAAAATGACATGGAGGGTCATTACAATATCCACTACTAAAAGTACTTCTATTAGGAAAAACCAATGGATAGAAAGAGCCCGAAAGCTCAAAAGGACGAGGTCCTGGGCCCGCATACTCTGAGCTAGACTCCTCAATTAACCTCTAAAATAGAACAACACTTTCAAGAGATTTCACCAATGGTATCCCTTTTTCAGCCAACCTCCCCACCTCACTTTTTAAATAGCCATAACTCAACCTCGACAACCAACTGACCTTCAACTGAACTGAGAACGATTGAAAAATGTAAACACTAACTGCACCTTACTGACATCTCACCGATACCAGCACCACCAAGCTAAAGCCCATCTAAGCTGAAGGCTACCAAAAGTATTCCTTGTTCCTTCATATCCTTACTTTAATTCCCAATTAACCGAAACTCATCCTCAACAACCAACTGGCCTTCAACTGAACTGAGGGCGACCGAAACACGCGAACCCAAACCACTGCATGCGAATACTAAGCTGAAACAAGCACAACCAATAGATACCCAATCTAGCTAAAGGCAATCCAAGTTAAGAATCATGAAACTGATTCCAATTTCCAAATCTAACCTTCTTTTGCATTTCCAAACCTGCTACCAATTTTGAACCACACAAAATATCATCGAGTCTTGTCCGCGCAATCCCATCACACTGTCATTGAAAAGATGAAGTTGATCCACCAAAAATCCACAATGGCAAGCATACAAATAAGTCCATAAGGTGCTACCTGGATACACAAACAAAAGTGACCAAAGTATGCACTCTTAAGCCAAAGCTACAATTAGTCCGAATAACCCCCGAAACCAATAATCACGAGTACAGAGCACAAGCTCCCAAAATCAAATAATCCACTCCAGGATGTCCCACAAACTGTGGATGAAGTCATGTTAATCTCAACTTAGGCATACTATTTTTGTTGAGAACACAATTTAAACTTTTGGCAGAAACTAAGAACCAAGGTCGAAAGCAGTAAAAACCAATACCATACACTGATGGGCCATATTTTGAATATTTATCAAGCATAATATATCTAAACTGAGAAAGGTTGAGTCGGTAGGCAACGAGTAGGCTTAGTCAGCCTAAAAATGAAAGCTCAACTGAAGCAAAACCTCAAAATAGGGATGTAACAAAATTATACAAACCCTAGCCGAAATCTCAACACTGAAGCTGAACTACTCTATCTCAACTATCCAAACCGATCTTGTTGACGAGTAAGCATACATATACCAAAACCCATAATAACTCTAAAGCCATAATCCAAAAAGGTCAAAAATCATGACTGTGGCCAATAAGTTCAAACTAAGGTCAAATGCCTCAAATCAACCTCACTATCAGAAATCAGGCATATATCCAATGGTTCCTGCGAGGACTGAAGCCAAAATGTCGTCGAAGAGCATAATCATAATGGTGGAAAAACCACTGGCTAAAAGCATAAGCAATCGATTCCACAACTGCTGAAGGGCATAATGCAACAAGGCATAACCAAGAACTCACCAAGGCTGAAAAAGCACCAATGGTATCCAGAACTCGAGCAACTCGAAATGTATAACTCAACCAACATCTAGCCAATCCAATGCCCAATCTATGGTGACAAATACTCACTCCCAAAGACGCCCTCTTGGTAACTAACAACTTATAACCAAGAACATATCACTAAGAAAAAGCATCCTATGAAGTCATATTAAGCCGAACAAGAGCCAAAATGAGAATTTTCTGAGATCACCCATGAAAACTAACTTTAACTCAGCTGGTCCATGAACCATATTATAGGAAGAACGGAGTATCCAACTCCACTCCACACCAATACAAAGAGCAAAATAATCACCAGGAGACGAACTCAACAATTCAGAAAGCCAGACCTAGACTTTCGAACATTAGAAACAGGAAATAGAATCGAATTGCCAACTCCAACTAAACATCAATATCAAGATCAAGACCACTACCGGGCGATGAGCTATCCATATTGGAGGAGTCAAATCCCAAATTCATCATTAATAGAAATGGGCTATGGAAGAAGATTTTCAGTGCTAAAATCACAACAAATCCATAGAAGGTCAAACTTACTTTCACTTTTATAGTTCGATCAACAATCGACCTTGCTAACAGAAAGAAAAGGCTATCCAACCGAGGTAGCCATCAAAGCCAACGAAATAAGAATCGCAAGGAAGGGGAAACAATAACTAGATAACGCTATTCTAGCCGTCTATCAAATAAGAATCAATAAATGTCAAAATAATGACAATACTAACAATAGCATAGGCTGCATGTGGCATAAAAATGAAAATCAACAAGTACCACTTTAAGGCCATAATAAGGCCAATATGCCAAAGAAAATAGGACTTTAACCCAGATACTACACCCCAAGGAAAATACCCTACCAATCCACTACTAAAAAAAATCCTCTACGGGGGTAGTCAAATAATCGTAAATCTACACCAAGGCATACATCACCCAATATAGAAATACCATGGAATATAATCATCGATGGGTATGAAAACCCCAACATAATTCAAAATAGAAACTAGAGGATAGAAAATCAATGACGCACCCATAACGATGGAAAATCCAAAGTCATAAATCTGATGTTCCTGAAGAAGTACAAATCTGAGCATATCCAAACTCGAACTGAGCGTTTGAATGACCAACTGAGGCACTAAGTGCACTATCTCTACCCGAAGGTGACGCAACTCCATGAGACTGATCTATATGAGCTGAATGACTGATGATCCCATGCCGGGGACACTCCCTGAACCAGTACCGGTCTCTCTACAGTCATAACAAACCCCTGAAGTTCTAACCTGGAAAGAAACATGAGTTGGCCTCAACTTACTAACCAACTGACATCGAGGACACTCTCTACAGAAATAACCATCTTCCCCGCAATCATAACATGCCTCGGGAACTCTAGGCCGACAAGGAACATATGCTGACCCTGTCTAGATAACCAACTCACGTCTGGAGCACTCCCTAGGCCAATGACCATCCTCTTTATAGTCAAAACAAGCTCCTGAAATACTCGAATGTACTATGCTTGCAGACCCAGAATGGCCGTTATGGCATGACAACCTAGACCGAATAACTCGTACTGCCTGACCAGAACTTTGTCCACTAATACCACTATGATCTACCTGAGAGCTATCCATAAGTTAAGGTGCTACCTATATGGGCCTAATAGGGGGCAAGTGATGCTGACCTCTGTTGGGAAGATCCCGACCTCCAGACGAAAAACCACTAACACTGAACTGCTAACATGGCATCTTACTGCCACCTCCATATGTCTCAAAGCAAGCCCTCTCTGCATCCCTCGCATGATCAACAACCTCAGAGACAAAAGACCCATCTGCTATCAAATATTTTAATGCCAAATGGAGTGGTAAAGCCAATCCTCGAATAAATCTCTACACCATCTCATACTCAACAGCATATAACATAGATGTCTGACTGGCCAACTAGAGAAACCCAATCTCACACTCAAAAAATGATAAGGAACCTTGATAAACACCAATAAACCCCACTCTGTCCTGAGAATCAATCGATGTACCGGGAAATACCCCTGACTGTAAACCATCCATGAAAAGACACTGAATCCTAAAAAGCTAAGGCGGCCTCAAACTCTATCGGAGCCTGGGCTGGCCCCACAACCTCTATCTGATGCTGAAGATCCTTTATATCAATCTCTAACGTCGTAGTCCATCGCTGAACTAAAACTCTAGCCACACGCATCTATCGACAACCTGGTACGATTCATCTGCGAAAGACTGGAGTCAAAAAAAGTACTTAAAGGTTCATAGAAGTATGGACACACGACAAAGAGTCAAGAATAGAATTTCCTAAGAATGCCCTATAGCCTCCCGAAGATGGAAAATAGACATCTCCGTACCGATCCGCAGGACTCTACTAGACAGTAGGCTCTTGTACAAATAACACCGCTAAACCTAAGCTCTGATACCAATTTTTCATGACCCAATTTCTCAGGTCATGATGGCACCAATATAACCCAAGAGTAGGTAAGCCAACCTGTAGTTCGAAATGACTAGTAACGGACCACCAAGAGAAAAAAAGAAAACTGTGGAATAAATATAATAAAAGACAAATATAGTTCCAAAACCTAGTGGAGCCAGTACAAGAGCTTCTAATACAATATCATTACAAGAGAAATACATGAAAAATATATATACAAGTCATCTCTGATATGACATAGAGAACAGTCTGACAATAAGAGGGAGAGTATGGATACTCCAAAACGCTAGGAGCTAACCCTGAATCTCGATCCATAGCTGCTCCGAATGAAACACACACCAACGGCGATAACTAATACTATGATCTATATGCTGTAGAAGTGTAGTATGAGTACCAAACATGTGGTGCTCAGTAGGCATCGGCCAACTGAGCACCAGAAATAATGTAATCATAAAATGTCATGTAAGGCATGAAAGCAACTATAGGCAACTATCCAAGGAACTAGGCATAACTGTTCTAATGGAGCAATAAGGATAACTACCTTATCCTAACAGTACTCAGGAACTAAAGTGCAATACCACATATCCCTTAGCCAATACACGAAAAAATAAAGAAAGAAATATATATATAGTAATATACAAGGCCAAAGGATACATATACAATATGAATAGATAAATAAAGAGAGGGATATACGGTAATAACATACATATATGTATACATATAGGACTAACTCTGAGGTAAATACCTGAGGGAGTCAACCTAACACTTCGAGGTTCATAACCAAGTAAGGGAGCTAATACCAGCATCATCAAGTCTCTAACAGGGTAACTAATCATGGGGTAATCCAATAATAATATAATTCACCGAAATAGAGAAAGAAATCAGAAATGTATCGCCAATCCCGGGTACCAGTCCATACTCATCCTGCCATGAACTAACCACATACTCATGCTGCCATGAACTAACCATAATAACCAATAATAAAGTAACCAGCTTGTCCAGACATACAAATACCTAACTAGACCCCCATAAGCCCGAAAGGTTCACAGAAGCACTCAGCAAACAACAACCATAACTTGTACCTATACAACCCCCATAGATACAGGTGCCAAACAATCATACTGGTGATAGGCGATGCATAAAAATAAATGAAAACAACATATCCATAAATACCATATCCGATCCAAGTACCATAATGTAACAAGTGTATACACCTCCTCCAGCTCCGGAGTTCGCAAAGGCAAGACCTACGGCGACCATCCTTCTTCGACACTGTGGATCGGGGCGAAGGGGCCCCTAGAGGATTCGAGATATCTGTATATATTGTCTGGTCCTGAACTAGGACTTCCAATAATTATCATAATCCATCTACTTCGTCCAGTACCGGAGAGAGATAAAAGTATAATAAGTACACGGACTCGAACCATGACTAAAATAGTGTAAGTCTGTAAATCCATTACTCAAGATCAAGTTTGGGACTAAATCATCATAATAATGTAGAAAGGGTCAGAATCCCCATCGACCGAAGTAAATAGTAGCGGTAAAATAAGTGGATTAATAATGGATCGGGACCAGAATCAACCTCAGTCTCCTTTCTAAAATATAATTTTGTGTTCCAGAAGCTCACAAATCATCAAATAAGATGGTACGATTCCTATTATAAACGAATCCATTTTAAAAGTGAAAAGTGGGAATAAATCCCTTTTTGGAAAAAAAAAGAAAAAAAAAAGAAGGTAAAATCAAGGTTTGGGGTTGGAATCATACCATTAAGTGAGCATGAATGCGCCTAAAAGTATACATGCCATCACCAGTATCCAAAAAATATAAAAATAACTGCCTAACAGTCTATAAACCAGAATCATGCCCTCTTTAAGGGTAAAATGCTCACCTGGAGTCCAACTGATATTATAATCGCGGCCTTAGACCCAACAACACAGAACTAGTATAATAATATCACTAAAATCCAAGAAACTACTATCCAATTTGCTTAGTAATATGGTGATTCTTATACTAAAGAATCCTTAATATCACACTATGGTTAACATGCTTATAATTAAGGGTAATAGGATTCTAGGGCAATAATGGATATCCAATGCTAAGGTTCGGATCACATTTCTATCCCGAAATCCCTAAATAGACTAAGTCATTATATACTAGCCATAAATCTTGCCTATAATCCCTACCTAGCATGCAATCTATACCATACACAATTTCATAGAGAAAAGTAGATCGAAGCCTACCTCGATGCCGAACCGCAAGTCTTGAATTGTCCATTATTTGCTCGTCTTTGCTCCACGATCCCGAAATCCCCCTACACTATCAAAATATTAAACTACATGTCATAATGGGTAAAATGATACCCATATTGCTATATAAAAGCTCGAGTCAAAATTTGGGTCAAGAACGAGCCTGCGGTCCCACAAATGAAATCCAAAATTGAATCCTCCACGAGGTCCCTCGAAGGACAAGAAATGTGTGCTCAAAATTTGAGAACAAATGGAGCGTAAATTGGGGCTCAGATCAACCCGTAAAGTTTAGGAATTCAAGCCCTAATTTCTAATAATTCACAATGAAAAAGGATGAAATTTGACGGGGAAAATAATGGGAAATGACCAAGGAGCATTGACATAGCTTACCTTTGCTTTAATGGATGATTCCCCACACTCTCCCATGTCCCATGCTCTCAAAATAAGGGAAAAAGAGTTGAGAAAATGAGAGAAAATTGAGTGCAAAAGGGGATATAAAACCCCCAAGTACCGCTAAAGCAGTCACTTGGCCACTTAAGCGGCTACTGCTAAAGTGGTACATGACTGCTAAAAGCATTTAGGGAAGGAAAGGTAGAGGCTGCTAAAGCGGACCTTGACCGCTAAAGATGACCTCATCCAAGTAGCTAAGGTTGCTAAAGTAGTATAAGGTCGCTAAAGCGACTACCGTTTATGCGTTCCTTCGTCTGCTTAAGCGGTTACACCAGAAACTTTGAGGCATCAGATTTTCTAAGTCCAAATGGACTCCGACTAGGTGCTCGAGATTAGTTCGGAACCCCATGCACGCAAACGAACTATGCTACCATACCAAATTTGACATTCCAGACTCAAAAAAACCATCAAAACTTCCATCCGAGGTTGTTTTGATTAAATGTAGGGCCCACACCTATAGTTCCATTTTTTATCAAATCTACCTAATAGCCCAAAATGAGTCTGAAATCCTCGGGACCTAAACCAAGGGCTCCCCTAGCCTAAAATCAATGTTTTGGAGATGATGGCACTATTGAAATTCTCATCTGAGGCTATATACAAGGATTTTTGGTCTGAGACCAATTCCTTAACAATGAAAGCTCCAAAACAGGGAAATGAGTCTAAAATGCAAACGAACTATCCGATAATCGAACTGATAGTTCTACTAAGTCATAAATGACCTGTAGTTGCTGTGGGCAGTCTTGAAATACTATAAATGTATGGAAAATAAGAAAATGACCTGGAGAGTCATTACACTTCATGTACATCTTGATACTTTAAATTTGCGGACGAAAGTCCTTTTAGTAGTGGATATTATAATGACCCTCTAGGTCATTTTCTGCAATTCCACACTATTTGGGCATTTAGATCTTTCCTATAGATACTCTAAGTCATTTATGACTTGCTGGAGCTGGCAGTTTGGTTACCACGCAGTTTGTTTGGTTTTTAGAGCCAATTCCCCATTTTGAAGTCTTCACTATTATGAATTGGGTATCGATCCTAAACTTTAGGTAAACAGCCTCGTATACCAATTTTGATAGTTCCATCAGCTCCAAAATGTCAATTTTAGGCTAGGGGACCCCTTGGTTTGGGTCTCGAGGCTTCCAGGCTCATTTTGGCCTATTGGATGAATTTTGAATAAAATGGCCCTTTGGGTATGGGACCCACATTTGATCGCACTAACTTTGGATGGAAATTTTAATGGCATTTTTGAGTCCGCAATATCAAATTTGGTGTATTTGAATAATTCATATGTGCTTACGAGATTTCAAACGAGTCCCGAGAGGTCGATCGAAAACTTGGCATTTAGCCAAGTCTACTGGTGCCTTCAGTACTGGTTCTATCACCTTAGTGGCTCCTTGGTCGCCTACGTGATGTATTCTAGGCGTGCCTTGGAGTGCCTAAGAAGCATGGCTTCCTTGGCAAGGCCATCGCCTGAGCGGTGCCTTGGCCGCCTAAGCGAGGCTGCCTGGGCGATGCCTTGTGCTGCATTGGCGACAAGGCTGGTGTATTTAAGGACTTGGCCTTCTCAATTTTTGCCATTCTTCAAGTCCCAAAACCCCATTAAATACCCTAGAGAGATAAGAAGGAGTGGATATCGGTCCTTAGGTCTTTGGGGTAAGTTGGAGACATTATTTTGGTCATTTTCTCATCGATATTTCTATAAGTTCCCATTAATTTCTTGGTAAATTTTCCAATTTAAACCCGAACCCCTAGTTCACTTTACGGACTGATTTAGGATTTTTTTGTGCTTGGATTTCACCCATTTTTTAGGGTAAGTGATCCTTAAGCTTACACGAACGTGTTGACTATTTAAAAATTGTGATTCTGCAAGCGGGTCCCACATGAGATTTTTAGCTCAATTTTAGACCCAAAGCATTTATATGCAATATGGTATTGTTATTCTTATGTTAGTACATAGATTATTATTTTGATAGCGTGGCATCATGCGGAAGGGAAAAGCTCCGGTCTAGTGGACGTTATCGAGCTTTTGACGATGGCGTCCAAGTAGGCTAGGCTTACTTTTCTCTTAGATTGAGCTTTATTATGGTATTATTATAGTATTATGCTAGTGATGGGTAGGGTTTTACGACTTGGCTATTATTTTAGTATTTTATGGGTTAAAGCTAGCCATTTGGGATTTGTTTAGTGGAATTTGACCTCGTCACTCCTCTAAATGATTATAATACCCTTTTAGAGATAGCTTTGTCTTACCTCACACCTTAGGATAAAATTGTAAGGTCTTAGTCTAGGTTTGGGTAGGTGTTCGCCTTAGTATGGATTTTCAAGACTAGTAGCGAGCCCTGTCAGCCCTATTTATAGGTCGAGTAATTAAATTAGCTCCTTGTAGACTTAGGAGACCTTCTTGGACTTTCTTAAAAAATTCTTAAACCTTAAGGCGACTTAGGATTTACATCGGTGTCCGGTTAGTTGAAATACCCAAATTAGAATGCAGTTGGCCTTTAAGTTTATTTATTTGATGTATTGATTAAACCTTGCTTCTCTTGTAACCCTTTTTATTGAAGTTGGTAATTCGATATTATAATGGACTCTAAGAAGGTTATGGCTTTTGATTATTTTTATTTGAGATATGCTTACTAGATCCGGTTCGAGGCCGTTAATTATGATCTGTTTATGGCAATATCATGGTGATATCATTCTTCAGTTCCAGTTCAAGTACGACATTATGGTTTGAAGGAAATCTCAGGTATGGTCTCACTGTTGATCATGTAAAGTTATGGTTATCGGTACTCTCTTCCTTGTTTTCATCCATGGGCTTATGGGGGTTCGGTTGGATTATTTCCTCATTTGTTTATACCTTCTAGGCTTATGGGGGTCCAGTTAGATTATAGTTGGTATGTCTTTACCTTAATTTATTTGTTCTACACATTTACCATCTTATCCGGATTAGAGTATTTATTACAGATTTAGACTTATCGATGACTTAGTTTACTTTCTCGCATTTTATTATACTCTTATTATGATTTAGCTCAGTTGGTCGATGATGTCTACTGAGTATCCATTATTTTGGTACTTATACTACACTTCTGCATCTTTTTCTGATGCAAATCTGAGTATGAGTCACCACCACTGACGCTCGATCCATCTTGCTTTTGGGATTCGGAGATAAGGTGAGCTTTCAAAGCCGTAGAATATCCTCCCTCCTTCTATCACTTTTGGACAGTCTTTATTTTTGAGACTACATGTATATTTGATACTACTTAGTACTCTTATTCTTTTGGATTTAGTAGCTCTTGTACCGACCTTACTAGGTAGTAGGATATTCTTTTGTGCACTTTCCTTCTCTTTCCTTGATATTTATTCTGTTGCTCTTATATTTATTTTGCTTACAATTCTATTGTATGCTTACTCTTGGTATTTATTATACCTTCCACCAACTAGCTCATTACTTGCCTTTTCGGACTACGATTTGGCTTACCTACTGGTGGGATAAAATAGGTGCCATCATGACTCGAGAAATCGGGTCGTGACATCTTGGCTCCATCGTATATCTCTTTAGCTGACCTAGTGTACACCGCTGGTACATCTCATGCTTCCAAGCACCTCCATCTATAGAACCTTCTTGGGGAACCTGTCTAAGCCTTTTCAAGATTGATAAACACTATGTGTAAGTCCTTCCTCCTCTCCCAATACAAATCCTCAACCGTCCTGGTATGAATCCAAACTGATTCTCAGAAATAGTCGAGATCCTCCTCAATCTTAACTCCACCACTCTCTCCCAAACCTTCAGAGCCAGGATTAAAGACTTGATACCCCTATAACTTTTCCAATTCTGAATGTTACCCTTGTTCTTGTACAATGGAATCATCGTTCTCCACCTCCAAGCTTCGAGCATCTTTGTAGTCCTAAAATTGACATTAAACAACCCGATCAGCCATTACATACCTGCCCTGCCTTTGCTGTTCGGAAACTCCACAGGAATCTTATCTGGCTCAGTCGCTCTACCCCTATGCATCCTACGAATAGTACCCTTAACATCCTCCACCTTTATAAATTGACAATAACCATAGTCACGACGCCTCTTTAAGTGCTCCATATCTCCTAACACAATAATATTGTTCCCCCCTCCTCGTTCAAGAGTTTATGGAAGTATGATTGTCATCTCCTTTTAATGGGTACCTCCTCCACCAATACATTGTCGGCATCATCCTTGATGCACTTCACTTGGTCAAGATCCTGAGCCCTCCTCTCTCTAGCATTGGCTAGCCTGAATAACTTCTTATCCCTATCTCTATCCTCTAATTTTGCGTATAAACTTTCGAAAGCTGCTATTTTAGCCAACGTAACCACTAACTTAGCCTCTTTCCTAACTTAGCCTTCCAGTGAGTTTAATTATTAAGATATAAGCTCGGTTCAAGTCACTTAGGAGATGTTTTTTTGAAATTTTTGTACTTTTTTGAAGTTAAACTTGAAAAATACATTTGACCATAAAATTTTGGAAAATTCTAAAGTTAAATTTTTGGACTTTAAGAAATTTAAAAAACACCAAAAAGTTGTTTTTACTTTTTAACTCCAAATTACTCACAAAAATTCAAAAATAAATTCAATTTGAATTCATGACCAAACACAACTCCAATTTTCAAATATCATTTTTTTACTTTGAAAAAAAATTACTTTTTTCAAATACTCATAGTTTTCATGGTGAAACGTCCTCTTAAATTAAAGCTTAGCTTGTTTGGCCAAGATTTTGCAAAGTCAAACGTGTTTTTTTTTTAATTAAAAAAATGTTGTTGTTTTTTTTAAAAAAAAAGTAAATTGTTTTTACTAAACTTTTGGGAGAAAATAAGTATTTCTGGGAGTAGCAGAAGTAGTTTTTTCAAAATCTAAAAATTATAGATTTTCTGTAAAAGTACTTCTTAAAAAAATACTTTTAAGAAAAACATGCTTAGAAATACGTTTAAAAGTTTGGCCATATAGTAATTATTGTTTGAAAGTATTTTTTAAATTGATTGGTCAAACATCAATTATTTTTTATAAAAAATATTTTTTAAAATAAACTAATTTTAGAAATTTTATAAAGAGACTATAATCAAGCAGATTATACGATTCAAATTATTGTAATTGTTAACTATATTATTTTTTTTGGTTGTTGGAGGGTTGTGTTGGGGCAATGAAGGGATTGGGTTTTCTTTGCAATATATAATTATACTTGTTGAAATGAATGTCACTTCTTTGCTTCAATCGAGAGAACCTATTGGTCCAATGGCCAATCTTATGATTTCCAGCCTAGCTGAAACAAGAAAGCTTAACCAACCCAACAAATATATAAAGAAAGTCTTGATTAAGTGTGTTTTTGGCATGGAGAAAAATATTTTTTAATTTTAAATTTGTTGGAAAATAAATGTTCTATGAAATAAATTTTTTCTTAATGAGGAAATTAAATAACTTCCCTAATAGATGTAGAAAAAAATAAATTTTATAAGTAATATTCCACTTGTCTCCTCCTCACCTCCACCTCAGCCTTGTAGCCTCATTCGCATCAACTGACACCCTATAGTATTTATCTAGATTATATGAATGCTTTTAGAACAAAAGTTTGTGTTTTCTTTTCAAACGTCATAAATAAGTAAGAAATCAATTATTATATTTTAAGAAAATATTTCTAATTTTTTTTAAAAAAAACATTTTCTTTCATACCAAACACGCCCTAAAGAACCAATAATATTCATTAGCTTATTCAAACAATGCGGGAAAAAAAAAAGGAGGCAGTCATAGCACTTCAAAATTGGATACAAACTAGACAAGAAAGAAAAACAACACAAAATTTATTAATATCTACTATCCTAAAATATCACCAAACTCGTAACACGCAATATTTAGAACAAATGACAGACGTTATGAGAACACTTAACCACTTAATCACACTAGAAAAACAATATTATAGTGAAGCATTTGAATCATAAAATGATCCTTGATCCGCACCCCCCGTTTGGTATCAGAGCTATGTATAAAAATATATTTATAAATGATATATGCCAGTTAGATAAAACATATTAATGGACACACTAGTACAAGATTATCAAGAATATGGAATTACCTTAGAACAACATATTAGCAACCAACATGCTTATATGAATGATATACTCTATAATACCGATACTGAAGAAAAAATAAAAGAAAAAATTAATGTACAGAAAATAAATAAACAACAACGAAAGGAAAATAAGAGGCTATGAAAAACTAGAAAGAAATTAAAGTTATTATACCCAGAATATAAAACCTTACATACTAGTAAACAGGACAATAATAGACTATCTTACCTAATAGATAAAATATCAAAAACAGAGTACAAATTAATCCAACAACTAAAGAACAAGCTATGAACACAGATATAGAATACAAACAACAATTACTAGAACAAATCACAAAAATAAGACAAGAATTAAAAGAAAGGCAGGACAGATTACACTACAATATATTTGCCGGAGTAAATACAAACTCTTTAAAAGCACAAAGAAAAACTATATTTGACTTAGAAATACAATTGTTTCATTTAGAATACAAATACGAACACGGATTATAATGAATAAGGAAGAATATGCAATAGATGAAAAAACATACACAAACCCAGATGGATTACAAATTGCAATAATCTTTTCAAATTTAGGCAGAAGATATAAAAAAATAGGTAACACTTTATACCTGATGCTAGAAAAGGAAACAGTTAGATTAGAAGATAGCTTAACCGCTATGGTCCGAATTACTAAAGAAAATGAAGAAATTGACCGAAAATATGAAATTGATAAAATCAAAACACAAGCAAAAGAGGAATTACAAAATTTAGAAGAAACAAAAAATACTAAAATATTAGAATTAGAAATGTTAAAAAAATTATATGCTGACAAACAAAAAGAAAAAGAAAAGAAACGTGAACATGAACAAGAATTAAAATTAACAAGAGAAATAGAACAATTTAAAACTAAAATGCAAATGGAAGAAGCAGAACAAAGTAATACTGAACCAGATTTGCCAAATATTAGGATAGACACTATAAATACTGATAATAATAGTGATACACTTAACAACGATACTCATTCTGAAATTAGTGAAACCTACACAGAACTATTAGACCAAATAAATAATACACAAATAAAGGTTAATGCAGGAACAATAGATAATAAACCAAGCACCTCCAGAACAAATAAACCAGCACCTAGTTATACTAAATACACATATGAAACAGGAGAAAGGACTAGAACATTATGGGAACGAAGATTAAATACAAAGTGGCAACCAAAACAAACAATTGAACAACATACCTTTTTAGACTTAGATTGTGTCACTGACACAAATAAAGTAATTCAATTATGGATTGGATATATTGCTAAATAATTAGTAGATAATAAAATATCAATGACAGAAACACCAACTTATATAGAAAGAACACTCATAGGAACAGTTAAATTATGGCTACAAAACTCTAGTACAGCAAGCTTAGCAGTATTAAGAAATAATAGAAATAGTGAAGGAACTGCAGCTACAACCAATACAAAAATTTTAACCAAATATGAAATAGCTATCCGAGATGAATTTAGTAGTATGACTACAGAAGTAGAAGAACAAAATAAAGAAAAAGTAATACATAGAAATTTAATGCAAAAATTAGCTATATGTAACATGTGCTACATAGAAGAATATACTTGCGCCTTTAAGGATTACTATTACAGAGGAATGTACACAACAGCAGAAAGTAGTGACATAAGGAAATTATATTTTGCAAAATTACCAGAACCTTTTGGATCAAAAATAACAAAAGATTGGGCTGATGCAGGATTAACAGATACCCTAGGAGCTAGAATAAAATATTTACAACATTGGTTCATAGATTTATGTGAGAAATATAAAGAAAATATTACCCTAGATAAAACAATAGTAAAAAATTTATCTTGTTGTAGAAATAAAACAGCACCACAATTTGGATGTATAGATAAAAAGAAAAACTTTTATAGTAAGAGAAGAAAGAAATATACATACAAACCAAACAAAACACGATATAAATATAAAAACCCAAGAAGACGATATTATGTAAAAAACTCTAATACAAAACGACCATATAAGAAAAAGAAATCATTAGCAGAATGCACATGCTATAACTGTAGAAAGTTAGGTCATTTAGCAAAAGATTGCAAAATACCTAAAGATCTAAAGAAAAAACACATATCGAAAATAACAATAAATGATGATGAATATACACAAATTGACTATGTAGATTATGATTTAGATAGTAATGATTGTATTTATGATTTTTCAGATACTAGTATAAATGAAAATGAAACTGAATCAGAAACAAAATATGACTGAAGAAGATATCCTACTACTTGACAAAGAAGAATATCAGGATGCAGAATCCTCAGAACAAAAACTACTATTTGATAATCATATATTTGATCAAATCAAAAAGAAAGAATTAGACTTAAGCATCACTAAGATTTTAGATGTACCTATAATTAAACAATGGTTCAAACCACCAAAAGAAGAATATTATGTAATAAGTCAAAAGGAACATATTATAGATTGTAAATACATAAAAGGAAAAGCAAAGATTCCTATATTAAATAAAAAGTTAGTAAATAAAGAAATACAAAAAATAAAATCAAAAATTCCAATAAAATATGTACACTTAGGAGCAACAGAAATATTAATCAAGGCATGCTTTAGAGAAGGAATAGATACCCCAATTGAAATATACTTAGCAGATGATAGGATCATACACCCTATTGAGAAAAGTGTTATTAGTGCAATAAAAGGAAATTTAATATATCAAAAATTCAAATTTATAATAAGTGCCAATTATTCAAGTAGCAGTAACAGATACAAACATAGATAAATCCTTAGTCTTATACTGGAAAATGTCAGGAATTGAGTTAGCACCAGGAAGTAAGATATTTACCGCAAGATGTAAAAATTTATATATATATACTACCAGCCATGAAGTAAAAGCAAAAAACAAAATCAATAGAATTAAGATAGAGAACCCCTTTGAACAAATTGTCACAGTAATAGATAACAACGATTATAATTATCAAGAATTAGACATAGATACTGATCTAGATATAATAAAAGATAGACTTAGTACCTCAAAAAGAATGATTACTGATACACCTACATCATCTAAACTAAGTACTGCTAAAAAACTAAATTATGTATCCCAAGACTCACTTAATTATATTACTGATAATCCTAAAACATACCATTATTATATAACAGGACTCATGGATCAACAAATATACTTAATATTAATAAACACAGGACAGGAAGAAAACTATATTGCAAAAGAATTAGTAATGGAAAATGAGATTATTACAAATACACAACTAACCGGATTACCAAAAATACTAGCAAACATGGAAAACATAGTAGAAAAAGAATTAATAATTGGAGGCATACCAATAACAATACCATTTAAGATATGTCAAACAGGCAATAATATCACATTAGGAATAAATTGGTTAGAAAACCTTAAACCATATAAATTAGAAGACAAACAGTTAACCATAACTCATAAAAACAAAACTATAATAATTAAACGAACACTAACATGAAACCTAATTAATATAATGCCCAAAATATACATACTTGCAAAAATAATAATAGAAGGATACCATAACAGATATTATACGCCTATGATTGATACAGGAGCAGAAGCAAATTTGTGTAAACATAATTGTCTACCAGAAGATATATGGGAAAAATTAAAAACCCCAGTAATAATAAGTGGATTTAATGATGAAGGAAGTATGATCACTTACAAAGAAAAAAAGATAAAAATCGAACTATGGGATAAGATATTAACTATCAAAGAAATATATAGTTTTGAATTTTCACAAAGAGATATGTTATTAGCAATACCATTCATAGATGATTTATACCCACACGTATTAACAAAAACACACTGATGGTTTACAACACCATGTAAACAAAAAATAGGAGCTACGCGAGTAACCAATAAGATAAGAAAAATAACACCATGGATAAAAGGAAGTGAAAAAATTACACAAAAATTAGAATCCGAAAATACGATTCAAAAAATAGAATTAATTATATTCTCCATAAACAAAGTAAAACCAATTCAAGAAAAGTTAGAACTTTTGTATAACGAAAACCCCTTATACGGATGGGAAAAACATAAAACAACAGTACAAATCGAATTAATAGACGAAAATAGTATAATAACCCAAAAACCCTTAAAATATAATTTTGACGACTTAAAAGAATTCGATCTACACGTAACTGAACTACTTAAACACAAATTCATACAAATTAGTAATAGTAAACATTCAAGCCCCGCTTTTATAGTTTCTAAACATAGTGAACAAAAACGAGGAAAAAGTAGAATGGTTATAGATTATAGAAATTTAAATGCAAAAACAAAAACATATAATTACCCCATACCAAATAAGATATTAAAAATTAGACAAATACAAGGTTATAATTATTTCAGTAAATTTGATTGCAAATCAGGATTTTACCACCTAAAGTTAACAGATGAATCTAAAAAATTAACAGCATTCACAGTACCACAAGGATTTTACGAATGGAATGTATTACCATTTGGATATAAAAATGCACCAGGTAGATACCAAAATTTTATGGATAAATATTTCAACCAACTAGAAAATTGTATAGTATATATAGATGATATACTTTTATATTCAAAAACACAAGATGAACATATCCAATTACTCGAAAAATTCATACATTTAATTGAAACTTCAAGAATTAGCTTAAGTAAGACAAAAGCAGAATTAATGAAAAATCAGATAGAATTTCTAGGAATACAAATAGATAAACATGGAATAAAAATGCAGACTCACATAGTACAAAAAATAATTGATACAGATGAAATAATAGATACAAAAAAGAAATTACAATCATTTTTAGGATTAGTTAACCAAGTAAGAGATTATGTACCCAAACTAGCAGAATATTTAAAACCTTTACATAAAAAATTAAAGAAAGATACTGAATATCATTTTGATAAAACTGATAAATTACATATACAAAAAATTAAACACATGTGTAAAAAATTACCCAAGTTATATTTTCCT
This sequence comes from Capsicum rhomboideum, assembly GCA_031232105.1. Lineage (NCBI taxonomy): Eukaryota > Viridiplantae > Streptophyta > Magnoliopsida > Solanales > Solanaceae > Capsicum > Capsicum rhomboideum. Next base: position 20,916,750 of record CP124714.1, read on the forward strand.
AATGAAGACAGAAAATTTGTATATATAGTAGAAACAGATTCTAGTGATCATAGTTACGGAGGAATACTCAAATACAAATATGATACTGAAAAAACCGAACATCATTGTAGATATTATTCAGGAACTTATACCGAACCACAATTAAAATGGGAAATAAATAGAAAGGAATTATTCGCGTTATATAAATGTTTATTAGCATTTGAACCCTATATTGTCTATAACAAATTTATCGTAAGAACAGATAATACCCAAGTAAAATGGTGGCTTACAAGGAAAATACAGGATTCAGTAACAACAAAGGAGATACGAAGACTTGTATTAAATATACAAAATTTTACTTTTACAATTGAAATTATTAGATCTGATAAGAATGTCATTGCAGACCACTTATCAAGACAAAACTACACAGACAGAACAAGATAGTACAACAATGGAAGATATACTCAAAACCCTTACTACACTTTGTACAAAAGTGGAAAGTATGGATATTGAGATACATAGACAAAAGTTACAAATCAATGAAGCTAAATTGAAATCAGCTAGCACAAGTCAGCCGCATGACTATAAATCTGCTGAGATAAGTCGATCGGAAGACTCTAAACACCCAGAGGTAGAAGGAGACGTTGGGAAACTCCGTAAAACCCATAACAAGTTTGTTGATATTGCAGGTACCAGTGAACCAGCTACAAAGAAACCATATACAAACAGTAACCTAAAGAGCATATTTGCAAAACCTTTCATACCAAAAACACATACTACCCAAAATACCACAACCCTACAAACATCCACATATGCAGAAAGCTTAAATAGTGATAAAAGAACTTACAACCATATTTCCCAAAATTACATCAAAAATATCCACGAAATACAAACACACCTAAACTTACAACCAAGATCTACAACTACTAAAGACCCAACCCAAGATTATATAACCCAAAAATTACAAGGATACAATAAGTTAATTGCACAACCCAAGACTAGTGCAAATTTAATCAGATCATGTTATGCATACGGACTAATTAATACCATATACACATATAGTGGAGAAGAATTATCTGGAATACCAGACTTACAAAGTGCATTCGCAAGATACAAAAGAATTACAAAAGGAGATCTATATTACATCAAGTTTTATACAGCACTAGCGGAGATATTATACAATGAGGTAAAACCAGTTATACAAGTGATAAAAATTGGAATGACCAGAGATATGATTATCCCAGAAGAGATAGAACAACAACCAGAGATACCAGTCAATGATATACCAAGCTTCTATGCAAACAAAAGAGCTATTGGCATAGCCACAATTATCCAAGAATTAGCCAACAACTACTTAAATGGAAATGCTATATGGGCTTATACTATTAGAAATCAAGTTATGATTTATTCCAATTCAAGAGAAATACGCCAAGGAGATATGGATGAAGTCCAGAGATGGATACTATCCTTACTTAAACCAGAAGAGCAACCATTGACAAGAGCTTTAAAAACCAATTTTATTTCGCAAAATATATTGACCAGATATTGCAAATTAGTTAGTAAATACCCAGACCATAAATGTACCCAATGCAATGGAGGAGATAGTATTGATATGCCAACCGTCCAGCTGGAATAATCAAGCAAGCAAGCAAAGAAGATAAGACAAAGGAAGATAAAAGAAGATAAGAAAGCAAAAGATGGCAGACAAAGAAAAACATATGTAATTACGTTTATCTTTCTTTTCTTTAAAGTCTTTCGTCTTATATGTAAAGTAAAGTAGGATGTGACATGTGAATAGTTTCTTTTTAGAAAAGTCGTAAAGTGTATAGTAAGAGTCATAACTGTGCAAATAGTAAGAGTCGCACAGTAATTTTACTTTTATTCTTTCAGAGCCGTTTGTAGGCACTTCTTTTCTCTATAAATAGGCAGATTGTAAGTAGATGTAAGTAAGTCTCATGTGTTGAGCACTACCCTCATTAGAAAATCCCCTTCTTCCAAATTACATAAATAAGATATTAAGCTTTTAAGATATGGAGCAATCCGCCAAACCAACTCAGGTATATATATTCATAACCATGAATAGCTAAACTTTTATATTCCTTATAATCTCTTAAATATCATTGTCATTTATCATGTTATAGTACCATTATATTGAACATCTTAAGAAAGTTTGCCATGAAAATAGGCTGAGAGTAGTTAAGCCCAGACTATGCCATCCTAAAGTGGAAACCGATAGGCAAGGAGGCCGTTTAGGGGAGTACACAAAGTTGAGGCGCTGTTAGGGTAAATGATTGAAGCCGAAATGCATGGTAGTGACCAGAAGAGATTGTTCAGAATAATATATTAGAACATGATAAGGATAATGATACATAAAGAGGTTAGAAGGAAATATATTTAAAAGCAACAATATGGATAAACATACAGACACCCCTAGCACTAGTACAAATATAAATAATAATGAATCTAAAACTGAACTAGATACTTATAGATTAAGTTCTTACACATACATAATAGATGAAGATGATAACTATAAAATAACTTTACTATATGCACTAAGACATCTAGATAATGATACACGAAAAATAATTTACGACTTATTAAAAACTTATGAGATAATGAAATTAATGCAAGATAGTTGGTTAGACTTTAACCTTTCATACTATGATGATGATAGTAATGATTATTTAGATTGGTATTATTATTCAGATTAAAATGATTAATTATGAAGCACTTCAAAATTGGATACAAACTAGACAAGAAAGAAAAACAACACAAAATTTATTAATATCTACTATCCTAAAATATCACCAAACTCATAACACGCAATATTTAGAACAAATGACAGACGTTATGAGAACACTTAACCACTTAATCACACTAGAAAAACAATATTATAGTGAAGCATTTGAATCATAAAATGATCCTTGATCCGCACCGGCATGTCAATTTTTTATTAAGGTGAGATTAGTTTCCCTGTCATTTTCTATACGATGATTATTAAGTACCCAACCCAAATATTATATTCTTTTGGATATGTAATTATATATATTGTTAATACTAATGTTGCAATTATTTAGCTTAAACTATTGGAAGTAAGTCGCGGATCATTTATTTGACCCTTTAGAAGATGGTGAGAGTTTGAGAGTTACTTCTCTTATATTTTACAACCCGATGAGGAAACTTTACCTAGCAATACTAGTGTTTACTTTTGGCCCTCAATTGAAGCTTAGTTCTGATTTTAGTTATCACTTGTATATCTTCTTTATCTTTTGTTATCATTAGCGGCACATTCAAAATTTTAGATTTATAGACTTTACATTTTAGAGTAGGACATCTTAGAAGATTTTAGATAGATTTTATGCATTTTAAGTGAAGTTTTAATATAAATACATGATCTGACACTTTTAAATTTTGTCGAATCCGTAATGAGGTACATCCTCCCCTGATTATAATTCTTTATGAATTGACCTACTATTTTATTGTAAATTTTAATACTTAATTGTACATCAGGATTTTGAACACGATAATCTTAAGAAGAAAACAGTATAGAAGACATACCTGATGCGGAAGACATTAGCCCACAGAGAAGCGGAAGCGTTAGAAGAAAATTGGTTTCTACCTCCTTGCCCTAGCCTTACGTTACCACAACCGTCAGTGATGAAATAGATGTAGAGATTATGTGATAACCTTAATGGGCGGAGAGAGGACCAATTTATAGAAGTTAAGACTTAATCTGTAGATCCATCAAGTAACTGGTGTACGAACGAGATCTATTCTTTCATTATGGTCATTACTTGGGTCACAAGTAAATTTGAACCACAAGTAAACTCGAACCATAAGTAAACTTGGGCCACAAGTAAAATAATATTCTTACATTCTCCCACTTGGCCTAATGACCACATAATATTAATATCACATAAACATTTGGTTGTGCATAGAATAAATCTCTTCTATAATGTCCATCATACATACCACAATATGACAAACTACTAATGCGAGTTATGGCGGTTATACATAATTTTGTGCTACATACACCCTTTCATATACTACAACATTAGCAACTTATCATGCTAGATTCATAAGCTATAAAACATATAACATTATGGTCCACAATAATGTCTCATTGAAACTTATCCTGTAATATCTCAAAAACAATAATTTGTACACCATTATGAGACATAGGAAATTCATTAATTTATATTAGAAACACATAATTGAGCTCAGAGTGTCAAAACATCATAAATGCATCAATCATAAGTACAACCAAGACCCATTTTTGAATAGGTTCTTTAAATTTCATTGGTTGTAAATCCTTCATTAACAGATCTGCAATCATAAGATCAGTCCTAATATTCTCATGTGACACTCTTTGTTTCTGAACTTCTTCCTTGACGGTAAAGTACTTTAATTTCATATGTTTGGCACCTTTGGAGTACGTATCGTTCTTGGAGAAGAATACTGGTGCAGTATTTTTATAATAAATTTTCAGCGGCTTGATAATGGTGTCGACAACCCCAAGTCTTGAAATAAAGTTCTGCAGCCATATTGCCTGAATTGTGGCTTCAAAATATACCATAAATCCTGCTTTCATTGTGGATGTAGCAATGATAGATTGTTTTGTACTTTTCTACGATACTTCTCCTTCAGCTAATAGGAACAAGTAATCAAACGTGGACTTTCTAGTGTCAGCACATCCAGCAAAATCTGAATTCGAGTATCCAGTAACTTCCAAGTGATTGAATCTCTTATACATAGGCATGCAATCTTTCGTTCCTTTCAGGTACCTCAAGACTTTTTTTGCAACTTTCTAGTGATCAATTTCAGGGTTACTTTAATATCTTCCAAGCCTCTCGACAGCGAAACTAATATCAGATTTTGTGCAAGTTTGAATATACATCAAACTTTCAACAATAGAAGAGTAAGGAATTGACGCCATTTCTTTTCGTTCTACATCATTCTTTGGGCATTGTATGAGACTAAATTTGTCTCCTTTTTGAATAAGAACAATTTTTGCTGAACAATTGTTCATGTTGAATCTCTCTAGAATTCTTTCAATATAGCCTTTTTGAGACAGTCCCAATAATCCTTGTGATCTATCACAAAATATTTATATCCCTATCACATAGGATGTCTCATCCATATCTTTCATTTCAACATTCGCAGAGAGAAAGTCTTTCATCTCTGTAATATGCCTAAATCATTAGCAGCAAGTAAAATATCATCAACATACATGACTAAGGATATAAGCCTGTTCCCACTGATCTTTTGGTATATAAACCAATCAATGCTAATTTCTTTAAATCCAAAAGATATTATGGTATCATTAGAATTTATATATCATTATCGTGAGGCTTGTTTGAGTCCATATATTACCTTCCTCAGCTTAAACATGATTTGAATTTTTTCTTTAATTTTGAAACCCTCTGATTGGTCCATATAAACTTCCTCCTCGAGGTCTTTATTAAAAAAAATAGTTTTCATATCTATTTAGTGTAACTCTACATCATAATACGCTATCAAAGTCAGAATAATTCTCAATGAGTCTTTTTACGAGATTGGTGAAAATGTCTCTTTATAATCAATATCTTCTTTTTGAGTATAACTGTCGCGACCCAACCGGTCATGATTAGTACCCACCCTAACCTATGGCAGGAGAACTATGCTTATATCACCCTTACTGTCTTGAGTGTTACTCTTCTATCCACTCATATCAATTTTCAGTTGTATTCAAATGCCAAAAAGGAAATTTATCCAATAAGTTTAAACCACTCGTCAGCCAACATCAATTTTTAACAGTAAAGTGCAAAAAATCTACTTATTACATCCCCGAGACCTGGAGTCACCATACAAAAACATCTAAGAGTAAATTAAGTCTAGAACAACAAGAAAATTATCCAAAAACATAAGAAATATGAAAATCATCTTAGTCCTAAAACAAGGAACATCAACATCAACAAGAAGATCCAAAGGTTGCCCGGTCATAGTGCTCACCCTCAAAACCAAGTTTGAACCACTATCTAGAGCTAAGGTCGCGTGTCAACTGCTGGAAGATGTTCTTCACTCAAAAAAAAGAAGAGTATATGTAGCATCAGTACAACCACAAGTACTGGTAATTATCATAGGTCGACTAACTTAACAATGTACAAGTAAGCAAGCCAGACAAGTATAAAAGCGATCATAACAGAACTCATAATCAATACATCAACGACTAAAGGCATCATATAAGAAAAAATCACAAATTCACTTTCATAAGCTTTTACACTTAGTCATTTTCAACAATAACTCATCATCACATATAATTATTATAACGACACTCAATGCATATGAATGAGTGCATGCATGCAAAATATGCACATCATCTCTCACTCTCCTCCTCATCATCAACATATCATATTGTACCGGCGTGGTGCCCTATCCTTTATCATAATCTTATCATAAATGTATCGACGTTGTACCCGACCCTTTTTCACAATCATATCATAAACGTACTGGCGTGGTACTCGACCTTTTATCACAATCATATCATAAATATACCGGTGTGGTACCTGACCTTTTTATCATCCAACACCATCACAATGCATATAAAATTAAATACAGTCTATAAATCACAAGTCATGCTAGAAGGCAATCACAGATGTTCAGTTTATAAACAAGCACAAAGCCAAGAAAGTCTTAGTGCTACAACAAAATCATAGCCTACCTCAATTCCTTAGCTCAAAGTCACCTTTAAGCCACACTTTTGCCCTTTTGGTCTCATACAATCCGTTCTTAATCTAAAACAACAACATTGTGTACCCATTTTAATATTTCATCCCATTTTTAATTACTAGGGATCAAAACCACTGGTTTTAGTCATAATTTTATCCGATTTCACCATCTTAGGGTTTTTTTATCTCTTAAACTATATGAATTTCACTTGGTAACCATGAACAACTATAATTCTAGTTCCATTAGTGTTTTCTAACACCGTAGGATCATTATATACCAAATTTATGCACATTTCCAGTACTTTTCATCAATTTCCATAAACTAGGGTTAAACCCCAATTTCCACCATCAATCCATTTCTAGTGATTTTCTAAGGTTAAATGAAGTAAATTCAAGTCTAGAATGTAATTACTTATCTTCAAAGATGAAAAACTCAAAAAACCGTCTGAAAATAACCTTCACCGAAGCTCCTTTGCATTTTTTAAAAAAGTGGAGAATGAAAATGTTATATGGTTTTTAACACTGTAATTTTATGTTATATGGTTTTTAACACTATAATTTTACTTCGCGTTACTGCTGCAGTGGATATTTACTGCTACAGCAGTACCACTACACCAGTTAAAGTTCTGTTGCAATAGTACCGCTGCAACTTTTAAAGTTTCGTTGTAGCGGTTCGCGCCTTTTACATGGAGGTCGCCGCTACGGTTCCCGTTACCGTTGCGGTTGTACCGCTGCAGCAGTTACTTTTTTTGCTACAGTGATTTGAGGCAGAAAATCAGGACCTCGCCTCAGTTTTACTCATTTTACAACACACAACATGAATCATAACATCACAAACCAACCCCTCCATAGTAACCTCTATAACCAGAGTTCTATAACTTTGTTTCAGGTTTCAGAAGTTGCTATGGCTTCCTAAAATCGTTGCCTATTCAATTATTGCATCAAACATCACTACCAACTACCACATTAGTACCAAATTTCATTTTACTAATACACCTCATCCAAGCTTAGACTAGCCCTGAATTTCTCACAATTCGGCTAAGGAAAGACTAAGTGCAAATTTTACCCCCTCTTTCAGTGTAACAATAATTTAGATCATTACATTAGATATCAATTTACCACTCATTCATTCCCAAATGATAATTGGCCCCCAAAATACATAGCAAGGTAAAGTAAGTACCTTCATCAATGAATAAATGTGGATATCGCTTGCGCATGTCCGTCTTCGACTCCCAAGTAGCCTTTACAATAGTACAGTTCCTCCATTGAACCTTCACATAAGGGATGACTCAGTTCCTCAAATTTCTCACATCCTTAGCTAATATTGCAATTGGTTTCTCTTCATAAGACAACTCCTTATCAAATGATTTGGGGTCCCAACGAATGGTGTAATCAACATCCCCATGATACTTCTTTAGCATAGACACGTGGAATACTGGGTGAACTCCAGACATACTAGGGGGTAAGGACAACCTATATGCCACTGACCCTACTTCCTTCAAAATTTCAAAGGGTCCAATGTATCTTGGGCTCAACTTACCCTTGTTTCCAAACCGCGTTACACCCTTTATGGGTGCCACATTTAGAAGTACCTTTTATCCTTGTGCTAACTTTACATCCCTCACTTTATTGTATGCATACACTTTTTTCCAATTCTTGGCGGCTATTAACTTTTCCTAAATGAACCTCACTTTCTCCATTGAATTCTTAAGCGGGTCAAACCCCAAGGACTTACCTTAAATGGATCAAACTACCCAATTGGAGACCTATACGGCCTCAAAAAGGAGCCATGTCAATACTAGAGCGATAACTATTCTTGTAGGGAAATTCACACGACGGTAAGTATTGGTCCTACTAACCCCCAAAGAACATAACACAAGCCCGAAGCATGTCCTCAAGCACTTGGATAGTTTACTCCGACTGACGTTTGGTTTGTGGATGGAAGGTTTGACTTATGTCCAATCTGGACCCCAACTCTGACTGGAATTTCTCCCAAAAATTTAAGGTGAACTAAGTGCTTCTGTCTGACACTACCAAAACTGGTACCCCATGTAACCTTATAATCTCCTTCACATAAATCTTGGCCAACTTGGCCGCATTATAGTCTACTCTTACCAAGATAAATTGAGCCAACTAAGTCAATCGATCCACAATGAACCATATAGAGTGGCACTTCCTCAATGTATTCAAAAGACCAACTACAAAATCTATCATTATCCTTTCCCACTTCCACTACAGAATGGGCATTCTCTAAAATGTGCCACTCGGCTTTCGATGTTCGTACTTAACCTGTTGGCTGATTTGACACTTGGTTATAAAATCCATAATATCCTATTTCATCCTTCACCAACAATATTGTTGTATCAAGTCTCTATACATCTTGTTGGCACCCGGATGTATAGAATACATAGAATTATAAGCCTCCGCTAGAATAGTCGGGATCAAATTGCCTACCCGGGACAAGGATAACCACCCTTGAATCCTCAATGCTCCCTCATTATCAAGAATGGACTCCCTTGCTTCACCCTGTAACACCTTTTCTCTGAGGTTGTTTAACTTCATGTCCTCAAACTGCCTGTTTTTGATTTGATCAAAGATTATGGACCTGATCTCCACATGTGCTAGCACCATTCCTTCGCTAGTCTCTTGCAATCTCAGAAAATCATTAGCCAAAGACTGTACCTCTCTTGCCAATAGACGCCTAGACACCTTCAGCAATGCTAAACTTCCTATGCTTACTGGTTTCCATCTCAGTGCATCCGCCACCACATTATCTTTAACTGGGTGATAGAAAATTGAGATGTTATAGTCTTTAATCAGCTCCATCTGACTTTTCTGTCTTAGATTCAAATCCTTCTGAGTGAACATATGTTGTAGGTTGCGATAGTCCGTGAACACCTCACACCTCACCTCATAGAGATAGTGCCTCTAAATTTTTAAACCAAACACCACAGCTGCCAATTCTAAATCATGCGTGGGATAGTTTTTCTCATCAGGTTTCAGTTGTTGTAAGTTATAAGCAATCACGTCCCGATCCTTCACTAAAACAACACTTAAACCTAACCGTGAGACATTACAATATATAATAAAATCTTTACCCTCAATGGGTAACGTGAGAATTGAGGCTGAGGTCAAAAAGGTTTTGAGAGTTTGGAAGCTCTCCTCACATAGATCATCCCACAAAAATGGGACTTCCTTCTGAGTAAGACGGGTCATAGATGAAGAAATAACAGCAAATCCTTTAACAAATCGATGGTAATAACTAGCCAACCCCATAAAGCTCTAAATTTCTGTCACATTTGTTGATTTAGCCCGATTCTTAACAACTTAAACCTTTTGCGGGTCCACCATAACTCCTTCCTTAGAAACCATGTGCCCCAAGAAGGACACTGAAGAAATTCAAAATTTACACTTAGAAAATTTAGCATATAGTTGTTTCACCTTAAACAATCCCAACACCGTACGCAAATGAGCTTCATGCTCTTCTTCACCTTTAGAGTAGACCAATATGTCATCAATAAAAACAATAACAAATGAGTCCAAAATGACTTAAAAACTCCATTCATCAGGCTCCTGAAAGCAATTGGTCAAATTGAAGGACATAACTAGGAACTCATAGTGCCCATAACGAGTTTGGAAAGTAGTCTTTGGGATATCCTCCTTGTTGCGTCCAACTGCACACGCAACTGTACGTAGTCGTGCAAGTAATAAAGTAGCTCTTGAGAGCCGAATATCTATTCCACAGGGACTTGACGTTTAGTAGACAATCCAATTCAAGTATTACTATTGAAGTTAAATGAATGAGATTTGTAACCAAACAGAGTTTGAATTTTGTTTAGCTAAAAGTAACAATGAACAATAACAAAAATTAAAAGTGCTGGAAACAATGATTTGGACAATTCTAGCGTCAAGGCATCTTGAACAATCATGTGAAGCTTTACAATCTCGTTGGTTAAGTTATCTATCTTGGTTGTTGATTCACGGGGTTAATGTCATGATCATGATCTTCTGAGCCTCTAATCATATATTTAAATTAGTATCATAACTACATCATTCAGCGGGGATGTGGGAACTAATTCAAACTCATTTATATTTCATCCCGTATTTGAAACAAATAGGGCTAATTAGGTATATTCCTATCCTAATCGCGAATCTTATCTTTAATTCATCTAAAAGACAAGAACCCATTCCTTATGTTCCACATTCTAATCTAATGTTACTCCTTTCGGGCTCACAAAATAAATATAGATGTATTCTAAAGGTCGCGAGTTAATAGAATAGTAAATTCAAGAACACAAGAACAACCAAATGTGATAGTCAACATTAACCAACTCAAACATAAGCTAAACAATTATGTCCATAGCCTCAACCCTAGAAATAGGGTATTTATCCACTCATAGTCATACAAAGAATCACCACCATAATTGAATTCATAGGTAAAACTACAAAGAAACTAAAAAGTAAAGGAAGAAAAACCCTAACATAGAGCCTTTGATGCCTTCTCCTCTCTCCCAAACATGTACTGCTTCCAAGATGTCTTGTAAGTGTGGATAAGTACTCCTTATATAGTATTTTAGGTCATCCATAGTCTGCCCCAAATAAATTATATGCATTTACCCCTTTGCCCCCAACTTAAACCACTTAAAAACCAAGTTTTAAACGTATTTGGGGGGGGGGGGGGGGTTTGCATTGCATGGCCAATCGCATGGCCAAGGGGGGGTGAGAGGCAGGACCATATCACAACCAAAAAAGTGTGCCATCTATATAGGGGGTGTGGCACAAGGCACCCTCCCATGCTATGGGGGTGAGGCGCAAGGCTGCCCCCACAAGGGGAGTTTTCGCCCAATCTTCGTTCTCTTCTTCTCGTCTACTTGCTCCTTGTTTATCCACTCCTTGTGGCTTGTTTGTAGGATTTATTTAGCTTCCATAGATGCTCCATTGGTATCCTACAACATCTCATAACAAATATAAGTCCATACAACATAATAGAGCTCATCAAAGTACACTAGAACAAGCATAGCTCAAGCTAGCATCACTAGTTTTCTCGTCTAAACTCTATTTGATCATTTTGACTCTTGACTTGTTTCAAATACGTCCTAAAAACTCTAAACAGGTAAATTACCACATAAATACACAAATACACACCTTATACTTCATTAATCACACCAAGTTATCCTCAAAACTAAGCTAAACGTGCGTAGATAATGACACTTAGGTGTATAAATACGCCTAAGATCACCATGCCACACTTAAAGTATTGTTTGTCTTCGAAGAAGTCTTTAACTTAAATAAGACACTCAAGATAGAACCATAACGACTACATGAATAGCAAATTCTACTTTAGGCATGGCATAGTACAATTGAACCCACATGAATACTACTTCAAGACTTCCAAGCCTCAAGAATTGACTCTACCAAATGAAAAAACTCATGAATATTACCAACAAATGTATCATATAAGTCACCTATCCATCATTAAACATGCGCCCTCACCACAAGAGAGTCACCTATATTCACTCACAAGTATGCAATTTATCACAAGAATGGGTGTAAGACTCAAATCTCGCTCACTCTCATAAAGAATTCACATATCACATAAGATGAACCATAAGATTTTCCTTAGTGTAGTACTCCACTAATATCAAAATATCAAAGATAAAGATCAAGTAGGACTTTACGAGTTGAAATTACTTACCTCCAAAGATGAAAAACTTCAAAACCCCTTTGAAAATCGCCTTTCCAGAGCTCCCTTGCATTTTCTGAAAAAGTAGAGAATGAAAATATTTTCTTATTTTTAACACTTTAATTTTACTGCGTGTTACCATTGCAGTGGTTTGCGCCTTTTACATGGAGGTCGCGATGCGGTTCCTATTACCGCTGCGGTAGGACAGCTGCGGCAATACCGTTGCAGCGGTTACTTTTTTAACTACAGCGGTCCAAGGTAGAAACTCAGGAACTCTCCTTAATTTTTCTCATTTTACAACACACAATGTGAATTGTGACATCGCGAACTAACCCCTCCATGGTAAACTCTATAATCAAAATTTTATCACTCCATTTCAGGTGCCAAAAATTGCTACGACTTTCTAAACTCGTTGTCTATCCAATTATTGCATCAAACATCGCTACCAACTACAACATTAGTACCAGATTTTATTTTACTAATACACTTCAAAAATTGTCCAAGCTTATACTAGCCCTGAATTTCTCACAATTAGGTTAAGGGAAGACTAAGCACGAATTTTACCCCCTCTTTCAGTGTAATGAAAATATGGGTTGTTACAATAACCCTTGGCAACAACACTGGACTTATATTGTTCAATATTGCCATTTGAATCACGTTTGGTCTAAAAGACCCATTTACACCCTATTCTTTTAGAACTTTCTGGCAAATCAATGAGATCCCAAACTTTGTTGTATTCCATTGATTTTAATTCTTCTTTCATGGTATCAATCCATTTATCAAACTCAGTACTTTCTGTGGCTTGTGAAAATAAAATAAAATCTTTATTAAGCCCAATGTCAAATTCTGACTCTTGTAAATAAACCACATAATCATCAGAAATAGCCAATTTTCTTTCTCTTTGAGGTCTTCTTAACGACACTATTTGTATTTTATTTGTGTGAGAGATTTGTGAGTTATCTCCTTCCTGAAGTGTTATTGGGGTGGAAGTAGGCACATTCATGGGTAATGGAACATTCACCCTTACCTCATTTATTTTCATGTTTTGTCGTTCAACACTCCCACTAACTTCACCACTCTCAGTGAATCTTGTATTACTAATTTCAACAATTCTCGAACTATGATTTAGACAGTAAAACCTATACCCTTTAGATTTCTTTGGGTAACCAATGACGTAACCACTTACTGTTTGAGAATCTAATTTCTTTTCATATGGATTATAAACTCTAGCTTTTGCAGGGCAACCCCAAATATGCAGGTGCCGTAAACTAGGTTTCATTCCAGTCCACAGTTCAAAAGGAGTCTTTGAAACTGGCTTACTAGGAATCATGTTTAATAAATATGCATCGGTTTTAAGATTATACATCCATAATGATTTGGGTAATGAGGAATTATAGATCATACTCCAAACCATATCCATTAGTGTTTGATTATGCCTTTCTACAACACCATTTTGTTGAGGTGTTCTAGGCATAGTATACGGTGCACACATGTGATATTCCTCGAGGAACTTTACAAATGGACCAGGATATTGTCCCGATTCATTATATTTTACATAATATTCACCACCTCTATCTGACCTAATGATTTTCACTTTTCTATCTAATTTTCTTTTAACCTCATTGACGTACACTTTAAGATCGAGCGTCTGTTGCTAGAGATTTTTCTTTCAATAAATAAATCCATAACGTAAAAAATCATTGATAAAAGTGATAAAATATTTCTCTTCATCAAAAGATGGAACATTAAAGGGTTTGCAAATATCACTTTGTATGATTTCAAGAAGCTGAGTGCTTCTTATGGAACCTTTTGTTAGTATGCTCCATTACACCTAAGTCGAACTAGATATACAATATATTTGACTAAAGAATATTAGTTTACCTCATAATGCTCACTATTCATAGAATAACTGATTCACCTTTGGGTAAATCCTTAAGTTCTAGTAATAGTGAAAGTTAATTTATCCATTTATTTTCAATAATAGGCATTTCATTAGTTTCATGAATCCAACATTTAGCAAGCGACGATCACACAATCTGATTCAAGACGATCATTCCACACGCTGCCCAAGCTCTATAAGGGTTGGAAGAGATACTCCCCATCAACAATAAATGGGCCCTTTCTTGCTCATTCTACGAAAATGCGGCTCACACAATCCCTTACTCTATTCTCGGCCAAGAAAAAAAACTTCAAAACTTCAAATACGTAATTGATCATGATTAGTTTGATCGATTAATTTTATATTAATACAAATATTATATTATGTTATATTATATTATATTATTTTGGAATTTGCACGCTTGTGAGATCTTAATCGGGAGCATGGATGAACATGACTAATTTAAAAGAAAATTGCATGTTAATGTGCTAAATTTAGTAATGCAAGGACTGCAGGGATAATAAGCACTAACTATAGGATTGAGAGTACAAAGAAATCTTTAACCTTTTACTCTCTCCTTTCAAAAAATATTACTCCTTCCGTCCCATATTAATTGGTCATTTTCCATTTTACAGCCGTGTTAAGAAATCATAAATAAGAATGTAATTTTACTAATTCACCTCTTAAAAAAAAAAATTGAAAATTTTACAAACAAGTGCGAACACTTTCAAAAAGAATTAATTACAAGGATATTATGGAAAAAATTTAATTAATGCTTTCTTGATTTAGTAAGGTGGACAACTAATATGGGATAACTATTTTTATTAAGATGACCAACTAATATGAGATGGGGGAGTAGTGTTAGGGATACAATGATCAGCCATTTTAATTTTCATTTTAATTCGAATATTAATTTCTTAATAGTTTTCACATAAATTTTATACGACTTCTAAATTTCATTTAATTCAGATATTAATTTCTTAATATTTTTCACATAAATTTTAAATAACTAAAAATTACTTTTTATTATTAAAAGTATCTAAATTGGTATAAAAAATTATAAATTAAAAAAATATTTGACTCAAAGTCGTCAAGTGGAAACTGGAAAGCGCAGCACAACTTTAACTAGCTAGTCACTTTCTTCCCTTAACCCCTTGTAATTAATTAATGGAGATCAAGTAAACCAACTTTTACTAGCTAGTCACATGAATCAATGATGGAGGTACTCCCTTCGTTCGCTTTTACTTGTCACTAATTTCTCAATTTGACTTTCATTTGTACTTGTCATTTTTGACATATCAAGAAAGGACAATCTTTTTTTTTCTATTTTACTCTTAGCATTAATTACTTATTCTTCAAACTAATTTCAAGATACAATAGTAAACGTCAATTAATAGGGTACTATAGTAAAATATTCATGCTAATAATTATTTTTTTAATGGATGTGTCAAATCAAAACGTGACAAGTAAAAGCGAACGGAGAGGCTAATATTTTTGTCAAAGGGATTCCCAAAAAAAATTAAGTTTAAAGCTGAAAAGATTAGAGAAACTGTGATTAGGAAGAATTGAACCTATGTTCTCCAAGAAAATTTGAAATCCTTTTATCACTGGGATAAGCTTTTGGCTTGTGTCAGAATTATTTAACATATAATTTTTATACATAAATAAAAACTTAACTCTATATATATAATGTATTTTTTTTCCTTATAATCAAAGAGATTAATTAAACCAAAAAAAGCCTGTAAAACACTTATTAATTATTTACTACTCAATTTTAGTTCAATTTCACAATCATAAAGTAATAGAAACTTAAACATTTAATAATTTGGTCTGGTGCGACATGGGTAATACCAGCAATATTACTACTTGCATTGGTGCACTGGTATACATCGACTTTATATAATGTATTCAAAAGGTTAGGTTTATTTAAGCTCCAAAAATAATGATGACAAATACAAAAAGCTGAAATAGATAAGTACCTAATTTCATTAATGATCAGCAAATCTCCAACGTAGCTTCAAAAGAAGATGATAACAAGTACTCTCTGTTTCATTTTACATTGCTCTATACTAAAAATAGTTGTTTCAATTATTTGTTCAATTTATAAAATCAAGATAATTTTATTATATTTTTCTCATTTTATCCTTAGTATTAAACAACTACATAGTAATAATAGTCAAATTTATAATTTCAAGACATTATAAAATGAAACGGAGGGAGTAATTACAATTATTAAAAGAGAGTTTTTACTAAGAGTTAAACTTATATGTACCTAACGGGTATATGATATTTATATTATCAAGTCACCTTTGCTTGTCATAGTAGGTTGTCTGCCTGATTTTTTACATAACGAATCTCAACTTTTATGGAGTCGGTAAATGTTAAATTGGTAGTGAATTAAAAAAAACTTATACTATCAACGTATATGACAAAGAAGATTCAAACCTGAAGTTATAAATGATGTAAAATTAAACAACCATCTTTTATTTTTCTTGAAGGTTATATCTTGGAGGAGAAATGTCAATATAAGTGAACCATTTGGCTCCTTTGGCAATGACAGAAATATGAGACGTGAGCACTCTGCTAATTAGCATTTGAAACTTCAAAGTGCATTCAATCTTCACTTGAGTACTCCATGCTTTATTTGTACACTTCACTTGCCTTAATACACTCGTGTCGATCCAACATAATCATAGGCAGATTTAGAGCAGGTTCAACGAATTCACTATTTTTTATATGAATCACATAAACTAATAATAAAATCATTTAAAATCTGAACTCGGTTTTAAATTCTGAATTTGCCTCTGTCAACACAGCTTGAGTATATCGCAACATCGCCTCTGTGATCATTGGATATTTCCTTACCATGGCCAGAGAAGATTGTAGTGTCATGATTTGTAAAGAACAAGAAAAGATATGAATATTACTCTGCAAGTTCTTTGTTTGCAGCTTAGAACTATATATGTTATTGCATGATATGGTGGCTTCTCCATTCTTGAGAAGCCAAAACCAAGAATATGCTTTGAACAAATGATTAATCCTAGGTGCCTCTTATATATAGTATTATATTAACACGTAAAGGGGCAGAACAAGGAAAAAAAAATAAACTTTTCACTTATAGCTAACATCATTGCTGAGATCATCATCTGACGGCTAAATTTGGTAAAGTCAAATAATTTGTGAAATAAAATAGACTCATATAACTTGTGTTAGGTGTACGTTAGGGTTTGTGCTGATTTTCTTACTATATTTGAGTATTATTTTTCCCTTGAAAGAAAGTCAAATTATTACCGTAATTTTTTTATTTTTTATTTTAAAATATATTATAAATCTTTTCCATATTTGGCTATTTCTTTCTTGAAGAAAAAGTTTGCACCTCTATAAATTGAAGATTTTTCTTCTCAAACCATAATATAAGGGCATTCACGATTAAAAGAGTTTTATTTAAGGGGAGCTTTTCTCTTAATAATTTTCTTTTAATATATGCCAATTGACCAAACTATATCACAATATTGTCCTTCTTTAGTAGAGTTTTCTTTGTCTCTGATTTATCGTCATTAAATGTTTTCAATTGTTAGCTTCCTATGCCACCTTGTTATTTTGATCTCAAAAAGTGATTCAGAGCCAATGATTTTATTAAGTTGAAGACAGGTTCAAGATGGCTTCAAATAAAACTGCAACTAATTTTACGATAATGAAGATTTTGTTCGAAATACTACATGTGGATATGAATTTCTTTCAATCGTATCCATCAACATTCCTATAGTTGCATCTTTATGTTTTTAGATCACTTTTAAACCTAAAATATTTTTATTGTTATTTTTAATCATGACAAACAGTAGTTATGAATATTATATGAAGAAAGCGAATCAAGTTTGGTCAAGAAAATTCAGAACAAAAGAGAGAATTGTTAGGATTTTGCCTTGATTTTCTTATCATATTTGAGTTTTACTTTTCTTTTGAAGGAAAGTCAAACTATTACAATAATTGTTTTTACTTTTCATAAAAGGACAAATTAAATCTCTTTCATAATTGATTATTATTCCTTTCTTAGATGAAAAAATTGGACCTTGAGAAATGAATAACCAAATATGAAAGAGATTTAATTTACGCTTTTATGAAAAGTAAAATAAATTATAGTAATACTTTGATTTTCCTTCAAGAGAAAGTAAAACTCAAATATGATAAGAAAATCAAGGCAAAATCCTAATAATTCTTCCTTTTTGACTAGAATTTTCTTAACAAAATTCGATTCACATTCTATACATAATCTAGATCTTCATAAAAGGTGCTTGTCATGATGGTTTAAAAATAATTTATTTTTGTTATAAAAAATGCAGTAACAGAATATTGAAAATATGGTTGAAACTTCGTCTCCGCATATAGTACTTCTAAAAAATCTTCACCATGGTGAAATAGACTGCAATTTGAACTGATCCACCTTGAATTTGTCTTCAACTCTATCGAGTCATTGACTCTGATCCCACTGTAGTCTGTGTGAGACACAAAATAAAGCTTCTTCCCCTATAGTTAATTTTATTTTTTTTCTTGACTAATTTCCTTTCTTTGTTTTTCTTTTCTGTTGGGGTGGGGGGGTGGGGGGGGGGGGCAGTGGTGGGAGTCTTCAACGTTGATTTGTAGAAAAAATAATTCAATTAAAAAATATCCACTTGATCATAGGGGTTAGCTTAATAAGATTAAGATTGCAACATCATTGGAAGAATCCAAACATAACTCGACAAGTAATTTTCTTAATCGTGTGTAATAATAGCAGTCATGATCTAGTCTGTTTGTTGTTTTTCATCTGACAAATGTGATAGAAAAAAGACCCTAGCTAGAGTAGCTCCATGAGAACGTGAAATATTTTGTATATCAGACTATTTACCGTCATAAACTCTCATGTCTTTTTTCTTGTTTCTTTCTTTCCTTAGAAACTCATGTTGTCATGACTTCTTTTGAGAGGAATCACATGGAAGCCACAACTCAGTTTTGACAACTTTAGTGCTACAATTTAACTTAAATTTGTGGATAGATATATTTCGTTCTTAATCTCTATAGAAATCTACAGAATTTGTCTTTTTATATGTATATATACCAATTTCCACACAAGTCAAAATAATGTAATTGCATGTGTTATTAAAACATAAATGGCCAGCCTTTATATATTCAAATGGTAGATTCATTTGTCAGTTACATCAGTTGGATCAAAAGTGCTTCACTTATGTAAATAAAGGATCATATTTCTTCAAGGTAATATAATAGGAACCAAAACAAACTTAGCTCCTTTTTGGCCATAAGTTTTCTTAAAAATATATTTTGCACATTGTTTGGTTATAAAAAGTGATCAGTTTTGGGGGGATTTTTGACGATGAATTTTCACGTTTTAACAAGTGGTTTAGACTAGTTTTCATGTTTATGAAGTTTTCTACTCACGTAAATGTATGTCCCAACACAATTTCAACTTTCAAAGTTATTTTTCAACTCAGTTTCAAAAACTATTCTTTTTTTCTTCAAATTTCAACCAAATATATATCCAAACACTTGCTTTAATGCGTCATTTGGATTAAAAACTCACTTTGGATATCTAAAGTGCACGCTTGTTCGAATCTTTGGTTAGGATTGGTAAAGGTTTAGTTACATTTACCTAGAGACAATTCATAATCTAAAGTCAATTGATTCGTGATTTTAATAATTTTCTTATGCATTAATATAATACATAGCTCGAGATGAAAATAATATACTCTATTTAATTGAATTTACAAAACTCCATCTAACTAAGCCTTTGGGATTATATAGCCATCCCTATATGGAAAAAAATAAAAAAACCTATATAGAAAAATGGGGATGGTTGGATTCATAATTGCCACCAACTTTTTGAATTAACAATAATATTGGACGGTTTCGAAAGTGATTCTTTCAAAATGCAACTTACAAGTGGCCTAGCATTAAGTGGATAATCTCTTATTTTTAAGATTAAAAATCTCAAATTTTAAGAAGATTTATTTATGAGTATCATTTTTAATAACTTGAAGTTGATAGAGTAATTTTTTTATATTAATAATGCATATAACTTAATTCAATATTTTTTTCCGTGTGTGTTTTCCATTATGATTTTTAGGGAAGGGTGGCCATGAATAGGAGAAGGTTAAATAAAATGAAGGTAAGAGTTCTGGTTGAGATTTAAGCTTTGCATGGCCTAAATCATGTTGGTACTGGGTTCGAGTCCTGGGTATGGAATCACCTTTGGTAGGGAGCGCGTTATCCTTCATAGTGAGACTTTTCGGCGTGAATCTGAATTAGTCTAGCTCCAATGTAGGTACCGGACACCTGGTGGAAAACAAAAAAATAATAATAATCATGCTGGTAAAGTTGTAAGTTTTGTATAAACAATATAAATTAATACTCCCTTTGTTTCATTTTACTCGACCTCCTTATCAAAATAGTTGTTTCAGTTTAATTGTCTAATTTATTAAAATCAAGAGTAGTTTATCATTTTCCTCCAATACTACCCTATCATTAAATAACTACATAAAGTATTAGTAGTCAAATTTAAATTTTTAAAGCATAATTAATAAAGTCAATGATATACCATACATGGAGGGTTCGAAATTGGACGATTTTTAAAGGTCAAGTTGTACATACTGATAGAGTCATAACACAGGTCAAACAGGAGTTAGTAGATAGGTTAGGCATCCCAGCTCTGTCTAAGAGGATGTTAAGATGTAGAGGTCTGATGCAAAGATTATATGTGTAAGTAGATTGTTTATTGAGGCTTCAGATCAGCAACCTTCGAGGGTGGTTGCATGAGGTGCTCTTAGGTTGTATTGATGTTTTTTCGATTGTTAATGGTAATGTTTACATTGTTATAAAAAAAGAGAGGTTAGTTTAGTAATATAAGCCCTTAATAAATGTTGTTCTTAAGGGGATGTCAAATCAACATGGGACAAGTAAAATGAAACGAGCGGCTTAGTTACACAATTAAATTACTTAGGAAACAACGATACGTGTGTTTGCACCAATTCAAGTACAGGTTAATAACATAAAGAAAAGAGTGGGTACTACTATGTTGGATCAAGTTAAATTACACTTAAACATGTATATTTATTCTATATCGTTAGTTTATAAATTTTTGACTATTCTTAAAAATATGATACAAGTAGTATACACTATAACTTACATTTTCTTTGTTATCTGGGGAAGGTTGGAAGCTGGAGGGACCATTTGGTTAGCAACTTATTAACAACAACAACAACATACCTAGTATATTCCCACAAAGTGAGGTTGGGGCAGCCTAAAGTGTATGCAGTCCGTACCGGCCACTACCTCAGAGGTGAGATAGAGAGGTTGTTTCTGAAAGATCCCCGAAACTTATTAACAACAACAACAACATACCCTGGTTAGCAACTTATTATTAAACAAAAATATAACTCCCTCCATCTCAAATTATTTATCATGTTTCTCTTTTACACGTCCTCAAGAAAACATTAATTAGGAGGGATGTTTGACTATTTTACCTTTATTTCTTAAGGTATAATCTCTCTGTATTGAATGTTTACTCTAATTATGTATTATTTTTATTGAATATTATTTTTATTATCTTCATCATTCTGAATTGTTAAAAAATATTGTACTAACTTTTAGAATTTTATTTAATTTGGGATGTTGCAGGTAAAATAATAACAGTCATAAAAAATATTTGCCTTTGGGATGATGATGTGCTTATAACTCTAGAATTGAAATCCCATATAGATTACTCATTTATTATTGCTCTTGTGATAATATGCGGTTTCAATAAATGAAGATTATTAAGTGTAATTAAACTGATGATGTAACATTATTCCTGAAAAGTTCAAAATTTAGAGTAAACAACATAAATCTACTACTATAGTAGCTAATTACTCCCCCTCCCATAAGTTTTTATTATTACATAACGTACCATTAAAAATGACACGGATACATTGTGTAGTCACAAATACATGGTTAGTCACGGATACATTGTAGACACGTAATCCTACAGAAAAAAGAGGATACATATTAAGGCGTTCAGATACATATTTAAGGCGTCCGGATACACCGTTCAGTCTCAGAGAATGTATATGAGGGGTTACAACATGTATCTGCCTGTATCTAGGGATTATTATTAAAAAGTGGAATATGATGTAATTAATTTAAATTAGTGAGAGAATAAGTAGATACGATAAGGATGTTTGGAAATTTATGTAATTTTTCCCAAAATTTATTGGCTCCTTCACATGAACTATGTTGGGCTTTATTCATGTTCTTTTTGGATCAGACCTACCCACTAGACTAAGTCCAATAAGCTTTATTGCTAGATATTTATGTGTTTGGACAGTTTTACCCATATGTATATATATTTCATGTATAGAGTATTTTTAATTTCGCTGATTTATTCATTTTCTTAATGTGAAGTTTCTCTCACTGTAATTTCTAGCTTCTGTTTTCTTATTTTCTCTTAATAAACTTACTACTATAAGCTGTTAGGGATATAGTGGATATGGCCTAGATTCAATTTCACATTTGATGAGTTGAATATATTTTTGTAAATATTATTCGATATAAATATATTACATCTAACATTTTTTTTCATAGTTATATCAAATTATTTGATAAATATGATAAGGTCCTTGATTGAGTTTTGGAACTTGACATCATGATGGAGATCGTGATAGTGAGAGAGTCATGTTTCTTTTAACTTAATCTAAACTTGTTCTTGATCATAGGATTACTAATTAGGACATTAGTGATCAATATGTACGTGGTGGTCTTTGTAAGATAAAGATTAGTTGATCTCATTTACTAAATCACATACATACACTACTAAAAAAAACAGAAAAACCGACCACAGCTTGTGGTCGGTTTTTTATTAAATTTATTTTTAACATCCACTAGTGGTCGGTTTTTATATTTTAAAATATGGAAAAATAATTAAATTAACCCGGGAAAATATAATTCCTTAAAACCGACCACTTGTGGTCGGTAATAACAAAAAATAAATTAAATAATTATTTGAAATTTCTTTTCATTTTTTTATACAAAATATATTAAATTTTTGAGAAAGTTATTTTACAAAAACCGACCACTTGTGGTCGGTTTAAGATAAAAAAATATTTTATAAAAACCCGATCACTTGTGCTCGGTTTTAGCTTAAAAAAAGAAAAAAGTCTTTTATAAAAAACCGACCACAAGTGGTCGGTTTTGGTTTCCCATAAAATTAATATAAATAAAATAAATAAAAAACGTAAATTTTTAAAATATATTAAATATATTTTTTAAATTTTTACCGACCACGTGTGGTCGGTTTATTTCTTAATAATAATAAAAATCAATTAATGTTAAAAAACCTACCACAAGTGGTCGGTTTCTGTAAAATGAATTAAGAAAAATCTACCACTTGTGGTTGGTTTTTGTAAAAAATATTAAAAATAAATTATGAAATACTAAATATATTAAATAAAATTAATAAATAACATAAAAAAATAATCTTTATTTTTTACTTACGTTTCAATAAAATAAATATATTGTCCATCGAATATATATATATATATATATATATATATATATATATATATGTATACGCGTATATCGCGTGTAGTTATTTACGTAATAGTCAAAAGCTAATTGAATGTATACAAGTATATTGAATACGTTGATATCATACGATTGAGGTAATTATAATATATTGTTGGAGTTATAATAATGTAAGGTTAATAATTGATACTCCCTCTCCAATTTATGTGACACACTTTTCTTTTTAGTTAGTCCCAAAAAGAATGACACATTTCTATATTTGGTAACAATTTAACCTTAAAATACCCACTTTACCTTTAATGAAATGATTTACAACCACACAAATATCTATGACTCATTTTAGACCACAAGTTTCAAAAGTCTTCCTTTCTTTCTTAAACTCCGTGCCAAGTCAAAGTACATCACATAAATTGGGACGGAGGGAGTAATTCATTAGAGTATAAGGAATACGCTGTATTATGGGGTAATATACTCGTGCATGTGATGTATATGTATATTTCGTGTAGTGATGTATGTAGTAGTCAAAAGATAACTGAATCTTTCTAAGTATATTGAATACGTTGATATCATACGATCGAGGTAGTAATATAATGTTGAACTTATAATAACGTAAGCTAAATTAACCGATAATTCATCAGAGTATATATGAAATACGTTGTATTAAGGGGTAATATACTTGTGTATGTGATGTATATATATAGTATGTATTTAGAACCTGATAGTCGATAGAGTGTGTGTGTATATATGTATATCTCGTGTATTGATGTACGTAGTAGTCAAAAGCAAGCTAAGTGAATCTATCCAAGTATTTTGAATAACACGTTGATATCATAAGATCGACGTAATAATATATATATTGTTGAAGTTATAATAATGTAAGCTAAATTAACCGATAATTCATCAGAGTATATATGAAATTCGTTGTATTACGGGGTAATATACTCGTGTATGTAATGTATACAGTACGTATTTTGAACCTGATAGTTGATAGAGTGTACGTGTGTATATATACGTATAACTTATGTAGTGATGTACGTAGTAGTCAAAAGCAAGCTAAGTGAATCTATCCAAGTATATTGAATAACGCATTGATATCATACGATCCACATAATAATATATATACTATTGAAGTTATAACAATGTAAGCTAATTAATCGATAATTCATCAGAGTATATATACTCATTTATGTAATGTATACAGTACGTATGTTGAACTTGATCTAGTCACTCGATATGTATATATACGTATATCTTGTGTAGTGATATATATATATATATATATATATATATATATATATATATATATATATATATATGTAGTAGTCAAAAGCAAGCTAACCGAATCTATCCAAGTATTTTGAATAACACGTTGATATCATACGATCGATGTAATAATATTCTTTTGAAGCTATAATAAAGTAAGCTAATTAATCTATAATTCATTAGATTATATATAAAATACATTGTATTACGAGGTATATAATACATATTCAAAAGCTAACTAACCAAAAATTCATCCTAATATACGAAATACATAGATATTATTATACAATTGATGAAATATACTATTTGTGTGTGACGATGAATTAACTAATTATCCGATTTATATACATCATATTAAATTTTTTTGTATTTATTATAACTATAATACGATTTATTCTATATTTTTTAATTTTTTCTAACAAAAACCGACAAATATTTTTTAAAATAAAAAACGGACCACTGGTGGTCGATTTTTTCAAATTTTTCCCTTACCCGGCCCAATCGAACTACCCTTATAAACCTTTTCTAATTATCCACAACAACAACATCATCGACCATAAAACACCTTTCCTACAGCATCCATACTCCGACCATACTCCGACCTCACACACAGCAACCACAACAGGTCGCAGCAGCAGCAGCTCGCAGCAGCGGTACCAGTTCTTAACCGGTAAAAAATTTATCTTTTAAAAAATTTCCAAGTATGTTATTGAGTGTAAAAAAATTCTTAACCAGTAGTTTCTCTTTTCATAAACGACATTTTTTCTTCAGATTTGAATTAGATATTTGCAAAGAGGCATATCATAAGGAAGGAGCAATTTTTGTGAAATCAATTTTGGAAGATTACTTTATTGAAGATAAGTTGATTTCTCTCTATTTTCTTATATTGAAGTCTTTAAATGTAGTGTTATGGTGGAATTATTTGCTGTAGAAGGCTTTGAAAGCCATAGGTTTTGTAATGATTATAAGGTGTGAGAGGGACATGCGACGCCTCTACTTATTTGCTTTATTAATTTTGTTGAACTGTTCGACATATATTAAAAGTGAAAATATGTACTAGTGACATAAAAATGGTTAAGTTTAGTCACTTGAAATGTGTATTAGTTACTTGAAATTGGTTAAGTGTAGTGACTTGAAAATGTGTATTTGTTACTTGAAAATGGTAGTGACTTGAAAATGTGTAATTGTTACTTGAAAATGGTTAAATGTAGTGACTTGAAAATGTGTATTAGTTACTTGAAATTGGTTAAGTGTAGTAACTTGAAATGTGAACTAGTTACTTGAAAATGGTAGTGACTTGAAAATGTGCATTTGTTACTTGAAAATGGTAAAGTGTAGTGACTTGAAAATGTGAACTAGTTACTTAAAAATTGTAGTGACTTGAAAATGTGTATTTGTTACATGAAAATGGTTAAGTGTAGTGACTTGAAAATGTGTATTAGTTACTTGAAAATGGTTAAGAGTAGTAACTTGAAATGTGAACTAGTTACTTGAAAATGGTAGTGACTTGAAAATGTGTATTTGTTACTTGAAAATGGTTAAGTGTAGTGACTTGAAAATGTGTATTAGTTACTTGAAATTGGTTAAGTGTAGTGACTTGAAATGTGAACTAGTTACTTGAAAATGGTAGTGACTTGAAAATGTGCATTTGTTACTTGAAAATGGTAAAGTGTAGTGACTTGAAATGTGAACTAGTTACTTCAAAATAATAGTGACTTGAAAATGTGCATTTGTTACTTGAAAAAGGTAAAGTGTAGTGACTTGAAAAATGTGAACTAGTTACTTGAAAATGGTTAGGTGTAGTGACTTAAAATGTGAACTAGTTACTTGACATTGGTTAAGTGTAGTGACTTGAAAATGTGTATTTGTTACTTGAAATTTGTTAAGTGTAGTCACTTGAAATAAGAACTAGTTACTTGAAAATGGTAGAGACTTGAAAATTTGCATTTGTTACTTGAAAATGGTAAAGTGTAGTGACATGAAAATGTGAACTAATTACTTGAAAATGGTAGTGACTTGAAAATGGTTAAGTGTAGTGACTTGAAATGTGAACTAGCTACTTGTAATTGGTTAAGTGTAGTGACTTGAAAATGTGTATTAGTTACTTGAAAATGGTAGTGACTTGAAAATGTGTATTTGTTACTTGAAAATGGTTAAGTGTAGTGACTTGAAATGTGAATTAGTGACTTGAAAATGGTTAAGTGTAGTAACTTGAAATGTGTATTAGTTACTTTAAAATAGTAGTGACTTGAAAATGTGTATTTTTTACTTGAAAATAGTTAAGTGTAGTGACTTGAAATGTGAATTAGTGACTTGAAAATGATTAAGTGTAGTGACTTGAAATGTGAACTAGTTACTTGAAAATGGTAGTGACTTGAAAATGTGCATTTGTTACTTGAAAATGGTAAAGTGTAGTGACTTGAAATGTGAACTAGTTACTTGAAAATAATAGTGACATGAAAATGTGCATTTGTTACTTGAAAAAGGTAAAGTGTAGTGACTTGAAAAATGTGAACTAGTTACTTGAAATTGGTTAAGTATAGTGACTTGACAATGTGTATTTGTTACTTGAAATTGGTTAAGTGTAGTCACTTGAAATATGCACTAGTTACTTGAAAATGGTAGTGACTTGAAAATGTGCATTTGTTACTTGAAAATGGTAAAGTGTAGTGACATGAAAATGAGAACTAATTACTTGAAAATGGTTAAGTGTAGTGACTTGAAATGTGAACTAGCTACTTGAAATTTGTTAAGTGTAGTGACTTGAAATTTGTTAAGTGTAGTCACTTGAAATAAGAACTAGTTACTTGAAAATGGTAGTGACTTGAAAATGTGCATTTGTTACTTGAAAATGGTAAAGTGTAGTGAAATGAAATTGTGAACTAATTACTTGAAAATGGTTAAGTGTAGTGACTTGAAATGTGAACTAGTTACTTGTAATTGGTTAAGTGTAGTGACTTGAAAATGTGTATTTGTTACTTGAAATTGGTTAAGTGTAGTCACTTGAAATGTGAACTAGTTACTTGAAAATAGTAGTGACTTGAAAATGTGTATTTGTTACTTGAAAATGGTTAAGTATAGTGACTTGAAAATGTGAATTAGTGACTTGATAATGGTTAAGTGTAGTGACTTGAAATGTGAACTAGTTACTTGAAAATGGTAGTGACTTGAAAATGTGCATTTGTTACTTGAAAATGGTAAAGTGTAGTGACTTTAAATGTGAACTAGTTACTTGAAAATGATAGTGACTTGAAAATGTGCATTTGTTACTTGAAAATGTTAAAGTGTAGTGACTTGAAAATGTGAACTAGTTACTTGTAAATGGTTAGGTGTAGTGACTTGAAATGTGAACTAGTTACTTGAAATCGGTTAAGTGTAGTGACTTGAAAATGTGTATTTGTTACTTGAAATTTGCTAAGTGTAGTAACTTGAACTGTGAACTAGTTACTTGAAAATGGTAGTGACTTGAAAATGTGAGTGACTTGAAAATGTGCATTTGTTACTTGAAAATTGTAAAGTGTAGTGACTTGAAAATGTGAACTAGTTACTTTAAAAGGGTAGTGACTTGAAAATGTGTATTTGTTACATGAAAATGGTTAAGTGTAGTGACTTGAAATATGAACTAGTTACTAGAAAATGGTAGTGACTTGAAAATGTGCATTTGTTACTTGAAAATGGTTAAGTGTAGTAACTTGAAATGTGAACTAGTTACTTGAAAATGGTTGTGACTTGAAAATGTGCATTTGTTACTTTAAAATGGTTAAGTGTAGTAACTTGAAATGTTAACTAGTTACTTGAAAATGGTAGTGACTTGAAAAAGTGTATTTGTTACTTGAAAATGGTAAAGTGTAGTGACTTGAAAATGTGAACTAGTTACTTGTAAATGGCTAGGTGTAGTGACTTGAAATGTGAACTAGTTACTTGAAATTGGTAGTGACTTGAAAATGTGCATTTGTTACTTGAAAATGGTAAAGTGTAGTGACTTGAAAATGTGAACTAGTTACTTGAAAATTGTAGTGACTTGAAAATGTGTATTTGTTACTTGAAAATGGTTAAGTGTAGTGACTTGAAATGTGTATTAGTGACTTGAAAATGGTTAAGTGTAGTGACTTGAAAATGTGCATTTGTTACTTGAAAATGGTAAAGTGTAGTGACTTGAAATGTGAACTAGTTACTTTAAAATGGTAGTGACTTGAAAATGTGCATTTGTTACTTGAAAATGGTAAAGTGTAGTGACTTGAAATATGAACTAGTTACTTGAAAATGATAGTGACTTGAAAATGTGCATTTATTACATGAAAATGGTAAAGTGTAGTGACTTGAAAATGTGAACTAGTTACTTGAAAATGGTAGTGACTTGAAAATGTGTATTTGTTACTTGAAAATGGTTAAGTGTAGTGACTTGAAATGTTAACTAGTTACTTGAAAATGGTAGTGACTTGATAATGTGCATTTGTTACTTGAAAATGGCTAAGTGTAGTAACTTGAAAATGGTAGTGACTTGAAAATGTGCATTTGCTACTTTAAAATAGTTAAGTGTTGTGACTTGAAGTGTGAATTACTGACTTGAAAATGGTTAAGTGTAGTAACTTGAAATGTGTATTTGTTACTTGAAAATTTAGTGACTTGAAAATGTGTATTTGTTATTTGAAAATGGTTAAGTGTTGTGACTTGAAATGTGTATTAGCGACTTGAAAATGGTTAAGTGTAGTAATTTGAAATATGTATTTGTTACTTGAAAATGTTAGTGACTTGAAAATGTGTATTTGTTACTTGAAAATGGTTAAGTGTAGTGACTTTAAAATGGTTAAGTGTACTAACTTGAAATGTGTATTATTTACATGAAAATGGTACTGACTTGAAAATGTGTATTTTTCACTTGAAAATAGTTAAGTTTAGTGACTTGAAATGTGAATTACGTACTTGAAAATGGTTAAGTGTAGTAACTTGAAATGTGTATTTGTTACTTGAAAATGGTTGTGACTTGAAAATGTGTATTTGTTATTTGAAAATGGTTAAGTGTAGTGACTTGAAATGTGTATTAGTGACTTGAAAATGGTTAAGTGTAGTAATTTGAAATGTGTATTTATTACTTGAAAATGGTAGTGACTTGAAAATGTGAATTAGTGACTTGAAAATGGTTAAGTGTAGTAACATAAAATGTGTTTTAGTTATTTGAAAATGGTTGTGACTTGAAAATGTGTATTTGTTACTTGAAAATGGTTAAGTGTAGTGACTTGAAATGTGAATTAGTGACTTTTAAATGGTTAAGTGTTGTAATTGAAATGTGTATTAGTTACTTGAAAATGTGTATTTGTTACTTTAAAATGGTTAAGTGTAGTGACTTGAAATGCGAATTAGTGACTTGAAAATTGTTAAGTGTAGTAACTTAAAATGTGTATTCGTTACTTGAAAATGTGTATTTTTTATTTAAAAATGGTTAAGTGTTGTAACTTGAAATGTGAACTAGTTACTTAAAAATGGTAGTGACTTGAAAATGGTTAAGTGTAGTGACTTGAAATGTGAATTAGTGACTTTAAAATGGTTAAGTGTAGTAATTGAAATGTGTATTAGTTACTTGAAAATGGTAGTGACTTGAAAATGTGTATTTGTTACTTTAAAATGGTTAAGTGTAGTGACTTGAAATGTGAATTAGTGACTTGAAAATGGTTAAGTGTAGTAACTTGAAATGTGAACTAGTTACTTGAAAATGTGTATTTGTTATTTAAAAATGGTTAAGTGTTGTAACTTGAAATGTGAACTAGTTACTTAAAAATGGTAGTGACTTGAAAATGGTTAAGTGTAGTGACTTGAAATGTGAATTAGTGACTTTAAAATGGTTAAGTGTAGTAATTGAAATGTGTATTAGTTACTTGAAAATGGTAGTGACTTGAAAATGTGTATTTGTTACTTTAAAATGGTTAAGTGTAGTGACTTGAAATGTGAATTAGTGACTTGAAAATGGTTAAGTGTAGTAACTTGAAATGTGAACTAGTTACTTGAAAATGTGTATTTGTTATTTAAAAATGGTTAAGTGTAGTAACTTGAAATGTGAACTAGTTACTTAAAAATGGTAGTGACTTGAAAATGTGCATTTGTTACTTGAAAATGGTTAAGTGTAGTAACTTGAAATGTGAACTAGTTACTTGAAAATGGTAGTGACTTGAAAATGTGTATTTGTTACTTGAAAATGGTTAAGTGTAGTGACTTGAAATGTGAATTAGTGACTTGAAAATTGTCACACCCCAAATTCCCATTGAGGCGTGATTGACACCCGAAGCTGATAAGGCCCGAGAGAACCAATCTTTGCTTATATTTGTTCATATGCATGCCATAAGAAATACCATTACCACGTAAGAACTTATCATGTTAATAACGAAATTCATGAAAGATGTGCTAATTATATATACATATGTAAAACTTGGCCGACAGGGCCATCAAGTCATCATGGACATACACCTCTTACATTTGTCTTCCCACAACTGTCTACAAAGCCTCTACAGATACATGACCATGTCTATACAATATTTACATAATACCAAAACCTAGTGTTCACATGTGACTTGGGAAGCCCCGAAGCAACTGGAGCTCACCAGAGACCTGTATAAAATCCGCAGCCTACTATGGAGGTCTACTAATGCCTGCACCTGCAACATGTAAGGTAAGTCCCCAAGAGGGGTCAGTACGAAGAATGTACTGAGTATGTAAGGCCATAATCAAACTACATCAATACATAAGAACTTCAATGGAAGTAATTATAAGAAAACGCCATATGTGGAATTATGTACAATGCTCCTGTTAGTGTCATTTATGATCATTCATACATAATAACAACAACAATGGACTCAATATAAGAGAAATAGCCAATGTGAATAAACTCTCTTTCTGTATGTAGGAAACCATGTATATTACGTTCTTTACTTCTCTTGCTTTCATATTCATTCATCTTTATTGTTCTACCCATGCTAGGCTGTTTTGTATCCCCTGGGATGAGATGAACCCATGCTAGGTACTTTGACCTCTGGGATGTCATATGAACCCATGCTAGGCTTATCGCCCCTGGGATGTCATGCTATGTGAACCCATGCTAGGCTTTCGTGTCGCCCCTGGGATGTCATGAGATAACCCATGCTAGGCTTTCGTGTCGCCCCTAGGATGTCATGAGATAACCCATGCTAGGCTTATCGTCCCTGGGATGTATCGATGTATCGGGATCGACCCATGCTAGGCTTTTCTGTCGCCCCTGGGATGCCACTTGTGTTATTGGGATCGACCCATGCTAGGTATTTAACCCCTGTGATGCCACCCATTAAACATTGCTTCATTCTGTTCATTACTCTTTCTTTCATTACTCTTTCTTTCATTCTATGAGTGATACCTCGATGATAGAAACATTCTTGAAACTTGAAACACAAATATACAATACTTCACATCTTTACTCTTGTAAGATTGACATCTCAACTCGTGATGGATAGGTACATTGATTGCACATTACTTCTTTCATTACTTGTGAGAGATTGGTACCTTTGTTTATGAGAGATTATTATAATGATAGTCACAACTTTCTTTGAAGCTTTGGATCAATACTCAATGAGTGAGAAACATGTAAATAAGCATTATTGGAAACATAACATTATTGGAACTATTGGACAATAATCAATGGATAGGATACATGAATATACCCACTATTGAAACTTTGGAACATAACCTCATTGGACTTTTGGAACATTACTAATGAATATGAGACATGTGTATAACTCCATTGGAACTTTGGAAACATAACATGATTGGAACAATGTTATTCAACTAAACAAGCTCTCTTGACCTCCTTACTCTCGTTGCGATAGTTCTCTTAGACTTTACAACATATGACAACTTAAGAACTTCCATCCATGAATAAGAACTAAGTGGGTCATGATTCGTCTAGAAGTAAAACACATATGAATAACAATATATATATCAACCTTAGTTGGATACTATAGAACCCCTTTGGAATAGAACACTTTTGAAACCTTAGGACAATGAGCACTAAATAAGACACATGTGGATATCAACGGTTCACCAACCTGAGATGCAATACCTTACAACATTTGGAACTCTTGACATATTAGCTAATGAACGTGAGTCAACCAATGGGCATGAGTCAATCAATGAACATAAGTCAACAAATGAACATGAGTCATATGATTCACCATTGACCAATGAATAAGGAACGTATGAGTAACTCTAGTCAACTATCGGATACGGAATATCTCAGAGTATTTCGGAATCGAATGAGTACTATGACCATGTGAACACCATATGTTGCAGAAAGATATAGAAGAGTAACCTTACATACCTTCTCCTCCAAGTATGAATATACAAGCCAATATATGAACACAATGGTCCAGCTTCCTCCTTACGTCTTACTCTACAATACTAGTTCATACCGGAACTTACATTAGCAACTAATCATTATAAGGCATACAAAACTACAATGAACCATGTGACTACCATATAACGTCATGTCACCCCCTTTCAATACAATCCAATGCATTTCCATATCAACAACACCATAACATTACACACATTGACCAAAATATCATACATCGATAGCATTTCACACCACACGTTCCCTTTACGCTTTTCCCTTTATAATTCCGTCGCATTTACTCCCTTATAACAACATATAAATAATCTTATATACTTCATACAGTCCAACACACTTCCACATGATACTTTAAAGTCATTAAAACGACACCACAAGTTGATAATTATGTCCAAAAAGGGTATCGGGGCTTTCGGGGATCAAAGGAATACGAAAACAAACAAAACACAATTCTGGGATGACCTGCACAGCCACCTGCGCCCGCAGGTCAGGCACCTATGCATCCAGATGGCCCTTGGCAGTAGCCAGTGCCATCTGCGTTGGCATCTGCGCCCGCAGATGCCCTCGTCTGCGGGAGCGGATGCCCATTTTGGTCTGAAATGGTCTCTTTTGGGTCTTTTAATGACATGAATGTTACATGATCATCACTAAACATATTTGAACATATTTTTGATCATATTACCCACCAACATTCAGCCATGGTCTCACAACACACATAGCAACACTCAAAACCACATTTCACGGACAATACAACACCAAAACCATAACCGAATTCGCAATAACAATTCCAAACGTTATGCACAAGGATTAAACCAAGTAAGACTATAATCACATCTCACATGTCAATATTTACTCCACCAAATTCATTCCCTTCAAAACCACAAGTCCATGGGTAAGTTTATAAGACAAAACACCCTTCGATTTAGCAAACATGTACACTTCACTTATTGTGAACTTCTCAATATTCTTCCAACATAACCAACATAATATACACCATATGTTATGCATAAAATACATTAATTCATCATAATAAACACTTACCAAGTGATGATCTTGGCCAAAAGAGTGACTTAGGGTTCTTGAGAATAAAGGAGAAAATGTTGGAAAATTCTAGAAATGTTATGAGAGTCCCATGGGATAAAATCTGATTTTTCCTTTATATAATCTCTCATGTCTCCCTTATCTTTTACTTGGCATTTAATGCAATGTTGATTTGGTCAATTGGATTAAGTTGGAAGAATGGGTCAAAATAAAATCCTTTTGGGCCATGTCTTCTTTGTTATTTTGGGCTTCATTTAATGGCCCAATTGTATTAAACTTTTAGATGCCCACAATTCAATACCAAATTATCATTTCTCTCATGTTTTCATATTTCCATAAATGTACATGTAGTCGTATAGGTTCGGCAACATACGGAGTGTTACACCTCCCACGAGGGTCTAATCCCTTGTACTAGGCACAATGTCAATTAACTCATCAATAACATTACATAATACATACCTTGGGCTCTCGATACTTAGGTAAATATTGTTCAACGTCGTCAAATAGGGTTTGGTAGGTGCGGGGTGTTACAAAAATGGTTAAGTCTAGTAACTTGAAATTTGTATTAGTTACTTGAAAATGGTAGTGACTTGAAAATGTGTATTTGTTATTTGAAAATGGTTAAGTGTAGTGACTTGAAATGTGTATTAGCGACTTGAAAATGGTTAAGTGTAGTAATTTGAAATGTGTATTTATCACTTGAAAATGGTAGTGACTTGAAAATGTGTATTTGTTACTTGATAATGGTTAAGTGTAGTGACTTGAAATGTGAATTAGTGACTTGAAAATGGTTAAGTGTAGTAACTTGAAATGTGTATTTTTTACTTGAAAATAGTTAAGTTTAGTGACTTGAAATGTGAATTAGCGACTTGAAAATGGTTAAATGTAGTAACTTGAAATGTGTATTAGTTACTTGAAAATGGTAGTGACTTGAAATGTGAATTAGTGACTTGAAAATGGTTAAAATGTGTATTTGTTACTTGAAAATGGTTAAGTGTAGTGACTTGAAATGTGAATTAGTGACTTGAAAATGGTTAAGTGTAGTAACTTGAAATGTGTGTTAGTTACTTGAAAATGATAATGACTTGAAATGTGTATTAGTTACTTGAAAATGGTAGTGACTTGAAAATGTGAATTGGTGACTTGAAAATGGTTAAGTGTAGTAACTTGAAATGTGAACTAGTTACTTGAAAATGGTAGTGACTTGAAAATGTGCATATGTTACTTGAAAATGGTTAAGTGTAGTAACTTGAAATGTGAACTAGTTACATGTGGTCGGTTTTTGAAAAACTTCCACTATTTTACTGACCACACATTGTGGTCGGTTTTTTTGGTCAAATAAACATTAAAACCGACCAAAAAAAGCGGTTTTTAGTAGTGATAGATGATGCATATGGAGATATGATCATTGAACAAACTCACCGGATAATTCCTATTGGTTAGAATTACCATAAACTATCACTAGGATATTATCTTGAAGAATGTGATGTAAGAGTTTCCTTTGACCTGAGATCATCATTGTAATTAACAAGTTATTTATTATACTTTGATATCAGACACCCATGTCCATATGGGAATGGTTGAAAGGATGTTGGGTATGATTAAATGCTTGTAGAATTAATGATGGATGCACGATAGAATCTGTCAACCCTTGGTAATGAGTTTAAGCTCTATATTGTCATGTATTATAAACGACTAATGAAGACCTTGGCCAGGACAATTGAATGAAAGAAGAAAAAAGTTTCTTGGGTCATTCAATAGTCGATTATAATCTGACATGCACACATAGTTGATCACCTATTGAGATTTGACAGTTAGATCATATCCTAGGTGATCCTGAGCTACAAGGACAGAAGGAAATATTTCATTATTCTTCTACAGGCTCTTCAGAGTAAATTGACTACTTCATGCTATCCTGTCATTAAGGAGTGTTGTTAGACGCCAACCTTGATTAGTATATTGAGATGATCAATTTACTACCGACTTAGTTTTGAACATATGGGATCATACACTAGCGAGTATTCTGATCTTTGTTAATGAATTAATTATTTATTGTTCGATAATTAAATAAAAAAATTTAATTAGTCAAATAAATAAGTTATTAGTCCAAACAGAATATTATTCTATTCTTTGCTAGCACCGAAAATATAATTAATATTGTAGATAAATTAAAATTTTCTATTTAGGATAGAAAATTAAATTATATTTCTTGATTGAAATATATATATATATATATATATATATATAGTCTCTATGAACGTGCCTCACACGTTATCCCCTGTCCATTATAACAAATGTTAGGTAATATTATTTTTTTTAGAGATTATATATTATTTATTTCATAAGGTACAAAAATATTAGTTGAACATATTCACTTAAAATTTTTCATTAAAATGTTATTTTTGATATATATCCTTTATGTTTTTATGTATGTGAAAAAATATTTAGGAAAAATTAATCCAACATTAGGAATTTGACTTAGTGACCATATATTTTGTTTATTTTTATTATATTGAAATCATTATTAAGATAAACTAAAAGAATATCAATCATTTATTTGTTAAAGAAGTTAAAAATATATATTCTAATAAAATATATGTGCTAGCATGTCGTTCATAAATAATTCACACAAATTACAGGGACAAGAAGTTTCACTCATCATAGGAGCACATCCATATTAAGTACCATTGGTGAACATTATCCTAAACACCCGTCACTACCAATAGCAAGTTATTATGTCACCACTATAAACATCCTTTTTGAGTTTAAGCTAGCTAGTATGTGTATTTTCTTTATTTAGCCATTATTGCTTTCTACTCAAGATAACATTGTTACTTTGCAAGTTGTTATCACGACGAAATTCAATTTATGGTTCAAGCTTCAACACTTCCTTTGGCTAATGTACCATAACCGCCTTCCATCAGCCTCCTTCTTACACCATATCCACTGTATCTCATCTCCTTTATGCCGAAGTTGCAACTCTTCGTCTGAAGAAAACACGGGTCATCTCTTCCTTAATTGCAAAGAAGTAGAGGCATTATAGTTCGAAATGGGTATCCTTCATGATATCCACTCCCTCGCCCCTTCCCCTTTGGCCTGTAACCCATCGCTTTGGCTACCTGCTTTTTTACGTCTTCTTCCACATCAAGTCCGTACTCCAGTCCCTTCTAAGATTTTATTAACCTACTGTTTATGGTTAATCTGGCTTGCACGTAACAGTTGCATCTTTGATAATACCCCTTTTCATATCTCTCTCTCCTCAATTGTGCATTGTGCGACTAGTACTGGTTCCTAGCGGGGAATTCAAAGTCCCCCAAAAGAACAATTACTATGTATGTCAAATGGAACCCACCTTCAGCCCATTATACTATGTTCAACACTGTTGCCCGTTTTAATGGTACTACTGACCCGGCTGTTATAGCGGGAGTGTTTAGAAACTCAAACGGGGACTGGAGTTTAGGTTTTGTCAGTAGGATTACTTCATCTAATCCGTTGGACGCCGAATTACATGCTTTATTTTTGGGTTTGACTATTGTTGGGTTCTAAGTGAAAGTGAACAGAAAATGGAGGAAAAAAGTGAAGGAATATTCTCCCACATTGGTGGGAGAAAGGAAAATCCTTGTGCTTAAGTATGGAAGCACTCCTTCATGTGGATAGTGAGGCAAGAAGAGGACAAGCCTCGCACCGTCGTAGTTTGCTTGGCAATGGATTTCGATTTGAAAATTGATCGATCGAGATATGATCTTTTTTGATAAAATTCATTTGAAACTTGAGAGTTAATGATCCAAAAATTCAATCTGAAATTTCTCCATTTGCGGACGCATACGAGCATGTGCGGACTCATATCACAACGCACCTCGAAGGGCGCGACCATTCGAGGCACTGTTTGATAACGAAAGGCGACCTGCGCGCCCACCTGGCGACCTGCGGACGAAGGTGCCAACACAGATCAAGCCAGATCTTTCTGGTTTATGCCAAACACTGACATGCGGCCGCATGTGGCCATCAGCAGACGTAGATGCCAGGGCAGGTCAGGCGGCGTTTCAAAAACAGGTGCAATCTTTCATGAATCATTGTTTTTTTTTTAAGAAGCAACTCTTTATGGCTATAAATACCTGATTTTTCCTCAGGTTTAGCATAAAATTTTGAAGTGAAAAACATCTTCTTCTTCCTAAAAACTCAAGTGTGATTTACGAATCGTTGAGTGCGTTCGTAGTTCGACAGAATTTGAGGTTCCACCATTCTGTCGAAGTGATTCATTTTATCCTGGGAGGGTATATTCCATAACCTCAGGTACTTGAGGGGAATAATTTCCTTAAGGACACACCATGAATTCAGTGGACTTGAATCTTCTAATTTTCATCTCTTTTCTATAAGTTTGGTTTTGCTATTTTCCAGAAAATAGTTTGAACTTCATTTTTGTTGATGTTCATGATTTGGGTTGAACTTATTATTGAAGTTCAAAGTTGTGAATACATAGTTACAACTTCATTTGATTGTTCTTACTTTATTTTGAACATGTGTTTGAAGTTATTATTGAAAAATACAGATTTGACTAAACCCGAAAAATAACAATCTTAAGAAAATTACTAAGTACTTAGTTAATCTATATTGAGTCTGATTTTGGGGAGACTAAAATCTTTTGATTTCTACTCTCTCGGTTAGAAGAATATAAAAACTTCACCGAGAAATTGTATTGGGAATTCAGTTCGAAGAATATAAAAACTTCACCGATTTGTTGAACTCTCTATATTGGTTTCTGGAGTTTAAAACCTAATGGGTTTTCACTGTGTTTGAATTTGATTTTGATTTGAAGAACATAAAAACTTCGCCAGGTTTCAAAGTTCATTCGGTTGACGATTTAAAGAAATAAAAACTTTATTGTTGACTAGAAACAAGTTGTTTAAAGATTAAGTCTTTATTGTTATTATTCTGAAATACTAAATTGATTGTCAAATCTTGACAGGAAAATAACGTATGAAACTGAACAACTAATTGATTCGATTGTGAATGGTGTTGTCCCAATGGCAATCAATGTTGTGTCATTAAGTCGTTCAGATGTTACTCTTGCAATGGAAACGGCAGAGAAATCAGAAAGTTATTCTGGTGTGAACTTCAAAGAATGGCAGGAAATGATGTTCTACTGGCTGACCAAACTTGAAATGCAAATGTTCAAAAGTAGAGATTCTTATGTTCCTGAAAAAGGAATGTTTGAAAAACAATTGTCTGGTATGGAAGATCTTGTGATTCATCTCAAGATAGGAGAGGACAATAAGTTGCATGAGAAATCAACAGTGATGGATGCAAATCTTATTAAAGATGATGCTACACATAATAAGAAAAAAAAGAAGTCTTCTGGACAAGAGAAAGAGTATAACAAGAAAAGGTTCAAAGGCAATTGCTATAATTGTAGTAAAGTTGGCCACAAAGCTCTAAATTGTCAAGTTCTGAAGAAGAACAAGAAACTAAATCATATAAATATATTGGAAGCAACTGGAAAGATTGAAAATCTGTGTGCTATGATCACTGTATGCAATCTAGTTGGAAATCCAAATTTTGTGTGCTATGATCACTGTATGCAATCTAGTTGGAAATCCAAATGAATGGTGGTTCGATCTAGCAGCCACTAGACATGTTTGTGCAGACAAAGAAGCTTTTGCTACTTATGGTGCCGCTAGTCCCAAGGAAGTGATCTTCATAGGAGATAATTCAACAACCAAGGTTGAAGTAAGTGGGAAGATGTTCCTGAAAATGACTTCCGCAAAGGTATTGACTCTTAACAATGTTCTCCATAATCCTACTATTAGGAAGAACTTAGTGTCGACAACACTTCTCATTAAAAATGGATTTAATTGTGTGTTTGTTTAGGAGAAAGTTGTAATAAGAAAGAATGAAATATATGTAGGAAAGGGCTACCTCAATGAGGGCCTTTTTAAACTTAATGTAATGGCTTTTGAAATGAATAAAGCTGAGGCTTCTTCTTACTTACTTGAGTCAAACGAATTATGGCATGAACTTTTAGGATATGTCAATTACAAAATCTTGCAAAAACTGATTAGTTTGGAAGTTTTGCCTAATTTTGAGTGGAATAAATCAAAATGTCAAATATATGTTGAATCAAAGTATGCTAAACATCTGTATAAGTCTGTTGAAAGGAATTTCAATCCCTTAGACTTAATTCACACAGACATTTGTGATATGAAGTCAACACCATCTCGTGGTGAAAAAAAGTATTTCATAACTTTTATTGACGATTGTAGTAGATTTAGTTATGTTTATTTGTTGAATAGTATGGATGAGGCAATAGAAGCATTTAGACAATATAAAACTGAAGTTGAAAATCAATTGGATAAAAAGATTAAAATGATAAGAAGTGATAGGGGTGGATAGTATGAATCTCCTTTTGCGGAGAAATGTTTGGAAAATGGAATTATCCATCAAACTACTTCCCCATATTCACCTCAATCAAATAGAATTGTTGAAAGGAAAAATCAAACGTTGAAGAAAATGATGAATGCCTTACTTATAAGTTCAGGTTTACCGCAAAACTTGTGGGGGGAAGCCATCCTTAAAGCAAACCGAATACTCAATTGAGTGCCCCATAGTAAGACACAATCTATTCCATATGAGAAATGGAAAGAAAGGAAAGCCAACTTGAAATATTTCAAAGTGTGAGGGTGTCTAGCCAAAGTTCAAGCTCCTATACCTAAAAGGGTGAAAATAGGACCAAAAATTGTGGACTGTTTTTTCATCGGATATATATGCTACAAACAGTAAAGCATATCGATTTTTGGTTCATAAATCTGAACATCCTAATATCCATGATAATACGGTAATTGAATCAGATAATCTTGAGTTTTTTTAAACACATTTATCTGTATAAGACTAGACATGAGTTGTCTAGTGAAGGGTCTAAACGACCTAGGGATGAACCAATGGAGAATGTACTTAATGAAGAGAATCCAAGGCATAGTAAGCAACAAAGAACGTCGACTTCCTTCGAATAAAATTTTGTAACATTTTTTCATGAAAATGAGCCTCAAATATTTAAAAAAGCAATGTCGTTTACGGACTCATCCTTTTAGATAGAGACAGTCAATAGTCAGATTGATTCAATCTTGAGCAACCATAATTGGGAGTTAGTTGATCTTCCTTCAGGAAATAAACCTTTAGGTTCTAAATGGATCTTCAAAAGGAAAATGAAAGCTTATGGTACTATTGACAAATACAAGACAATACTTGTTATGAAAGGCTTTAGACAAAAATAAGGTCTTGATTATTTCGACACATACTCGCCAGTAACAAGGATAACGTCTATTCGAATATTGATTGCATTAGCGACAGTATATGATCTTGAAATCTATCAAATGGATGTGAAAACAACTTTCTTGAATGGAGAATTTGAGGAAGAAATTTACATGAAACAACCCCAGGGTTTTGTAGTTCCTAGTAAAGAAAGAAAAGTGTGCAAACTTGTAAAGTCACTTTATGGACTAAAGCAAACACCCAAACAGTGGCATGCGAAATTTGATCAAACTATGTTGGCAAATGAATTTAAGATAAATGAGTGTGATAAATGTGTTTACATTAAAGATACTCCAAATCACGAAGTCATTGTTTGTTTGTATATGGATGACATGTTGGTCATTAGTAGAAACATTTCAGACATAAATTCTATGAAATGAATGCTTGAGAGCATGTTGATATGTAAGACCTTGGAGTTGCTGATGTGATCGTAAGGATAAGAACTCATAGGACTCCACAAGGGTTGGAATTATCATAGTCTCATTACATTAAAAAGGCACTTGACAAGTTCAGGTATTTGGATATCAATAATGCCAAGACACCATTGGATGTCAACTTTGCATTTCAAAATAATGAAGGTAAAAGTGACTCACAATTGGAGTATGCAACAGTGTTGGGAAGTTCGATGCATATCATGAATTGTAAGCGATCATACATAGCATGTGCTATCTATAAATTGAGTCGATACATGACTAATCCTAATCAAACACATTGGATGACAATAAAAAGAGTCTTGGGTTATTTAAAACATACTTAAGACTATGCTTTGCATTATAACAAATATCCTGCGGTAATTGAAAAATATAGTGTATGCAAATTGGATCACCTGATCAAATGAAGTAAAATTCACCAGTGGATATTTATTTACTTTAGGTAGAGAACCAGTCTCTTGGAAATTATTCAAATAGATATGTATTGCCTGCTCTACAATGTAATCTGAATTTATTGTGTTAGATAAAGCTGGTGAATAAGCTAAATAGCTCTAAAATTTCTTGGAAGATACTCCTTATTGAGCCAACCTTTGGAACCAGTATGCATACATTATGATAGCCAAGCTGCAATAGGTAGGGCAGGGAGTATGATGTATAACAATAAATCTCGTCATATAAGACGGAGACATAATACTGTCAGAGAACTTCTCTCTAATGGAATTATCACGATTGACTATGTGAAGTCAAAGGATAATGTGTCAAATCCACTAACAAAAGGCCTAACTAGAGAGGGAGTTCATAGATCATCGAAGGGAATGGGTTTACGGCCTAAGATAAGTCATCACGGCGATAACTCTACCTAGAAAACTGGAAATCCCAAGAGCTAGGTTCAAGGAGATAAAACAAAGTTGTGACTGACGGTTCAACACTGTCAATTAACTCAACCCATTCTCATGATGAAGACAATTTTTAGGAAATAAGGATAAGGTTTATGGTTTGAAGCATTT
Source organism: Capsicum rhomboideum (assembly GCA_031232105.1). NCBI lineage: Eukaryota > Viridiplantae > Streptophyta > Magnoliopsida > Solanales > Solanaceae > Capsicum > Capsicum rhomboideum. The sequence goes on from CP124714.1 coordinate 20,959,962, forward strand.
TAATGGTTTCTAAGTTTGGCAGGTATGACCAAATAGTTTGATCTAGAGGATTAAAGGAGTCACCTATGTGAGGGTGAAGTAAAAGCCGCTTCAAGGAGAATGACGGTTCAAAAGTATCGCATCTACCAATTAATTGAGTGCATCCGATGTAAGTTCACTATGGAAATTTCAAAGGGAAACCTACTTATCCCTATGCAATTAGTCTTTATTTGTAGATCATACACTTGTCAGTATATTTTTTGATGAAATAGCCATTTCCCATTAATGTGGGCGATTGTTGAGTTTTAAGTGAAAGTAAATGGAAAATGAAGGGAAAAAGTGAAATGTGTATTCACTTTATAGAAGGAATGTTCTCCCACATTGGTGAGAGAAAGTAAAATCCTTGTGCTTAAGTATGGAAGCACTCCTTCACGTGGATAGTAAGGCAAGAAGAAGATAAGCCTCGCGCCGTAGTCACTCGCTCGGCTATGGATTTGGATATGGAAAATGATCGATCGAGAGATTATCTTTTTGGACAAATTTCATTTGAAATTTGAGAGTTAATGATCCAAAATTTAATATAAAATTTCTCCATTTGTGGATGCACACGAGCATGTGCGGACGCATGTCACAACGTACCTCAAAGGGATGAGACCCTTCGAGGCACTATTTGATAATGAAAGGTGACCTATGCGCACACCTGGCGACGTACAAATGCAGGTGCCAACGTAGGTCAAGCCAGATCTTTCTGGTTTGTGCCAAACACTGACCTGTGGCCGCATGTGGCCATCAACGAACATAGATGCCAGCACAGGTCAGGTGATGTTTCAAAAATAGGTGCAATCTTTTATAAAGTATTGTTTCTTTTCAAAAGCAAACCTATATTGCTATAAATACCTAATTTCTCCTCAGGTTTAGCATGAAATTTTAAAGTTAAAAATATCTTCTTCTTTCTAAAAACTCACGTGTGATTTACGAATTGTTGAGTGCGTTTGTAGTTCTATAGAATATGAGGGGGAATAATTTCCTTAAGGACATACCGTCTATTCGGTGGACTTGAATCTTCTAATCTTTGTCTCTTTTCTATAAGTTTGGTTTTGCTATTTTTCAGAAAATAGTTTGAACTTCATTTTGTTGATGTTCATGAGTTGGGTTGAACTTATTATTGATTTTCAAAGTTGTGAATAAAGAGTCACATCTTCATTTGATTATTCTTACTTCATGAGTTGGGTTGAACGTATTATTGATTTTCAAAGTTGTGAATAAAGAGTTACAACTTCATTTGATTATTCTTACTTTATTTCAAACATGTGTTTGAAGTTATTGTTGAAAAATACAGATTTTACTAAATTCGAAAAACAACAACTATTATTATTGAGTTTCATATCATGAACTTGGAAATTAATGTTGACTGTCTGTAGTTAGTTAATCTATTGAGAAACCCAGCTGACACTGATTTTTCATTAATTGTTGATTACAGATGCCTCCTCTACTCACTGGGTGATCCTTTGCTGAAGCATGTCTACAGGGAGCAAAATAAAGTAGCTCATGCGTTGGCAGGAATAGCTGTAACTACTAATACGACTTCACTATTTTAAGATGCTCCAACATCTCTTACGGATATTTTGAATGCAGATAAAAATGGAGGCTTATCAATTAAAAGAATTATATCGGTTGGGTGTAGTTTGAACACTACTGGACAGGCTGTTAATACTAGTTCTAGTACTACTTTTGTTGGTACCAATGCCTGTACAGTGTCTAGGCAACTAAATACCCTGAATATTCTTTTGTAGACTTTTTTATATATGTAAATTATTGTTTCTACCAAAAAAAATTTGGATGTCTATCGCTAGAGCTGGTAAAATAGTTAAAGAAAAACTAATCATCCAATTTGCCCCTTAGACATGGATTGGATAACTCCTGTGTTGCACGAATATCCCCCTATCAATTGTATATCATTTATGTTTAAAAAAATGTACTTTCATATGATCACCTAATATTTAAATTTATGATAATTAAATATTGTTACAAACTTAAAGTAAATCATTTTTTATGTGTGCAAGATATAAGGTGATAGAACAAATTTACATGAACCATTTCTTCAACCTCCACCCTACAATCATATGTAACTGATAAATTTAAAAGTAAAGTAGGTATTTGACGTATTATCAAAGATTAAAAAACATACCACATAATATTTCTATAACGACCCTCTTGGTCATTATGTAAAAGTCTTATATTCCAAATTTTGTGTCTAAATTTCTTTCGGTTTGGAAGTTACAAATTTTAGGCTAGGCTAGTTTTGCTCCGTTTAGGAGTGAGGGGTAGTATTGGAAAATCTGGGAATAATTTAGACCAATTTGGTGGGAACAGTGTTGATTTCTAGTCAGCTGAGGCAATAAGGAATCCGTGGAATTTTACGAAACTAAATTTGGGTTAGTAGAACTCCCAGAATTGACCTTAGTGTAAAGGGCATTGTTCGAAATATCCCAGGATCAAGGTGTGTTGTAAAAACAGGGCTTTTTGGATGAAGACAGACATTCTGTCCTATTGATACCGCTATAGTGGTGTGTTAACCGCTATAGCAAAATAATTACCGCTATAGTGGTGGTCAAAAGCGGTCAAGGCCGCTATAGCAGTGGCCTAGCGGTACCGCTATAGTAGTTGAAACCACTGATTAAAGGGATTAAACCGCAAAACAATTTTTTATTTTATAAACTCATTTTGGGGCAAGAGGAAGGCGATTTATGGCATATATCATCGGTTTACCTCCTTTTAACTTTGTTAAGGTAAGGAATTCACTCCCTTTAACTTGTAATTACTTCTTAATCCTTAGAAGGCGTAAATTATGGAGTTCGGGAAGGGTTTTAGGGCAGATTTTTGTATGTTTACAGGGGAAAGGATGAAATTGATCATTAGGTTAATAGGTTTTGTTCATTAACCATGAAATTGGCCTTGCATTCCGTTAATTCACTAATCATTCCATGAAATTGGTAGTTTTAGGTGAATTACGGGGAAATAACCCTAGAACGGTTAAGGAATAATCATAAACTGACCTTGGGGGGTTGGGGTTGGCTTATAACTCTCTCCATGTTAGGTCATTTCATTAATGCAGTGTTTGTATGCATGTTTTAGACCACGAGCAAGAACAAAAGGCAAGGAAAGGCAAAGCTCAGGCTTAGAGTTATGCAAGCTTGGTTCAAGATTGGTGATGAGGAGTATTTAATCCAACTTATGTTATATGTGCATATTAACTACTTTGTAGTGTGATCGGTTAATTCGTGTGGCGTGCTTGGTCATTGCAATGTCTACTTGTTTTATGACTTGGCCTCGTTATATTGTAAATTGTGGATCCCACTATAGCAGCTTCTCGTTCGCTATGGCAACAACGCTATAGTGGGAAAACTCCCGCTATAGCAAGATGATGCCCAACCCAAAATTTCAAAATTTGAAATTTTTAGTCGTATCACCCCATACTAATTCAAGATTGTATTTTCAAAATTTTCTGTAACCCATACCCATAACGAGGTGTCTATTTAATAATGACGGAATAGGTCATTATAGTACAAAGCCAAAGTGAACTTATACTGACTCTCGTTGGTAAATTATTGTCCTCTGTGTTATAAAACAATAATTTATAGATATCAGACTCCTAATAACAAAATTTTTAGAAGTCCATGCTATTAATTCCTCAACAAAATATCTAGAAATTTCACCCATTTGAGTGAAAGATATTACATATCAGTCTTGTTGATTCACTTGGTAAAGACAAGCTGCATGGCTCAACCATTGTATGGATTCCTTGAATTTGAGGGATGCTAACAACATAAATAGAGTTTCCATCACCAACATTTGTTACTATCCCTACATATATTTTTTATTCTATGCTCAAAGTATATATGGAGAAAAAAGGATAGTTCAGCTCTACCACAGATATACTTAATATTAGTGAGTTGTCTGTAATGACCTGATATGTGAAATTATTATTTTTTATGTGTTTTGACCCTTTTACCCTTCTCTGTAGTTACTACATATTGATTTTGGGGTGTGGGGATGGTTGTAACTATTCCTAATGCCTTCGAGATGGTTTTGGCAGAGTTTGAGGTTTTTAGAGGCTCTAAAAGCTCTATAATTGACTTTGGTCAACATTTGATGTTTCGAGTGCCAGATGGCAATTTGGATAGTTCCATTTTCTGAAATGTCGAATTTGGGTTGGTAGTGAGGTTGGTTTTTGTTTGAAATCTTTATTTTGCATTTTGACCCTCCGTTTGGAAAATAGTGAAATTACCTAAAATGGGGTCCTGGGGCTTAATTTGTTGAAAATGATCCTTTTTCAAAAATCAGACATTTTCATTGAGTCCAGAACATAGAAAATAACCTAGTATCATAGTTCCTTTGCATTCATGAGATTCTGAACGAATTTCAAGGGGTCGATCGACAACTTTGCAACTTAGCAAGGTTGCTGATGCAGCTGAAGCTGGTGCAGCCGCTTTAGTGGCCAATAGACCACTTTAGCAATAGCCGCTTTATAGGAAATGCATCACTTAAGCGGTCACTTTAAATAGTTGCCTTGTCGCTAAAGTAGGCACTTTACCGCTTTAGCAATGATTGGTTGCTTTAGCGGAGTCAGCCACGGTGGCCAGGCCGCTTTATTGGTCACCAGCCATTTAAGCAGTGATTGATTTAGCTATCATTTATCCACTTAAGCAGCTAACGCTGGAATAGTATATAAAGCTTATTTTTGCAATTTTTCACCATTTTTGGACCTTTGAGCTTTGGGTTTGGACGATTCTTAGATTTTTCATCATCATTTGAGCTTGGGTAAGCTCCAAAACCTTATTTTCATTACTTTATATTGATTATATCATTAAAAAAACTTTTTAATCTCGATTTCAAAATGGAATTTTAAAGTTTTGCCGGTGAAGCTTAAAAAATAATTTTGCTTCTATTTGGACCTCGTTATTAACTCGTTTTCACATGGGTTTTCAACCATAGACTCCTATAACACTGGAGAATGTGTTTCTAAAATAAAATTCTAGTTTTACCCCTTTTATTTTCGAACCCATTTTTCAAACCAGTTTTAGACCCAACTTGAATATGGTCAATATGTGTATCATTAGCTTTTTTAAATGTGTGGATGATATATTTGTATGTTTTAGTTGATTATGAGACTGTTCAAAAGAGAAAAGCTCTGTGTTGAAGGACTTTAGGCTTAGATTTTGATACTTTGAGGTAAGTTATGGGTTAACTTTCTTCAGACTAGGCTGGGTAGTTAATAAATGAGTAAAGTATGCCATGGATTAGGGAAAATAACTATGGGAATTGTTCTTAAGATATTATATATTGCGTGATGCCCATGTAGAAGCTTATATTCTCGTTGTTGTAGACTGGTGATATTATATATTGCGTGTTGCTAAAGTAGGGGCTTTATTTGACATCATGGGCCTAATTTGTGCATTTAAATGCCTCATTTCTTAATGTGATGTCGTGCAGGGGCTTGAAGAGATATTATAGGCCTTATTGAGAATTGTTTGCCTTTATCATGATAGAAATACCCGAATTAGGGGTTTGATATGATGTTAATGATGTCCTGCATGACCAATCTTCCGACGGTGCCAAATAAGAAATTGATATCTTGATTATTGATATATTGAGTAGATTCTGAGCTTACGTATACATGTATTGGATGGATTATTATCTTCATACTAATTTGGTGGTGATCATTACATCCTCATTCATACATACATATGCATGAGATAGTGGTACCATTGAGGAACATTGATGTGAAAGAGATATGTGACACTTTAATAAAAATCCTTGATTTGTGAACAATAGCCAGAGAGGTGATTGAATATTTTACAAAACCCTTGATCTATAAACACTAGCCGGAGAGGGAAGTTGAGATTGGTGGTAATATATAGGTTACGAACCCCCTATGGGTCCTATCTTGGGAGCGTTGAGGCTCAGTAGGTGTATTCATAAAGTCATGCGATGACTTCCAAATCATTCGTCAGGAGCCCATCTTCATTTCATTGCATTGCATATTATGTTTTCATATACTTGGTGTGTATTTAGTTTCCTAACTTGTTTGAATATATCTATTGCTACTCGTCCCTTATTTATATATATATATATTAGAACTGTTAGTGGAGATGGTGTGAGCTACCGTTTGGGAACTTTTCTGTTTGCAGGTGACGTGCTGATAGTATTTCTTTACTTGTATTATTCTCTACTTTGCTCAGTTGGCCTTTAATACCTACTGAGTACAAATGAACCGTACTCACTCCTACTGTACCCTCTCGGTAAAGATCCAAGTACAAGTACAATACTTTGTGGTTGAGTTCGTGCTTATGGAGTTGGATATTTTTAGGTACTGGCACGCTCTAGGACATTCAGAGTTAACTCCAAACCTCCTCTCATCTATTGATGTATTTACTTATTTCAGAGATAGACTCATGTATATTTCAAATTCGGATATAGTTTTTAGATGCTCTTGTATTTATGCTACCTGTTTCTGGGGATGGTTATGTATTTTGTTCAAACTTCTACATTTATCTATGTATACGACTTGACTTTGTTCTAGAAGTCTCATCTGTTCTATTTTATTACTGTTTTCAAATTTTTATAATTGTTGGGAACATGGCTTACTTATCAAGATTGGGCTGAAATAAGTTCCATTATGACCTCACTTTTTGGGTCATGACAAATTGATATCAGAGCACTAGGTTCACCAGTATCATAAGTGTAGAAGCAGGATATCTAGTAGAGTCTCGTGGATTGGTATGTAGACATCCGTATCTATCTTTGAGAGGCTATAAGATGTCTTTAGGAAAAACTTCTCTAATTTGATTCCTTATTGTGTGGGTTATTCATACACAATGTTCTAAACTTTTATTGTCTTCTTTTCTATACAGATGGTGAGGACTAGGTCTAGGGATACTAGGGATGCTGAGCCGACACCCGATATAGGAACCTTGATCTGAGGATGAGAAAGGGGTCATGGTCGACCTAGAGTTAGAGGATGGGTATGAGGAGCTACCCCAGCCAAAGGACATGTTAGGGAGGCCTTTCCTGAGCCTAAGGTACTGTATGCTAGAGATGACTATTATACAGGGGGTGCAGGGCCAGCTCAGGTTCCACAGAGTTCAGTGGATACCCCGGTGCTCTAGGATTTGTTGATTTTCTTTTTGAATAACCTGTATGGTGTTCTTGTGAGTGTATCGGGTGTTTATCAGACTTTGAGTCGTGTTCTGCCATCTGTTCTGGCTTCTGCTTATGGTATCCCAACTTTAGGGGTGCAACCATCGTCTATGGTACCCCCGCGTGTGGATTCATTTCTTGTCAGACTTACTATTTCTCCAGTTGTTTCAAGTACAGTGATGTCTTCTGATGATCAGAAGAGGTTTGGGAGGTTTATTCATTTGGCTCCTCTAAAGTTCAGTAGAGCAATTGGCGAGGATGCCTATAAGTTTCTGATTGACTGCCATGAGAAGTTGTATAATCTTGGATCCCTTGAGTCTCATAGAGTTTCTTATACCACCTATTAGTTGACGGATATGGCCAGGGATTGGTGGAGGTCTCTATCCAGTTGTAGACTTTTGGGTTCACTTGCTATGACTTGGGCCTAGTTTTTTTAGGCCTTTTTGGATAGGTTTATACCGTATAGTTTGAGAGATCGAATGCGAGATGAGTTTGATCACTTGGAGCAGGGCTCCATAATATATATTGCCAAGTATGAGGCACACTTTCATGCCCTATCCAGATATTCAGGCTCTAGTATCTCCACAAAACTTGAGAGGATTTGAAAGTTTGTTAGGGGTAAGAAGGTTTCTATTAGTTGGCTACTGCCCAGATGGTTGTTTCAGGGGCTTATTTTTCTTTTTAGAGCATTATTGAGCATGCCAAGTTGATCGATTCTGTTAACCAGGCTACTCAGGGAGGCACCAAAAAGGTGCGTCGATAGGGTAAGTTTAGTGGTAGCTCCTTCCGAGGAAAAGATTTCTCGAGTAGAGGTTTCTATGTGAGTGAAGGTTCTAGCTTCAGTTTTTCATCTAGGGCAGTCGTTCTAGTTTATCTGTTCCCCCTCAGATTGAGTCAGGACATAGAGGATGCTTTATTTGTAAGAAGGTTGGTCATTTGGCCAAGAATTGTCCTCAGTGTATGTTTGGTCCTACCCAACAGGGCTCTTATCTTCAGCTTTGCTCAACTCTGATATCTACAGTAAGAGGTGGGTCATAGAATAGTAGGAGTGGTGCTAGAGGTGCTTGAAATAGAGGTAGGAGAGCTCAACGTAGTGGTTGAGGGGTTACTCAGTCCAAAAGCAGATGTGAACATTATTATGCTATACCTGGGAGACCCGAGGCAAAGGCCTATGATGTTATTATTACAAGTATTGTCCTAGTTTGTTACAGATCTGCTTCTATGTTATTTGACCCTGGGTCTACTTTCTCCTATATGTTTATGTATTTTGCTTCTGGTTTTGATGCTTCCTGTGAGCCCCTTGCTATGCCTCTTCATGTATCTACCCTCATAGGAGATTCATTAGTGGTGGATCAGGTGCACCGAACTTGTGTAGTTACCTTTTCGAGACATGAGACTTGGGTAAACTTGATTATCCTAGATGTGGTTGACTTTGATGTTATCTTGGGTATAGATTGGTTAGCTCCCTATCATGCTATTTTGGATTATTATGCCAAGACTGTGACCTTACCTACGCCGAGACTACCAAGGTTAGCTTGGAAAGGTGCCTTAATTTGGGTCCAAAGGAAGTTATATATTTTTCACGTTCTCGTCGCATGGTAGAAAAGGGGTGCTTATCCTATTTGGTCTATGTTTGTGATACCAATATTGTCTCACCACCTTTTATGGATTATATTCAGGTTGTTTGCGAGTTTATGGATGTGTTTCCTATGGATTTTCTTGGTATGCCTCCAAATAGTGATATTGATTTTCCCAATGATATGGAGCTAGGTACCAAGCCCATATTCTTTATTGTAGGATTGCCCCAACTGAGTTGAAGGAATTGAAGGAGTAGTTGTAAGATTTATTGGGTAAGGGGTTTATTAGACCTAGTGTATCTCCTTAGGGTGCTCCTGTCTTATTTCCGAAGAAGAAGGATGGTTCTATGCGTTGTATTAACTATCAGCAGTTAAACAAAGTGACGATTAAAAACAAGTGTACTCTTCCTCACATTGATGATTTGTTTGACCAGCTTCAGGGTGCTTTCATGTTTTCTAATATTGATTTGAGATTTAGGTATCACCAGCTGAAGATTAGAGCTTTGAATGTCCCAAAGATGGCTTTTCGGACTCGCTACGATCATTATGAGTTCTTGGTCATGTCTTTTGGGTTGACCAATTCCCCAACAGCGTTCATAGAGTTGATAAATCAGGTATTTCGACTGTATCTCAACTACTTTGTGATTGTTTTTATAGATGACATCTTGGTCTATTCCAAGAGTGAGGCCGATCATGTGATACACTTAAGGACTGTACTCCAGAGATTGTGTGATGAGAAGTTGTATGCCAAGTCCTCTAAGTGTGAGTTTTGGTTGGATTTTATATCTTTTTTGGGTCATATGGTTGCAAAGGATGGTATTATGGTTGATCCAGCCAAGATAGCGGCAATTCGTGATTGGGCTAGATAAACTTTTCTTTCCGAGATTCGGAGTTTCATTGGTTTAGAAGGTTATTATTGGTTGTTTGTAGAGGGTTTCTCGTCTATGGCAGCTTTTTTGACCAATTTGACTCAGAAGAAGGTTACTTTTTAGTGGTCGAATGCTTGTGAGGTGAGCTTTCAAAAGCTCAAGGAGTTTGACTTCGGCTCCTGTCTTGACTTTGTCCAAGGAGGGCGTGGGTTTTATCATGTTTTCTGATGTTTTTGGTGTGGGTTTGGGTGTAGTGTTGATGCAGGAGAGTAAGGTGATTGCTTATGCTTCTCATCAGTTGAAGTCTCATGATAAGAATTACCCTACCCATGAATTAGAGTTGGTTGCGGTTGTGTTTGTGTTGAAGTCATGGAGACATTACTTATATGAAGTCCGTTGTGAAATTTTCTCAAATCATCGTAGCCTTCAGTACTTCTTCACCCAGTAAGATCTTAATATGAGACAGCGATGTTGGCTTGAGTTGCTTAAGGACTATGATCTCACTATTTTTTATCATCAGAGTAAAACTAATGTGGTTACGGATACCTTGAGCTAAAAGACGACTAGTATGGGGAGTTTTGCTCATTTCTTGACTCAGGATCGGCCTTTAGCCTTGGAGGTTCAGTCGTTATCTAACCAGATGGTTAGGCTTGATATTTCGACACCCAAATGTGTTTTAGCCTTTGTTAATGCTAGATCTTCTTTAATGGAGCAGCTTTGAGCTCACCAGTTTGATGATGATAGCTTGAGGTTGATTCGAGATAAGGTGTTGAGTGGCAAGGCTAAGGTGGCATCTCTTGATTTTGATCGTGTTTTAAGGATTGGTGGTTGAGTTTGTGTGTCAAGAGTTGGTGGATGGGTGAGATTGATTTTGGAGGAGGCACATTGTTTTATATATTCTATTCATTTAGGGGTGACCAATATGTATCGTGATTTAAAGAAGCATTACTGGTGAGGTGGTATGAAGAAAGATGTAGCAGACTTGGTAGATTGTTGTTTGTGTTGTCATCAGGTGAAGGCCAAGCACTTGAGACCAAGTGGTTTTCTTCAGAGATTGCCCATTCCTGAGTGGAAGTGGGAGTGGATCACTATGGATTTTGTAACTGGGTTGCCTTGTACTTCTTGTGGTTATGACAACATTTGGGTCATTGTGGATCAATTGACCAAATTGGCTCATTTCATCCCTATTCAGGTTTTCTTCAGTACCGAGAGGTTGGCTTGTATCTATGTTCGGGAGATAGTTTGTCTTCGTAGAGTACCCAAGTCTATTATTTTAGATAGAGGCTTAGTGTTCACTTTTATCTTCTGAAGGATGTTTTAGAAGGAGATGGGTACTTAGGTTGACCTTAACAAAGTTTTCCACCCCTAGACCGACGGGCAGTCGGAGCAGACTATTTAGGTTTTTGAGGATATTCTCTGCGCGTGTGTTATGGACTTCAGAGGTTAGTGGGAGCAGCATTTAGCCTTAGCAGAGTTTGCTTATAATAATAGGTACTATTTGAGTATTAAGATGGCGCCTTTCGAGGCATTGTATGGTAGGCATTGTCAATCTCCAATTGATTGGTTTGAGACTTCCGAGGTTAGACCCCGTGGTACCCAGTTGCTTCGTGAGTCTTTGGATATAGTTCGGGTGATTCAGGATAGGCTTCGGGCATCCTAGAGTAGGCAAACGAGTTATGCCGACTGCAGACTTAGTGCCTTGAAGTATCAGATTGGTGATTGAGTTTTCCTTTGTGTGTCGCCCGTGAAGGGTGTGATGAGGTGCGGAAAGAGAGACAAGCTTAGCCTGAGGTACATTGGACCTTTTGAGATACTACAGACAGTTGGGGCGATTGATTATGAGTTGGCCTTACCTCTAGACTTTCCAACCATTCATCCAGTCTTACATGTATCTACGCATCGGAGCTAAATCTCGGATGAGTCTCACGTGCTATGTATGGACTCAATTCAGTTGGATGAGAGATTGACCTTTGTTGAAGAGCCAGTTTCTATATTAGATAGGGATGCTATACAGTGCGCTCTACAGAGATTCCTATGGTCAAGGTTCAGTGGAGACACCATTCTGTCGAAGAGGCTACTTGGGAGGTTGAGTCCGACATGCTTAGTAGTTACCCTCAGCTGTTTACTGATTCAGGTATTTCTTTTGCCTTTTAGTTTGAGGACGAACTAGAGTCTTAGTGGTGGATACTGTAATGACCTGATATGTGAAATTTTGCTTTTTACATGTTTTGACCATTTTACTCTTCCCCGTAGTTGCTACGTGTTGATTTTGGGGTGTGGGGATGGTTGGCACAGTTTCTAAAGCCTTCGGGAGGGATTTGGGAGAGTTTGAGGTTTATAGAGGCTTTAAAACCTCTATAGTTAACTTTGGTCAATTTGATGTTCCAAGTGCAGGATGGTGATTTGGATAGTTCCATTAGATCTAGAATGTCGAATTCAGGTTAGTAATGGGGTTGGTTCGGGTTTGAAATCTTTATTTCACACTTCGACCCTCCGTTTGGAAAATAATGAAATTGCCTAAAAAGGGGTCCCGAAGGTTAATTTGTTGAAAATGATCCTTTTTTGAAAATTCGACGTTGCTATTAAGTCTGACACGTTGAAAATAGCCTAGTAGCTAGTTCGTTTGCTTTTACGGGATTTCAAATGAATCCCCAGGGGTAGATTGGCAGCTTTGCAACTTAGCAAAGTTGCTGATGCAGTTGAAGCTGGTGCAGCCACTTTAGCGGCGAGTAGAACGCTTTAGCGATAGCCACTTTAACGGCAATGCACCGCTATTGCCGCTAAAGTGGTCCCTTTGACCAGTTGTCATGTCGCTAAAGAAGGCACTATACTGCTTTAGCGTGTGTCACTTTAGCGTTAGTGGATCGCTTAAGCGGAGCGAGCCACGCTGGTCAGGCCGCTTTAGCGGAGACCGTTTTAGTGGTCATTTAGCCGCTTAAACGACCGACTCTAGAATAGTATATAAAGCTTATTTTTGTGATTTTTCACCATTTTTGGACCCTGAGCTTCGGGTTTGGGCGATTGTAAGGGTTTTCAACACCATTTGAGCTTTGGTAAGCTCCAAAAACTTATATTCATTACTTTACATTGATTATATTATTAAAAACACTCTTTATTCTTGGTTTCAAAATGGAATTTTGAGGTTTTGTCGGTGAAGCTTAAAAAAATAGTTTTTCTTTGATCGTTTTTACATGGGTTTTCAACCAGACTCCTATAACCTTGGAGAATGTGTTTCTAAAATAAAATTCTGATTTTACCCCTTTCATTTTCAAACCCATTTTTCGAACCTATTTTGGACCCGACTTGAATATGGTCAATATGGGTATCATTAGCTTTCTTTTAATGTGTGAATGATATATTTGTATGTTTTAGTTGATTCTAAGACTGTTAGAAAGGGGAAAGCTCCGTATTAAAGGACTTTAGGCTTGGATTTCGGCGCTTCAAGGTAGGTTATGGCTTAACTTTCTTTAGAATGGGCTGGGTAGTTAATAAATAAGTAAATCATACTATGGGTTGGGAAAAATAACTTTGGGAATTGTTCTTGAGCTATTATATATTGTGTGATACTCGTGTGGGGGCTTGTATTCTTGTTGTTGTTGATTGGAGATATTATATATTGCGCGTTGCCCGTGTGGGGTATTTGACATCATAGGCTTTATTTGTGCATTTAAATGCCTCATTTCTTAATGTGATGTCGTGCGGGGGGCTTGAAGAGATATTATAGGCCTTATTGAGCATTGTTTGCCTTTATCATGATAGAAATACCTGAATTAGGGGTTTGATAGGATGTTAATGATGTCCGGCATGACTAATCTTCCGATGGTGCCAAATGAGAAATTGATATCTTGATTATTGATATATTGAGTTGATTCTGAGCTCAAGTATACATGTATTGGATGAATTATTATCTTCATACTAATTTGGTGGTGAGCATTACATCCTCATTCATACATATACATTCATGAGATATTGGTACCATTGAGGAACATTGATGTGAAAGAGAAATGTGACACTTTTATAAAAACCCTTGATCCGTGAACAATAGTCGGAGAGGTGTTTGACATATTTTACAAAACCCTTGATCCATGGACACTAGCTGGAGAGGGAAATTGAGATTGGTGTTAGTATACGGGTTGCGAATCCCCCATGGGTCCTATCTTGGGAGTGCTGAGGCTCGGTAGGTGTATACATAAAGTCATGCGATGAATTTTGAATCATTCATCATGATCCCATCTTCATTGCATTGCATTGCATATGCATTTTTGTGTGTTTTCATATACTTGGTGCTTATTTAGTTTTCGTACTTGTTTGAATGTATCTGTTGCTACTTGTTCCTTATTCATATATGTATATATATATATATATATATATATTAGAACTGTTAGTGGAGACGATGTGACCTACCGTTTGGAAACTTTTCTATTTGCAGGTGACGTGTTCATAGTATTTCTTTACTTATATTATTTTCTACTTTGCTCAATCGACCTATGATATCTACTGAGTACAAATGGACCGTACTCACTCCTACTATGCCCTTTCGGTGCAGATTCTAGTACGAGTATGATATGCGGTGGTTGAGTTCGTGCTTGTGGAGTTGGAGATTTCGAGGTATTGGCACGCTCTAGTACGTTTGAAGTTGATTCCAGACCTCCTCTTATCTATTGATGTCTTTACTTATTTCGGAGACAAACTCATGTATATCTCAGATTCATATATGGTTTTTAGATACTCTTGTATTTATGATACTAGTTTCTGGGGATAGTTTTGTATTTTGTTCAGAGTTCTACATTTATCTATATTTACGGCCTGACTTCATTCTAAAAGTCTCGTCTGTTCTATTTTATTACTGTTTTTGAATTTTTGTAACTGTTGGAAACTTGGCTTACTTATCAAGGTTGGGCCAAGATAAGCTCCATCAATATCTCACTTTTTGGGTTGTGACATGTTCACATTTTGATGCACGATAAGCCTAATCTCTATACTTAAGTAGTCAGGACCAAACAAGTACTGAGTGTAGTTTATGGAGTGGATATTATATATTATCCCCGGATTACTTGTTTTTAATGAATCATGCGACCAGTATAAATGCCAACACATCAGCAAGAAGTTTACTGTCATCAACGATGGGCTGACCCTCGCAGCTAGATTGAGCAGCTATAGTTATAATTGCATATTTAACTGGGCTAGAGACCAATCTGGGGCCAATTAAGATGAGGGAAAGACACTGAGGTGCCAGAAATGATGTTAAATGTAAAATTTGTGTTCTCCACCGACAAAGACCATGCAACAAGTTTATTTCATTCAGGCTCGACAATGTCAGGCTTTAATCTTACAATGTCCTAGACTTAGAATGTTTGGTCTCCTGGACAAAAAGATTCTACAGATGGTGCATCCTTAAGGCCCATCTTTGCTCCTATGAATGGAAACCATGCCATGGCCGTGGAAGATGAAGTATTGTAGGCTTTAATCTTTTCTCCTTCATCATAAGTTAACCTAATTTCCATGTGGAACTTCAAAATTACATTGCGAAGGACCTTTGTATTGACAAAACTCATGGAGACACCATATGCTTCCTTGACCATTTGGCCTTGATAAGTTGTTGGCTCTTTACAATTACATACCACAATCTTGACTGTAACATTAGTTTCTTTAATGATCCGGGTTTACATTCTACTGTCTCTTGATTGTAAATTATAGGGTATACCAATGAAAATAAGATATGAGGGAAGTCTTTAGGCTGAAAAAATGGTTGGCATCATATGCTTCCCCATTCCCGAGCATGGTTGTTGCCATTATAAAATTTTACAGAAGGTTCACAAATGGAGATTCAGATAATGTGTACATCTCATTAATTGCAAAATCAGCTGTAGCCAATATGAAATGGTTTTTACAGCCAAGCAGTATTGTACATACTTAGACATGGCAATATGGGCAAGAGGGGTCATGCAGGCTGTTGTGTGCCATTGGCATTGTCGAACATATTTGCATCATCAACAAAGTTTCTAGTAGTAGTGCTTGAAGTATGTGTGCCATGACCTGCACTATCAAATGGTGGATCATTAAAGATGTCCAAAAACTCCTTGCACCAATCAGCTTTTTGTTACAAGTTACGTTTACAGTAAACTCGCATTTTCCTTTTTCCTTGTCGTGGAAGAAGGATGGTCTGGTGTAATCCCAGAGTCTAGCATCCTGATAATCACACCCCTACCATCATTAGAATCTGCCTGAACACCAAAATTTTATTTCAACCACAAAAAACTGGGAGCATGTGCAAGGACTCCTTCATGAAAAATCTACTAAATCTATTGCTTAAGGCGCCTAAAATTTAAGGTCTTAATTTTATGTTATATATAACTTATATATAATAAAATAATTATTTTTTAAAACTAATTTATGTGAAGGATTTAAAATAGGAGGGTTAAAATAATTAATTTTAGTTATAAATTCAAGTATAGATTCTTCAAGTTTTTTATGTAAAAAAATATATTTTTAAAATTTCACAAGAAGTCAATATTGCTAATAATTTAAAATACTTATTTAAAAATAAGAAAATTCATTTAAAGAAAAATTATTTGACTCTCAAACCAGTAAAATTTTCATATAACATGCAATGAGATGCACATGCAGTGCACGAGATGCACGTACAATGCACGAGATGGAAGTACGATGCACGAAATGCGTGCGGTAAAAAAAATGCACATATGATGCACGGAAAGCACATACATCACACAAAATGCATATCTATCACATGAAATGCACGTATGTCGCACAGAATGAACATACGATCCACAAGATTCACGAATGACACACAAAATATACGTGTGACGTACATAAAAACTAATTTTATTAAATATACTTGAGACCTTTTAATAATATTTGGCTTTAGGGCACCAATTTCATTGAGCCACCCCTGAGTATGTGTGATATGCAAGACCAACATCTTTTTGGCGTCCTGAGATAAGCCCGTCCTTTTTCCCCATTTCCTTCACTTCATCAGATGACAATCTATTTACAAAGCCAAAGCCACATGGTGGTAGGAGTAAATATTTCATTGTGACGAGGGTTGATCGTTCTCTCCCTATAGGAAGGAGCGGTAGTAGCTATTGATATGTATATCTTCGACAGCCAAAAAACTTACATCATTTGTAAATTTACATGAATGATGTAAGTTTGCAAATTCTTTTGCTCCACAACAATATTAAGATGGAAACTCACCCAAACGAGAATTGAAAATATAAAAAATACAGAAGCCATTATCTTTTGGTGCATTTTTTTTTAATCAATCAGAGGATGCTATTGTAGAAGGGGAATGAGAAGTGCCACAAAATATAATAGAAGAATTAGGTTTCTGAATGTATGACTTAGAAAATCAATGGAAGAGCTAAAAAAACATATTATAGTATCGAAGATAAGAGCTTGACGAGTTTTCAAATGAAAAGTTTCAGTATTTTTTAAAAAAAAAATCTTGGTGCTATAAATTGAATTTACTTAAAAAGATTAACTCTACTAAATAAAGAAGCCTATTTACAGACAAAATTCAAGTTTATGCATATCTAAGTAAAGAGGAGAAGTGTTTGTAAATGTCTAAGGGAAGATAACAATTATATAAGTCCAGAAAACCAAATTGTTGCTTTACAATGTAAGTAAAAATAATCACATGTGTGCATTAGCTTTTATCATAATCACAATTTAAGGTGGAAACTCCCCAAATGAGAAATGAACATATAAAAAGGCAGAAGCTATTGTCGCTTGGTGAAGTTTTTTATGGATTAGAGGATGCACTTGTAGAATCAGGTTCCTAAAAGTATCGTGGATATGATTGGAGGTTGATCTACTAGGTATCTTATCAACGAATTCTCTCCCGTTGAGTCTAAAAAGCACTTCTTTTACTTCTTTAGTTGGTGGCCCGTGATATTACCAAGGAGACAGCCTGAAAATTAGCCTAGATGAGGAAAGTGCCATAAATCCAACTGACCTAATGATAGTTGAGTAATAATCTTTTTTTCAGGTGAAAATATTGTGGTTCTCTAAGAAGCAATATCGGTCTTTTCTGAAATTAGGATGCTAACTTTTTCTTCTTCTCTAAGCTCAACTCTGACAACAGTTTTGTTATACTCACAAGTTACCATGTTTGTTTAAAGGTTGATCTATGTACCCAGCATGCGTTTGTCTATGACCCTCTTTCTCTCAATAAGTCATTTAACTTGAATAAGAACTCAATAGAAAACTTTTTCTAATATTAGTAAAAAAAACGGTGTTGTGCTTGAGCAATCTTTGTTGTCATTTCAAGAAAAGTTATTGGTATTTTGTACATTATTATCTTTGCTGTAATATCAAGTGGGAGGTTAAATTTTTTTAAGGAAAAGACGAAGCAAGTGTTTGTAAATGTCCAAGTTAAGGGGCAATGACAACTAAGTTGTTGCTTTATAGTGAAAGTAAAAAATATATCACATGCATGTATTAACTTTTATCATAATTACCATTTCATTTTCTTTCTTAATTTCTTAGATAGTAAAACTTCCATTTTTGTAAAATTTATTTATATTCGATTACTCCCTCCATTCAATTTTAATTGTTCAGTATACTTAAAAAATAACTTTCTTACTTTTAGTATATCAAGAAAAGAGAAAACATAGATTTTTTAAATTTTCATGTTTTACCTCAAGATGAATGACTTATTTTTAAATTTTGACTCAATTAATTTTTCCTTCCAAATTAATCTTTACTTTGTAGTACAAAATAAAAAGGAAATTAGAAACAACTCGTCTTTTTCAAAAAATAATAGTTATTACGTATTTTAATTTAATTTGGTTTTGATTCAAAATTGACTAGCATGCATGTAATGACAAGCGCCACCATTTTATTGTTGTCGTGGAAAAAGGGATGGTCTGGTGTAATTTCGGAGTTTAGAGCCCCGATAATCATACCTATGTCATAGTTGGATTCCTGCCAAACGCCACCTTTTTGTTGCAACCCCAAGAAATTTGAAGTTTGTATGGTGTGCAGAGCCAACATCTTTTGTGGCTTCACTATGATAAACCCCTCCTTTTTCTCCATTTTCTTTAGTTCATCGGATGGCAGTCTGGTTGCAAAACCAGAAACCACATGATAGTAAGAGTGAATAATTTGTGCTGATGCGAATTGATCATCCTCTTCTGATGGGAAGGAATGACAGTAGCTCTTCAGATTATCTTCGTCAGTCGGTAAATTTACATGAATGATGTAAGTTTGTAAAGTGAGTACTGCGGTGGAAATTGATTGCCCAAATGAGAGTTAAAAATTCCATTCTTTGAAAGAGCAAGATGAGTTTAGTTCAAAATCAAGAAACGAAAATTTTGTAGTGTGAAGACCTAAGAAATTAGTGGACAATATAGAGGAAAATGTTATTTTTTCATCGCCTTAAATTACATAGGTTGATGGGTTTTTTTCCTTTTTTCAAAAATTTCTTTCGATTCTATCAATTGACTAATGAAAAAGTAAATATGCTAAATAAGGAAGCCTATTTACAGATCGACAAAATTCAAGTAAAAGAATCACTTTGGATAGTGAATTACAAAAATCAATAGTGGTATCAGAGGCTCATTTGTCTTTAAAGAATTATTTTCAACCTACTTTTAACCTATTACGATTATTATTTTAAAATTTCTCTTTTCTTGTGCTAAACGTGAAAAAGTTAGTTTTAATTATACTAGACAAGTAAAAGTGAACGTAGGGTTAAAAGTTCGAAATCTTATTTACTTTTACTTCATTTAAAAATAACCTTAAAAGGTTAAAAGTAGGTTGAAAATAAATCTTTAAAGACCAATAAGGCTCTGATACCACTATTGATTTTTGTAATTCACTATCCAAAATATTTTTTTTGCTTGATTTTTATCGATATGTTTTCATTAGTTAATTAGCAGCACCAAAAGAAATTTTCAAAATAAAAAGAAGAGAAAGACTCCCATTTCTGGAAGCTCATCAAGCTATGAAATTATGGACGAACAACGATTTCCTCTATATTGTCCATTAATTTCAGAGGACTTGGCACTACAAAATCTTTGTTTTATAATTTTGAACTAAATTCACCAGGCTCTTTCAAAGAATGATATTTCTATCTCTCATTTGAGTTATCAGTTTTAATCACAGTACTATTACGGATCAGTAAAAGACATTGCAAACTTACATCGTTCATGTAAGTTTTTCAACTGCCGAAGATAATCTTGAGAGCTACTACCATTCCTTCTTACCGTGAGAGAATGATCAATACAAGTCAGCATGAATTATTCACTCTTACCTCCATGTAGTTTCTAATTTTACAGACAGACTGTCATTCGAGTCAGAGGTGGTTTCAAACTTTGTAGCCCCAAATTATCTTACTCATATTTTGCGATTAATGCAAAATCCTCCTCCTGAAAAAGTTATTAAAAAAATTCAAAAGATAGAAACATTTTTAATTTAAAACCAACTGAAAGTGAAAAGTAAATCAAAAAGAAATTCAATAAAGAAGTATAAAAAAGAGGAAAGAATAAATGTATTAAAAAAAAAGGTATAGAATTTTTCGCACATGGAACATTTCCCCTTCTGAATTTTTAACTGGAATAGTAGTGCATTATTTTAAGGAGTTGAACTAAAAAAATTTAAATGTAAGATAAGTAACGTGTTAAAATTTACTATAGTTACTATAGTAGCTTTTAGCTTAATAAGTTTCCTAATTTTAGTATGAATAGTGGTATCAGAGCTTCATTGATCTTTCAAGAGTTATTTTCAATCCATTTGTAATCTGTTAAAGTTATTTTTGACCCGTCAAGGCTATAATCATATCATTTTTTACCCATTAAAATTATTTTCAAACCATTTTAATCCATCAGGAGCTATTTTCAATTCATTTCAATTTTGTGTTTATTTTTAACATACGAAGCTATTTCAACCATTACAAAATTCTAACTACTTTTCAACCATTGCTAGCAGTTGTCTCTCTTTTCATGCCCCAAAAATTTTCACTAAAGAAAACTATTAAATTTGATCTTTAAAATTTTATTTTATATATATATATATATATATATATATATATTCCTTTAAATTTAGTTGATATTGAAGAAATAAAATTATTATAGTACCAAAAGTAAAAAACACTTATATTTAATCTTAGACATACATAAGAAAAAGACATAAAAAAATAAATGTGCAAGGGGAAAAATACACAAATTTAGTTAAACGGGCAAACAAATTGAAATAAACAATTGCATCATATTATGTTTTGAAGTCAACTATAAATGCTATTTTAGTTATAAAGAAAAATATTATGTAATGTAAGTCTTCTTAATTCCCTTTCGCTCTATTTGGGCATTTGGCTTTCTAGTTCTTATATTATTATTTGTTTGAATTTTTATAATATTCGAAATATACTTAGAATATCTTTAAATTTAATTATTTAAATATTTCTTTTAGTCTAATTCATGTTCTATAGATTAACACTTGAATAGTAAATCTGAGTTTTGTATAATTAATATAGGTACGTAATACTCCATTTGTCCTAACTTATATGACATTGTTAGGATTTCAAGAGTCAAACATTTAAATCTTAATCGTGTATTTAAACATAGTTTTTTGAAATAAAAATTTCATATTTGGAGACTACGTAAAAAGAAGCATACAATAATTGACAATTTAAAAATATTTAAAGACATATGAAAGATCACGATCAAAAGAAAATTTGTTTGATTCTCGAAATTCGAAAGGTAGCACACTTGTTTTTTTTGTTTTTTTTCTTGTTGTATTTCATAAAAAATCTTTTAAAGCAAGTAAAGAATTTCAAGGAATTAAAATTATCTCTCTTTTTTTTCTGTTTGTTTACCCTCCGTCTAATTTATTGTTCCAACTCAAGTAATAGATAAAATTCTAATTCTAATTAGACATTAAGAGGGCTTAGTGGTAATGAACTACTCATGTGGAAATCATTTTCTCTATCGTTGTTCTTTGTATATTTATATGTAAAAAAGGAACACAAAAGTGATAGAATAACAACTAAACCATGTTTCGTCCCTCGGGTGGATTTTATTCTTGTTATGTGAGCATGCAAAGTAACTTAAGAAAATGAAAGAATGACCCACCTGAAATGTAACACAGAACATACCAACAAAGAATTTAAATCTAAATTATAGGATCATGACAAAGAACTTAAATCTAAAACAATTAGCCAAGCACATGATGTTGTCCGAGGTTAGATCTAATTAGTAGTAGTTCATGACCATGATTGAAAATCGAGTTCAATGAGGGCACTCGAATTCTTTGATTCATATGTATGGTTTTAATCTTAAAAGAACCTGTTAAGAATTGCATATTTCAAATAAATCATTAAGAGTTTACTCACATCATATTCATTTTCATTGATACTCGTTAATCATTTAGGGTATAAATGGAATCAAGTGATGAAAAAAAGAGAGTGATCAAAGAAATTCGAAAGAGATGGGTGAAATTTCAAAGGATAAAGTGAGCTACAGTTCCCAAAATCACATGTTAAGTACGAAAGGGAATTATAAGAAGATAAAAACAATGCAATACATCTACCATAAGAAAGAAATTTAAAGAAAGTAATAAACCATAAAACCATATAGTAATGTCTTGTGCCATTATATTGTCTCACCATGGAGACCCTTTCAAACTGTTGTCGGCTTTGACACATAGAGCATGGCTGTTTCGAGACCACCGGCACATCAAATGAAGGGTTGTAATTGCTTTTATACATTCATATTAAAGCAACGTGACTCTTTATTTTCCTTAATAATGTAACTTTTCACTTGCCCTCGCAACCTTTCATTGTCATCCTTTTACTAATAAGTCAGAAGGACACATCTTTTTGAAAGGTTGATAAAATTTGTTTTTGTTAAAAAAATAATAATATAAATAAATAGAGAAAAAAAGTGAAAAATTGAGGAAAATTTAGAGAGCGCTTACTAATAAGTCAGAAGGACACATCTTTTTGAAAGGTTGATAAAAAAAAATTTTGTTAAAAAAAATAATAATATAAATAAATAGAGAGAAAAAGTGAAAAATTGAGGAAAATTTAGAGAGCGCCACGTCACTGAGGCTATGACCCTCTTTTATATAGAGAGAGATTTGAGGTGGATCAAATTATCTTACTCATATTTTGCGATTTATTCAAAATTTTCCTCCTAAAAAAGTTAATAAAGAAAGTCAAAAGAGAGAAACATTTTTAGTTTTAAAACAACTTAAAGTGATAAAAAATCAAAAAGAAATTCAATTAAAAAGTATAAAAAAAGAGAAAAAAATAAATATGTATTACAAAAAATGATATACAATTTTCGCACGCGAAATATAGTCCCTTCTAAATTTTTAATTAAAATAGTAGTGCATTATTTAAAGGAGTTTAAAAAATTTCAAAAATAAGATAAGTGACGTAGTAAAATTTACTTTAGTTACTGTAATAATGTTTAGCATAGTAAGTTTTCTAATTTTAGTACAAATTTAAATTTTAAATTTCTAATAGATTGTTTTAGTTTATTGAAATATTTTGGATTTTTGAATTTATGCGGCTTTTTTTGTTGTAGGTTGGTTATTCAAAGCCCTCATATGCTTAGTAAAATTATTGAAAAACATTTTTTGCTATTCATTTTAAAAAAAACTAACAGCGCTATCAGAGCCTCATTAATATTTAAAGAACAATTTTTCAACCAATTTTTAACATGTTAAAGTTATTTTTAACCTGTCAAAGCTATTTCAAAATCATTTTTAACTCATTAAGATTATTTTAAAACTATTTTTATGCATCAAAGCTATTTTTAAACCATTTTCAACCTATGTTTATTTTCAATGTAAAAAGTTATTTTCAATCATTACAAAATTTTAACAACTTTTCAACCATGGTTAGCAGTTGTCGCTCTTTCAATGTCCCATAAATATTCACTAATGAAAACTATCAAATTTGATCTGTGAAAATAAAATATATCTATTGTCACGATCTAAATTATCGGATCATGAGGGCACCTACTCTAATCAACTTAAATAGGAGAATCCCTTACCATCCTTTCAGCATGATATGCGGAGGTCTTAAGATAAGTAACAAAATACCAAATCCCTATTGCAACAGATTTTTATAAGCTTAAAATACAATCTGCGGAAAATGTAAACTACTCAAGGACCTAGTCTAACAAGTAGAAGAGCTTTTAAGTAAGAAGGTAAGACTGGACATAACTTCCAACATAAATAAGAGGAGTAGAAGCTGCTGGAGATCACTATCCACGTCACCTGTGAAACATCAACTGATCCTGCAACCAGACTATACCCCAAAAAGGGTAAGAGTAGTATCAGTACAAACAACACGTACTGGTAGGTATCATCGGCCGGCTAGGGTTAGATCACGTGAACACAATATAGAAATCACAAAAAGAAAACATGACAACTTATATAAGAATTTAATTCTTAATACTTTCATCCACTTATGCTATTTTATCCCTTGTTTTAACTAAGAATATTTCCATTCTTATTCCCGTTGCGCATTCATCACCTTCACATCAAGTGTCACCCATCCTAACTCTCACTTGTTCCACCCCAATAGTTATTAAGCCAGTCTATTTCACTTACGCCTCAATAAATCTCAAAGATAAATGAAACCAATAATCATCACCTTGTAACAAACACAACTATGAACACACATTATGATAAATACCTCAAGTTTATGACACTTAGCCTTTTCAAGTAACTCTACAACTTCAGTCAAGTACAAGTCAAGAGACAACAAGTCAAGTCAAACTATTACCAACTCAACAACCCTGAATCTAACAACAAGAATTCCAAATATATGCCAGATAACCGGACCATACAAGAACCCTAAATATATCAAGCAGCATCATAATCCGGTTCACCCAAGGAACCCACAACAACAACCACAATATAACTTGGTCAACTCATGAAACCAATATAAACAACAATAATGACAATAATCACATACCCGATCCACTCAAGGAACTGTCACACACACACATACCGTGTGCATACATGCTAAGGGTCTTATAATTTCCCACTAGTCATGACCTACAGGGGATGAGCTCTGTCCATGTACCAAATCCCAGACATCAAGTGCCTGCCAACCTTATTCCACCAAATCTTGTGAAGATGTCTAAATATCGGTACATCCCACAATCAACCAATAGAATATCCTAGCAATCACAGAAAACAATGCTAATAACCAATACTTGCAACAACCACAAGCTTTACATATAAATTCATTGAATGTGATTACACTTAGAATATCACTTAACAATATCTTTCCTTAAGTATTCATTACAACAATAGACAAACCACTCAAACACTTGGTCAACTCGAGTTAATCATTTCAGGTAAACAACAATCATACTTTAACACACCAAATCACAAGTAGTTATGAATCATTGGTTTCATTAATTATAGCATGTCCTAAGATCAATCGACGGTTTATTCAAGCAAGCATTGTTAAGCCATATTCATTAAATCCAAGTACTTCTTTTAGGAGAGCATATTCAACCCAAAAGAGTCTAAACTCTAGTTCAACATTCATAAGTTCATTCAATAATTCAATCCTCCTTATATATACCGAGACCCGAGATTCTGCTATTATCTAGCAACCCTTACATTCAATTCATTACAAGGATCAAGACCCACCCCATTAGCCAATTATTCAACTCTATTCAACTTACAGTCTAGTTTTAGTCATACACATTTATACATTTTACTTCCTAACCCTTAGCTTGACTTTAGGCTTTTATGTTATACCACCACCTCTTATCATAATCCATTCTCATAACTATACCCCGACAAGCATATTTCATGTTCCAAACACATATAATAACAAGTTCACCCTTTTAAGGTAATTAGACAAAATCATTAGATTATAAGATCACACAATCTCTTTATCACCTATATTCACAAATTCACATTACAATCCACCATGGAGTCATACCAACACAAAATACCCCTCAAGGATTCATACATTAACATAATAACACATAATTAGTCCTTATTTACATTAAATCCATATTTTATCTATCCAAACTCCATGCATGCACACCTAAGCAGGATTTCTCCCATCAAAACTACATTATGGATACGAGTACTAACAACATTCTACTACTCATAAACCATAACCTACCTAGGTGCCAAGTTGTTGCAATAAGCAAGCTATATCACGGATGATCCTCCTCCTTCTTCACGTTTCTGAAGGTTAATCATCTAACAAATAATAATTATAACAGTAATTAAGAAACTATTCTTCAAACAAATACTTTGGGATTAAAACCCACTAGTTCTACCCTTATTTACATTCCACAAAATTACCCAAGAGTCAATTAGCTATCAAAATAGTTCTATCATGCTCAACCCAACTCCATTAATGAAGTTTTAAAGCTAAAGGTCCCATCTTTATAGAATTCAAGAACCCCAACTATCAACTTTCATGTTTTGAACCTTAATTTCATACTACGAAGAGTTAATTCACAAACCGACATCAATTCTAGGAAAAAAATGCATATACCCATGGGTTTTCACCACAATTTCATGAACCTTGGGTTCTAAAACACAAGAATATCACCATAAATTCCCCATTCTAATGATTCTAGAAGATGAACGGACTAAAAGTTGCTTAAAAGGAGTAAAATCTTACCTCAACGAAGATTTTCCACCCAAACAAAGAGAAAATCGCCCCTCTAGTACTTAGGAATGAAATTTTGGAGTTTGGGGGCGAAAACCATTCAAAAATAAGTTATATACTGCTGTTACGTACCTATAGCGCAGTCGCTATAGCGACCTGACCCGCTACAGCACCCTGAGTTTTTCAGCACGGACGATCTTTGGTAAAACGGTAATAAATTTGTGCTCAGGAAGTCGATTGATGAACGTTCGATTGTGTTGGAAAGAAGATTCAGAGATCTTTAATTTAGTGGGTATTGGGACCCCAAACTCCTCATATTCTAGGAGGACTGCTCCTTTAAACTTTACCCTAGTCTAAACTTTGCCCGAAACTAAATCGGCTAGGATACTTTCAACTTAGCTTTGTGCTAGGGATATTGTATGGCCTTAGTACATATCAAATGCACTCACATACTAAAGAATTAATCCTAACACCTATGACGAATGAGAAACACATACCTTGACTGCAGATATTTTCATTAACGACGAAGTCGATCGTTACAACAGATACCAATTTACCATCCGTTCATCCCTGAACGGGCTTTGGGTGAAGAGAAGTACGAGGTTTGAATTAAAAAGACACTACTTTCAGAGTTGCTTATGCAACGCCCTAGTTACCCACTTGCTATCGTTTATCAACTAAATCGCCCCAAATCACCTCTGCCCTCCTCCAAGATGAGTTTTTAGAATAATGAAATGTTTTGGGGAAAAAATTCTGATAAAACAACTATTTACCCCGCTATATAGCGATATCGCTATAGCGGGACCTGCTGCTATAGCAACATTGATTAGGTTTGACCGTCGCTATAGCGGGACTTTTTCAACTTTGGAGCATGTCGCTATGGCAACATACATGTTGCTATAGCGACATGGGTGAGGCAGAAGGTCCAATTTTCCTCCTTTTTCACAACACACCATAAATCCAAGACATCCCAAACTAAACCTTTTACGTCAAGATCGATATCAGGAGTTCTACTCGCCCGAATTTGATTCCGAAAAGTCCTCCGGGTTCCTTATCGTATTAGCTAATATAAATCAAGATAAGCTTTATTATTTACCCAATCCATTCCCGAATTTCTCTAGACCACCTCACATTGATTTTGTCTAAGACTAGCCTAGCCTAAAAATTCTAACTCCCAACCTAAGGAAAATCTTAACCCAAATTTTGTATGATAGACTTATCCGTTATCATACAAGGACAACCATACTCCTTTAGCCTCACAACTAGCTTAAGGTTAGTCAAATTACTGACTCAACATACCTCAATCACTCAAGGAGCAAAAAAAACGAAGTATTATCATGATCAACAAGAGGGATATGAATATTCACGAATACATCTAATAATCCCACTCCCTCAACTGACCCTACAACACAACTAAGGATTATCGATCATAATCAATCTATCTCATTGCAAAGACCCTAGCAATTCAATTATGTCATTCTCAAGGGATACTATTAACCGATAATTATTGTCATATATTATGCATATGAGCAATGTCAAACAAAACCAGCCAATAACAAGTCATTTTATTAATTAATACATGGGTGACTATTTCTACCAATAGACAACCATAATTACTGTTTCATAAATACAAAGGCGTTTGATCCCACCATAATCTCGTGATTTCCTTATCAACTACACATTATCATCACAATACAAGAAGTTACTCAATCAACTGTAAAATCACCAAGTCAAATAAAGTCTGATGTTCAAATATATTTGTTACATCAGACATACAACATCACCCACATCAAATATTTAACTTTCATGCCAAGTGCTACCATATCAACCCTATCATTCGCTTAACCGGCAATCCAATCAACAATTAAACCTTCAAGTTATCACAAAATTCAAAACCAAAATAAATTTTTCTTCAGTCACAATCATGAATTACCACAAAAATTTTCTTACCTCAATTTCCACTATCAAGCAACAATAGTCCTTTTTCCATGGTACTTATTCACGTACCAACTGTTTAAAACAAGAGTTTCCACAATTCTGTACTTTTTTCCCTTACCATTTTACCAATGATAAGATCCTGTCCAGTATTTAGCATACTATTTTCTATTTAAATCACATAGCAAAAGTTTTCTTTAACCATTAACACATAATTAAGTTATGACCTTTCACAATTCACATAATCAAGTTATGACCTTTCACAATTCACAGAATTTACAATAATTCAACCAACTACTATTCATATAAGTACCAAGGCATTAACCTTATGAACCAATTTAAATCTTTATGTTACTACCAATAAGACAAGAAACAATCGTAGTCAAATTCTATCACTCACCACATAACACATGGCAACTAGCAACATTCACCTATCATAGATTTAGAGTTAATCAAGCAACTACAAATCACAAACACATCTTATATTATACCAACAAAGTTACAACCAACCAATTGCATCATAATTCACATGACAATCATAAGTTCCATCCCTTATAGACAGATACCAATTAGAAATAACTAGGTTTCAATTGCTAACTTCTCAAGATACCAATTGCAATCAACTAGATTCCAGTTATGATTACAGAGATACCAATTAAAATCAGGGGATACTAATTGTATTCAACATACAAGCAACTATACAAACTGCACGAGAGGAAAGAAGGAAGTGAAACAATTTCCTAGAATACCTTGTAGCTCCCCTAAGATTAGATATGGACGTCAACACACCAATCCATAGGACTCTATTCGATATTTGCTATTGTACTGAGAGACCGATAACCTAGGCTCTGATACCAAATTGTCACGACCCAAATTATTAAATCATGAGGGCATCAAATCTAATCCACCTAGATAGGAGAACCCCTTACCACCCTTTCAATATGATATGTGGAAGTCTTAAGATAAGTAACAAAATACCGAATCCTTATTACAATAGATTTTTACAAGCTTAAAATACAATCTGCAAAAAATGTAAACTACCCAAGGACCTAGTCTAACAGGTACAAGAGCTTCTAAGTAAGAAGGTAAGACTGGACACAACTTCCACCATTAATGAGAGGAGTAGAAGCTGTTGGAGATCACTATCCATGTCACCTGTGAAACATTAATTGATCCTGCAATCAGACTATGCCCCAAAAAGGGTGTAACAAGAGTAGTATCAGTACAAACAACACATAATGATAGATATCATCGGCTAACCAGGGTTAGATCACGTAAACACAATATAGAAATCACAAAAAGAAAACATGACAACTTATATAAGAATTTAATTCTTAATACTTTCATCCACTTATGCTATCTTTATCCCTTGTTTTAACTAAGAGTATTTGCATTCTTATTCCCATTGATTATTCATCACTTTCACATCTAGTGTCACCCATCCTAACTCTTACTTATTTAATCCCGATAGTTATTAAGTCAGTCTATCTCACTTACGCCTAAATTTTCCTCAAATATAAATAAAACAAATAATCATCACCTTGTAATAAACACAACTATGAACACACATTATGATAAATACCTCAAGTTTATGACACTTAGCCTTTTCAAGTAACTCTACAACTTCAGTCAAGTACAATTCATAAGACAACAAGTCAAGTCAAACCATGACCAAGTCAACAACCCTGACTCTAACAATAAGAATCCCAAAATATATGCCAAACAACCGAACCACACAAGAACCCCAAATATATCAAGCAACACCATAATTTGGTTCACTCAAGGAACCCTTAACAACAACTACAATATAACTTAGTCCACTCATGAAACCAACATAAAAAGCAACAATGACAATAATCATATACCCGGTCCACTCAAGGAACCTTAACACTCATACATACCTTGTACATACATGCTAAGGGTCTTATGGTTGCCCACTAGTCATTACCTGTAGGGGATGAGCTTTGTCCATGTACCAAAACCCAGACATCAAGTCCCAACCAACTTTATTCCACCAAATCCCATGAAGATGTCCAAATTCTGGTACATCCCACAATTAACCAATAGAATATCACAATAATCATAGAAAACAATGACAACAACCAACACTTGTAACAACCACAAGCATTACATATAAATTCATTGAATGTGATTACACACACAATATCACATAACAATTACCTTCCTTAAGTATTCATTGCAACAATAGGTAAACCACCCAAACACTTGGTCAACTCGAGTTAATCATTTCAGGTAAACAACAATCATACTTTAACACACGAAATCACAAGTAGATATGAATTATTGGTTTCATCAATTATAGCATGTCCTAAGATCAATCCACGGTTTATTTAAGCAAGAATTATCAAGCCATATTCATTAAATCCAAGTACTTCTTTTAGGAGAGCACATTCAACTCAAAGGAGTCTAAACTCTAGTTCAACATTCATAAGTTCATTCACAAATTCAATATTCCTCATTTATACCAAGACAGAGGATTCCGCTATTATCTAGTAACCCTTACATTCAAGTCATTACTAGTTTCAAGACCTACCTCATTAGCCAATCATTCAACTCTATTCAACTTACAGTCTAGTTTCAGTCATACACCTTTATACCTTTTACTTCCTAACCTTTAGCCTATCTTGACTTTAGGCTCTTAGGTTATGCCACTACCTCTTATCATAATCCATTCTCATAACTATACCCCGACAAGCATATTCCATGTTCCAAACACACATAATATCAAGTAAACCCCTTTTAAGGTAATTAGACTAAATCATTATATTATAAGATCACACAATCTCTTTATCACCTATATTCACAAATTCACATTACAATTCACCATGGAGTCATACCAACACAAAAAACCCCTCAAGGATTCATACATTAACATAATAACACATAATTAGACCTTATTTACATTAAATCCATATTTTATCCATCCAAAATCCATGCCTGCAAGCCTAAGCATGATTTCTCCCATCAAATCTTCATTATGGATACGATTACTAACCACAATCTACTACTCATAAACCATAACCTACCTGGGCACCATGCTCCTGCAATAAGTAAGCTATATCACAGATGATGCTCCTCCTTCTTCATGTTTCCAAAGGCTAATCATCTAACAAACAACAATAATAAGAGTAATTAAGAAACTACTCTTCAAACAAATACTTTGAGAATTCAAACCCACTAGTTCTACCCTTATTTACTGTCTACAAAATTACCCAAAGGTCAATTAACCATCAAAATAGTTCTATCAAGCTCAACCCAACTCCATTAGTGGAGTTTTAAGGCTAAAGGTCCCATCTTTATAGAATTCAAGATCCCCAACTATCAACTTTCATGCTTTGTACCTTAATTTCATACTACGAAGAGTTAATTCACAAACTAACATCAATTCTAGGTGAAAATACATATACTCATGGATTTTCACCACAATTTCATGAACCTAGGTCTCTAAACCACTAGAATTTCACCATAGATTCCCCGTTTTAATGATTCTAGAATATGAATGGATTAAATGTTGTTAAAAAGGAGTAAAATCTTACCTCAACGAAGGATTTCCAATGAAACCAAGAGAAAATTGCCCCTCTAGGGCTTAGGAATGAAATTTTGGAGTTTGGGGGCTGAAACCCCGTCAAAAATAGGTTATAAACTATTGTTGCATCGCTATAGCAACGTCGCTATAGTGACCTGATCCGCTACAGCGCCCTTAGCTTTTCAGCAAGGACATTCTTCAGTAAAACGGTCATAACTTCTTCCTCAGGAAGCGGATTGACAAACGGTCGATTGGGTTGGAAAAAAAGACTCAGAGATCTTTAATTTGGTGGTTATTGGAACCCCTAGATTCTAATATTCTAGGAGGAGTGCTCATTTGAAGTTGACCCTAGTTTAAACTTAGTATACTTTCAACTTAACTTTGTGCTAGGAGTATTGTATGACCTTAGTATATATCAAATGCACTTCCATACTAAAGAATTAATCCTAACACTTATGACAAACGAGAAATACATGCCTTGACCGCAGATATTTTTAGTAACGACGGAACCGATCGTTACATACATATATATATATATATATGGTCCAAATTGTTTTAGTCATATTTTGTGATTTATGCAAAATCCTCCTCCTAAAAAAGTTGATAAAGAAAGTCAAAAGAGTGAAACATTTTTAGTTTAAAACCAACTTAAAGTGAAAAGCAAATCAAAAACAAATTCTACAAAGAAATATCAAAAAGAGGAAAGAATAAATATATATTGAAAAAAGGAATATACTATTCTTCGCACGTGGAACATCGCCTCTTCTAAACTTTTAACTGAATTAGTAGTGCATTATTTAAAGGAGTTGAAATAAAAAAATTCAAAAATAGGATAAGTAACGTGTTAAAATTTACTTTAGTTAATATAGTAATTTTTAGCATAATAAGTTTCCTAGTTTTACTATGAATTTGCATTTTAAAACAAACTTGAAGAGAAGAAAATGGTTTCTTACTCTCTCTGTTCACTTTTATTTGTCACTATTTTGCTTCTCGAAGTCTATTTGACAAAACTTCAAAGTTAAATTGAAGTAGATTAATTTAATATTTAAAATTTAAAATTTTGATGATCGAAAACTATACGAAAAATGTTAGAAGTTGCAATCCTTCTCATATTAGTATGATGAAAAAATACATTTTAAAATATTGGTTAAAGCTTATGTAGTTTGACCTCGAGAAGCGAAATCGTGACAAGTAAAAGTGAACGGAGGAAGTATATCTGAGGTGGCACAAATTAACTTTCTCATAATTTGTCTGAAAACTCAAAATTGGTGTCATATAATTGAAGTGGTCCAAATTATTCTTATATTTTGCCTGGAAACTCATGCAAATCCCCTTCCTGAAAAGTGAACAAAGAAAGAAAACAAGAGAAAAAATTTCAGATTAAAACTTAAAATCAAGTTAAAGAAAAAAAGCAAAACCAATAGGAAATCCAACAAAGAAGGTTTAAAAAAGGAAAGAATAAGGGGTCTTTGGTAGATGTATAAGAATTGTGTTTGATTAGGGTGTATATTAGTAATGGGTTGGTATTAATTATGCGGTGATTATTGTTTTAGAAATACATGCAGTGTATAATTTTTTTTAAAATTATTTATTTACAAAAATACCTTAGCTTCTACACAAATACAGTGGAAAAGATTTTGACGAACAATTGTGTCTTTAATCATACTAATGTATGCATTAAAACGAGTTAATTACGGATATATATATATATATATATATATATGTGTGTGTGTGTGTGTGTGTGTGTGTGTGTGTGTGTGTCACTGCAATTATGTACTTCACAAAGGTATGCATAGATTTATTAAAAAAAAGATTTCAATTACCTCAACAGGACTAATAGATACTCCATCCGTTTCAAAAAGAATGATTACTAATTTTCTTTTTAGTCTGTTTAAAAAAGAATGATTCTTTCCTTTTTTGGCAATATTTTAATTCCAACTTTTCACATGACATGTTTAAGACCACAAAATTAAAGAGTATTTTGGTACATTTGACATAACTTTAATTTAACACCACAAAATTTAAAAGTTTTTCTTATTTTCTTTAACTTCGTACCAAATCAAAACATGTCATTCTTTTTTAAACAAAGAGA
Source organism: Capsicum rhomboideum (assembly GCA_031232105.1). Lineage (NCBI taxonomy): Eukaryota > Viridiplantae > Streptophyta > Magnoliopsida > Solanales > Solanaceae > Capsicum > Capsicum rhomboideum. The sequence continues at coordinate 20,993,785 of CP124714.1, forward strand.
GTATTTAATACGACATAATAGAAGTTTTATTTCTGAAGCTTTCAGTTTGTTTTTCAAAAATAAAATAAGATTGGACCGCATGACAAGTTATACTGGCACAATATTAATATTACATGTAAGAAATGAATGCCGATTTTCTTCTTCTTAAGCTATACCAACTTTTTTTTTTTTGGACAAAAGTTGGCTATTTTTATTTTTAGAAGGTTAGAAATTGACAAATTTAATCTGACATGTGATGCAAGAACTAAAGTACTCCCTCTACTCCATAATAAGTGAATTGTTGAGGTAATGCACACCTATTAAGGAAAGAAAATTAAGACATAAATTAGACATTACTTTTCATTTTTTCCCTTTTAATTATTGTCAAACTACTCTTGAAAATTCAAAACATTGATCATGATAAGTACTTTCAAGAAAAAATTCAAAACAATAATTAAATAGGAGCAATTAAGTTTCTTGAACTCATCACATAGGAAATCCAAATGAAGAGTAAAAATGAATGAAAGTTTCAATATTACTCTTGAAGATTGAATAATTAAGTTAATTTGAACATTGAAAAATACCTCAATAATTAGCTTATTATGAAATAAAGGGAGTAGTAACTTGACAATAGCTATATTGTTTCTTGTAGAATTCCCTGCGCTTCATTTTACTTGGTCTTTGTGCTTATGTTTCAATTTATTTATTCATTTTCATAAATAAAGAGAGTCGTATTACTTCTTTCTCATACAGTCATACAACCCCTAGTATTAAATACCTACATAAATTGGTAATATAACACTCTAATTTAGAGTTTTAAAATATTATTAATAAGGTTAGTTAAGTAAAATACACCTCTAATTAAAGCTTTCTTAAGGGGTATGTGTCAAGTCAACAAGGGTCAAGTAAAATGAAACTGAGGGAGTACTAAAATTCTTCTTCAATTTAGAGAAGTATAGGTCGACAAGGGCCAAGTAATATGAAATGAAAGGTGTATACATACTCCCTCCATTTTGTTTTTACTTGGCCTCTATACTAAAAATAATTGTTTTCATTTACTCACCCAATTTATGAAATCAAGATAATTTTGTTATATTTTTTCTCTTTTTACCCTTAGTATTAAATAATTACATGAAGTAATAATAGTCAGATCTAAAGTTTCAAAACATTATCAATAAGATTAAATTTAGTAAAATAAACCCCTAATTATTGAAAGACATTTTCAACTCTTTTTTGCTGTCGATCTTCTAAAAAAATTAACAGTGGTATCAAAGCCTCGCTGGTCTTTAAAAAGTTATCTTCAACCCATTTTTAACATGTTAGGATTATTTTTAATCCACCAGGGCTATTTTCAAATCATTTTTAACTCATCAGGAATATTTTCAAACCATTTTAACCCATAGGTCTATTTTTTTATCCATTTTCAACCTGTGTTTATTTTCAACATAGAAAGCTATTTTCAACCATTGTAAAATTTTAACCACTTTTTAATCATGGCCAACATCTGTCTCTCTTTGATGTCCCACAAAAATTTACTAATGAAAACTATCAAATTTGATCTATAACAATAAAATCATATTTTGAGACCTATCCTCTCTGTGATGTTGCGATGGAAGAAAATTCTTATAATAAAAAATTATAAATTCTACAATTATGCAAATTAAAGCACGTTCAAAAGAGCTTCTAGACACAATAAAGTAATTGAATGCGTTTTTTATGCACAAACCCCAAAAAAGCAAAAGAAAGAAGTACAGGTGCTATGAGGGGCAAACACTGGGCAACATGGGATGTGTTATGCTTACCAAAACAGGAAGGGAGAGTTGGCTTTAGATCACTACATCATGTTAGTGACGCGCTGTTTGCGAAACTTTGGTGAAATTTTAGAACATCCACAAACTCTTTGTGGAGCACATTTATGTGAAACAAGTATTGCAAGAAGTGACACCCTATTCTGGCACAAGGATCAGGAGCCTCACATATGTGGAGGAAATTAATGAAGATTAGAGAGGAAGTGAAACATAATATCTGGTGGCAGGACAAAGCTGAAAATTTGAGTTTTTGGTTTGATAATTGGACAAAACAAGGGGCTTTGTACTATGTGGAGGAGGAAAGACACGGGTAAAAGGTGATGGAGGTCAATGATTTTATTACAAATGGAGAATGGACCACAAAAAAACTGCTAAGTTTTATGCGCTCGATAAAACCTCGATCCGCGCACCCCGCGCCTCGGGAACCGCACTCGATGAAACCTCGATCATCGGGAATCGCGCTCGACAAAACCTCGATCCTCGAGAATCGAGCCTCGAGAACCGCGATAAAACCTCAATCCTCGGGAACCGCGCTCGATGAAACCTCGATCCGCGTGCCCCGCGCTTGATGAAACCTCGATCCGCGCGCCCCGCGCCTCGAGAAACGCGATCAAACCTCGATCCTCGGGAACCGCGCTCGATAAAACCTCAATCCGCACGCCCCGAGCCTCGGGAACTGCGCTCGATAAAACCTCAATCTGCGGGCCCCGCGCTTGATAAAACCTCGATCCGCGCGATAAAACCTCGATCCATGAGCTTAAGAGGGACGAAAAAGTAGTATTAAGTCGGTAAAACTTTGAAGGGCCATAACTTTGCGCTCGGATGTCCGATTCAGGCAATTTTTTTTTTCATTCCACGTATTTTTTCGAGATCTACGCAACCAAAACTGCCGAAGGCCGCTTGCCCCAACCGATTTCCTCAGAATCGGCTTCTAACCCCTCCAAAACGGACTTTTCGCCTCTGGGACGCCCTTAAAACCTCCCACCGGCCCCAAGGAGCCCATGGATACGCTTAACAGCTCGTCAGGGACGCCCCCGAGGGGCTCGGCCCAAAATAATTTCCAGAGCCAGCACCCCCCAACGATCCGTGGGCTAACACCCACGAAAAATCGCCAAAAAACTGTCGTTTTCACTCTTTCGCCTCTGGGACGCCCTTAAAACCTCCCACCGGCCCCAAGGAGCCCATGGATACGCTTAACAGCTCGTCATGGACGCCTCCGAGGGGCTCGGCCCAAAATAATTTCTGGAGCCAGCGCCCCCCCAGCGATCCGTGGGCTAACACCCACGAAAAATCGCCAAAAAACTGCCGTTTTCACTCTTTCGCCTCTGGGACGCCCTTAAAACCTCCCACCGGCCCCAAGGACCCCATGGATACGCTTAACAGCTCATCAGGGACGCCCTCGAGGGGCTCGGCCCAAAATAATTTCCGGAGCCAGCGCCCCCCCAGCGATCCGTGGGCTAACACCCACGAAAAATCGCCAAAAAACTGTCGTTTTCACTCTTTCGCCTCTGGGACGCCCTTAAAACCTCCCAACGGACCCACGGAGCCCATGGATCCGCTTAACAGCTCGTCAGGGACGCCCCCGAGGGGCTCGGCCCAAAATAATTTCCGGAGCCAGCACCCCCCAAGCGATCCGTGGGCTAACACCCACGGAAAATCGCCAAAAAACTGCCGTTTTCACTCTTTCGCCTCTGGGACGCCCTCAAAACCTCCCAAAGCACCTTGGGAACCGCGCTCGATAAAACCTCGATCCTCAGGAACCGCGCTCGATAAAACCTCGATCCTCGAGAATCGCGCTCGAGAAAACCTCGATCCGCGCGCCCCGCGCCTCGAGAACAGCGATGAAACCTCGATCCCCGTGCCCCGCGATGAAACCTTGATCCTCGGTAACCGCGCTCGATAAAACCTCAATCCGCGCGCCCCGCGCTTCGAGAACCGTGATGAAACCTCGTTCCTTGGGAACCGCGCTCGATAAAACCTCGATCCACGCGCCCCGCGCCTCGGGAACCGCGCTCGATAAAACCTCAATCCTCGGGAACCGCGCTCGATGAAACCTGGATTCTCGGTAACCGCGCTCGATAAAACCTCGATCCACGCGCCCCGCGCCTCGGGAACCGCGCTCGATAAAACCTCAATCCTCGGGAACCGCGCTCGACAAAACCTGGATTCTCGGTAACCGCGCTCGATAAAACCTCAATACGCGCGCCACGCGCCTCGAGAACCGCGATGAAACCTCGATCCTCGGGAACCGCGCTCGATGAAACCTCGATCCTCGAGAACCGCGCTCGATAAAACCTTGATCCGCGCGACCCGCACCTCGAGAACCGCGATCAAACCTCGATCCTCGGGAACCGCGCTCGATAAAACCTCGATCCGCGTGCCCCGCGCCTCGAGAAACGCGATCAAACCTCTATCCTCGAGAACCGCGCTCGATAAAACCTCGATCAGCGCGCCCCGCACCTCGAGAAATGCGATCAAACCTCGATCCTCGGGAACCGCACTCGATAAAACCTCGATCCGCGCGCCCAGCTCCTCGAGAAACGCGATGAAACCTCGATCCTCGAGAACCGCGCTCGAGGTTTCATCGAGCGCGGTTCCTGAGGATCGAGGTTTCATTGAGCGCGGTTCCCGAGGATCTAGGTTTCATCGAGCGCGGTTCCCGAGGATCGAGGTTTCATCGCGGTTCTCGAGGTGCGGTTCACGCGGATCGAGGTTTCATCGAGCGCGGTTCCCGAGGATCGAGGTTTCATCGCGGTTCTCGAGGCGCGTGGCGCGCGGATCGAGATTTTATCGAGCGCGGTTATCGAGAATCGAGGTTTCATCGAGCGCGGTTCCCGAGGATCGAGGTTTCATCGAGCGCGGTTCCCGAGGCACGGGGCGCGTGGATCGAGGTTTTATCGGGCGCGGTTCCCGAGGATCGAGGTTTCATCGCAGTTCTCGAGGCGCGGTTCACGCGGATCGAGGTTTTATCGAGTGCGGTTCCCGAGGATCGAGGTTTCATCGCGGTTCTCGAGGCGCGTGGCGCGCGGATCGGGATTTTATCGAGCGCGGTTATCGAGAATCGAGGTTTCGTCGAGCGCGGTTCCCGAGGATCGAGGTTTCATCGAGCGCGGTTCCCGAGGCGCGGGGCGCGTGGATCGAGGTTTTATCGAGCGCGGTTCCCGAGGAACGAGGTTTCATCGCGATTCTCAAGGCGCGGGGCGCGCGGATCGAGCTTTTATCGAGCGCGGTTACCGAGGATCGAGGTTTCATCGCGGTTCTCGAGGCGCGCGGATTGAGGTTTCATCGCTGTTCTCGAGGAGCGGGGCGCGCGGATCGAGGTTTTCTCGAGCGCGATTCCCGAGGATTGAGGTTTTATCGAGCGCGGTTCCCGAGGATCGAGGTTTTATCGAGCGCGGTTCCCGAGGTCCTTTGGGAGGTTTTGAGGGCGTCCCAGAGGCGAAAGAGTGAAAACGGCAGTTTTTTGGCGATTTTCCGTGGGTGTTAGCCCACGGATCGCTTGGGGGGCGCTGGCTCCGGAAATTATTTTGGGTCGAGCCCCTCGGGGGCGTCCCTGACGAGCTGTTAAGCGGATCCATGGGCTCCGTGGGTCCGTTGGGAGGTTTTAAGGGCGTCCCAGAGGCGAAAGAGTGAAAACGGCAGTTAGAAATGGTTGATCACATAAAGGATAATATCATCCCTAGGCTCATAGAAGGAAGTTCATACAAGCCTTGGTGTATGGGTACTACAAGTGGAAGCTTCTCAGTCAAATCAGCCTGGGACATGATTCAGAATAGAAGGAGGAGCATGAGAATTATAAGATAATATGAATTAAGGGGTTCCTTTTAAGATGACTTTCTTTTTATGAAGGGTGTGGAAAGGCAGAGTATCTACTAATGACAATCTTAAGAGGATGAAAATTTCAATAGTCTCAAGGTGTTGGTGTTGTGAAGTCTGGAATGAGGAGACTATGACACATTTATTCCTAACAGCTCCTATAGCTCAAAAGTTATGAAGGTTTTTTGCTAATCATGTAGGTTATTGATATGGAGGGACTGCAACTGCATCAAGCAATAATGGCATGGTGGTATGAAGGAGGAAATAACAAGTTGCAGAAGATAAATAACACTGCTTATATGGGATCTATGGAAGAGGAGGAACAGTATAAGGCACGAAAATCACATTGATTTCAATCAGATTGTGCAACACATTCACATTGCACTCAATCATTTGGTTACAATGCTCTTCCTAAAAATCAGCAGGTCAGGAAAAGAATAGAAGGATGTGATCAAGGATGTAGGCAAGCATAGAAGTAGAATATACCATCACCTAGTGATATGGAGGTCACCTGATGAAGACAAATTCAAATATAACACAGATGAAGCAAGTAAGGGTAATTCTGGTCTAGTTCTTATGGATTTGTCCTAAGAAACCATGATGGAGACCTGGTATATGCAGAGGCAGGCCACATTCGTACGACTACCAATATAGAGGCAGAGGCAAGAACCATACAACAGGCCCTAAAACATAACTCAACTACAGGGATACAAACTTTGTTCTTGAGTCAGAATCTCTCAAAATGGTGAAAATTGTTAAATACATATGGAAGATTCTGTGGGAGATTGCAAACATAGTAGATGAAATTAAAGAACAAATGATCAGACAAGGAGTAAGCATACAACACATTTTTAGGGTAGGTAACCAATTTGCCGACCACATTGCTAATCAAGTTATCTCACAACAAGGTGTAGTGGAGTATTACACATTTGGATCATTCATTCAATAGGGCAGAGGATTTTAATTACAGATAAGGCACAAATACCAACAATCAAAATAAGCAGACAATAGACGTGTATTCATAACATTCACAGTAGAGAAAGGGACACCACAAAACAGTAGCAGCCTAAATATTTATAAGAAAGTTTGCCCATTGCAAAGGATTATTAAAGTTGTTAAAGAAGGATGGCTAAGCAATGCTAGTACATGAAAACTTTCATAAAAAACAAAGGAGTTGGGCGTCAGATTAAACATTACAGCACGGAGGTCAGCCATGGTCCGACATCTAAGGAGAGCTTCAGATCTAAAGAAAAAGATGATGTCAAAGGTGCAGCAGTGTCACGACCCAATTTCTTAGGTCATGATGGCACCTACTATAAACCACCAGTAGGTAAGCCAACCCATAATCCGAAATGGCTAGTAATGAACTATCATAAGAAATGAAAGAAAACAGCGGAATAAACATAATAAAAAGGCCAATATAATCCCAAAACCTGGTGGAGCCAGTACAAGAGTTTCTCTAATACATCAGGAGTACAAGTGAAATACAGGATAAATATATATAAAAAGGTGTCTCTAAATACAACATAGAGATCAGTCTAACAATAAAAGAGAGAGAGTAAGAGCAACCCCGAGCATCAGGAGCTCACCTAAAGCTCCAATCCATAGCTGCTCTGCACGATGCACACATCAACGACGATAATTTGTACTATGATATACAAGCTACAGAAGTGAAGTATGAGTACCAAACACGTGGTACTCAGTAGGCATTGACCGATTGAGCTCCAGAAATAATGCAAGTATAAAATAACATGTAAGGAATGAATGTAACTACAGGCAACTATCTAGGAAAACTAAGCATAATAAGGCTAATAGAGCAATAAGGGTAAACTACCCTATTCTAACAGTGCTCAGGAGCTAAAGTACAATACCATATATTACTAGTCAATATACTAATAAAGAGTGAAAGAAGTATATATATGGTAGTATACAAGGCCAAAGAATACATATACAATTTGAATGGACAAGAAAGAGGGGGATATACTGTAATGCCATATATATATACACATGTATAGGACTAACTCAAGGAAATAACCTGAGGAAGTCAACCTAACATCTCGAGGTCTATAGCCAAGTAAATGAGTTAATACTTCCATGATCAGAGCCTCCAACCAACGGGTGACTAAACATGAGACAACCTACCAATAACATATTCTATCACGATAAAGTAAAGGAATAAGAAACATACCGACAACCTCGGGTACCAATCCATAACCATTCTTCCACGAACTAACCATAATAATCAACAGTAAAGTAACCGGCTAGTCCGGACAAACAATACCTAACCGGGCCCCCAAAACCCCAAAAGGTTCACTAAAGCACTCAACAAATAACAATTATAACCTGAACCTATACAGCCCTCCATAAGACCAATAGATACATGCACCAAACAATCATACTGGTGATAGGCGATGCATATAAATGAATGAAATATAACGTAAATCGATAATTCCACAACCAATCCGAGTACCATAATGTAACAAGTGTATACACCTCCTCCAACTCAGTAGCTCGCAAAGGCAGGACCTACGACGACCATCCTTCTCGGCACTGCGACTCACGAAAAAAGGGGCCCATAGAGGATTTGGGATATCCATATACACTGCCTAGTCCCGAACCGGGACTTCCAATAATCATCATAATCCATCTACTATGTCCAGTACCATATCTATATGTACATATGTAACGAGCACACGGACTCGAACCATGACTAAAAGAGTGTACATTGAATAATAAGTGCACGAACTTGAACCATAACTAAAAGAGTGTATATTGCATAACAAGTGCATGAACTCGAATCGTGACTAAATGATTGTGCTTAGTGTAAGTCTGTAAATATATTGTCGGAGATCAAGTTTGGGACTAAATCGATGTAATAAAATAGAAAGGGTCGGAATCTCTCTCGACCGAAGTAAATAGTAGTGGTACAAGAATGGATAAACCACGGACTGAAATCAACCTCGATCTAATTTTCAAAACATCACTTTTAGTTCCAAAGGCTCATAATCCAATAAATAAGGTGGTACGATTTCCATAATAAAAGAATCCATTTTAAAAGTGAAAAATAGGAATAATTCCCTTTGTAGAAAATAATAGTAAGATCAAGGTTTTGGTTGAAATTGTACCACTAAGTGAGCATGAATGCGTCTAAAAGTATGCATGCCATCACTAGTATCCAAACAATACTACTATAAGCGCCTAAACATCTATAAACTAGAATCATATCCTCTCAAGGATAGAATACTCACCTGGAGTCCAACTGGTATCGTAACCATAGCCTCAGGCCCAACAATAGATAATTAATCGTCATCACTCTAAAAAAACACAGTAATCAAAGGCATAAAGCCACTACAAGGATCTAATCGGGAAAATACCGCCCAAATCACTAAGTCAAATAGTAAATCTCATATCACAGGATTCGTAATCATCCACTATGATTAACATGCTTATAATTAAAGGTAATAGGATTTTAATGCCATAACAAGTATCCTATACTAAGGATCGGGTCATATTTCTACCCTAAATTCCCTAGATAGGCTAAGTCATGATATAATAGTTATAATCCCATCCTAAAATCCTTTCCTAGCATGCAATCTATACTATACAAAATCTCATAGAGAAAAGCAGACTGAAGCCTACCTCGATGTTGAATAGCAAATCTTGAATCACCCACAAATCACTCGACCTTGCTCCACGATCTCGAAAGGCTGTCAGGCTATCAAAATAATCATCTTCAGGTTTATACGAGTAAAATGAGACCCATATTGCTATATCAAAGGTCGGGTCAAAATTGGGATCAAGAATGAGCCTACGGGGCGCCCAAACGAAATTCAAAATTGAATCCGTCACGAGATCCCTCGAAGGGCAAGGAATGCGTGCTCAAAAAATGAGAACAAACGAGGCGAAAATCATGGCTCACATCAGCCCCTAAAGTTTATGGATTTAAAGCCCTAATTTCTAAGAATTTACAATGAAAATGATGGAATTTTACTAGCAGTTTTGGTCCAAGACCAATTCCTTAACAACGAAAGCTCCAAAACAAGAAAATGAGCCTAAAATCCAAACGAACTGTCTGATAATCGAACCGATAGTTCCAGCAAGTCATAAATGATCTGTAGCCACTGTGGAAAGACTCAAAATGCTGAAAACACATGGAAATCAACCTGGAGGGTCATTACAAGCAGGAACAAAAGGATAAAAGGAAGGAGTTGAACAAAAGCTTATTGAGGGACGAGCTGTGAACTCCCGACGTAAAGGATTCCACTTGCAAGCAGAGCAACTTCAAACACCTGAAAAAGAAAGGTTACATCAAAGAGAAGAAGAGGACACAAAAAGGCAAAAGTGGGAGGAAACACCCCTTGAAACGATGAAGGCTTTTGTGTGAGCAAGACTTCAGAACAAACATCAGGTATCAAACTTCTGATGACCCAAATGAGGAGACGACGAAACCAAAGGTTCCCACGAGAACAAGCTGAAAGCATCTTGGAAAGGCGGAGAGTTGTTTTGGAAAGTGGAACAAAGAGTGAAGGAGAAGCCAGATATAAGGGAGTGGATCATTTCGTAACGGGCCTTGCCCGAACAAAATCTATTATTGTATTTTATTTTACATTTGTTTTTTATTTAGGCCCATGGCCAGACTGAGTTTTTTATCTTTTTGATCATTAATAAAAAGGCCTGATAAGGTCAGAAAAAATTGCCTTATAAAAAAAGAAGTTGAAATTTTGTGATTAAAAAATAATCGAAAGAATTCAGCACTAACCGCCAAAACAGAAATTGAGGAGAAGCATTTTTAAACTGCAGCAACAAAAACAAATGAGGAGTGTTATTGGTCGATTATCATTTAACAAAAATTACTGTGCTTTATAATATGTAAATAGATAGATAGATATTTCGGTCATTTGACTATTCAAAGAGCCTATATATTAATAATTTCTCCCACCCTACTTGATTTCCACCTGGTTTAAGACCTAACATATTATTAACACATACTCTTTCACTATCCACCTGGTTTAATATGCTTCCCAGCAAGAACTACACGGAGGATAAAGGTTTGCTCCTCTTTTCCTCTTTTGTTTCTTCCTTTGATTTATTTCTTCCTCTTTAATTATTTTCTCAACTATTTGTCTGTAGTCTCTTTTACATTTTTGAATATCAAGTTTGGAAGAGGCGAAATTGATTAGGCTTTTCCTGTAATTTCGTGTTTTTTGAACTAATATTTACGTATTTTTTCTTGTTCTAATTTTCCTCCCCTGTTTTCTATGTTGCATGTTGTTTCTGCTTCCTCCTTTATTGAATGGATTTTGTTGTTGGCTTTTCATAATTTGTAACTGTTTTATTGATAATATTAAAATGGTAATTTTTTGTAAAATTAACGCTTGCAATTTGGCTATTCAACTATGTTGTTCGTTGTGGCTACTGTTTATACTTTCCGGCTCTCTTTATCTGTAAGTCTATTTTGTTGTGAATAATTTTCGTTGCTAAAAACACTTCAGCTACAAACTTTTCCTCTTATTTTGCTGGTTTGTTTCATTTTCGCTGATTTACTCGCTTAATTTGATGAACTATTTTTATGATTAAACTTTGCTGTTAACTTTTCTCTTAATAATCATCCTGGTCGGGTCGTATTTATGCTCCACCGTCAAGAACGCACTATGGAGAAAAAGTTATTCCTATGTTCCTCTTAATTACAAAGATAGAACTATGAATCCTGCAGATTTTTGGAACTCAAATTTGTTCAATCGAAGGAGGAAGGAACATACACTTCACTGCAGACGTAAGCTCCTGACTTTTCCGCTCTATATGTTTAGTTCTAATATCCAACAACAATACTTTCCATTGTATGTTATACTAAATTTCTCTTTGTGGTTTTGAGCAAATTAGATATTACAATTGGCGAAATTTCAAATTTATCGAAAGAACTTTACAAACGCTTGCTTTCTAATCAACTCTTCTTCCAGCGGCTTGTTAATTTACTCTATATATTTACTTCGCATCTTCTTTTCAGGTTGATATAAAATGGCACAAAATCTTGGTATACATGCTATAACTCCCGAAACTTCAGATTGGGCCTATAAGATACAAGTTGTGGATATATGTGGACCAGGAGAACGCAAAGAAAATAGGATCAAATATCTAAAGTTGATCGTTCAAGATGAAAAAGTACCTCTTCACTTTCTTACATCAGTTAGAAGGTAAGTCTATTCTTTAGTTAAATTTATTTTCTTTCAGTTGTGTTGTAACTGATTGTTAATTGCATTAATTGATATTTCTTTTCTGATCTAATGGTATAACAAATAGCCTAACCTTCCAAGTTTTAACTTTGTAGGCATTCTCTATTATACAAGCCTTTCAAATGGAGTACACACTTTCAAATTACTTCTAATTCAAAATAGAACCTAATCCTATTAACATTATACTTAGTAATATTTCTCTCATAAGCTAAGACAGGCAGAGAAGCTGCAACTTTTCGACAAATATTTTCTGACCTTTGATTCTTCTGGTGTTTCATTATGAAATTCCCTACGTTGAATCTATTCTCAATTAGGTGTAAATGAATGATATCTACAAAAAACGGTTTAGGTACAAAGGCTGAGTAAACAAAAGAAATAAAAAAGAGGGCAAATGAACTGATTTTATTACAAAAGAGGGAAAATGAACTGGATAGATGGTGCCAATGCGCTGCACTAGCAATATTTTGCATGAAGATGTAACTAAGAGAAGAATGATTAAAGTAAATATTGACATAATATGTATCATAATATGTCACATGCATTTTGCGGAATGTTATACACGGAGTTTCTACAAACTATAAAATATAGATATTAACATTGTAGCAACACATTGGGAATGAGGTAACAAAAGTAGGTTCTTCCACACTGAAGGTCATGCGAGCCTGCATTTTTAGTAGTACAAAATTTAGTTGATTCTGTCTAAGCTGTATGCATTGGTTCTTTTAGGAAAAGTGACATATAAAAAAACAAAAGAGAATAGTGACATAGTTGTGGTGATTTTAGCGGCGTTGTTTGTTTTACTTATATTCTATTTAAAGAAAGTGCAGCAACATGGAATGACAAAATTGAGCAGGAAAAGAAGGTACAGAACAAAGGAGTGGTTACCAAAATATACTTTTGTACTTACATTAAGAATACAATGTGAGATAAAACAAATTAAATGCATTTAATAGTTATAGATGTAAGGTGGCAGCATAAACAACAACAATAACTATTAAAGAATAACGGGAAAGAACAACTGTTGAAATATAGTAAAGATTACTATTGGTAATATGTAATTACAACACATCTACTAATGGTAGTAAATACAAACATTAGTGTTTCAAATACTTCCTAGTATGGCTTTGAGTCTCTTTAAAGTTACCATTCTGTAGTTATTCTAGCATCTCTTAAAATCCTCAGTTTGCTAATGGACTTCAAAGGTGACATTTCTATATTGTATCAACATTTCTGTGAGCTTATAGTTTTTATACTGTTTTGAGTGATCATATTGTTATGAAAGCCACATTTACCTTTTGGTTCAATTTTAAGTAGCAGAACTTAACAATGAAATAATAGTGTAAGAGCAAATTTGAAACTGAAGTACTACCAACTGTGTCATGGAAGGAGTTAGTTTGGAATTGCCAATATGTAGATCAGATGTCTTCCTAACTTGTTCAAATTGGAAACCATTAGTTAGATGTGCGGTTATTAAGATAGATTAGAAGTGTTGTTGATTATAATGTACCATTGATTTTGGATGCCCCAATTCGTTGTGCAAGTATTATAGGATATTCAGAAAATTATTGCAGGAGTTTCATGCCTTGGTCTTCCATAATTGCTTCTTCCCATATGGTAAAAGTGAAAGTCTGCTTACTGCCATATGAACAATATTTTTCAATTTTTTTTTAGGATGAAAGTCTAAAGATAAAGGAAGCGTGAAAAAGTTGAAGTTAGATGAATAACTTACAATGTATCAATAACAATGAGTTCTTGCACCCTTTTGTATACACTTGCAACGTATCTTGGCAGGGAACAGTTGACAACAATTGCTAGTATATCTGTAGACAATAGGAGCTAAAATTAATATATGTACATTTGAGTAAAAGAATGAAGTAGACTTACCAAATTCTAGCTTAGATAGATTAGTGAGAGTTCGGATGACCTTATGCTTAATATCTGGAAAAGATGCAATAGTAAGCTTCATAGGAGGTGGCAATGCATTAGCAACATCTTTTTCAATTGGATTGATTATAATCTTTTCTATCAAGTATCCACTCAAATGTATGGAAGGGTCTTTCATATCTCAGAGTTGATAACTGGACATGTGCTCTTGTTATGCAGTAGGTGTGGTAAAGTTTGATTAAATAAATCTTAAAAACAGGGAATGTCATCTCCATAGACAATAGGTTTTTATTGGTCTTCCTGTAGGCATTTCGTAAGAACATAATAAAATACATATGCGCTCAAAACGTAGTATATAATTTCGAGAAATTTAATTGTACTAAAATCATATGTAATTGCCAAGAAAGCGAAAAACAGAGCAATAATTATAGAGAAGCTAATTATGCCATTTATATTCTTCATGCTAATCAACGATGATTACAATATCGGGTATCCCTATAGTTACTGCTCTGGTTTTCGCATTCTCGGCAATTACATATGATTTTCCTACAATTAAATATCTCAAAATTAAATACTATAGTTTGAACACATACATATTTTATTATTTTCTTACCAAATGCCTACAGGAAAACCAAATAAAAGCTATTTTCTATGGCGATGACATTTTCTGTTATCAAGATTTGATCAAGCTTTACCATACCTACTGCATAACAGGAGCATGTGTCCAGTTACCAACTCTAAGATATAAAAGACCTTTGCATACATTTGAGTGGATACTTGATAAAAAGACTATAATCGATCCAATTGAAAAAGATGTTGGTGATGCATTGCCACCACCTATGAAGCTTACTGTTGCATTTTTTTTTCCAGATTCTAGGCATGAGGTTCTCCGAACTCTCACGGATCTATCTAAGAATTTGGTAAGTCTATTTCACTCTTCTACCCAAATGTACATATTTCAATTTTAGCTCCTATTGTATACAGACATTACTAGCAATTTTTGTCAACTATTCCCTGCCATGATACGCTGCAAGTGTAGACAAAAGGCTGAAAGAACTCATTATTATTGATACATTGTAAGTGTATTCATCTAACTTCAACCTTTTCACACTTCCTTTATCTTAGACTTTCGACCTAAAAATATATTAAAAAATATTGTTCATCTGAGAGTAAGTAGACTTTCACTTTTACCATATGGGAAGAAGCAATTATGGAAGACCAATGCAAGAAACTCCTGCACCAATTTTCTGAATATCCTATAATTCTTGCACGACGTATTGGGGCATCCAAATTCAATGGTACATTATAATCAACAACGCTTACTATTTATCTTAATAACCACACATCTAACTATTGGTTTCCAATTCAAACAAGTTACGAAAACCTCTGATCAACACATTGACAATTCCAAACTAACTCCTCCCATGCCTCAATTGGTATTACTTTAGTTTCAAATTTGCTCTTACTCTATTATTTTAATGTTAAGGTCTGCTACTTAAATTCAACCAAACGGTAAATGTGGATTCCATTATAATATGATCACCAAAAACATTACAGAAACTACAAGTTCACCGAAATGTTGATACAATATAGAAATATCGCCTTTGAAGTCCATTAACACACTGAGAATTATTAAGGCATGCTAGAATAACTCCAGAATGTTAACTTTAAAGAGTCTCAAAGACATTCTAGGAAGCATTTGAAATGCTTACTTTTGTATTTACTACCATTAATAGATGTGTTGTAATTACCTATTAATCTGACGCATCCAACAGAGCGAAACAGTGTTCCATTCTTTTCGACGACATCCTTCCGCATTGGCGGCTAGTGGAGTGCCACAATTTCATTCATCATTTTGATCTACATAAGCCCATAGCACTGGCTACGTCTCAATAGTTATCTCTACTACATTTCAACAGTTATTCTTTCCAGTTATTCTTTAATAGTTATTGTTGTTGTTTATGCTGCCACCTTACATCTATAACTATTAAATGCATTTAATTTGTTTTTTTTGGTAGCAAATGTAAAAATTACTATTAACAAACAAATCTTTACATCTAAAGAGCACCAAACTGCATGAAAGCAAGTAAGGGCTCCAACATCACTCTAATTACATATAAAAAGCCTAAAGAAAACTGCTACAACTACGACCCCTTTTACTATCTCTAACAATGTCCAATCTAACAGTAAAACTTTGTTTGATCTGTGTGATCCCTATATCTGTAGTTAAACTTGCCCCTCCATACAACTTCCAGTTTCTTGCCTTCCACACATGGTCTATGGATCCCCATAATGCAGCTATAGTGAATCTGCTTCCAATTTCTATTTTTAATTTTAGTAAGTAATTGTTTTACATCTCCAGTTGGAATTTGCACTCCAGCTCATTGGTTCATTGCTGCTATGATCACTTTTGTCCATCCACATTCCACAAATAGATGAGTCTGAGTCTCTGTAATAAAGATCACTTTTGTCCATCCCAGTCTGCCTCAACAGTTGGTTCCTGATGCTGTCATTCACCCCTGTAATAAAGATATTCGATTTCTCCATGTTGGCTATCAAACCTATTACTCCACTAAAGTGTTGTAGGGCCTCCATTATTCTTTATACTGAATATGTATCACCTTTGCAGAGTATCATCAAGTCATCAGCAAATACAAGATATGTTAGTTTCAATTTCTGGCACATACGATGAAAATGAAAATCAGGTAGCTCAGTCATGCATTTTAGTGTTCTTGATAAGGACTCCATAACAAGTATAAAGAGAAGGGGAGACATGGGATCTCCTTACCTCAACCCTCTTTTTCCAGCAAAAAAATTCATGCCCCTCACCATTGATCTTGACTGTGACATAGTTGAAGTAATACATGCCATTACATATAGTCTATGGATCTTGTAGGAAATCCATAATCAACTAAAGCTTCATTAACAAACTTCCAACTAACCATGTCATAAGCTTTCCTCAAATCTATCTTCATAAGACATTTAGGAAAGGTTTGTCTATTTATAATGTCTTAACAGATCATGACATATTAAGACATTATGTAACATTGATCTTCTCTGTACAAATGCTGATTGATTGTCTGCAACAATGCAAGCCACTGGCTCCTTTATTCTCATGCAAATCATCTGAGTTATACACTTATATATCACATTGCAACATGTTATAGGTCTGCACTGACTTGCATATTCAGGACTAGTAATCTTAGGGATTAAAGCTATATCAGTAACATTCAACTATTTCAATAACTTCCCATTTTCAAAAAATTGTAGTATAGCATCAGTGGTATCCTGACCCACTATATCCCAAGCTGCTTTGAAAAATCCACTTCCATAACCATCTGGTCAAGGACTCTTAGCATTATGTATTTGAAACATTGCAAATTTAACATCCTTACTTGAAAAGCCTACTAGCGAAGCTTGTACTTGATCTGTAGTAAGGATTGGTCCATTACTAAGGAAAGCAGTATACGCTGATTGTTTTGCAGTAACATCCTGATCATGCTGCCATGTTCCTTGATCATCTCTCACTTGTGTGATTGCCTGTTTGAACCTTTTATATTTGATTACTGCAAAGAAATAGTTGGTGCAATCATCACCCAGCTTCAACCAAGTTGCCTTACTTTGTTATTGAAGAAATTACTCAGCCATATAAGAAGTATGTCTATGCTTCTCATAGGTAAGCTTTTCTTCCTTCAGTAAGTTTGCATTTAGTGGATCAGTCTGTAATTTCTTCTGGACAGATGCTAGAGTTTTCCTGGCTTCTTGAGCTTCAGTTCAATGTTCTTATAAGTGCTGTGTATTCAACTTCCTCAGGCTTTACATTCCACATCTTGTACCCCTCCTCCTGTTTATGCCAAGCACCATGTACTACAGTTTTAAATTGAGGATGTAATGACCATGCATTATAGTATTGAAACACTACCAAATCTTTGTGTTTGATTTTGCAAATAGACGCTAGCTGGATAGTGATCACTAATGCCCTCTGGTAGGTATGCAGCACCACAAGAAGGCATATTGTTTAGCCAAGCATAGTTCATGAATATCCAGTCAATTTTTGAAAAGACTCTAGATCCGCTACTTCTATCATTCCAAGTGTACCTCTGACCTTGGTGTGGCATTTCCATGAGATCACAAGTATCAATACATTCTTTAAAATCTACAATTTCAGGCCAAGTGACTGGATTACCACCATATTTATCATCACCTTTTAATACTGCATTAAAATCACCAAGCAATAGCCAAGGCATGTGACACTGTGAACTGCACTTTTTGATCTCCTCCCACAACTCCCTCCTTCCTTCTCTATTGTTATAGGCATAGACTATTGATAGCATGAAGGTTAATTGATGAGGAATATAACACACTTTGCATATACGCATCTGAGCCGACTTATCTACTAACTCTACTTTATAATAATCTGATCTTCAAACTAATAAGATCCTTCCATTATAGTGTAATTTGTTTTTCTCTCTCATTGTATTCTTAATGGAAGTACAAAAGTATATCATTGATGACAAAATCAACACATCAATACAAATTGATCCTCCTAATCCACAATGTCAACAACTACAAACATGGTATTACCTTACCCCTCTATATATTCTCACATCTCTTCCTCTGCATTACTATTACAAACAATTAACACTTCCATCATATGCAGGGTCACAGATTACAAAGAAGTACGTACTTCATTCACTTTGAGAAGTACATCTAAATCGGGAACTCTAATCCCCGTTCTAGTGGATGAATAAACAGTCCCAATTGCAAATATCGACTCCCAGCATGATGTTAGTAATAATTTTTATTAATCATTTCATATTAGAATCTACTAATACTTTCACCTTTCAAACACAGGGACAAACATTCTCAATTAAGGAGAAAATATCCTTGCCACATGACCTGAACTCTTCCTTCATTTCAAACTTTTCAAAATGTGGACAAGAATTTACTATCTAGAATTAATTCTAGGTGATATTACCTCAACCCCTAGTTTGTTCCCAAAATCTCATAAATCTAGGGTTCTAACCATAATTCCACCATTAAAGATCATTCTAATGATTCTAGAAGAGGAACAAATTAATCGATGTAAAAAAAGAGTGATAATCTTATCTCAATGAAGAATTTTCACCCTAGACCTTGGAAAATCACCCCTGGGGTTGTGGAACGAGGTTTTGGAGTTTACAATCTGAAACTCTATAAAAATAGCCATATAAACTGCCGGAGGGTAGCTATAACGACCCAACTCCCAGTGCAGCGGCTTAATCTCCTTGCAGTGGCCCCAACTCTTTAGTACAAATAATCTTCAGTACAATGGTCCTAACTTTTTACTCTGATGTCGGATTAACAAACGGTCGGTGGCGTTAGAAAGAAGACGTGAAGACCTATAATTTTTTATGTCGTGGGCCACCTAACTCTTTATATTCTAGGAGGGGTGCTTGTTTGAAGTTGACCCTAGCTGAATCTTAGATCGAAACTCAATCGGTAAGGACATTTTCAACTCAACTTTGTGCTAGGAGTTTTGTACGACCTTAGTTCATACCTAATGCACTCCCACACTAAATAATTGGTCTTAATACTTATAACCAAATAAGTTTCATCGGGTTCAGTCTATCTACACACATCGAAAAGCTTAAATCGTAGCCTGAAAACCTGAGGTGGTACAATGAACAAAGTAATTATTATTTTGGACTCAAATTCATATTGAAGAATGAAAATTAAAAAAATTTATGCCTTTACCGCAGATAATTCAGTGACGACGGAACACATTAGATATCAATTTACCATTCGTTCGTCTCTGAATGGACATTGGGTGAAGAGAAGCACGAGGTCGGAATTGGAGAGAATACATGAATTAAAATCGGGAAATTGTGGTAATAGGGATAGGTTGGAAGTTGTGGAGTAAGCTGGGTTCAATAATTATGTGCGGTTTTGGTAAGGAATAGGCATGAAAGGTTGAGAAGGTTGGAAACGACTAGATACCAATTGGATCCGTCCAGGTATCAATTGAAATCGATTAGATACCAATTGAACTTGATCCAGTGGAGGATAGACTGAAACAGCACGACATGAAAGAAGGAAGGGGAACAATTCCTAGAATGCCTCATAGCTTCCCGAAGATTTGATGTGGACGTATACACACCAATTCACAGGAATCTACTCAAAATTTGCTCTGTACATGTAAGATTGGTAACTTAGACTCTGATACCAACTATCACCGATCCTCTTAGTTGGGTCGTGACAACATCAATGACCAAACTCAGTGAAATGACCAATCAACTCTTGATCAAAGCCGAAGAAATTCACCATGTGCATCTAGAAAAAATTCCTCAAAATCTAATATGGAAAATGCTATGATAAAGCTTGTTCCACCATAAGATGCATTCATGCCCCAATTTTACTAGGCAATATTATCCCCAACCGACAAAATAAACATCGAAAAGTCAACTCCATCACTGAAAATAGAACTATTTGTGGAGACTCCAAATTTTGTATGAAGAAACTTTGGCACTGAAAGACTATTCGATAACTTGGGGACAGTAGTAGTAATACAAGACACCACCTCTGTCAAGTCACAAAATCCATGACATTTTTGTCATGTCCAGGGTTATTATTCTCATTCAAATACATTGTAGGATACGTTTTAAATTTTAATGAATTAAGATTCAAATATGATTACTTACAAAATATTTGTACATCACTATCGCTATTCTAAATAGCAGGGGTGACATAAGAGTGGTACTAGTAAAGCCAATTTTTTATGGTCCCAACATTTTTAGCCCCCAAAATTTTTTTTGAGTAGTGTAATTTATGATTTTATTTTTAGTTAGATAACATTAAAGATTATAAGAAAGAGTATAAAATTTATATATAACAAAGAAATAAAAATTACCTACTTTTTAATAGAAATATTTTATGACTTTGAATTAAACTACTCAAAGTTTCATATTAATAATTAAAGTTTTTACAACAACATCCAACGTAATGCATTGCAAAAACATGGCTAAGATCTTATTAATTTAAATTGTGACCTTATTATTATTTTTATTATTATTATTATTATTATTATAAAAAATGATATTACAGTAACGTAATGCATTGCAAAACATGGCTAAGCTCTTATTAATTTAAATTTTGAAATTATATCTTTAAAACAAAATCAGATGATTTCTGATCATCGATTAAATCAGATAGAGAAAAATATTTCTACCCCTGAATCTTCTAATAACGAAAAAAAGGTTTTAGAAGAAAATGAAATTTTCGAACAAATTAATTTGGATCCTAAACATGATATGTTTTTAGGTATAATGCAAATTGTAACTTCTCATAAATGGTACATTAAATGTACAATTTTGATTGATAACAATTTCTCTATAAATCAAGTCGCTATGATTGATAGTGGTGCCGATGTTAGTTGCATCCAAGAAGGGTTAATACCCACAAAATATTTTCAAAAAACTACGCATTTAGTTCAATCTGCATCAGGTCACGCATTACACATTAAGTATAAATTGCCTTATGCCCATATTTTCCAAAATAAAGTTTGTATTCCTCACTTTTTCTTTTTGATAAAAAACCAGCTTTATCCGCCAATTATACTTAGTACGCCTTTTATAAATGCTATTTATCCTTATACGCATATTGACGCTAAAGGATTTAAAGCTATCTTTAATAATAAGGAAATTAGTTATACTTTTGTCACAGATTTAGAGGCTTGAGATATCAATGCTTTAATTGATATGAAACAAAGACATTTTGATTCTTTGCAACTAGAGATATTTAGCATAAATATTAATGATACATTAAAATCTTCAAAAGTTCAGGAAAAAATTAAATTAATTTCTGAAAAATTAAATTAATTTCTGAACAAATTGCTATTAATATTTGTGCTGACCATCCAAGTACTTTCTGGAACAGAAAAAAATCATATTGTAACTCTTCCATATGAAGATGATTTTTTCGAGGAAAATATTCCTACAAAATCAAGACCATGTCAGATGAATACTGAACTAGTTGAATTTTGCAAAAAAAAATTTGATAATTTATTGCAAAAAGGTTTGATAAAACCGTACAAGTCTCCTTGATAGTGTACAACTTTTTATGTTAATAACGCTGCCGAAAAGGAAAGAGATATGCCCAGATTGATCATTAATTATAAACCTCTAAATAAATTTTTAAAATGGATTCGGTATCCGATTCCAAACAAAAAAGATTTGTTGTCTAAACTATATAATGCCAATATCTTTTCGAAATTTGATTTAAAATCAGGTTATTGGCAAATTCAGATTTTTAAAGAGCATACTTATAGAACTGCTTTTAATGTCCCATTTGGACAATATGAATGGAATGTCATGCCGTTTGGTTTAAAAAACACGTCTTCTAAATTTCAGAAAATAATGAATGATATTTTTAATCCTTATATGAATTTTATTATTGTCTATATTGATGATATTTTAGTCTTTACTAAAATTTTGGAAATGCATATTAAGCATTTAGATATCTTTAAAAGGATTGTTATTCAAAATGGTTTGGTTATATCTAAACCAAAATTGAGTCTTTTTCAAACAGATGTTCGATTCTTAGGACATAATATTTGTCAAGGTAAGATAACCCCTATTCAACGCGCAATCAATTTTGTGAAAAAATTTCCTGACATTATAACTGACAGGACTCAATTACAAAGATTTTTGGGTTGGACCGTAGGTGCGATGATTTACTTCACGGGCGAGGTCTCTGGTTCAAGTCCAGGATGGCCCAGCTGCAGTATGCGGGACAAACATCGTTAGTTGTTGTCCAAGTTGCCAAGAAAGAGTTCCTTTGCACGAGTAAGAAACCGATGGGAAGTTTAAATTATATTTCTCCATTTTATAAAAATCTTTCTAGAGTTTTAGCCCCATTATACGACAGGCTAAAGAAAAATTATAGAGAACCTTGGACAGACAAGCATACGTCGATAGTCCAAAATATTAAAAATGGGTTAAGGTTCTACCTGTTTTAATTCTTGCTAACCCTGCTTGGCAAAAAATAATTGAAACAGATACATCCAATATTGATTTTGGAGGGATTTTAAAACAGATTAATCCCAATGATAAAAATGAATATTTGATTTGTTTCCATTCAGATAAATGGACTGAAGCCCAGAGAAAATATTCTACTGTGGCTCATGAAATGCTTACTATTGTTAAGTGTGTTTTAAGATTTCAAGATGATTTATACAATCAAAAGTTTTTAATAAAAACTGACGCTCAATCCGTCAAATATATGTTTGACAAAGATTTTAAACATGATGCCTCTAAAATTATATTTGCATGATGGTAAGCTCAATTAGCTCCTTTTGATTTTGAAATTCAATATAAAAAGGGAATTAATAATTCCTTACTAGATTTCTTATTCCGTGAATATTTACAGGATAGATCATCCTTGGACCAATGTTGTTCGAGGTAGAGAGCGTGGCAGAGGGAGATTACTCTACTCGCTAGGAAGATCACAGACTTATAGCCAAGGGTCCTCAACAAATTCTCCAATTATACAACATGGCAGAAAGAGTTTGATAAACTCAAAAATATCGCAAGAAGAATCCTCCTCCTCAAAGACATCCATACATTTGGAAGATATTCCAGAAGACAGTCCATTATATGTACACATGCAAGCTTATTTAGCTACCAAGAAGAAAAGTGATACTTTCGCTTCGGTAACGAAAGAGGACACTGATGATATTAGGTCCTATGAAAAATTGCCTAAACAAGAAATGATATTTCTTATTGAAAATGCTGAAATAGCAAGAAAACATGAGCCTTGGAAGATATTCCAGAGGTATTTGATACAAGGATTATATTTTCCGGGTGAGTCATATAAGACCTGATCATATTATGAGACCATTCTCACAGACACAGGTAGTGCTGATATTCAGCATTTTCCTGGAACTAACGCAGATCAAACAGTTTATAACTTTTCAAAGATAATTATCAAACAAATTATATCTGTTGAAGATTGGGGAATGACCACTTTGAGAGAAAGGCAGATAAGCCTTAACAAACTAAGTTTTACTTACTGGGATTATATCGAAGCTTTTGATAAAGTCCTTTATTATAATAATGATAAACATAAGCATACTTGGTTTATCAAGATATATTCAAAAGTTTTTGATAATAGTATTCCAAATTGATTTATAAATTGGTAGCCATACCACGGGCCAACAATTAAAATATTGTCGGAACCATTTTTGGCTTTATATAAGAAATGGAAAATCGTTTCTCTAGATTTAAACGATTTATATAAAACAGATCATATCTGTTTTCCAGACAAAATTGATAACATCTATTTTTTCATTGAATTTTCCATCCCCTGAATTCATAAGTGGACACCTGAATTAGGTTATACCGACGAACAGGTTCCATGTCTTTATAGACTTTTTTTTAACAATTTCTGGGACAAATTAATGAAGATTGATCCCAAAACTAAAATAATGCATGGACAAGAACTTTTGGATACAATCAACCGGAAGATCCAAGAGTATGAAACAGCAGAAGAACAGGGTAAAAATAGATGACCTAAATTATCAATAGTTGCTTCGGGATTGACGACATTAATAATTGCAGTCTTATGATCGGTAGGCATATAATTATCCCACCACCCTCTAAGCTGACCAGTAAACCCAACAGTAATCATTTTGCAAATCATATTATCAGTGTTTTTTTGCACTATTAGCTCTACAAATAGTTGCGTACATTAACATCCTATGTACTAAAATGGTCATTTGCCTATCAGTAAGACTATCTAAATTTCAGTCATAAATTTTGTTACCACTATAAGACGTATTAGTCTGATTCGAATCCCTTTCTTCTATAAGGACATTCTGGGGAGTTGGTCTAGGGTAATAATGAGTTCTCATTCTAGGCTTATCAGCAAAATGAGGATGATGAATACTACCACGAAGCTTATTAAGTTTGGACAAAGTTTCATAACGAACTTCATTAATATTAGAAGTTGAAGCTATATTATCAGCAAATTGATGAGATAAATCAATTGATTTAATAGTTAAATTCGAGAATTTCTTATCAAGAATTTCTTCTAAATCAGAATAGGTTTTTATTTGAAAATCCTGAATATCAGGAGGCCTTTAAATAGAAGCAGCGACAATCTTTGAAGATGAAGCTGTTTTGGAAGCACTTATTATGTTAGAAATATTATTGTTATAAATTTGTTTTATCAAAGCAGTTAAATCATCTAATTTTTTATCGAGAGAACTAATATGTTCACCTAAAATTTTAACATATAAACCCATGTAATTATTTTGGGAAAATAATTTATTTATTTTGGAAATAGTGATTTTACCGACATCATTTTCAATAAATCTTTGAAAGGCGGTAAAAGTAATACCTGTATTATTAGGTAAAACAAAAGACGATTGTGGCAGGTAAATTGCTTTGACAATTTACCCACTACCATCTTGATAAGATCTTTCGATAATCTTGACATATAAAGGTAAATAGGTGGTTATAAATCAAGGAACAAAATACATAATTTGATTATGTAATGCACAAGTTTCATAAAATTCTTGTGAAATACTATGCATATCTTCTGCACTATAAGTGTCAAAACACCAAGTTCTAAACTGGTTCAATTTATTATCGAAAAATTCTTTTTGAATATGTTTTCGTGTCGGTGATCCCGGGCTAAAATCAATGATTTGAGGAATCATTAAAGATCATTTGGGTTGAAATCCATTTTGGATGTAGAAGGAATATCCTTATCAGAAATATTATCATATGCCTGAACAATATTAGTTCTAGGATATATTTTTAATTTATTTATTGGACTATCAGTCGTAGGAATGGAATGCAAAGAAGCAAGTTTATTAACTCTGGCTGGACCGTAAATCGGTTCAACTGGAGCTATCATAGAAGGGATAGAAGTTAATAATCTATTAGTACTTCTACCAGAAAATGACTGTCTGTTATAAATAGAAGATTTATCAACTTGCCAATCAGGAGTTTGCATAATATGAGAATACAGTAGTAATAACGTTATCGACTAGCTGATTCTGCGGTATAACCGAATCCAAAATCCAAGTAGTTGAAAAATTTATTTCTTCCCACCTAATAGGTCTTCTAGTCGTAATTTTTAATTTTATAAAATTAGTTTCAAACAAAATAGTCTGATTAGATGTATCATATAATTTACATCTATGATTCAAAGTTGATAGCAACTTATAATAGATTCTATAAGATAAACAAATAAGTTCAGAACCGGGTGCATAATTATAACCATGCGTCTTAACATTTAATGTTAAAGCATCTAAAATATTAACATCAGTTAAACATAATTGCAAATTAGGCTGAGTATTAAAATATACTGGACCATAGGCCACAGTGGATTCTATCGATCCCATTAAAGACTGTCGAAAATTCAAATTTCTCGCAACTCTG
Source organism: Capsicum rhomboideum (assembly GCA_031232105.1). Lineage (NCBI taxonomy): Eukaryota > Viridiplantae > Streptophyta > Magnoliopsida > Solanales > Solanaceae > Capsicum > Capsicum rhomboideum. The sequence goes on from CP124714.1 coordinate 21,019,927, forward strand.
AGAGCTGCTAGAAATGTTTTCGGTAACCCTTTAAGAGTTAAAGTCTTGAATGCGATCTGAACCATGCAGATATGAAGAAAATTATATTTATTTTTATAAATATCAATATCATGTTTATTTAATAAACGAATAGTTTGTTCAGACGAATTTAACACCAAAGAAGTTTTAGTTGTTTTAATTAACTGAGTCGAAGAAATTTTATCAAAAAATCCATAATCATAAATGTTCCTAATTGGAATCTTAGGAATAGTCCACTTATTTAATAAATCCAAATTTTAAGGTATATCAACCTCTTCTAACCTATCATTTTTTATAGAAGATTCTCCCAAATCCATTCTTTTAAAAATATCTATGTTGAATACTTCACATCTATTACAAATTAACCTTAAATATCATGGCTCTGATACCAACTTGGCAGGATCTCTAGGGCAGACGGTAATCCGCGCGGCCAGACATATCTAGCTAATTTAGCACCTTTATGCTGGGACATAAAAATCGAAATATATAGGAATTTTTATATAGCGTATGACTGTATGGAAGGCTTAACCTTTTTGTCTAAGAAAGGGGCCTGTCAGGATTTAATACATATTCTTAATGAGCCCATGTGTCTGGAGGTTCTAACCGAAAAAGATCGCCCTTTTCAACATCTTTTAACGGGCTCAAGAAATCGGCTTACCAGACGTAGTCACTAAGACAAAGCCATTAAGAATAGTACTGAATCCGACTGTACCACCATCTCAGAGCCAGCACCCCCCAACGATCCGTGGGCTAACACCCACGAAAAATCGCCAAAAAACTGTCGTTTTCACTCTTTCGCCTCTGGGACGCCCTTAAAACCTCCCACCGGCCCCAAGGAGCCCATGGATACGCTTAACAGCTCGTCATGGACGCCTCCGAGGGGCTCGGCCCAAAATAATTTCTGGAGCCAGCGCCCCCCCAGCGATCCGTGGGCTAACACCCACGAAAAATCGCCAAAAAACTGCCGTTTTCACTCTTTCGCCTCTGGGACGCCCTTAAAACCTCCCACCGGCCCCAAGGACCCCATGGATCCGCTTAACAGCTCGTCAGGGACGCCCTCGAGGGGCTCGGCCCAAAATAATTTCCGGAGCCAGCGCCCCCCCAGCGATCCGTGGGCTAACACCCACGAAAAATCGCCAAAAAACTGTCGTTTTCACTCTTTCGCCTCTGGGACGCCCTTAAAACCTCCCAACGGACCCACGGAGCCCATGGATCCGCTTAACAGCTCGTCAGGGACGCCCCCGAGGGGCTCGGCCCAAAATAATTTCCGGAGCCAGCACCCCCCAAGCGATCCGTGGGCTAACACCCACGGAAAATCGCCAAAAAACTGCCGTTTTCACTCTTTCGCCTCTGGGACGCCCTCAAAACCTCCCAAAGCACTTTGGGAACCGCGCTCGATAAAACCTCGATCCTCGGGAACCGCGCTCGATAAAACCTCGATCCTCGAGAATCGCGCTCGAGAAAACCTCGATCCGCGCGCCCCGCGCCTCGAGAACAGCGATGAAACCTCGATCCCCGCGCCCCGCGATGAAACCTTGATCCTCGGTAATCGCGCTCGATAAAACCTCGATCCGCGCGCCCCGTGCTTCGAGAACCGTGATGAAACCTCGTTCCTTGGTAACCGCGCTCGATAAAACCTCGATCCACGCGCCCCGCGCCTCGGGAACCGCGCTCGATAAAACCTCAATCCTCGAGAACCGCGCTCGACGAAACCTGGATTCTCGGTAACCGCGCTCGATAAAACCTCAATACGCGCGCCACGCGCCTCGAGAACCGCGATGAAACCTCGATCCTCGGGAACCGCGCTCGATGAAACCTCGATCCTCGAGAACCGCGCTCGATAAAACCTTGATCCGCGCGACCCGCACCTCGAGAACCGCGATCAAACCTCGATCCTCGGGAACCGCGCTCGATAAAACCTCGATCCGCGTGCCCCGCGCCTCGAGAAACGCGATCAAACCTCGATTCTCGAGAACCGCGCTCGATAAAACCTCGATCAGCGCGCCCCGCACCTCGAGAAATGCGATCAAACCTCGATCCTCGGGAACCGCACTCGATAAGACCTCGATCCGCGCGCCCAGTTCCTCGAGAAACGCGATGAAACCTCGATCCTCGAGAACCGCGCTCGAGGTTTCATCGAGCGCGGTTCCTGAGGATCGAGGTTTCATTGAGCGCGGTTCCCGAGGATCTAGGTTTCATCGAGCGCGGTTCCCGAGGATCGAGGTTTCATCGCGGTTCTCGAGGTGCGGTTCACGCGGATCGAGGTTTCATCGAGCGCGGTTCCCGAGGATCGAGGTTTCATCGCGGTTCTCGAGGCGCGTGGCGCGCGGATCGAGATTTTATCGAGCGCGGTTATCGAGAATCGAGGTTTCATCGAGCGCGGTTCCCGAGGATCGAGGTTTCATCGAGCGCGGTTCCCGAGGCGCGGGGCGCGTGGATCGAGGTTTTATCGGGCGCGGTTCCCGAGGATCGAGGTTTCATCGCAGTTCTCGAGGCGCGGTTCACGCGGATCGAGGTTTTATCGAGCGCGGTTCCCGAGGATCGAGGTTTCATCGCGGTTCTCGAGGCGCGTGGCGCGCGGATCGGGATTTTATCGAGCGCGGTTATCGAGAATCGAGGTTTCGTCGAGCGCGGTTCCCGAGGATCGAGGTTTCATCGAGCGCGGTTCCCGAGGCGCGGGGCGCGTGGATCGAGGTTTTATCGAGCGCGGTTCCCGAGGAACGAGGTTTCATCGCGATTCTCAAGGCGCGGGGCGCGCGGATCGAGCTTTTATCGAGCGCGGTTACCGAGGATCGAGGTTTCATCGCGGTTCTCGAGGCGCGCGGATTGAGGTTTCATCGCTGTTCTCGAGGAGCGGGGCGCGCGGATCGAGGTTTTCTCGAGCGCGATTCCCAAGGATTGAGGTTTTATCGAGCGCGGTTCCCGAGGATCGAGGTTTTATCGAGCGCGGTTCCCGAGGTCCTTTGGGAGGTTTTGAGGGCGTCCCAGAGGCGAAAGAGTGAAAACGGCAGTTTTTTGGCGATTTTCCGTGGGTGTTAGCCCACGGATCGCTTGGGGGGCGCTGGCTCCGGAAATTATTTTGGGTCGAGCCCCTCGGGGGCGTCCCTGACGAGCTGTTAAGCGGATCCATGGGCTCCGTGGGTCCGTTGGGAGGTTTTAAGGGCGTCCCAGAGGCGAAAGAGTGAAAACGGCAGTTAGAAATGGTTGATCACATAAAGGATAATATCATCCCTAGGCTCATAGAAGGAAGTTCATACAAGCCTTGGTGTATGGGTACTACAAGTGGAAGCTTCTCAGTCAAATCAGCCTGGGACATGATTCAGAATAGAAGGAGGAGCATGAGAATTATAAGATAATATGAATTAAGGGGTTCCTTTTAAGATGACTTTCTTTTTATGAAGGGTGTGGAAAGGCAGAGTATCTACTAATGACAATCTTAAGAGGATGAAAATTTCAATAGTCTCAAGGTGTTGGTGTTGTGAAGTCTGGAATGAGGAGACTATGACACATTTATTCCTAACAGCTCCTATAGCTCAAAAGTTATGAAGGTTTTTTGCTAATCATGTAGGTTATTGATATGGAGGGACTGCAACTGCATCAAGCAATAATGGCATGGTGGTATGAAGGAGGAAATAACAAGTTGCAGAAGATAAATAACACTGCTTATATGGGATCTATGGAAGAGGAGGAACAGTATAAGGCACGAAAATCACATTGATTTCAATCAGATTGTGCAACACATTCACATTGCACTCAATCATTTGGTTACAATGCTCTTCCTAAAAATCAGCAGGTCAGGAAAAGAATAGAAGGATGTGATCAAGGATGTAGGCAAGCATAGAAGTAGAATATACCATCACCTAGTGATATGGAGGTCACCTGATGAAGACAAATTCAAATATAACACAGATGAAGCAAGTAAGGGTAATTCTGGTCTAGTTCTTATGGATTTGTCCTAAGAAACCATGATGGAGACCTGGTATATGCAGAGGCAGGCCACATTCGTACGACTACCAATATAGAGGCAGAGGCAAGAACCATACAACAGGCCCTAAAACATAACTCAACTACAGGGATACAAACTTTGTTCTTGAGTCAGAATCTCTCAAAATGGTGAAAATTGTTAAATACATATGGAAGATTCTGTGGGAGATTGCAAACATAGTAGATGAAATTAAAGAACAAATGATCAGACAAGGAGTAAGCATACAACACATTTTTAGGGTAGGTAACCAATTTGCCGACCACATTGCTAATCAAGTTATCTCACAACAAGGTGTAGTGGAGTATTACACATTTGGATCATTCATTCAATAGGGCAGAGGATTTTAATTACAGATAAGGCACAAATACCAACAATCAAAATAAGCAGACAATAGACGTGTATTCATAACATTCACAGTAGAGAAAGGGACACCACAAAACAGTAGCAGCCTAAATATTTATAAGAAAGTTTGCCCATTGCAAAGGATTATTAAAGTTGTTAAAGAAGGATGGCTAAGCAATGCTAGTACATGAAAACTTTCATAAAAAACAAAGGAGTTGGGCGTCAGATTAAACATTACAGCACGGAGGTCAGCCATGGTCCGACATCTAAGGAGAGCTTCAGATCTAAAGAAAAAGATGATGTCAAAGGTGCAGCAGTGTCACGACCCAATTTCTTAGGTCATGATGGCACCTACTATAAACCACCAGTAGGTAAGCCAACCCATAATCCGAAATGGCTAGTAATGAACTATCATAAGAAATGAAAGAAAACAGCGGAATAAACATAATAAAAAGGCCAATATAATCCCAAAACCTGGTGGAGCCAGTACAAGAGTTTCTCTAATACATCAGGAGTACAAGTGAAATACAGGATAAATATATATAAAAAGGTGTCTCTAAATACAACATAGAGATCAGTCTAACAATAAAAGAGAGAGAGTAAGAGCAACCCCGAGCATCAGGAGCTCACCTAAAGCTCCAATCCATAGCTGCTCTGCACGATGCACACATCAACGACGATAATTTGTACTATGATATACAAGCTACAGAAGTGAAGTATGAGTACCAAACACGTGGTACTCAGTAGGCATTGACCGATTGAGCTCCAGAAATAATGCAAGTATAAAATAACATGTAAGGAATGAATGTAACTACAGGCAACTATCTAGGAAAACTAAGCATAATAAGGCTAATAGAGCAATAAGGGTAAACTACCCTATTCTAACAGTGCTCAGGAGCTAAAGTACAATACCATATATTACTAGTCAATATACTAATAAAGAGTGAAAGAAGTATATATATGGTAGTATACAAGGCCAAAGAATACATATACAATTTGAATGGACAAGAAAGAGGGGGATATACTGTAATGCCATATATATATACACATGTATAGGACTAACTCAAGGAAATAACCTGAGGAAGTCAACCTAACATCTCGAGGTCTATAGCCAAGTAAATGAGTTAATACTTCCATGATCAGAGCCTCCAACCAACGGGTGACTAAACATGAGACAACCTACCAATAACATATTCTATCACGATAAAGTAAAGGAATAAGAAACATACCGACAACCTCGGGTACCAATCCATAACCATTCTTCCACGAACTAACCATAATAATCAACAGTAAAGTAACCGGCTAGTCCGGACAAACAATACCTAACCGGGCCCCCAAAACCCCAAAAGGTTCACTAAAGCACTCAACAAATAACAATTATAACCTGAACCTATACAGCCCTCCATAAGACCAATAGATACATGCACCAAACAATCATACTGGTGATAGGCGATGCATATAAATGAATGAAATATAACGTAAATCGATAATTCCACAACCAATCCGAGTACCATAATGTAACAAGTGTATACACCTCCTCCAACTCAGTAGCTCGCAAAGGCAGGACCTACGACGACCATCCTTCTCGGCACTGCGACTCACGAAAAAAGGGGCCCATAGAGGATTTGGGATATCCATATACACTGCCTAGTCCCGAACCGGGACTTCCAATAATCATCATAATCCATCTACTATGTCCAGTACCATATCTATATGTACATATGTAACGAGCACACGGACTCGAACCATGACTAAAAGAGTGTACATTGAATAATAAGTGCACGAACTTGAACCATAACTAAAAGAGTGTATATTGCATAACAAGTGCATGAACTCGAATCGTGACTAAATGATTGTGCTTAGTGTAAGTCTGTAAATATATTGTCGGAGATCAAGTTTGGGACTAAATCGATGTAATAAAATAGAAAGGGTCGGAATCTCTCTCGACCGAAGTAAATAGTAGTGGTACAAGAATGGATAAACCACGGACTGAAATCAACCTCGATCTAATTTTCAAAACATCACTTTTAGTTCCAAAGGCTCATAATCCAATAAATAAGGTGGTACGATTTCCATAATAAAAGAATCCATTTTAAAAGTGAAAAATAGGAATAATTCCCTTTGTAGAAAATAATAGTAAGATCAAGGTTTTGGTTGAAATTGTACCACTAAGTGAGCATGAATGCGTCTAAAAGTATGCATGCCATCACTAGTATCCAAACAATACTACTATAAGCGCCTAAACATCTATAAACTAGAATCATATCCTCTCAAGGATAGAATACTCACCTGGAGTCCAACTGGTATCGTAACCATAGCCTCAGGCCCAACAATAGATAATTAATCGTCATCACTCTAAAAAAACACAGTAATCAAAGGCATAAAGCCACTACAAGGATCTAATCGGGAAAATACCGCCCAAATCACTAAGTCAAATAGTAAATCTCATATCACAGGATTCGTAATCATCCACTATGATTAACATGCTTATAATTAAAGGTAATAGGATTTTAATGCCATAACAAGTATCCTATACTAAGGATCGGGTCATATTTCTACCCTAAATTCCCTAGATAGGCTAAGTCATGATATAATAGTTATAATCCCATCCTAAAATCCTTTCCTAGCATGCAATCTATACTATACAAAATCTCATAGAGAAAAGCAGACTGAAGCCTACCTCGATGTTGAATAGCAAATCTTGAATCACCCACAAATCACTCGACCTTGCTCCACGATCTCGAAAGGCTGTCAGGCTATCAAAATAATCATCTTCAGGTTTATACGAGTAAAATGAGACCCATATTGCTATATCAAAGGTCGGGTCAAAATTGGGATCAAGAATGAGCCTACGGGGCGCCCAAACGAAATTCAAAATTGAATCCGTCACGAGATCCCTCGAAGGGCAAGGAATGCGTGCTCAAAAAATGAGAACAAACGAGGCGAAAATCATGGCTCACATCAGCCCCTAAAGTTTATGGATTTAAAGCCCTAATTTCTAAGAATTTACAATGAAAATGATGGAATTTTACTAGCAGTTTTGGTCCAAGACCAATTCCTTAACAACGAAAGCTCCAAAACAAGAAAATGAGCCTAAAATCCAAACGAACTGTCTGATAATCGAACCGATAGTTCCAGCAAGTCATAAATGATCTGTAGCCACTGTGGAAAGACTCAAAATGCTGAAAACACATGGAAATCAACCTGGAGGGTCATTACAAGCAGGAACAAAAGGATAAAAGGAAGGAGTTGAACAAAAGCTTATTGAGGGACGAGCTGTGAACTCCCGACGTAAAGGATTCCACTTGCAAGCAGAGCAACTTCAAACACCTGAAAAAGAAAGGTTACATCAAAGAGAAGAAGAGGACACAAAAAGGCAAAAGTGGGAGGAAACACCCCTTGAAACGATGAAGGCTTTTGTGTGAGCAAGACTTCAGAACAAACATCAGGTATCAAACTTCTGATGACCCAAATGAGGAGACGACGAAACCAAAGGTTCCCACGAGAACAAGCTGAAAGCATCTTGGAAAGGCGGAGAGTTGTTTTGGAAAGTGGAACAAAGAGTGAAGGAGAAGCCAGATATAAGGGAGTGGATCATTTCGTAACGGGCCTTGCCCGAACAAAATCTATTATTGTATTTTATTTTACATTTGTTTTTTATTTAGGCCCATGGCCAGACTGAGTTTTTTATCTTTTTGATCATTAATAAAAAGGCCTGATAAGGTCAGAAAAAATTGCCTTATAAAAAAAGAAGTTGAAATTTTGTGATTAAAAAATAATCGAAAGAATTCAGCACTAACCGCCAAAACAGAAATTGAGGAGAAGCATTTTTAAACTGCAGCAACAAAAACAAATGAGGAGTGTTATTGGTCGATTATCATTTAACAAAAATTACTGTGCTTTATAATATGTAAATAGATAGATAGATATTTCGGTCATTTGACTATTCAAAGAGCCTATATATTAATAATTTCTCCCACCCTACTTGATTTCCACCTGGTTTAAGACCTAACATATTATTAACACATACTCTTTCACTATCCACCTGGTTTAATATGCTTCCCAGCAAGAACTACACGGAGGATAAAGGTTTGCTCCTCTTTTCCTCTTTTGTTTCTTCCTTTGATTTATTTCTTCCTCTTTAATTATTTTCTCAACTATTTGTCTGTAGTCTCTTTTACATTTTTGAATATCAAGTTTGGAAGAGGCGAAATTGATTAGGCTTTTCCTGTAATTTCGTGTTTTTTGAACTAATATTTACGGATTTTTTCTTGTTCTAATTTTCCTCCCCTGTTTTCTATGTTGCATGTTGTTTCTGCTTCCTCCTTTATTGAATGGATTTTGTTGTTGGCTTTTCATAATTTGTAACTGTTTTATTGATAATATTAAAATGGTAATTTTTTGTAAAATTAACGCTTGCAATTTGGCTATTCAACTATGTTGTTCGTTGTGGCTACTGTTTATACTTTCCGGCTCTCTTTATCTGTAAGTCTATTTTGTTGTGAATAATTTTCGTTGCTAAAAACACTTCAGCTACAAACTTTTCCTCTTATTTTGCTGGTTTGTTTCATTTTCGCTGATTTACTCGCTTAATTTGATGAACTATTTTTATGATTAAACTTTGCTGTTAACTTTTCTCTTAATAATCATCCTGGTCGGGTCGTATTTATGCTCCACCGTCAAGAACGCACTATGGAGAAAAAGTTATTCCTATGTTCCTCTTAATTACAAAGATAGAACTATGAATCCTGCAGATTTTTGGAACTCAAATTTGTTCAATCGAAGGAGGAAGGAACATACACTTCACTGCAGACGTAAGCTCCTGACTTTTCCGCTCTATATGTTTAGTTCTAATATCCAACAACAATACTTTCCATTGTATGTTATACTAAATTTCTCTTTGTGGTTTTGAGCAAATTAGATATTACAATTGGCGAAATTTCAAATTTATCGAAAGAACTTTACAAACGCTTGCTTTCTAATCAACTCTTCTTCCAGCGGCTTGTTAATTTACTCTATATATTTACTTCGCATCTTCTTTTCAGGTTGATATAAAATGGCACAAAATCTTGGTATACATGCTATAACTCCCGAAACTTCAGATTGGGCCTATAAGATACAAGTTGTGGATATATGTGGACCAGGAGAACGCAAAGAAAATAGGATCAAATATCTAAAGTTGATCGTTCAAGATGAAAAAGTACCTCTTCACTTTCTTACATCAGTTAGAAGGTAAGTCTATTCTTTAGTTAAATTTATTTTCTTTCAGTTGTGTTGTAACTGATTGTTAATTGCATTAATTGATATTTCTTTTCTGATCTAATGGTATAACAAATAGCCTAACCTTCCAAGTTTTAACTTTGTAGGCATTCTCTATTATACAAGCCTTTCAAATGGAGTACACACTTTCAAATTACTTCTAATTCAAAATAGAACCTAATCCTATTAACATTATACTTAGTAATATTTCTCTCATAAGCTAAGACAGGCAGAGAAGCTGCAACTTTTCGACAAATATTTTCTGACCTTTGATTCTTCTGGTGTTTCATTATGAAATTCCCTACGTTGAATCTATTCTCAATTAGGTGTAAATGAATGATATCTACAAAAAACGGTTTAGGTACAAAGGCTGAGTAAACAAAAGAAATAAAAAAGAGGGCAAATGAACTGATTTTATTACAAAAGAGGGAAAATGAACTGGATAGATGGTGCCAATGCGCTGCACTAGCAATATTTTGCATGAAGATGTAACTAAGAGAAGAATGATTAAAGTAAATATTGACATAATATGTATCATAATATGTCACATGCATTTTGCGGAATGTTATACACGGAGTTTCTACAAACTATAAAATATAGATATTAACATTGTAGCAACACATTGGGAATGAGGTAACAAAAGTAGGTTCTTCCACACTGAAGGTCATGCGAGCCTGCATTTTTAGTAGTACAAAATTTAGTTGATTCTGTCTAAGCTGTATGCATTGGTTCTTTTAGGAAAAGTGACATATAAAAAAACAAAAGAGAATAGTGACATAGTTGTGGTGATTTTAGCGGCGTTGTTTGTTTTACTTATATTCTATTTAAAGAAAGTGCAGCAACATGGAATGACAAAATTGAGCAGGAAAAGAAGGTACAGAACAAAGGAGTGGTTACCAAAATATACTTTTGTACTTACATTAAGAATACAATGTGAGATAAAACAAATTAAATGCATTTAATAGTTATAGATGTAAGGTGGCAGCATAAACAACAACAATAACTATTAAAGAATAACGGGAAAGAACAACTGTTGAAATATAGTAAAGATTACTATTGGTAATATGTAATTACAACACATCTACTAATGGTAGTAAATACAAACATTAGTGTTTCAAATACTTCCTAGTATGGCTTTGAGTCTCTTTAAAGTTACCATTCTGTAGTTATTCTAGCATCTCTTAAAATCCTCAGTTTGCTAATGGACTTCAAAGGTGACATTTCTATATTGTATCAACATTTCTGTGAGCTTATAGTTTTTATACTGTTTTGAGTGATCATATTGTTATGAAAGCCACATTTACCTTTTGGTTCAATTTTAAGTAGCAGAACTTAACAATGAAATAATAGTGTAAGAGCAAATTTGAAACTGAAGTACTACCAACTGTGTCATGGAAGGAGTTAGTTTGGAATTGCCAATATGTAGATCAGATGTCTTCCTAACTTGTTCAAATTGGAAACCATTAGTTAGATGTGCGGTTATTAAGATAGATTAGAAGTGTTGTTGATTATAATGTACCATTGATTTTGGATGCCCCAATTCGTTGTGCAAGTATTATAGGATATTCAGAAAATTATTGCAGGAGTTTCATGCCTTGGTCTTCCATAATTGCTTCTTCCCATATGGTAAAAGTGAAAGTCTGCTTACTGCCATATGAACAATATTTTTCAATTTTTTTTTAGGATGAAAGTCTAAAGATAAAGGAAGCGTGAAAAAGTTGAAGTTAGATGAATAACTTACAATGTATCAATAACAATGAGTTCTTGCACCCTTTTGTATACACTTGCAACGTATCTTGGCAGGGAACAGTTGACAACAATTGCTAGTATATCTGTAGACAATAGGAGCTAAAATTAATATATGTACATTTGAGTAAAAGAATGAAGTAGACTTACCAAATTCTAGCTTAGATAGATTAGTGAGAGTTCGGATGACCTTATGCTTAATATCTGGAAAAGATGCAATAGTAAGCTTCATAGGAGGTGGCAATGCATTAGCAACATCTTTTTCAATTGGATTGATTATAATCTTTTCTATCAAGTATCCACTCAAATGTATGGAAGGGTCTTTCATATCTCAGAGTTGATAACTGGACATGTGCTCTTGTTATGCAGTAGGTGTGGTAAAGTTTGATTAAATAAATCTTAAAAACAGGGAATGTCATCTCCATAGACAATAGGTTTTTATTGGTCTTCCTGTAGGCATTTCGTAAGAACATAATAAAATACATATGCGCTCAAAACGTAGTATATAATTTCGAGAAATTTAATTGTACTAAAATCATATGTAATTGCCAAGAAAGCGAAAAACAGAGCAATAATTATAGAGAAGCTAATTATGCCATTTATATTCTTCATGCTAATCAACGATGATTACAATATCGGGTATCCCTATAGTTACTGCTCTGGTTTTCGCATTCTCGGCAATTACATATGATTTTCCTACAATTAAATATCTCAAAATTAAATACTATAGTTTGAACACATACATATTTTATTATTTTCTTACCAAATGCCTACAGGAAAACCAAATAAAAGCTATTTTCTATGGCGATGACATTTTCTGTTATCAAGATTTGATCAAGCTTTACCATACCTACTGCATAACAGGAGCATGTGTCCAGTTACCAACTCTAAGATATAAAAGACCTTTGCATACATTTGAGTGGATACTTGATAAAAAGACTATAATCGATCCAATTGAAAAAGATGTTGGTGATGCATTGCCACCACCTATGAAGCTTACTGTTGCATTTTTTTTTCCAGATTCTAGGCATGAGGTTCTCCGAACTCTCACGGATCTATCTAAGAATTTGGTAAGTCTATTTCACTCTTCTACCCAAATGTACATATTTCAATTTTAGCTCCTATTGTATACAGACATTACTAGCAATTTTTGTCAACTATTCCCTGCCATGATACGCTGCAAGTGTAGACAAAAGGCTGAAAGAACTCATTATTATTGATACATTGTAAGTGTATTCATCTAACTTCAACCTTTTCACACTTCCTTTATCTTAGACTTTCGACCTAAAAATATATTAAAAAATATTGTTCATCTGAGAGTAAGTAGACTTTCACTTTTACCATATGGGAAGAAGCAATTATGGAAGACCAATGCAAGAAACTCCTGCACCAATTTTCTGAATATCCTATAATTCTTGCACGATGTATTGGGGCATCCAAATTCAATGGTACATTATAATCAACAACGCTTACTATTTATCTTAATAACCACACATCTAACTATTGGTTTCCAATTCAAACAAGTTACGAAAACCTCTGATCAACACATTGACAATTCCAAACTAACTCCTCCCATGCCTCAATTGGTATTACTTTAGTTTCAAATTTGCTCTTACTCTATTATTTTAATGTTAAGGTCTGCTACTTAAATTCAACCAAACGGTAAATGTGGATTCCATTATAATATGATCACCAAAAACATTACAGAAACTACAAGTTCACCGAAATGTTGATACAATATAGAAATATCGCCTTTGAAGTCCATTAACACACTGAGAATTATTAAGGCATGCTAGAATAACTCCAGAATGTTAACTTTAAAGAGTCTCAAAGACATACTAGGAAGCATTTGAAATGCTTACTTTTGTATTTACTACCATTAATAGATGTGTTGTAATTACCTATTAATCTGACGCATCCAACAGAGCGAAACAGTGTTCCATTCTTTTCGACGACATCCTTCCGCATTGGCGGCTAGTGGAGTGCCACAATTTCATTCATCATTTTGATCTACATAAGCCCATAGCACTGGCTACGTCTCAATAGTTATCTCTACTACATTTCAACAGTTATTCTTTCCAGTTATTCTTTAATAGTTATTGTTGTTGTTTATGCTGCCACCTTACATCTATAACTATTAAATGCATTTAATTTGTTTTTTTTGGTAGCAAATGTAAAAATTACTATTAACAAACAAATCTTTACATCTAAAGAGCACCAAACTGCATGAAAGCAAGTAAGGGCTCCAACATCACTCTAATTACATATAAAAAGCCTAAAGAAAACTGCTACAACTACGACCCCTTTTACTATCTCTAACAATGTCCAATCTAACAGTAAAACTTTGTTTGATCTGTGTGATCCCTATATCTGTAGTTAAACTTGCCCCTCCATACAACTTCCAGTTTCTTGCCTTCCACACATGGTCTATGGATCCCCATAATGCAGCTATAGTGAATCTGCTTCCAATTTCTATTTTTAATTTTAGTAAGTAATTGTTTTACATCTCCAGTTGGAATTTGCACTCCAGCTCATTGGTTCATTGCTGCTATGATCACTTTTGTCCATCCACATTCCACAAATAGATGAGTCTGAGTCTCTGTAATAAAGATCACTTTTGTCCATCCCAGTCTGCCTCAACAGTTGGTTCCTGATGCTGTCATTCACCCCTGTAATAAAGATATTCGATTTCTCCATGTTGGCTATCAAACCTATTACTCCACTAAAGTGTTGTAGGGCCTCCATTATTCTTTATACTGAATATGTATCACCTTTGCAGAGTATCATCAAGTCATCAGCAAATACAAGATATGTTAGTTTCAATTTCTGGCACATACGATGAAAATGAAAATCAGGTAGCTCAGTCATGCATTTTAGTGTTCTTGATAAGGACTCCATAACAAGTATAAAGAGAAGGGGAGACATGGGATCTCCTTACCTCAACCCTCTTTTTCCAGCAAAAAAATTCATGCCCCTCACCATTGATCTTGACTGTGACATAGTTGAAGTAATACATGCCATTACATATAGTCTATGGATCTTGTAGGAAATCCATAATCAACTAAAGCTTCATTAACAAACTTCCAACTAACCATGTCATAAGCTTTCCTCAAATCTATCTTCATAAGACATTTAGGAAAGGTTTGTCTATTTATAATGTCTTAACAGATCATGACATATTAAGACATTATGTAACATTGATCTTCTCTGTACAAATGCTGATTGATTGTCTGCAACAATGCAAGCCACTGGCTCCTTTATTCTCATGCAAATCATCTGAGTTATACACTTATATATCACATTGCAACATGTTATAGGTCTGCACTGACTTGCATATTCAGGACTAGTAATCTTAGGGATTAAAGCTATATCAGTAACATTCAACTATTTCAATAACTTCCCATTTTCAAAAAATTGTAGTATAGCATCAGTGGTATCCTGACCCACTATATCCCAAGCTGCTTTGAAAAATCCACTTCCATAACCATCTGGTCAAGGACTCTTAGCATTATGTATTTGAAACATTGCAAATTTAACATCCTTACTTGAAAAGCCTACTAGCGAAGCTTGTACTTGATCTGTAGTAAGGATTGGTCCATTACTAAGGAAAGCAGTATACGCTGATTGTTTTGCAGTAACATCCTGATCATGCTGCCATGTTCCTTGATCATCTCTCACTTGTGTGATTGCCTGTTTGAACCTTTTATATTTGATTACTGCAAAGAAATAGTTGGTGCAATCATCACCCAGCTTCAACCAAGTTGCCTTACTTTGTTATTGAAGAAATTACTCAGCCATATAAGAAGTATGTCTATGCTTCTCATAGGTAAGCTTTTCTTCCTTCAGTAAGTTTGCATTTAGTGGATCAGTCTGTAATTTCTTCTGGACAGATGCTAGAGTTTTCCTGGCTTCTTGAGCTTCAGTTCAATGTTCTTATAAGTGCTGTGTATTCAACTTCCTCAGGCTTTACATTCCACATCTTGTACCCCTCCTCCTGTTTATGCCAAGCACCATGTACTACAGTTTTAAATTGAGGATGTAATGACCATGCATTATAGTATTGAAACACTACCAAATCTTTGTGTTTGATTTTGCAAATAGACGCTAGCTGGATAGTGATCACTAATGCCCTCTGGTAGGTATGCAGCACCACAAGAAGGCATATTGTTTAGCCAAGCATAGTTCATGAATATCCAGTCAATTTTTGAAAAGACTCTAGATCCGCTACTTCTATCATTCCAAGTGTACCTCTGACCTTGGTGTGGCATTTCCATGAGATCACAAGTATCAATACATTCTTTAAAATCTACAATTTCAGGCCAAGTGACTGGATTACCACCATATTTATCATCACCTTTTAATACTGCATTAAAATCACCAAGCAATAGCCAAGGCATGTGACACTGTGAACTGCACTTTTTGATCTCCTCCCACAACTCCCTCCTTCCTTCTCTATTGTTATAGGCATAGACTATTGATAGCATGAAGGTTAATTGATGAGGAATATAACACACTTTGCATATAAGCATCTGAGCCGACTTATCTACTAACTCTACTTTATAATAATCTGATCTTCAAACTAATAAGATCCTTCCATTATAGTGTAATTTGTTTTTCTCTCTCATTGTATTCTTAATGGAAGTACAAAAGTATATCATTGATGACAAAATCAACACATCAATACAAATTGATCCTCCTAATCCACAATGTCAACAACTACAAACATGGTATTACCTTACCCCTCTATATATTCTCACATCTCTTCCTCTGCATTACTATTACAAACAATTAACACTTCCATCATATGCAGGGTCACAGATTACAAAGAAGTACGTACTTCATTCACTTTGAGAAGTACATCTAAATCGGGAACTCTAATCCCCGTTCTAGTGGATGAATAAACAGTCCCAATTGCAAATATCGACTCCCAGCATGATGTTAGTAATAATTTTTATTAATCATTTCATATTAGAATCTACTAATACTTTCACCTTTCAAACACAGGGACAAACATTCTCAATTAAGGAGAAAATATCCTTGCCACATGACCTGAACTCTTCCTTCATTTCAAACTTTTCAAAATGTGGACAAGAATTTACTATCTAGAATTAATTCTAGGTGATATTACCTCAACCCCTAGTTTGTTCCCAAAATCTCATAAATCTAGGGTTCTAACCATAATTCCACCATTAAAGATCATTCTAATGATTCTAGAAGAGGAACAAATTAATCGATGTAAAAAAAGAGTGATAATCTTATCTCAATGAAGAATTTTCACCCTAGACCTTGGAAAATCACCCCTGGGGTTGTGGAACGAGGTTTTGGAGTTTACAATCTGAAACTCTATAAAAATAGCCATATAAACTGCCGGAGGGTAGCTATAACGACCCAACTCCCAGTGCAGCGGCTTAATCTCCTTGCAGTGGCCCCAACTCTTTAGTACAAATAATCTTCAGTACAATGGTCCTAACTTTTTACTCTGATGTCGGATTAACAAACGGTCGGTGGCGTTAGAAAGAAGACGTGAAGACCTATAATTTTTTATGTCGTGGGCCACCTAACTCTTTATATTCTAGGAGGGGTGCTTGTTTGAAGTTGACCCTAGCTGAATCTTAGATCGAAACTCAATCGGTAAGGACATTTTCAACTCAACTTTGTGCTAGGAGTTTTGTACGACCTTAGTTCATACCTAATGCACTCCCACACTAAATAATTGGTCTTAATACTTATAACCAAATAAGTTTCATCGGGTTCAGTCTATCTACACACATCGAAAAGCTTAAATCGTAGCCTGAAAACCTGAGGTGGTACAATGAACAAAGTAATTATTATTTTGGACTCAAATTCATATTGAAGAATGAAAATTAAAAAAATTTATGCCTTTACCGCAGATAATTCAGTGACGACGGAACACATTAGATATCAATTTACCATTCGTTCGTCTCTGAATGGACATTGGGTGAAGAGAAGCACGAGGTCGGAATTGGAGAGAATACATGAATTAAAATCGGGAAATTGTGGTAATAGGGATAGGTTGGAAGTTGTGGAGTAAGCTGGGTTCAATAATTATGTGCGGTTTTGGTAAGGAATAGGCATGAAAGGTTGAGAAGGTTGGAAACGACTAGATACCAATTGGATCCGTCCAGGTATCAATTGAAATCGATTAGATACCAATTGAACTTGATCCAGTGGAGGATAGACTGAAACAGCACGACATGAAAGAAGGAAGGGGAACAATTCCTAGAATGCCTCATAGCTTCCCGAAGATTTGATGTGGACGTATACACACCAATTCACAGGAATCTACTCAAAATTTGCTCTGTACATGTAAGATTGGTAACTTAGACTCTAATACCAACTATCACCGATCCTCTTAGTTGGGTCGTGACAACATCAATGACCAAACTCAGTGAAATGACCAATCAACTCTTGATCAAAGCCGAAGAAATTCACCATGTGCATCTAGAAAAAATTCCTCAAAATCTAATATGGAAAATGCTATGATAAAGCTTGTTCCACCATAAGATGCATTCATGCCCCAATTTTACTAGGCAATATTATCCCCAACCGACAAAATAAACATCGAAAAGTCAACTCCATCACTGAAAATAGAACTATTTGTGGAGACTCCAAATTTTGTATGAAGAAACTTTGGCACTGAAAGACTATTCGATAACTTGGGGACAGTAGTAGTAATACAAGACACCACCTCTGTCAAGTCACAAAATCCATGACATTTTTGTCATGTCCAGGGTTATTATTCTCATTCAAATACATTGTAGGATACGTTTTAAATTTTAATGAATTAAGATTCAAATATGATTACTTACAAAATATTTGTACATCACTATCGCTATTCTAAATAGCAGGGGTGACATAAGAGTGGTACTAGTAAAGCCAATTTTTTATGGTCCCAACATTTTTAGCCCCCAAAATTTTTTTTGAGTAGTGTAATTTATGATTTTATTTTTAGTTAGATAACATTAAAGATTATAAGAAAGAGTATAAAATTTATATATAACAAAGAAATAAAAATTACCTACTTTTTAATAGAAATATTTTATGACTTTGAATTAAACTACTCAAAGTTTCATATTAATAATTAAAGTTTTTACAACAACATCCAACGTAATGCATTGCAAAAACATGGCTAAGATCTTATTAATTTAAATTGTGACCTTATTATTATTTTTATTATTATTATTATTATTATTATAAAAAATGATATTACAGTAACGTAATGCATTGCAAAACATGGCTAAGCTCTTATTAATTTAAATTTTGAAATTATATCTTTAAAACAAAATCAGATGATTTCTGATCATCGATTAAATCAGATAGAGAAAAATATTTCTACCCCTGAGTCTTCTAATAACGAAAAAAAGGTTTTAGAAGAAAATGAAATTTTCGAACAAATTAATTTGGATCCTAAACATGATATGTTTTTAGGTATAATGCAAATTGTAACTTCTCATAAATGGTACATTAAATGTACAATTTTGATTGATAACAATTTCTCTATAAATCAAGTCGCTATGATTGATAGTGGTGCCGATGTTAGTTGCATCCAAGAAGGGTTAATACCCACAAAATATTTTCAAAAAACTACGCATTTAGTTCAATCTGCATCAGGTCACGCATTACACATTAAGTATAAATTGCCTTATGCCCATATTTTCCAAAATAAAGTTTGTATTCCTCACTTTTTCTTTTTGATAAAAAACCAGCTTTATCCGCCAATTATACTTAGTACGCCTTTTATAAATGCTATTTATCCTTATACGCATATTGACGCTAAAGGATTTAAAGCTATCTTTAATAATAAGGAAATTAGTTATACTTTTGTCACAGATTTAGAGGCTTGAGATATCAATGCTTTAATTGATATGAAACAAAGACATTTTGATTCTTTGCAACTAGAGATATTTAGCATAAATATTAATGATACATTAAAATCTTCAAAAGTTCAGGAAAAAATTAAATTAATTTCTGAAAAATTAAATTAATTTCTGAACAAATTGCTATTAATATTTGTGCTGACCATCCAAGTACTTTCTGGAACAGAAAAAAATCATATTGTAACTCTTCCATATGAAGATGATTTTTTCGAGGAAAATATTCCTACAAAATCAAGACCATGTCAGATGAATACTGAACTAGTTGAATTTTGCAAAAAAAAATTTGATAATTTATTGCAAAAAGGTTTGATAAAACCGTACAAGTCTCCTTGATAGTGTACAACTTTTTATGTTAATAACGCTGCCGAAAAGGAAAGAGATATGCCCAGATTGATCATTAATTATAAACCTCTAAATAAATTTTTAAAATGGATTCGGTATCCGATTCCAAACAAAAAAGATTTGTTGTCTAAACTATATAATGCCAATATCTTTTCGAAATTTGATTTAAAATCAGGTTATTGGCAAATTCAGATTTTTAAAGAGCATACTTATAGAACTGCTTTTAATGTCCCATTTGGACAATATGAATGGAATGTCATGCCGTTTGGTTTAAAAAACACGTCTTCTAAATTTCAGAAAATAATGAATGATATTTTTAATCCTTATATGAATTTTATTATTGTCTATATTGATGATATTTTAGTCTTTACTAAAATTTTGGAAATGCATATTAAGCATTTAGATATCTTTAAAAGGATTGTTATTCAAAATGGTTTGGTTATATCTAAACCAAAATTGAGTCTTTTTCAAACAGATGTTCGATTCTTAGGACATAATATTTGTCAAGGTAAGATAACCCCTATTCAACGCGCAATCAATTTTGTGAAAAAATTTCCTGACATTATAACTGACAGGACTCAATTACAAAGATTTTTGGGTTGGACCGTAGGTGCGATGATTTACTTCACGGGCGAGGTCTCTGGTTCAAGTCCAGGATGGCCCAGCTGCAGTATGCGGGACAAACATCGTTAGTTGTTGTCCAAGTTGCCAAGAAAGAGTTCCTTTGCACGAGTAAGAAACCGATGGGAAGTTTAAATTATATTTCTCCATTTTATAAAAATCTTTCTAGAGTTTTAGCCCCATTATACGACAGGCTAAAGAAAAATTATAGAGAACCTTGGACAGACAAGCATACGTCGATAGTCCAAAATATTAAAAATGGGTTAAGGTTCTACCTGTTTTAATTCTTGCTAACCCTGCTTGGCAAAAAATAATTGAAACAGATACATCCAATATTGATTTTGGAGGGATTTTAAAACAGATTAATCCCAATGATAAAAATGAATATTTGATTTGTTTCCATTCAGATAAATGGACTGAAGCCCAGAGAAAATATTCTACTGTGGCTCATGAAATGCTTACTATTGTTAAGTGTGTTTTAAGATTTCAAGATGATTTATACAATCAAAAGTTTTTAATAAAAACTGACGCTCAATCCGTCAAATATATGTTTGACAAAGATTTTAAACATGATGCCTCTAAAATTATATTTGCATGATGGTAAGCTCAATTAGCTCCTTTTGATTTTGAAATTCAATATAAAAAGGGAATTAATAATTCCTTACTAGATTTCTTATTCCGTGAATATTTACAGGATAGATCATCCTTGGACCAATGTTGTTCGAGGTAGAGAGCGTGGCAGAGGGAGATTACTCTACTCGCTAGGAAGATCACAGACTTATAGCCAAGGGTCCTCAACAAATTCTCCAATTATACAACATGGCAGAAAGAGTTTGATAAACTCAAAAATATCGCAAGAAGAATCCTCCTCCTCAAAGACATCCATACATTTGGAAGATATTCCAGAAGACAGTCCATTATATGTACACATGCAAGCTTATTTAGCTACCAAGAAGAAAAGTGATACTTTCGCTTCGGTAACGAAAGAGGACACTGATGATATTAGGTCCTATGAAAAATTGCCTAAACAAGAAATGATATTTCTTATTGAAAATGCTGAAATAGCAAGAAAACATGAGCCTTGGAAGATATTCCAGAGGTATTTGATACAAGGATTATATTTTCCGGGTGAGTCATATAAGACCTGATCATATTATGAGACCATTCTCACAGACACAGGTAGTGCTGATATTCAGCATTTTCCTGGAACTAACGCAGATCAAACAGTTTATAACTTTTCAAAGATAATTATCAAACAAATTATATCTGTTGAAGATTGGGGAATGACCACTTTGAGAGAAAGGCAGATAAGCCTTAACAAACTAAGTTTTACTTACTGGGATTATATCGAAGCTTTTGATAAAGTCCTTTATTATAATAATGATAAACATAAGCATACTTGGTTTATCAAGATATATTCAAAAGTTTTTGATAATAGTATTCCAAATTGATTTATAAATTGGTAGCCATACCACGGGCCAACAATTAAAATATTGTCGGAACCATTTTTGGCTTTATATAAGAAATGGAAAATCGTTTCTCTAGATTTAAACGATTTATATAAAACAGATCATATCTGTTTTCCAGACAAAATTGATAACATCTATTTTTTCATTGAATTTTCCATCCCCTGAATTCATAAGTGGACACCTGAATTAGGTTATACCGACGAACAGGTTCCATGTCTTTATAGACTTTTTTTTAACAATTTCTGGGACAAATTAATGAAGATTGATCCCAAAACTAAAATAATGCATGGACAAGAACTTTTGGATACAATCAACCGGAAGATCCAAGAGTATGAAACAGCAGAAGAACAGGGTAAAAATAGATGACCTAAATTATCAGTAGTTGCTTCGGGATTGACGACATTAATAATTGCAGTCTTATGATCGGTAGGCATATAATTATCCCACCACCCTCTAAGCTGACCAGTAAACCCAACAGTAATCATTTTGCAAATCATATTATCAGTGTTTTTTTGCACTATTAGCTCTACAAATAGTTGCGTACATTAACATCCTATGTACTAAAATGGTCATTTGCCTATCAGTAAGACTATCTAAATTTCAGTCATAAATTTTGTTACCACTATAAGACGTATTAGTCTGATTCGAATCCCTTTCTTCTATAAGGACATTCTGGGGAGTTGGTCTAGGGTAATAATGAGTTCTCATTCTAGGCTTATCAGCAAAATGAGGATGATGAATACTACCACGAAGCTTATTAAGTTTGGACAAAGTTTCATAACGAACTTCATTAATATTAGAAGTTGAAGCTATATTATCAGCAAATTGATGAGATAAATCAATTGATTTAATAGTTAAATTCGAGAATTTCTTATCAAGAATTTCTTCTAAATCAGAATAGGTTTTTATTTGAAAATCCTGAATATCAGGAGGCCTTTAAATAGAAGCAGCGACAATCTTTGAAGATGAAGCTGTTTTGGAAGCACTTATTATGTTAGAAATATTATTGTTATAAATTTGTTTTATCAAAGCAGTTAAATCATCTAATTTTTTATCGAGAGAACTAATATGTTCACCTAAAATTTTAACATATAAACCCATGTAATTATTTTGGGAAAATAATTTATTTATTTTGGAAATAGTGATTTTACCGACATCATTTTCAATAAATCTTTGAAAGGCGGTAAAAGTAATACCTGTATTATTAGGTAAAACAAAAGACGATTGTGGCAGGTAAATTGCTTTGACAATTTACCCACTACCATCTTGATAAGATCTTTCGATAATCTTGACATATAAAGGTAAATAGGTGGTTATAAATCAAGGAACAAAATACATAATTTGATTATGTAATGCACAAGTTTCATAAAATTCTTGTGAAATACTATGCATATCTTCTGCACTATAAGTGTCAAAACACCAAGTTCTAAACTGGTTCAATTTATTATCGAAAAATTCTTTTTGAATATGTTTTCGTGTCGGTGATCCCGGGCTAAAATCAATGATTTGAGGAATCATTAAAGATCATTTGGGTTGAAATCCATTTTGGATGTAGAAGGAATATCCTTATCAGAAATATTATCATATGCCTGAACAATATTAGTTCTAGGATATATTTTTAATTTATTTATTGGACTATCAGTCGTAGGAATGGAATGCAAAGAAGCAAGTTTATTAACTCTGGCTGGACCGTAAATCGGTTCAACTGGAGCTATCATAGAAGGGATAGAAGTTAATAATCTATTAGTACTTCTACCAGAAAATGACTGTCTGTTATAAATAGAAGATTTATCAACTTGCCAATCAGGAGTTTGCATAATATGAGAATACAGTAGTAATAACGTTATCGACTAGCTGATTCTGCGGTATAACCGAATCCAAAATCCAAGTAGTTGAAAAATTTATTTCTTCCCACCTAATAGGTCTTCTAGTCGTAATTTTTAATTTTATAAAATTAGTTTCAAACAAAATAGTCTGATTAGATGTATCATATAATTTACATCTATGATTCAAAGTTGATAGCAACTTATAATAGATTCTATAAGATAAACAAATAAGTTCAGAACCGGGTGCATAATTATAACCATGCGTCTTAACATTTAATGTTAAAGCATCTAAAATATTAACATCAGTTAAACATAATTGCAAATTAGGCTGAGTATTAAAATATACTGGACCATAGGCCACAGTGGATTCTATCGATCCCATTAAAGACTGTCGAAAATTCAAATTTCTCGCAACTCTGAGAGCTGCTAGAAATGTTTTCGGTAACCCTTTAAGAGTTAAAGTCTTGAATGCGATCTGAACCATGCAGATATGAAGAAAATTATATTTATTTTTATAAATATCAATATCATGTTTATTTAATAAACGAATAGTTTGTTCAGACGAATTTAACACCAAAGAAGTTTTAGTTGTTTTAATTAACTGAGTCGAAGAAATTTTATCAAAAATCCATAATCATAAATGTTCCTAATTGGAATCTTAGGAATAGTCCACTTATTTAATAAATCCAAATTTTAAGGTATATCAACCTCTTCTAACCTATCATTTTTTATAGAAGATTCTCCCAAATCCATTCTTTTAAAAATATCTATGTTGAATACTTCACATCTATTACAAATTAACCTTAAATATCATGGCTCTGATACCAACTTGGCAGGATCTCTAGGGCAGACGGTAATCCGCGCGGCCAGACATATCTAGCTAATTTAGCACCTTTATGCTGGGACATAAAAATCAAAATATATAGGAATTTTTATATAGCGTATGACTGTATGGAAGGCTTAACCTTTTTATCTAAGAAAGGGGCCTGTCAGGATTTAATACATATTCTTAATGAGCCCATGTGTCTGGAGGTTCTAACCGAAAAAGATCGCCCTTTTCAACATCTTTTAACGGGCTCAAGAAATCGGCTTACCAGACGTAGTCACTAAGACAAAGCCATTAAGAATAGTACTGAATCCGACTGTACCACCATCTCAGAACCAAGTCAATTAGCTATATAATAATTTCTTTATATTTTGATAAAGCCAGATCTTTTAAGATTAAAATGTAAGAGAAGTTAGTTACTTAACATAGATATGGAGTTTAGCCGGACATACTCCTGGCTAGGAGAAAAGGAGAGAAAGGGAGTGTCGCCTTAAAGACCCGCCTGCAAGGGTCTAAGCCCGTTAAGCAAGGGTAAATATGGCGTCCAAAGTTTGTACCTTTTCTGATTTTTTATTATTCACAAAATGTAAAAACCTTTACAACTCTATTACAAACTAAGAGAGGAAAGAAGTTAGAGAGAAGGAGGAGAAAGAAGAGAGAGAGGGAGTTCTCAAAACTCTACCCCCAAACCTGAAAACTAAACGTATTTAAAGAAAGAAAAAGAATCTTTACATAGTAAAAATGGAACCTATCTGTCCCCTAAACAGTATATCTACTGTAGCTGTGGTCCCCGACGGTTTCACTGTTCACGTGGTCCTGGGTGATTATCTCCGTTAATTCATATTTTCCTTTTACCTTGTATCTTGTCCAACTTTTTCATTCGTCGGACGAATTCTTCTGCATTTTCAATGCTTTCTTCGGAGAGTATTACTTTCGGTTCTATAAGTTGAGCATCGGTGATATCATCATTGTTTCCGCTCTTCATAGATGAGTCTGATTCTATTTAGTGAAGTGAATGAAAGCAATTTATTTTCATTTCTTCGAGATAATTATGAATCATCATTTCTTTATCACCATCTTGAAATAATATCTTTCTGGCAATATGCCGAATCGAGGGGTCATCCATTTTACCCTGTTCTTCTGCTGTTTCATACTCTTGGATCTTCCGGTTGATTGTATCCAAAAGTTCTTGTCCATGCATTATTTTAGTTTTGGGATCAATCTTCATTAATTTGTCCCAGAAATTATTAAAAAAAAGTCTATAAAGACATGGAACCTGTTCGTCGGTATAACCTAATTCAGGTGCCCACTTATGAATTCAGGGAATGGAAAATTTAATGAAAAAATAGATATTATCAATTTTGTCTGGAAAACAGATATGATCTGTTTTATATAAATCGTTTAAATTTGGAGAAACGATTTTCCATTTCTTATATAAAGCCAAAAATGATTCCGACAATATTTAATTGTTGGCCCGTGGTATGACCACCAATTTATAAACCAATTTGGAATAATGTTATCAAAAAATTTTGAACATATCTTGATAAACCAAGTATGCTTATGTCTATCATTATTATAATAAAGGACTTTATCAAAAGCTTCGATAGAATCCCAGTAAGTAAAACTTAGTTTGTTAAGGCTTATCTGCCTTTCTCTCAGAGTGGTCAGGCTTTATATCTTTTAAAATTACTACACTGAATACAATAAGAACAAAAAAAAGACAACACTATTTTTTTAATATGTATACACTTAAAGCCACTTATTAAAATTTAGTTTTAGGTCACTAATTTTACTGAAATGCCCTTATTAAATAATTTTGTATCAAGGTAATGGATGGGAAAATGTCATTGTTTATTCTCATTCAAATACAACATATGGTGTGCTTAAATTCTAATGAATTAAGATTCAAATATGACTACTTACAAAACATTTGTACATCACTATTTAATTTGAATTTCATGCTATTTCTTGAAATGGTCTTGTTAATTAGGATTCTTGATAAGTAGAAAATAAAATTGTGATAAAAGTAAAATTTTTGGATATTGTTATTGATGGGACAGATGTAATATTGAATTTTGTAAGTTGGGAAAAATTAAGAAATTTTCTCCAGTCGATTGTTAGCCAAAAGTGAAAAGTATTGAAATAAATTATTAAAAGTATTGAAATAAATTATTAGGTGAAACTACAGATTATTGATGAACGTATACATTATTTTTATAGTTAAGGGGTTGTCTATCTAATAGTAGAAGTTAATGGTTGGTGATGTAAAGGCTATACTTCAGCGGGTTGAGTAGTTGGAGACTTGTGGTACTACCATTAGCTAGGAAAGCACCAAAGGCATGTGAAGGTAAAACTTCCTTCGCCGTTAAGCCACCAACCTACATCACGTGTTCCTTTTATAAAGGATAATATAGTTCCATGAAATATAAAGATAGGATTGTCATTTGCTTTACGTGTCGTTCCTTGTCTAACCATCAAAGCTTATAAGTATTCTTCTTACTCTCTTCATGTCAAATTTTCATAATATTTCATATTATTGTAAGTGTCGTTACTTGAAATCTTAGGAGTCACATGGTATATATGTCACATGTTATAAATGAAAGTAAATGGCATATTATAATTGCACTTGTTTATATGAGAAGCTAAAACAAGAGCTAACTTTGGAAGAGATTTTACTTAAATAGCTAAATGATCTTTACCATAATTTACATGTCATAGGCCTTTAAGGCATTACTTGATAAAAGTTAACGACACCAGAGTATTCATAGGTTTTACTTGACACACCTACGTGATATGAGTCTGTGCACATGATTGGGACTAGACCAATATAGTCAGCCTGAATTTTTTGCGTATCCACCCTTATGGCATCATTTGCATTTGGAGTTAGTTGGAACGTCGTGCACTTGGTCCCTTGACTTGAGCCAATACATGACACATATGGCATGTGGACAGACCCTCATAGTGAGCCCATGGAGAGAGTACCTTATATCAGGCTACGATTACAGTGATACATATAAAATCATGGCAATGAATATTTGGGCAACCTATGCGTATTACTTGACCTGAATCACCTTTTGTAGGACATCATATGATCATTTCTACTAAATATAGTTCAACTACATCACCTAGTCAAACTATAGGTACTATATTATAATGAATGCTTCTTTGGATCTGATATAATGAACTAATAAAGTTGAAGAATAGGTTACAGTTTTATATCATACACTTGTATGCTCATAATTCTTTCATTTTGAAATTTGATTCATATGAGCTTTCGTACTTATCTACTTGTTATTATGTCTGCTCTACATACCAGTATATGTTGTATATGTACTGACGTCCCTATTGGGGCACTGCATTTAAATAAATACAGGATGAGGTTCGCATAGAAGTAGTGAAATGACCCTCCAGGTCATTTTCTCAATTTCTGCATGTTTCCATCGTTTTGATTCTTTCCACAGTGGATACAAGTCATTTATGACTTGTCGAAATCGTCGGTTTGGTTATCAGACAATTCATTTGGGTTTTAGGCTCATTTTTCTGTTTTGGAGCTTTCGCTGTTAAGGAATTGGTATCAGACCAAAACTCCTAGTAAACAACCTCAAATAAGAATTCTGATAGTGACATCAGCTCCGAAATGTTGATTTTAAGCTAGGGGGACCCTTAGTCTAGGTCCCGAGGCTTCCGAACTCATTCTGGACTATTGGGTAGAATTTGGTTAAAATGAAACTATAGTTGTGGGCCCTATATTTAATTGAAACGACCTCAGATAGAAATTTTGATGGTTCCGTTGAGTCTGGAATGTCGAATTTGGTATGGTAGCATAGTTCATTTGAGCGCACGAGGTTCCAAATGAATTCTGAGCACCTAGTCGGAGTTCATTTGGACCCTGATATCTGGTGTGACTGCTAAAGCGGTCTAGGAGCCGATTTTACCGGTGGTCACTTTAGCGACCTTGAGCCACTTTAGTGGCCTTGGATACTCGGTTGAGGTCCACTTTAGCAGCCAGGTTCTGCTTAAGCGGACGTCGTTTTAGCGGCCACTCGCCTTTTTGCACCCTCCACTTTAGCGGTATCCACTTTAGCGGCCAAGTGACCGCTTTAACGGTAGCCACTGGAGTTAAATATCCCTTCTTCACTCGATTTCCTTTCATTTCCTAGGCCATTTTCCTCTATTTTGAGGGCTTGGAACGTGGGAAAGTATGGAAAATCATTCATTAAAGCTAAGGTAAGTTAGTTCAATACTCCTTGACCATTTTCCATTATTTTCCCTGTCAAATTCCATCCTTTTTCATTACAAATTTCTAGAATTTAGGTCTTAAATTCCCTAAGATTTAGGGGTTGATTTAGGCATGCCCCAATTTGGACTCCATTTGTGCTCAACTTTTGAGCACACATTCCTTGTCCTTCAAGGAACCTTGTGATGGATTCAATTTTGGGATTTCATTTGTGGGCCCTATGGGTCCATTTTTTACACAATTTTGGGTTCGAAATTTTGTAGAGCAATATGGGTAACGTTTTACTCCTATTAACGGGTAGATTATGATTTTGATAGTGCGATGTCATTTTTGGTATCATGGAACAAGGGCGAAGATTTATGGATGGTCTGAGATTGCGGTTCGACTTTGAGGTAGGCTTCGGTCTACTTTTCTCTATGAGATTGTGTATTGCATTGATTGCATGCTAGGTAGGCATTATAGGATCGGATTTTGACTAGTAAATCATGACTTACTCTATTTAGGGAACTTGGGATAGAAATGTAATCTGAACCCTAGCCTAGGATACCCGTTATGGCCCTGAACCATATTATCCTTGATTATAGACATGTTATCCATAGATTGATGTTAATGATCCTTTAGTGTAAGACTCACCATATTACTTAGCGAATTGGACAGTAGTTCCCCAGATTTTGATTATATTATTATACTAGTTATGTACTGTTGGGCCCGAGGCTGTGGTTACGATACTAGTTGGACTCCAAGTGGGTATTTTACTCTTAAAGAGGGCATGATTCTAGTTTATAGACGCTTAGGCTCTTATGGTTGTATTGTTTGGATACTGGTGATATCATGCATACTTTAGGGAGCATTTATGCTCACTTAGTGGTACGATTTCGACTAAAACTTTGATCTTACTACTGTTTTTTTAAAAGGGATTTACTCCCACTTTTCACTTTAAAAACTAGAATCGTACCACCTTATTTAATGAATTATGAGCTTTGGAACTAAAAATATTGTTTTAGAAATTAGACCGAGGTTGATTCCGGTCCATTATTAATCCACTCTTTTACCACTACTGCTTACTTCGGTCGAGAAATATTCTGACCATATCTATGCTATTATATCGATTTAGTCCCAAAATTGATCTCGAGCTATGGATTTACAAACTCACACTCTTTTAGTCACGGTTCAAGTCCGTGCACTGATTATACTTATATATCTCTCTGATGTTGGATGGATTAAATTAATTATAATAATTACTGAAAGTCTTGGTTCAGGACCAGGTAGTGTATACGGATATCCCGAGTCCCCTATGGGCCCCTTCATTCGTGAGCTGCAATACCGAAGAAGGATGGTCGTTGTAGATTCTGTCTTTGTGAGGTACTGAGCTGGAGGAGGTGTATACACTTAGTACATTATGGTACTCGGATTGGGTAAGGTACTATTATTTTATGTTGCATTCATTCATTCATATGCAGTGCTTATCACCAATGTGATTATTTGGTACTTATATCTATCGGCCTTTTGGGGGGTTGTATAGGTATAAGCTATGATTGTTGTTTGCTGAGTGTTTGCTTGAAACTTTCGGGCTTATGAGGGCCTAGCTAGGTATTATTTTTGGACTAAATCGTTACTTTACTATTAGTTGTTATGGTTAGTTTGTGGCAAGATGATTATGGACTGGTAGGTTCTTGGTATGTTTCTGATCCCTTTTCTTTTCTATGGTAAATTACATTATCGATCGTTACCTCACGGTTAGACATTATGGTTAGGGACCCTGATTATGCTAGTATTAACTTCCCTACTTGGTTATGATCTTTGAGATGTTAGGTTGACTCCCTCGGGGATCTTTATCAGTTTCAGAGTATGAGATTGGTTTTCTCGAGTGGGCAAGACATACTTCTGTGTTATTTCCTACAGAGAATGAGATTGTGTGTGGATTTATTAGAGGATTGGCTTTACCACTCCGCTTGGTGTTGGAGCATTTGTAAGCGGCTAGGTCTACTCTCTCTCAAGATGTTGATCATAAGAGGGCTGCAGAAAAGGCTTGTATTGAGACATATAGAGGTGGCGGTAAGAGACCATATCAGCAGTTTAGTGGTTACAGTATTCTCCCAGGGAGGACAACATCACTTGCTACCTATTGTGCCCATACAGATAGCACCTCAGTTTATGGGTAGCTCTCAGACTATATGTGGCTCTTAGATCAGTCGTGGTGGTCATAGTAGGCAGAGTTCATGTTAGACATTGCAGAGTATTTGGTATAGATCTTTAGGTCATGGCGGCCATTCTAGATCAGCAGGTGCAGTGCATTCAAGAGTTCCAAGGGAATGTTTTGAGTGTGCAGAGGTTGGTCATTGGTCTAGGGAGTGCCCCAGGTGAAGTTGGTTGTCCAGACATGGTCAACATATGTTCCTCGCCAACCTAGAGCTCCTGAGGTATGTTATAAATATTGGAAGGATGATCATTTTAGTGTAGAGTGTCCAGACGTCAGTTGGTCATCCAGTTGGGGTCAACTTATGTTTCTCACCAGGTTATGGCTTCAGGGGCTTGTTATGACTGCAGAGAGTGTCCCCAACATGAGATTATTAGTCATTCAGCTCATCCAGATTAATATCATAAATATGTGACACCTTCAGTTAGAGGTTGTGCACTTGGTGCCTCAGTTGGTGATTCAAACGCTCAGTCCAGGTTTGGACATGCTTAGATTCGTACTCCTTTGGGCACATCAGGACTATGACTTCGGACTCCATCGATATAGGTGCAATCTGATTTACTATCTGTTACTTTTTATTTGAATTGAATTGGGGTTTTCATACCTATCGATGATTATATGCCTTGGTGTTTTTATATTGGTTGTTGTATGCCTTGGTATAGATTTCATACATATGTGACTACCCCCGTAGATGATTTCCTTTATTAGTGATCAAGTGGATTAGTATTGTATTTTTCCTTAGGGTGTAACACTTGGGTTAAAGTCCCTCTCCTTTGGCATATTGGCCTTGTTATAGTCCTGGAGTGGTAATGACTGTTGCTTTTCATTTTTGATGCCACCTGCACCTTATACTAGTGATTCTAATTTTACTATTGTTAGTATTATTATTCTTTTAATATTGGTTGATTCTTACTTGATAGATGGCTAGACCACCGTTATCTACTTAGTATCTCCTTCCTTGTGATTCTTATTCGCTGGCTTAGACGGCTAACTTGGTTGGTTGGTTCTCTCTCTTTTAGTGAGGTAAGGTTAGTTCTTTTCCTTCTCTATTAGCAAATTAGATCGGTCTTTGAGAGGGAGTGAATAAAGGTTTGGTCTTCCATGGTTTCTTATGGTTCTGGAGTTGGTAATTTGGTTCTATTGCCCGCTCCTATCGTTGATAAATCTGATCCTTGCATCGTGGTTTGTTGGTTTCATTTTCTGGTAGTGGTCTTGATCTTGATGTTGATATTGGTTTAGGTACCCTATTCTTTATGTGATGTAGTTCGTGGTTCAACCGAGTTAAAGTTGGTGTATATGGGTAATTTCAGAAATTTCTCATCTCGGCATTTGTTTAGCCTAATATGACTTTAGGTAATGCTTCTACTTAGCGATATGTGCTTGTGTAGCAGCTGTTGGTAACCAAAGTGGATGTTCTTTAGAAGTAAGTATTCGTTGCCATGTATTGAGTAGTGGTTTGACCAAATTCAGGCTAAGATTGAATTTTTTGAAGTTGCTCGAGATTTGGCTACCTTTAGATCCTTTATAGCCTCGGTGAGTTCATGGTTATGCCTTGATGTGTTATGCCCTTCAGCATATGCGAAGTTGATTGCTTGTGTCTTCCGCCAGTGGTTTTCCTCCGTGGTGGTTATATTATTCGGTAAAATTTTAGTTTCAGCCCTTGCGGGAACCGTTGGATATGTACTTAGTTTCTGAAGGTGAGAATTGGTTGAGGTATTTGGCCTAAGTGAAGACTTATTGTCTCTAGTTGTGATTTTGACTCTTTCGGATGATGACTTGAAAATAGTGATATATTGTGGAGTATGGATACTTCTCGACAGCGGGATCGATTTGGATAGTTGAGATCGAGTAGTTCAGCTTTGGTGTTGAGATTATAGCTAGAGATTGCGTAACTTGATTGCAGCCTCATTTCGAGATTTGTTTTAGTTGAGCATTCATTTATAGGCAGACGGAGCCTGCTCTTTACCTACCAGTTCGGTTCTCTTCAGTCCAGGCTGACTGAGCCTGCTCTTTATCTTGGCCTTGGTTCTTAGTGTTTGTTAGAATTTTGACTGTTTTCTCAGCAGAAGAAGTGGGCTTAGCATGGTTTTACCCACAGTTGGTGGGGCATTCTGGAGCGGATCATTCAGATTCGAAAGAGTATGCTTGGGATTCATGATTGTTGGTTTTGAGGGTCATCCGAATAAGTTGTAGCTTTGGCTAGAGATTGCAAGCTTTAATCATCTCCATTTGTGTGTCCAGGTTTCACTTTATGGGCTTATTCTTATGCTTGCCATTATGGATTTTCAATAGATCAACTTCAGTCTTTCGAGGTTAGTATGACGTAATTGTACGGACAGGGCTCAGAGGATATTCTGTACAAATTAGAGTTGATAGCAGGTTTGGACTGGCAAAAGGATGTTGGATTTGGCAATTTAGATTTGGTGTCATGGTTCATACCCTGGGTGGTCTTCAACTTGTTTGAATTTTTGCTTGGTTGTGCTTGTATCCGTGTGATTGGTGAGCGGTGATTTGGCCACTCATTCGTGTACCTGTTCTTATGACTTTGTGTTGTTAATCTTTAATATGAGGCTAGTTATCCTTTGAAATGTGTTGATTTCAGGTATTTTGAGATTTACAAGGAATCTTGATGAAAAAGAGTAAATATGAAATAAAAATGAGATGAAAAGGAAGAGCCGAAAGAAAATCTCAGACATGGCCTTCAGGTTCTAAAGCGGCCTAAGGTGCGCTTTAGTGGCCAGTCAGTGTTCAATCAATGCCGTTTTAGAAGGTGCGCTTTAGCGGCCGGTCAGTGTTCAATCAATGCCGTTTTAGCGGCCTTCTCGACCATTTTACCGCTAGGTCAAAGATGGTCAAGGTGCACTTTAGCGCCTAAACGATAGCATTAGCAGGTTTCTCGGTCAAAGTAAAAGGCTGCTTTAGAGGTCAATTGGTCCGCTTTAGCGGTCATCTGGCCGAATTCAAAGGCAAGTCTAGAATTTCATATTTTCGGATCCCAATTCATCAAATACTCGATCCCAAGCCATTCCAAGACATCATTGGCATATTTCTTAACCTTGGAGGCTAGGGTTCTTGACCCAACTCCCTTGGAGTGAAGATTTGGAAGCTTTGTAGTGAATATTTCTTAATCTTTTCTTCATTCCGTTGCTTTGTATTGAATATTTGGGTGTAGTTAGATTCATTCTTGAATGTTGTTGTTGGACACAATGCATTGTTTATGTTTTGGATTTGGGTTTTAATTTTATCTCATACTTTTGTATTGATTAAATACTCTTAAATTATAAATGGGTTTTGCTTGTTTAAATTAATCTCATGCTTTATCATTTTCTACTCTAGTTGAGCTTGAAAGAGGAGATTAGAGTGGGGATTGCCCATCTACTTTGATTAATGCTTGAAAGAGCTAATTGAGGTTGGAAAAGGTTCATTTGGCGCGATTTGGGTTGAATGACCCATCTAATGGGTTTTGTTGCTAGACATAGTCAAATTCTAGTGTAGCCATAGATTGTAACTATTCTTATTGACACTTGGCTAATATTCGACAGAATTTAGCTTAGAAATATTCGTTAATCAATCAAAAGACATGGCGGATACTTGAGGTTCCAAGGCTAGCTTGCTAACCTGTCGTTAATGATGAGTATTTTACTTAAATACGTTAGATCATGGATAGAAATGATTCCCCGTATTATTTTCCTTGTTTTCCATTGTTGTGAAAGCCATTGATCAACTTGTTCATATTTTAATTGGTTCTATCCTTGTTTCACTTTTATATATCAAAAATCCCCAAAACACTTGTATCTTTATTTGGATTTTAGCGAGTTGCTTTAGTTCGTACTCTCTTGATTACTAGTCACATTGTTCCTCGTGGATTCGACCCCGACTCTTATTGGGTAAATATAGTGCTAACGACCGCGTACACTCATTTCTATAGTGTATTTGAGCGTTATCAAAAATGGCGTCATTGTCGGGGAATAATTTGGCGTATTGAGTTAGTTTGAAACTTTAGCTTACTTGCTTTTATTCGAACTTGTGAATATGTGTTTGTGATTTTCTTTTGTTTCTTGTATTAGGTAGATTTTTATGTTTGTATATTTGTAACTATGGCATCATGGAATGAAAATGAGTTTGGTGGTTGCAAATCTTATCTTGAGGATCCATGTCCTTATTGTGGAGGACCCCACTTTTGGCAAGATTGTAAAAATGCTCCCGGGAGAGAAGTGTGTGCACCATCTCAATTCTATAGGGACTATGATTGTTCTTTATGTGGTGGTCGAGATAGACATTGGAACGATTGTCCCAATTATTGTACCTCCTCCCCTAGTTATGCCAACGAAAATACTAGTTCTTCTTGTGAGTTTGATAGGTCTCATGATGTGGAAAAGGAAGAGCAACGTGCCGGATACAAAGGTGTGGAAGCAATGCTTCAAACTATCCTAGACCGGGTGACTACAATGGGTGAGGATACGCATCTCTCGCATCAATCCATGGCGACATTTGGAAAGGAATGCAAAAAAGAAGAAGATTCGTGTAGAGATGACGATCTCTTAAGTGCCATGGGTATCATTAATTCTCAAAATGAAGTGGTTGAAGAAAAGGTTTCAAGTCATGGGGTTGCGCCAAAAACGAGGGATGAAGTTGTGGCTCAAGTTGAAGAAAATGAACATAGTTGTGATGAAGAAACTTTGGATTCTCCAAGAAAACAAGTTGAAGAGATGTTGAAAAGCACAATGGAGAAGAATGAGAAATGTGGGTAAGTCTTGGCTAAATGGTGGGACCTAGTCCAACGTGGTGAAGACGGAGCTTTTGAAAATATTGATTTTTCCATGGGTGGACTTTTGCAAGAGATAGTTGAGTCCCAAAATGAAGAAAAACTTGACAAGGAAGAAATTGTGAGCCAAGAGTGGCTAGTGAATCAAGCTCAACAACTTGAAGTCTAAGATAATCAACTAGATAGTATGTTACTAATGGTGGATGAATATCTCAAATTGCATGTTAAGCGATGCCAAGTGTGGGTTCAAACTGAAATGGCTACTCGAAGATGAAAACCGAATTGTTTGCAAGAATCGAGGCATGTAATGTCCGAAGCCAAATGGGCATGAATAATTGTGCTAAGATGGTTTCCAATAAAGATGAGGGTGAGATTGGCTTTGAAGAATTCATGGTTATTTGCCAACCAACCGAACCAAAGATAATGAAGGATACCAAAATTGAAGAAGTGATACTAGAGTTGCATGAAAAAGTTAAGCAAATCCTTTGTGAATACTCTAGTCCTTTTAGGGGTGAGAATGTCAAGAAAATTTCAAATTTGAAAGTGGAAAGGCGACCTCATTCCAACCATTTTTTGACATTATGCTTGGAAGATGTGAAAAGTGAAATAACTAGGCAAATGGAGAATTTTGGAGATGAGGGACAAAGTCCTTACATTTTGGAGTTTGTCATCCCAAGAGAGCAAAATGATGCCTCTCACTTAAAGGTCAAGAAGTGCAAAATGCAAAGTTCAACAAGTGGTGTATTGATGTTCTCAACAATACCCAACGAGCCTATACGAAAGTTTGATGTGAAGTTGGGTAAAAGGTTCAAGTCTTAGAAGTGGCGAGATAGAGTTGGTCTCGTCACTTCCTTATCTTTTCCCCAAGTGCCTCAAAGAGATGTTGATTTACAATTGGGTCAAAGATTCAAATCATAAAAGTGGAGACATAAATAGTAAGGTCTCTTGCGTTGTGCCGCAATGTTAAATAAAGCTCTTGGTGGGAGGCACCCCATCGATTCTCAAAATTGTGTTTGCTTTTGATATGTTAATATTTACAGTTGTTTAGGAAATTATTGATTGACTAATCCACAAAATTTTGAAGTTTTGGAAGAGTTTTGAACAGGCTTGGATGCAAAAAGTTGAGTGGAATGGATTTCGAGGTTGTACACCCTCGAAAATGGGACTTGAAATACCTTTTGAAATATTTTGAATCACCAAAAATGATGGAGGATCGCAAAAGTTGGCTTGGACATCGTCAAGAATGAAAGAATTTGCCCAGGCCTGAGAGTGATCAGTCTCAGGTACACCTAAAGTAGTCCTGCGTGCACTAAAGCGGATGATGCTAAAGCGTCACCATGTCCGCTTAGGCGATGGTCAATTAAGTAGTCAAAGGGCGCTAAAGTAGCCAATGCTCCGCAAAAGAGGACAGTCACTGACGGATCAAGGGCACTAAAGAGGCCCAAATGCTGCTAAAGCAAATGGTCAACAGGGGTCAAGGTCGCTTAAGCGGTTAAATTTTCGCTAAAGCGGCCCAACGCCGAAAATTCCCCATATTAAAAGGAAATACGCATGACAGTTTCAATCATACTATCTCAAAACTAAACTCACACAGGTTTTATTTGCTTTCAAAATTCTCAATAACTCATGCAGGGAATTCCAGGTATTTTTCTCGAACAGTCTTTTACTCGTGTGTTGGTATCCCGTAGTGTGCCCTTCTCTCCTATTGTCCCACTGATTTGAGTAGAGTTTTGGTGCTAATTTTCATTCATTGTGTTGAAATTTCAGTTGGCTTTTATGTAAGGTTTGGTATTGGTTGTAAATATCTCGTTATGTAAACCATGGGGAAGTCTTGAGTACCCATTGGTTGTGTAAGAATTTGAAAATAGTTGTGCCCACCAAGTGTTTGATGTGTTGTTTGAAAGAAAATTTATGCATTCGTTTTCACACTCCCATGAAATAGTAATGAAATTTAATTGGGTTGCAAAATCTTGTGAGTATACACTGTATTTGTGGTGTTTGTGCGTAAAAATGGTTGAATAAGTTGGATCTTGGTGTTGTGGGGACGAAGGTCCACTAAAGCGGCCTCACTGTGCTAAAGCAAGGTCCGCTAAAGTGTCACATTACCGCTAAAGCGGTACCTGAGGCCTGCTTTTGCATGGCCTGAAAAACTGAAATTTGATGTTTGAGTCCTAAATGGATTCTTAACTCATTTCTTTGGCTTATATCATTCACATTACATCATTTCGCATGCTAATCTTACACGTTCATGCTTATTGTGTTGTTTTCATGTTTTCAAAAAGGCCAAGAATGGAACGCCGCCTTATTGATGAGGTAGAGGTTGGGGGAGAGTATGATCAAAATTACTTTCTCTCTCTCGAGTGTTAGGACGCGTGCTATGCTCAATTGGCCAGAAGTAAGTTAGTCCCCAAGAGGGGGATTTCACTTTATCGGATCCCTGAGACTCTCCCCAAGCTTTATTAGAGGTTGGAGACTACAGGGTGGATTTGTTTCGCTCCCGAACCATGCAAAGAAAATGAGCAATGGGTGAGGAAGTTTTATGTAAACCTCAAGGCCGTCAAGTTGACCAATCCGGTGACCCGAATTTGAGGCAAGACTATCCACTTTGGGGCTGAGGTGATCAATGGACTCTATGTGTTTACCAAACCCCAATCATTCTGAATTCACTGTAAAAGATTGTTCCCCGGGTAGTTGGTTGGTTTCAAAGTTGTGTCCGGGGAAAAAAGTTATGTCCCATTGAAGAAGTGAGGTGAAGGGACTGTCACAAAGAGTAAGAAAAAAAGATTGGTTCTGGGAAGTCATGGAGACTGATTCTTGTCGGCTATCTTCTGTAGGACCGTTTAAGGTATTAACTGATGAGTTGAGGATGGTCCAAGAGATAGTATCTAGACTTCCCATAGGGCAGGGAGAATCCTCTAAGGGGCCTGCTAGTTATGTCCCACAGAAAGATTATGATAAGTTCTTGGATGATCAAAAGAAGCAGGGGACCCATCTCTCTAGATTAGAGAAGGCTTATACCAATTTGGCTAAGTCATATAGAGAGTTGAGTGAGTCCCATGAAAAGATGAAAAAGAGAGAGAAGAAGAAAGACAAGCTCTTCACCCGGATGTGGAAGAGTGTGAGGGGGTTGTGGAAGGTCCTAAAGCCAAAGGACCCACTTCCTTCTTTGAGGCCACATGATGATGATGATGTTCCTGCACAATAGTCTGATGATGATGATGCTGATGTTGAGGGTGCGTATGATGAGGAGACTAATAGTGATGGGAGTGCGTGATATGGATTCAGGGAGCCCCTTTATCTCTTTAGGCTTTGATGTTATGCAGTGAGGACACTGAAATCTTTTTAGTTGGGGGTGGCTTGTTTTGGCATTTATGATATGTTAGGTTCTTTTAATACATTTGTATGCCCTTGTCGGGACTTTGGATTATGCATTTCTTTATTTTTATGGATATTATTGTACTCCCTCATCGGGCTTGATTTTGATGTATTTGGATTTTGTGCATTGCTTTTACGTTGTAGATTTTGTTGGATTAGTTGTTTCATTTATTTTTATTTTTGGATTAGTTTATTTATTTTGTTAGTTTCTTGTAGTTTCCCTTTTGGTAGTTATTTTGGGCGATTCCTTTCCTATGATAGATTGAGTGACAACATTCTTAAGGGAAAATCATCAATTTTGGGTGTTGGTGTCATTTATGCAGGGGAATTCTGAGTACCCTATTGTGAATTGGGGTTGCTGTTGTTGTTATGGCAAAGTTTGAATGGCCAATTTCCATGACAAAGTCTGAGTAGCCGTGGCTCAATTGCCTTGATGGAGTTAAAATATGGGATTGTGGCTTATTTAGTGCTAATAATAGTTAGTCTTGCACTGTGAAATGTGAAATGAGCATACCCCTCCATCTAAAATTTTTGTGAAAATCAAATGCATGGAAGTGAATGATGTTGTGATTATGCTTTGACTCTTTTTTTGTCTCTTAGTTCTTAAGGTGGTGACAATGTGAAAAATGACTCGTTTGTTCTTGATTAGGAAGTGAAACCAATCCATCTAGAATAGTTTGCCTTCCATGTGTGGTGAGTTTTTATTCAATAATTCTTGTGCTTACTTGTGTCATCTAGAACTTGCCCGGTTGGTCTTTCGATGATAGTCTTGATTTTACTTGGTTGGTGAAATAATCTTAGGCCTTCTTGTGACTTTTGGAAACCACTTTAAATTTAAAAGGCTACCCGTGCATGAATGTTATAACTAGTTACCCTATTTGAGCCTAATAACCTTTCTTTGGCAACCACATTATAAGCCTTGAACCTTTTGAAAAATTTCCCTCTCTTGAACCCTACTGTCACGACCCGAAATCCCATTCGAGCCGGACTGGCACCCGAAGGCGATATGGCCCGAGAGAACCAATCTTTGCTCATGAACCTTCATATGTATATCCTCGTACAAATCTTATTATACCTTGTGCAACTATGAGGAAAACATGAACATGGAACATATGCTATATAGATATTTATGAAACTTGGTCGTTGGGGCCATCAAGTCAAAACGGACATTTGTCTCTTATATCCATATACCCACATATGTCTATAAAAGCCTCTAACAGATGCATTTATAAGACCAACTAACAGTCGGGATAAGTCCCCGCTTTATACAACATTTATAACATCAAAACAAATATACAGCTATGACTCAGGAGGCTCCGAACCAACTGGAGCTCACCAAAACTCTGCAAATGGTCCACAGTCTACGGAGGAGGTCTACTAATGCCTGCACCTGCAACATGTAAGGTAAGTCCCCCCCCCCTCCCCCCGAGGGGGTCAGTACGAAGAATGTACTGAGTATGTAAGGCTCATAAGAAATAACATCATACATGAGAATGTCAATAGAATAAAATATGAGAGAATAGTCAATGTGGATAAACCATCATTTTAGATAATATCTTTTATAATTTCTCTACTTCAAGGGAAATGACCTTCACTCAAGAGATTTGCCTCCAATAGATTCTTCTATATGCAAGAGATTCTTTCATGCTTCTATGCTCATTACCACTATTATTCATCTACTTGGTTAGTAGGTTGTAAAAGAATAACATTCATCTACACACATCCATTTTAGTAGTGGGGTAACAATAGAACATACATCTATTCTATCGGTGGTTTAATAATATAACGTACATCCACTCTATTGGTGGTTTAACCTACATCCACTCTCATGGTGGGTTAGCATACATCCACTCTATGATGGGTTAACGTGCATCCACTCTCATGGTGGGTTAACATACATCCACTCTCATGGTGGGTTAACATACATCCACTCTCATGGTGGGTTAGCATACATCCACTCTATGGTGGGTTAACATAAATCCACTCTCATTGTGGGTTAACATATACACATCTTTATTCACTTCTTATTTGGGAGAGATTGATTTAATCACTTATGAGAGATTAATATGTTGAAGATCATGACACTATTTGAACACACAAAAATGCTTTACCTCACTCTTATACTTCATGAGATTAACACCTTAACTTGTGAGGGATAGATATATTAGCTCGCACTTTACCTCCTTCACTAATCCTATGAGATCTTATATAAGTAAGTATATGATACCGGACCTCCACCTTTGGTGGTCTATAATAAATAACAAAGCATAATATTGGGATTATTTCATATTGAACTTATACCCTCTAGAATGTGATCCATACTCACTGAAACATATAGTAACTATGCACATTACCTCTTTACAATCTTATACCCTTTACATAGTTATGAGAGTGACATGCTAAAGATCATTACATTAAAGCACACACTTATATACACATCTCACTTCACTCCTTTCCTTCATGAGATTGACATATTCACTTATGAGGAATAATTATACTAACTTGCACATCACCTTTCTTATTACTCTTATGGGATTGCTACTTTTACTTATGAAAGATTGGTACAAGGATAATCATCATACTATAGGACTTTGGAACATGACATGATTGAAAAAATGCTTCTCAAGAATAAATAGATTCTCTTACATCCTACTCTCTTTGAGATGGTTCTTTTAGAAATTCCAACGTCATGACAACTTTGGAACTTCCGTCAACGAATAAAAGATAAGTGAATCATCATTCATCTAAGAATAGGACACATATGAATAACAATATACGTCATCCTGAATTGATATACTTCAAGCCTCTCGGAATTGAAACAGGTCCAATGTCAATGTGAACAATATGTTGCGGAAGGATACGGAAAAAGGAACCTTACATACCTTGTATTCTCAATACGATTCTACAATCTTAAGTGTGCATACAATAGGCCCGCTCTGTCCTTATGTTTCACTCTACAACACAAGTACATAACGAAACCAA
The DNA here is from genome assembly GCA_031232105.1 of Capsicum rhomboideum. Lineage (NCBI taxonomy): Eukaryota > Viridiplantae > Streptophyta > Magnoliopsida > Solanales > Solanaceae > Capsicum > Capsicum rhomboideum. The sequence continues at coordinate 21,061,815 of CP124714.1, forward strand.
CATTAACCACCAATTACCTTACAATGGCATATAATAACAATGAGTCACATGTTTGGCTTTAAAATATCATTTCTTTCTCTACAATACCATTTACGGCATGGTCATATCAATAATACCACAACATGCCCAACATTGACCAAACTATCATAAACCACTAGTATGTCACACCAAGTTCATACTTTCCACTCTCCATCATCTCAACATCATAATTATACCATCAATTTGCTTCAATACACCTCACAACAACACATCGGCCAAAATCCCATAATTTTCACTTATATGAAAATAACAAGTTTAATAACATAATCACCCCATATATGTTGTTATTTCATCCATACCATGCTCTTTCATCAAAATCACAAGTCATATTTCAAGTGTAAATCCCATGGATAACACATCTTTCACAAAAACACAAAGTGACATATCCAACACTTCCAAGCATAAACAATATGATTTACATACTCTCCAATGCATATAATATATTATTCCATAAGAATAATCACTTACCTAAGCTTGAGAAAGGATGATCTTGCTCCAAGAAGTGCCTTAGGGTTTTGAGAGCCAAAGAAGCTTTCTTGAGAATTCTAGAAAAAAGATAGAAAGCATGTGTATTGTGTGGGTTAAAATCTTATTTTTTGCCCCTTTTATAGAGCCTTGAATTCCTCTTTATCCACCTTTTTCAATTATTGATTAGTCAAAGGAAGAATGGGTCATTTGACCCATTCTTGACCCGTGTCTTTTGCCTCATTTTGGGCCTATTTTGAGCCCAATTCACTTAACCCAATAAAATTAATAATTTCTCATGTTTAATTCATTTCATACACGTTACAATAATATTCCCACTCACGCAATTCATACTCGTAGCCTCAATCCCAAAAACAAGCACTTCTAGCCACGTATGGCTTATTTTGACTACAAGGGTAAAATCGTCATTTAGATGCCAAATTCATTCTCGAGTAATTTTATCATACCAATATAATACTTCACTCATTTAATGTATATTCTCATGGATATAGAAGAAACGTGGCAAAAATTGGCTTAATACGTCCCCGGGCACCCTTGGAACTTAACAAAATTTCTAACTTTGAAAAGTGGCCGAAACCAGCCTGGCACGCCCTTGGGCGCGCCAGCTTGCTGCCTCTAGGCTAAAAATTTTAGCCCAGAGTGGCCTGGCACGCCCTCTGGCTCGCCCCACCTTAATATTTTTCAAAATTTTGTTTCTTCTACTTTTCTTCGCGGATTTGGTTAGATACTTCAAGTCCTATTCTTTAACTTACTTCTTACCCTTAATCTGGAGGTCCTCTTAGACTCATTTTAAATTCCACAAATGCTCCACAAAAATCACAAAACACCTCCTACGAAGGGCTAATCACATGTACTAGGCCAAATTTTAATTTTCTCATCATTAACATTACCAATTACATACTTATAGCTCTTGACACCCAACTAAACATTATTCAATGTCGTAACCTAGGGTTGGGAAGGTACGGGGTGTTACACCTACCCTCCTTGAACTTGAAATTGCCAACTTGAGGCTAAAAGCCTAAGTTGGGGGTGTGGTGAAACTTGGAAGATGTGATCATGTGCCGAGTTTTTTCAAGTGAGTGCCTTATGAATGAAGCAAGGATTGAATAAAGAAAAAGAGAAAAGAAGCGAAAAAACAGAAAGTTTTCAATAAAGTGGTTAACTTGAATGAACAAGATAGGCACCTGTGTTGTATGAAAATGAAGTGGCTAATGATCATAGTTTGATTTATATTGTGTTTTGTTAAGTTAAAGGAGGGTGTAGTCACTTTATCCTAAAATTCTTATCCTACCCTTCCCCAAGCCTACATTACAAGCTAGAAAAAGTCCTTCGAGATCTCCAACCAAATGTTTTTAAGTTAGTGGCGATTGAAAATAAGGGCAAGCCTATGGTATGATACTTGTTTGCATTGGAATTCTTTTTTGAGTGTGTGTTTGTCCATTTGTACCTTGTCGAAGTGTTGTAAATATCTTGTGTTTTAAGACTTTCTTTCTTGTGAGGGCATGTGAACTAGGATAGATTGATGAAGTTGACAAATTCCAAAAATGAGTCAAAGGAGCATGTTTGGTTGACTATTTATTATGAGTCACTTCTTGAGAATTGGTTGTTATTACTTGATCATTCTTTAAAATTCCATTGTGTTTTTAAAAGCATGTTTGATTTTGAGAGAGTTGCCTTAGTAAGACTCACGTGCTTGTTGACTAATTGTTAGTACTAACCAAAGTCATAGTCATTATTCCCGTGTGAAGTGAAAGTGTTGATGTTAGTGTTGAGCTTCAAATTGATAGCCTCATTGAGTTTTGATTTTGTTTTGCTTGAGGACAAGCAAAGTCTTTAAGTTGGGGGTGTTGATAAGCAGCGATTTGGCCACTCATTCGTGTTCCTGTTCTTATGACTTTATTTTGTTAATCTTTAATATGAGGCTAATTATCCTTTAAAATATGCTGATTTCAGGTATTTTGGGATTTACAAGGAATCTTGATGAAAAGGAGTGAATAAGAAACAAAAATAAGGTGAAAAGGAAGAGCTGGAAGAAAATCTCAGAAATGTCCCTCAGGTAGCGCTAAAGTGTACTGAGGTGCGCTTTAGCGGCCGGTCAATGTTCAGTCAATGTCGTTTTAGCGTCCTTCTTGATCGTTTTAGTGCTAGGTCAAAGATGGTCAAGGTGCGCTTTAGCGCCTAAACGACCACTTTAGTGGGCTTCTAGGTCAAAGTCAAGGGATGATTTAGTGGTCAATTGGTTCGCTTTAGCGGTCCAATCAAGGTCAACACGACTGCTTTAGCGGCCAATTGGTCCTCTTTAGCGGTCATCTAGCCGAATTCAGGGACAATCTAGAATTTCATATTTTTGGATCCCAATTCATCAAGTACTCGATCCCAGCCATTCCAATACATTTTTGGCATATTTCTCAACCTTGGAGGCTAGGGTTCTTGACTCAACACCCTTGGAATGAAGATTTGGAAGCTTTGTAGTGAATATTTCTTAAGCTTTTCTTCATTCCATTGCTTCATATTGAATATTTCGGTGTAGTTAGATTCATTCTTGAATGTTGTTTCTCGACACAATGCAATGTTTATATTTTGGATTTGGGTTTTAATTTTATCTCATACTTTTGTATTGATTAAATACTCTTAAATTATAAAGGGTTTTTGCTTGTTTAAATTAATCTCATACTTTATCGATTTCTACTCTAGTTGAGCTTGAAAGAGGAGATTAGAGTGGGGATTGCCCATCTACTTCGATTAATGCTTGAAAGAGATAATTGAGGTTGGGAAAGGTTCATTTAACGCGATTTGGGTTGAATGACCCACCTAATGAATTTTGTTGCTAGACATAGTCAAATCCTAGTGTAGCCATAGATTGTAACTATTCTTGTTGACACTTGGCTAATATTCAACGAAATTTAGCTAAGAAATATTCATTAATCGATCAAAAGATGTGGCGGATACTTGAGGTTCCAAGTCTAGCTTGCTAACCCAGCGTTAATGATGAGTATTTTATTTAAATACTTTGGATCATGGATAGAAATGATTCCTTGTATCATTTTCCTTATTTTCCATTATTGTGAAAACCATTGATCAACTTGTTCATATTTTAATTGGTTTTATCCTTGTTTCACTTTTATATATCGAAAATCCCCAAAACACTTGTATCTTTATTTGGATTTTAGCGAGTTGCTTTAGTACCGTACTCGCTAGATTGCTAGTCACTTTGTTCCTCGTGGATTGACCCCCATCTTGTTGGGTAAATATATCGCTAACGACCGCGTACACTTATTTCTATGGTGTATTTGAGCATTATCAGTGATGTCAATATGTTGTGGTTCGAGTTTGCTTGTTCCAAGAGTTCCTGGGTCAATTGGAGGCCAGTTAGTTGTTGAGGATGACGTTAGGCTATTTGGAAAGTGAAGTAAGGAAGATGGTGAAAAAGGGATACCTATAGAAAAATCCTTTTGAAGCATTGTTTTGGCTTAGAGGTTATCTAGGGAGAAATGCTAGGGGCGTGCGGGCCCAGTACCTCATCCTTTCGAGCTTTCAGACTCTTTCTATCCATTGACTTTCTAGGACGAAAGTCCTTTTAGTGGTGGATATTGTAATGACCCTCCTGGTCATTTTCTTCATTTTCGTGCATTTTTGGCCTTTAGAGTGTTCCCACAGAGGTTACAGGTCATTTATGACTTGTTGGAACTGTTGGTTTGGTTATCAGACAGTTCATTTGTGTTTTAGGCTCATTTCTCTGTTTTGGAGCTTTCGCTGTTAAGGAATTGGTCTCGGACCAAAACTCCTAGTAAACAACCTCAGATTAGAATTTCGATAGCGCCATCATCTCGGGAATGTAGATTTTAGGCAAGGGGGAACTTTGATCTGGATCCCAAGGCTTTCGAACTCATTTTAGGCTATTGGGTAGAATTTGGTTAAAATAGAACTATAGGTGTGGGCCTCATATTTAATCAAAACGACCTCAGATAGAAATTTTGATGGTTCTGTTGAGTCCGGAATGTCAAGTTTGGTATGGTAGCATAGTTCGTTTACATCACGGGGTTTCGAATAAATCTGGAGCACCCGGTCGAAATCTATTTCAACTTACTAAAAATCTAGTGCCTAATATCTGGTGTGGCCGCTAAAGTGGTCTAGGAGCTGCTTTAGCGACCATGAGCCGATTTAGCGGCCTTGGCTACTCGGCTGAAGTGCGCTTTAGCGGACGTCGCTTTAGCGACGATTATCCGTTTTAGCAGACATTGCTTTAGCATCCAAGGTGCTGCTTTAGCAGCCACTTGCTTTTCACACAAGCTGTTTTAGTGGTCAGTAGTCTCTTTAGCGGTGGCTGCTTTAGGGTCCAAGTGATTGCTTTAGTGGCAAATGTTGGCGTTAAATATCCCTTCTTCACCCGATTTCCTTTCATTTCCTAGGGCATTTTCCTCCATTTTGAGATCTTGGAAGGTGGGAAAGTGTGGAAAATTATCCTTTGAAGCTAAGGTAAGTTAGTTCAACATTTCTTGGCCATTTTTCATTATTTTCCCCATCAAATTCCTTCTTTTTTCATTGCAAATTCCTAGAATTTAGGTCGTAAATTGCCTAAACTTTAGAGGTTGATTTTGGCCCCGATTTGTACTCCATTTGTGTTCAGCTTTTTGAGCACACATTCCTTGTCATTCGAGGGACCTCGTGACAGATTCAATTTTTAGATTTTGTTTGTGGGCCCCATGAGCCTATTTTTTACCTAATTTTGGGCCCGGAGTTTTATATAGCAATATGGGTATTGTTTTACTACTATTAATAGGTAGATTATGATTTTAATAGTGTGACGTCATTTTTAGGATCGTGGAGCAAGAGTAAGCTATTTGTGGATGGTCTAAGATTGCGATTTGGCTTCGAGGTAGGCTTCGGTCTACTTTTCTCTATGAGATTGTGTATTGCATAGATTGCATGCTAGGTAGGGATTATAGGATTAGATTATGACTCGTAAATCATGAGGTAGTCTCTTTAGGGAACTTGGGATAGAAATGTAATCCAAACCTTAGCCTAGGATACCAGTTATGGCCCTAGATCCATATTATTCTTGGTTATAGACATGTTATCCATATATTGATGTTAATGATCCTTTAGTATAAGACTCACCATATTACTTAGCGAATTGGAATGTAGTTCCCTAGATTTTAGGGATATTATTATACTAGTTATGTACTGTTGGGCCCTAGGTCGTGGTTACGATACCAGTTGGACTCCAGGTGAGTATTTTACCCTTAAAGAGGGCATGATTCTAGTTTATAAACGCTTAGGCGCTTATGGTTGTATTGTTTGGATAATGGTGATGGCATGCATACTTTAAGGTGTATTTATGCTCAATTAGTTGTACGATTCTGACAAAAACCTTGATTTTACTACTGTTTTCTAAAAAGGGATTTATTCCCACTTTTCACTTTTAAAACAGATTCTTTTACAATGGGAATTGTACCATCTTATTTAATGAATTATGAGCTTTGGAACTAAAAATGTTGTTTTGAAAATTAGATCGAGGTTGATTTCGGTCCATTATTAATCCACTCTTTTACCACTACTACTTACTTTGGTAGAGAGAAATTCTGACCCTTTTTATGCTATTATGTTGATTTAGTCCCGAACTTGATCTCGGGCAATGGATTTATAGACTTACACTCTTTTAGTCAAGGTTCAAGTCCGTGCACTTATTATACTTATATATATCTCCAGTACTGGACGGAGTAAATTGATTATGATGATTACAGGAAGTCTTGGTTTGGGACCAGGTAGTGTATACGAATATCCCAAGTCCCCTATAGGCCCCTCATCTATGAACCATAGTACCGAAGAAGAATGGTCGCCGTAGGTCCTACCTTTGTGAGGTACTGAGCTGGAGGAAGTGTATACACTTGGTACATTATGGCACTCGTATTGGGTATGGTACTATTGGTTTATATTGCATTTATTCATCCATATGTATTGTTTATCACCAGTATGATTGTTTGGTACTTATATTTATCGGCCTTATGGGGGGTTGTATAGGTATACACTATGATTGTTGTGTGCTGAGTGTTTGCTTGAACCTTCCGGGCTTATGGGGGCTTGATTAAGTATTATTTATCCGGACTAGCCGGTTACCTTGCTATTGGTTATTATGGTTAGTTCATGGGAGGATGATTATAGACTGGTACCCGAGGTTGTCGGTATGTTTCTGATCCCTTTTTTTTTCTATGGTAAATTACATTATCGATAGTTACCTCATGATTAGAAATTATGGTTAGGGACCCTGATTATGCTAGTATTAGCTTCCCTACTTAGTTATGATCTTTGAGATGTCAGGTTGACTCCGTCAGGTTATTACCTTTGAGTTAGTCCTATATGTATATGTGTGTATATATATATATGGTATTACCGTATATCCCTCTCTTCCTTTGTCTATTCATAGTTATATGTATTCTTTGGCCTTGTATACTACTATATATCCTTCTTTCACTCTTTATTGGTATATTGGCTAGTGATATATGGTATTGTACTTTAGTTCCTGAATAATGTTAAAATAGGATAATGTATCCTTATTGCTCCATTAGCTTCATTATGCTTAGTTTTCCCAGATAGTTGCCTGCAGTTATATTCTTGCTTACATGTTATTTATGCTTGCATTATCTTTGGAGCTCAGTCAGTCGATGCCTACTGGTTACCATGTGTTTGGTACTCATACTACACTTCTGCAGCCAGCAAATCATAGTATGAGTTCTCACAGTCTATGTATGCATCGTGCGGAGCAGCTTTGGACGGGAGATTTAGGGTGAGTTCCTGACGTTCGGAGTATTCCTGTTCTCCCTCATATTGCTAATTTGATCTCTATTTTGCATTTCGGAGACAGATTGTACTTGTATTTATTCTGTATTTCACTTTGTACTTCTGTTGTATTAGAAGCTCTTGTACTAACTTCACCAGGTCTTGGGGTTGCTTTATATATAGTAGTCTCTTTATCATATTCATTTCGCTGCTTTCTTTCATTTCTCTTGATAGTCTGTTACTAGTTGTTTCGGATTATGAATTGGCTTACCTACTGGTGGGTTATAGTAGGTGTCATCATGACCTGAGAAATTGGGTCGGGACAAGCAAGGAAGCAGAAATATACGTTAGGTTCTATTGTCGACTTCAACTGTTATTTTGGTGAGCTTCATATTTATCTGGAGTCAAATTATCCATATTATTTTTGGCTATGTACAGGTCTCTAGTTGGGTACGTCAGGGCTTGTGCCGACTAGTTATTAGTAGTATAGTGTTTTAAACTCTTTAGATTCTTCCTAAACATTTCTAGGATCATAATGTACAATTTTTGTCCAGATAATTCTATAGTATGTATATGCAGCTCATGTTAGTTGTTTCACTTGTTTATTATTTTATAACCTCATACATGTCATAGATTATTTGTAAAGTAGGTGTTCATACGGTTCTTGACCGTCCCTACCATTCTGGGGGCGTGATAGAATCAAACTACTCAAATACTCATATTAATAATTAAAGTTTTTACAACAACGTCCATGGTAATGCATTACAAAAACATGGCTAACATCTTATTAACTTGAATTACTCTTTACTATTATAAATAATGATATTACGATATGAATTTTAAGTCTTTATACACTGCATTAAATACAACAAGTATTGAAAAAAAAAAAAAAAAGGCAACACTATTTCTTTTATTATATATAAAATTAAAATCGCTAATTAAAATTTAATTTTAGATCACATGACTAACATCTTATTAACTTGAATTACTCCTTACAATTTATAAATTTTAAGGCTTTATATACTACATTAAATACAACAAGTATGAAATAAAAGGCAACACTATTTTTTTTATTATATATAAAATTAAAACCAATTATTAAAATTTAATTTTAGATCACTAATTTTATTAAAGCGCCCTTATTAAATAGTTTTGTATCAAGATGGGATGGAAAAGTTTCATTATATTATTCATGCATTGAAAAAATAGTTATATATAGTAAAATCTTCGTATAAAACATGACACTGTTTTATAAGAGAACTTGCCGACAGTTAAATATAGATATGCATTATCCTTTGGCACACACGTAGAAAGTTGCAAGAATCTTCCAGCTTTAGCTTAAGTATTAAAAATAAATAAATCTTATATAAAATTATAATGTAGAAACTCATACTGTCATTTGATACAAAGAAAGAAAGGTTGATAATTGTAATTTCACTAGAGTTAGGGAATACTAGTATGTGATATCTTCTAACCTAATAATCATTCTAAACTTTCAAGCTTTTTCATCAGGCTGCAAACGTCTCAATCCACAGAAGCACACCTTTTCAATGTCATCGACAGTCCTTATAACATGCAGAATTTTGGATTGAAGAGGAATGCCTCATACATTTTCAATGAGTTTGTTAAATTTATTGTTATATTGACAAATTGTTGATTGAGATTTGCTCTTTATAATATGTGGAACTTATGCCTTAAATTTGAGCTTATTTGAAGTAGATTTAAAAGTTGAATTGTGTATCGGATTATTGTAATTTAAAGAACAAATTTAATTTTTTTTTGGCAAAACAAAAATACATGAATGAAACTTTAGCCAATTTTTATAAGCACTCCATTAAAAAATGTCTTCTTTTGAAGCTAGCCTTGATAAGTCAGGTAAAACTTTAGTAAAAATGGTCTGAATGTCTTCAACTACAAATGTCTGAAGTTGATCTTGACAAGTCATACTAAACTTTAGGTAAAAATGTCTGATGTTTGGCTTTCACAAGGACACACTTCTGTAACGACCCTTTTCGTCGTTACAGGTAAGTCTAATGTACAAAAATTCGGGTTAAGATTTTCCCTGAATTAGGAGTTAAAATTTTCAGTCTAGGCTAGTCTTAGATAAAATTAGAGCGAGGTATGGTATAGGACAATACGAGAACGTAACTGTAAGAAAGTTTAGCATGTTTTTATGTTAGCTAAGATGATAAGAAATTCGTAAGATTTTTTGGAAGTGAATTCAGGTAAGTAGAACTCCTGATATCGAACTTGACATTAAGGGGTTAGTCTGGACTGTTATGGATTGAGCGTACGTTGCGAAAAAGGTAAAACTGACAGAAATCTCGAGTTTCTACCTAGCCACACCCTCTATAGCGGGTCGCAGGCCGCTATGGGGCTACCTCGATAGCGGAATAATTTTCGCTATAGCAGGAGTCAAAGCCAGTCAATCCCACTATAGTGGGTGGCTTCCGCTATAGTGGGGTAATCACTGTTTGATGCAGAAATTTGCGCAAAACAGTTTATTATTATCAAAACTTCTTTTGGGGAAAACTTGGCAATTTTGGGTGATTTTCCACCAAAGTTCTTTGTAAAGGTAAGTTAATAACTCCCATTAACTAGTTTTTCGATTTCTAAACCTTAGAATCACTAGTATACGGATTTTGGGGAGGATTTAACTTGACCTGGGTGATTTTTCTGGTGCAATAGAATAAATTAGGTGTAAAACCTTTGGGTTTTGGTTTAATGTTAATAATTTACTATTGCATGTCTATAATTCACTAATGTAGCCATGAAATTGATAGTTTTAAGGTGAAATGATAGTGGAAAAATCCTAGGGTTGAGGGAATGATCATGAAATTGGCCTATGGGTTCTGGATTAGAATATAATTCTCGATATTCTAGGTCATTTCATTGATTATGTGTTACATTCATGCTTTTAGACCACAATCAAGCTGAAGTTGCACGGAAAGGGAAAGCTCAAGTTTGTTAAAGCATTTCATGCTTGGATTGAGGTAGGTGATGGTTTAGTATAGTTAAAACCCAATTTGTGAAACAGTACAGAGACGTCTGTACTTTTCTTCGAGAGGCTATAAGTCTTGGGAAACTATCATTTCATTCTTTTTTCATTCTATGACTTGATTCCAATTGGGATCTGGTGATATAAATTGGTATCTGACCTTCTTTATTCTTTTGTTCGAAGATGGTGAATACCAGAGTGAACGAAGATAGAGCCACAACCCTTGCACTAGCAGCTTCAGCTGCAGAACCGACTGTCCGAGAATGATGACATGGGAGGGGAAGAGGGAGAGCGACACCCACCAGGGCTGGAGCTCGGGCAGCAACTGATCAGCCTCGTCAGAGATTAGTGACTCCTCCCCCACCCTAGGATTATTATGAGAAGGTTGAGGAGATAAAATAGGATGTTGGTGAGCATGAAGAGGTGGCACTAGTTATAGGTGCAGCTCTTCCCCCTTTGTGATTCAGCAGGTGCTTTCTTTTCTGAGTGGATTGGCCGGTACTGGGGCCACTTCTACTAAGCCTGATTATCAGTTTCTAGATGTTCAGACGACTACTACAGTTACTCCTAGAATGGGTGAGGCTTTGGGAACTGATATCTTTTCTCGTTCGGTGTTAGGTCTGATCATGAATGGGACTGAGCATGAAATGTTGATCAAGTTCTTGAAGATTAAACCTCCTACTATTATTGGCTTTGTGATGAAGGATGTATTTAAGTTCATTGTTGATTGTTATGAAAGGCTGCAAAAAATGGGCATTGTTGAGCAATACAGTGTTAAGTTTGTTACTTTCCAGCAGCAAGGTGATGCCAAGCAGTGGTAGAGGACGTATATGGAGTGTCGGTCACCAGTCTTGCCTTGATTGACTTGGGCTCAGCTTTATACCTTATTTTTGGAGAAGTATGTTCCCCATACTCTTCGTGATCATAAGAAGAATGAGTTTTTGGCCCTTGAGCAGGGTAGTATGTTTGTTGCGGCCTATGAGGCCAAGTTCCATGCTTTGTCCCGTTAGGCTACTCAACTACTTGGTACAGAGGAGGAGATGATTCGATTGTTTGTGAAGGGCCTGAATACTGACTTACAGGTTTTGACTCTTCATATGACTTCTATCGGAATGACCTTTAATGATGTTTATAATTATGTGAAAAAGATAGAATGGGTGCAGCAAGTTGGTCAGGCTAAAGCTTTATCGAAAAGTCTAGAAATGCGGATAACTTTGGTAGTTCTTATTCCAGGGGTCATAGCCAACAGACTTATTTGGCTCGCCCCATTTAGACAACTCTGCTAGCTTCTACAAGTGGTCATTCTGGGGCTATTCAGTAGCAAGGGGCTTCTTGTTTTTTGGCCAACAGGCTTTCTCTTGAGTGAGGTTATTATACTTGCTGTATTGTGGGGCACTTCAAGAGAGAGTGTACTTAGAGAGGGCCAGCATCAGGCTAAAGATGTGGTTCCTACTAGTAGAAATGGTGGAAGTAATGGTAATGGTAAGGGTCGTCCACAGGGTGGGCGGGGTAATAATCAGTGAGATCGTGGTGGAAACTGAGGAAATGGTAATACAGGAAAGGGTGGAGCATAGTCTGATAGGGAGGCTGCCCAACTTAATGATAGAGCTCATTACTGTGCCTTCCCAAGTAAGGCCTAGGCCGAGGAATCTGATGCCATCATTGCAGGTACTATTATCATCTGTGACTGAATGACTACTATTTTGTTTGATCCGGGTTCCACTTATTCTTATGTATCTGTTAAATTTACCTTGGGATTGGCCTTGATTTGTGATGTAATTGACTCTCCTATTTATGTGTCTACTCTGGTTGGAGACTGTGTGGTAGTGACCCATATGTATCGTGCATGTTCTGTTTCTTTCATGGATTTTCAGACTTGGGTAGATTTGATAATCTTAGACATGCATCACTTTAGCATTATCCTTGGTATAACTTGGCTATCTCCATATCATGTTGTTTTTAATTATAATGCTAAGACGGTGACCCTACAGATGCCTGGAATGGATAAGTTAGAGTGGGAAGGTGTGTATAAGCATAAGCCTGTAAAGATTATATCTTTCATTCAGCCTAAGAGGCTAGTTGGGAGAGGGTGTTCTGCTTTTCTAGCCCATCTTCGGGATGTTGGTACAGAATCTCTTTCTATTGATTCAGTCCCCATGGTGACAGAATTTCTGGAGGTATTTCCATAGATTTTCCTGGTATGTCTCTAGAACTAGACATTGACTTCTGTATTGATTTAGAGCCGGATACTCGCCCCATTTCTATTCCTCCCTATTGAATGGCTCCAGCTGAGTTGAGGGAACTTAAGACTCAGTTGCAGGAGTTGCTTGATAAGGGATTTATTCATCCTAGTGCTTCTCCTTGGGGTGCTCCGATATTGTTCACTAAGAAGAAGGATGGTAGCCTGAGGATGTGTATTGATTACAGGCGGTTGAATAAGGTTACCATCAGGAATAAGTTTCCCATACCCCGGATAAATGATCTTTTTAACCAGTTGCAGGGTGCTTCTATTTTCTCCAAGATAGACTTAAGGTTAGGTTACTATCAGTTAAAGATTTGTCCTGAGGATATACCCAAGATAGACTTTAGTACCCGATATGGGCATTATGAGTTCTTGGTGATGTCATTCAGGTTGACTAATGCGTCGGTAACTTTCATGAGCTTGATGAATTGTATCTTTAAGTCTTTCTTGGATTTTTTTTGATTGTCTTTATTGATGATATTCTGGTTTACTCCAAGAGTAAGGAGGAACATGCCGGTCATCTTCGTATTGTGTTGGGGATTTTGAATAAGAAATAGTTATATGCTAAATTCTCGAAGTACGAGTTTTGGTTATCTTCAATTGCCTTCTTAGGGCATGTGGTTTAGAAGAAGGGGGTAATGATAGATCCCCAGAATATTGAGGCGGTTAAGAGTTGGGTTTGGCCTAGCTCTGTGATCGAGGTTAGAAGTTTTGTGGGTCTTGCTAGTTACTATCGTAGGTTTGTCAAGAATTTTGCATCTATTGCTACTCACTTGATAAGGTTAACCCTGAAAGAAGTGTCATTTGTTTGGTCGGATAAGAATGAGGAGAGCCTCCAAAATCTCAAGGTACTTTTGACTACAACTCTTGTTCTTTCCCTACCAGTTGATGGTAAGGATTTTATTGTATTTTGTGATGCTTCACTTTCCGGTTTGGATGCAGTGTTGATGCAGGATAGGAATGTAAATGCCTATGCTTCAAGCCAACTGAAGCTTCATGATAATAATTATCCAACCTATGACTTGGAGTTGGTGGCAGTGCTCTTTACATTAAAGATTTGGAGACACTATCTCTATGGTGTCAAGTGTGAGGTGTTCACAGACCATCGCAGTTTGCATCATGTGTTTACACAAAAGGACTTGAATTTGAGGTTGACAAGGTGGATGGAATTGATGAAGGATTATGATGTGACTATCCAATACCATTTGGGTAAGACCAATATGGTGGCAGACGCATTGAGCTGGAAAGTAGTAAGTATGGGTAGCCTTGCTTGTTTGTATAACAACCACTGAACGTGAAATTTTGCTATTTATGTGTTTTAACCATTTTACCCTTACCCTTAGTTGTTACATACTGATTATGAGGTGTGTGGATGGTTGGTGCGGTCCCCAATGCATTCGGGAATGATTTGAGAGAGTTTGAGAATCTTAAAGGCTTTAAAAGCCTTTGATTTGACTTGGGTCAACGTTTTGTGTTTCGAGCGCCAGATGACGATTTGGAAAGTTCCATTAGATCTAGAACATCGATTTTGGGTTAATAGCGAGGTTGGTTCGATTTGGAACCTTTATTTTGTATTCCGACTTTCGTTCAGAAACTAGTTAAAATAAGCTATTAAGGGTCCCAGGGGATAATTTATTGTAAATGACCTTTTTTCAAAAATTCAATGTTTCCATTGAGTCCAAAACATCAAAAATAGCCTAGTACCATATATGGTTTATTTCTGTGGGGTTCCGAACAAATCCTGAGGGTCCATTTGGAGACATTTCAACATGCAAAACTCACCATTTTTGCTGAAATTTAGTGCAGGTATAATCCTTCTTCGCGAACGCGGTCCTATGGATGAAAACACAGAGAAAGATATTATCCTTCCTTGCGATCGTGAGGGGAGTAGATGCGATCGTGAAGAATAGTTGGGGCCGGGTCGTGTATTTCCTTCATTGCGAATGCGATCGGGCTGCTGCAAATGCAATGGCCAATTATTTGGCCAGTCAACGCTGACCCTCGTGATCGCGAGGCTTGGTGAGCCACTATCGCTAGATGCTATTCATAGAACAGTACAAATTCTCCACTTTTGTAATTTTCCACTATATTTGGACCTTGGAGCTTCGAAAAAGGGTGATTCTTAGGGTTTTCTTCACCATCTGAGCTTGGGTAAGCTCTAAACTCTTATTACCACTAATTTCCATCAATTTTATCTTTAAAATAGCCTCAAAACCCTAATTTCAAATTGGATTTTTGGGGGGTTTTGCCAGTAAAGCCTTTAAATGATTTTTCTTCAATTTGACCCTCATTTTCCCACGGGTTTTCAACTGTAGACTCCTATAATACTGGGGAACATGTTTCAAAAATACAATTTTGGTTTTAACCCTTCAATTTTTGAACCCATTTTTCAAACTAATTTTGGTCCCGTCTCGAATATAGCTAATATGGGTATCATTAGCTTCCTTTTGATGTGAAGATGATATTTTTGATAGTTTTAGCTCATGTCGGGACCTTTCATGAAAGGAAGGCTCTGTGTTGAAGGATTCTAGGCTGGGATTTTGATACTTCGAGGTAGGTTATGGCTTAACTTTCTTCAGACTGGGCTGGGTCGTTAACAAACATGTAAAGTATGCTATGAGTTGGGGAATTAGCCATGGGATTTATATTTCGAGACTATTATTTTTATCATGTTCCGCCTTGGGGGCTTATTTCTTATTGCTGACTTGAGTGAATATATATTGCGGGTTGCCCATGTGGGGGGCTTTATTTGACATTATAGGCCTTATTTGTACATTAAATACCATGTTTATCATTGTGATGCTCGTTCGGGGGCTTGAATAGATATTAAAAGCCTTCTTTAAGCATTTGTTTCCTTTATCATGATAGTAATACCCGTGAGAGGGGTTTTTGAAATAATATTTTGATGTCTTACATGACTATTTATCTTAGTGGTGCCTAGTGAATGCTTAAATCATGAATCATTAACATGTTGAGTTGATTTTACTTATGTTTTATTGAATTGATCATTATCTTCATACTAATTGGTTGTGAGCATTCCAACCTCATTATGTATATGTGTGTGTATGTGTGTGTGTATATATATATATATATATATATATATATATACATATATACATATATACATATATACTTCATGAGATATTGATCCTACTGAGAAACACTTTATAAAACCCTTGATTCGTGAATAGTAATCGAAGAGGTAGATGCAACACTTTACAAAAATCATCGATCCGTGAACATTAATCGGAGAGGTCAATTGAGATATGAGATTGAGATATAAGAAAGTATACGGGTTGCGAACCACCCATGGGTCCTCTTTTAAAGGGCGGAGGCTCGAAATATGTATATGAAATGCCATACGATGGCTTATTTCACCATCATCACATCATTATTGCATTGCATTGAATCGTTTACTTTGTTGTTTATTCCTTTATGTGTTATTGTTGTGTAGTTAGTTTCCTTTATTGTCTTTATATCTTAAAACTGTTAGTGGAGACGGTGTGAGCTACCGTTTGAAAAGTTTTCTGATTACAGGTGACATGCTCATAGTATATTTTATTCGTATTATTTTTTGTTTTTCTCATTCATCCTATGATACCTAGTGAGTATAAGTGAACCATACTCACTCTTACTATGCCCTTTTGGTGCAGATCCTAGTTCGAGTACGACTCGAGGTAGCTGATTGTGCAGTGATAGCTAATCTTAAGAGTATCTGGTGAGCTCCCTATTCAGAGCCTTATTCCAGTCTCTATCTATCCTTATCTTGTCGTTATTAGTATTTAGAAACAGACTTCGTATTTTTAGTTTTCAGACTATGTATTAGATGCACTTCTACTTATGACATTATTTCTGGGGATTATGTATTTTGTTCAATTTTTTTCTTTGTTATTTATATATATGTGACAGTTTGACTTTATTCTAGAAGTCTCGCCTTTTGGGTTCTCTTTTCGTATTTCGCTTAACTTATATCTTGTGTTTTTTGGCTTACCTACTAAGGCTAATACCAAGGTAGGTGCCATCATGACCTCAATTTTAGGGTCGACAAATTGGTATCAGGGAGCTAGATTCATCGATCTTGTAAGTGAAAGAGCAGGATGTCTAGTAGAGTCTCGCGGATCAGTACGTAGACATTCGTATCTATCTTCAAGAGGCTATAAGACATCTTTAGGAAAAACCTCTCTAGTTTTATTCCTTATCGTGCGAGCTATTCATACCCAATGTTCTAAACTTGTATTACATTCTTTTCTATGCAGATAATAAGGACTAGGTCCAGAGATGTTAGGGATGCTGAGCCAACACTCGCTGTCGGATCCCCAATCAGGGGGGTGAGGTAGGGGTCGTGGCTGACCCAGAGGTAGAGAACGGGAATGAGGAGTCGCTCCAATGAGAGGACATGCTAGGGAAGCCTCTTTCGATCCTGAGGTTGATTATACTGAGGATGACTATCAGACAGAGGGTGCGAGACCAGCTCAGGTTCTCGATACCCCAGTGTTATAGGATTTATTGATTCATCTGTTGGGTCATTTGGATGGCGTTCCCTAGATAGGTGTTCTATTAGGTGTGTCGGGTATTTCTCAGACTCTGAGAGGTATTTCACTATCGGGGCAGGCTCATACTTATGGTTTCTTGACTTCAGCGGTGTAGCCATCTCCTATGATACCCCCTTATGTTGATTCACTGCCTACTAGACTCATTATTTCTCCTGTTATTTCAGGTCCCGTGATGACCTCTGATGATTTGATGAGATTCGAGAGATTCATCCGCTTGGCTCTTCCCAAGTTTAGTGTTGTTGTTAGAGAGGATGCCAATGCATTTTTTTCTTGATTGACAAGAGAGGTTGCATAACCTTGGATCTCTTGAGTCCCATGAAGTTAAATATACTATATATCAGTTGACTGATGCTACCAAACAGTGGTGGAGGTCTCTTTTTAGTTGTAGACCATTGGGTTCGCCTACTATGATGTGGGCTCAGTTTTCTAAGGCTTTTTTAGAGAGGTTCGTACCTTACTGTTTGAGGGATCAGATGAGAGATGAGTTTGATTAACTGGAGTAGGGATCCATGACTATTGTAGAGTATGAGGTACATTTTCATGTACTATCCAAATATTCCACTGCCAGTAGCTTCACCGAGTCAGAGCGGATCAGGAAGTTTATCAAGGGGTTGACAGGTGATTATCAATTGGCTACAGCCCAGATGGTTGTTTCAGGTGCTTCCTATTATAGTATTCTAGATCATGCTAAGTTTATTGGGTCAATTCAGTAGAGTACTCAGGGTAGTGGTGGTGTTAAAAAGATCTACCGACAGGGAGAGTTTAGTGGAACTGTTTTTAGAGGTAGGAGTTTCTCTGGTAGAGGTTCTTGCGTTTACCATGGTAGACTAATTTAGATATCTTTATAGGGTTCACATAGTAGTGTTGTGGTTCCCTTGGTTTTAGACAGACAGAGGTTAGGTCATACGTAAAGAGGCTCCAATCTTTGTTTATCAGGACAGGGAGGTCATTTCGATTCTTCTGGACCCCCTCAGCATGAGTATGGTGGTAGATCTTGTTACGTATATGAGGATATCAGTCATAAGGCGAGGTAATATCCTCGGCATGTTTATGGTTCTGTCCAGCAGAGTTCTTAGCTTTAGCTTTGTCCTACTCTTATTTATACGAATAGAGGTGGTTCTTAAAGTTATAGGGGTGGTACTAGAGGTGCTCGAGGTGGAGCTCGGGGAGCTCGTGGTAGAGGAGGCGGGGTTGCTCAGTCTGGGAGTGGACGTGGTCAGTTCTATGCTATACTTAAGAGACCTGAGGGAGAGGCCTCTGATGCAGTTATCACAGGTATTGTCCCGGTTTGCCATCATTTTGCTTTTGAGTTATTTGACCCTGGTTTATATTCTCCTATAAATCTACATATTTTTCTACTGGTTTTGATGTTGCATATGAGTCTCTTGTTGTGCCTATCCGTGTTTCTACCACAGCAGGGGATTCTTTAGTGGTGGATCGGGTGTACCGATCTTATGTGGTGACCTTTGCAGGGTGTGAGACCTAGGTACACTTGATTATTCTAGATATGGTTGACTTTGATGTTATCTTGGGTATGGATTGGTTAGTTCCCTATCATGCTATTTTGGATTATTATGCCAAGACCGTGACTTTAGATACTCCGGGTGTACCAAGGATAGCTTGGAAGGGTACTCTTAATTCAGGTTCGAAGGGAGTTATAGCTATTCTATGTGCTCGTCGCATGTTAGGAAAAGGATGTCGATCTTACTTGGCTTACATTTATGATATCAGTGTTGCTTCACCATCTCCTTTGGATTCTATTCGAGTTGTTAGGGAGTTTCAGGATGTGTTTACTACAAATTTGCGTAGTATGCCTCCGGATCGTGATGTCATGTTTGTTATTCATGTTGAGCTGGGCACTAGCCTTTTTCTATCCCTCCCTATAGGATGGACCCAGCTGAGTTGAAGGAATTGAATGAGCAATTACAGAATTTGTTGAGTAAAGGTTTTATTAGACCTAGTGTGTCCTCTTAGGGTGCCCCAGTATTATTTGTGAAGAAGAAGGAAGGATCTATGCGTATGTATATCGACTATCGATAATTGAACAAGGCAACCGTCAAGAATAAGTATCCTCTTCCTCCCATTGATGATTTATTTGATCAGCTTCAGGGTGCTTCAGTGTTTTCTTAGATTGACTTAGGATCCGGATATCACCAATTGAGGATTAGAGCTTCGGATGTTTCGAAGATAGCTTTTCGGACTCGATACGGTCATTATGTGTTTTTGGTCATGTCATTTGGACTGACCAATGCCCCAGCAGCGTTCATGGAGTTGATGAATTGATTATTTCGACCGCATCTCAACTCTTGTGTGATTGTATTTATAGATGATATCTTAGTTTTATTCCAAGAATGAGGCTGACCATGTGAGGCACTTGAGGACTGTGCTTCAGAGGTTGCAAGAGGAGAATTTATATGCTAAGTTCTCCAAGTGTGTGTTTTGGTTGGATTCTATTTCTTTCTTAGGTCATGTAGTGACTAAGGATGGCATTATGATCTATCCGACCAAAATAGCGGTAATTTGTGATTGGGTTAGACCTACTTCTCCTATCGAGATTTGGAGTTTTATCGGTTTAACCAGTTATTATCTGTGTTTTGTAGAGGGTTTCTCTTCTATTACGGCTCCTTTGACCAAATTTACTCAGAAGAAGATTGTATTTCAGTGTTCAGATACTTGTGAGGTGAGCTTTCAAAACCTCAAGGATTTGTTGACTTCTGCTCCAATCTTGACCTTGCCAAAGAAGGGTGTAGGTTTTACCGTGTTTTATGATGCTTTCAGTGTCAAATTGGGTGTGGTGTTTATGCTGAAGGGTAAGGTAATTGTGTATGCTTCTCGTCAGTTGAAACCTCATGAGAAGAATTACCATACCCATGATTTGGAGTTGGTCGCAGTTATGTTTGTGTTGAAGTTGTGGCTATATTACCTATATAGAGTCCTATATGAGATTTTATTCGATTATCATAGCCTTTAGAATTTTTTCACCTAGCGAGATCTTAATATGAGATAGCGATGTTGGCTTGAGTTGCTTAAGGATTATGATATCACCATTCTTTACCATCCAGGCAAGGCTAATGTGGTCGTGGATGCCTTGAGCCGGAAGGCGGTGAGAATGGGGAGTTTAGCTCATCTTTTGACTCAGAAGTGGCCTTTGTCATTGGAGGTTTGGTCTTTAGCTAATCAGTTAGTTAGGCTTGATATTTCGACACTCGGGCATGTGTTAGCCTTTTTGGAGGCTAGATCTTCCTTGATGGAGCAGATTTAGACTCATCAATTTGATGATGATAAAGTGAGGGTGATTTGTGATAGAGTATTAAGTGGTGAGGCCATGGCGGCATTTCTTGATTCTAATGGTGTTTTGCGGATTAGTGGCCGAGTTTGTGTGTCGAGGGTTGGTGGATGGGTTAGACTTATCTTGGAAGAGGCTCATTATTCTAGATATTCCATTCACCCCAGAGCGACTAAGATGTATCATGACCTAAAGAAGCATTATTGGTGGGGTGGTATGAAGAAGGATATTGTCCAGGTCATGGCTAAGTGTTTGAATTGCCAACAGGTGAAGTATAAGCATCAGAGACCGGATGGTATAATGCAAAGGATGCCCATTCCCGAGTGGATCACCATGGATTTCATAGTTGGACTACCCTCGACCTTGGGGAAGTTTGACTCGGTTTGGGTGTTTGTGGATTGATTAACCAAATCAGCGCATTTCATTCCAGTGAAGGCAAATTATAATGCAGAGAAATTGGCCAAGATATACATTAAAGAGATCGTTCATTTGCATGGTGTACTGGTATCCATTGTATCTGATAAAGGTACCTAGTTTACCTTAAGTTTTTGGAGGACTATTCAGAGTGAGTTAGGTACTCAGCTTGATTTGAGCATAACTTTTCATCCTCAAACGGATGGTCAGTCTGAGAGGACTATCCAGGTGCTCCAGGACATACTCTTAGCATGTGTCATGGGCGTTGGAGGTCATTAGGACAAGTACTTTCCCCTAAAAGAGTTTGCCAACAATAATAGTTACCATTTCTGCACTCAGATGGCACCTTTTGAGGCTTTGTATGGGCAGAGGTGTAAATCCCCTTTAGGATAGTTTGACTCATTTAAGGTGAGGCCTTAGGATATAGATTTATTAAGGGATTTGATGGATAGTGTGAGACTGATTCAGCAGAGGCTATCGGCTGCCCAGAGTAGGCAGAGCAGTTAAGCCGACCATTAAGCCCACGATGTATCATTCATGATTGAAGTTCGAGTTCTGTTGAATGTTTCACCCATAAAGGGTGTGATGAGATTCGGGAAGAAAAGAAAGCTTATCCGAGGTTCATTGGCCCTTTCAAGATCCTTGAGAAGTATGGTGATGTGGCGTATAGGCTAGCTTTACCTCCACGTCTATCAGTTTCCATGTTGACGATATACCATCCAGATGATGCACATGTGATTTGATGGGTTTCTGTTGTACTAGACCATGATTTATCCTATGAGGAGGAGTCTATTGCTATCCTAGACAAACAGACTAGGAAGTTGAGGTCTAAGTGTATTAATTCAGTGAAGGTACAGTGGAGACATCACCCCATTGAGGAGGCTACTTGAGAGGTCGAGTCTAATATGAGGCGTAGATATCCCCAGCTTTTTACCGCTTCGGGTATTGTTTTTGGCTTTTAAGTTCAAGTACGAACTAGTGTTTTAATGGTGGATAATGTAACGACCATTGAATGTGAAACTTTCTTTTTATGTGTTTTGACCATTTTGTCCTTCCCCATAGTTGTTACATGCTTATTATAAGGTATGGAGATGGTTGGCAGGGTCCCTGATGCATTCAGGAATGATTTGAGAGAGTTTGAGACTCTTAGAGGCTGCAAAAATCTTTGGTTTGACTGCGGTCAACATTTTGTGTTTCGAGCGTCGGATGGAGATTTAAAAAGTTTCATTAGATCCGAAACGTCTATTTTGGGTTATTAGCGGGGTTAGTTTGGGTTCAGAACCTTTATTTTGCATTTCGATCCTTCATTCGAAAACTAGTTAAGATAAGCTTTTAAGGGTCCCCGAGGCCAATTTATTATAGCGAACACTTTTTAAAAATTTGGCATTGCCATTGAGTCCGGAATGTAAAAAATAGCCTAGTAGCATATATGATTTATTTTTATGGAGTCCCGAACGAATCTCGAGGGTCCGTTCAAAAATATTTCAACATACAAAACTCAGTATTTTTGTTGATATCTGGTGTAGGTATAATCCTTCTTCATGAATGCAGGCCCCTGGCCACAAATGCAGAGAAGGATACTATCCTTCACCGTGATCGTGAAGGGGGTAGCCTTAATCACGAAAAATAATTGGGACTGGGTCGGGTATTTCCTTCATCACGAATGCGACCGGGCTGTCGTGAACGCTATGGTATGGGTTCTCGACCTTCACAGTGAATGCGATGGCCAACTATTTGGCCAAGTCAACGCTGACCCTTGCTATCGCAAGGCTTGGGCCACAATTATGAGGTACTATTCACAGAACAATATAAATACTCCATTTTCATAATTTTCATCCTTTTTGGACCTTAGAGCTTCAGAAAAGGGCGATTCTTAAGATTTTCTTCACCATTTGAGCTTGGGTAACCTCTAAACTCTTATTACCATTAATTTCCATCGATTTTATCCTTACAATAGCCTCAAAACCTTAATTTCAAATTGGATTTTTGTGGTTTTTGTCGGTAAAGACTAAAATAGTTTTTCTTCTATTTGACCCTCGTTTTTAACTCATTTTTGCGTGGGTTTTCAACTTTAGACTCCTATAATCTTGGGGAACATGTTTCAAAAATAAAATTTTAGTTTTACCCCTTTCATTTTTGAACATATTTTTCAAGCTAATTTTGGACCTGTCTCGAATATAGCCAATATGAGTATCATTAGCTTTTCTTTGATGTGTAGATGATGTTTTTGATAGTTTTAGCTCGTGTTAGTACCGTTTGGGAAGGGAAGGATCTGTGTTGAAGGATTTTAGGCTGGGATTTTGACACTTCGAGGTAGGTTATGGCTTAACTTTCTTCAGACTGGGCTGGATAGTTAACAAACATGTAAGGTATGTTATGGGTTGGGCAATTAGCCATGGGAATTATATTTCGAGACTATTATTGTTATCGTGTGCCTGTGTGGAGGCTTATTTGCATATTGTTATTGACTTGAGAGAATTTATATTGTGTGTTGCCCGTGTGGGGGCTTTATTTGACATCATAGGCCTTATTTGTGCATTAAATGTCATGTTTATCATTATGGTGCCCGTGCGGGGGCTTGAATAGATATTAAAGACCTTCTTTAAGCATTAATTTCCTTTATCATGATAGTAATACCCGAGAAAGTGGTTTTTGAAATGATATTTCAATATCTTACATGACTATATATCTTGGTGGTACATAATGAGGGCTTAAATCATAAATCATTAACATGTTGAGTTCATTTTTGGGCTTATTTATGTTGTATTGAATTGATCATTATCCTCATACTGATTGGTTGTGAGCATTCCATCATCATTATATATATACACTTCATGAGGTATTGGTACCACTGAGAAACACTTTATAAAATCCCTGATCCGTGAACAATAGTCGGAGATGTGGATGAGACACTTTACCATAAACCCTCAATCCGTGAACATTAGTCGGAGAGGTGAATTAAGATATGAGATTGAGATTTGAGAATGTATACGGGTTGCGAACCCCCCATGGGTCCTGTCTTGAAGCACATAGACTCGTAATGTGTATATGAAAAGCCATGTGATGGCTTATTTCACCATCATCACATCATTATTGCATTGCATTGTTTAGTTTGTTGTTCATTCCTTGATGTGTTGTTGTGTAGTTAGTTTCCTTTATTGTCTTTAAATCTTAGAACTATTAGTGGAGACGGTGTGAGCTACCGTTTGGAAACTTTTCTACTTGCAGGTGATGTGCTCATAGTATATTTTATTCGTATTATTTTTGGCTTTTCTCAGTCAGTATGTGATACCTACTGAGTACAAGTGGATCGTACTTACTCCTACTGTGCCCTTTTTGTGTAAATCCTAGTTCGAGTACGACTCACGGTAGCTGATTGTGTGGTGATAGCTGATCTTTGGAGTATCTGGTGAGATTCACATTCGGAGTCTTGTTCCAACCTCTATCTATGCTTATATTGTCTTTATTTATATTCAGAGGTAGACTTTGTATTTTTAGCTTTCAGACATGTATTAGATGCTCTTCTACTTATGAAATCATTTCTGGGGAATATGTATTTTATTCTGTTTCTGCTATGTTATTTACATATATGTGATTGCTTGACTTCGTTTTAGAAGTCTCGCATTTTAGGTTCTCTTTGCGTAATTTTCTTGTCTTGTATCGGTGAGATTTGGCTTACCTACTACGGCTAATACCGAAGTAGGTGCCATTATGACCTCAACTTTAGGGTCGTGACAATTTGATGATGTCAAGGCGACCCTTAGCTAGGGAGATTCAGACTCTAGTATCTCTGTCTATGTTGTTTGGTGTCTCTAAAAGAGGTGGATTGTTAGATAGTGTGAAGGTACGGTCAACCTTCCTTGATCATATCAAGACCAGACAGTTTGAAGATGAGAAGTTGAACAAACTTCGAAACAAGGTAGTATGTGGAAAAGTTTTTGATGCCACACTTGATGCGTATGGGGTGTTGATGATGAGCGAATGCGCGTGCGTACCCCGAGTTGGTGATTTGATTTCTGATTTGCTTGCAGAAGCTCATGGTTCTCGATACTCTATTCATCCACATGGAACCAAGATGTACCATGAAATGAGATAGCTTGATTGGTGGCCTGGGATGAAAAGGGATATAGTGGAGTATATGTCTAAATGCCACAATTGTCAGTAGGTAAAGTATGAGCATAAAAGGCCTGCAGATTTACGACAGAGGATGCCTATTTCCGAGTGGAAAGTGGGAAAGGGTAGCTATTAACTTCATGGTAGGTCTCTTAAAACCTTGGGGCAGCATGATTCGATTTGGGTCATAGTGGACAGGTTTACCAAGTCAGCTCACTTCATCCCAGTTAGGGTGGATTTCAGTTCGAAGCAGTTAGCCAAGATTTATGTCAAGGAGATATTGAGGCTACATGGGGTGCAAATTTCCATCATTTTTGATAGAGGTACGCAGTTCACCTCTAAGGTTTGGGACAGGCTACATGAAGAGTTGGGCACTAAGCTCAACTTCAGCACTCCTTTCCATCCTCAGACCGGCAGGTAGACAGAGAGTACTATTCAGGTGCTTAAGGATATTTTGAGGGCCTGTGTGATTGACTTTGGTGGTCATTGGGATAAGTTCTTGACGTTATGTGAATTTTCATACAACAATAGCTATCACTCTAGCATTGGCATGGCTCCATTCGAAGCACTCTATTAGAGAAGGTATAGATCACCCATAGGATGGTTCGAAGTTGGTGATGTGAAGCCTTTGGGTATAGCTTGGTGAAGGAAGCTCAGGAGAACATTACGTTCTTTCATACCAATTTGTTGGAAGTCCAAAGCAGGCAAAACTAGTACGCAGACCATAAGGTAAGGGACATGTCGTTCAAGGTAGGTGAACAAGTTTTTTTAAAGTTATGTCCTATAAAGGTAGTTATGAGATTTGGAAAGAAGGGCAAGCTCAGTCCTCGGTATATATGTCCACTTGAGGTTCTTAAGGATGTGGGTCTGGTAGAATACAGGTTGGTAATGCCACCAAGCTTGTCGGGGGTCCATCCGGTGTTCTATGTATCCATGCTTAAGAGATATCATGGGGATGGGGATTACATTATAAAATAGGATTTGATTTTGCTCTATAAGGATCTTTCCTATGAGGAGGAGCCAGTTGCTATTCTTGATCAGGATGTCCTTAAGTTGAGGACAAAGGAAATTTGATCGGTAAATGTATAATGGAAGCATTGTCCAATTGAGGAACCTACTTAGGAAACTGAGAAGGACATGCAGGACAAGTACCCTCACTTGTTTGAGGATACAGGTACTCTTCCATTCTCTTGACTTGGCTCATTTTTCTTGTTTGATCTTTCGTGGATGAACAATGGGTAAATTGGTATCTATTGTAGTGATCCTTTCTGTTGTTATAGGTAAGTCTAACGTACAAAAATTTGGGTTAAGAATTTCCCCGAATTGGGAGTTAAAATTTTTCGGCTAGGCTAGACTTGGGCGAAATCAGAGTGAGGTATGGTCTAGGGAAATCTGAGAATGGATTGGGTAAGTGTGATAAATTTTAGCATGTTTTTATGTTATCTAAGATGATAAGAAATTCGTAGAATTTTTTGAAAGTGAATTCGGGTAAGTAGAACTCCCCGATATCGAACTTGATGTTGAGAGGTTAGTCTGAAATATCATGGTTTGAAGGGTGCATTGCAAAAAAGGAAAAACTGGGATCAATCCTAAGTTTTTCCTTGTCCATACCCGTTATAGCGGGTGGTAGGACGCTATGGGGATACCACTATAGTGGAATAAATTCCGCTATAATGGGAGTCAAAGCCGATCAATCCCGCTATAGTGGGCGACTTTCGCTATAGCGATACCGCTATAGCGGAGTTGGGTCGCTGTAGAGAGTAATCGTTGTTTAATGCAGAAATTTCTTCAAAATAATTTATGATTTTCTAAACTCGTTTTGGGGAAAGCTTAGGCGATTTTGGGTGATTTTCCACCAAAGTTCTTCGTAAAGGTAAGTTAATCACTCCTATTAACTAGTATATCAATTTCTTAACCTTAGAATCACTAGTTTATGAATTTTGGGGAGGATTTAACTTGACCTAGGTGATTTTTCTGGTGCATTTGGGTAAATTAGGTGTAAAACCTTTGGGTTTTGGTTTAAGGTTAATAATTTACTATTGCATGTCTATAATTAACTAATTAACCATGAAATTGGTAGTTTTAAGGTGAATTGATGGTTGAAAAACCCTGGGGTTGAGGGAATGATCAAGAAATTGACCTAGGGTTTCGAGATTAGGTTATAATTCTCGATGTTATAGGTCATTTCATTGATTATGTGTTACATTCATACTTTTAGACCACAACCAAGTCGAAGTTGTAAGGAAAGGGAAAGCTCAAGATCTTTAGAGCATTTCAGGCTTGAATTGATGTAGATGATGTTTTAATGTAGTTGAAACCCAAATTTTTTTATGTGTGCATGATAATTACTCCTTCGTATTGCTTGTACAATGCATGTTCAAGGAAAGTGAATGACTGCTTGATATTCTAAGTATTAATCGCATGCAATGTACTTACATGAAAGCTTATTGGATTTTTACAAGTGTTGTTACTATTTTTATTGTTGTTGTGATTGTTGTGACATTTGTCATTATTGTGGGATATACTGGTATTTGGACATCGTCACAAGATTTGGTTGGTATAAGATTGGCAGGCACTTACTGTATGAGATTTGATACATGAACAAGTGCTCGAGCCCTGCAGGTCATGGCTAGTGGGCGACCATAAGACCCTTAGTATATGTACAAGGTATTGGTGAGTGTGACGGTTCCTTGAGTGAACCAGGGATTATTTGTTTTCTATTATATTGGTTCCTTTTGTGAACCAGATTATGTGCTTAATTGCTAAAGGTGGTTTCATTATATAAATCAGGTTGCATGATAATTGTCATTGTTGTTATCCTTGTAGATCCTTGAGTGGTCCGGGCTAATTTGTAAGTTGTGGAATGACTCTTTATTGTCTATTACTTGTGTAATTGAGACATGGTTGATTTAATTGTTGGTGTCATGATTGTTGACTTGGAGTCTTGTTAGTAGTTATGGTCTTGACTTGACTTGTTATCCATATTGACTTATACTGACTAAGTTCCATAATGTTGTTGAATAAGGTTAAGTGTTATGAACTTGAGGTAAGGTTACACAGTAGGTGTTCATGGTTGTCTTGTTTTACTAAGTTATGGTTATGTGTCCATAATTCTCATTTTGGGTTGGCCGAAGACCCTACCAGCACATCGTTATTTCTTGTGTACTGATACTACACGTGCTCTTCTTTTTGTTGAGTACAGAGCATATTCTGGTGACTGTTTCGAGACCTCAGCTATGATTTAGATCATGTTCGAACTCAAGGGTGAGCTACATCTTCCGGGCTGCCATAAGTTTTTCATTCAGTTTCTAGTTTATTATTTCGAACTTCGACATTTTTAGTTGTTTCGGGTTGAACCCGTTATTATGACATTTGTAGTATTTTGGTACAATGACTTTCGGGTTCTAGGGGATTGTTTAGATTTTCCGCATTATTATTTTTGGTTTAGTATCGAATTATTGGTTTCTTAATGGAAATGATTTAGTTGCTTAATTTTTGGGTAAGTGTTGGATTGATTAATTGACAAGTTTGGTTCTTCTATCGGAGGGTTTTATATGGGTGTCACTCACGATGGATTTGAATCGTGACAAATTCAAAAGAAAATATCCGAGTCAAATGCAAATTTTGAATTTCAATCTGTACGCCTAAAGTTGTTCCAAAAAGAAAAAATTTGCAAAACCTTTTTTCTAAAAAAAAAAATAAATACTTTAAATATAAATTAAATAGCAACCCTAGAAGTGGGTTCAGGTATTTGTGCACTTATGGCAAGAAAAAGACAACACATATTAAGTGTGTTAGATATGGAAAACAAGTTCCTTCAAAATGACTTTCTTAATAAAAATAGAAAAAATAAGTTTCAATGTCTCATATCACATACCACTCTCAGAATTACCAATCACATTCTTTGCCTCCCCCCCCTCCCCCCCCTTCCCCCCCCCAAAAAAAAAAAAAAAAAAAGTTTTTAAGTTTTTTTCAAAAAAGCCAATCTTACCTCCCCCCCCCCCCAACGCCGACAACGCACCCCCAAAATTTTTATTTTAAATTTGAAATTTTTAGATTCATTTTTAAAAAGATTCTACCCCACCCTGACACCCCCACGCACCCCTATTTTATTTTTAAAAAATTCTTTAAAAAACGTTTTTTCCTACACTACCCCCACCTATGCCCATCCCTACCTACCCTACCTCTATCCTGCCCACCAAAATCCCCTGCCCACCCCCTTGCCATCACAATATTCATCACTCTATCCATATCCATTCTCATTGTTTTATGCTCGATATATATAAATGATTTTAAGAAAACATTTTTTACTTGCATACCGAACACAAAAAAATAAGTAAGAAACAACTTGTTTTTCTAGAAAATATTTTTTTTAAAATGTTATCTATGAAAAATATTTTCCTTCATACCGAACACACCCTAAAATTAGATTTTTTTTCAATTAATGCCCAGTGGAATTGAGCGATGCAATGGTGGTAAATTCTTCATATTCCTTTTTCCATGGAGAAAAATTACTGATTATTGAGTTATCTATGATAACAATAATCACACATAGCCAGCCGAAGGGTGAAGCCTCTAAGGCTTTGCTTTAGGCCGTCCAAGTTTTGGGGAATGCATATATGTTATTTTTTATTTTTATATTTACTCCCTCCATTTGAAATAATTGGTATATTTTACTCTTCAAAAGTCAATTTGATTAATTTTTGGAGCTAAATTGGATTATATTAATTCAATATACTAAAATTAAACGTTACATATTCATAAATTATACGAAAAGTACTGTAAACGGTAATCTTTCATGTATAACAATTTGACTCTCTAAAAACAAAACATGACAAGAATATAGTATCGTTGAATTTTTCTTTTTAGATAATATGAATAACTCATTTAGATCCTTACGTTCTTTGAATATAATTTATTTTTTTTTTAGATCATTTACATTTGACATTTGAAATAGATGAGACAAATTATGCCTTCTTATTTTTTCCTTCTTACAAGAAGATTTCACGTTTACATTTTTTCGTCATCTAAGTAAGCGAACTTTGCATAACATACACATAAGGGCGGTGGGGGGCCGATAAGTTTTCTTTGTTAGCTTCTTTTAAAAAAATAAGGCATTATATTAAAGTTTAGCTTAGGCCACCAAATTTATTGAATTGACTCTGTAATCACATACTGTGTATTACTTTAGTGTCAACATATGTTTGGAGAAAGAAAAGTGCATTTCTTTAAATTGCTGCTTCTATTTTCCATATACAATTAAAAAGATCTTTCCTTTTTTTTTTTTCCATTAACAGAAAAATATTGTGTTGGCATGAGAAGGAAAGTTTTGCTTTTGTTGTTTCTTTTTGTGGAAAATCCCTAAGTCGTTGGTTGCTATCTTTATCGTGGTCGGTCGTTTAATCTGTTACCATAATTCTCGCCTTTATTTTTGGTTTTACAAAGATGATCAGTGATACAAAATTGATGTGACAAGAAAATAGACCAAAAGATGAATTATGGGTTCATTCGAATCTAATAATTTTGGCTCGAATTATATAGTGAAAATCACATACATATACTATTTAAGAGTCAATATTATAAAATATAAATATACTATTATGTATATGTGATAAGAAGATGTCCAATGAATCTAATTTGCCTTAAAAAAACTAACTCATGAGATGAATATTTTCTAAGACCATATACGGATACTTATTCTTAAATCTCGAACTGATGTTGGATTTAACGGTTATGTTTTTAAAAAATAATTAAATAAATAGAAATAATAGAGTTCGAACCCATTAAAGTTAATGAATTGTCGTAGAATTTCAAACTCGAGTTCTTAATGTTAAATAATAAAGAAATGAATTTTTGATCTAACTCAACTTCAAAAGCTAGCTCAAGGGTGAGAAATACCCAAAATCATATAAAGAAGTTCAGTTTCCTCGTCCCATGCCTATGTGGGGCTTAACACCCCCAACACACGAGCTCAGAACTGGACATTTGGACCGTGGACAATATAAGAAGAGGGCGGCCCAACATATGAGACAATGGATTTGAGTGGGCATGACTTCGATACCATGATTAAAATAAAAAAATTATGAACCTAATAATTCAACATCAAAACTAGCTCAAAAGATGAAAATTGCCCAAAACCATATTAAAAAGTCTAATTTCCTCATCCCATCCAATATGAGACCTAACATTAAAATCCTAAATCCACTTCAGTCCATCTAATAATCATATCACAGCTGACGATTAAAGTTAGGAAACATATCACTAAGTTATGATTAAAATAGAAAAACTTTATGTAGATAGCAAAAGACTTGTTTTGATGCATGAACTAGATTCAGATGAATATTTACAGACTACTCGTTCTTTCCCCATCTTGTTCTCCCAGGAGACGACCACATATATTACCCCATCCATCTCAAATTATTTATTATATTTTCCTTATCGATAGTTAATTTAATTAATTTTTAAACTAAATAGAATTAGGTCAATACAATATATATCTGAAAATTAAATTTTTTATATTTAAAAGCTATATGAAAAAGTTGTACAAGTTGTAACTTTTCTCATGTCAATACGAGGGGAAAATATATATTTTAAAATATTTGTCAAAATTAATATTTCCTTCGTTTTTATTTGTTTGTCTGATTTTAATTTAGCATGAAATTTAAGAAATAAAAAAGACAAATAAAATAAAATAGAGGAATTATAATTTAGCTTTCAAAATAGGTGACTACTAACTTGAGACGGAGACAGTCCACAAAGTGAGTCTTGTGTCGACAGTCGACTGATGATAGTGTCAGATAGGTACAATTGTGTCCTTTGTCGGGGTTAATCATGATTCTAGTTGACGTTATGCTGCAAAAATATTCATGCTTATGTAAAAAGTAATTCAATTATGCAAAATTTAGCTTTACTTGGATTTCTGTTTGGAGATATTTTAGAAATTTTTCTCCAGGTGACTATTTCTTTTTTCCATGTGACTATCTCTTAGTGGCAATTTGTTTGATTTTCCAGTCAAATGCACTGATTAGTACTGAAAGAGGAGATGACTTCTGTTAAATTTTTGGGCGAAATTCTTTTCTTTATGAAAAGAACACACAGGACTTAATTGATTTGATGCATGAATATTTACGGACCACTCGTTATTTCCTTGTCTTGTTCTCTCACGGCTAGAGGGGTGCTTATCAAACGGATCGGATAGATAATTATGCTTAATGGTTTAGCCTATAAATTATCGATTTTTAAATATACTAATTCGCTAACCAACCGATAAGATAACAATTAGTTCGGTATCGAATTAGTAATTAACGAACGGTGATTGGGCAGTATATCGGATAAATATAAGAGAATGACATATGAAAAGATTATTCGTATTTCCTCCATTTTTCACTAAGTAAGTTGTTTGCATATACTATGACTCATTTATTTATCAATTTTTTTGGCTTATTGAATTTTGTTCGTACAATTTTTAACAAGTTATAACATAAAATCAAATGAGAATTTTCTTTTAGACCTAAAACGTATGTAGAAATATTTTTTAATTACTAGGTCGACAGAAAAATCAACACTTTGATATGATTTGAAATTTTTTAGTTTTATATCAAACTTTGTGAAGGACAAATTGGAATTATTTCATTTTTGTTGTTGTCTTCATGTTATCAAGAATAATTTGTCTTTTGAGTTAAGAATGAATTTCATATTTTTTTCATGTTATAGGGAGACTGACTACGCTTTATGATTAGAAGTCACAAGAAGTGGCTTGTTATTTCCTATGCTAAAAAGTGAATAGAATAATGAATGAGGTCTTAGTTTTTATGTTTACAAGAGATACTTTATATATCTAAGGGTGAAAATGTAAGTATGATAATTCTTAACGGGTTAACGGTTTATCTGATAAGAAAATTGCGTAATCCGCCCCCACACCAATAAGCCATTAACTATAAATTTTTAATCCGCTCACCAACCGTTAATTCGATAACCCATTTCCAATAAGCCAATAAACTAATTTTGCGATTGAATTATCGGTTACGATTCGATTTTGAATATTCCTACTCAGGGCTGACTACATTCCCTCCATTCCAAAGTAGTAAATCATGTTTTGCTCACCGATAGTTAATTTAACAAAATTTTTAAAGTTAACTACAATTATATCAACATAATATTTTAAAACTAAAATTTATATATTCAAAAATTATACGAGAAGTTCACAAATTGCAATTTTCCAAGGAAACGATATCTATTGTCTTTTTACAATTTGAATAGAAAAAATAATTTTTTTGACTACTCGTTATTTCCTTGTCTTGTTCTCTCAGGACTGACTACATTCCCTCCATTCCAAATTAGTAAATCATGTTTCGCTCACCGATAGCTAATTTAACTAATTTTTTAAGCTAAATAGAATTAGATTAATATAATATTTTAAAATTAAAATTTATATATTCGAAAATTATACGAGAAGTCCACAAATTGCAACTTTCCAAGGAAACAATATCTATTGTCTTTTTACAATTTGAATAGAATAAATAAATTTTTCAGATCTCTCAAGTGCAAATGAAGATCTCTTATAAAAAGACTAACACTTCTAAAAAAAAAAATTGTAAAGGGCTAGGAAATCATTTTCCCCAATTTTTCTCATGTTAATATTATGAAAGAAAATATTTAAAATATTGATCAAAGTTGATATAAGTTAACTCTCGATAAGAGAAATATAACAATGGAATGGAGAGAGTAAACTTTAGGTCAAATTTTCCGTCAAATGCATCTAAGCTCACAAAGTCAGTCTTGTGTCCATTAATGATAGTGAAAATCAATATCAAATAGGTACAATTGTGTCCTTTGTGGGGTTGATTGTGATACTTGTTGACGTTAAGCTGCAAACATGTTGATGGTTGTGTGAAAATATAATTCCAATCAATTATGCAATGTGACATTGACAAGAATTATTAGCTTTACTTGCATTTCTCTGTGGAAAAAATTTAGATTTTTTTTTCATGTGACTATTTCTTTTAATTCAATTTGTTCTAAAAAGAACGAAAAACATTTTTTTTTTTTAAAAAAAAATCGCTCTTGGCGCACGATTAGCTCACCTTGCTAACGTGCGGTATCAATGGTGAGACGAGGGCGAGGACGACCTAGGAAAGATAAAAGCTATGGTGAGGCAACTCAGTGAGGTTAGGGAAAGACAAGAGGATAATACAGGCGAGGATCTACATGAAAGTGAGGAAGCGATGATCGAGGGCAATGAAACAGAAATCACATAAGGAGTAACACAATCTACAGATCTGAACGTCCAAAATTTGAAGGGGAAGGGAGCTATGCCAACTGTATTGATGGGCAAGATAGGAACTAGCTCAATTCGATCTCTGATCAGTGTGAGTGTAAAGGATAATTCGATTATGAGCACCCAGGAGAATTAGGAGGAGGATGGGAATAGAAATTGGGCAAACCTTTTCTCCTAAAATCGTGCAGCAACAAATGGTATGGCCTTGAAATTTGTTGCACTGGTGGTGATAGATGGAAAACAATCGTTACACTGGAGAAGGAGAATATTGAGGAAGCTACTAGGGATTGGAATAATGTCTTAATTCTTTACACAATAGGTGAGGCCCCTAGTTTTGCTTACATGAAGATGTATATAGCTCGGAGTTGGAATAATGTGTCAATGCCTAACCTTTACTGGCATGAGAAAGGATACTATATCATTAGATTCAAAACTATGTAGAATAGGGATGATATCCTAGTGTATGGGTTGTACACAATGCGAGGTATGCCTTTAAGTCTGAAGAAATGGACTCCTAACTTTGATTTTCAAAAGAAATTCCCTAGCACACTTCCATTATGGGTGAGATTATATAATCTTCCATTGAATTGTTGGGGGAATATGACGTTGAGTAAAACTTCTAGCAGCTTGGTGAATCTCTGTTCGTGGATGATTGCACTAAAAATCAATCTAGAATCTCATTTGCTTAGGTTCTAGTGGAGATGAACATTACTCAGCAACTACCAAAAAAGATAAAGATACGAGGTTCGAAGGGTAGAATATTCAAACAATTAGTGCAACATGACTGGAAACCCCTATTTTTGCCCTACTTGTTCGTAGTTTGGGCATATATGTAGGGGGAGCGTAAACAAGAACCATAAAGAAATGTTGTTTCTATGAACTCAAGTTGAGCAATCATGGATCCCAGGGGAAAGACGAATAGTCCAACAATCGAGGGGTAAAAATGTGACTGAACTAGAGCTACCTAAAGCAGTAAAAGCAGGCAATCCAGGTTCCAAACCAATGGAAGGAAAGAGTATGAGTAAGGTGAGCACTGGATTGGTAACTCTAAGACATGTTGATAAAACTAGCAGCTCTACAACTCCTCCATTCACAAGGAAATAGGACTACCTTTAGAGAAGAGGAACTTACAACCATTGCTATGAAGTGGTTAGTGTAGAATGTGAGGGGGTTTAATAGACCTCTCAAGTAAAGAGAATTGGGGGATTATCTTTAGGAGCATCATATCTCTGTAGCTAGCTTGTTAGAAATAAGAGTCAAGGATGATAAATTCCAAACTAGTTCTAAGGGATGTGCTAAAGGTTGGAAATCAATTCACAACTATAGTGTAGATGTTAGTGGTCAAATTTGGGTTATTTGAAAGGAGGAAGCACTACAAGTAGTGCAGTAGGAAATTCACAGTCAATATATTCACTGTTTGATCAAAGATAGGGACTCTGATTTTACTAGTGCTCTCACTATAGTTTATGGGAGTAACAACATGGAAGAAAGAAGAGAGTTATGGGAAGGTATAACCAGATTAGGCACTACTATTACTATACCTTGGTGTTTGTATGGAGATTTTAATGCCCCACTACATAGTGAAGATAGAATGGATGGACATCCTGTTAATGACAATGAAATTAGAGAGTTTCAGGATACTCTGGATAAAGTAAATTTTGTGGACTTGAAAGCTACAGGTCCACATTTTACATGGACCAACAAGCACATTTGGAGAAAAATTGATAGAGCACTATGTAATGATCTCTGGGTGATGAAATATAGTGGTACAACAACACAGTTCCTTGAAAACTATTTTTAGACAACTCACCTATACGTATTGACATTGTGGTAAGAGATACTTATCACAAGAAACCTTTTAAACTCACTAATATTTTGGTGGATTAAGACAGATTTTGGCCTATAGTACAGAGTGTGTGGTCAAGATATATACCTGGTACTAGCAAGTATAGATTATGGAGAAAACTACAACTCTTCAAAGGTCCATTGCAGTAGCTGAATAGATTGAAGCTGGGAAGCATAAAGGGGAAACTTGCTCAAACTAGAGATAATTTGCTTGCCTTACAATCAATCTTAGCTAACTTTACGGACTCTGTATTGTTACAAATAAGAGAAAACTGCCAATCTAGTGCTTCAAAAGTGGCTTGATATTCAGAAAAAGATCTTTAAACAAAAGTCTAAGGCTCATTGGATTGAGTAAGGGAATAATAATAATAGTTATTTTTTCAAATGTATGAAAGCTAGAGCTAGCATTAACACTATATCAGTGCTGAAAATAATAGATTGTAAGATTTTGCACAAAGTTACTGACATTGAAAAGGAAGTGCTCTAATTCTATAAGGACTGCTTGGTTCTGTTGCAAATATATTGCCTATAGTTGATATCACCTATATAAATATGGGACCAAAACTCACTCTATTGCAACAACAGGACTTATGCAAAGAAGTAACTATGCAGGAAAGTTATGATGCACTGTTTAGCATTGACAGTAACAAAACACCTAGTGTAGATGGGTTTACAACCTATTTCTTTAAGAAGACTTCGATGATTATTCGTATAGATGTCCAGAGAGCTATTAATGAGTTTTTCTCTGAGAAAAAAATGCTCAAGGTTATTAATAATAAAATTGTAACTTTGGTACCAAAAGTCCCTCAGCCTGAAAATGTTAAAGGCTTTAGGCCTATAGTATCTTCATTGCCAAGGTGATTACTGGTAGGTTAAAAGGTGTGTTGAATGGTTTAATTAGTCAGAGCCAGTCAGCTTTTGTTCTAGGTAGGATCATTTCAAACAATATTTTACTTAGTCATGAACTAGTGAAAGGTTATACTAGAAAGCAAATTTCTCCTAGATGTATGATTAAGTAGATCTTCAAAAGACTTATGATTCTGTGGAGTCGACATTTATAAGTCTTAAGAAATTGGGATTTCATCAAAGGATGATAACATGGATTATGGCTTGTATCAAAACTGTGAGCTATTCTTTTTTGGTTAATAGTAATTTGACTAATATAATGCAAGTTAAAAGAGAATTGAGACAGGGAGATCCTATTTCCCCTACATATTTTTAATGGTTATGAAATACTTGAACAAATGCCTTACAGGTTTAAATCAGGAGCTAGAGTTTAATCATCACCCAATATGTAGGAAATTAGGAGTGACTCATTTATGCTTTACTGATGATCTTCTTCTCTTTGCTAGGGGAGACCTGAAGTTTGTGATGTTCCTAAAGGGTAAATTTGACATGTTTTCATCTGCTTCTGGACTAAGGTCAAACATAAATAAAAGCTAAGTGTATTTTGGTAGAGTTAAGATGCAAAAATAGCTTTGCATTTTGGATGCTTTAGGGGTATGAAAAGGGAGAGCTTCCCTTCAAATATTTGGGTGTCTCTCTCTCTACTAAGAGATTGACTGTGCAACAATACAAGCCCCTAGGTGACAAGATTACTCAAAGAATTAATACATGGATGGCTAAATCCCTCTCCTATGCTGGAAGACTACAGCTCATAAGATCAGTTTTGTTTGATGTTCAGTCCTATTGATCTCAAATTTTCTTGTTACCTAAGAAGGTGATTAAACTAATAGAGGCTATTTGTATAAGTTATCTATAATCTAGTGAGGCTGGTATAACAAAGAAAGCACTAGTTGCATGGGATAAGGTGTGTCTGCCTAAAAGAGCTGGAGGTTTAAACTTGATTAACTTGAAAATATGGAATCATGCTGCTATTTGTAAACTGCTTTGGGCTCTAAGTCAGCAAAAGGCAAGGTTATGGATAACTTAGGTTCACGCTTATTACATAAAGCATCAGGGCTTATTTAGCATTGAAATTCCTAAATAGGCAAGTTGGATGGTTAGACAAATCATGACTATGAGAAAGTACTGGCAATCACTAGGTCCTACTAATGATTTGATCTTAAAGAGACAATTTCAAATAGCAAAATCCTACAAGATGTTGAGAGGTGAGATTGTAAATGTCCCTTGGAGCAAGATATTGTGTCAGAATGCAGCTGAACCTAAGTATCTCTTTATTATTTGGCTCTGTCTGCAAGGAAATCTTAGAACTAAAGATAAGTTACTCAAATCGGGAATAGCAGTAGATGATTTGTGTTTTTTTTGTCAAGGTCAACTTCAGACAAGAAACCATCTCTTCTTTGAATGCAATGTGACTAGAAGACTATGGGAAGCACTTCTGTTATGGAAAAGATGGCATAGTTGGCCCATGAATTGGGATTCTATGTGGTGTTAGGTAGAGAAGCATGCGAGGGGTAAGCACCCTGGTGGAACTATTTTAAAGGCAACTGTGGTTGCATTAATATATACCATCCTTCTGGAGAAAAACTGCAGAGTTTTCCAAAAACATGCTCATACTATGGAGGAGTTGACTAGGACTATGAAGATTCTAATCTCCACTAGAGTTAGAGCTAATGTAAAGTTGTTTGAATATGTTAGTGCTCTATAGGGTTTTTCTGATTTTTCTTGGTTCTATTTTGGTGTTCTAGACTTAGAGTAGTGATGAGAAGAGTTTGATTGGCTTTGTCAACTCTTGGTATTGTAATGTTGTCACTTCGTAATTAATAAAAGTGTTTAATTTCTCAAAAAAAGAAAAAGAATGATCTCTTTCTAAAAATATATCTGAAGGTCAAGCTGCGTCCTATTTCTGCGTCTCTCCATCTCTTTCTGTGTCAATTTGTTTGATTTCTCTGTCAAATGTACTAATAGTGAAAGCGGAAGATGGTTTCCGCTAAATTTTTGGGCAAAATTTGTTTTCCTTATAATTATTTGCACTACATGCTTTGACCGTTATGTTTGCGCAATATTAAACATGTCTAAAAATTTCATTTCTTCATTATTATGATTTATAAAATGGGATAACCTTAGAATGTCAAACTACCGTAATTACTACTTATCATGTGTAGAAGTCTATTAGAGTAGTTTCAATTAAAGGTGCATGTACTTAACCTTCATAGAAAGGCCAACCAGTTGCCACAAATTGAAAATACTAGAAGGCTTTGAGAGAAAATGATGCTCCCTCCTTTTTTGAGATTGGTTTTGGGTGAGATTTTTTCAATCTAATTTTGAATGACATCTTCTAGAGAGAAGTGTTACATGAACTATTAACATTATTCATAAGTGATACACGAATTGAAAAAAAAAAGTCAAAATTTTTAATTTTATTGGATACATCAACTAAAGTATTATATACATCTTCCACTTTTACAATTTCTCTTAGAACTTTAACTCATAAAGGAAGTCTTTACCATCAATATCAATGTGACCATTATGTTTTTAGGAACATTCAAAAGTAAGTTTTTTCAAATTTCATATTTCCATTTCCTAGAAATCGCTTTCGGTCACCACCAGTTACAAGTAGACGGTCTTTATTTTTTCTCTATAAAACTTTAATATTTAAATAGAAATTCAAGCATAAAATTTGCTAATATTAAGAATTTTTGGGGCCTCAAAAATCAGGATAACCGAAAACAAAGATTTTATTAGCCTCCCCTTGAGCCGTTGGTGTCTCTGTTGATGAAAATATGTTTATATTTCTTTTTTACCCTTTTGTTTTGCTAACCTACTGATTTGAGGGAGTTAACTTGATGAATTTTCAAAGTCAAGGTCAAGATATGAGCATTGAGGTAGAGGATCAAAGTGCCCATTGAACTTTATTTCTTCTTAATATATTTTGGGATTCTTTTTTAATTGGAGACCAATAAATGACACAATTTATGGGGTCAATACACATTAAGGGTGAACTGGTTAATACCTATATAGTTCATATTTAATAGATAAGTCAATGCCATTCCCATCATAAAGGACAACACCAAATACCTAGGGGTGATTCAAGGGTAAGGCTAATAAAGCGTTTGTTTTAGGTTCCAAAATTTTGAGGTCCCAAACATTTTTAATAGAGAATTTTATGATATTAATTTCACTTAAAATAATATTGAAGATGTAAAAAATAAAAGGTACAAAATTTAAATTAAAAAAAAAGGAGAATTATCTACTTTTTATCTGAATTATTTTAGAACTTTGAATTAAACAACTCAAATCTTCAAACTAATAAATAAAGTATTTACAACAACATCCTAGGTAATGCATTGCAAACAAATAGCTAACATCTTATTAATTAGAATTAATCCTTACTTTTATAAAGAATAATATTAGTATGTGAAGTTAAACGCTTAATGTCTTTTAAGAATATTATACTAAAAACAAGTAGCACGTAAGAAAAACAAACTCTAAATTATTATTATTATTATTATTATTATTATTATTATTATTATTATTATTATTATTATTATTATTATTATTATTATTATTATTGTGTATGTGCATATATTTAAGACCTCATATTAAAATTTGGCTTTAGACCACTAATTTTATCGATATGATCTTGCAAATACCCAATTTAGGTAAATAACCAACACAAAATTAATCACTTAAAGTATGAAGCACTAGATCGAAGTCTCAAATTCCCAGTTAGCCAAGACACAATATCTTTCATTTACTCATTTTTGGACGTCGGTAAAGTTCACAGATCTATCAAGCAAAAGTGACAACATTCATCAATATTTCATGTATTTAACAGAGTTCCCCAACTAGTAGGAATACTTACTCATTTAACTTTAGGAATATCACTTTTTGAATCCGAATGAAATTAACTTTTGGAAAGACTCCTCAAAAAACTTTTTTGGAATGATATTATCTCTACATCAAATATAAATATCTAAGTGGATTAAAACAGAAGCTAGTAACTCAAAAACAAACCCAATACGCAACTACCTCTAACAAATAAATGATTGATCTTATTTTCTCTACAAAAAGTAGAATCCTAAGCATGCAATACTTAGTGAACACCATACTTACCGAAGTTAAAGGTCTTCATGAGATGAACAATATAAATCTAAACTTAATTTTCCTGCATAAAAAAGAAGGTGAAATTGTCTCACGTTGTTTAGTACATATTATCAGGTTAAAATTTATAAATCAAGAAAGCATCATTTGAACATTTCCTAACAGCTAATGACATAATATGATTTGTGATTTAAGCCTCCTCTTTGTTAGCCATTTTGTATTGATAAGCACTAGTTCATCGGATTGAGATGCATTGACCTAAGGAGTATAGGTCACAGTTTGTGAGACACTGAAAGCAACATTTGAGCATTTCCAAACAGCTAATGACTTAATATGATTTGTGATTGACACCTCTTTTTTTTACTCTTCTATACTAATAAATACGAGGTTCAACGGATTGAGATGCATTGACCTGAGGAATGTAGGTCAATTTTTTTTTTAATCTTATTGGATACATCAATTAAAATATTATATCTTCCACTTTTACAATTTCTCTTAGAACCTTTTCCTAAATCAAGTCTTTTTCATCAATATCAATATGATCATTATGTTTTTAGGAACATTCAAAATTAAGATAATGTTTTAGTTTTTCAAATTTCATATTCTCATTTCTTAGAAATCATCACCACCAATTACAAGTAGACTGTCTTTTTTTTTTTCTTATATGGATTTCGTACATTTTTTCTTATAAAACTGTAATATTCTTAAAGAGAAATTAAGGTATAAAATATGCTAATATTAATAACTATTGGGGGAAATTGATCGTACCGTCACTGCCAGTTATAGAGAGAGAAAGACACGACTTTCTAAATCTCCCTTTTCTTTCCTATTCAGTATGTCCTACTCCCCACGAGTACCCCCTACACCCTTTGTCCCACCGGAGCCACGAGACCCTACTGGAATTGTAGATAGCCAAATAGGAGAGGCCCCCACTAAAAAAATTGCTACAAAGAAATCGTCAATGAATCCCATCTAAGCTCGTCAACCTCAATTCAAGATGACCCATTTCAGGAAAGGCTCAGGAGACGAACATCAAAGACAACTTCATTACCCATTCGATTGATGACTAACTCAGGTTATACGCCCCCTGGAGTAACTCAATGATTATTAAAGTGGTGGGGCATAAACTAAATCACCAATATCTCAAAAAGAAAAGCTCATCGAATAGTAGAAACCAAAGGAGAATCTAATACTAATAGATTTGGGATCAAACTACTACACAGTGAAGTTTAACCATGAAGAAAGCAAAAGGAAAGCCTTAAAGGAGGGTCCTTGGTTTGTGGGAGGCCTATTCATCTCCGTAAGGAAATGGGAGCCCAATTTTGTTCCCAATAAAAGAAAAGTTCAATTCACAGTGATCTAGTTATGCCTCCCCCAACTCCCAACAGAGTTCTACGACTAGTTCATTTTAGAGAAAATAGGTCCAAAAATTGGGAAACTGGTGAAAGTGGATTCGTGCACACCGGCAACACTAAGGGGAAGATACGTAAGAATTTGTATCCAGGTCCCCTTGGAAATGCCGGTGAAATCTTCCATCACCATTGGGAAACACTCTCAGTCGCTCTACTACGAAGGGGAAGGAATCCTATGCAAATATTATGGAAGGTTGGGGCATACGATTGGGAAATGTACCCACATGAAAACCTAACCCAAATCCGAACCTACCTACCCCTACTAAAGAGCCAAAGCTTGAAATGGAATGGAAAATCGTCACCTTCAAGAGAAGGAACAACAATGGAAAATATGCGGCAACCTAGGGGACATCTGGTAAGATCTCCACACTTATCACCCCCAAGTCAAGATTTTAAACAAGTAAGAAGGTAAGCTCATTCACCCCACCTCCCAACCCCTCCCCCCAGGGCGATGCGAAGCTTACCCCTGACCTAGGCAAACGCCTCTTAACTCTAGATAGCAGCCTTAATAACATTGGGCCTCCCTCTTGGGCCCAAAGTGATAGAATTCACAGAAATAAAAAAAGTCCCATCCACGATTCCTTATTTGAAGTGGGCCAGTCCTCTTCTAGCCTTATCACTAAGGCCTAAACCAGTAGTCCTAAAACAAAAGCCCCTCCTAAATTAATCAGTGTGAATCAAACTAAGTCCCAAGAGGCATATTACCCCAATAAAAATTCTCTCTAATTCCCAAAAATCTCTAAAAATTATAATAATTTACCTCGAGTTTTGAAGTCTTTGGTGTCAGATACCCTTCCAAAGTCTTTTTCGGCTTTAGACATTGAGTGTTTCTACTCAAGTTCTGAAGAAGCGATGGATGTTGTCAAATCCACCACATTTCCTTTAATAGACATGACTGTCCAGCAGGAAAAGAAGGATTTAGAGATGCTCTTAAACTCTACTAATCATCATTTGAATCTCATAACTTCTTCCTCACTCTCTCTCTCTCCTCTAGTGATGTCCACTGAAAATGGTGAATTCACACTAAGAGTCCTCCTCTCAAATTATGACTATCACCATCAAACCACTCCCACTATCCTATCAACCTTCCTTATGGCTGGATATAGGACTCGTAAACCTTACAGTTCCTCTCCAACTAATAGTGGAAGGGAGAAGAATGATAATCACCATCAAGAACCCTACTTTCTAGCCCAGATGGTGATAGAGTGACTGAACCAAGGCCTTTTACAACTAGGACACAATGTGTGATTGACTGCCCTAATAAATGTCCTAAACAACCATCCCAAGAGAGCCGTACCCCAGATATTCTCTCAGAGTTGATGAACTAAACAAGTTTTAGTCTATCATTCTTCCTACCTCTGAACCAGAATCTCTTTTCACAAGGACCAGTTTGTGAAAGAGAATAGGGTACACCTATCAACCCCAAGGATGATTGGATCATCCTCAAACCCCATACTTATGGAGATGCAGAAAGAGACCTCAACCTTGGAAATGTTGAGGGCAAACAACAGGGAGATGGAGGAGATTTTATCCTCCCTAAAAGTCTTCAAAACAGATGCCATAACTCTAGACAAACCCTTTACTCTAGAGTTTGCAGAGTTAGTCCAAGAAATGGCCATAGACTTTTTTTATCAATACCTTACAATGTTAAGTCTAGACTTTCTCAGTCCAAGACATCTATCAGAGGACAACATGACTGCCAAGATCAAGCCTCTCTCAAGGAAGAGAAAGGCATCAAAGATTACAGAGACATCAAACCCTATAGAAAAGGGCAAGCGTGTTATGACATCCACCCCAAAAGCATCAAAACCAATGATAATGAACTGCATTATATGGAATACTAGAGGGGACAACAATGCAGAGTTTAGAAGACACTGCAATTCTATGATTGGCATTCATAATCCCATCATGCTTGCCCTACTTGAGTCCTGAATGGCTTACTACTAGGGTCTCACTGAAGACCTTGGCTACACTAATT
Source organism: Capsicum rhomboideum (assembly GCA_031232105.1). Lineage (NCBI taxonomy): Eukaryota > Viridiplantae > Streptophyta > Magnoliopsida > Solanales > Solanaceae > Capsicum > Capsicum rhomboideum. The sequence goes on from CP124714.1 coordinate 21,106,242, forward strand.
TTATTGATTCCAAATCCAATGGCCTCTCTGGTATTGTCATCATATAGAAATATGACAACATAAACATCAATGAAATCTTTATTTCCCCTCAATTCATTCATGTCTCCATAAAGGTTTGCTTTCCTCCCTCCAACTGGTTTTTCTTAGTGATTTATGCTAGTACCTTCTTTGAGGATAGGAAAATTCTTTCAAACTATATTAACACTGTGGTTGATACTATTCATAATACCCCTCATGATAGTTGGCTCATAGTTGGTGATTTTAATAAAATTCTGAAAGCCTCTGATAAATTTGGTGGAAACAGAATCAATTATAATAGGGCTTCCAGTTTTTAGGATTGTATTAATCACTGCAACCTTGTTGACCTTGGATTTAAAGGTAGTAGATACACTTGGACCAATAAAAGATATAGGAATAGAAGAATTCTAATCATTGAAAGATTAGATAGACGTCTAGCCTCTGATTCCTAGATCAACATTTTTCCTGAGGCTACCATCACCCATCTCCCTAGAACACACTTTAACCACCGCCCTCTCCTTCTTAACCTCTTCAGAAATATTCCTATCTCTAATAAACCTTTCAGAGTTGAGGTCATGTGGTCTTTTCACCCTGGGTTTATTGGAATAGTCAGAAACTCATTTGAAAACAGTGAAGACCCAACCACTGCTATTGGTGATTTTGAAGATAAGATCAAAATTATGAACAAGAAAGTTTTTAGTAACATCTTTCACAAAAAAACCCATCCTTGATAGGCTTGCAAGAATCCAAAAATCCCCTCACTACCCCACCAGTCTCTTCCTGCAAAACCTTAAATCCTCCTTCACTAATGACTTTAGTGATATCCTCAAGCAAGAAGGGGAATTCTAGAAACTCAAGTCTAGAATTAGTTGGTTGATAGATGGTGACTCTAGCACTAGGTTTTTTCACACTTCCACCCTAAATAGGAGAAAAAGAAATATAATTCATGCTTTAAAAAATGATCAAGGGGATTGGGTCTACAACCCCAATGACATCAAAAACATAATTCAAGAATTTTACTCTAGCCTCTCCTCAATTGACCATTTTATTGCTTACCTCAGGTGTTAAAGCAATCCTTCCATTCATGGTTCTATCAACTATTCTGATTACCCACTCATGGACTCCATCCCTACTCCCTAGGAGATCAGGAGAACTGTCTTTTCCTTCAAGCCCACTAAGGCTTCTAGACCTGATGGCCTTCACCCAAGCATGTACCAGCAGTACGGGGATATTGTTAGCCCATCCCTCATTAACTTCTGCATCAGAACTTTCTCCAACTTCAGCATGGAGAAGAAGGTTAATTCCACTTATCTTTGCCTCATCCTAAAAAGTTCTAAACTTCAAATCTTAGGAATTTTAGGCCTATTGGGCTCTGTAATTCCCAATATAAGATCATCAACAAGATAATTATTAATAAGATTAAACCCTTATTACAAGACGTATTAGTGAATCTTAAGCTAGCTTCCTCTTTCATAGGAGAGCTTCAGACCATGCCATCATTGTCCAAGAGTATATTATCCACTTCTCCAAAATGAAAGGAAAAGGAGCTAATATGATTATAAAAATTGATTTGGAAAAAGCTTTGGACAGGATTGAGTAGTCCTTTATTAGACAAACACTCTTCTTCTTCAACTTCCCTCTTGAGCTCACCAAGCTCATCATGTCCTATATTACTACCTCATCCATCTCTATTCTTATCAATGGGAATGCACCAAGTCCTTCAAACCTACTAGAGGAATCAGACAAGGTAACCCCTTGTCCCTTTACATTTTTATCCTATGTATGGATCTCCTCTCCAGAAAAATTAAGCATGAATTAGACCTCCTACATTGGACTCCCATCTCCATTATTAAAAGAGTACCAAAACTCTCTCATCTCTTCTTTTCTGATGATCTTACACTCTTAGTTAAAGTTGATATGTAATGACCTGATACGTAAAATTTGTCTTTTTAAGTGATTTAACCATTTTCCCTTCCCCATAGTTGCTAAATACTGATTTTGATGTGTGAAGATGGTTGGCATGGTTCCCAATGCCTTCGGGAGGCTTTTGGGAGAGTTTGAGGTTTTTAGAGGCTTTGAAAGTTCTATAGTTGACTTCGGTCAACATTTGATATTCTGAGTGTTGGATAGTGATATGGACAATTTCATTAGATCCAAAATGTCTAATTTGGGTTAGTAATGAAGTTGGTTTAAATTCGGGACCTTTATTTTGTATTTCAACCGTTGTTGTGGAAAACTAGTTAAAATAAGCTTAAAGGGGTCCCGTGGAGTTAATTTGTTGAAAAAAATCTTTTTTTGAAAATATGACATTGCCATTAGGTCCAGAATGTCAAAATAGCCTGGTAGAATATATGGTTTTTTTCTATAGGGTCCCGAATGAATCTTGAGGGTTCATTCGGAGACATTACAACTTGCCAAAAACTCAGCAATTACTGATATTCGGTGCAATTGAAGCCCTTCATCGTGAATGTGCGCCACAGGATATGAATACGAAGAAAGAATTAATCCTTCATCGCAATCGTAATGGTGGTGGCCACGATCGCGAAGAGCAGTCGAGTCAGGTCGGGTAATCCCCTTCTTCGCGAACACGACAAGGCTGCCTCGAATGTGATGGTCTGAGTCGTGGACCTTCGCAAATGTGAAGCCTTGGCCACAAATTCAAAGGCTACTTTAGTGTCCTGGTCAACATTGACCCTCGCTTGGAGCACACGATCGTGAGGTACTATTCACAAAACAGTATAAATAGCTCAAAATCGTGATTCTACTCCATTTTTGGACATCCAAGCTTTGGGAAAGGCTATTTTTGAGGTTTTTTTTTATTAATTTTTACATGGGTAACCTCTAAACTCTTATTTCCATTATTTACTATTGATTATGTCTTTAAAAAAAAATACCTTTTAACCTCAATTTTGAAATGGGTTTTTGGGGTTTTGTCGATAAAAGCTTTAAAATGGTCTTTCTTCAATTCGGACCTCGTTTTTAACTCATTTTCACGTGGATTTTCAAGTGTAGACTTCTATAACCTTGGAAAATGTGTTTCTGAAGAAAAATTCTAGATTTACCTATCTTATTTTCAAACTCATTTTTCTAGTCTGTTTTGGACTTGACTTGAATATGGTCAATATGGGTGTTGTTAGCTTTCTTTTAATGCGTAAATGCTATATTTGTATATTTTAGTTGATTTCAGGGCAGTTCAAAAGGGGAAGACTTCGTGTTGAAGGACTTTAGGCTTGGATTTCGGCGCTTTAAGGTAGGTTATGGCTTAAATTTCTTCAGACTGGAAAGGGTAATTAATAAATAAATAAAGCATGTTATGAGTAGAGGAAAATAACTATGGGCTTTATTTTCGAGCTACTATATATTGCGTGATGCCCGAGTGGGGGATTATATTCTTGTTGTTGTGATTGGTGATATGGTATATTGCGTATTGACCGAGTGGGGGCTTTATTTGTCATCATTGACCTTATTTGTGCGTTTAAATTCCTTATTATTAATGTGAGGTCGTGCGGGGACTTGAATAGACATTATAGTCCTTATTGAGTATTGTTTCCTTTATCATGATGGAAATGCCCGAGTTAGGGGTTTGATATAATATTAATGATGTCTTACATGGCTAATTTTCTGATGTTGCCCAATGAGATATTGAGATTTTGATTATTGATATGAATTTAATGAACTATCATCTTCATACTATTTGGTTGTGAGCATTTCATTCTCATTTCATACATACATATTCATAAAGCGTTGGTACCACTAAGAAACACTATTTTGGAAAGAAAATGAGATACTTTTTTTAAAAAATACCTAGATCAAGGGATGTGCCGATCGAGTTAATTGAGATTCTGAGACAGGTGTACAGGTGTTGAACCCCCCATGAGTCCTATCTTGGGAGTGTTAAGGTTCGGTATGTGTACACCGAAAGTCATATGATGGCTTTCAAATCATTCAGCATTATCCCTCTTCATTGCATTGGATTGCATATCCATTCTTGGGTTGTTTTCTATTCTTGGCGTGTATTTAGTTTTTGTACTTGTTTGATCGTATTTGTTCTAATCATTCTTTATATATATATATTAGAACTGTTTGTTGAGACGGTGTGAGCTAGTATTTGGAAACTTTTTTGTTTACACATGACGTGCTCATAGTGTTTCTTTGCTTGTATTATTTTCAACTTTGCTTAGTCGGCCTATGATTCCTACTTACTACAAGTGGACCGTACTCACTTCTATTGTGCTTTTTCAGTGCAGATCCTAGCATAAGTACGACACGCGGAGGCTAAGTTCATGGGGCAGAGTTGGTGATTCAAGGTACTAGCCCGTTCTAGGTTTTTCATAGTCAATCCAGACCTCCTCTTATCATTTAGTTGTCTTTATTTCTATTTTGGGGACAGACTATATATTATTCAGGATTTCAAGTTTTAGTAGATGCTTTCACACTTGTGACACATTTTTGGGGTTTTTTATGATATTTCGTTCAGACTTTCATTAATTTTTACATTGTGTGACCTGACTTCGTTCTAGAAGTCTCATTTTGACTTATTTATTACTATTTTTTATTTTCTTTCCTTTTAGGTGATTGGTTTACTTATCAAGGTTGGGCCGCGATAAGTGCCATCATGATCTTCTAGAGGCCCATATCTATATTCTAGAGGCTATAGGATCTCTTTAGGAAAAACTTCTCTAATTTGATTCCTTATCGTGCGGGTTATTCACACCCTATGTTCTAAAGTTGTATTCCAGTCTTTTTTGTGTAGATGGTGAGGACTAAGTCTAGAGATGCTAGGGATGTTGAGACGACACCCGATATGGGAGCCCCGATCCTAGGACAAGGCTTGGTCGTGCCTATCCTAGAGGTAAAGGACGGGCACGAGGAGCTTTCCCAGCCAGATGTTGTGCTAGGGAGACCTCTCCCGAGCCTGAGGTGGTGTATGCTAGAGATGACTATCAGACAGAATGTGTGGGTCCATCTCAGGTTCTATAGGGTTCAGTTGATACGCCAGTGCTTCAGGATTTATTAATTCATCTTTTGAGTCGCTTGGATGGTATTTGTTTGAGTGTACCGAGTGTTTCTCACACTTCAAGTGGTGTTCCGCCATCTGTACCTACATCTGCGTATGGTTTTCCTACTTCAAGGATGCATCCATATTTTATGGTACCCCCGCGTGTTGATTTATTGCCCATCATACTTACTATTTCTCCAGTTATTTTCAGTTCAGTGATATCTTCTGATGATCAGAAGTGGTTTATTTACTTGGCTCCTCCCAAGTCCAGTGTAGCGATTGGTGAGGATGCCTATAAGTTTCTGATTGACTTTCATGAGAAGTTACATAATCTTGGATCCCTTGAGTCTCACGGAGTTGCTTATACTACCTATCAGTTGACAGATATGGCTAGGGATTAGTGGAGGTCACTATCTAGTCGTAAACCTTTTGGTTCACCTGCTATGACTTAGGCCTAGTTTTCTAATGCTTTCTTGGAGAGGTTTGTGCTGTATAGTTTGAGAGATTGGATGCGGGATGAGTTTGATCACTTTGAGCAGCTCTCCATATCTATTGATGACTATAAGGCACGCTTTCATGCCCTATCTAGATGTGTGGGCGCCAATATCTCCACAGAGCCAGAGAGGATTTGGAAATTTGTTAAGGGGTGAGATGGTTCCTATCAGTTGGCTACTGCCTAAATGGTTGTTTCAGGGGCTTCTCTTCAGAGAATTATTGAGCATGCCAAGTTGACCGAGTCCATTACCCAGTCTACTTAGGGAGGCACCAAAAAGGTGAGCTGACAAGGCGTCGCAACACTCAAGGTAGAGATTTCTTGAGTAGAGGTCCCTGTCTTTATCATGGTTGGCCAGTTCAGGCCAGTTTATAGGGATCAGGTGGTGGGTCTTCAGGTTCTGTGATTTTAGGTAGTCAGGCATCAAGTCAGGTGAGTGATGGTTCCAGTTAGATTCTTTGGCCCAGAGCGGTCGTTCTAGTTCATCTGTACCCCCTCAGATTGAGTCAGGCCATAAAGGATACTTTATTTGTGAGGAGGTTGGTCATTTGGCCAATGATTGTCCTTGGTGTGTATTTGGTCCGACCCAATAGAGTTCTCAACTTCATCTTTGCCCTACTCCTATTTTTGCAGTCAAAGGTGGTTCATAGAGCAGTAGGGGTGGTGCTAGAGGTATTTGAGAGAGAAGTAGAGGATCTCGTGGTAGTGGATGCAGGGTTGCTTAGTCCAGGAGCAGAGGTGGACAGTGTTATGCTACACCTAGGAGACCCAAGGCGGAGGCCTCTAATGCAGTCATTACAGGTATCGTCCCAGTTTGCTGTAGATCTACTTCTATTTTGTTTGTATGAATATTTTTCTTCTGGTTTTGATACTGTATGTGAGCCCCTTGCTATGCCTCTTCATGTGCCCATAAGGGATTCTTTAGTGGTGGATAGGGTGTATCAATCTTTTGTAGTTACCTTTGCGGGACGTGAGAGTTGGGTAGACTTAATTATCCTAGATATGGTTGATTTTGATGTTAATTTGGGTATGGATTGGTTAGCTTTCTATCATGCTGTTTTGGACTGTTAAACCAAGATTGTGACCTTATACGCCGGGTGTGCCAAGGTTAGATTGGAAGGGTACGCTTGATGTGCCATGGCTTCAAGGCACTTTCAATGCTTAAAACAAAGAAAATATGCAATAACTTGGGTATGTTTGGTTGGTATGATGTGTTTTCTATTCTATATTGCAAGAGAATAGGTTTTTGGAGGTAAAATTGTCAGAAAGGAAGAATCATGCACGAGAACGAAGTATCTAAAGACTAAAGAGCCAAGTCCATACTAGAGGAGTGACTTACGACAAGACCCACATCACGTAAGTCGACCTACATGACATAGGTCGGTACCATGAGTCGACTCCTGCAAGTTTGTGAAATGGCCTGATTTCCACGACAGGACCCATGTGACATGACTGGGCTCCACGATACCAAGTCATGGCACCATGGAAAATTGCCAACTTTGTTCTCCTGTTTTGTTTAGGATAGGATTCATCTTGTATCTATAAATACCCCTATATTGTCCTATGTTAAGGAGTTAGTCAATTACATTTTTTTGGATTATATTTTCATTATTTTGAGTTCAAAATTACATTATTCGTTTTGTAATCTTGGAACACAAATTCTAGGGTTTATTTGATATTGAGATTTTAGAGTTTTCATCTTATTGTGAGTTTACAATTATGTTTTCTTGATTGAATTCTTCTTGTGTTCTTGCAATCATGAGTAGCTAAACCCATCAACTAGAGTTGTGTGAACCATGAGGAATTAATGAAATGGGTTGAGTACAAAACAATTCTGAACCGGTTTTACTGCATGTATTGTTATTACCTTCATTATAATTGATCTTCTAATGGTTGCAAACATTAGAAACTCACCTGTATTCTAAACTTGCTCGAGAGAGAGGTAGAGATTGAGAAAAGAGAATAACAACAGAGATTTAAAGCTATCAACCTTCATCTAATAACTTGAGCTATAACAGGGTTAATTATCTGAGATCCAGGACAAGGGTTAGTAGTACAACACTCAAAAACTGAGAGGAGAAGAGTGAAATTCGTCTAACCAAGGTTGAGAGACGTTTAGATGAACCTAACTTGTTAGATTTTGCATGAAACGCAGCGGGACAACTTTGCCAGCACAAGTAATCGGTGGAGTTAAGGAATCTTTGGGAATCACAGTCCTAGTGTATTTCTCATATTGATATAAATCCGAAAATCAACAATCGTTACTGTTACTATTTGCTTACAACCCCCACCCCCCCTCCTTTTTTTTACTTACTTGCCAATTACTCGGACAAGCACTTGACATAATTTCATCATATTCCCTGTGGGATCAACCTGAACCTAGTTGAGTTCTATATTTAATACATCGACCGTGTTATTCTTTTCTGGAGGTGTATTTTGGGCGACATCAAATTTTGACACCGTTGTCGGGGAGTACGGTTACGGAGTTGATTAGTTTGCTTGTTGGAGTTGATTGGTTTTATTTTTCTATACTTTTCTTAAGGGCATATGCCTGTGTATGCCAAACACTTGAAGTTAAGACAATCCCCTAATTCCACTTGATACTGAGATAGAACGAATACTGAGAGCAAATTAAAGAATGGTGAATATCGATAGAGTTCAGAATCCCGCAGGCGCGAGAGATATTCATAACCAGCCAATTCAGCCAGGTGGTCATGAAACTGAAGAACAAATCACTGCTCGATTGACGGTTGAGAAAAATGCGAGGCAAGCAGCTCTTAGACAAGCGGATAGAGATCATCAAGGAATGCAAGAAGCAACACAAAGTCTCACTGCACTTAAAGAGAGACAAAGAAGACTGAGGGTACAACAAACCCCTCAAAGACCATATGTGCCAGTTTATAATGATCCCAAAGTAAAGGATGTGGCTTATTTTGATCCGATTAAGACTGGTACTATTATTCCACCAGGGTTACCTCAGGGCACTAAGTTTGACATTATAAGTGCCATGATCCACCTGCTAAACTTGAAAGGTTTGTTCGATGGTCTTCCTACAGATGATCCAAACATGCACATGATGAATTTTGTAGGGGTCTTCACTTCATACAATTTGCCTGGAGTTGACCAAGAGGCTATTCGTTTGAGATTATTTCCATTCTCTCTAACAAGAGAAACGACTTTATGGTTGGCCAAGTTACCACGAGGTTCCATCACTACTTGGCAAGAGTTGAGAAATTAATTTCTGGAGAGATTTTTCCCACCCTCCAAGATGCTACAGTTGAAGGATGAGATTTACAACTTCAGAAAATTACATTCTGAAGCACTTTACGAGACATGGTTAAGGTTTAAGAAGAAGCTGCAGAATGTTCCAAATCATAGGATCAGTGGTAGGAGTTTACTTAAAATCTTCTATTGGGCTTTGAACGCCAATACCAAGGCTGTAGTAGGTACTATCAATGGCAGAGCATTTATGAGTCTGAGGTGGGAACAAGCTTCAGAGATTTTAGATAGTATCATTAAGACCAACCGAGGATGGAATACTAGGGAGGTAGATACACCTGCGGGGATGTATCCTATTGGATCCTCGACAGCACAACAGGATTTGGATGAATCTATTGCTCAAGAGGTCGCACAGTTGAGGATAGAAATTGGATTGCTAGCCAAACAGATTGCGGCTGGAAGTGCTAAAAAGGTGCATACCGTAGGTACACAAGGAAAAATGCCTAGGAATGACAATTATGAATTTGATGAGAAGGCTAAGTACTTGGATCGAAAGGTGGAGGGTTTTCGAGCCAAGGAGCAAGGGCCTAATCAAGACTCTTAGAACTCAAGGCAAGGAAATCAAGGTTGAAACAACTATAGAGACAATTACAACAAGTCAGGATATAGAGACAAAGACCGGGATGGGGATTTGAGGTGAAGAAATGACTACAAAAATAAGAGTGGCCTTTATTTCCCTCTAGGGAATAGTGATGTTGAGGCCTGTGTAGGTTGTTATTTATATTATTATGTGTTTTCATGTTTAAGTAGGAGGAAACTTGGGGAACCTTTAGTGCAGTCCAATTTTGAACAAGTTTATGATAATGATGGTTTTTGATTGTTTAAAGGACACCCCACCTGGAAATTTTGTTTTGAACTGTGTGTGTAGTATGTTAGTTTGTGACATCTGTTGGATTTGTTATGGCATTAGTATTACAGGCAACCTGACTGTAGCTAGAAATACATGAACTGGATAGGTAGTAGTCAATAGTGTAACCCTGTGCTGTGTGTGTGAGGTCATTACTGAGTTTACTTTGTGTGTGTGATCCAGAACTTGCCCGGTTAGTCTTGCCTAGGTTATAGGTTAGTGGTTAGGAAAAGATCAAATGTCATTTTTGAATAAGTCCACTTTTATCCTAAATGCCTGACCAAATAAAATAAATATCCCTTGATCCCAATTTTTAGCATTAGTTGACCTATTTCTTACATTAGCCTATTCACCTTCCTATTTTGACTTAGAATAAACCTGTCTTGGCCCTGGTCCTTTCTTGGACATTGTGTACCTCAACTCAGGCAAATCACCCAAGTTGAGGGTGGCTATTATAGGGGTGCATAGTTTAACTTAGGTATGAAGAAGGGGTTAGTAAAAGAAAAAGAGAACAGATTTAGGTGTGAAGAAGAAAAAAAATGATGAGTGAAATAAATAGAAATTGAAAAAAGAAAAAAAAGTGTGTTTTGAAAGTATGAAGAAAATCACACCCAAAATGTGAAAATAAATGAAGGATAATAAGGGAAAATAAAAGGAGAATGGTTGGAAAGTGGAGCCAAAAATAGTGTAGTGTTAAGGAGGGTTGAGTCACTATATCCATATGTACCACACCCATTCTCAAGCCTACATTACAAGCCGATGAAAGTCCTAATGTGATCCTAGTCCAACTATCCGAAAAACTAAGGCATAGAAAATAAGGGCAAGCCTATGGTAGTTCACGCACACTGTTTGAACTTCTTTGTGAGAGAGAGTGTTTTGACCTAGTCCCTACTTTAATATTCATTAGTATACTGTGAGTGTATGGGACTTCTTTTTTGTGAGAGTACATGGGTTGCATTATTGGCTGATATTTATTCGGATAATCTCATTTTCATATATTCTTAGTTGTTTGTTCATAATATCATGCCATCATTTGATCCCTTCTGTGTCATGATAATATGTTTCATGTATACACACCTTAGTTTTGATTTACAAATTGGAGGGGTAGGAAAAGTTTTGGTGCCAAAAGCATTGAGTCAACTGCAGTAAGTCTCTTAGGTTTCTCTTATTTAAGCATCGATTGTGTTTATTTTATTTTATTTGCCTGAGGACATGCAAACATTCTAAGTTGTGGGTGTTGATGTGCCATAGTTTCATGGCACTTTCGATGCTTAAAATGAAGAAAATATACAATAACTTATGTATGTTTGGTTGGTATGATGTACATTCTATTCTATATTACAGGAGAATAGGTTTTTGGAGACAAAATGGACAAAAAGGAAGAATCATGCACTAGAACAAAGTATCTGAACACGAAAGAGCCAAGTCTATACCAGAGGAGTGACTCAAGGAAGGATCCACGTTAAGTGAGTCGACCTACGTGACGTAGGTCGGTACCGTGAGTCGACTCCTGCAAGTTTGTAAAGTGGCGTGATTTCCACGATAGGACCCATGTGACGTGACTCGGTTCCACGATACCAAGTCACGGTACCGTAGAAAATTGTCGACTTTGTTCTCCTGTTTTGTTTAGGATAGGAATTATCTTGTATCTATAAATACCCCTATGTTGTCCTATGTTTAGGAGTTAGTCAATTACATTTTTTTTGGATTATATTGTCATTATTTGGGTTCATAATTACATTATTAGTTTTGTAATCTTGGAAAACAAATTCTAGGGTTTATTTGATATTGAGATTTCAGAGTTTTCTTCTTATTGTGAGTTTACAAATATGTTTTCTTCATTGAATTCTTCTTGTGTTCTTGCAATCATGAGTAGCTAAACCCATCAACTAAGGTTGTGTGAACCATGAGGAATTAACAAAATGGGTTAAGTACAAAGCAATTCTGACCCGGTTTGACTGCATGTATTGTTATCACCTTCATTATAATTGATCTTCTAACGGTTGCAAATGTTAGAAACTCACCTGTATTCTAAACTTGCTCGAGAGAGAGGTAAAGATTGGGAAAAGGAAATAACAACACAGATTTGAAGCTATCAACCTTTATCTAATAACTTGATTCGTAACAGGGATAGTTATCTAAGATCCAGGACAAGGGTTAGTAGTGCGACACTCGAAGATGGAGAAGAGAAGAATGAAATTCATCTAACCATGGTCGAGAGACGTTTAGATGAACCTAACTTGTTAGATTTTGGATGCAACGCAGTGGGACAACTTTGCCAGCACAAGTAATCGGTGGAGTTAAGGAATCATAGGGGATCACAGTGCTAGTGTATTTCTCGTATTGATTACAAATAAAAAAATCAACAATCGTTATTGTTACTATTTTCTTACAAAACCCCCCTTTTTTACTTACTTTCCAATTACTCAGAGAAGCACTCGACATAATTTCATCCTATTCTCTGTGGGATCGACCGCAACCCAGTTGGGTTCTATAATTTCGTCGTGAAGAAGAAAGATGGTTTTATACGTATGTGTATTGACTATCAGCAATTGAACAAAGTGATAGTTAAGAATAAGTATCCTCTTCCTCGTTTTGATTATTTGTTTGACCAACTTTAGGGTACTTTTGTATTTTCCAAGATTGATTTGAGATCCAGGTATCACCAGTTGAAGGTTAGAGCTTCAAATGTCCCCAAGATGGCTTTTCAAACTCGATACGGTCATTATGAGTTCTTGGTCATGTCTTTTAGGTTGACCAATGCCCCAACAGCATTCATGGAGTTGATGAATTGGGTATTTCGACCGTATCTTAACTCCTTTGTGATGTATTTATAAATGATATCTTGGTTTATTCCAAGAGTGTGGCCGATCATGTGAGACATTTGAGGACTGTACTTCAGAGATTGTGTGATGATAAGTTGTATGCCAAGTTCTCTAACTGTTAGTTTGTTGGATTTTATCTCTTTCTTGGGTTATGTGGTGACTAAGGATGGTATTGTGGTTGAACCGACAAAGATAGCAATGATTTGTGATTGGGATAGACCTGCTTCTCCTACCGAGATTTGGAGTTTCATTAGTTAGGTGGGTTATTATTGGCGTTTTCTAAAGGGTTTCTCATCTATTGCGACTCCTTTGACCAAGTTGACCCAGAATAAGGTTGTATTTTAGTGGTCAGATGCTTGTTAGGCGAGCTTTCAAAAGCTCAAGGAGTTGTTGACTTTAGCTCCTACCTTGACTTTTCCCAAGAAGGGCATGGGTTTTACCATGTTTTGTGATGCTTTTAGTATAGGTTTCGGTGCAGTATTGATGCAAGAGGGTAAGGTGATTTCTTATGCTTCTCGTCAATTGAAGCCTCATGATAAGAATTACCCTACCAATGATTTGAAGTTGGCCACGGTTGTGTTTGTGTTGAAGTTGTGGAGACATTACTTGTATGGAGTCCGTTGTGAGATTTTCTCGGATCATCGTAGCCTTCAGTACTTCTTCACCCAGCGAGATCTTAACATAAGACATTGATGTCGCCAAAAATATACCTCCAGAAAAGTATAATGCGGTCTCTGTATCAAATATAGAACCCAACTAGGTTGGGGTCGATCCCAGAGGGAATAGGACAAAATAATATCGAGTGCTTGTCCGAGTAATTGGCAAGGAAGTAAAACTGGGGGATTTTTATAAGTACATAGTAACAGTAATGATTGTCGATTTTTGGATTCGTACTCAATATGATAAATACACTAGGACTGTGATCCCCAATGATTCCTTAACTCCACTAGTTACTTGTGCTGGATTCCTTAACTCCACCGGTTACTTGTACTGGTAAAATTGTCCCACTGCGTTGCATACAAAATCTAACAAGTTAAGTTCATCTAAACGTCTCTCGACCTTGGTTAGACAAATTTCACTCTTCTCCTCTCAGTCTTCGAGTGTCGCACTACTAACCCTTGTCCTGGGTTTCAGATAACTATCCCTGTTATGGCTCAAGTTATTAGATGAAGGTTGATAGCTTCAAATCTCTATTGTTATTCCCTTTTTCCAATCTCTACCTCTATCTCGAGGAAGTCTAGAATACAGGTGAGTTTTTAACGTTTGCAACCGTTAGAAGATCAATTATAATGAGGGTAATAACAATACATGCATTCCCAATGGTTTAATTCCTCATGGTTTACAAAACCCTAGTTGATGGGTTTAGCTACTCATGATTGCAAGAACACAAGAAGAATTCATAGATGAAAACATAATTGTAAACTCACAATATAGGAGAAAACTCTGAAATCTCAATATCAATAAAACCCTAAAATTTTTGTTCCAAGATTACAAAACCAATAATATGTTTATGAATCCTCAAAATAATGTAAAGAACAACCCTTGAACATATGACAATAAAGGGTTATTTATAGATACAAAGTGAAGCCTATCCTAAATAAAGTAGGAGAAAAAAAGTCGGCGACTTTCCACGGTACCGTGACTTGGCATCGTGGAACCAAGTCACGCCTCATAGGTCAGTTCCAGAGAAAAAAGACAACATTGCGCATCTTCAAAAGTTGACTCACGGCACCCACCCACGTCACGTGGGTGGAGTCACTACATGTGAGTTCCTGACGTGGAAAGAAGACTTCCTTATCAATCTGCAGGGGTTGACCTTCGGTACCCACGTACGTGGCGTGGGTCTACTCATGTGATGTGAGTCCCTACTGTGGGTCACTCCCCTGCTTCGATTTGGCTCTTTTCTTTTTCAAATGCTCTATTCTATTTCATGCCTCTTCCCTTTTTCTCAAGGTTGCATCCATAGCCTATTTCTCTGCAAAATAAGACAGAAAACACATCATACCCACCAGACATACCCAAGTTATTGCAAATTTTCCTTGTTTTAAGTGTTAAAAGTACCATGAACCCATGACACACCAACACCCTTAACTTAGAACGTTTGCATGTCCTCAGGCAAACAAAAACTAAATAAACACTTACGATGCTTAACTAAGAGAAACCTAAGAGATCAATGACAGTCTACTTATTGCTTTTGACACCAAAATTTCTCCGACCCCTCCTATTTGCAAATCAAAACCATGATGTGTAAACATGTAGCATATTATCATGACACAGTAGGGATCAAGTGATGGCATCAGATTATGACAAAGAACTAAGCATTTATGCAAATGACATTATCCAAACAAATAGCAGCTAACAATGCAACCCATGTACTCTTATAACAAAGAAATCCCTTACACTCAAAGTATGCTACTGAATATCAGAGTAGGGACTTGGTCAAAACACTCTCTCTCACAAAGAAGTTCACATAGTGTGCATGAAATACCATAGGCTTGCCCTTATTTTCTAAGCCTTAGTTTTTTGGACAGTTGGACTAGGATCACTATCGAACTTTTATCATCTTGTAATGTAGGCTTGGGGATGGGTGTGGTACATATGGATATGGTGACTCAACCCTCCTTGACACTACACTATTTTTGGTTCCATTTTACAACCATTCTCCTTTTATTTTCCCTTATTCTCCTTTATTTATGTTCAGATTTTAGGTGTGATTTTCTTCAAAACACATTTTTTTTCATTTTCTTTTTCACACCCAAATTTGTTCTCTTTTTCTTTTACTAACCCCTTCTTCATACTCACTTAACCTATGCACCCCTATAATAGCCACCCTCAACTTAAGTGATTTGCCTGAGTTGAGGTTCACAATGTCCAAGGAGGGACTAGGGCCAAAACAGGTTCATTGTAAGTCAAAATGGGAAGGTGAATAAGCTAATGAAAGAAATAGTTCAATTAAGGCTCAAAATCGGGATCAAGGGATATTAATTTCATTTTGGTTGGGACTTTAGGCTAACAGTAGACCCATTCAAGAAGGCCTATGATCCTTCCCTAACCACTATCCTATAACCTAGGCAAGACTAACCGGGTAAGTTCTGGATCGCACACACAAAGTGAACTAGGTAATGACCTCACACACACATAGCACAAGTTTACACTATCAACTACTACATATCCAGTTCATGAATTGCTAGCTACCATCATTGCCTATAATACTGATGCCATAACAAGATCCAACAGTTTTCATAAACTAACATACTACACACACATTTTAAAACAAAATTCTTAGGAGGGGTGTCCTTTAAACAATCAAAAAGCATCATTATCATTCAAAATACGTTCAAAATTAGACTGCACTAAGGTTCCCCTATTTAGGTTCCCCTATTTTTCTCCTAATTAATCATGAAAACACTTAAATACTATAAACAACAATCTAAACATGCCAATTCTATTATGATAGCACACTTGGGGGAAAAGAAAATACGACAACAAACCCCCCCAAGTGGTGGTATACCCCCACCCCAACTAAATAATGGTGCACTACCCCTAGTGCAAAGCTATCAATATAATAAGTGTAAGGGAGTGAAGACATACCTACGGTGCCCTAGGCGCTGAATGTGGCCTCGTCCACATCAGGATCAGTTGTATGCTCTCTGGGCTCCATGCTAGGTGCATACGATTAAGGGGGTGGCTGACTAGAAGATGCTCCCAAGTTTCTCTGCTCATCTTCAATTTGACTGAGGTGATATTCGACTCAGGAGGATTTCATAGCCCTCCTCAGGTCCCTGTCAAAATTATTGCCACTCAGCTGCTGACCCTCTGGGCTAAGTGGTCGTTTGTCCCTCTCCATAGGCGGCTCTTCATCTACCAATAAATCCACTTCTAAAATTAGCCTCATTGGGGCTGGCACGGGCATAGGTGGAATGATAGGGGTGTTTCTCGGTGCCAAAGCTCTAACCTCCTCCCTCAATACAGCCACCTCCTGTGTCAACCCTGCCATATCAGAAATCTGTGTTAAATTCATCCGGCTGGCCATACGTATCTCAAAGCTATCAATCCACTCGGCTCTGCAAAAAGAGCCTCGCCAGATATCGTGGATGGTTGAGACATCCTCAGAAAAATTGGGTTAGCCCCCCACTACTGCATCAACCCTATATCAACAATGTGGGTCACCTCAACATCATAATCAACTATACATATTAAGACCACACCAACAGTATTACATAAGCCCTGAATCAAACATAGAAAAGGAATGCTGGTGAAGTTGCAGAAAGCACGCTCATGGATCTCTTCAATGATGAAGCGGGCAAAGTTAATGTCATAACCTGCCAGAATGCTTGCTACCAAAACTGCCCGATCAAGCGTGAGTGAATTATCAACCTTAGTGGGACCCAAACGGTACCTTACAATAGACCACCAAAACCGTCCTACAAAGTGAATCAAGGACTTCTTAATGTGCAGATTCCCAGCAACCCAACTAGCATCTGCACCATCCTCCGCTATGTAACCTACAATCCACTGCAGTAACTCCAACCGCTGATCGGCATCCCTCATCTTAGTTCTATTTTTCACCATCTCCATGCGGTGATTAAACTCAACAGTCGTGGTTGGAAGCTCTCTTTTCGCTTCAAGCAACAATCGATGTATAGTCCGCTCGAATATGTCAACTCTAGTACCACGAACCAAAATATGAACCAGTAGTGGTTGGTCCCAATATCTCTACTAATTAGGTGTAATCAACTCTACCGACGCAGCATATGAGCATAAAACTCGCGAACCAACTCACGGATATAGCTTCCCAAAGGCTCCGTGATCCACCCAAATCCATAGAAATCAAACAATGTCTTTATCCCAGGCAGTGCATTCACCACATCTATCCGATACCGAGCCTCCTCCATGATATTTCTTCTCCATGTACCTCGCTCAGTTGGTTCAGCATCCTTATCCTAAATGTATTTCATCCCTTTAACACACCACCTCCTGTCATCCCTTTGGACCGTAACTGCGGCCTGACATGCATTCAAAGCTCTTTGTGAGGACGTAGTCGAAACCTGGACACCAGTACCAGAGACAGAAGTTGTCCCATCAGTCGTACTACTCTCACCAGACACAGACTCATCTGTACCCTCAGCGTTCTCCTCATACCCAGATAAATCATCCTCATGGTCATCGCCGGTTGCAGAAGCATACTTCTCCTCATCAGACTGGGGGTGATATCAGAAGACTGATCAGGAGCAGCCACTTTGACAGGTTGCGGGGGCTGTGGAATAGACTGAAGTACAGCCTGGGAAGCAACTTGTGTCCTTGTTTGTAGTCTCTTTGTGCGAGGTACAAGGGTAGAATCATCATGAGAAATCTCAAACACTTCATCGGATCCATTTTTATCTGACCCGAAAGGTTCATCGCGTAACATTGACGTCAACTTGGGGTTTTTAGTTCAGATTATCGAAGATGAACCCATATCTCCACATTTAGGGTTTAATTTTGGTGGCATTTTGAATCAAATGGGTCGTATGTGGGTCTAATTTGGATTGGGTTTTAGGTTTTAGGGTTTCAGAAATCTAGGGAATTTTGTGGAAAATTTTAGGAAAATTGTTGGGGTTTATGAATTTTAGCTAAATGGTGGTTGGAAATTGATGAAAGTTGGAGTTGGTATGGGGGAATTTGAGAGATGAATGATTTAAAGTGGATGATTTTCAAAAAGAGGGATGATCTAAGGATTTGAATTTGAAAGGGTTTAGTTGGATTTGTGGTCGGGTTCATATTGTACCGAAATAAATAGGGTTAGGTAGGGTCCGCTCTCAGATTTAAAATTGGGTTTACTTTCCACGGCACCAACCCATGCCACGTAGGTTGACCTATGCTACGTGGGTCCCTGGCGTGGGTCGGGTTCTATATGTGAATAATCTTCTCTGACTTCCAGGTACCAACCCACGTCACGTGGATGAACTTACGTCATGTGAATCACTATCATGGATTGTATTGAATATTTTCAGTTCAATATTTTAAATTCCAGCTAACTTATCCTCCGCATCCTCCAATAATCGGATCACAACCAAATCAGACCTTGGGTTGCCTCCCATGAAGCGCCTGATTTAACGTCGCGGCATAACATGGCTAAATTGGATACTCAAACTTCACCAACCAGCCCATGGGTTTCCTCCCATGAAATGGCTGATTTAACGTCGCGGCACGACATGGCTAAATTGGATACTCAGACTTCATCAAGACTAAGCTCGTCAAATGTTCTTATTTCTTCTGTGATTCCCACATAGTGCTTTACACGTTGTCCATTGACCTTGGATAAAACATTATCATCACTTTTCAGCTCAATTTCTCCATACGAGAACACCCTAACAATATTGAATAGTCCAAACCATTTGGACCGCAGTTTTCCAGGAAAAAGGCAAACCCTGGAGTTATAGAGCAGCACCAAATCTCTCGGGTGAAATTCTCATCGTTCAATCTTCCAGTCATGCTACAGTTTCATCTTTTCTTTATAAATTGCTGAACTTTCATAAGCCTGTAGATGAAATTAATTCATCTGGTCTAACCTCAATTTAGCCGTTTCACTCCAGTTTAGATTTAACCTCTTCAATGCCCATAATGCCTTATGTTTAAGTTCGACAGGAAAATGGCAGGATTTTCCAAACACTAATTGATATGGTGAGGCACCAATAGGTGTTTTGAATTCAATTCGATATGCCTATAATGCATCATCCAATCTTTTCACCCAATCAGTTCTATTGGCGTTCACCGTCTTCCCCAAAATAGACTTAATCTCACAATTTGATACCTCAACTTGCCCGTTTGTATGAGGGTGGTAAGGTGTTGCCACTTTATGTTTGACACCATATTTTCAAGCAGGGTTTTGAACAGCCGATTGCAGAAGTGGGATCCTCCATCACTAATGATTACACGGGGTGTACCAAATCATGAAATTATGTTCTTTTTAAGAATGACGTGACACTTCTTCCTTCATTATTAGGAAGCGTAATCACCTCCACCCACTTAGAAACATAGTAGACAGCTACCAAAATGTATTTCATCCCATGTGAGCTCATGAATGGGCCCATAAAATCAATTCCCCATACATCAAATAATTCAAGCTCAAGGATAGTTGTCATAGGAAGTTCGTGTCTGCGTGAGATGCGTGGTCTGTATGCACAATTACCTTAATGCCAATTAAGTAAGATCAAATTTCTCAAAAGTGAAAACCACTACCAACAACTCTTGTTCAGTCACAGTGCAATTCTTTTGAGCTGGGTTAACTGCTTTTCTAGCATAGTAAATTGGATGTAAAATCTTCTCATGTCTTTGGCCAAGGACTGCACCCAAGGCCACTCCACTATAATCACACATAACCTCAAATGGCATCGTCTAATCTGGTGAGACAATAATAGGGGCTGAAGTCTATTTCCCTTTTAGACACTCGAAAGATTTTACGCATGCCTCATCAAACATGAACTTCACCTCCTTCTCTAAAAGCTTGCATAATGGATGTGCAATCTTCGAGAAGTCTTTGATGAATCTTTTATAAAAACTAGCATGACCTAAGAAACTTTGAATTCCTTTCACGGAGATAGGTGGAGGTAACTTTTCAATCAACTTAATCTTTGTATTATAAAATTCAATACCTTTTTTTGATATGCGATGTCCCAATACGATACCCTCATTCACCATAAAGTGACATTTCTCCTAATTCAGCACCAAGTTGCACTCCTCGCATCTTTGTAATAACTTAGCAAGGTGAGCCAAACAATCGTTAAAAGAGTCTCCCACACTCAAAAAATCATCCTTTAACACCTCAATAGTGTCTTCCACTATATCAGAAAAAATAGACATCATGCAATGCTGAAAAGTTACTGGCGCATTACATAACCCGAAAGGCATCCTCTTGAACACAAATGTCCCATATAAACAGGTAAAAGTTGTATTCTCTTGGTATTTGGGAGCGATGAAAATCTAATTATACCCCGAATAACCGTCAAGAAAACAATACCATCCTCTACCAGCAAGGCGGTCTAACATATGGTCCATGAAGGGCATAGGAAAATGGTCCTTCTCGGTCCAAAAATTCATATTTCGATAATCCATGAAACTCTCCATCCGGTTACTGGACTCATTGGGATCAATTCATTTTTGTCATTTGGAACCACAATAATTCCTCCTTTTTTTGGAACACACTACACCGGGCTCACCCACTTGCTATCCGCAATAGGGTAAACCATACCTGCATCTAACCACTTAATGATTTCTTTCTTCACAACTTCTTGCATAGGTGGGTTCAGACGACATTGGTGCTCAATGCTTGGTATGCATTCAGGATCAAGTTGAATTTTGTGAGTGCAAATATCGGGTGAAATCTTGATAATAACAGTGATGGACCAACCAATGGCCCTCTTAAATTTCCTCAATACCAAAACTAGAGCCTCTACCTTCCATTCTGCTAAATCAGCAGAAATAATTATAGGTAAAGTGTTATTGACTCCCAAAAATGCATAGCGAAGATGAGATGGAAGAGCCTTAAGCTCCAAAACTGGAGGATCCATGATGGAAGGACGAGCTGGTGATGTTACCCTATTCTTCAGATCAAGATCAAGTTTCTTTGAAGCATAAGTGAATGATCCTCTACCAGCGAGCGCACCAACCATCTTGTCATATTCCTAAATCCCATCACTATCGAAATTCATAATCACGGCTGCAAGTGCTTCTATCCCTAACCTTTCTTCAATAGGAACGACTATGCCACTTTCCACAACTGTATCTATTATAGAAATCACCTATATATCTCTCGATTGCTTCATGGAATGGCAGACGTTGAAGGTAACATGTTCATCATTCAACCTGAACTTCATCTGCCCAGTTTCTATGCCAACCAAAGCACAACCTTTAGCAAAGAATGGTCTTCCCAGGATGATGGAAACCTCAAAATAAACTTCACAGTCAAGAATCACAAAGTCATCCGAAAAAATGAAAGATGCCACTTTCACCAAAACATCATACAGAATGCCCATCGACTTTTCACAGTTCTATCTACCATAAGAAGCCTCATAGAAGTTGTTTTTGGTGCTTCCAACCCTAACAAAATGGCTAGCGACATCAAGTAAATGCTAGCACCCAAATCACACAGTGCCTTTGCAAAGTTGTAAGACCCTATAGTACAAGGAATTGTGAAAGCTCCCAAATCTTCCTTCTTTTCAACTAGGGAACGTAAAGCAACTGCACTACAATGGCGCAAATTATTTGCCGGCTCAAAATTGACAGTTCTCTTCTTAGTCACCAAATCTTTCATGAACTTCGCGTAACCTGGAATCTGCTCCAAAGTCTCAATAAGAGGGATATTTACCGATAACTCCTTCAGTATTGAAATAAATTTTTGGTATTTACCCTTCTCAGCCTTCTTTACCATTGGGGAAAGGAAGGAGAAGGTCGTGGGATAGTTTTTAACACTTGTGGAATGTAACACCCCGTACATTTCCAAACCTATGTTATTACCTTAACATTTATGGAATTATTTAAACATGAGATAGTTGGTATATTATTAATGGAAGCTATTGGTATAAACAAACCTTATGAAAATGGGCTCAATTTAAGGCCCAAAAATTAGCATGAATACATGGCCCAACAAGAAGGAAATGATGCATTCTTGCTTTGACCAAAGAAGACCCTCAATTATTGACCAAAATGGACAAGGATAACTTTAAGGGGCCTATATAATGGGCAATAAATCAGATTTTATTCACACAAAAGCCACATGACCTTTCTAGCTTTTTCTAAACTTTTCTCTCAACACTCAAACCCTAAGTTATCTTCCTCTTGGGATAAGATCACTCCTTGGAAAGATTTGATAAGTGTTTAATCTCATGGTTTAATATATTATATGCATGTAATATGGTGTAGATCATGTTGGTTATGTTGGTGAAGTGTGAGAAGTTCACTATGTGTGAAACAATTTATGTTTGCTTAATCGGTGAAGGTTTTTGCCTTGTAAACTTGAAAATGGACTTGTGGCCTTGAAGGAAGTGAACTTGATGGGTTCAATATTTACATCTTAGATGTGATTATAGCCTTAAGTTGTTTTATTCTTGTACATAATGTTTGGAATTGTTATTGCAAAATTGTGCATGGATTTGGTGGTGTATTGAAGAAAAAGTGTGGTTTTGGTCATGTTCATGTGTGTTGTGAAACCATGGATGATTTTTGGCATACACGATGATCTAAAATATTTCAAGAGAATTTTATTTATGATAATGGACCATTCATTGCATAAAAAGACCCAAAAGAGACCCATTTTGGCCAAAACGGGCATCCGCCCCTACAGACGAAGGCACCTGCGGGCGCAGATGCTAACGCAGGTGCCTCTGGCCTCTACAAAGGTCATCTGCGAGTGTACCTCATCCACCTACGGGTTCAGGTGGCTTCGCAGGTCAGCCCAAAAGTTTGTTTCGATTGTTTTCGCATCTCTTTGACCCCCCCAAAGCCCCTATACCCTTCATGGATGTAATTATCAACTTATGGTGCCATTTGAATGACTTTAAAGGAGTGTACCGAAGGTATTTTGAATGGTATCAATTATTTATTGTCTTTAATGTATTATTGTGAAAGCTGTGGAGATGTTTTGATGGAATAGTTGTGACGGAATAATAATGGGGAAGCTTAAAGGGTAAACGTGGTGTGAAATGTTATTGGTTTATGATGTCTTGGTCAATGTATGGAATATTATGGGATTGTTGGTATGATAATTCCATGAATTGTGTTGTAAAGGGAGAAATGATGTTCTAGGGCAATTGTGTAACTCATTGTCGTCTTATGCACTTGGAATGTAGCTTGTGGTTAATGTTAGTTTCGTTATGTACTTGTGTTGTAGAGTAAGACATAAGGAAGGAGCTGGATCATTGTAGTCACATATAGGATTGTGTATTCATATTGAGAAGATAAGGTATGTAAGGTTACTCTTTCTGTATCCTTCTGCAACATATTGTTCATATTGACTTTGTACTTATTTCATTCCGAAATTGTCCAAAGGTATCTCATTTTAGGTTGTTAAGTCACATATTCCTCATTCATTAGTGATTGTTGCTCATGTGTTACATAATTATGGACATGGTTCCAAAGTCCCAATAATGTTATGTTCCAAAGCTTCCAATAAGGTTATGACTACAAATATATCAATCTCTCACAAACAAAAGTATCAATCTCTCATAAGTGAATGTATTAATCTCTCATGAGTGAGCATATCAATCTCTCACAAGTAAAGGTAACAATCTCACAAAATTTAAAGAATGAAGTAATGTATAGTTAGTTGTATCCATGGGGTGAAATAAACACCTTCATGATGATATCCATGGGGTGAAGGAAACACCTTCATGATGACCATCCCAACATTATGGGTGTATCCATGGGGTGAAATGAACACCTGTATGACGATATTATTTTCCCACTGATCAACTTGGGTCCCGGGCATTATATGAATGAAAGGATGAGTAATGAACGAAGGAGTGAGCGCCGAATGAAGGAAAGAACGTAAAGGCAAAGAATGTAATAAATATAATGAACATGGTTCCTCATATTCAGAAGGATGGTTTATCCACATTGACTATTTCTCTAATATTGATTCCATTGACATTCGTATGTATGATGTAGTTTCTTATAGCCTTACATACTCAGTACATTCTTCGTACTGACCCCTCTTTGGGGACTTACCTTACTTGCTGCAGGCACAGGTACTAGTAGACCTCCATTGTAGGCTACGAGTCATTCGCAGATCATTGGTGAGCTCCAGTTGGTTCGGGGCTTTCCGAGTCTCATGTGTACATTAATTTTGGTTTTGGCATTGTAAATATTGTATAAAGCGGTGACTTGTCTCGACTGTAGGTTGGTTATGTACAGGTATCCATAGAGGCTTTGTAGACGGGTGTGGGAAGACGAATGTAAGAGATGAATGTCCATTTTTACTTGATGGCCCTAACGGCCAAGTTTCATATATTGTACATGTCATGACTTCCGCCATTGGTATTTGTTTATTAGATGGTATAGAATGATATTCATATAGAGACATGCATATGTGTAGTTTCTTATAGCCTTACATACTTAGTACATTCTTCGTACTGACCCCTCTTGGGGGACTTACCTTACTTGCTACAGGCATAGGTACTAGTAGACCTCCATTGTAGGCTAAGATTCATCCGCGGATCATTGGTGAGCTCCAGTTGGTTCAGGACTTTTCGAGTCTCGTGTGTACATTGATTTTGGTTTTGGTATTGTAAATATTGTATAAAGCGGGAACTTGTCCCGACTGTAGGTTGGTTATGTACAGGTATCTATAGAGGCTTTATAGACGGGTGTGGAAAGACGAATGTAAGAGATGAATGTCCGTTTTGACTTGATGGCCCTAACAGCCAAGTTTCATATATTGTACATGTCATGAATTCTGCCATTGGTATTTGTTTATTCGATGGGATAGAATTATATTCATATAGAGACATGTATATGAAGGTACATGAGTAAGATTGGTTCTCTCGGGCCTCAACGGCTTCGGGGGCCAGTCCATCCCGAATGGGATTCGGGGCGTGACATGGAACCTCCTTCTCCTGCCTCTTTTTAGATTCAACGTCCTTATTAACACTGTGGGGTTTGTAAGCTGCATTGTTTTCCACTGCTAAATTTTCTGGCTCAATCTCAACCTCTTCATCAACCACCATTGGCTTATCTTTCTTACCACTATCCACAAGAATAGGTGCGTCTACCGTAATCTTCCCACTTCTTGCAGTGATGGACAAGCAATGACTATCGTTCTTTGGGTTCTGGATAGTGTTGCTTGGAAGAGTGTCTGGTTGACGTTGGTTCAATTCCACCGATATTTGCCCGAACTATTGCTCCAACTATTTTATTACAATTGAGTGAGACTCAACTTTTTGACTTATTCCCAAAATATTGGCCCTAATTTCCTTCAAACAATTTTCTTGGTTTTCTGATCCTTTAACCAATTTGTTAAGAAGGGTTTCCATTCATGAATTTTCATAGTCAGCATCACGGTTCCCTGGTGGAATATAAGCACCGCTCTTCTCTTTGTAATCATCTTTACATTTCCAGTCTCCATCACGATCTTTTTCTCTATCTCTATATCCTGAATTGTTGTAATTGTCTCCACAGTAGTTCCGACCTTGATTCCCTTGCCTCAAGTTCCAAGAGTCTTGATTAGACCCTTGGCTCTGAAACCCGCCACTTGTCAATATAAGTACTTAGCCTCCTCATCCGATTCATACTTATCATCCCTAGGTATTTTACCTTATGCACCTACAACATGCACCTTCTCGGTACCTCTAGCCCAAGTCTGCTTCGCTAGTAAACTAATTTCTGTCCTCAATTGTGTGACCTCTTGATCTACAGATTCATCTAAAGCCCGTTGTGCTGCCGAGGTTCTAATACCATATGACCCAGTAGGTGTATCTGCCTCCCGAGTATGCCATCCTCGATTAGTCTTAGTAATATGATCTAAGATCTCTGAAACTCGTTCCCATGTCAGTCTCATAAATGCTCCACCAGTGATAGTATCTGCTACAACCTTAGTATTAGTATCTAAAGCCCTGTAGAATATTTAAAGTAAACTTCTACCACTCATCCTATGATTTGGAACATTTTGCAGCTTCTTCTTAAATCTTAGTCATATCTTATAAAGTGCTTCAGAATATAGTTGTCTGAAGTTGTAAATCTCTTCCTTCAACTGTAGTATCTTATAGGGTAGAAACAATCTCTCCAGAAATTGATTTCTCAACTCTTGCAGAGTAGTGATGTGACCTCATGGTAACTCGGCCAACCACAAAGTCGCTTCTCCTCTTATAGAGAACGAAAACAATATTAACTGAATAGCCTTTTGGTCAACTCCAGGCAAATTATAAGATGTGCAAACCCCCACAAAGTTCATCACATGCATGTTCATGTCATCTGTAGGAAGACCGATGAACATACCTTTCAAGTTTAGTAGGTGGATCACGGCACTTGTAATGTCAAACTTAGTGCCCTGAGGTAACTCAGGTGGAATAATGGCACCAGTCTCAATTGGATGGAAATAAGCCACATCTTCTTCCTTGGGATCATTATAAACTAGCACATATGGTCTTTGAGGTGGTTGTTGCACCCTAAGTCTTCGTTGTCTCTCCTCAGCATTAGCCAGACGTTATGCTGCCTTTTGCATTACTCGATTATCTCTATCTACTTGTCTAAGAGCAACTTGTCTGGCTTGTTCTCCTTTGTCAACCAAGCAGTGATTTATTCCATAGTTTCATGACCAATTGGCTGAATTGGATGGTTATGAATATCTGCTGTGGCTGTGGGATCCTGAACTTTGTTGGTATTCACCTTCATTCAATTTGCTCTCAGTGTTCATTCAATCTCAGTATCAAGTGGGATCAAGGGATTGACTTGACTCCTAGTGTTGGGCATACAACAGCGTGTACCCTCCAAAATAGTGCAGAAAAATAAAACCAATCAGCTCCAAAAAGTAACTTAATCAACTCTGTAACTGTACTCCCCGGCAACGGCGCTAAAATTTAATGTCGCCCAAAATATACCTCCAAAAAAGTATAATCAGGTCGTTGTATCAAATATAGAACCCAACTAGGTTGGGGTCGATCCTACAGGGAATAGAACGAAATTATGTCGAGTGTTTGTCCGAGTAATTGGCAAGTAAGTAAAATCGGGGGATTTTTATAAGTACGTAGTAACAGTAATGATTGTCAATTTTCAGATTCGTACTCAATATGAGAAATACACTAGCACTGGGATCCCCAATGATTCCTTAACTCCACTGGCTACTTGTGCTGGAAAAACTGTCCCTCTGTGTTGCATGCAAAATCTAACAAGTTAAGTTCATCTAAACGTCTCTCGACCTTGGTTAGAAGAATTTCACTCTTCTCCTCTTGGTCTCCGAGTGTCCTACTAACCTTTGTCCTGGATTTTAGATAACTATTCCTGTTAAAGCTTAAGTTATTAGATGAAGGATGATAACTTCAAATATTTGTTGTTATTCCCTTTTTCCAATCTCTACCTCTCTCTCAAGCAAGTCTAGAATACATGCGAGTTTCTAACATTTGCAATCGTTAGAAGATCAATTAAAATGAAGGTAATAACAATACATGCATTCCCAATGGTTCAGAACTGCTTTGCACTTAACCCGTTTTGTTAATTCCTCATGGTTCACAAAACCCTAGTTGATGGGTTTAGCTACTCATGATTGCAAGAACATAAGAAGAATTCATAGATGAAAACATAATTGTAAACTCATAATATAGGAGAAAACTCTGAAATCTCAATATCAATATAACCCTAGAATTTTTGCTACAAGATTACAAAATCAATAATGTGTTTATGAATCCTAAAACTACTCAAAATATATCACAAAATAATGTAAAGAACAACCCTTGAACATAGGACAATAAAGGGGTATTTATAGATACAAGGTGAATCTTATCCTAAACAAAGTAGGAGAAAAAAGTCGGCAACTTTCCACGTTATCGTGACTTGGTATCGTGGAACCAAGTCATGCCTCATAGGTCAGTTCCATGGAAATTAGGCAACATTGTGCATCCTCAAAAGTTGACTCATGGAACCACGTGGGTGGACTCACGACACGTGAGTTCCTGACATGGAAAGCCGGCTTCCTTCTCAATCTGCAGGAGTTGACCTGCGGTACCCACCCATGTGTCATAGGTATACTCACGTGATGTGAGTCCCTACCGCGGATTACTCCCCTGCTTTGACTTGTTTCTTTTCTTCTTCAAATGCTCTATCCTAGTGCATGTTTCTTCCCTTTTTCCCCAACTTGCATCCATAACTTATTTCTCTGTAAAATAAGATAGAAAACACATCATACCCACTAGACATACCCAATTTATTGTATATTTTCCTTGTTTTAAGTGTCGAAAGTACCATGAACCCACTGCACATTAGACAGCGACGTTGGCTTGAGTTGTTTAAGGATTATGATCTCACTATTCTCTATCATTTAGGTAACGCTAACGTGGTTATGGATGCCTTGAATCGGAAAATGACTAGTATGGAGAGATTAGCCTATCTCTTGACATAGAAGTGGCCTTTAGCCTTGGAGGTTCAGTCTTTAGCTAACTAGATGGTGAGGCTTTACATTTCATCACCTGGGCATGTTTTAGCCTTTGTTAATACTAGATCTTCTTTGATGGAGCAGATTCGAGCTCACTAGTTTGATGATGATAGTTTGAGAGATAAGGTGTCGAGTGGCAAGGCTAAGATGGCATCTCTTGATTTCAATGGTACTTTGAGGATTAGTGGCCGAGTTTGCGTGTCGAGAAGTTCGTGGATGGGTGAGATTAATTTTAGAGGAGGTGTATTGTTTCAGGTATTCTAGCCATCCTAGGGTGACCAAGGTGTATCGTGATCTAAAGCAGCTTTACTGGTGGGGTGGTATGAAAAAGGATGTGGCAGACTTTGTAGCTTATTGCTTGTGTTGTCAGCAGGTGAAGCCTTTGAGACTGGGTGGTTTACTTCAGAGATTACCCATTTTTTATTACAAGTAGGAGCGGATCACTGTGGACTTTGTGAGTGGGTTACCTCGTACTTCTCGTGGTTTTGACAGAATTTGGGTCATCACGGATCGATTGACCAAATCGGCTCATTTCATCCCTATTCAAGTTTTCTTCAGTGCTGAGAGGTTGGCTCGTATCTATGTTCGAGAGATAGTTTGTATTCATGGGGTACCCATGTCTATTATTTCAGACAGAGGCTCATTGATCAGTTCTAGCTTCTGGAGGACGTTTCAGGAGGAGTTGGGTACTCAGGTTGATCTTAGCATAGCTTTCCACCCCTAAACTGACGGGCAGTTGGAGCAGACTATTCAAGTTTTGGAGAATATACTTCGCGCCTATGTTATGGACTTCGAAGGTCAGTGGGAGAAATATTTAGCCTTGGCGGAGTTTGCTTATAATAATAGCTACCATTTAAGTATTGAGATGGCACCTTTCGAGGAATTCTATGGTAGGCATTTTTAATCGTCAATTGGTTGGTTTGAGGCTTTCGAGGATAGACCCAGTGGTACCGACTTGCTTCGCAAGTCTTTTGATAGAGTTTGGGTGATTCAGAATAGGGTTCGGGCAGCCCAAAGTAGGCAAAAGATTTATGCCTACCGTAGACTTTGTGTCTTAAAGTTTGGAATTGATGATCGTGTTTTCCTTCTTGTGTCACCCATGAAGGGCATGATGAGGTTTGAGAAGAGGGGCAAGCTTAGCCCAAGGTGCATTGGACCTTCTGAGATACTTCAAACAGTTGGGGAGGTTGCTTATGAGTTGGCCTTACCTCCAGACTTTTCAGCCATCCATCTAGTTTTCATGTATCTATGTTTTAGCATTATATCCCAGATAATTCTCATGTGTTTAGCTGGGACTCGGTTCAGTTGGATGAGAGGTTGACCTTCGTTGAGGAGCCAGTTTCCATCTTAGTCAGGGATATTAGATAGTTGCGTTCTAATAATATCCCTGTGGTTAAGGTTCAGTGGAGACACCATTCCATTGAAAAGGCTACTTGGGAGGTTGAGTCCGACATACATAGTAGTTACCCTCAGCTTTTTACAGATTCAGGTACTTCTTTCCCTTTTTAGTTTGGGGATGAACTAGAGTCTTAATAGTGGATACTATAATGACCTGATATGTGAAATTTGACTTTTTATGTGATTTGACCATCTTTCCCTTCCCTGTAGTTGCTACATATTGATTTTGAGGTGTGGGGATGGTTGACACGATTCTCAATGCCTTGAGGAGGCTTTTGGGAGAGTTTCGTGTTTTTAGAGACTTTAAAAGTTTTATAGTTGACTTCGGTCAACATTTGATGTTCTGAGTGTCAGATAGTGATTTGGACAGTTGCATCAAATCCGAAATGTCTAATTTGGGTTAGTAACGAGGTTGGTTCAGGTTCGGGACCTTTATTTTGTATTTCGACTCTTCTTGTGGAAAACTAGTTAAAATAAGCTTAAAGGGGTCCCGTGGAGTTAATTTGTTGAAAAAAAAAATCAATTTTAGAAAATACGACATTCCCATTGAGTCCAGAATGTCAAAAATAGCTTGGTACCATATATGGTTTGTTCCTATGGGATCCCGAACGAATCCTGAGGGTTCATTCGGAGACATTTTAACTTACCAAAACCTCAGCAATTGTTATTATCTGAAGCACGTGAAGTCCTTCTTCCTGAACAAGGGCCTCAGGCCATAAATACGGAGAAGGAATTAATCCTTCATCGCGATCGCAATGGTGGTGGATGCGATCGCGAAGAGCAGTCGAGTTGGCTCAGGTAGTCCTTTTCAATGGGAATCCAACAAGGCTTCTGCGAAAGTGATGGTTCGAGTCGTGGACCTTCGAGAACACGAAGCCCTAGCCACGAATGCGAAGGCTAATTTAGTTGCCTGGTCAAGATTGACCCTCGTAATTGTGATGTGGGGCCTTTAATCACGTGATACTATTCACAAAACAGTATAAATAGCTCAAAATTTTGATTCTACTCCATTTTTGGATCTCCAAGCTTTGGGAAAGATGATTTTCGAGGGTCACTGATTTTCATGTGGATAACCTCTAAACTCTTATTACCATTATTTACTATTGATTATGTCTTCAAAAAATACCTTTTAACCTCGATTTTGAGATGGGTTTTTGGGGTTTCGTTGGTAAAAGCTTTAAAATGATTTTTCTTCGATTTGGACATCATTTTTAACTCACTTTCAAGTGGGTTTTCAACTCTAGACTTCTATAACCTTGGAGAATGTGTTTCTAAAGAAAAATTCTAAATTTACCCCTCTCATTTTTCAAGTCCGTTTTGGACCCGACTTGAATATGGTCAATATGGGTGTAGATGCTATATTTTTATGTTTTAGTTGATTTTGAGGTCATTCAAAAGGGGAAGGCTCCGTGTTGAAGGACTTTAGGCTTGGATTTTGACGCTTCGAGGCAGGTTATTGTAACACCCTGAAAAACCCAAGCTAAGATTAGAATCATACTTCATGCACATGTAAAATTAAATTACATGTTTCATCTATATTATAAGTGATTTAGACATGTATTAAGGCCACAAGAACTCCTAACATATAGCCAAGTTGAAACCTTCCTTACCGGTGGTTTTCTTATGAAGAATCTTCCTATAGTAAACTTCAAATGCAAATAACTCCTAGGTTCTGATGAATTTCTGAGCTCAAGACCCACCAAATGATAGATATTTGAATTACCTTTCCAACACATCTAGATTCTCCTAAATCAAACATCGGAGTAAGAAGTTATGTCCATTTAAGTGAAGCACTGTCCAGCAGTAAGAACCTACAAGCGTAGGTACAAGAGTGGTTACATTATACAATCGTACCATGCTCCCGTCTGATCGAAACAGCCCCAAAACCTATAAGTTGATATGTATACCTTCCAACCACAAAAGGGTACCATGACCATGGCTGGAAACCACGATCTTAGGTACGATCTTGACTTCCAAAGTCAATTCGATTAGAACCCACACCGATGAACCAAGGTACGATCATAGGTGGGTCACATGATTGTACCATGGCTCGTCTGATTATATCCAGAGAATCCTCATGTCCAACACCCAACCATGAACACAACCCACGATCGTAGGTGGGACCCACGATCGTGGAGGGTCCCGTACGTTCATTCCTGCATCTTTTCAGTTACGAATTAAAAAAGGGCACACTAGTCTTTTCCCACTCTTTTAACATTAAAACTAAATCATTTAATCTATTTCAAGGTTGATTATTAAGTCTACTATTACCCTAAGCCCTCATTATAAAGAAATTAATTGACACTTAGCTTTAAAATAAGAAAGAGGCGATTTTTCTTTCTCCAAGGCAGAGTTAGGGTTTTACAACTTCAGGCTCCCAATTTCAAGGATTTATCAAAGTTGTTCATCTCCAGGTATGTGGAATTTCATCAATGGGTCTCCTTTCACCTATTGAGTCCCAAAGTTAACTCAAATCTTCAGTTTAACTCTTTCCTCAGAGCATTAGGATTCATGAATGTTGTAAATTCCCTGATATTCCAGCTTCTTGATATCATTGAGTTATAACCCCATGTTTTAACATTAATTTCAGTACCATTACATGTTCAAGATTATAAACCCTAATTATATTATGAAATCCCTGATTTATGGGCTTGAGTTATTAAATTCCATAAATTCACTCGGTTTATGAAATTGTCATAATAGTTTCATTCTTCAGAGATAGTGAGTTATGAACACCCGATGACCTAGGATTTCATGCATATACTTACGAGTATTATATCCTCCAGTTTACATGTTTTGAATGCTTTTAGATAATGCATTTATTTCCAATTTTTAGAATATTTATATTATTGAGCATTTTAGTTATCAGTGTCATTCAGTTGGGAGTAGTACCTAGCACATAGCAGACACAGGGATGAAGGCTCACCCGCCAGTTAGGCAGAGATCGTTTGTAGAAGTCCCTAAGTCCCAGAAATACTGCACCACCATAGGTTCTAAAGGTTCAGCCGTCAGACCAGGCATGACCTTAGTCCGTTTGGACATCAGTTAGTGGATCCATGTCAGTCAGTGCGTACCCTTGACAAGGTACTAAACATCCTTCCAGTTGGGGTTACAGGTTTGACTTTGGTTAGCTCATATTGGGGTATGTTGGTTAACGATAGCTCCCACAGTCCACAATTCATATTTCAGATTCAGATACTTATATGACCTTATATTCACTTGTTCAGTTTATCAAACAGTACATGTTATTACTTGGTCTTACATCAGTTACCATGTCACATGTATCATGTTCTGCCTATATTAGTATTTTGCCATCTTATATATTTAGTACATTCAAAGTATTGATCGCATACCTTCTGCGATATATTGTTTTATAATATAGGTTCAGACGTTCATCATCCGGATCACGCTTAGTACGACTCTATACCATATTAGTAGCAGTGTTTGTGAGTCCTCATCATTCAAGGGATAATTACCAGTATTTCTTTTCAGTTTCATTTAGCTTTAGAAGGTTGGAGTTAGTTTGGGGTTTGTCCCAGCAACTCATATGATTTAAAGGCTTTCAGATAGACAGTTAGCTTTTTAGCATGTTGTTTATGTCAGACAGTATTAGTTTTGATATTCAGTATGGATTTCACTTTTATTATGATTGTGTCATTTCAGTTTAGCTTCCACATAGTATTATATCAGTTATTGCAGTATTATTAATGTCATGACAGGCCATGGGTTAGCTTGGGGTCACTTGTGACTTTAAGCACCTTGTTACGACTAGGGGGTAGTCTCGGGTCATGACAAACTTGATATCAGAGTACAAGGTTTAAAGTGTCCTAGGGTGTCTAAAAGTTGTGTTAAGTAGAGTCTTATTCATGGGTGTGAAGCACACCACACTTATGAGTGAGAGGCTATGAAATATTTTAGGAAAAGTTTCACTTCTTTCATGCGCATATCATGCGATAGAGTGTAAACTCTATTTAAATACTTTCTTCTAACTCGTGCTCTACATGTTTATAGAAAATGACTCCCAAAAGAACTAACGAAAAGAGAAATGGTATTGGCAATGGGAATGGAAATCAGCAAGCTCCACCAGCTCCAGCAAACCCTCTGGATAAAAATGTATCTCATGCTGAATTCAGGGTTGCCTTCACAGCATTAGCCTAGTCCATGACCACCTAGAATAATCGGCAAACTTTGGAACCATCCAACCTAGCAGTGAATACGGCAGCAACCAGAGTCCGAGAATTTGCTCGAATGAATCCTCCGGTATTCTTTGGTTCTAAGTCAGATAAGAGGATCCTCAAGAGTTCTTGGATAGAATTAAAAAAATTACTAAGATCATGGGGTCACTCCAACTGAGAGTGCTGATTTGGCTGCTTATCAGTTGCAAAGAGTGGCTCACACTTCATGTAAGCAGTGGAAAGAGGATAAAGGTGCAGTTACAGAACCTATGGAGTAGAAAGAGCTGCTTTCATAGATAGATTTTTCCCACTTGAGTTGAGGGAAGCCAAGGTACAAGAGTTCATTAATTTGAAGCAGGGTAACATGGGTGTAAAGGAGTATTCTCTTAAGTTTACTCAGCTTGCAAAGTAAGCTCCGGCTATGGTTGCTGACTCCAGGGCGTATATGAGTAAGTTTGTATCTGTTGTTTCTGAGGATGTGGTCAAAGAGTGCAAAACTGCTATGTTGGTTAAGGAGATGGACATCTCTAGGTTGATGTTTCATGCTCAATAGATTGAAGATAAGAAAATCAAGGAGAAGGAAAGGAAAAGTAAGAGGGAGAGAATAGGTAGTTTTAATTTCTCTTAGCAGAGGTTAGATGGTGGTAATCGTTCTCATTTTCGCCAAAAATCTTCAACTGCAGCTCCATCTTCTGCTAGTGCTCCAGTGCCCAAGTTCAGGCAAGATAATCCGGATAGGTCACCAGGCTCTAAGTCCCAAAGCGGTGTTACTAGTAGTCGTACTAATCTTTTTTGCAAGAAGTGTGGTAAGAACTAAAAGGGTGAGTGTATGGCAGGTACTGATGCTTGTTTTGGGTATGGTAAGATAGGCCACAGATTGAGGGCGTGTCCAGTGGTTTTGCAGAGAGGTAGAGATATTCGTCAATAGAATTGGTCTAACTCTACAGCAGCTCCAGTAGGTCACCCGACTCAGCAGGGTGCCTCATCAAGTGCAGCTAGTAGGTAGTGTCAGAATATGTTTTATGCCTTTCAGAACCGACAGGATTAGGAAGGTTCTCATGATGTAGTCATTGGTACGTTATAGGTCTTTCATATTTATGTCTATGCATTATTAGATCCCGGAGCCACACTGTCTTTCGTGACTCCTTACATAGTTGTAGACTTCGATGTCAATCTTGAAATCCTTTCAGAACCCTTCTCAGTCTCTACTCCAATTGGTGATTCAGTCATAGCTAGACGAGTATACAGAAATTGCCCAGTCACTATTTCTCAGAAAGCCACCTCAGTTAATCTTGTAGAGCTAGACATGATAGATTTTGATGTCATTCTTGGCATGGATTGGCTCTACTCTTGCTATGCTTCTATTGATTGTAGAAAGAGAGTAGTCGAGTTTCAATTCCTAAATAATCCAGTCATAGAGTGGAAGGGTAATACTTTAGTGCCTATAGGTCAGTTTGTCTCTTACCTTAAGTCTAGAAAAATAATTTCCAAAGGGTGCATCTATCATCTTGCTCGGGTCAAGGATTCAAAGTCTGAGACTCCAACTCTTAGGTCAGTTTTTGAGGTAAATGAGTTTCCAGAAGATCTACCCGGAGTTCCTCCCGAGTGGGAAATTGACTTCAAAAAATATCTCCTTCCAGATACTCAACCGATCTCAATTCCACCCTACGGAATGGCTCCAGCTGCTTAAAGAATTAAATGAGCAGTTAAAAGATCTTCAAGACAAGGGTTTCATTAGACCCAGCATCTCTCCAAGGTGTGCTCTAGTTTTTTTTGTGTGAAATAAAAATGGTTCTCTCAGAATATGCATCGACTACCGTCAATTGAAAAAAGTCACAGTCAAGAATAAGTATCCCATCCCTAAGATTGATGACTTGTTCGACCAACTTCAGGGTGCCAATTGTTTCTCTAAGATAGACCTCAGATCTGTATATCATCAGCTCAGAGTCAGAGAATGTGACATTTCGAAGACAGCCTTCAAAACTCAATATAGTCACTTTGAATTTATTGTTATGTCTTTGGACTAACTGATACGCACAAATAACAACTCTTTTTTACAAAAGCGTAAGCGGTTGTTATCAAATATAGAACCCAATAGTGGTTGGGGTCGAATCCCATAGGGAATAGGGTGTGAAACAAGTAATACGTAGTTTTGATGACGATTAGCCAACAACTTTCAAGAAATTGGGGATTTTGGTTCAGCAGTAGTAAACAATATTTAATTTCAATAAACAATGATCAATTTATAATAAATAATTCAATAGAGACGAGTAAACCAGGGTTGTGTTCCTGTAGGTTTCCAATCACCAAGGGGTTATGAGCGAATGTGAATTGATATTGAAATATGTGAAAATAAGGTGATCGATTCTATAAGTTCATTTAAATGTTTTTCAACCAATTTAAATGAGCTTGCACTTTAATTCTCTCGAACTCAAAGTGTCAATTGTAAACCCGATCTAAACCTCAATGGATTAATCTTGTTCAAGCATTAATCGTTAACTTGGAGGTTAGTAGCTCCAAGCTTTCGTTATGAATTCCTTTTTTTTGAAAGTTAAATTCTTTATCAAGCAATTTAACAAAAGACTTACTTCCCAATGATTGCAACCATCAAGAATATGTTAAAATGAAGGAGTTCATAATATTTTCATGCAATCAACACAAATTCACAACCCATAAATCCTAATAGTGATTTTCAACCATGGGTTCCACAATCGTAGTTATGGGTGGTTAAGCCACTCATAGTTAAGAACAATATGAAGAAGGAAGTTTTCATAATAAAAATAATGAATCCTTACAATAATAAATAATCTCCAATGATGTTCGAAACTCAAAGCAACTAGCCACATTTGTTTTCTCCAGAGAAAAGTCATAGAAATATACCGAGTCAAAATTGATGCCTATTTCAAACACTAAACTGGGTATTTATAGGCTCAAAATAAACATTGTTCAAAATTCAAAATAATTTCTGTCGCGTTACCGCTGACAGCAACTGCGATGGTCCGCCAAAAGTGCAATTGTCCACCGCTACTACCATCGTAAAGCTGTAATAACATCCACATTCTGGCTAAAGGTTGGCAGCCAGTTGACGGTCTTCCATTCACTTGACGGTCCACCACACATGTCATTTCCACCACTTCTTCTTCAAGCCATTCTGGATATGACTTGGCGGTATTGGTGACGGTCCGCCAAGTCTTTGGCGGTCCGTCATGGTTGTCATTTGCCATGTCCTAAGCTTGACCCTTTTCTGGTTAAATCTTGGTGGACCAAGTGACGGTCCACCAAGCTCTTGGTGGGGCGTCAAAAATTCCGTCACAGACCCTTTTCACTAGATTTTGCTATCTCTTGCAGAATTGAGTTTAATTCCTGAAAGTATACACAAAGAGCATCAAAAACACAACATGTTGCTTGAAAACTCGCAATTATCCTTAGTTGAAAATGCTAAATGTGTCGTCATAAGCCGGCACATCAACACCCTCAACTTAGAATACTTGCTTGTCCTCAAGCAACCTATACACATAGTATTATGCCACACATAGAGATCTCACAAGAATAAGCAACTAGTGTATCATTCACATGGACTACCCTCTAAATTTCGCAACAAATGCACAACTCAATTTAATCTAAACTAATGGGGATCCATACTTGGAATTACACTATAACTTGTTGATCTATAATCACTTGAGATGTAGAATCAAAAAATTGGCAAGTTTCCATATCAAAACCATGCTCGCATCAGAAAGAAATCCCTCAAACACACGTAACACAGTATAGCTAGGGACTAACAGAAGAACTCTCACACTCACAACAAAATTCAAACAATGCACATGCAATACCATAAGCTTGCCCTTACTATCTCACCGGGTTCAATTGTTGACTGACAAGGATCACTAAAGGGCTTTATTTAGCTTGTAATATAGGCTTGAGTGCTGGTGTGGTACATTTAGGAATAGTGAATCAGCCTTTCTTGACGTGCAATGATTCACAACACCACATATTTTAGCAATTACAATCAGAATTTCCATCCTTATTCTCCATCAAATCAGCACTCTTTCAAAGGATTCATTTTGATTCATTCAACTTTTTCGCTCACTAGATCAGCTTATTGTTATATTCCTTATTTTGCACACTTATAGGGTTTCCTTATAACCCCACTTACTCTTTTCATACCTAACTTCACTCATTTTCTTTCAACAGTAGCTACCCCAACTTAAGCAATTTGCCTGAGTTGAGGTGCACGTTGTCTAAGAAAGGACCAGGGCCAAAATAGAGGAACATGATAAAGAAGGAAAGGTTAGTAAGTGCTGAAAAAGGAAAGTCATTCAATATCAAATTGGGGATGAAAATGGTTTACATATCATTCGGATGGCTTTTTTTAGGCAAGTGGACTTAACATCAAACACGGCCTGTGATCATATCCTATGTCATCCAACTATCACCTAATCTCACTCACACATAGCAAGAATTGATAGCAAACCTGCCAATGTTCAATTTCACATTCAACCTTTAATTTATTTACAACTCGCTATAGAATACTAATGCCAATTAAAGATCCACTACAACAAAAATTTAACTGAGATTAGCTACATAGTCACTAAAACAAAAATGGAGGGGTCCTCACAACTTTTAAAACATCACTACACAGCTTTTTCATTCAATTGATTTCCATTGCAGGCACAATAAACAAATAACTATAATAACAAGAATTACAAAATTTGAAACAACAACCTAAATATGTTGGTTCTACTAGATAGCGCATGAGGGAAAAGAACACAGGCAAAAAAACCCTCATGGTGACAACAGACTCATAAGTACCCCTACCCCACCAAAATAAAAATGCTTTATCCTCAAATGCATATATAAATGAAAGTACAGCGGTATGGTATACTTGTACAGCCCTTAGGCTGAGGAGTCATCGTCATCAGAGGCATGGGTGGCCTCGGTGGCAGCAACAGTAGCCCCAATTATGGTTGGGGCACTCAAAGTGTTAGTAACCAAATCCCCTACGTGAGAAGTTCCACTAGTGGAGACTCCCGCCTCTTCATCAGTAACTCCTTTCAGCCTCGCATCTTCGTCAATCACCGAATCTTTTAGGGCCTTTTTCATGACCCTCTCATCCTATAACTCAACTGTGTGCTTCTTCTTATTTGATTTCTTCTTCTTTTCTAGCTCAGTGCTCACAGCCTTTCCTTTGTCAGTCATCTTTTGACCCATGAGGTCGACAATCTCTTCTTCTTCCTCATCAATTTCTACAAATAGAGGTTCCCACATGCTGGTAGAATGATTCTTCTTTAAGCTGGCTATATCCTCCTAAGCTTGTTTCAATTCAGCATAAAATTTTCCTAAGTCAGGAATGGATAGGTCATTCAGCCTTTTGTTCACCATTTCCTTCATTTGATCCATCTGAAGATGCAAATTTTTATAAGGCTTCAAATCCTCTTTGACAATTTCTTCCATGCACGGCTTGAATTGGCTTATCCATGCCTTTTACTGCTTTTCAAATCTCTTCTACTTAATTACCATCTTGACAAAGTTCTCCGGGGTAAATCGATACTCTATATAAGAAGCTGGCATGGATGCCATATCTGTGATATTGACATGAGTGGGTAGAGGAGTGGATCCTGATGTATCTGATGCTACCTATAGATCAACAATGGCAAGTGGTAAATCCATACCTGATGGGGCATGTGATGCCTCCAAAATAGGTTGGAAATGCGTGTCCTGAGATGACTATTTTTGTATTTTCATTTCAAATTTTGATTCATCTTTCGACCGCTCAATATCATATCTGTGACTAGCCCGAACTTAATTGTCAATACCGGTTAAAATTGGAACTTTTGATTTCAAACACAATTTCATGATGAGACACGAAAAGGGTATAGCACTAG
The DNA here is from genome assembly GCA_031232105.1 of Capsicum rhomboideum. Lineage (NCBI taxonomy): Eukaryota > Viridiplantae > Streptophyta > Magnoliopsida > Solanales > Solanaceae > Capsicum > Capsicum rhomboideum. The sequence continues at coordinate 21,146,278 of CP124714.1, forward strand.
ATGTTTTATTAGCACGTTGGAACAGTTCATCATTGATATCCATTCCAAAATTATCTTCAGCCCTTCCACTAAACAAGTTACCACCACAACTCGAAAGATCTCCAAATTAGTATCTCTACTAGTTGGCATCAACCTCAATCATACTACATCCCACTAAAACTTTGCCTTGAGGCTTAGTGATGATTTGGCAATCATGTCCTTGTTATTGGCCCAAGAAGGCTCTCCTGAGTCAGTCAGCATCTGTCCTAACCATCCACGTTGTGTACTCACTGTCCTTATCCGCTGCTTAAAATCTGGTGTGGCTGTCGGAGGAATGTAACTCAGGCCAAACAGAAATTTGTTAATCGTTTCATCTAAAATATGAATATTGACACCACGAATTGGGATTATTGATCTATTCCTCATGTCGGAGACTTTCCCCCCTTTTGGACAATCTCTCTTGAGAACAGCCAAATAGTTGGAAAACTCTCTTACCATCTCTGGGTAATAGAAACCTGTGGGCCTGCTGAGGGAATGCAATTGATACTCGTTGAACTGGCTCTCAAAGTCTGGATAGTTGGGTAATGAGGTTTTCACAATCTGATACTTCTCAACTATCGGCCTCTTCTGATCTTACGTTTGGGTTGGCTCAAGCCCATTATAATATATATCCATGGCCCCCGTAATTTGCCATCACATGTTTTCCCAAACTTTTGGGGCGTTGTTTCTAATCACTATCTCAGCCTCTAGTTCTTTTCCAATTTTTGACTCTGGCCCCGAATTAGAGGAGTTCTCTTTTTCTACCACATTGTTTGGGGTTGAGTCGGAGCTTTCACTACCTTTCTTATTATCGTCATATTCCCCAACGGATGAACTACCCTCCTCTTCAGACTTGGGGGTAAGTTTTGCCTCTTTTCGCTTTGCCTAGTGTTTTTGTAAGGGGCCTCTTTGTTAGCAACATTAGGTTTAGGTTTATCCCTGAGCCTTGACACAATTGTTTCCTTTGTTTGCATGGTGGTAGCTCTTTTTCTACGTGCTTGAAACTTCAGAGGCATTGTACCTGAGAGGAAAAGTGTCAGAATCAAATGTAAAGAAATTAGAGCAAGAAGTAAGAAGAACTTAGCAAACTATTTTGTCTTGACGTTGGAATTAGCGGTCCACCACTAGATTGATGGTCCACAAACTTTCCAGCCAAGGGTTATACAGAATCAACCATTTCTAATTGTTGGGTGATAGTGACCCTGACGGTCCGCCACCTTAGTGACGGTCCACCACTGAAGCCATCAGGCCCTAATAGTGTGCATGGTTTGGATATTTGTGCGACGGTCTTCTTGGCGGTCCGTCACCATGGTGATGATCCACCACTAAGATCGCCAAGCCTAAAATAGTACAGACCAAAGCAGTCATATTTAGGATGCTAACTCTGGCGGACCGACACTAAGTAGACGGTCCTCCATTCTTTTTCGTCAAGCCTGCTAGAATTCACAAACTTCTTTTAGATAATTTGTCGAGCACATGATGGGCAACCCGGTTTTCAATAGTTAAACCATAATTAATTCATGGAATCTCTTCCAATACATCATTATGATCATCCAATGACATTAGGCTACTCAGACTGCACCTCTCGCCATCCATTTAGAGAATAAATTATAAAAACAAAACAATGTTAAACTATCCTATGACTACAAAAGCTAAAACCTAACTAAAAGGTATGAACTAAGAAGTGAATACCTAAGTGAATTGATGTGCAAATTACTTAGTGCAAATACAAGAACTCAGAGAAAAATTTAACTTTAGAAGTAATTTTTCTTTGTTGTGATGATTTGGGAAGAGTAAGAAAGGGTGTAAATAGGAGAAAAAGGAAGATGAAGGGTAATGAATCTCAGTGGTGGGGGATTGATGATGGATGAATATGGTGTAATGGGTGATGAATGGGGTTTGAGTGGGAGATTTAAATGGTAGAATATGAAGGGTAAAATACGTGGGTTTATATGAGGTTTTGAATATAGTGGGTTTAAATGAGGTTTAAGTGATGGGTCGGTTAAGAATGGTAATAGGTGGGTTGGTTTTGATGGGTCGGGTTGGAAAAAGGGTTGGTTGGGTAATTAATAAAAAGAATTGCTTACTTACCTAGGACGGCCACACTGGCGGTCCGTCATTAATGCGACGGTCAACCAATTGTACCATCTACCCAAACCAGTGTGGGTATTAACCATCTTTCTCGTGACGGTATTGGCAATGGTCATCCACTCATGCTACGGCCGGCCAACTACATCATCACCCTCTATCCAGTATAGCATGTTTTGCTTTTTCTCATGACGTTATTCCCGATAGTACGCCAGTAGTGTGATGGTCCGCCACATTTGTTTGTCAGTTAGACAGATTACATGATTTTTGGTCTCCCATTGATAACCTACACTAACGGTCCACCAGTATTGTGACGGTCCTCCACCATCACCGTCGGGCTAAAACAGTCTTTAACATTTATCAGTTACCTGAATCCCTGCACACTTAGCACACACATCAAACCAGTTCACCAACTATAAACTAAAATTTTGATAAAACACCTTGTGGGTTGCCTCCCACTAGCACCTGATTTAACGTCGCACAACCCGGCTATCTTAATTACTCAGACTTCATCAAGATATACCGCAGACATAATTTTTACCTCTTCATATGGACATACATACTGCTTAACTTATTGGCCGTTCACCTTGAACAGTTTGCCTTCTTTGTTCTCCAACTCCATCACTCCGGATGGAAAAACTTGTGTAACTTTGAAATGTCCGGACCATTTTGATTTCAGCTTCCTAGGAAACAGCTTAAACCTTGAGTTGAAGAGCAATACCAAGTCTCCCACACAAAATTCTCTCTTTTCTATCCTTCAATCATGGTACACCTTTATTTTTTCTTTATATAGATCCTCTCTCTCATAAGCACATAATCTAAACTAATCAATCTCGTTTAATTGATCTAGTCTCAAATCAGTAGCCTCCTTCCAACTCAAGTTAAGCTTCATGAGCGCCCAGAGGGCTTTATGCTCAAGCTCTACCTATAAATGACATGCCTTACCGAAGACTAGTTGATAAGGAGACATACCTATTGGATTCTTGAAAGCGGTTCGGTATGCCCACAGTGCATCGTCAAGTTTCCTTGACCAATCACTTTTATTTCCATTGACTGACTTAGCCAATATCATTTTGATCTCTCATTCCATACCTCTACCTGTCCACTTGTTTGAGGATGATATGGGGTTGACACTTTATGCGGCTTCACCCTATACTTTGCCAATACCGCTTTGAACACTTTATTGCAGAAGTGTGACCCCCTATCACTTATGATTGTACGAGGGGTTCCAAACAGAGCAAAAATGTTCTTTTTTAAGAACGTAACCACACTCTTTCCTTCATTTTCAGCCAAAGACACCGCTTCTACCCACTTGGACACGTAGTCCACAGCAACTAAGATGTAATTGTAACCATAAGAACTTATGAAAGGACCCATGAAATCTATGGCCCAGACATCAAACAACTCCACTTCTTGCATTTTGGTCATAGGCATTTCATGACGCTTTAAGATTGATCCTTGATGCTGGCAATGGTCACAAGTTTGAAAAAACTCAAATGCATCTTTGAAAATCATAGGCCAATAATACCCACTTAGCAAGACCTTTCTAGCAGTGCAGTCACCGCATGATGCCCCCCTCCCCTCCACAGGGATGAATGACAAGCCTGAAGGATGCTCACCATCTCTACTTCTGGATCACATCTCCGGATAATGTTATTCTCACACATCCTGAATAAATAAGGCTCATCCCAGAAGTATTTTTCTGCATCATGAAGGAATTTCTTCCTTTGGTGAAAACTCAAGTCTTTTGGAATTTCCTCACTCACCACATAATTAGCAAAATCAACAAACCAAGGCACCAAATCATGAAAAACTGCTAGCACCTTCTCATCTGGAAATGAGTCATCAATATCCATATCATCCTCATGTTTACCTTCATTTCCAACTGGGATAGGTGGTCTGCCACTTGATTTTCACAACTTTTTATATCTTTGACTTCGAAGTCAAACTCCTATAACAATAACACCCACCTGATCAGGCGTGGTTTAGCATCCTTCTTGGACATCAAATACCACAATGCCGAATGGTCTGGGTGCACCATCACTTTGGTACCAAGCATATATGTCCTAAATTTTTCAAAGGCATACACCACAGCAAGAAGTTCTTGCTCTGTCACCTTGTAGTTTTTTTGTGCTCCATTTAATGCATTGTTGGCATAGTAGATGGGATGAAACAGCTTCTCTCTCTTTTAACCCAACACGGCTCCAAGTGAAACACCACTTACTTCAACACATCACTTTGAATATTTTTGCCCAATCTGGGGCAATGATAATAGGTGCAGCCACTAACTTCTCTTTAAGGCAAAGAAATCCCTTCAAACAAGCCTCATTGAAATCGAATTTCACTTCTTTCTCCGAAAGTTTGCACAATGGATTTGCAATTTTGGAGAAGTCTTTGATAAACCTCTGATAAAATCCAGCATGGCCCAAAAAAACTTCGTACTCCCTTCGCCAAGATTCGTGAAGGTAATTTCTCAAAAACTTTAATTTTCACTTGGTCCACTTCTATCCCTTTCACAAAGGTCTTATTCCCCAATACAATACCTTCATTGACCATGAAATGGCATTTCTCCCAATTAAGAACAAGGTTGGCTTCTTCACACCTTCACAAAGCATTGCTAAGGTTCATCAAACAATCATCGAATGAATTCCCAACTACGAATAAATCATCCATAAAGACCTCCAATATATCATCCACCATGTCAGAGATAGACATCATACATCTTTGAAAAGTGGCGGGCTCACTGCACAACCTGAACGACATCTTCTTGAATGCAAAGGTACCACAAGTACAAGTAAAAGTTATTTTCTCTTGATATTCTGGATCAATAGATATCTGTTTATATCCAGAATACCCATCCAAGAAACAATACCAACCTTTTCCAGCCAATCGATCAAGCATCTGGTCCATGAAAGGTATCGAAAAGTAATCCCGAAGAGCCCATGAGTTTAATTTACTGTAATCCATGCATACTCTCCAACCTGTGTGTAACACCCCGTACTTTTATAACCTCACTTGATCCCTGCATAGGTGTTGAGATGCCATGCATATGTGTTTTATAGTGGTATTGGTGAAACATTTGATATCGGACTTAACATGTGCGATTAGATCTTCGTAGGAGGTGTGTTGTGATTTCATGGAGCATTTGGGTAAGAACTCGTACACATTATAACCTCATTTGGTGACTTTAAGTCATGTTTACTTGATGGTTAAGATCACTAAGTAAGTATTTTGTAGTGTTTTGATAAGGGATTGGACGATACGTAAACGTCGGATTAGTGGCCGGAAATTTCAGCAAAATGCTGAAACTTGCGCCACTACCCTGTTTCAGGGGTGTGGCTCAATCCACCAGCCTGCATAAACTTCAGAGAAGGCTGCATTCTTGCGCCACTACCCTGTTTCATGGGTGTGGCGCAAGGCACAAAAACTATGCCTTTCCGGAGTCGTTTTGTAATGCAATTCTACGACGATTTCTAAATAGGTTTTTATGGTTCTTTGGAGTTATTTGAGCATTGTTAAAGCTTCAACACACTTTTACATACTCCTACATGATCAAATCATGAAATGATAATAGTGATCCAAAATGTCCAATGAAGCCAAGGGCGACTAGAATTCCAATTTTTGCGATCGAGGCGACGAATGAGAATCTTTTAAGAGACTATTGTCGTACCATTATGGAATTATATAAACATGAGAGATATGGTGAATAAGGCATGAAACTTGTTGGGTTAAATGGATATGTCTTCTTGGGCCAAATTAAGGCCCAAAAGTGGAAGAAATCCATGGCCCAAATGGGTCAAAAGACCCATTCTTCCATTTGACCTTCTAGACACATTATTAAATGCCAAGAATTGGCTAAGGACAACATGAGAGGACTATAAAAAGGGTCAAATCAGATTTTTATTGTACAAAACCTCTCATGCCTTTAACACATTTTTCTCAACATTTCTCATTTCCAAACCCTAAAGCAAAGTAATTCCTTGGGACTCCTTGGACAAGATCAACATATTCCAAGCCTTGGTAAGTATTTATTTTCATGGATTAAGATCTTATATGCATAAAAGAATATGTATATCATGTTGGTTGTGCTTGAAAAAGTTGGCCATGGTACTTGGTGATTTTGTATGAGATTTGTGGTATATGGAATTCAAGTGTGAATTAGGCCTTGTGCCTTTGATGAAAAAGCATGGTATGGACAAAATATGAACATGTATGGTGTTATTTTTGGTATAAAACTTGTTCTTGTCTAAAAGTGAAGATTATGGGATTTTGGCCGATATGTGTTATGAGTTGAATTAAGGTGCTTTGATGGATTATTTGGGATGTGTTATGGATAAGAAAGTGTAAAGGAGAAGTATTGTGGTGAAATGTATTGATTTTCATGTATTGGTCAATGTTGGGAATATTATGGAATTTTTGAAATAATAGTATGCTCAATGGTTTTGTCAAGGGGAAATGACATGTTTAAAGGCAAACATGTAACTCATTGACATTGTATGCATTTGTAAAGTACTTGGTGGTTAATGTGAATTTTGTTATGTATTTATGTTGTAGAGTGACACATAAAGAAGGAGCGGGATTATTGTCTACGCATCTAAGGTTGTAGATTCGTATTGCGAATCCAAGGTATGTAAGGTTACTTTATCCGTATCTTTCTACGGCCAATAGTGTTCACATTGACATTTCTCTAGTTCTATTCCGAAATGTACTAAGGTATCCCATATGCACTTATCCATGGTCATTGTCATATATTTCCTACTCATTGATCAATAGTGAATCTCATTTCTCATATTCATGGTTAATGTTCCAAAAGTTCAAATAAGGTTATGTTCCAATATTCCAATAGTGCCTATACTTGTGTCTTTTGTTCATGGATTATGGTCCAAGGGTTCCAATGGTATCATGGTGCTAGTTATGTGATATTTCTCATGATGCTTATTCATATGTCTTGGTCAATGATTCAAAGTTTCCAACAATGTTATGTTCCAAAGTTCCAAAGTGATGTTATGATTATCAAGGTATCAATCTCAAAGTAATGAACAAAGTAACGCAAATGTGGTCAATGATCAAGTACGGGTGGCAAGTCTAGGGGCGTAAGCCTAGCTCGACTCGATCCCGAGGTTTGGATTTATGGGTGGCAAGTCTAGGGGCGTAAGCCTAGCTCGACTCGATCCCGATGCATTGATGTATGGGTGGCAAGTCTAGGGGCATAAGCCTAGCTCGACTCGATCCCTACACAATGATATGATATGAAAGACCCACTGATCAGTCGGGGCCCGGGTACATTGTGATATGTAATGACATGTGAGCATTGAGATAAAGAAAGTAATGAAAATAATTAAAGCAATCCACATGGTTTCCAAAGAGTAACATGGTGACTTATTCACATTGAGTATTCATATGTTTTGAGTTCATTGACATATTCATTGAAATATTCATGTGTTGTATAGTTTCATCTGAGCCTTGCATACTCAGTACTTATTTCGTACTGACCCCTCTCGGGGAATTTACCTTACTTGCTGCAGGCGCAGGTCCCAGTAGGCCTCCTCAATAGACTGCCAGTGTTAGCGGTTCTTTGGTGAGCTCCAGCTCATTCGGGGCTTCTCCGAGTCAAAGTGTATATATGTTTTGGTATTGTACATGTTGTATAAAGCGGGGACTTGTCCTGACTTATGGTTCATTTTGGTCAATGCTCTTATTAGAGGCTTTTGTAGACCGATGTGGGTGTAATAGTGTAAAAGACACATGTTGTTTTGACTGGATGGCCTCAACGGCCAAGTTTCATATGTATGCCTAATTATGTCCCTTGTTCTCCTTTATTCGTATTTCATAATAGTATGCAATGGTGGTTATGAATATTATATGCATATGATTGAGCATAGGCAAAGGTTGGTTCTCTCGGGCCTTATCGGCTACGGGTGCCAATCATGTCTCGATGGGATTCGGGGCGTGACACTGTGATGGGTCGAAGAGGACTCATCTCATTCTTCCATTTGCGACCATAGTCATTTCTCCTTTTTTCGGCACACGTTGCATTGGACTCACCCATTTAATATCAAAAATCAGGTACACAACACCCGCATCAAGCCACTTAATAATTTCTTTCTTAACTACCTCTTGCATTGGTGGGTTAAGTCTACGTTGGTGCTTAATAGATGGGATTCAATCCTCTTCTAACTGTATCCTGTGCGTACAAATACTTGGTAGAATACCAATAATATCTGTTATGGTCCACCCAATAGCTCGCTTATATCTTTGCAACACTAACACAAGAGCTTCCACCTACCATTCCACTAAGTCTGCCGCAATAATCACTGGCAGGGTATTATTTGCACTTAGAAAAATGTATCTCAAATGCCCAGGCAATTTCTTCAATTCTAGTACCGATGGCTTTTCAATAGATGGCTTCGTCGGAGGAGTAAGCCTATTTTTCAAGTCTAGGTGTAACTTCTTCAGAGAATAGGAATATAAGCCCATACTTGTAAGGAAACACACTGTCTCATCATACTCTTTAATACCATCTTCATCAAATATCACCAACACAGTGGCTAGAGTTTCAACCGCAAATCGTTCCTCAAAAGGAACCTCTATTTCAGGCTCATCAATGACATTGATCACTGAGACAACATTCATGTATCTCAGTTGCTTCATAGATTGACAAATGTAGAATTTAACTTCTTCATAATTCAACTTGAATTTGAGTTTGTTACATTCCATGTCAACCAGAACTCGCCCCGTGGCTACAAACGGTCTACCCAAGATTATGGGAACTTCAAAGTCTACCTCGCAATATAGAATTATGAAGTCGGTAGGAAATAAAAAATCTACCACTTCACCAAAACATCATACAAAATACCTTCAAGCCACATGCCCTAACGGTCAGCCATCAACAACCGCATGGACGTTGGTTTGGGGGCTCCTAAGGCCAATTACCGATAAATCGCTAAGGGAATCAAGTTGATGCTTACGCCTAGATAACATAGTGCCTTAGCAAAGCTGATAGCACTAATTGTGCAAGGGATGGTGAAAGCAACTAGGTTTGGCTTCTTCTAAACTAACGACCTCGATGTTATGGCACTACAATGGTGAATATTATCAGTTGGCTCAAAGCTTACCGTCTTCTTCTTGGTGACCAAGTCTTTCATGAACTTGGCATAACCCGACATCTGCTCAAGAGCTTCCACCAATGGTATGTTCAGCGATATCTCCTTCAACAAAGACAAAAACTTATCGAACTTTCCATCCTCCATCTTCTTCTTGGCTCTGTAAGAAAACGGAGGAGGTGGTCTCAGAATTTGAGCTAAAGGATTTGCAGCCTTCCCACTCTTCTCCTAATTTAGCGCATCATCATTTTTTATTTTTTTGGATTTTTCAGTATCCACACCTTGTTCATCATCTCTTTCCCGTCTATCAGATGCAACAGGAATATTATTTTTACTGACAATATAATTATTCAATTCATCTTCACAGAAAACATTTTCTACATGTGTTTAGACCATCGAGTTGTAGTCCAGGCAATACTTTACCACTTCTTGTAGTAATGGCTAAGCAAGCACCATCATTCCTCAAATTAGTCACAGTGTCACTTTACAAGGTCCCATCCTTACGCTGGTTGAATGCTGTAGATAATTATCCCATTTGGAACTCCAAGTGTTTAATCAAAGTAGAGTGTGAGTCAAATAATTGATTCATAGAAGACAAGTCAATATTCACCTCCTTGATACCTGTATCGATTCACTCAACACCCTTCATTAATTTAGCTATTGTAGCTTCCAAAGAAAGCTTCCCTGAATCATTAAAGGCATTTTCACGACTACCTGGTGGTATATACAATCCGCTTCGGTCGCCTTTGGTCTTCCAGTTACCTTGGTCATACTCTTTGTAGCCAGACTTGTCATAATAGTTGTCTCGATTATAGTTTAGACCAAGGTTTCCTTGGCTATTGGCTCGAAAACCCCCCCTGATTGTTCAAATAGTTTGCTTCCTACTCCAAATTGGAATCATCAGCTCTCCCTTGTGAACCTAAAGCTTTCACCTTCTCAACTCCACTAGACGACAAATGCTTGGTCAACAAGTCCATTTGAGTCTTTATATGAGCCATATCTTGATCATGCTCTTCTTCTCGTCGGTGCTGCTCTACCAACATACTAACTACATACGAGTTTCTTGCTACCTCAGAGTCCCTGGTAATCCAAGCCATGCTCATCTTTGTCAACCGATCAAGTATATCAGTTCCAAGACCCAAAATCCCATTCGGGTCGAACTGGCACTCGAAGCCGATATGGCTCGAGAGAACTAATCTTTGCTTATGAACCTTCGTATGCATATTCTTGTGTGAATCGTATTATTCCTCATGTAAATATGTGGAAAACATAAATATGGAAACATATGCTATATATATTAGGAAACTTGGCCGTTGGGGCCATCATGTCAAAATGAACGTACATATCTTACATTCAACTTCCCACATAAGTCTAAAAAGCCTCTACAGATACATAACTATGACAAACCTAGAGTCGGGAAAACATCCCGCTCCATACTCATATACAATATCAAACTAATATGCATAATGACTCGAAAAAGCTCCGAACCAACTGGAGCTCACCAACAATCTGCGGATATCTCGTAGCCTACTGAGGAGATCTACTAGCACCTGTGCCTGCAGCAAGTAAGGTAAGTCCCCCAAGAGGGGTCAGTACGAAGAAAGTACTGAGTATGTAAGGCCATATGAAACTATATACTACATAAGTACTTCCAAAAAATTAAGCGTAAGAGAATAATCAATATGGATATACCTCCGTCCTGAATATGTAGAACCATGTTCATTACTTCCATTAGTTTCATTACTTGATTATTCTTATCATCATAAGAATTATAATAACCTCCATATTTATATTCATGCAAGGGATATACTCTAATACTCTAATTTCTTTTACAACTATCTTCTTTATGTGGGTCTTAATATAATACCGATCATCACCTTCTAGGTGGGTTATAATATAATGCCGCTCATCACCTTATAGGTGGATAATAATGTAATACCGCTCATCACCTTATAGGTGGATAATCATATAATACCGCTCATCACCTTAGAGGTGGATAATAATATAATACCGCTCATCACCTTATAGGTGGATAATAATATAATACCGCTCATCACCTTATAGGTGGATAATAACATAATACCGTAATAATACCATAGCATAATATTGAGATTATACCATCTTGAACTTATACCCTTTAGATTGTGATCCATTCTCAATAAAACATAAAGTAACCATATGTGCATTACTTCTTTACAATCTTATTTCCTTTACATAGTTATGAGAGTGACACCCTTAATTGTGAGAGATAGATATATTAACTCGCACATTACCTCTTCATTATTCTTATGAGATGAGTACCTTCACACTTGGAAGAGATTGGTACAAACATATTCATAATGTTATTAGACTTTGGAACATGACATGATTTGGAACAAAATGCTTATGCAAATAAATAGACTCTCTTTACATCTTTACTCTCTCTTGAGATAGTTCTCTTAGAATCTACAACATCATGACAACTTAGGAACTTCCGTCAATAAATAAGAGATAAGTGGGTCATAATTCATCTAAGAGTAGGACACATATGAATAACAATATATGTCAACCCTAGTTGGAATACTTATAGAACCCCTTTGGAATATAACACTTTGAAACTTTTGACATATTAGCCAATGAACATGAGTCAACCAGTGGACATGAGTTATATGGTTCACCATTGACCAATGAGTAAGGAACACATGAGGAACACTAGTCAACTATCGGATATGGAATACCTTAGAGCATTTCGGAATCGAATAAGTACTATGACAATGTGAACATACATGTTGCAGAAGGATACAGAAAGAGTAACCTTACATAGCTTAACTTCCAAGTATGAGTACACGAGTCTATATATGAACATGACAGTCCAGCTTCTTCCTTACGCCTTACTCTACAATACAAGTACATATCGGAGCTTACATTAGCAACTAGTTACTATATAGGCGTACAAGACGACAGTGAACTATATGACTGTCGTATAACATCATGTCACACCTTACAATACAATCTACTACATTCTCATACCAACAACACCATAACATTGTACACATTGACCAAAATATCTTACATCAATAGCATTTCACATCACACTTACCCTTTATGCTTTCTCATTAGCATTCCGTCACAATTACTCTTATCAACTTGCCTCATAACAACATATGAACAACAACACATACTTAATACAGTCCAAAATTCCTCCATAAGACCCTTTAAATTCATTAAAACGGCATCACAAGTTGCTAATTATATCCATAAAGGGTATAGGGGCCTTCGGGGTCAAAGGGGGACAAAAACATGCAAAACGGGGTTCTGGAAGGGACCTGCGAAGCCACCTGCGCCCTCAGGTGGCTGACCTTCATATTCAGGTGCCCTTTTTCAGTAGCCATGGTCATCTGCGTTGGCACCTGCGCCCGCAGGTGCCTCACCTGCGAGGGCGGGTGCCTAATTTTGGCCAAATTGGTCTCTTTTGGTCTTTTTATGCAATGAATGGCCATGCATGGTACATGATCATAACTAAACTTCTTTTAAAATATTTTTGATCATCCTATATTCCAAAAATCATCCATGGTCTCACAACACACACAAACAACACCAAAACCTCACTTTCTTTGCAATCCGTCACCAAATCCATAACCAAATTTACAACAACAATTCCAAACATTATACACAATGATAAAACAAGGTAAGACTATATTCACATCTCACATGTCAATATTGAATCCATAAAGTTCACTTCCTTCAAGATCACAAGTCCATGTTCAAGTTTGCAAGACAAAACCATCCTCTGATTTAGCAAACACAAATTGTTTTACACATAGTGGACTTATTACACTTCACCAACATAACCAACATGATATAAACCATATTCCATGAATAAAATATATTAAACCATAATAATAAACACTTACCAAGTCTTGTACAAAGTTGATCTTGACCAAAGGAATGAAGGCTTAGGGTTTGAAAGAGAAAGAAAATATCTTGTTTCTTGGAAAAGTCTAGAATTAGCATGTGTGTTTTGAATGAATAAAAATCAGATTTTACACCTTATATAAAGCCTCAAAGTTCATCCTTATCGAACCAAATAAATCAATAATTAATGGCTTTCTTGGTCAAAAGGAAGAATGGGTAATTTACCCATTTAGCCCATGTCTTCTTCTTCATTTTGAGTCTCATTTGGGGGCCAAATCACAAATTTAACTTAGCCCACAAATTAATGTATAAATTCACCAACTCTCTCATGTTTTATTATTCTCATAACTATTACGGGAATTAACTAGACTCAGAAACTTATGGGGTGTTACACTCAGTACCCTCTGTATAAGTATGAGCCATAAAATCTCCTCCTGCTGCATTATCTAAAGAGGACTTAGTAATGGAATTCAGTTCTCTATAGAATGTATGCATCAAGTGTTCATCAGTAAGGTGGTGATTCAGACATTGAGTTAACTTTTTCTTGAACCTCAACCATGTCTCATGAAATGGTTCATGTTGTAGTTGTCCGAAGTTGTTGATTTCATCCCTCAACTGTAACATCCTAGAAGGCGAAAAGAACCTTTCTAGGAAAGCTCTTTTCAATTGCCTCTAGTGTGTTATAAATGCAAGATAAAGTTCATTAAGCCACAAGGTTGCCTTCCCAGAAAGAGATAAAGAGAACAATCTCAATCGGATAGCATTCTGAGACACTCCAGGATTGTCGAATGATTTACATATGTTGATGAAATTCATTAAGAGAAAATTCAAATCTTCACCAGGTATACTCCAAACAATCCCTTCAGCGTCAGCAATTGGATCATAGTATGGTGATATTGAATTTAGTACTAGGAGCACGTGGTAACAGAACAATGTCTCCAGTAGCTCCAACTCCATCCAACTCGGCATCATCTTCATCATCAAAAGCAAGGTTCACCGCAGGCTGTCGGTGTCCTCTATTCCTCTATCGTCAATTTGGTTTGCTGAGGAAACATTATCAGCAGGTTGTCCATTGACAGCTTCATTCAACTCATCATCACCCAAGTCATCATCGTTATTATTCGGCACTCGATTGGGTGGTGGAACATACCCTCGTGCATTTCTATCAATTGGATTTTGTCCCTCCATATTCCTTCTTAATGTTCTGTTCACCTCTGGATTGTAAGACAACTACGGTTCTCCTGAACATCTAGTACTTGGCATACACCAAAATTATCCTGTGAACACACAAATACCAATGAAAGGTAAAATTAGGAAATTGGACTAATAGACAAATAATATACATAAACTTATTTGACAATCGTATTCCCCGACAACGATGCCAAAATTTGATACGCCCAAATTACAACTCTCTTTTATAAGAGCGTAAGTGGTTATTGTCAAATATAGAACCTAACAGAGGTTGGGGTCGAATCCCACGGGGAATAGGGTGTGAAATAAATAATACGCAGTTTCGATGAAGATTAGCCAAAAACTTCCAAGAAATTGGGGGATTTTGATTCAGTAGTAGTAAACAATATTTGATTTCAGTGAAAAATGGTCAATTTCTAACAAATAATTCAATAGAGATGAGTAAACCAGGGTTGTGTTCCCCTAGGTTTCCAATCACCAACGGGTTATGAGAGAATATGAATTGATATTGAAACACATGAAAATAAGGTGATTGATTCTATAAGTTCATTTAAATGTTTTTCAACCAATTTAAATGAGTTTGCACTTTGATTCTCTTGAACTCAAAGTGTCAATTGTAAACCCGATCTAAACCTTAATGGATTAATCCTATTCAAGCATTAATCATTAACTTGGAGGTTAATAGCTTCAAGCTTTCGTTATGAATTCCTTTTCTTTGAAAGTTAAATTCTTCATCAAGTAATTTAACAAAAGACTTATTTCCTATGTTTGCATCCATCAAGAATATGTTAATTTTCAACCATGGGTTCCACAACCCTGGTTAAGGGTGGTTCAGCCACTCATAGTAAAGAAAAATATGAAGAAAGAAGTTTTCATAATGAATCCTTAGAATAAGTAATAATCTCCAATGATGTTCGAAACTTAAAGCAAGTAGCCACACTTTTTTTTTTCCAGAGAAAACTCATAGAAATATACACAGTAAAAATTGATGCCTATTCCAAACCCTAAACTAGGTATTTATAGGCTCAAAATAAACATTGTTCAAAATTCAAAATAATTTCTGCTGCATCACCACTGACGGCAACTACGATGATCCTCCAGGAGTGCAACGGTCCGCCGATGCTATCGTCGCAAGGCTGTAACAACATGCACATTCTGGCTAAAGGTTGTCGGCCTAGTTGACTATCTGTCATTCACTTGAAGATCTACGGCACATGTTGTTTCCACCTCTTCTTCTTCACGCCATTCTGGATACGGCTTGGTGGTATTGGTGACGGTCCGCCAAGTCTTTGGCGGTCTTCCATAGTTGTCGTCGCCACGTCCTAAGCTTGACCCTTTTCTAGTTAAGGCTTGGTGGACCAAGTTACGTTCCGCCAAGCTCTTGTTGGGGCATCAATAATGCTGTCGCAGACCCTTTTCACTAGATTTTTCTATCTCTTGCAGACTTGAGTTTAATTCCTGAAAGTATACACAAAGAGCATAAAAAACACCTTATGTTGCTTGAAATCTCGCAATTATCCTTAGTTAAAAATGCTAAAAGTGTCGTCATAAGCCGGCACATTACTAATGAATGCTCCTGCAGCTTTTATGGACTTGAAAAACCGGGTGTTCAAGCAGTACTTGGACATATTTGTCATTATCTTTATTGATGACATCCTGGTTTATTCTCGGAGTGAGGATGAATATGTAGACCATTTGAGGATTGTCTTGCAGAGTCCCAAAAATCGCCAATTATTCACGAAGTTCAGTAAATGTGAATTCTGGTTGAAATCAGTAGCATTTATTTGTCATATCATTTTCGGTGAATGCATTGGGGTTGATCCTCAAAAGACCGAAGAAGTGAGGAACTGGCCTAGACCCATCTCTCCATCAGATATCAAGAGTTTCTTGGGTTTACCAATCACTACAGATGGTTTGTTGAGGGATTTTCCTCTACTGCTTCCCCCATGTCCAGATTAACTCAGAATAAAGTCAAATTTCAATGGTCCGATTCTTGCGAGAAGAGTTTTCAGGAGTTGAAGACTTGACTCACCTGCGCTCCATTTTTGACTCTGCTAGAGGGTTCAGATGGTTTTGTAGTTTATTGTGATGCATCATGAGTTGGCCTTGGGTGTGTGTTGATGCAGCATGGCAAGGTTATAGAATATGCCTCTAGATAGATCAAGCCTCATGGGAAGAATTACTCGACTCATGATCTTGAGTTGGCAGCAGTTTTTTTTGCCTTAAAGATTTTGAGGTACTATCTTTATGGGGTTCATGTTGATGTGTTCACTGATCACAAGAGCCTTCAACATTTATTCAGCCAAAAGGATCTAAATCTTCATCAGAAAAGGTGGCTAGAGTTGTTGAAGAATTATAATATGAGTGTCTTGTACCATCCAAGTAAATCCAATATTGTGGATGACGCTCTTAGTAGATTATCTATGTCACACCCCGAATCCCATCGAGACATGATTGGCACCCGTAGCCGATAAGGCCCGAGAGAACCAACCTTTGCCTATGCTCAATCATATACATATAATATTCATAACCACCATTGCATAATATTACGAAATACGAATAAAGGAGAACATGGGACATATTTAGGCATACATATGAAACTTGGCCGTTGAGGCCATCCAGTCAAACAACATGTGTCTTTTATACTATTACACCCACATCGGTCTACAAAAGCCTCTAACAAGAGCATTGACCAAAACGAACCATAAGTCGGGACAAGTCCCCGCTTTATACAATATGTACAATACCAAAACATATATACACTTTGACTCGGAGAAGCCCCGAATGAGCTGGAGCTCACCAAAGAACCGCTAACACTGGCAGTCTATTGAGGAGGCCTACTGGGACCTGCGCCTGCAGCAAGTAAGGTAAATTCCCCGAGAGGGGTCAGTACGAAATAAGTACTGAGTATGCAAGGCTCAGATGAAACTATACAACACATGAATATTTCAATAAATATGTCAACGAACTCAAAACATATGAATACTCAATGTGAATAAGTCACCATGTTGCAATTTGGGAACCATGTGGATGGCTTTCATTGCTTTCATTACTTTCTTTATCACAATACTCACTTGTTATCACATATGTCACAATGTACCCGGGCCCCGACTAATCAGTGGGTCTTTCATATCATATCATTGTGTTGGGATCGAGTCGAGCTAGGCTTATGCCCCTAGACTTGCCACCCATACATCAATGCATCGGGATCGAGTCGAGCTAGGCTTACGCCCCTAGACTTGCCACCCATAAATCAATACATCGGGATCGAGTCGAGCTAGGCTTACGCCCCTAGACTTGCCACCCATAAATCCATATCTCGGGATCGAGTCGAGCTAGGCTTACGCCCCTAGACTTGCCACCCGTACTTGATCATTGACCACATTTGCATTACTTTGTTCATTACTTTGAGATTGATACTTTGATAATCATAACATCACTTTGGAACTTTGGAACATAACATTGTTGGAAACTTTGAATCATTGACCAATAAGAAGTGAAGGACATGTGAATAAATATCAATGAGAAATATAACATCACTAGCACCATGATACCGTTGGAACCATTGGACAATAATCCATGAACAAGAGACACAAGTATAGGCACTATTGGAATATTGGAACATAGCCTTATTTGAACTTTCAGAACATTAACTATGAATATGAGGCATGAGAGTCACAAATGATCCATGAGTACAAAATATATGACAATGACTAGTGATATACGGATATCGGATACCTTAGTACATTTCGGGATAGGACTAGTAACATATCAATGTGAACACTATTTGCCGTAGGAAGATACGGACAAAGTAACCTTACATACCTTGGATTCGCAACACGAATCTACAACCTTAGATGCGTAGACAATAATCCCGCTCCTTCTTTATGTGTCACTCTACAACATAAATACATAACAAAATTCACATTAACCACCAAGTACTTTACAAATGCATACAATGTCAATGAGTTACATGTTTGCCTTTAAACATGTCATTTCCCCTTGACAAAACCATTGAGCATACTATTATTTCAAAAATTCCATAATATTCCCAACATTGACCAATACATGAAAATCAATACATTTCACCACAATACTTCTCCTTTACACTTTCTTATCCATAACACATCCCAAATAATCCATCAAAGCACCTTAATTCAACTCATAACACATATCGGCCAAAATCCCATAATTTTCACTTTAGACAAGAACAAGTTTTATACCAAAAATAACACCATACATGTTCATATTTTGTTCATACCATGCTTTTTCATCAAAGGCACAAGGCCTAATTCACGCTTGAATTCCATATACCACAAATCTCATACAAAATCACCAAGTACCATGACCAACTTTTCCAAGCACAACCAACATGATATACATATTCTTTTATGCATATAAGATCTTAATCCATGAAAATAAATACTTACCAAGGCTTGGAATATGTTGATCTTGTCCAAGGAGTCCCAAGGAATTATTTTTCTTTAGGGTTTGGAAATGAGAAATGTTGAGAAAAATGTTTTAAAGGCATGAGAGGTTTTGTACAATAAAAATATGATTTGCCCCTTTTTATAGGCCTCTCATGTTGTCCTTAGCCAATTCTTGGCATTTAATAATGTGTCTAGAAGGTCAAAGGGAAGAATGGGTCTTTTGACCCATTTGGGCCATGGATTTCTTCCACTTTTGGGCCTTAATTTGGACCAAGAAGACATATCCATTTAACCCAACAAGTGTCATGCATTATTCACCATATCTCTCATGTTTATATAATTCCATAAGTTCACGACAATATTCCCTTAAAAGATTCTCATTCGTCCTTTCGATCGCAAAAATAGGCATTCTAGTCACCCTTGGTTTCATTGGACATTTTGGATCACTATTCACCTTTCGTGATTTGATGATGTAGGAGTATGTAGGAGTGTATTGAAGTGTTTGACTCTTTAACAATGCTCAAATAACTCCAAAGAATCAAAAGAAACCATCTAGAAATCGTCGTAGAATTGCGTTACGAAACGACTCCGGAAAGGCATAGTTTTTGTTCCTTGCGCCACACCCCTGAAACAGGGTAGTGGCGCAAGAATGCAGCCTTATATGAAGTTCATTCAGGCTGGTGTCTTGCGCCACACCCCTGAAACAGGGTAGTGGCGCAAGTTTCAGCATTTTGCTGAAATTTCCGGCCACTAATCCAACGTTTACGTATCGTCCAATCCCTTATCAAAACACTACAAAATACGTACTTAGTGATCTTAAAAATCAAGTAAACATGACTTAAAGTCACCAAATGAGGTTAGAATGTGTACTAGTTCTTACCCAAATGCTCCATGAAATCACAACATACCTCCTACGAAGATCTAATCGCACATGTTAAGTCCGATATCAAATGTTTCACTAATGACACTATAAAACACATATGCATGGCATCTCAACACCTATGTAGGGATAAAGTGAGGTTATAAAAGTACGGGGTGTTACAATCTATGGGAAGCATAGCTCATTTTGAGGATGGGAAGAAAGGGTTAGTTCGTGAGGCTCAACACCTTGCTAGATTGGGAGTTCGGTTGGTTGATTCAGCCGAAGGTAATATTTTGGTTCAGAATGATTTAGAATCTTTATTAATAGATGAGGTGAAGGAAATGTAAGATAGTGATCCTATTTTTCATAAGTTGAAGGAAGCAGTCCAGAGTCAAAAATTTGAGGTTTTCTCCCAACGGGGAGATGGTATTCTTCATTGTCAGGGTAGATAATGTGTTCCAAATATTGATGACCTGAGACAGCGGATGCTAATAGAAGCTCACAGTTCTCGATATTCTATTCAGCCAGGAGCTACTAAGATGTACTGTGATCTACGGGAAGTCTATTAGTGGAATGGCATGAAGAAGGATATCGCAGAATTTGTGGCTAACTGTCCAAATTGCTAGCAAGTTAAGGTTGAGCACCAGACACCTGGTGGTAAGCTTCAGGATATCAGTATTCCTACTTGGAAGTGGGAAGTGGTGAATATGGACTTCATTACAGGGTTGTCTCGTACTCACCGACAGCATAATTCTATTTGAGTTATTGTAGATCTAATGACTAAGTCAGTCCATTTCTGCCAGTTAACACCTCAGACTCAGCCGAGGATTATTCTAGACTCTATCTTCAGGAATTATTAAAGTTACATTGTGTCCCTTTGACCATCATTTCGGATAGAGGTACTCAGTTTACTTCTCAGTTAAGACATTTCAGAAGGGTCTTGGTACCCAAGTTCACCTCAGTACAACTTTTCATTCGCAGATAGATGGTCAGGCAGAGCAGACCATTTAGACTTTAGAGGATATGTTGAGGGAATGTGTCACGCCTCAAATCCCATTGAGGCGGACTGGTACCCGAAGCAGATAAGGCCCGAGAGAACCAATCTTTATTCTAGTGTACTCATAAGTGTCACTCAATGAACGTCGTCATCAACATATATAAATACAAGAAGAAAGCCATGTAATGACATATAACATATATAAAACTTGGCCGTTGGGGCCATCAAGTCAAAACACATGTCCCTTACATTTCTTTCCTTTGTCCCACAACATATACAAAGCCTCTACAGATGTATAGACATAACCAACCAACCTACAGTCGCGACAAGTCCCCGCTTTATACAACATTTACCATGCCAAAACCAAAACCAATATACACATGAGACTTGGAAAGCCCCGAACCAACTAGAGCTCACCAATGACTGGCAATTGATCCGCAACCTACTGTGGAGGTCTACTAGCACTTGTACCTGCAGCAAGTAAGGTAAGTCCCCCAAGGGACGTCAGTAAAAAGAATGTACTGATTATGTAAGGCTCGTATGAAACTGTATGACACATAAATACTTCAATGAACTCAAATACAAATGAATAACCAATATGGATAAGTCACCATTCTATATGTTGGGAACTATGTGTATTGCTTTCATTACTTTCTTTGCTTCTTTACTTCTATGTTTGTTCATCATCACTTGTGTCACTATGTACCAGGGCCCCGACTGATCAGTGGGTCTTAACATAACATGACGTTATGTTGGGATCGGCTTGAGCTAGGCTTATGCCTCTAGAGCTACCACCCATAAATCAACACATTGGGCTCGGCTCGAGCTAGGTTATTACCTCTAGAGCTGCCACCCATAAACCAATATATCAGGTTCGACTCGAGCTAGGTTCTTACCTCTAGAGCTACCCCCTATCAGGTTTGGCCCGAGCTAGGCTTATGCCTCTAGGACTGCCCCCTGATCCAATAATCTCAGGATCGGCTCGAGCTAGGCTTATGCCTCTAGAGCTACAACCCGTACTCTTACAACCAACAATATGCATTACTACCTTTCTTTACTTTTGAGAGATTGATACCTTTACTTGTGAGAGATTGGTATATTCACTTATGAGAGATTGTAACATTCACTTGTGAGAGATTGGTACATTCACTTGACATTACATTATTGGAAGCATTGGAACAATAATCAATGAATAAGAGACATGTGTATAAACACTATTGGAACTTTGAAACATAACATTATTGGGCCTTTGGAACATTAGTCAATGAATATGAGACATGTGAATCACAAATGATCAATGAGTAGGGAACATGTGATTAATAACAATTGATAACCAAAAATATGATACATTAGAACATGTTGGAATGGAACAAATACAATCTCAATGAGAACACTATGTGTTGCAGAAGGATACGAAAAGAGTAACCTTACATACCATATATTCTCAATATGCATACATAGTCCTATATGTGAATATAACAATCCAGCTCCTTCCTTACGTTTCACTCTACAACACAATTACATAACGGAGCTTACATTAACAATCAACTACTTTATAAGTGCATAAGATGAATAATGAGTTACATGTTTGCCTTATAATGTCCTTTACCCCTTACAATACCATTTACGGCATGGTCATACCAATAATACCACAACATGCCCAACATTGACCAAAACATCACAACTCAATAGCATTTCACACCAAGTTCATCCTTTACGTTTCTTCATTAACACGACATCACAATTACTCCATCAAGTCACCTCAATACACCTCATAACAACATATCGACAAAAATCCCACAATTCATACTTATAGAAAAATGACAAGTTAAGGAACATAACCACACCATACATGTTGATATTTCATCCATACCATGCACTTTCATCAACACCTCAAGTCCTTTTTCAAGGTTAAATAACAAGGATGGCACATCTTTAGCAAAAAGCAAAAGTTCACTATTCAACACTTTTAGACATAAACATCATGATCTACATACTCTCCTATGCATATAGTATATTAATCCATGAGAATAGACACTTACCAAAGCTTGAGAAATGATGATCTTGCCCAAGAGATGACTTAGGGTTTGAAGTGAAGAGAAAATATCTCTTTTTGATTTCTTGGAAAAATCTAGAAATACATGTGTGTTACAATGAATAAAATCTGATTTTTGGTGCCTTTTATAGGCCCTTAAAGTCATCCTTAGCCATTTGGCTCAATAATTGATTAGTCAAAGCAAGAATGGGTCATTTGACCCATTGGGCCATGTCTTTTAATTCATTTTGGGCCTTCCTTTGAGCCCATTAATACATATTAACTTAGCCCACCAAATTCCATGCATAATCCACCAAATTTCTCGAGTTTAAATCATTTCATATGTGCTCCGACAATGTTCAACCCACGAGATTCATGTTCGTAGCCTCCATCTCAAAAATAGAAATTCTAGCCACTCATAGCTTAATTGAACAAAATTTGATAAAATAATTATGACGACGAATTAACCCCAACTTGGATGCTAAACTCACTCAAGAGTAACCCTATTACGATGGAATAATGATACCATAACCCAAGAGTCCTATTTATAGACTAATGGTCGAAGAAAAATTTTGGCAAAAACCAGTTTGGCGCGCCTCCTTGCTGCCTGGGCCAGAAAAATTCTGGTCAAAAGCAGTCTGGCACACCCCTGGGCGCGCCCCACCCTTAATTTTTGAAAATTTTCATTTCTTCGACTTTTCTTTTCGCATTCGGTTAGATACTTCAAGTTCAACTCTTTAGCTTACCTCTTAGCATTAAAACCCTTTGTTTGGAAGTCGTTCAAGCCTCACTTATCACTCCCAAAATTTTCCAAAAAGTCGCGAACTCCTCCTACAGGAGACTAATCACATTGACTAGTACAATATCAAATGTTTCATCCAAAACCAATGCAAAATACGTACTTAGCACTCCCGAAGCTAAGGTTTATAACTACATCGTAGGTCACCAATCAATCAAGTTAGGGTCAGAAATGTACGGGTTGTTACAGAATGTGTGATCGATTTCACAGGTAGCAGGATGATCATTTGCCTTTGATTGAGTTTGCTTATAATAACAGTTATCATTCTAGTATTTATATGGCCCCGTTCGAAGCACTTTATGGTAAGAGATATAGATATCCTATTAGTTGGTTTGAGGTTGGTGAAGCTACATAGATAGGGCTTGATTCGGTCCATGAAGCTATGGAGAAAGTTCAATTGATTAGAGAAAGACTAAAAATAGCCCAAAGTCATCAAAAATCAGATGCAGATATGAGAAGGAGGGAACTTTAGTTCTCTATTGGTGATTTTATCTACTTGAAAGTTTCAACCCATGAAAGGGGTCAAGAGGTTTGGTAAGAAAGGGAAACTCATTCCCCGCTATGTTGGTTCTTATAAGATTGTGGGTCATTTTGGCAATGTATCCTATGAGTTGGATTTGCCCACAGACTTAGTGTCAGTGCATCCAATCTTTCATGTGTCTCAGTTAAAGAAGTGCATTAGTGATCCTACATCAGTTGTTCCTTTAGATAGTGTGGGTGTGAAAGATAGTCTCTCTTATGAAGAGATCCCAGTTGAGATTCTTGACCGTCAGGTTTGTAAGTTGAGGAATAAGGAGGTCGCTTCAGTAAAGGTTCTTTGGCAAAATTAGCTTTTTGAGGGAGCTACTTGGGAAGCAGAGGTAGATATGATGACCAAGTACCCCCCATCTTTTCTCTTCGAATGTTGTTCAAGATTGAGGTAATAGTTTTCCCTTAATTAATTCTTTCTATCTCATGTCACCCAGTTACTCTCATGTCATATCATGTATTCACGAGTTCAAATTCAGTCCATGTTTTAGTTATCATGTTAGTATTCATCCCTTAGAAATTCAGTGTTGGGATTGCATCTCTATCCCTAACTCTTCAGTTTAGTTAATTTTCATTCGGGGACGAATGACCCCAAAGGAGAGATGTTATAACACCCCAAAAATCTCAAGAAAAAATTAGAACAATGCTTTAAGTGCATGTAAAATTACACTAAATACTTCAGTTGTATTATAAGTGATTGAGATATGTATTAAGGCCACAAGTAACTCCTAGCTCATATGCAAGTTGAAACCTTCCTTACCGGTGGTTTTATTGTGAAGAATCTTGCTATAGTTAACTTCAAACGAGTATAACTCATAGGTTATGATGAATTTCTAACTTAAAGACCACCAAATTATAGATATTTTAATTACCGTTCCAATGCATCCAGATTCGCCTAAATTCGACATTGAAGTAAAAAGTTATGGCCATTTTAGTGAAGCACTGTCCAGCAGTGAGAACCTATGAGCGTAGGTACGATCGTGGTTACATTGTACGATTGTAACATGGTCCCGTATAATCAAAACAGCCCCAAAAAACTACAAGTTAATATGTATACCTTCCAACCACAAAAAGGTACCACGATCTTAGGTACGATCTTGACTCCAAAAGTAAACCAAGGTACGATCGTAGGTGGGTCCCAAGATCTTACCATGGCTCATCTAACCATATCTAGAGAAGCCTCATATACAACACCCAACCACGAACACAACCCACGATTGTAGGTGGGCCCCACAATCATGGAAGGGTATCGTATGTCCCTTCCTGCAGCTTTTCAGTTACGAATTTAAAAAGGACACACTAGTCTTTTTCCACTCTTTTAACATTAAAACTATATCATTTAAGCTAATTCAAGGTATATTATTAAGCCTAGTGTTACTCTAATCCCTCATTACATAGAAATCAATTGACACTTAGCTTTAAAATAAGAAAAAGGCAATTTTTCTTTCTCCAAGGCAGAGTTAGGGTTTTATAACTTCAAGCTCCCAATTTCAAGGATTTCTCCAAGTTTTTCATCTCTAGGTATGTGGGATTTCATCAATAGTCCTTCTTTCACCCATTGAGTCCCAAAGTTAACTCAAATCCTCAATTTAATTCTTTCTTCAGAGTATTAGGGTTTATGAATGTTGTAAATTCCCTGATATTCCAGCTTGTTGATATTATGAGTTATAAGCCCATATTTTAATATGAATATTAGTACCATTACATGTTCAAGATTATAAACCTAATTATATTATGAAATCCCTGATTTATGGACTTGAGTTATTAAATTCCTTGAATTCACTCTATTTATGAAATTGTCATGATAGTTGCATTCTTCAGATATGGTGGGTTATGAACACCTGATGACCTAGGATTTCATGCATATACTTACGAGTATTATATCCTCCAGTTTACATGTTTTTAATGCTTTCAAATAATGCATTTATTTCCAGTTTTCAGAATATTTACATTATTGAGCATTTCAGCTATTAGTATCATTCAGTTGGGAGTAGTACCTAGCACCGAGCGGACGTAGGGATGAAGGATCACCCGCCAGTTTGGCTGAGATCTTTAGTAGAATTCCCTAAGTCCCAGAACTACAGCGCCACAATAGGTTTTAAAGGGTCACCCATCAGACCAGGGTGGACAGCTTAGTTCGTTTGGACATCAATTAGTGGGTCCATGTCAGTCAGTGTTCATACCCTTGGCAAGGTACTGAACATCCTTCCAGCTGGGGTTACAATTTGGACCCTGATTAGCTCAGATTGAGGTATGTCGGTTAACGGTAGCTCCCACAATCCACAGTTCATATTTCAAATTCAAATACTTGCATAACCTTCTATTCAGTTGTTCAACTTATCATACAGTACATGTTATTACTTGGTCTTGCATCAGTTACCAGTACTTGGTCTTGCATCAGTTACCATGTCACATGCATCATGTTCTGCCTATATTAGTATTTTTCTATCTCATATACTTAGTACATTTAAAGTACTGATCGCATACCTTCTTTGTGCTATATTATTTTATAATATAGGTTCAGACGTTTAGCATTCGGATCACGCTTAGTACAACTCTATACCATATCAGCGGCAGTGTTGGTGAGTCCTCATCATTCGATGGCCTATTATCAGTCTTTCTTTTCAGTATCATTTAGCTTCAGATGGTTGGAGTTAGTTGGGGGGTTTTCCCAACAACTCATATGATTTAGAGGCTTTTAGACAGATAGTTAGATTTTTAGCATGTTGTTTATGTCAGAGAGTCTTAGTTTTGATATTCAGTATGGATTCCACTTTTATTCTGATTGTATCATTTTTGTTTAGCTTCCGCACAGTATTATATAAGTTATTTCAGTATTCTTAATGTCACGTCAGGCTATGGGTTAGCTTGGGGTCACTTGTGACTTTAAGCACCGTGTTACGACTAGGGGGTAGTCTCGGGTAGTGACAGTAATGGCTTAACTTTCTTCAGACTGGGTAGGGTAGCTAATAAATAAGTAGAACGTGTTATGGGTTGGGAAAAATAACTATGGGCTTTGTTTTTGAGCTATTATATATTGCGTGATGCCCGAGTGGGGGCTTATATTCTTGTTGTTATTGATTAGTGATATGGTATATTGTGTGTTGCTCGAGTGGGGGCTTTATTTGACATCATTGGCCTTATTTGTACATGTACATGCCTTATTCTTAATGAATTATTGTTCGGGGTCTTGAATAGACATTATAGGACTTATTGTGTATTATTGCCTTTATCATGATTGAAATGCCTGAGTTAGAGGTTTGATATGATAGTAATGATGTCCTACATGGCTAATTTTCTGATGGAGCCCAATGAGATATTGAGATTTTTATTATTGATACGAATTGAATGGATTATCGTCTTCATAATATTTGTTTGTGATCATTTCATCCTCATTTCATACATACATATCCATAAAGCATTGGCACCACTATTTTGGGAGCGCTCAGGCTCAGTAGGTGTATACAGAAAGTCATGCGATGGATTTCAAATCATTCATCATTATCCCATCTTCATTGTATTGCATTACATATGCATTCTTGGGTTGTTTTCGCATTCTTGGTGTGTATTTAGTTTTTGTACTTATTTGATCTCTGTTCTACTCATTCTTTCTTTATATATATTAGAACTGTTAGTGGAGACGGTGTGAGCTACCGTTTGGGAACTTTTCTATTTGCAGGTAACGTGCTTATAGTATTTCCTTGTATTATTTTCTACTTTACTCAGTTGGCCTATGACTGCTACTGAGTACAAGTGGACTATACTCACTCCTACTGTGCCCTTTCGGTGCAGATCCTAACATGAGTACAACATGTAGAGGCTGAGTTCATACTGTGGAGTTGGTGATTTGAGGTACTGGATGCTCTAGGATTTTCAGAGTAGATCCAGACCTCCTCTTATCATTTAGTTGTCTTTATTTCTATTTTGGAGACGGACTATGTATTATTCAGGATTTCGAGTTGTAGTAGATGCTCTCACACTTGTGACATATTTTTTGGGGTTCTTATGATAATTAGTTCAGACTTTCGTTAATTTTTGTATTGTGTGTCCTGACTTCGTTCTAGAAGTCTCATCTTGACTTATTTATTATTGTTTTTTATTTTCTTTCCTTTTGGGTGATTGACTTACTTATAAAGGCTGGGTCGCGATAAGTTCCATCATGACCTTGATTTTTTGGTCGTGACATGATATCACTAATTGCAAAACTATCATGGACACTCTCTCAAGCTTTAGCTCCCACTCAGGATAGAAGATTAACATTGGCAAATCCCAAGTTATCTTTTCCAATAATATCACTCAAGAAACCAAGCTGGCCTTAGCAACTGTCCTTCTAATTCTTGTCAAAGACTCCTTTGTCAAATACCTAGGATTTTCCATTTTCCACAATAGACTTACCAATAGGGACTTCCAATTCATCATTGGCAACCTCAACATCAAGCTAGCAGGTTGGAAAACTAAATTTCTTTACATGGTTGGCAGAACCATCCTTGCCAAAGCTTCCTTAAGAAGCACTCCCGATCATGTCATGCAATTCATTTCCCTTCCTAGCAAAATCCAAATTCTTATTGACAGAGCCCAAAAGAACTTCATATGGGACTCTACTGAGTCAAAAAGGAGAATGCCTCTCCTAAGATGGAAAACTATTACCAGACCTAAGAGGGAAGAAGAGCTAGGTTTACAAAAAGTTTCCATAAAAAATAACACTATGCACTGCAGCCTAGCTTGGAGACTCTCCAAAAATCCTAACTCCTTCTTGGCCAAGGTTTTCCTAGCAAAATACAGCTCCAACCTCCACTATAATATGAACAGTTCTTCTAGAATCTGGAACAATATTAGGAAAGGTTGGTCTTTTTATAAGGAGGCCTCCCATTGCGTTGTTCATGATGGCAAACTTGCGAACTTCTAGCATGATAGATGGCTTCCCAACTTTCCTCCTCTCAGCCATCTCATTCAAGGTCCAGTCCCTATAAACCATCTTAATACAAAATCTCTTCCACTTCTTGTCTAACAACATTTGGAATGTTGCCTCTCTCCCTTTTGATCTCCCACTAGATAGCATTCACTCTATCCGACACTCTCTCATTCCTATTACTAAAGCCAACTCTGACTTCCTTATTTGAAGCCTTAATGGCAATGGTTTATTCTCTAGCAGTATTGCTTACAAGTTTATTGCCTCTAAAACTACTGCAAATGAATAGGTCACCACGAATAACTTCAGCTGGATCTCGAAAACTCCAGTACCAAATAAGATAAAGAACTTCCTTTGGCCCTTTACCCACGACAGACTTCCTTGCAACTATATCCTTAGCAGAATGGGCCTTCCCATCCCTCTTCTTTATAAATCTTGCAATAACCCTGTGAAAAATCTCAACCATATCATACATGAGTGTTATATTAGCACTGACCTCTGGAGCTCCCTCACTCTTAAGGCTCCCTCTGATTCACCCACCACCATTCATAATCTTAATATGGGTAATTGGGATGCCACTTGGAAAAAACTCAAAGTAAAACCCTTTCACAACCTCATTCCATGGGACACTTTCCTTCCCTTTTGTCTCTAGACAATATGGAAAAATAGGAACTCCAATCTTTTCTACAACTCTCTTGACAAACCTTTCTTTGGTCAAGCCTACTCTGAAGCAGTGAAGTATTTTCATCTTAAATAATTGAATCTCAGAAGCTCTCCCTACTCCTCTATCCTTTTCAAATGGATTCCTCCCCCTCCCCCCCCCCCCTCCCCCCCCCCCCCAATGACTCTTACAAGCTTAATACTGATGGATTATGCCTAGGCAACCTTGGCAAGGGAGGGATAGGTGGATTCCTCAGAAACCATAGGGGTGACTGGATTATAAGATTCAATAGGAGCTTTTTGATGGCTACTAATAATCAAATGGAGCTGATGGCTCTCAAAGAAGGCCTTAAAATTATTAGAGATAGGAATCTTAATCTCATTGTGATTAACATTGATTCAAAGGAGGTTATCCTAATGCTCAAAGAAAGAAACCTTCTATATAATTCAGTTATTCATGAATGCAAGTGCTTACTAAGAGAGATGGACGACCCCGAGGTACAGCATAGCTTCAGGGAACAAAATGAAGTGGCCGATGCTCTAGCCAAAGAAGGCGCAAGACAAGCAGTTTTTGATCGGACCCACCTTTTTGTAGTTTCTCCTGTGTATGCAGGTGCAGCTGTTTAGAATGACATCTCAGGAACTAGTTTCATTAGGAATGTAAAAACTTCTACCAACATTGGTAGCCAAGGTCAGAACGCCTACTCTTTTGACCTTGGCTAGCCAGGCTTTGTAAAACCTTAACTCTTTAGTTTTATCTAATTCGCTATTAACCAAAAAAAACTGTTGGGGCATCAGAATGACGAGGACCTAAAGCAAAGTTTTTACTAGCTTCCCTTGACTTTGTTAACGAAAATATGTGTGTATTTCTTTTTTTACCCTTTTGTTTTTCTAACCTGCTGATTTGAGGGAGTTAACTTGATGAATTTTTCAAAGTCAAGGTCAAGATATGAGCATTGAGGTAGAGAATCAAAGTGCCCATTGAACTTTATTTCGTCTTAATATATTTAGGATTCTTTTTTAATTGGTGACCAAGAAATAGCACAACTTATGGGGTCAATATTTTGGTCTAAGCCTCATCCTCTTCGATCAAAGG
Organism: Capsicum rhomboideum; assembly: GCA_031232105.1. Taxonomy (NCBI): domain Eukaryota; kingdom Viridiplantae; phylum Streptophyta; class Magnoliopsida; order Solanales; family Solanaceae; genus Capsicum; species Capsicum rhomboideum. The sequence continues at coordinate 21,176,888 of CP124714.1, forward strand.
GGGAAACTTTGGGAGTTTAGACAAAAACAGAAGAAGAAATAATTGGGAAGTTTTCAAATTTCTAAATTGTTTGTTTTCCATTATTCCAAAACACAAAGTGTACTAAAGGGTTTATGATAGTGACATTAAATCAGCTTTTGAAATAAACTAAATTTGCATTTAGAGATGGTTCCATTTTCCTAATGAAAATGAAATTCTTAGAAAGTGCTTATGATCTCAATTTTCAATACCGTTAGGGGTTGTTTCGTAGAGCGTATAAGAATAATGCTGAATATGATGTATCAGTAATATTTGTATTAATTATGCTTGCATTAGTTTTGCAGTTAATATTTCTTGCACACTGTTTGGTTTGATGTATTAAAAATAATATAAAAAATATAATTTTTATAAAATAATATTTATTTACAAAAATACCTTTTTTTTCTTTGTACACTCTTTTTCAAGCGAAGAAGGAGGTAGGCAGCAGCAGTAACTCTTGTAGAAAAAGAAAATCCAATTTTCACTTCTTCACCTAGACCCAAAAATTCTGACAATGAAATCAACGAAACTAAGGGGTAATTTAAGGTCTAGAAAAGAAAGAGGCTAGTATCGGAGAAGACCACCCTTGCTTTTCCAAAATTAAGGGTTAATTTGCAAAATAATTGTTGTCAAATTTATCTGGAGTGGTAAGATCAAGATTAGCCAAAGTAGTGCCACTTCTATTTTGTGGACATATTTGCAATAATTTGGCTAAATAAGTAGTGTTTAATGTGGGATCAGGTTTTCCAGTGCCACTGAAATTGTAAAGCCTCTCTCTGAATAAACCACATTGAGCACGTCCAAATGTATGGCAAGGTATGGAAAAGAAAGAGGCAGAGTACAGTGAGGGAAAGTACCGTAAGGACGGGAAATATCTAGAAGAATTTTAAGGGTAATTATATCATTTACTAAGTTAATGCATGTGGGGTTTTCTAGTTTTATAAGCCAATTGATTTACTATGCTCTGGATTAGTGGATTTGATAGGGATTGTTGGACACATTGAAAGTTGATAAAATAAAAAATAGATATATATACATGTAAAAGGTGTAAAGAGAATCTTAACGATATAATGTCATTAGAAAATATATATAGGTACGATTTTTACTGAAAAGTGAGAGCTAGTATAGTCCAACACTTCATTCACCTTGCAATTTCATCAAAATTTCATTATGAATATGCTACAAGAATAGATTTATCAATATGTTAGTCACGATCAATATGGATTATGGTGAGATGGTTGGGATCTCTCTATTTTTAATCAAAGGTTTCCGGTTTGAATTCCTGGGAAAAAAAAAATATGTCGTAAGTGCTATCCTCAAAAATTGACCCTACAATGTGCAAATTTAAATTTAATCGGATCCCGATATAAATACCAAACACTGAGCGAATTTTTTTAAAAAAAAAATGTTTTAGCCATGAACAGATATCATGGTGTTGTTCTAGGCTGGAAGGACATGATATGGTGGAGGATGTGAGTAACTTTTACCAAAAGAATGGTTAAATAAATACCATGTGAAAAGGATATATTCTTTCTTTTACAAAAAAATAAATAAACACTAACCGATAAACTTAAAGGTGCACCTATCCATGCAGTAAAAAAAAAACTGCAGTTCCATTGCACAATGTGAGAGAGATATTCCATGATTAATTAATTAAGAAATTCTAACAATATGAGTATGTGCCAAGTACCAATACTTATTTACCTTTATTTATGTACGCTGTGATAGTAGTGATTTTAATGTCGCCAACTAAATATTTCGAGTTCGAACACTAGATAGTAGTAGAATTATATGATTTTCACTAAAGAAAATCAAAATATAAAAAAGTAACCATGTCAAAAATCAAAAAAAAATTAACGTATAGTATAAATTAACATATTTACTGCATGTAAATTACAATTTTTCAATGAATGAATGTCAATTGACACCTTTTAGACAAAATAAACTCCGCACTGACCCTAAAAATGAAGAAATCCAATCTTAAAAGAAAGCACATCTTTCTTAAATAGACCATACGCTATAGGAATTTGAAATAATCGGGTCCTGAATTCTTCCGATAAAAAATAAATAATCTAATAAACTATTCATACCAACTGATTGATTATTTTTCAACCAATTTTATTAATTAACAACTTGCATATTTTGGCCTTTGACATTATGGAATCAAAACTTGAAGAATTATCTAGAAGGGAATTAGTACTCCTTCGAGAATTATCTGGAAGGGATACGCGCCAACGTAGACTAAACTGTGGTCTCTCCATACGTGTGCACGCAATGTTTAACCAATTATTATTTCTCATTCGGTCAAATTTGTTCCAAAAACCTAAACTAATTATTAAGGCAAATTGATTTGTAAGTCTTTCTTCTTCTTTTTTTTGGGTTAAGGTAGTACAAAATGTTTTTAAAGAAACAAAAGAATCAAGATCGATTTTCTTGAATATTAACATAGCAATAGTTTTTGAAAAGATTTTCTTAAAAATCATTTATGGAGACAATTTCGCAAGATTATTTTTGAAAAATTAAGCTCTCGTTTGGCCATAAAATATGGGAGTAGATTTTTAAGTATAAATTTGAAAACATTATTTATCGTGAAATTTGGTCAGTTTTTGAGAATTTATCCTTAAAAAAAATTTAATTTCCAAAAACTGACAAATACCGGGTGAAATTTCACTTCCGGTCACAAAATATGCATTGACAGTGTATACTTATTGTACACTATCAGGTACTTTTAACCTGCTATTACCGGTTAACATTTCTTTTCTTTTTCCTTTTATTTTAATTTTTTAAATAATGATTTCCGTAATCTCCTCCTATCTCAATCTTCCGTTCTAATTTTATACCCATTCCCCCTCTCTCCCTCTTAGACTTTGTTCACAGTTTTCCTACGTTTGTGTCTCTAATTGAATGAACCAATGAGAAAAAAATATTTTTTAAGAATTTAAGTCTCAAGCAATGGGAAACTTTATTCAGAATGGAGTACTTAATAAGTTTCAAGTATTTTTTAGGTCTCGTTTGGTATAAGGGATAAGGGATAACCAATTCGGGATTAATTTTAGGATGAATTTATCTCATATGGTTGGATAAAATAGCGAAATAACTTATCCCAAGATTAACTATTCCGGAATTGTAATGTTATTTTTATCCCATATTGAGGGTGAGATAACAATTCTGAGATAACTAAACCCAAGATAATTAATCCCGCGATAACTTTTTTTTCCAACCAAACAAGCCCTTAATATAAAATTTGATGTGTTAATATACCACTTTGTAAACTGAGTCGAGTTTATACATCTCTAAAATATGACATAGAAAAAGATAATGAGTAAAAAATTATTATATTCACATAATTTATAGAATTGTGTTGTTGATTTACTCAAATTACTTCAACGAATTTGATGATGCTGAAGAAGCAATGATAAAGTTGATCTAATGAAGATGATGATAAAAGTCATAAAATCTTTTTAATATTTGGTAAGATATGTCATAAAATAATTTTGATAGAATAAATTTAAAATTCAAGTTCCCTTATAACATAATTTCCTTATTTATAATCAAATAGTAAAAGGTAACATAATTAAAAATTTAACTATTTTAACGTTAAAATTATCTGACAATATAAAATAAACATACAATATCAGTGCATATTAATTAATCTCTTTCTTTAATGCTCTAATTTCGTATCCAATTTATTACTTACTAGTTTCCAAATTATGGAGTAGGATATGAGTGGTTAGTGGTTACTTTATTATCTCGAGTGCGCCAATTTCTCTTTTTTCTTATTTTTTTTCCCCAACAAACCAATATACGCGGTCCAAATCAACTACAATATAAAGCCCCCCCTTTTTTAGGGTTCCAAAAAACAGCTCCCTTACCTTTCTCTTTCCCCTTCCGTTTTTTTAATTTTCCCTTTCCTTTCTCCACTCAACAATTCTTGAATTTACATCACTTTCTTCCTCTCATTTTAGTGAAAGTAACATTTGATAGCCTTGATAATTTGGAGTTCATTTTTGGTGTTTGCTTAAATTTTGTGAATTCCAAATCATTTCCATTGAGGTAAGGCTGCGTAAAATATACCTTGTGGTCCGAACGGCCCTTCTCTGGACATGTGCATAGTGGGAGTTTTAGTTCACCGGGCTGTCCAAGTCGTTTCCATCAATTCTTGATCATAATTGAATTGTTATAGTGCGGAATTTTTGTGGGTTTGCCACTAATTTCCGTTTGAAAGTTTTGATTTTTAGCTGTTTTTCCATCCGGGTTTTTAGGAATTTGATCTAAATTTCCATTCTTTTAGAAAATTTTGGTTTGAAATTTCAAGATTTCTAGGGGCTATTTTGATTGTTTCATGCAAAAGAAATGCCAGCTATATAGATTTTGGTGGTGCTTGAATTTTGTGAATTCTGAATCATATCCATCAAATTCTTGTTCATAATTAGATTGTTATAGTGCGGAATTTGTGGGTTTGCCACTAATATACGTTTCAAAGTTTCGATTTTTAGCTGTTTTTCCATTTGTGGTTTGGGAATTTGATCTAAATTTCAAGATTTCGGGGGCTATTTGATTGTTTCATGTAAATTTCAAGAAATGCCAGCTACAGATTATCAAGGGGCATCTGCATCTTTTTCGACTTTTGGGCGATCCCTTTTGAGCGTGCGTCGTGATCATCAAGTACATTCGATGGAATCTGCTCATGAAGGAACTAGCCAAGAACTTGAACTTGAAGCTTTTCAAAAGCAAGTAGCTGAGGGTTTGAACGATTTGGCGTCAGCAGACTCTGATCAGTTTCTTTCAATTCCTTGGGTTCACAAGTTATTGGATGTGTTCCTTTCTTGCCAGGAACAGTTTAAGTCCATTGTGTGTAAGAATAAAGGGTTCTTGAATAAATCCCCTGCGGATCGTTACGTTATGGAGTATTTTGAAAGGAGTGTGAAAGCTTTAGATGTGTGTAATGCAATACGTGATGGGATTGATTTGATTAGGCAATGGCAGAAGCAGTTGGAGATTGTTTATTATGCATTGGATAATCAGAGGAGTATTGGGGAAGGACAGATTCGCCGTTCCATGAAAGCGTTGATTGATTTGGCAATTGGAATGCTTGATGAAAAAGAGAGTAATTCAGGTTTTGCTCATAGAAACAGGTCATTTGGTAGAAACAATGCTCAGAAGGATCATAATTCGTTAGGCCAATTTCGATCATTGTCATGGAGTGTATCGCGGAACTGGTCTGCTGCTAAGCAACTCCAAGCGATTGGTCAGAACTTAGTTGCTCCCAAAAGTAATGAAATTATTGCCACCAATGGATTAGCTGTAGCTGTTTTTACAATGAGTTATGTGCTTTACTTTGTAATGTGGACGCTTGTGGCTGCAATTCCTTGTCAAGATCGTGGCCTTCAGACGCATTTTCATGTTACTAGGCAATTCATTTGGGCTGCTCCACTGCTCTCCCTACATGAGAGAATTTTGGAGGAGTCAAGGAAGAGGGAGCGCAGAAATGCTTGTGGATTGTTGAGGGAGATTAATAAGATTGAGAAATGTGCGCGCCACATGAATGAATTGACCGATACCATTCACTTCCCTCTTTCAGAGGAAAAAGAAGGGGAAGTAAAGCAAAGAGTTCAGGAGCTTGGGCTAGTCTACTATGGCCTAAAAGATGGATTAGGCCCTTTGGAGCGCCAGGTAAGAGAAGTGTTTCATAGGATTGTTCGAAGCAGGACTGAAGGGCTCGACTCTGTTGGATGAGGAATTCACGGGTTACATAGGTATTCAGGATTCCATTTAGAATTGTAGTAGTCGAGTGATGTGTGTTTGCAACCATTGTTAGAAGAGCAGATTATGCTCTCCATCCTTCCCATTGTTAGATGAGAAGAAGAGGGAGGATGAAATGGTGCAATGTCTCAAAATAGTTTAAAGAGGTAAAGTCATGTATTTATCACTATGTATTATGTAAAGAATTTGAAATAGTAGGATCTCTGGCCCATGTTATGGTGTTCATCTTGTTTGAGGTTGTATTCAATTTACTCCGTTGTCTTTCAGCTCTGTAACTGAGTTTCATTTCAACGTTTTGGTTACGATGCTGTAATTGGTGATATATATCAATCCATTGTGCATTTATTGAAATTCTTGCATTCTATTTTTCTAAAAATGGAAATGTATCAGCTACCATCTGTCCAATTGTAATGTGTGCAAGAGTTGTTTAGCTGTCTATGAATAACCATCCATACAACGAATCTCTTAACTTCTACTTTATTTCTCTTCTAGTTTGGTATTTTATTTTAAGTATTTCAATGATGATGCCAAGTGAAGTTTCTCCTTTTCCCTTCTGTCATTGTTAGGTGTTGTATTTTGGGCATTTTCTCTTGTTCTTTGATTTCTGTTATTACCTGATGTGTCGTGTACCGCTATTGTCCTATTATTTTGTTGTAGTTTCTGTTCTATTACTATCGGTTATTTTTGTTATTATTTGTTGTTTCTTGGACTTCCGTTACTCCTTTTTGTGACTGCTTTGGACTATTTTTCCTTAAGCCGAGGGTCTCTTGGAAACAACCTCTGAGGTAGGGGTAAGGTTTGCGTACACTCTACCCTCCTTACAGGCTACACTCCACTTTGTGGGACTTCTCAGGGTATCTTGTTGTAGTTTTCATATGATTTCTGATCATTCATTGCACAAGTTTGTTCTCTTTGCATTCCATAGCCCGGTGGTCACAACCATTTTTTCCTATTGCATGGGATGGACACTTTCTTTTTTGGTTCTCATTTTCTGGTAACTCAAAAATTACCCTTTCAAATCCTAGGATCTTGATCTCTGGAATAATGGTTCTTTTTTTTTTAATTTTTCTGACATGAGTGCTGGCTTTGTCATTGACCGTCTCCATGGTCAATAACAGAACTTTGTTAATGACTTGTTAAAAGGTTTTCTTGACCAATGACTATCTGAATAAGTTCCTGTTTTCTACTTGAAGTTTTCTAATCTTTCAGGTTTGTATTAAACAATTCTCATCATGTGAGTTGTGAGGAGGGTTGTGGTCTCAAGATTTTGGTCTAAGCTGTGGCTTTCTCGTTGACCGAGTCAAACGTTTCGATAATGGTAGCCACAAAGTTAATTCTAGTCAAATAAATGCATCTTCAGGTAATGACTAGGTTCAGTAATATGCCTTCATGTTCTTGCTTTCCCCTTTTTTTAGATTATTTATTCCATAGGATATATTATTATATTTAACACGGTTTTGTACGTTTTTGTCTTGAGCCCCATCTCAATCTCAGCTGGTATGATTTTATTAAAGATGTCTTTTTGTTTACATTATTGTGAACTGAACAAACCACAGGTTAAGTACATTGATAGTATAAAAATCCTTTACGTTGTAGGTGCATATAAGTTGATTTCAGTAAACTTTGGTCATTTTAAATCAGGACCTAATTTCAACATTTAACGATGTATTCATGTGTTTATAATCAGAGGGAAAACCCCAGTTGGAAGGCAAACTTTGACAACTTTGTAAGCAGACTTTCGTCCATGTGACCTCATAATCAAACTATAATTGGTTATGAAGCAAAGAATATGTGCTTTTCTCTCACGTTTAGCATATGCTTTTGTTAGATCTTGACTTTAAATTCATATTTTAACTTGCTCAATCCAACAATCACCAAAAATGTATAAGGAATTCAGATCCAAGGTAGCAAGAGTTGCAGATGAATTCGCCTCTAATGAATTCCTTCAGTTTCCGAGAGATCGAGCAGGCCTTTTTTTCCAGTCTACAGAAACAGACACTATGTTCATCCTCACTGCTCATTTGAAAGGTTATTTCTAGTATGTTTGACATATTCGATGAGAAGGTCATTTCCTGGTACTATTTGGTTACTATAGGGGCGGAAGTAGAAGCCCAGATATGGGTTTTGTCGAACTCAGTAGTTTTTACTCAAATGGTGTATTTGTATTAAGAAATTCATTAAATATGTAGACATACTAAATTTGGAACCCAATTATTTGCCCTTGGAAGTCGTCGTTCTAAAATCTAGAACCCATAAGTTAAAATCATGGCTGCCTCTAGGTTACTGTCATAATTTTGAGGAAGAAAATGACTACTCCCCTTATGAGCGGAAGTCTTTTTCCTTGCAACAATTTAACTTTTAACTATATATTACTTGCTCCAACTAATACTTAGACATTATGATTAATCTTTAGTACTCAAATATTATGATAGACCAAACACTGTGAAAAGTTACCAAGGCCATTGAAAAATACTTTCAAGTAGAACATCTTCCGTGGAACATATTTCTGTCATACTGAATTCACTCAGATAAATATCTCTTCATTGTTTCTTGCATTACTATTATTAAGGAGTGTTACTCTGTGGGTGTCTTGCTTCTTTTATTATCTAGCGATGTGTTATCTCCTTTTGTTGTTTGTTTTTATGATTTTTGTTTGTTATGGCTATCTGTTCTGAGCCGGGAGTCTATCGGAAACAGCCTCTCTACTTCATCTGAGGTAGTGGTATGGACTGCGTACACTTTACCCTCCCCAGACCCCACCTGGTGGGAATACACTGGGTATGATGTTGATGTTGTATTTTTGGGATCAAGACATCGGTTATTTTGATTTGATTGTGGAAAATATTTGTGTAGGTTATACGCGAGGAAACATAAAGATGGATATCATTGAAGGGGGGACTAAAATGGTGGTAACATGTGAGAACGACCGGGACGGAAGTGATCAAGAAAGATGTAGCAATTAGAAAATTTACAAAGGCTTTCAAGATTCCAGTTGGGGTAATCATGGATCAAATTAGAAGTAATTTCAATGAGGAAGCCTCTATTCTGACTATTACAATGCCAAAGAGAATGAATGGGATTCTTGGAACTGGAATTCAAGAAGTGAAGGAACCAGAGCTTGTTACACATACCAGCTCCGAAAATCTGCCTAAAAGAGCGACATTTCAAAAAGACAAAGGAGCAGAATTCTCATCAGCCGGTTCAGAATCTGCATATCAGAAAGAACAAGTGACTCGCGAAACAGAAATGCAGTTTCCAGGTTTTCCATCATATTTCCGAAAAGCTCAGGAAGAAGTTGAAAAACATGGTGCTAAAGATGAATTTCCTCGAAGGGCAACCGAAAAGCCAAAAGCAGAACCAAAAAAGCCAAGAAATTGATGAGATGTTTCAAGAAACAAGGGCTCACAGCACTGAAACTGGTGACTTATCAAGGACAAAAGATGATAAAGTTTGTGAAAAAGCAAAGGGGATTAAAGAAGAAGAGAAGACAGGTGATGACTTATCAAGGACAAGGGAAGAGGAGGACAAGCTGCCTGAGAGAAGGAGCAAGATATGTATTCCTGTAATTGCAGGCTCAGCTGTAATTTTATCTCTAGTTGTCTTTGTGATTCATTTCATGAGAAAAAAGAAACAGCCTGGAAAAAGAAAAGAATAAGACAAAGAACATTGTACATCATGGTTAAAATGATAAATACATATATGCAAAATACTTGCATTGCATTCATTGATTAGATGTAAACGCTCACTGCAGACAAATTTTTATCCTAATATAATAACATATGTTGAAATTCTCATCCAACCAAAACAAAACTAATAAAGAAAATAAAAAGGCAAAAGGACTGACTCGAACAAAGTAGAAAAAAAAGGAGAAAAGACATGAAATGATCCGAAGACAAAATACTTTACTACAGTACATTAACATGAAATTAATCATCATTATCACAACTTTAAAGCTATTATAAATTCAAAACTACATTTCCTGGCGCACATTAGCTCAACTCAATAGTGCAATTTCTCCTTTTACGTGTACTGAATTGCAAATATATCTCTTATTTTCTCTCCCATTTGGCCTTTTTTTAAAAAAAAAAAAAGTCATCAAGAAAATTGCGCAACACATTGTGAAATAATGACCTGCTATGTCATCATGCCTCATAAGCGTCACCTGGCACACTTGTTGAAATCAGTCTTACTCTGTCAGCTCAAGCTTCATTACCACTAAAATTTTTGGAGTGATTAGGTTACCTTCAAAGGTCACTCAATTCATAAGTCTTCTTGAAAAACTTTTTAGTAGTAAACCTGATTACCATTTTCTCAAAGTATTTAGGTGTCAATGTTTTCGTTTATTGCGACCCTTCAATAAGCACAAAGTTGAGCTTCGATCATAACCATGCACCTTCATAGGTTACTACGTGATATCATAGAGGGTATAAATGCCTCACCATTGATGGAATAATTATTATCTCAATGCATGTCTCATTTGATGAGAACACTTTACTTTTCGCATTTCAAATTGTATTTTACCAGCAACGATTAAACCTCTCTCAAGAGTCATACCTCTTGTTTCTAACTTGAATAACAACTTCGCTTTACCATCTCAGAAAATCACATCAGTTGTTGATGGGTATTCAAATTTTCCTTACTTCTCAAAATTTGTTGGAACCTTCACTTGTAGACCAACCCTCTGCAACTTCATCCCCACCTTTTCTCCCTCATTTCGACCAACTTTGATATTCTACACGCCCTAGTATTTTAGTGAATTTCAGATAATTATCTTCTTCGAATGAACCGATTTGTCTAACGTGTTCCACAAACGTGATGAAAGCAGTAAACTAAGAACATAATATTTTACATGGAAAACACTCGGCTCAAAATAGGTGTAAAAAACCACGACCTATACCTCTACAGGATTTAACCCAAATTCACTAAATCAATGAGCCACTCCAACAACGATTACAAACTCTGTAACGTAAAGGAATTATAAACTCTAATTCCTAAACTCACACAAACCATCTTTGACTTGTGTTCCCAAGTCTTTAAGTTATCCCAACTTGATGACTAACTCCTATTCCAGTTTATAACACACTGGAACTATGAAAGCATAAACAAATACAACTCGAGGAATATTCCTAATACAATCAAGCTAAACCTGTAGCTAGACTTTGCTCTATGGACCTATTTCTTCTAGGAGTTCTTCACGCAGCACCCGAAGAATCAACTCTGATTTTGCCTTTGTTATAGTATGAGTGCGCAAATGACCTTGTGGAAGCTCTTGGGTATTTATAGATACAGATACTTGCTTCCTTTAGGTCGGATTGTTTTTCCTTCTAAGGAATCCCTTTCCTTTTTTGAGACCTTCTTGTGAGGAATCCCATTCCTCTTTGGAGACCCTTTGCCGCCTTTCTTTTTTCTCTTTGCCGCCTTCCTTTTTAATTCCCTTCCTTACATGGATTCATCTATTTTTGGTATCCTTTTGTAAGAAGGAATTAGTGTCTTGATTCAACATTATAATTTTCTTATCTTGTGTTGCTTGTGTCATCAAAGTCAACGAATATCAGCATCTCAATTACAGGTTGAACTTGTGTTGATGGACCAGGTGTATCGACTTATTTCTTGCATCTATTCTACTGCTTTAACAATTTTTAAAAGCACGCTTTGTTCCACTGGTTTGTCAACTTCAAAACCATCACATTCCAACAAATTCCCCTTTTTTGATAATGACAACATTTGTCTTTGTGCAACCACTTTCATAAGCCTGAGACAATACTTAAGCAAAGAAGGCAAGAAACACTTTGATGAATCAGGTTAGTCATGGTCTATAAATAATACACAAACCTATATCTCCCCCCTTTCGACTTTATTGAAAAGCTAAGCACAAGAGTAATATAAAGCCAAAGCCATAATATTCATGGACACTAGGGCTATCACCAAGACAATCAATTACAAGATAAACAATCAATTTAAAGCATTAAAAAGAGCAAGAACAAGAGCAAAGTAGGCAGAAGATAGACATTTCATTGATATGAACCAGATATGCCCTACAAAATACTACTAACCACTAAAAAAGAAAAACAACTTGAGAAAAAAAACTTAATAGGTTGAGGAACTGAGAATCTAGGCTGAGGAGGAAGATGGATCAGGTGGGAGGAGTTGGTCAACGTTCATATTGTCCCAATATTTTCAACACTTTCCTTTTCTATTCTGCTTTCATACCGATAATTCTTGATAATTCTTGCTTTAAAGGCTACCTGTTTAAGTATATGAGTAGCCTGAGCGTCCTTCAATTCTTCAGATTTAGCATTGGAAGCCTGCGTTAACATGTTCACTGGAGTATTGGACTTCTCCATCAGTAGCCTAGTGTTTTTTTTTAGTACTGAGGAGAAGTACTGCGAATTGGGAGAAAAGGAATAAAAGTTTAGACCCATGGACTGGGTGAGATGATAGGTGATGTAATAGTCATTGTAGCTCTTTTGAACAAAAGGAATTGGTTGGGATTTGATTTAAATGAATGCTTCAGAAATGGTGAAATGGAACAGGTATGCTCAAGCGGTTCACATTAGACAGTAATTGCATTATAGTGTAAATACAAATTTGATGCATCAAGACTTGAGGTTTTCAATGCTAACTTGCCTTGTTCTTCTGCTCAATCCAATACAAAAATAGATTAACTATATCAAACAACTGGACTTGGGACACACAACTAAATATGCAAGACTGAAAACTAACCATATAATTTTTATTCATATCAGATCAATACATAGTCAGTTCTAGCCAATCATAGAGGAAGGTTTTATGCAATCTTAATCATTCCCAAGTCTAATAACCTATTCTTTCAAATTATTCCTTATTCAATGCCTTAGTAAAGATGTCAGCAATTTTCCTTTCAGTCGAGCAAAACATGATAGATACATGACCCTTTTTCATATCGTCTCTAAGAAAATGGTGTCTTATATCAATATGTTTGGTACGCTTGTGCTGAACTGGATTTTTGACAATATTGATGGCACTTGTGTTGTCACAAAAGATGATAACACACCCTACATCCACACCAAAATCTAGCAATTATTACTTAATTCATAAGAGTTGAGCACAACAAGAACCCATAATAACACATTCAACTTCAGCAATAGACAAAGCAACATAGTTTTGCTTTTTGGTAGAGTAGAAAATCAGACATGATCCAAGGAAGTGTGCCATACCTTAGGTACTTTTTTTATCCACTAGAAAACCTGCATAATCAGTATCTGAATACCCCACAAGATCAAAGTTACTTCCTTTAGAATACCATAACCCCAAATCAGTTGTTCCTTTAGATATCTCAAGATTTTTTTTACGGCTTGTAGATGAGATTCTTTGGGCTTAGCTTGGAATCTTGCACAAAGTCCAACACTAAAGACTATGTCAGGTCTACTTGTAGTAAGATACAGGAGAGACCCAATCATGCCTCTATACAGCTTCTCCTCCACACATAGACCAGGTTCATCATGGTTTAGTTTTGTGGCAGTGGCAATGGGGGCATTGATAGCTTTGGCTTCTTCCATCTTGAATTTCTTGAGCAACTTTTTCTCATACTTTTATTGGTAAATCATAGTGCCAGTTGGAGTATGCTTATTTTGAAGTCCTAGAAAGAAACTGAGCTCTCCCATCATGCTCATCTCAAGTTCTTCATTCGAAAGTTGGGAAAATTCTTGATTCATCTTATGATTTATGGATCCAAAGATGATATCATCAATATAGACCTAAACAATTAAGAGTTCCTTTCCATTAGTCTTTAAAAATAAGGTGTTGTTAATTTTACCTCTCTTGTACCCATGCTCTAGTAGGAATTTTGAGAATCTTTCATACCAAGCTCTTGGAGCTTGCTTCAATCCATACAAAGCTTTGTCTACCTTGTAGATATGATCAAGAAATTTAGTACTCTCAAAACCGATGGTTGTTTCACATAGACTTCCTCTTTGAGATTTCCATTTAAGAATGCACTTTTTACATCTATTTGATACAAAGTGAATTTCATGAATAAAGCAAATGCAATGAGTAGTCTGATAGCTTCAAGCCTTGCCACAGGAGAAAATTTCTCATCATAGTCAATGTTTTCTTCTTGATTGTACCCTTGGACCAGCAACCTTGCCTTGTTCTTTGTAACTGTTCCATCCTCATCATGTTATACCTATTTTGTTCCAATGATAGTTCTATCTTTAGAAGGAGGGACCAGGTGCCACACTTTGCTCCTTTCAAATTGATTTAGTTTTTCTTGCATTGCCAGTATCTAATTTTTATCAAGGAGAGCATCTTTCACCTTTTTGGGTTCAATCATTGATAGGAAGGCTCTAAATGCACATAGGTTTCTGAGTCCTGATCTTGTAGTAATTCCTGTAGTGAGTTTAGTGAGAACATTATCAATTAGATTATATCCCTTATACTTTTAGTTCTTCAAAACTAATCCTTGTGAACTTTTAAAATTTTCTTCATTTGGTGGATCTGGGGCCTTAGTTGGACTACTCTCTTATTTTGTTGTTCCCCCGATCAATGTGCTCTTGACCTGTTTATCAAAAGTAACAAGTTGTGTGACCTGTTCTATTGAATGATCTCCAGCTTTATCTTCATCCTCTGGACTAATTTCAGACATGGTGCTTAATTCATCAAACACTACATGCATACTCTCTTCAACATAGTTTTGTTCATTTATTCAACACTCTGTAAGCCTTGCTATGTAGAGAGTACCCCAGAAAAATTCCTTCATCACATCTAGTATCACATTTTCCCAAGTTATCCTTTCCATTATTATGAATGAAACACTTGCACCCTAAAGCCCTGAGATGAGAGATGTTAGGCTTTCTTCTTTTCAACAGTTCATATAGAGTTTTTTCCAAGATAGGTCTAGTCATGCATCTATTAATGATGTAGCAAGTAGTACTCAAGGCCTCAGCCCAAAGGTTTTGAGCAAGATTTTCAGTAATCATCATAGTTCTTGACATAACTTCTAAAGTCCTGTTTTTCCTTTCTACCACTTTATTTTGTTGAGGTGTCCTAGGAGTAGAGAAGTTATGATCCACCTCATTTATTGCATAGTTCTCCAGGTATTTTGTATTTTCAAACTCAGTTCCATGGTCAGATCTGATAGAAACCAAGGAACTACCAAGTTTCTTTTCCATTTTCTTGACAAATATATAGAAAACATCAAAATCATCTTCTTTAGAAGCTAAGAAGAAAGTCCAGGTGAATCTTGAATAGTTATCCACAAGCACATAAACATACTTATTTCCTCCTCTATTTCTTACTCTCATTGGTCCACAAAGGTCCATATGAACCAGCTTAAAGCACTTGGTTGTATTGAACAGGTTCTTTGTCTTGAATGAGGTTCTCACCTGCTTCCCCCTTACACATGCACTACATGTCTTGCATCTTTGAACTTAGTTTTAGGAAGACCTATGACTAAGTCCTTAGAAGCAAGTTTGTTTAACTGTTGTAGACTTGCATGTCCTAGTCGTTTGTACCATAGAAGAGAATCATGATCCATTGCACTTATACAAGTAAGATCAAAGCTTGATGTTCCCAAGATGTCAGCCTTATACATATTTTTGCGCCTTCTTGCAGTGAGCACAACTTGTTTTGTATCTAGCTTCTTGACTTTACACCTTACTGAGGTAAAAGTCACTTTGTTGCCTTTACCACACAGTTGGGAGATGCTCAGAATATTATGTTTCAGCCCTTCAACATGATAAAATTCTTCCAAAGCCTTATTTTCTGTTCTTCCAATATTTCCTACACCAGTAATGGTCCCCTTTTTTCAATATCCAAAGGATACACCTCCTCTTTTTAGTGACGTGAGTGAAAGGAATTTTTGTTTATCTCCAGTCATGTGCCTTGAGCAAGCACTATCCATGTATCAATATCTCTTGCCACCTTTCACTTTTACCTGCAAAATAGTTTAGAGGTTAGATTTAGGCACCTAGATAAGCTTGGGTCCTTTCTTTTGATCAAAAAGGTGAATTAGATTTCTTCTAGCCCATATTGACAACAGGTTGATATACCTATTTCTTTTGACAGAAACGTCCTTTCAGTTTTCAGCAGATATGAACCAAGTTCTCTTTACTGTTTTGAACATGTCTTTTCCAGAAGAACTGAACTTGTTTCTTTTGACTGGTGTGACATTTTTTCTTTTCACAAACTCTTCATTTTTCTTCATTACTTTTAGGGCACTCAGTAGTAGGACGTGCTAGGTTTCCACAAATATAACATAGGTCCTCAGTGGGAGCAGTTTCTTTGTGAAAACCTAGTTCAGCTCTTTCACTATGGGTTCTGCTGCTTAGATGATTTATAATTCTTGAGGATTGAGTCAATCGGTTAGCTATTTCTAGATCTAGCTTAAACTTAGAGTTTTCTTGATTAATCTTTCTAAATTTTTCTCTTTCATTGAACAAGTCTTCATTTCTTTGTTTAAGAGCAGACTCAATCCTTGGAAAATATCACATACAGTCTTTTTCCTTTATCAGTAATAGAGAGCTTCAGTACTTCTGACTTAAAATCTAGGATGGTTGCACCATATTGGTTCACCTGTTCCTTTAGAGTACAGTTTTCTTTCTCAACAGTGCTATTGCTTTTTTCAATATCTATGACTTTATACTTGAGACTGGTAAGAGCTTTGAGTAACTGATCTCTATTAGCTGTTAAGTCATAAAGTTCATCAATTAGATGAATCATCAAGGTGGTTAATTTTTTATGAGAGAAAAGATGAATTTTATCTTTAAGTTCAAGTAAACTTACCTCAGATTTGTTGTTCTCTTCCTTTTCTTCTTCCTCCAGATCAGAATCACCTATTGTAATAAAGTTTATTATTTTTCTCTAATCCCTAAACTCACACAAACCACCCTTGACTTGTGTTCCCAAGTCTTCAAGTTATTCTAACTTGATGACTAACTCTTATTACAGTTTACAACACACTAGAACTATGAAAGCATAAAAAAAATACAACTCAAGGAACACTCCTAATACAATCAAGCTAAATCTGTAGCTAGACTCTGCCCTATGGACCTATTTCTTCTAGGAGTTCTTCATACAACACCTTAAGAATCAACTCTGATTTTGCCTTTGTTTATAGTATGAGTATGCAAATGACCTTGTGGAAGCTCTTGGGTTTTTATAGATGTAGATACTTTCTTCCTTTAGGTCAGATTGCTTTTCCTTCTAAGGAATCCCATTCCTTTTTGAAGACCTTCTTTTGAGGAATCCCATTTCACTTTAGAGACCCTTTGCCGCCTTCTTTTTTAATTCCCTTTCTAACATGGATTCATCTATTTTTGGTATCCTTTTGTAAGAAGGAATTTGTATCTTAATTCCGCATCATAATTTCCTTATCTTATGTTGCTTGTGTCATCAAAGTTAATGAATATCAGTATCTCACCTGCAGGTTGAACTTGTGTTGATGGACCAGGTGTATCGACTTGTTTCTTGCATTTGTTCTACTACTTTAACAATCTTCAAAACCATGATTTGTTCCACTGCTTTGTCAACTTCAATACTATCACATTCCAACAAACTTGAACTACCAGTAAGTAGCTTAGCAGGGTATATGTTGATACAACACGTTCAATTGAAATAACAATCAACACGCACTCTATTCTAACAAGAGCCAAAGTTGGTATTGATAAATCCAAGGCTTACAATATTAATCTCACTTCAGTTGAGGTCGTGTCTATCCGTGAAACATTGTTAAGATAAGTGGAAAAAAGTAGTTTACATTGAGCTTCAACCTTTTATCAGCAATGGAACTTGGATTTTGATTCTCTTCATTCTTCTTAGAAAGCAGAAATTTGTAATGGTTGTTTAAACTCAAAAACTTGTGATAGGACTGTTTCTAGGTACAAAACATGATTGGTTACAATAGATACTCCCAAACCTTTTGATATAATTGTCTTGACACATTTAGTTCATTAGCAACAAGGATTACCAGTTGAATAATCATTTAAATAACAGTCACGAAAAATTGACAGATACGGGAAGTTGACATAAATAATCTTTTCTCAATGGAGACCTTACGGAGAGGTGTTCATGAAACCACTCCCAGATTTGATCAATCAAATTTAGAAGGGTGTCCATTAGTATGTAAACTTTGCAAAGCACTTTATGGTCTTAATCAATTCCTTCATGCGTGATTTAAAAAGCTCCGTACTTTTTTTATTGATAAATAGGGTTTCAAAGAATATGTGATTGATCTAGCTTTGTTCTACTTAAACTCTCCTTCCAGCGTCACATATCTAATAGTCTATGCTGATGACATCAAAATCACAAGCAACAATGACTACTTTATTGAGGAACCCATTGATCAACTGCATTTATGTTTTCACTTAAGGATCTCAGATTACTTTGTTTTTCTAGGAATTAAAATCCATAGAATAGGAAACTAACTTCTTCTAAATAAAAATAAGTATATCAATGAGATTCTACTTGAAGTCTTCTATGAATCCACCACCAGTCAAGGAATCAGGTCCTTTGACTGAGAATGACTACAAACAGTAAAGTGAAAACAACAAGAACAACAACATCAAAGTACACACAATTTTTTATGTGAAAATCTCCTTGCTCAAGGGAGTAAAACTATGACCTACCTCGTAGGATTTTCACCAACAACTTCACTAAAACAAGAGCGATGTAAGATTCCAATAATCCTAGGATTAACCTCTTAACCCTAACCCTTGTAATAACTTTATCACGAGCCACACTACAAACACTCTATTGTAGCCTACAACGTCAACTAACTTTAACTGACCACCACCGCGCTAACTCTAGGCCACTCTATTAACTAACTCTAGTTGACACAACTATGGCTAGCTCTAGCCCATACTTTTACCACAGCTAACTCTAGCCTGCAACTCAAATGGCTAACTCTAGCCCTCAACTCAGATCTACAAGATATGAGTGAAATTGAAATACCTACACAAGCTTCTCAAAAATGAGGAGTAGGTTTACAATGAAGAACAAAAGATAAAGACTCAACAACCTAGACTAAAAGACACATTCAGTTGTAGCAAACTGGTACCTTGATTGTTGAAACTTTGTCTTGTTGAACACCTTGAAGCTTTGTATAGAGAATATGAAAATTTTGGTATTGCAAGACTTGAGTTTTCATCTCTTGGTATTTTGAAAATATATGAAGGATGAGAGAAGTGAAAACTTTGACCATTGGACAAGAGAAGGGGACTGTAGCAGCTTTTCTACAGTGTTGCCTAAAGTATTGTATTAATACAGTAGTGATAGCAACTCAACTGTGAGAGTAGACTCAAACAGATTGACCTGGTGTGCGTACCTAGTTCCAATAAAATAAGATACCATAGTAGTTTTTCTGCAGCACTGTCACCGTTGGCAACATCTTTACAGCTATGGATCGTTGTAGACTTGTGTAATAGTTGACTTATATAGATCAGTCTGGTGCTAATACTTGGTCCCTCATCTGGTTCCTATAAAATAAAATCTCTCTAAAAGATAGTTCCTCTTGAATGAGCATTCCCTCTTGACTTATTCTCTTGCTCCCCCTGAGATCTTGATTTCCTTATTTCCCTTGAGATAGGCATGGTGCATGTATGCTCCCTCAATTGGTCCCTCGGTCGGTTTGTCAATTCATCAAAACAAAGCATAGTACAATAGTGACTATGCATAATCAATTTCCCCTTTTTTGATGTTGGCAAACACATGAATCAAGTCACTTCTTTGAGGACCAGATTTGCCCAAAATATTAGCATATACTCGACTTCATGAACCAGTTCCAATTCCCTGCTACAATATTGCCAAATACCAATTGACCACGTACTCATGCATCTCAAGTACCAGGTCCTTCCATGGTCTTTGTCATTCATCAAAACTACAACATTAATTTCCCCTTTTTTTTATAAAGACAAACTACATTTCTCATTTATCACAAAGAGTTCCCCCTATCACCAGCACTGCCATACATAATTCTCCACATTAATATTCATCCTATCACCAGTACTCTTCCCTCTTTTGGCATTATTAAAAAGAGTGAACAATAATATGAGGAAAAGTGAAAAGAAGCAGTGTTAACTCATGGACACTAGGGCAACACTAACATGAGCAAAATCAACAAAACATGTAAGAAGGAGAACAACATTGCATAAAATAAAAGATAAGCCCATTTCCATATAGATTAACCAGTTAGCATTCTAAACAGTAAAAATAAGATCATCGAAATATTCTTAGAGATACCACATCAGTACAGGACAAGAGATAGGGAGACAAAAAAAAGGGATAACTGGGGGGAAATGAGATATAAAGGAGGACATGGGGATGGAAAGAGAGAAAAAGAATAGGCAAACATGGTTTTGAAAAGCAGCTTCTTAAATCTTTCATTTGAAGTAGGCTAATCTTTTAGTATTTGCTATGTCAAGTCCCCTACCTATTCAATGCCTAAACCTTAGACTTAAAGCTGAGCATTTTCTTACTAAAGCACTATTGGAGTACCAGGTCCTCCATATATTCCCTGTGAAGTCTGTTGTAGTTGTGCCTTCAAAAGATCAGTCACAGATTCCTTCTAAACCAGTAATTGGACATCTTATTCAGCTCATTTGTAGCCTTCTCTTGTATTGTGGACACCAACTCTCCCTTTCTTAGTCACACATTCATATTTCTTCAAGGTGGTGAGGGCAAACATTTGTTTTCTGGTCCCTAAATTGCTTCATACATTACTTTTTATTTGCATAAAGTTATTTGTTGTTCCTCACAAGTGACATGTGATGAACGACATTTTGATAAAGTACCAGGTCCCTCAACAATGCTCGCACCTCTTTTTCCTTTTGGGCGAGAGTTCATCCCTTCTTCCTTTGAATCTAGATCATCCATACTAGATTTGACTGTAGATTTTACATGTTCAGTCTTAACGAGCCTCTTGGATTACTATTTTTCTCTCTAATATTCCTTTACTATTGTGGGAAACTTATTCACAATTGGAGAGATATCCTCCTCATCGACCTCCACCACTTTAGAATGCATAGCCTCCTTCTTAACAACAGACTGATGCAATATCTTATATTTCTAACTATTTTATCATTATTTCTCTCATACCATGTCTATATGTTCCTTTGATTTCCCTCAAGTACTTGGTCCATTGACTTTCCTTCCTTGATATCATCATTTACTTGTCAAAGAAAGAAGAAAAGCAACATTGGCATCCTGATTACCAAGAGAAAATGTGAGTCTAGGGTCCCATCAGGAAACCCAGACAATGAAGGAATTGAGGTACCTTGCTCCACTCTACTTTCTCTTACTTTTGCTAAGGCCTCCAAAAACCCTTCCACTATTTCGTGTTCACTGTCCCTCACAACAGCAAGATTTTATTCAAATAGATATTTCTCAAAAGCTCCCCAAAACCCCCTTTTCAAACTTGAAATTTCCTCTACTGGCAGAGACAGATGTAGTAACTGGTCCAACAATGGGAGCAGTTGAGTCAGTTTTTGTCACACCCCGTATCCCAACGAGGCGGACTGGCACCCGAAGCCTATATGGCCAGAGAGAACCAATTTTTTCTCATGAATATTCGTATACATGACCTCGTATGAATCTTAATACACCTCATGCAATTATGCGAAAGTCATGGAAAACTTATACAATATATAAAACATAGTCGTTAGGGCCATCAAGTCAAACAGAACATACATCTCTTACATTCACCTTCCCACATATGTCTACAAAGCCTCTAATCGATACATGAACACAATGACCTATAGTCGGGACAAGTCCTCGCTTTATACAATAATTACAATACCAAAATAATGTACACATGTGACTCGAAAAGCCCCGAACCAACTGGAGCTCACCAATGATCCGCGGATGACTCGTAGCCTATTGTGGAGGTCTACTACCACCTGTGCCTGCAGCAAATAAAGTAAGTCCCCCAAAGGGGTCAGTACGAAGAATGTACTGAGTATGCAAGGCTATAAGAAGCTTCACGAAACTTAAAAACCTCGATGAACTTGATTGCAAGAGAATAGTCAGTGTGGATAAATCATCGTTTCATATGTGGAAATATGTACCTTACGTTCATTATTCCATTTGCCTTTATGTCCGTTACCGTTAGTAGTTAGAACCGTCAATATATATATAGATATATAACCGTCAATATAATATATATATATATATGCAGCAGGTTCGGCCCTTAGGGCTACCCCCTGTCAGGTTCAGCATCAAGTTAGGCTTTTCCCCCACTGAGCTTCCCCCCCTGCTATCACCCAGAAATCGGTGAAGCAGGTTCGGCATCAAGTTTGGCTTTTGCTTCACTGAGCTTTCCCCCTGATCCAACAATATCGGGATCGGCTTGAGTTAGGTTTGCGCCCCCACAAAGCATTCACCCGTACTCAATAAGTATAAAGAAAGTATACAGTAACCATAAGGAAATTATAAAGTAACCATATGGGAATTACTTCTTTCATTACTTCATTGGATTACTTCTCCCTTTTTACTTTTATGAGATTGATACATTGGGGATCATAACCTTATTGGAAACATATAAATGCATTACTTCAGTCTTTTATGTTCATGAGATTGATACTTTTGAAGTTGTAACATTATTGGAAGCTTTGCAATATAACATTATTGGAACTTGGAACCATGTCCATAATTATGTGATACATGAATGACCATACATCAAGAATAAGGTATATATGATTAGTAATAGATGATGACATGAAATGAGATGCCTTAGGATATTTTGGAAATGAGTAAATACCATAACAAGGTGAATACTATATGCTGCAGAAAGATACGGACAGAGTAACCTTACATACCTTATGGTCTTAATACGAATACACAGTCCTATATGTGAATACAATAATCCATCTCCTTCATTATATTTCACTCTACAACACAAGTACATAATGGAACCAACATTAACCATAAGCTACATTCCAAGTGCATAAGACGACAATGAGTTACACAATTGCCCTAAAACATCATTTCTCCCTTTACAACACCATTCATGGCATTATCATACCAACAATACCATAGTACTCCATACATTAACCAAGACATCATAAATCAATAACATTTCACACCAAGTTTACCCTTTACACTTCCTCATTAACACTACGTTACCTTTTCTCCGTCAAGTCACTCGATAGCTTTCACAATAACGCTTTAACAACAATCCATATTTTATACCATTCAAAATACCTCCGGGATACTCCTTTATAGTCATTTAAAAGGTATCACAAGTTGATAATTACATCCATGAAGGGTATAGGGGTTTCAGGGGGTCAAAAGGATGCAAAAACAATAAATTCAGAGTTCTGGGCCGACCTGATAAGCCACCTGCGCCCGCAGGTGGATGACTTGCATCCATAGGTTCCCTTTGGCAGTAGCCATAGGCACCTGCGTTGGCACCTGCGCCCGCAGGTGCTCCAGTCTCGAGGGCGGATGCCCGATTCAGCCTCCGGGGGTCATTTTAGGGTCCTTTTTTGCCATGAACGATCCATGATCATAATTAAGTTTATCATAACATATTTTAGATCATATTAGATGCCAACGAACATCCATGGCTTCACAACACACATAAACATCACCAAACTATATGTTTCTTTCAATACGTCACCAATTCCATGCCCAATTTTGAAATAAAAATTTCAAACACTATGTACAAGAATAAAACAAGTTGAGGCTATAATCACATCTCACATGTCAATATTAAATCCATCAAGTCCACTTTCTTCAATACTACAAGTCCATTTTTAAGTTTACAAGGCAAAACCCTTCACCGATTAAGCAAACATAAATTGTGTTACACATAGTGAACTTCTCACACTTCACCAAAATAACCAACATGATATACACCATATTACATGCATATCATATATTAAACCATGATAATAAATACTTACCAAAGCTTGCAAGATGATGGTCTTGACTAAGGGGATGAGGGCTTAGGGTTTGAGTTAAGAGAAAAATGTTATAGAAATTTCTAGAATTGGCATGAGTGTTTTTGGTCAATAAAATCTGATTTGTTCCCCTTATATAGTCCCCTAATGGTCCTTTATTTAACCAAACACTTGGTTCAATCATGATATAGCAACTTGGTCTTGCAAGAATGGGTCAACTACCCCTTTTGGGCCATGTCTTGCTTGTCTCTTTGGGCCTCCATTGAGCCCAATAGTTCAAGATTAATTTTGTCCCATCCAATTTAATGTATAATTCCTCAAAAATCCCATGTAATTAATTCCATTAATGTTACGATAGTCAACTAGGTTCGAAAATGTACGGGGTGTGACAGTTTTCTCTTTCTTCATTAATAGTGCAGTTGAGGTTTCTCCTAAGGTAATAGTCTGAACATTCTATACCCCAACCCTATCTAAATTTCTTTCTTCAACACCCCTATATTGACTAGTATACATTAATGGCAATAAGGACTGAGAGTAAAAAGACAAGACTTGAAGAGAGATTTTCATAGAGAAACTGAAAAAGGAAAAGAATTATGGATGGATTTTTAAGAGAAGGACAAGAAAAGTGAGTAAGAAGGAAAAACAGTGAGGATTTGTTTTTTTTAAAAGAAAATGAGTGGGATCTAAGCATGTGTCATGTCAAGAAGGAGAGAAATCGATTATGATGGCTTGAGACACAATGTTGTTTGATGATAGGATAAAAAAGGTTAATGACGTGGCACTCCAAATAATTTCAAAGCACTTAAGAGTACAGTCAGAAATACTAACCTGTAAGAGGAAATCAGGTCCCTATCTGGAAGGAGATGGGCATCATCTTGAAGATAAGAATGAAGATTCTCATCCTTATATATTTATGAAATCACCATGGGTGCATACCTGTAGCAGTATAGAACTTATTTAGACAATGCCATAGAACACTTCCAAATGCCATCTAATCATAGCCAAAAACATGGAGAATTTTTGGTGCAAGTTTGTTAGTGCATCTTGATCAGCCAAGTTTTAAACAACTTCACTCAAAGTGGTCCCTGCTCAACGCCTTTGTGAAACTGTTAGCTACCTGGACCTCCATGAGATCTAAGAAAATAAGTAATTTCTTACGTGCTTTTTGAATCCACCACATACCCAGCATAGTCGACATCATCATATTCAACCAAATCAGAATTATCTCAGGATGGATAGAAGAAAATCAAATCGGGAGTTCCCTTTAGATACCTCAACATTTCTTTTGTAACCTTCAAGGGGGATTCCTTTGAATAGGATTGATATCTTGCACACATACCCATACCAAACATAAAATCAGACCTGCTAGCCATCAAGAATAGAAAAAATCCAATGATTTCTTGATACATTGTTTTATTCATTAGAGAACTATGTCCCTTAGTGTCAGTCGAGTAACTGTTGCTATAGGAGTGTCAATAGGCTTTACATTTTCCATATCAGACCTCTTTAGCAACTCTTTAATGTACTTTGTTAACTGATCATGATACCTTCAAACCTTGATTGAGAAAGAAATTTGGCTCACCCATCATGCTCATTTCAAATTCACTTCGCATGAGCTTGACAATTTTTTCACAAGAAGAGTAAAAAGTGGTACCAAAAGTGATGTCATCAACATAGACCTAGATAATCAATAGGTTCCTTTCCTTTTAGAACCTATTTTAAAGAAGAAATTTTGATAGTCTCTCGTACTAGGTCCTTGGATCCTACTTCAACCAAGACAATGCCATGTCAATCCTGAACACATGTTCAGGATGATTGAGATCTTCAAAATCCAGCAACTCCTTTACACAAACCTTCTCGTTCAAGTAGCCATTGAGAAATGCATTTTTCACATCCATCTGGAAATTTAGAATTCTATATGAGATGAAAATACAGTGAGAATCCTGATTTCTTTTATTCTAGCAATTGGGGAAAGTATCTCATCAAAATTTATTCCTTCTTGTTGATTGTAACCTTGAACAACCATCATTGCTTTATTTCTGCTAGTAGTACCAAATTCATCCAGCTTATTTCTAAACACCTACCTGATCCCTATAATAGTTCTGTCAACAGGTTTAGGAACCAGGTGCCACACCTTGATTTGTTCAAACTGGTAAAGTTCTTCCTGACTCCAGTGGGGAAATGAACTTTTCTAAGGGATTTCCAATTTGACATTCTCATAGCAGATTGATCTTAATTGGTACCAGGTCCCTTTACAAATTGATCTTCAAGTACTGGGAAAGGAGGAAGGACACCTGAAATTTCCCTTTGATTCTCAGCTCATGTAGGACTTTGATGTGAGCCTGGTCCCTGGGAGTCAATTACAGGTTCTTCTTCATAATCCATTTTAACTTGATTAACTGAGTTTCCATCACCAAGGGCAACCCTTTGAATCTTGCTTTTCTCGAACTGATGAAGCTCTTTTAGCATAGCCATAATCCATTCAGCATCCTTCAATTCCTCTTTGATATTTTTTATCTCAATCTAAGATAAGAAGGATTGTGAGGTAAACATACTTCTAGACTTGGATATAGTATGAATACCTAACCTTAGTGGAATGATCACCTTATCCAGTGTATGAGATCCCTTGTTCTTCGAATTTGAGACTCGTACTGCTGATAGATCATGATCAGGTCCTTCTGAAGGTACATTGCCTTGTTCAAAAACTCAGTGCATCGATGTTAGGAACATTTACTTGTTGCTCAACTTCAGAAGGTACCAAAAGGGTACCAGGTCCCTTCAGATCCAAAGAGTCTCAGTTTTGTTATCTTGCTTACTTGCCTTATTAGATTTTCCTTCTATCTGAGATATCAGCCACAACTCTTTGAATCTGCTATAGTTCCTCAATTCCAGCTTCATTCTAACTTTCTTTCACACACGCATCATACACCTTATGATTTGTAAATTTTATCTTTGACAAACTACAAACCAGGTCCTTCAACACCAATAAGAGAAATACTTCCCTTTGGTAAGAATTTGAGTGAGGGGAAATCTTCCATTCTTTCGATCATATGCTTTGAGAAATCACTATTGATAGATTATTTTTAACTGTCACCTCTCACTCCACCCTACAAGCACAATCATTGATTAGATTTAGGAACCCAATTTAACTTGGGTCCTATAGTGAAAGAAAGGGTGAATGAGATTTCTTTTTGTCCAAGCTGGCAGAGAAGTTTTTTTCATTATGGGATCAGGTCCCTTTGAATCCCTTTTAGTACTAACATGCTTCAAATTTTTCCTTTTAGCAACAACCCAAACCTAACAACCATCTTTGTAATGGTTATTTTGACCACAATGAATATACAACCTATCATTAATAATAGACATATTCTTACTATGAGGATTGTATGGAACTTTAAATCTCTTAGGACTTTGAAATCCCAAACCTTCACCAATATTTGGCCTTATTTTGATAAGATGAGCTAGAGTCTCTGAGGAAGCTGCCTAGCGAAGAGATTTTTTAAGATCAGCTTTGATCCAAACTAGGTCCCCGTGTAGTTCCCTGTTCCTTTCTAGAGAGGCTATGAGATCCAGTTTGTACTTGTTTAGTTTCGCTTCAAGTTCAAACTGAATATCAGTACCTTTTCCTTTTTCCTTAGGACTATTTTGAGAGACAATCTTCAATTTCTCATTCAAAATGTTATTTTCAGAGGATAAAAGACCAACCCTTTCTTCTACTTCATCGATTTTGAAAGATAAGGTTGATTTTTCAGAGCACACAACATCAACTTTTTTTCTAATTCATGAATTTTGTTAGACAAAGCTACCTTTCCAAATTCATATTCAGCCAATTCATCAATTAATGACTGCTTGTCTTCCCACACTTATGGAAGCAGTCATTTCTATTTGGACACTTTCTCATTCTTTCTTTTCTAAGGAAAACCTCTATTTGACCCGGATGGTCCGGTAGTTGGCTGACCTTTCTCAAGATTTGGTGGAATAACTATTTTAGCAGGATCTCTCCTAGGTGTTAACCTTTTAGGAAGAACTCGCTCTAATACTAATTGAAGGTTTCTATAAATCCACCACCAGTCAAGGGACCAAGTCCTTTGACTGAGAATGACCACAAACAGTAAAGTGCAAACAACAAGAACAATAGCAGCAAAGTACACACAATTTTTTACGTGGAAACCTCCCTTCTCAAGGTAGTAAAATCATGACCTACCTCATAGGATTTTTACCAACAACTTCACTAAAACAAAAGTGATGTCAGATTACAGACTCCAATAATCTTAGGATTAACCTTTTAACCCTAACCCCTTGTAATAACTTTATCACGAGCCACACTACAAGAACTATATTGTAGGTTACAATGTCAACTAACTCTAGCTGACCACTATCAGGTTAACTCTACCCCACTCTATCAACATACACTAGTTGATACAACTATGGCTAACTCTAGCCCACACTTTTACCACGGCTAACTCTATCCTACAACTCAAATGGCTAACTCTAGCCCTCAACTCAGATCTACAAGATAAGAGTGAAAAAGAAATACCTGCGCAAGCTTCTCAATAATGAGGAGTAGGTTTACAAGGAAGACCAAAAGATAAAGACTCAACAACCTAAACTTAAAGACACATTCAGTTGTAGCAAACTAGTCCCTTAATTATTGAAGCTTTGTCTTGTTGAGCACCTTGAAGATTTACAGAGAGAATATGGATATTTTGGTTTTGCAAGATTTGAGTTTTCATCTCTTATTATGTTGAATATATATGAAGGATAAGAGAAGTGAAACTTTGACCATTGGACAAAGGAGGGGGACTACAACAGCTTTTCTGTGGTGTTGCCTGAAGTGTTGCATTTCTGTAGCGGTGACAACAACTCAGCTGTAAGAGTTGACTCGAACAGATTGACCTGGTATGCGTACCTGATTCCTATAAATAAGATACCATAGCAGTTTTTTCTGCAGCTCTGCCACAATTGGTAATATCTTTATAGCTATGGACTATTATGGACTGTGTAAGAGTTGGCTTATACAGATCAGCCTGGTGAGAATACCTGGTCTCTCATCTGGTCCCTATGAAATAAGATCTCTCTAAGAGATAGTTCCTCTTGAATGAACATTCCCTCTTGACTTGTTTTCTTGTTTCCTCTGAGATCTTGACTTCCCTATTTCTCTTAAGATAGGCCTGGTGCATGTTTGGTCCCTCAATTGGTCCCTCGATAATTTTGTCAATTCATCAAAACAAAGCATAGTACAGTAGTGACTATGCACCATCATTACTCAAGACAAACATGCTTAGTCACATTAGCTCTACTCCCACACCAATGCTTGGACATTCATCATTATCTCTTACTGATGGGGTTGCTTAATAACATCTAAAAGAATATCAGTACGTGTGCTTCACTCGATCAGATATTGCATTTAATGTTAATAAGGTCAGCCAATTTTACAAAATACTTCGGAGAAACACCGAAAAGTTATTAAACGGTCTTTTGTTACCTCATAGGTACCCTAAACTATGATATACTCTCCTCTCCAATAAGAAATCAAATGGTAATAAGATTTTCAGATACAGATTGAGGCAGCTCAATAGATGATTGTCGATCGAATACAGGCTAATATGTGTTTTTAGGAGAAAATCCGGTAGCTCGAGTCTCTAAGAAACAACTTGTAGCATCAAGATCCACGATGGAAGCTGAATATCGCAGTTTGACAGATGTTATTCAAGAAATTCTATAGATCAAAACCGTTAATCTCAAAACTTGGTGTCCAGTATCAGTTCAAACCAATAATTTTGTGTGATAACACTATCTGTTATTAAATTAAAAAACTAAACACTTAAAGGTAGACCTTCCATTTTATGAAAGAAAAGGTTGTTGCTAGTCAAATTGATATGAATTTTGTGCCTACTTCTCACTATCGATGGATTCACTAAGCCTCTGACAGGATTTAAGTTCATCTTGTTTCGAAATCAATTGATAGTACTTATGCAAAAACTCTCTCCTATCATTCACAACATTAAAGAGGAAACAAAACATAAATGTTCAACATATTATAAATAGGGAGAATATCAGAGATAGTAGTCGTATCTATTTCATAAAACCATATAATTTTAATTATTCTTATCAATTTATATATAATATAAAGGAAGGTTATAGACAAGGTGATATGGCACCTCTTTATGGCCTCCATTCCTATTTATCTTTTTTGTGATTTTTTTTACTTTTTATCTCATTATTTATGATTTAAAAAATAAATATGTTCATGAACAAAAACTTAATTCAATGTAAGCATGAAGAGATTACTTGTTTCAATTAAATGCTTAATCTTATATGTAAAAACGTTAAACATAATTTTGATGCTGAAGGAACTGATGAGGTCTTCTATTCCATTTTTGAGTATTTACTCCCACAATTTTAACTTACATCTCATTTAAGTCCATTAAATCTATTAATTACCTAATTCTCCATTTAACTCATTGTAACCTCTTATGCTCAAATGGTCTGACATGCTCGGCGAGAAAAAAAATAATTATGAGAACAACTTGATAAGAATGTTGAAGTGGAAGATATAGATCCATATGAGGTGAGCTTGATGATGAACACACATGAAATTCTTACAATCAAAGAAAAAAATGATCAACATGTATTTCTTTTTCACTTTTTAGGAGATTTTGTTTGTAAATGGTCATTTCATAAAAGGTTTTGAGATTTCTTTTTCTTAGGCTAAATTCTTGATCCTTTTTTACATTTGCAATATGTTGGTTGGATCTGATGCAGTATTCACATCTCTTGAGAAGACAAAATTGCCAACGCATTAAGTTACACTTTGGAGAAAACGTTGCTTAGCTTCTTCAAAAGGTATGACAAATTTTCAAAAGAGGAAGAACCATTTGCATGCATTTGAGAGGCACAGAGGTTGAGGCGCTTCTAATGAAATAAAATGTTCATCCTTAAAGTTTTTCTAGCTATTGTTTATCTGTTGCCTTTGTTTAGAAGGTCTCTTATCGATGTGTAAACAAATATTTTCTCAGTAATGCATAGTTCTTCGTGATTTGATAGGTATTTATTTTCAATTTCTCCTTTTTTGTATTCGATCAATCATTTGTCATGATGTGGTCATCAACTGCTTTTTGTTCGTGGTTTTATTTGCTCTACTAGATTGATCAAAAGAGCTATAAGAGGATTAAGGAATGAAAATTTAAGTAAGGACTTTTGGCCAAGAACTTGATGGGGCGTTGCAAGAAGAAACATGCTATGTAATACTGTCTCTAAGATAAGCTATGTAAGGTGAGAAATTATTTATAGAAAATTCTCATGAATTTTGATTAAGTTTTTACACATATTTTAGTATTTTCTCCTTATTCTTTTCTACTTTTCTATGATAAAGAAAATATGCATGAAGATAATTAATTTGACGATATGGTCATATGATTTGGTTGTAATTAGGCTCATGGTGGAACAAAGCTGCTATAGCAAGGTTGTATTGGGACCTCACTCATAAACAGGACAACTTATGAATCAGATGGATCCATGCTTACTATATAAAGAATCAAAACCCTGTAGACATGCCAATTCCTAAGCAAGCTTGTTGGTTGCTTAGAAAGATATTTGAGGCTAGGCATGTATGGGAGCAGAACCAAGGCCTACTTCTTACACCCAATATCATGATCAAACAGTTGTATCTCCAGTTTATTGGGGATAGACCTAGAATGGCTTGGAAAACTCTTATGTTTGGTAACTCTGCAAGGCCCAAGGCAGTGTATATAAAATGGTTAGAGCTGCAGGCTAAACTACTCACTAAAGATAGGCTCAGAAAATGGGGAATGTAAATCCCATATGTGTGTTTTGTCAACATGCTCCAGAGACAAGGGATCATCTATTTGTGCACTGTGCAGCAACAAAGCAAATATGAAAGAAGGTATTGAAGTGGATGTAGAGGCTGGATCAGTAAAGTGTTAACTGGGAGGAACATCTTTAGTGGACAGTTCAGAATGTTAAGGCAAGAAGTCAGCAAGCTCAAATCTTCAAACTGGTGTATGTAGAGACAGTTTATGCTATTTGAATGGAAAGAAACCAAAGATGCTTTGAACAGAAGGCTATGCATGAAGATCAGCTAGTCATGAGAATTGCTTATATATGCAACATCAGAGCCCCTTTAAATGTGAAACCTATAGTTCAGTCTTGGCTGGTTTAAAAACTTTTCCTGTAATTTGGTAGGTAGATTGATGGAGTAGAGGTTCGAGTTTTCTTTTCTGATTAAGTGGATTGTGGTAGCTGACTGGATTGTAAAGCTTATTCAAGTGATTAATAAAATAAAGTTAGCTACCTAAAAACTTTTAGAATCATGTGAATCATTTTCTTTCTAACTACCCTTGAAAGTTTTCTTAGGACGGACACAAGCTAATAAGTTTAAAGTATATTTAATTGGATTGTTCTTTATTTGATATTAATATGTGAAAGAAAAATAAATGTTTTTAGCATTATATGATGTTTTATAATTTTACAGTTATGTTTAATTTGAAAAATTATTGAAATGCATGACATAAAGAGTTTCGAAGCTAATATATTTTGAATTTACGATCTTTTTCGTGACCGTACGAAGCGCGGGTAAGTCGACTAGTTGTACAATACAATTGTTATTGTATCTTCATTCTCCTCTCGTATTAGGACATACCTACTCTAAGGGCTCGTTTGATACGAGAGATAAGGAATAACAAATTTCCAGATTAATTTTAGGATGAGTTCATCCAATGTTTGGTTAGGATAAAATCACTGGCTAATTAGTTATCTCAAATTGCAATGTTATTTCTAATTCCACATTGATAGCCTGTTTGGCCAAGCTTCTAAAATCAGCTTATTTTGAAAAGTGGTTTTTTAAGTACTTTTCAAAAAAATACTTTTGGTGAGAAGCAATTTGTGTTTGGGCAAATGAATCTTAAAATGACGTTTGAGCAGCAATTAGTGTTTGACCAAGTATTCTAAAAGTACTTTTAAGTGTATTTAATTTTCTCAAAAGTGCTTTCCAAAAAAGTACTTTTAGGGAAAAACTATTTTTTTAGCTTATAAAAAACTGTTTTTTCTACTCCCCAAAAACACTTTTTTTTTTTAAAAAAAGTTTGGTCAAACATCTCATTTTTTTAAAAATAAGCACTTTTGAAAAAAAATAAGAATGGCCAAACAGACTATAAGAATGAGATTACAATCCGAATAACTAATCTCGAGATAATTAATGTCCAAAATCTTATTCCCCAACCAAATGAGTCCCAATGTTATATTACATTACAGTAGGTTAAAAGGGAAGTTCAAAAGATAATTATCTCTTAAAAGAACAAAACTTCTTTTAAGTTGATCAATTTGTGGGCCGAAAGCATGTTATCAAGGTTGCATTATAGCACATACATAGAATGTCTTCTTGTGTTGATCAATTTAGATTTGGTTTTTTGGTAACATTAACATATGTGACGTTCGATATAATAACTTTGATGGAATTAAGGTCCCACAAGATCATCACGATGACATCCATTTCCTCAACTTGTGCTTCTTATGCATTTAAATTTGTCATTTACATGTTCCACAGCAAGTAGGAGAAAAGCCAAAAATGTGCCGCCGTCAAATTTATAATGTTAAATGAATTCGATTAATTTATATAGAGAGATATTATTAAAAATTTACAATACTCATATAATTTAATTAGTTATATTCCAATGACATTTATCGAAAAGTAATACAAATATTTTGACATGACCTAATTATGAAAATTAAATATTATTTATAGTATTGGTGTATGAATCTTAATTCATGTTAACAACTAATCAACATCAAAGCATATAGTCGTAAGGAGCGGAGCTGTCCTTATCTATATATATATAAATATTAAAATCTTTTAACTATTTCATATATTTACTTCGTAATTTATATTCTGTTGATCAGAGTTTTGCTCGGAGCTTCGATGAGCTCATTATTGAGGAAAAAGTAGCGGACATTTCAAAATTAGAAAGTCACAATGTAGATACACCCACATCTAAAAAATGTTCTGATTTAATCACAAACGAACAAGTGGCTTCATCATGGACGTACACATAGCATCTAATGAGTCATAAAGAAGGTTTCAGATTTTCTTTTTCTGCTAAGTCTTAACCTTGTATAGGGAATATTATTTTTGTATAGCATAATTAGTTTGTTAGGAGTAGACCAATAATTAGTGGACATGTGTCCAAGCTATTAGGATTATTTTTCTATATATTGAACACTGTACATGATGAACAATCAATACAATGCAGAAAATATTTTTCCAATTCCTTTCTCTTGTTTTCCCATCATATTCTAAATTTTCTTATTGACAAACCAGATTTCGCAAAACAATATTGGTAAAATACATTTCGCTCGGATCGACCTGATAAAAACTTGTTTAAATATACTCAATAAATCTATAGATCAGGTGTAGTTAAACCTGTCAAATGAGTTGGGTCGGTCCGGTTCCGGTTCGGCTAGACCGACTCAGAAGGAGATCATACCGGACCCAACCCAAACCCGATAAGTGTAAAGGATTTGGGGGCTGAGTCGGACACGGTAGGTAGCCCGGTAGACCAGACCAGGCCTACTGGTGCACAGGACTGGACCGGTCCGATAACAATTAAATTATTATTTTTTATAGTGGGTTGATTTTGGACCGTTGGAAGCCCAACGGCTATAATGTCTTTGGCCCAACGGCCAAAACATCCTTTATGGTTAATTTTAAAAAAAAAAAAAAAAAAAAATTAAGTTTCAAAAAATTTTCTGTAAATAGTGTTATTTCAAAAATTATTTTCCTACAACTTACAATCTCATTCTCTCAATCTCTCTCAATTATTCTAATTATCTCATAAAGTGCTCATTATATTAATTATTATACTATTTTGCAATTAAAAATATCAACTGAAGTTTTCAAAAGTACTGAATTGATCAACTTTCGGATACTTCGGCAATTTGATATTATCGTTTCATATCTTACTTTTAATTTTTAATTAGTGTATTATTTGTTGAATATTTATTTGTATTGTTTATGTGTTTTTTGAATAATTGTTAAGTTTAACTTGTAATATGGATAAATTAAGGAAAGTCGGTAAAAGTGTTAGAAATTTTTACCCGAAAGTGGTAGTGGTAGTAAGAAACAAATTAGTTCCGATAGAGGTAGTTCAAATACTCGATATACTCGTGTGCCTTCAGTACTAATTAGCGAACCCTTTGAGAATGAAATAGGTGTAGGTGTTCACAATATGAATTATTTAGAGGCCCAAAAAAATTATGGTATAGAAGAAGAGAATGAAGTAGACTCTGTTGATGTAGATGAAAATGATGATGATGTTGATGTTACACCTAAATCTGGTAATGTTAATGTTCAATCTGAATCGGTTAATCTTCCTCCCAGGTGCCCTGTAAGATCTCGTAAAAAAAACTAGTATTGTGTGGAATTTTTATACTCGAATAGAAAGAACTACTCAGGTTGAATGCAATCTTTGTCAGTTAAAATACGAGCATAAGACCGGGAGTAATAAAGGACGTACGGGTCAGTTGACGAGACATTTACGGGATAAACACCCAATAGAGCTAGCTCAGGTAACTGGTGGTGGAACAGTTGGGGGCCCAACACAAACTAGATTGAATCCAAAAATCGGTAAATTAGTTAAGGATTATAATAAAATGAAGGATCGTGAAGAATTAGC
The DNA here is from genome assembly GCA_031232105.1 of Capsicum rhomboideum. Taxonomy (NCBI): domain Eukaryota; kingdom Viridiplantae; phylum Streptophyta; class Magnoliopsida; order Solanales; family Solanaceae; genus Capsicum; species Capsicum rhomboideum. The sequence goes on from CP124714.1 coordinate 21,212,232, forward strand.
AAAAATGATAGTTGTGGGTTGTTTTCCTTTCTCTTTTGCTTCTTCTGAAGCTTTTATTCATTATATTCAGGCAATTTATAACCCTATGCTTGAGGATATTCCTAGAAGTACTTGTCAGTCCGATATTTTTAGGCTCCGTGCACAATATGTTTACTATTTATCTGCATTATTAAAAAATCTATCATGTAGAGTTGCTTTAACTTTTAATCTTGGTCGTACTATTAATAAAAATGATTATTTAACAATTACTTGTCATTGGGTAGATAGTAATTTTGTTATGCAAAAACGTATTTTAGCATTTTTGTATGATGAAGACCATAGACACACTATGAAATTTATTTCTGAATCTATTACAAAAGTTGCAAGATATTATGGTATTGACAGTAAAGTTTTATGTATATCTTTTGATAATGCATCTAACAACAACACTGCTATTGACTTGTTAAAAATTGACACTTGTGTTTCTGATCTATCTGTTTGGAATAGATTGCAGCCTTCATCGCAAAGAACTGTAAGTCGGGAAGATCTTAAGTATTATCTTATGCAGCCTACAGAGGATCTAGAGGTAGAATCAACACGCTGGAATGGTGGAAGAATAATGAAAGATAGTATCTTGTACTTTTAAGATTAGTTAGAGATATATTGAATGTTTCAATGTCAACCGTTGCATCAGAGAGTGTTTTTAGTCAAGGACGGCAGCAGATTGGAGACAACCGACACTCATTGGGAGGCAATGCCATGAATGTTTTAGTTTGCCTTAGAACCTGGATTAGAGCAGAACGAAGAATCAAGGAATGTTCGTGGAGCCGGAAGACGAAGAAGATCTTGAAGAAATAATGACTTCAAGAGAGAATTCAGCACAATCAAGCCCAATGCATGGCTTTGGTTCCATTGATTTTGACAATCCACAGCTAATTCCCATTAATGTTAAAATGGGTGAATTGAAAAAAATGATGAAAAATTTATAGAATTTACAATTAATCAATTGAATTTTCATTTTTCAATTTAACTTTGTGAAATTAGTGAAATGTAATTGCAACCTTGTAACTTGTAAGTTTTGAAACATTTTGCAATCAATCAAATATTAAGTTCATTTACTCTTTACATATTTTTTTCATTTAAAATTTAAATTGAATATCTTTTATGAATTCAATACTTTTAATATATTATTATCAAAGTTTACTTAAACTTAAAAATATATATATTGAAAAATAATATTAGCAAATATTACTTAAACAAGTATTGACATATAAAAATTCTATATAAGTTTAACTTTTAAATAGTATATGTCAATACTTAAATATATTGAAGTATTATTCTTTTAAGAAGTATATGTTGTTGAATATTGTATGCATATTCTTTTAAATAGTAGTTTATGTTGTTGAATATATTTCATGTATATTATATTAAGTAATAGTATATGTTGTTGAATATATTGTATATATATTCTTTTAATTAGTAGCATAATGAATATATATATATGTATGTACATTATATATGTATGTACATTTTATTAAGTAGTAGTATATGTTGTTGAATATATTAAATGTATATTCTTTAAAGTAGTATATATTGAATGTACATATGTATGTACATTCTTTAAAGTAGTATATATTGAATGTACATATGTATGTATATTCTTTAAAATAGTATATATTGAATGTATATATGTATGTATATTCTTTAAAGTAGTATATTTTGAATGTATATTCTTTAAAATAGTATATATTGAATGTATACTATGTATGAATATTCTTTAAAGTATGTGTATTCTATAAAGTAGTATATATTGAATGTACATATGTATGTATATTCTTTAAAATAGTATATATTGAATGTATATATGTATGTATATTCTTTAAAGTAGTATATTTTGAATGTATATATGTATGTATATTCTTTAAAATAGTATATATTGAATGTATACTATGTATGAATATTCTTTAAAGTATGTGTATTCTATAAAGTAGTATATATTGAATGTATATATGTATGTATATTCTTTAAAGTAGTATATATTGAATGTTTATATGTATGTATATTCTTTAAAGTAGTATATATTGAATGTATATATGTATGTATATTCTTGAAAATAGTATATATTGAATGTATAATATGTATGAATATTCTTTAAAGTATGTATATTCTATAAAGTAGTATATATTGAATGTATATATGTATGTATATTCTTTAAAGTAGTATATATTGAATGTATATAAGTATGTATATTCTTTAAAGTCGTATTTTAAGTAGTATATATTGAATGTATATTTAAGAAAATCAAAGTTCAAAATACTAATTTTTTTTTAGTCGGGACCCGGTAAATCGGCCCATTAATCTGGACCAGTTACCTAACTCGGACCGGCACATTAAGACCGGTCATACATATTAAATGGGCCGGGGCTGGGCCGTTGGAGGAATTATTACTGTTGGACCCGGCACCGACTTACCCAGTAAAAGTCACGATCGGACAGTCCCGGACTGAGCCCGATAAAAATTACCGAACCAGAGCTGGATTGATCCGGCTCGGCCCGGTTAACAGGTTAAGGTGTAGTAGTCGTGTAGATATACGTGTAGATATACATTAACAAAAACTATTCGTAGACGTTACAACTATTGGTTATCAAATAGTACCTAATTTACTTAAGACGTTAGTACATGAATAAAGCCTGATTTTATAAAACTATACTTTTATTTTTCCTCATTTTTGTCATTTTGTTAGGTTTTAGAATCTTATGAAGACGTCAGTCGTTTTCTTTTTTGTTCAAGTTTTATAACAGAAATAGTAATTGTGTAGTTTCAGAGGCCGCCATTTTCCATGCACCCTTCCTGTTCGTAACCATTCACGTTCATTATTCTCTTTCACCATCAGTCCATCACCTTTGAAATTCTTTGATCAATAATTTATTTGTCTTACTTTTTATTTTATTTTATTTTTTAAAAAAAATTATATTTTATATTAAGTAACTACTTATATTTCACTGACGGATATAGAGTACAATTTACGAATTTACATAGTTTATTTTATATATATATATATATTTATTTATTTTTATTTGTTTAGTATTGATTTGGATATCTCTTAAAGAATAATAAATAAAATGACAATTTTATTCTATCATCTTTATATTAAAATATAATAAATTCAATACTTTGAGAAATGCATTGAAAAATGTCTATATAATATAGAAAAATTAAGAACTAAGTGATAATTTATTATATCTTGATTTTCTAAATTGGACAAATAAAAATAGACATATATTTTTAGTATGATAGACAAGTAAAAGTGAACGATTGGAGTATACATAGACATGCTACCCCGTTTCATTATTAGGTCGTGTTGATATAATATTCCCCCTAAGAAACATTAATTAGGGGTTTATTTTACTAAATTAATCTTATTAATTATATTCTTAAAATCTAAATTTAACTACTAATGATTTATGTAGTCATTTGATGATAGCATAGTATTGAAAAAATATGATAAAGTTCTTTTGATTCTATAAATTGAATAAATAAATTAAAATAATTATTTTTAATAAAAAGATCAAATAAAATGAAACAAAAGAAAATTATTTAATTAATTCAAAATGATTGGGTTATATTTAAGGAAATTTCTTTCAAGAACGTCATCTGTGTTAGGTTTTGTCATAGCCTACCTAATTCTATTAAAAATTTTATGGTAGATACACGTGTCATAACCTGCTTCCTCTCCAAGAGAGAAATCAATAGAATGTAGCATGCAAGTTACGTTGAAAATGACTCTTTCATTTTTAATCAGAAATTTAAATTTAAATTTCAACTATAAAATCATCTCTAATAAAAAATATTTTACCGCTTAAAGTAAAATATTTCAAAGAGAATTTGAATTAATCAGCCTTGAAAACATGTATAAAACATTGAATGGGACACCCAAAATAATGATAGCATCAGCAATCAACAATTTGAACCTCTTATGTATACACAATTTCTACGGAGTATATATTACTTTTTTAGGGTGTGTATGGCACAAAAAGAATAATTTTTTTTCCACTGAATTTTTTTTCTATGAAATAAGTAATACTTTTATTTATTGATTGATTGATATTTGATAATAAGTAAATAAAAATTATTACTTCAATAATAATTATATATAATTTAGACAAAAAATTAGGTGGGGGGGGGGGGGAGAGGGGGAGAGGGGGTAAGGATTGGAGTGCTAGGGTGTTGGGGTGGAGAGAAGCGATGCTGGGATGAGGAGTGGGAGCGGGGATGGGGTAGAACCAACATGGAGTGTCATTTATAACACTTAATTTCTCTAATTAAATGAGAAAAATCATTTTTTAAATTTTTTTAAAGAACTTATCTTTTTACGTATAAAAAACTATTTTCAAAACATACATTTTACTAATCAAACATTAAAAAACATTTTCCTCCGTATTTAACCACTGTATTGGGTGAAATGGAGGAGGCTCCCGTCCAATATAACTCCTATTCAGTAATCTGATTATATGTCTATTTTTAGATCTAATGATCCATATTAATTTAATTAAAACAATCCTTTAATTATACCATGGTTAAAATTCATTGATTTTCTATTTTAATCTATTTCCTTATTAGCATCATTTTTTTTTTTTACTATATATAAGTGAGGATGGCCATACTTGGTCGTCCTCACAGGATTATTACCAATATTTCAATTTTTTGAAATTGTAAAAGCTGTCACACGTGGGCATGGCTGCTGCAGTTGCATGAATTCTTCTGCCTTCGCTCTTGATTCATTTTCTTATGGGTTGCCACTTGCACCTTTCTAATTTGTAGACATAGTGTATTAATTTTTTTGGTTAGTAAAATTTAGAACTTTTATTTGAAGTCATGTTAAAAAATCTCTTACTTTATATATGCTCATAAATTATTTTTCAGTATTTTCTCCATCTCTATTTATGAGACATTATTTAACTTGAAACAAAATTTATACAAATAAAAATTAGTTTGAAATTTTTAATCTTTATCTTAAATATTTTTATGACTACAAATTATTCATTAAAGAAAATTTTAAAAGTAAGTTATTTCTGAGGGTGGAGTATTAAAAACATATCTAAACTATTTCCATCTTTTGAGTTTGACACTAAAATTATTTGGAGTGTGAGAAACATGCCTAAACTATCACTTATTAGTTTGAGAAACACACCTAAAAGCTGACTAGATCTATTGTTTGCTTACAAACTCATTTAGGTGTGTCTAGCCATCAAAAATCAGTCCATGTGGCATATTTTTATTCTTTTTTGCTAACATATTATTTTTTTATATTAAAATATTTTTAATTAATTTTTATTTATTTTGAGGTGTGTTTCTCAAACTAATGAGTGATAGTTTAATTGTGTTTCTCACACCCTCAATAATTTAGGTGTGAAACTCAAAAAAAATAGAAGGGATAGTTTAGGTCTATTTTTGACAATTCACTCTATTTCTAATTATATAAAGGTGATTTTTATTTGGACAAACTAAAACAAAAGGAGTCATACAAATTAGGACGGAGAGATTAATATCCTTATTATTATAAATGTCTTTGTATTATGATGAACTACTTGTATGTTTATTAGGAGAAAAGTTAGAAACCTAACTTTGAAAGCAAGTCAGTTTTTCCCTATAAATAAAAAGAGTTTTTCTTCATTGTAATTAACCCCCTCATCTCTCAATACAATCTCTCAAGAGAAATAAAAATTTATCTCTTCTCTCCCTTATTCTTCTTATTCTTGCTATATTATTTTATAACATGTTATTAGACTCTAACCAATGAGTTGAGTTTCATACCGTCTGCAAATTTGTCCCCCGTCTAAAAGGGTTTGGTAGCAATTGCAACTTTAGTAATAATTCTGCTATTGGTAACTAACAATATATTTTGCTCCCTGGTAAGTCGCATCGTATCAACTTTATTCCTTCTTTTGGTATGAAATTTTGCTACCGTATCTGCTTTATTTAGTTTTACAGTTTAAATGGTTCACTTACAAATTGTGAAATAATCTACACCAATAAGAATAAGAGAATAAAATTGTGTTGACTTAATTACCAAAGTAATTGACGAATATTTGTTTTCTCTTAAATTCATGAGTTGTTCATGTGGTAATGGACATTCTGCATAAGGTTAGAGTTTGAAAAAAAAAAAAAAAAAAAAGGAGAGAGAGCGTTATATCCATGATATTATGATTTTAGTTTTATGCATATAACATTGGGGAGATTTCGTATATACTGCCAATGCCAAGTGAATCCAAGGAAAGTTATTGATTGTTGAAGTTGTATATTCTTAAATTGTTGTTGATAAATTTAATCATATCCTCTTCAATTGTAAGAAATTATAATTCAATCTAATTGTCTCCGAGTATGTTATCATTTTGGTACTTACTTGCATACTTGTATAGTATAATAAATTTTAGCATATACTAACAATATAATACCACATATGTGAGTATGCAGTCATATCATGATGATAAGATGTTGGGTTCATATCCCATTGATTTATAGTCTAAGACATCTTTATATGGATAAGACGTTGAGTTTGAATCTCATTGCACCATATTAATGATGTAATGATGGCTAAGGCAAAATAATATATTTTTGATAAAGAGTCATGAAACATGTCCTATTGAATATACTTCATTCTCTGAAGTGAATGTGGTAGCAGTGCATAATATGTCTGAAAGAAGACAAGTGGTTGAATGAATGCACATGAACGTGGAAAAGGACAAGATAATAATATTTCATAGGCTTGTTGTGATTACAATTGATATGCATGCACTACTAAAAAAAACCAAAAAAGCGACCACATGTGGTCGATTTTTCATTAAATTTTTTTTAAAAAAAAAATTTTTAATCAAAAATCGACCACAAGTGGTCGATTTTTATATTTTAAAATTGCGGGAAAGTAAATAAATTAACCCGAAAAAATATAATTCCTTAAAACCGACCACTTGTGGTCGGTAATAGCAAAAATTAAATAAAATTATTATTTAAAAATTCTTTTTAATTTTTTATACAAAATATATTTAATTTTTGTGAAAATTATTTTACAAAAAACGACCACTTGTGGTCGGTTTCAGATTTTTTATTTTATTTTTATATTTTATAAAAAACCGACCACAAGTGGTCGGTTTAAGATTTAAAAAATGTAAAATATTTTATAAAAAGCGACCACTTGTGGTCGGTTTTAGATTTTAAAAAATAAAAAAATATTTTTATACAAAACCGACCACAAGTGGTCGGTTTTGGTTTCCCAAAAATTTAATATAAATAAAATAATTAAAAAACGTAAATTGTTAAACTATATTAAATATATTTTTTAAAATTTAGCGACCATGTGTGGTCGGTTTATTTTTAAATAATAATAAAAATTAATTAATGTTTAGAAACCTACCACAAGTGGTCGGTTTCTTTAAAATGATTTAAGAAAAACCTACCACTTGTGGTTGATTTTATAAAAAACACTAAAAATAAATTAAGAAATATTAAATATATTAAATAAAATTAATAAATAACATAAAAAACAATCTTTATTTTTTACGTACGTTTCAATCAAATAAATATATTTTCCATCGAGTATTTATATATATATATATATATATATATATATGTATGTATGTATATATGTATACGCATCTATTGCGTGTAGTTATTTACGTAGTAGTCAAAAGTTAATTGAATGTATATAAGTATATTGAATACGTTGATATGACACGATTGAGGTAATTATAATATATTGTTGGAGTTATAATAATGTAAGGTAAATAATCGCTATGCCACCACCTTCACAGTACTACCAGACGATCGATGGTACTTATACTCAACTACCATCTCCTGTGCTACCTTCTGCTACCAATCAGCCAGGGACTCATAGTGGTTCTACTGGAACGATTGGGCTGACCGATCTTCGTCTGAGAGACACCACCCCCAGTACTTCAGGTACACCCACGACAGCGCACTCAGGAGCACCGACTCCATATCCAGGACAGAGAGATGCTAGTCGGCGGGAGTACATTATACCATATGGAAAAGGGTATGATTTCAATATATAACAATTCTATTTATTTTTCAATTACTATATTATGCGCTATGATATTAATGTTTGATCTTGTATTGCAGGTTTAAGCCGGATGATAGAATTGTCAAAACTGTCCACAAATGCATTCGTAGCAACTACAAAGGTTATTGGACAAGTTGGCGAAAGGTTCCACAAATTTATCGAAAGAAAATGTTCGAAGAATTTCAGGTAAGTTAGAATTTCTCACCAAACTTTTTAATTTTTGGTTGATGCCTTCTTATTTAAATTAGTCTAGTGATACATATTTGATGCTTTTACTTGTTAGATCCTGTTTATTTTAGATGTTTAAGTACTTTAGGGAATTAAACTTCTTTAATATAGACTTGTAATAACTAATAATGAGTACTGTTATTTTTGTTTTAGACGAATTTCTGGTATGATCCAGCGGACCATTATGCTATAAGGAGGAATTTTTTTTAGGAGAGCCAGACTTAGACTTACTGGTCTATTGAATTATGCAAGAAAAAAAAAAAAGAAAATGCCAAAGTTTATTGGGGCGGATATGTGGCAAGATTTCCTTTGCTATTGGAATAGCGAAGAATTTAAGAAGTTGAGTGAAAAAGGAAAGAAAGCCAGAGCGTCTACGAAGGGTGGCTCTCTACACACTGCGGGAGCTGTCAGTTAGATTGTTGTGGAGAGTAAAATGGTACGTAACTTTTATCAATTTAAATGATTATTTCTATTTCAAATATTTTTACTTTTTAAACATTAATAATTTTTTTGTATGCAGGAAAAAAAGTTAGGTAGAAGGGTATCTCAGGGTGAGTTATTTGCGCATACTCACATAAAAAAGAAAAAGAACCCTACAGATGAAGATAGATGGGTTGAGCCACGTGCTAAAGAAACCCATGTAAGAACTATATTCATACTTATAAATTTTTATTACTAAATTTGATAATATTTAAGTTTGAATAGTTTAGTATCTTTTTATTATTAATGTTTCACTTTTCTTTAAATATAGGAAAACTATACACGGAGGATTACTGAGTTATATGCGACTCAATCTCCAGAAAGTCAGGGTAAACCACTACCTCAAGAAGTAGAGGAGAAGCGCTGGCTAGAGTGTACGGGTTCACCTGTTAGGGGTAATGTCTACGGCTACTCGAGAAAATGTTTTACGGAGAACATTACCTCTTCGGATTGTGGATCCTCCTCTACCCCACTAGTTGATAGAGAAACAGTTATTTTGTTACAAAATACGGTTGCTCAACTCACTAGTCAAATGGCTGCAAAGGCTGAGAGGACGAGGAAGAGAGAAGAGGAAAATGCTGAGAGGACGAGGAAGAGAGATAAGGATATGGCTATGCAAATGAAAATGTTGCAGGAGAAGATTAACAGTTTTCATCAAGCTCCACAGATACTTCCTCCGTGTCCTGGTGATGCACCTCGGGCTGCGAGAGGCCTAAGCTCACTGTCACGCCCCAACTCCCATCGAGGCGTGATTGGCACCCGAAGTCGATATGGGCCGAGAGAACCAATCTTTGCTTGTGAACACTCGTATGCATAACCGTGTATAAAGCTTATTCTACTTTATGCAACTATACGTAAATCATAGACATGGAAACATATGCCATAAATTTATATAAAAAAAACTTGGCCGTTGGAGCCATTACGTCGAACTGAACGTACATATCTTACATTCATATACCCACATAAGTCTACAAAGCCTCTACAGATACATGACTATGAAAAACCTAGAGTCGGGACGCACCCCACTCTATACTCATATACAATCTCAAACCAATATGCATAATGACTCGGAAAAGCCCCGGATCAACTGGAGCTCACCAACAGTCTGCGGATATCTCGTCGCCTACTGCGGAGATCTACTAAAACCTGTGCCTGCAGCATGTAAGGTAAGTCCCCCAAGAGGGGTCAGTACGAAGAAAGTACTGAGTATGTAATGCCATATGAAACTATAATAATACATAAGTACTTTCAAGAAACTAAACGTAAGAGAATAATCATTATGAATATACCTCCGTCCTGAATATGTGGAACCATGTTCATTACTTGCTCAATCAGTCGCAGCATAGATATATTCTCATCTTTTTATAACTATCTTCACTACCATTCACTCAATTAGTTAGTACCGGGCCTCCACCTTTGGTGGGCTATCATATATAAATATAATACCGTACATCCACCTTAGTGGGCTATCATATATAAATATAATACCGGACATCCACCTTTGGTGGACTATCATATATAAATATAATATCGGACATCCACCTTTGGTGGGCTATCATATATAAATATAATACCGGACATCCACCTTTGGTGGGCTATAATATATGAATATAATACCGGACATACACCTTTAGTGGGCTATAATCACTAACATAGCATACCATTGGGATTATTCCATCTTTTTGATTGGATCCATACTCAATGAACATAACATAAAGTAACCATTGGTGCATTACTTCTTCACAATCTTATTTCCTTGACATAGTTATGAGAGTGATACATTAGAGATCATGACACTAAAGCTCACATTTATATACACATCTCACTTAACTTCCCTTCATGAGATTCACATCTTCACTTATGAGGAATAATTATACTAACTTACACATCGCCTCTCTTATTACTCTTATGAGATTGGTACTTTTACATTATTACTCTCTTGAGACAGTTCTTTTAGAAATTTCAACGTTATGGCAACTTTTCTTGAAGCTTTGGATCATTAACCAATGGGTGAGAGATATGTGAATAAACATTGTGAGAAACATAACATTATTAGCAACATAACACTATTGAAACCATTGGACCATAATCCATGAATAAGGGACATGAGTATAACCACCATGGGAACCGTGGAACATAACCTTATTGGGCTTTGGTTCATGACATGATTGGAATAATGCTATTCAAACTAAACAAGTCCTCTTTACCTCATTACTCTTGTTGAGGTAGTTCCCTTAGACTTTACAACATATGACAACTTAAGAACTTCCGTCCATAAATAAGAACTAAGTGGGTCATGATTCGTCTAAGAGTAAGACACATATGAATAACAATATATATCAACCTTAGTTGGAATACTATAGAACCCCATTGGAATAGAACACTTTCAAAACCTTAGGACAATGAGCACTAAATAAGACACATGTGGATATCAACTGTTCACCAACCGGAGATACAATACCTTAGAACATTTGGGACTTTTGACATGTTATCCAATGAACACAAGTCAACCAATGAGCATGAGTCATATGATTCACCATTGAAAAATGAGTAGGAAACACGTAAGTAACATTAGCCAACTACCGAATACGGAATACCTTAGAGCACTTCGGAATCAAATGAGTACATGACAATGTGAACACCACATGCTGCAGAAGGATATAGAAGAATAACCTTACATACCTTAGCGTCTCACTATTAATGCACAAGCTTATATGGAAATACAATGGTCCAACTCCTTCCTTACGTCTTACTCTACAATACAAGTACATAACAAAGTTCATGTTAACAACCAACTCCCTTACAAACGTATAAATGTCACAATGAGTTACGTGACTGCTACATAGCATCATTTCATCCTTCACAGTACATTCCATTATACTATCATACCAACAACACCATAACATGCCACACATTGACCAAAATATCGCACATCCATAATATTTCACATCACACTTACCCTTATGCTTTCTCATTAGCATTCCGTCAAAATGTCTCCTATCAATTTGCCTCATAACAACATATGAACAACAATCCATACTTTATACAGTCCAACATGCCTCCATACGACGCTTTAAAGTCATTAAAACGACATCACAAGTTGCTAATTATATCGATAAAGGGTATCGGGGCTTTCGGGGATCAACTAGATACGAAAACACACAAAATCAGACCCGGGGGATGACCTGCGTTGCCACCTGCGCCCGCAGATTCCCTTTGGCAGCAACCATAGGCATCTGCGTTGGCATCTGCGCCCGCAGGTGCCTCCGTCTGCGGGGGCGGATGCCCGTTTTGATCCGAAATAGTCTTTTGGGGGTCTTTTTATGCAATGAATGGTCCATGATCATAACCAAACTTATTTTAACATATATTTGATCATCTTATATGCTAACAATCAGCCATGGTCTCACAACACGCAATAACATCACCAAAACGACACTTTCCTTACATTACGTCATCAAATCCATGTTAACTTTTGCAATAACAATTCCAAACATTATACACAAGAATAAAACAAGTAAAGACTGTAATCACATCTTACATATCAATATTGAATCCATCAAGTTCATTTTCTTCAAAACCACAAGTCCATAGTCAAGTTTACAAGACAACCACCCTCCGATTTAGCAACATGAAACATTTCACTTATTGTGAACTTCTCAATACTCCACCAACATAACCAACATAAGATACACCATATATTATGCATGAAATATATTAATCCATCATAATAAACACTTACCAAGTTTTACCAATTGACGATCTTGACCAAAGGGATGAGGGCTTAGGGTTTGAGTTGAGAGAAAAATGTTGTAGAAATTTCTAAACTTGGCATGAGGATTTTTGTTCATTAAAATCTGATTTGTTCCCCTTAAATAGTCCCCTAATGGTCCTTCTTTAACCACCCACTTGGTCCAATAATAATATAATAACTTGTCTCACAAGAATGGGTCACAAATGGGTCAAAGACCCCCTTTGGGTCATGTCTTCTTATTAATATTGGGCTTCATTTGGGACCAATGACTTAAGCCCACAAATTTTAAATGCATAAATCATCAAAACTCTCATGTTTCATTATTTCCATCAATGCTACGGGAATTAATTAGACTCAGAAACTTATGGGGTGTTACACTCACTTGATGATTACAGTACAGATGAGGAGGATGATTTTGATGATGATGATGAAGGTGAGGATGAGGATGAGGAGGGTTATGAGGATGACTTTTAGTTTATTTTTTATTTGTAAACTTTGATGTTTATATGTTTTGATTTTGATATTTGGATGTTTTGATTTTGATATTTGAATGTTTTGGTTTTGATATTTGAATGTTTTGATTTTGATATTTGAACGTTTAAAGAGATGTTTAATGTTTCTAAATTGGTGGGTTGTATTGAGATAATTGAATGTTTTTGAATTGGTGGGCTGTGGAAATTATATGCTGTAATTTTTTTAAAAAAATTTCCACAAGTGGTCGGTTTTTCTAGAAACTTGTTAAAAAAACGGCCACAAGTGGTAGATTTTTCTGGAAATTTGTAAGAAAACCGACCACAAGTGGTCGGTTTTTCTGGAAATTTGCAAGTTTATAAATAAAAAAAAAAATTAAACATTTTTTTTAAAATTAAAAAAATATTATTAAATTTTTTTAACAAAAACCGACCACATGTGGTCGGTTTTCTAAAAAAATTTTTTTTTTTTTGTGGTCGAAAAATTTTAATAAATTTTTTAAATATAAAAAGAATTTTAATAAAAAAAATTATTTAAAATATAATTAATATCAATTTATAAATAAATAAATATTTTTTGAAAAAAGCGACCACATGTGGTCGCTTTTGGAAAAGCTTCCACTATTTTACCTACCACACGTTGTGGTCGGTTTTTTGGTCGCAAATGCAGGAAAACCGACCACTTGTGGTCGCTTTTTGTGGTCGGTTTTCCTGTTTATTTTAGTAGTGATGTTAGAGAAAAATTCTCTATATCACATATATGCCTCGATTTGCTCCTGAAGTAGCAATTATCTTAAAAGAGGCTATAAGCTATCATAATTTGATAGGCTTAAGGCACAATTATGTGTATTTCATTACTGGGGAATGAGAATTTTAATTGTTATAAGTACAAATCCTTCCCTAGGGTGAATATGATAGGATGAGTAACCCCTCCAGAAGAGGTAGAATAATCAAAAAGAAATATTCTGAAATTTACTCCAAAGTACTAAATCTGAAAATGTATTGATGTAATAGTAAATCTGAAATTTACTAAAGCAAAAGGCACATGTCATGGCAAACTTGAAGTTTACTAGTATAATAAGCTCATAAGTTGGCATAAACGATTGCGACATCCTGAATATGTGCATATTGAGTATTAGACATGTATCGAAGAACTAGAAGATCCTTCAAGAATTATTTATGTTGCTTGTTCTCATGATAAGTTGGTTGGACCAACTAAACGTTGGGATTGGATCCCTTAAAGTCTGAAAAGTATAAAAGGTGAATAAGGGTCCATTCACCTGTCATGTGATCTATTAAGATGCATCGATATATAATGATCACATGTGCGTTTATTGTCAACCTGCAGTTTGACATTCATAAAGTTGCTTGCTCAGTAAAATTGAGTTAAGAACATAATTTTCAGATTGTGTAATCAAAACAATTCATCTTGATAATGTTGGTTTGGCGTTGAATGCCTCCGATAAATAGTTGAACCATTACTTATGAGAACAAAGTTTCATGTGTTGGTCTGAAATATGATATATTGCATACAATAGAATTTGTATGCATTGGACTAATAAATTATGATCAATTCCCCCCTCTCAATTGGTTCAAGGGTCAGGAACCACATATTTTCCATCTAATAATTGTGCAATTTATGATAAATGAATATTCTATGATGTACAAAAATGGATTCTCTAAAGTAAATTGAGATATATGTTAGTTTTCCTAACATAAAGGGGAGATACTAAGAAGCTAAGAAATATGTTGTGAATTATCACCAATATGATCCTCATTAAAAAGATAATTCAAGTTCAAATGCTAGGAGCATTTCCTGGCCCCAAATTGATTTCACATTTAGCTGCGGATGCTCCTATTGTATGTTCTTGAAGGACAAAGTCTACAACATGCATGAAGCGTGGTAGACCATAATCGGTTCCAAATGAAATAATTCTTGAAAAGGATAAGAAACAAATGATCATAATAAGGAGGCAATGTGCTCTTGAAGAGCCTACGACATAACACTTCATGAAACCTCATGAGAGGTTTAGGTACCTAAGAAAAATAATTGAAGTGATGAGATCTCAAAAGTTATCTCTTATTACGAACCGATATAAATGATATATTATCGACGATATCTTTGATACAATATGGCGAAATATTGTAAAAAGATTATGAGGATCTAAATTCTACGTTTATTTAAGCATGCTGACGTAGAAATATTTATCAAGTGACATGGAAGGATGCATATTGGTAAGCATAAAACTTATTTGATTTGCAGTCCTGACACTAGAAGATGTCATGCATGAAGTGCTGAATATTGTCACTTGACAAAATCTATATGAAAATCCCCGAAGGATTCAAAATGCCTACAGCATATAAAAGTTTCTGGAAAACTTATTTATAATCCTTATAAGGGATAATTGATGAGTTGAACATTATTGAAACTCTTGAAGAGTATTCAAAAGCGATAAATTATCCTCTGAAGAAGTTGAAATGAGAAACATGCAGGATTGAATTGGTCATGAAGTACCATATCTTGTGCAATTGATGTATGTATACATCTTGCTATAATATGAGCATGATATAGTTTTACTCCTAAGATCGCTTGCATATTGCAAATGAAAGCCCTTATATGGATGTGTTTATCCTAACGAATATTGTCAAGTTTTTGAATATACAGGATATTCATATGATCGACATACGAATTTGATACAGACATATTATCTATTGTCATGATGAAAGGATACTATCATATCATGTTATTTTACATGACATTTAAACTATACTAAGATAATAGCTATTCATGAAGCAAGCCGAGAATCATGCATAACTCAACTAAAGGGAGGATTTATAAAAGGTGATAGAATGAAGCAACATATTATTTCAATTATGCGGCTGATTTATTCATCAAGTCTCTACCAACTGCAACTTTTGAGAAGATGGCGCACAAGATTGAAATGCCAAGATTCAAGAATTTGAATTGATGTTCTCATCAGGGGGAGCCAATACGCGTTGTTCTCTTTTTCCCTTTCAAGGTTTTGTTCCACTGGATTTTTCTTGTAAGGTTTTTAATGTGGCCGGCAGCCGAAATGTGTATTATTAGAGATGTGTACTCTTGTTCTTTCACTAATTTTTTTTCCAATGGGTTTTTTCTAGTAAGGTTTTAACAAGGCACATTATCTATCAAATAGACATTCAAGGAGGAGCATTATAAAATGTCTTTGTATTATAGTGAATGTCTACTTGTATGTTTATTAGTAGAAAAGTTAGAAACCTAACTTTGTGACCAAGTCAGTTTTTCCCTATAAATAAATGGGTTTTTTCTTCATTGCAATTAACCCCCTCATCCCTCAATACAATCTCTCTAGAGAAATAAAATTCCTCCATTCTCTCCCTTATTCTTCTTGTTCTTGCTATATTATTTTATAACACTTATTAGATTATTAGGTTAATTTGTATAAAACCTTTAAACTAAAATTATATAAATATTTTAGTACTGTTTACTATTAATATAAACTATACGGAGAAATAATTTTCTAATCCTTTGCAATCTTTCTTTTTAGCTTTATGGTCTTTATACTAGAGATCTTTATTTTTATAAATAAGAGAGATCGACATTTTTGTATATAAGAAATCAGAAAAAGTCATTTTCTTCTATTCAAAGTGTAAGAAGGTAAAAATTTACATTTCCTTCACAAAAACTAATATGACACTATATTAAATTAATTGTGCAATAAAAAGTGTAATACATATTATAATTCTTAATTAAAATTACTATTTATATTTTTTGAGTTTGGGCCCGAACTCAGCACGAACCTATTGAAACTAGTATATATAGAAGCGGAAATCTTGCTATGATATGTTTTCCTGTTTTCCCTTAAATCCCTACGGTCAGTTCTCCGTTTTTATTTTTTGTAATTGTCATGTTTTTTTGTTTTTTTTTTAATAGGAGAACACCACTTAGACTTTCCAATTTGATTTAAAAATCTCACTTTCTCCTCAATTATAAACAATAGAAATTTCCTCCTTCATAAGTAAATTATTATCAACTTTTATCTTCTTTTTTTTCTTCTCTAAAATCATGATTTTAAAAAAAATTATGTAACACATTTACTTGTAAAAAAATATTTTTGAGAAGAAAAAATAATAAAAACTAATGACACTATAATGAAATAAATGAGCTGAATTTACACAAATGATAATCAAAACTCTAATATGTATTTACACAAATTAAAATAATAGAGTGATAACTTTAGAAATATACTTCATTGTGGATAGTACAAAAAATAATAAATAAAAATAGAAGTATATTATAACAAATTTCTAATAGATTATTTATTTATAAATAAATAAATTTTAAAATATAATTTAAAAAATATTTCATTCATGACGATAAAAAACCTATAAATTTATGGACAATAAAGAATAATTGTCTTATATATACTGGCAAGAATAAATAGAAAACTAAATTAATTTTAACCACAGTTTAAGGATTGTTTTAATTAAATTAATATGAACCATCAGATCTGAAAATGGACACATGTAACCAGATTAAGAGGGTACTTGACAAACTGGATTGAAGTTGAATTGGAGGGGAGCCTCTCCCGGGTAAAATCAGCTTAAGCGGGATTTGGCTCATCTCCATTACACTTTCTCTCAATTTCCTCAAGTACACACTTAGATGGGTGACACTTGTCCAATATAAATTTTAAAAGTCTAAATTAGATTAATTTAAGAAATTTGTTAACCATAGTTAAACTGATAAGGTTTTAACAATACTCCCTAATTTTAGTATGCAATATTAATCTTCCATAAATTTTGGTACATATTATTACTGCCAATAAAAAACTTATCATCGTTTTGGTTTCTCGTTTAATTCCATTCAAGTCCATACTTTCACCGTATGTTCTCCAATCCATTTTTAGACTAATTTTTTAAATCAATTTTCTAAAATTCATGATTAGAGAGTATTTGTTAAATTTATATCTCTCTTTTTAGATTCTACTTGTGAGATTACATTGAATATATTGTTATTATAATGCATGTACATTTACTTGGTACATCAAATTATCAGTCCCAAAGTGGTTGTAACCTCTTTTAAATCTCAGTTTCCTAATTTATATTTCATGAAAAAGGTTTAAACTCTGAAACTAATTAATTCAATTGAAGTAATTAATGTATGTTTTAAAGTAGCATTGAAGTAATTATTGCGATGGTTATACTGTATTTGGCTCCAAGAAGAATTGACTATCGTAAAACATATATACTACTAAATTTGTTTTCCACATTACAGTGTGTAAGTCCTATACAAAACTATGGACTAGCGTTTTGAGATATTCTGTGAAATAATATTAAATTTGATCTTCGTTAATTTGGTAATATGAGAATATATGAACGAGATTGAATAAAGTCTTGTAACATGAAGTGAAATAATATGGTTTGATGATTTTTTATTTAGTTAAGGTGGTGAATATTTGAAAGAGCTTTAGTACTAAAAAAAGTATTGAAATTTTTAAAGATAAATTTGACAATTTCTAACTAAATTGAGATTATAATTATATGAATAAGTTTCGATTTTTGGTGGGGGATGAAGAAAATTTACCTATTTTTGAATTTGATTAATGATATTAATGGATAATTGATTATTAAAATTTATGGAAGATTAATATTGCATACCAAAACTAGGGAGTATTTTTAAACCTTATCATTTTAATTATGGTTGAGATGCTCCTTAAATTAATCTAATCTAAACCTTTAAAATTTATATTGGATATGTGTCACTTATCCAAATATATACTTGAGATAACGGAGATGAGCCAAATCCGCTTAAGTGTGTGGCGGTAGGAATGGAAAACACGTTGTGACTTTGGTCAAAGTGTCCGGAGAAGCAAGAAGGAGACGATAGAGGTGGACATTTGAAGACTTGTTCCCGATGATGCGAAAATGATTGTCATCAGGAAAGAACCAAGAGAGCGCGACCAATAGAAAATGACTCGTATCCTGGTGATGTGGTTAATAATATGACAAAAGAGGACTCGTGCAAGAGGCCCGAGTAGGATAAAGGAATATTGGTTGGCATCACTAACGGCGTTTTCATGTGGTCAATATCCATTGGGTGTAGTACTTAAGGGTTTTATAATTGATTGGTGTCTTACCGTTATAACCTATAAATAATTTATTCCTACATCTATAAACGATACCAAGAAAGAAGAATAACAATACATTTACTTTCTTGTACTGCAAGCTTTTCTTATTCATAATCTACATTTACTTTCTTGTACTGCAAGCTTTTCTTATTCATAATCTTTTTCTCATTTGCTTCATTAAATCATTCTTGGACCGAAGGCTAACAATCTCGAATTCAGAGCTCGAGCTTGTTTTCAAAGCTCAAAAGCTTGAGTTAATATCTCAAAAGATCATCCAACTTTGAGAATATATCTAGCAAATTCATTGAACTTTGTTTTATATCAATAAAATCATTCAACTTATGTCTTTGTATCAATAAAATCACTCAATTAAGTTTGTCATTTAAAAAAATAAATCTAACATGGTAAAGTAAATAATTATTTTTTATGCCATATATATATATATATGAACCCCACACTCAGGCAGATCTATGTGTTACTGTGAGAGTGTCATGCCACCCGATCACTCGGCTAATTTTTTTTATATATATTTATATAGGAAAAAGGTCCAAAATATATATGAGAATTTATGTGTGTATGATATATAACGTAAAGTTGGCACCCACACAGCAATAAAGTCACTATTGGTCTGTTGGTAAGCGTTGGGGGGTGCCATAGCCAGCGGTGGGGTTTGAATCGGCTGAAGGGGCCACCGGCCACGCTAGCATTATTGACTTGTTTCGTTTTTGGCCTTTTCTTTACTTTTCTTCTTCTTTAATTTCCTTTATATTTTTTGTTTTTGTATTTTCAAAGTTGCCCCTACTGCAGCCCATTTATTATTTTGTTTGTCTAAATTATTTCTTCATCTTTTTCTTCAAATATTTAATTAAATGTGATTTTAATCTTTCCCCCCTTTATCCATTCAAGATAGATTTTATTTTTTTACCCTAAATCTTTTAAATTAAAGCAATAGGGCAAGGATCGTTTTGTGCTAGTTTATTAATTTTTATTTTTTTTTACACTTTATTAATAAAGAGCTTTTGTTTTTATTTTTAGATTAATTTTTTAAATTAATATTTATATAGATAATTTGTGAATTTTCGTAATGAATAAATTTTTCTTTACGTGTTATAAGTTGATGAGATCCTTTATAGAAATTGCTTTAGCTCTTGTTGTTTTTCAATAGAACTCGTTATAAGTTAGAATTTGTTAGTTACCATGATTTAAGTACATTATATTTGAACTGAAGGGGTGTAATTTTGTATTCAAAAATTTAGTTTTCTTATTTATGTTTTTCTCATTTTTGTTCAATAGAATTTGATCAAGAAAAAAATTGAATCGTATAAAACTCTTTTTTGTTTGATAATCATAAATTTATTTATGTACCAAAATCTCGTATATTGACCCGAATTTGCCCAAAATGGATCGAAATGGTGGAATGTACACTCTAATTCTATGTATATCACTAAGTTTGTATTAAAAACAGTACTACCCGCAACCTTCAAATCCTGAATCCGTCTCTACCCACACTTAAATATTATTAAAGTGGTAAGTCTTAAATCGGAAAGTTAAATTACTTAAACACTTTTTTAAAAAAGTCATAGTTAATACCATACTTACAATTATTTATTTAAAATAAAAACATAAAAACTAACTAACGTACTTTATTTTACCAAAAGGAGAAAAACGTCATAAGGATTTATATATCTTTGAAATGAGAGGTTTAACAAATCTAACACTAGTCCTTACCCAACTGAACGTAGTTTAATGTTAACACTTTAACTAATTGGTGCTGTATTATTTATTTGCTTTCCATTGTCTTCTATTTTAACCAAGTCCATATTCATTTCAAAAATTAGAGTCCAACTTTGCTCCATATGATTTCAGTAAAAACTAACATAAATCTCAACTCTTTTGGAGCTAATTACTCTCTATCCCAACTCTTTTCAATATTAATAAAAATCTTTGATTTAGTCTACACGGATAAATCACATTCTTCCAAATACATCACTTAATTTTACACGGATACATCACATTCTTTTGAATACATCACTTAATTTTACACGAATACATCACATTCTTCTGTGATGTATCCGAGCTTTTAAGTAAAATCAAAAAATCTATGTAATTATTTAAAAGGGTTGAAATTTTAAATAATTATAGTAAATTAAGTAATGATATGATGTAATTTTTCCATGATTTTAAGCCTTCCATAATGCAGGTAAGCGGTGATAAATATTGTTGTGCCCAATTAATAGTAGTATGTGTACTCTCTTCTCTTTATTTGGCAGGAAAACACTCATTATGATACACAGTAAATTTTAAAAGTATCATAATATTTGTTTCACTAATTAAATCTGCCAAAAATTCCTTAATGAGCTAGTTTTTATTTTTATTTATTTGTGGGGTTCATATTTATATGATATAAAAAATAATTTATTTTATCATCTTAGATTTTTTAATGATAAGTTTAGTAGAGTGATTTTATTGCTACCAAGGTCTAAATCGAGTGATTTTATTGATACAAATCAAAGTTTAATGACTTTGTTAGATAAATTCTCAAAGTTGAGTGAACTTTTCAAGATATTAACTCCAAAACCTTCATACGATACTCTTTCTTACTTGCCTTATTTAGTATTTTATTGCTACCAAGGCCTAGGTAATGTCGTAAGTACGAAATTTGGGCAATATGACGTCAAATTAACCTGCGGAATTTGTTGGGAATATCTAGTTCGCAGGTAATATATTCTAATGTTGAGGAATTTTAAATTTTCGCCAGAAAATCCGCATGTATTTCATGCGACATTTTTCCCTAGATAAGATCCTCATGCAATTCGCAGATTTCTTGTAGTGCAAACAAAAGATGCTCAAGGAAATTAGTTTGTTGATATAGACAATATCAAAAATGTATTCGAGCTGAATCGACCTTGATTCGTTATTGAGATCGAGGAATGGTCATCAACAAGAAATTAAAGAGGTGGGAATTCATTGGCCTAAGATAGAGAAGGACTTAGGGCTCAAATAGAGCTTTTCTATGGTTTCTACTGGTTAATTTCACTATAATTGTAAAGCATTATACTAAACAATGCAATACAATAGCAATATAATGTACGTTTAGGAGTCGTTTGGTGTGAGATATAAGGTATAATAATTTTGGGATAAAATGAAGGATTATTTTATTTTGCGTTTGATTGGAAGTATTAGGTAGTTTCAGAATTATTTACATAGTGAGATAACTTATCCTGGGATAGTTAATCCTAGGAAAACTTGTTCCTAACAAAACGACCCCTTATATTCTTGTCCTCTAAACTTTCAATACTTTTTATTGAGTATTTATTTTTAAAAATATTTTTTACTAGACAATACTACAAGTTCATTTGAGATTTTTATATTTTAAAGTTCACTTTTTAGATATACAAATGAAAATACACAGAAAAATATATGAAAAACATGTAAGTTATAAAACAAGAATTTAGGGGGAAAACGTAAGAAGCTGAAATTTCATTCCCTCCTAAAGTTCTCCACATTGACAGTTCATTTCTTCAAAATAACACTCTAAAGACTCTCCACCTTCACCCAAATTCTCCATTTTAATTTTTTTTCTAAAGAACGGGGCATAGACTCTCCATTCTCTAAGCAGACAAGGAAGAAGACCCGACATCAAAGTTTGAATTGCTTTCAGATCTACCTGAAATCAGAAGTTAATATGCAAATTATACAATATTTAAAATTTTAGGTTGATGGAGTTGTTGAAATTTATATGGGTTTTGATTTACTTGCGATATTTGATATTTATTGCAAATATTTGATTGTGGTTCTCTAATCTTGTAATCAACCGATCCTCTTCTTCTCTAATGATTCATTAAGTTTTTCCTTTACTGAATATTTAATCACTGAATTTGATTATTGAATATGTTTGTGTTAACTATCAAAGTATTTGAATTTTGAAAAAATTATTGTCCAAACATGAGTTTCTAGAATAGCTTTATGATGTTTTGATATAAAATTAAGATTGTTGACCGAACATGGATTTCTAGAATAGCTTTGTGATGTTTTGATACAAAATTCATCCTTTTTTTTTAACATTTTTAGTCGAAGTAATAGGTGTTTTTTGATTGAATGAGAAATTACTCCAAGTATATTTGTTACTGGAAGAGTGAATTTTGATTTAATAGGAAATTATTCAGCGTTTAAATTTTATTGTTATGTATTTAAATATATATGTTATCTTTTGGTTCAGAATATGAATATTTTCGAGCATCAAAAATGGATGGTAAATAGACTTCTTCCTGATAAAGTGGCATATATAGATGAATTTATAAAAAGCATGGAAGAGTTCATTAAATTTTCTTGTAGTTAACCGAAGTACTTGTCCGAAAAAGTCATAAAGTGTCCTTGTAAAATTAATAAAAACATGAAGCACTTGACACCCGATGAAGTTAATGTGCATGTTTTCAAAAAAGAGTTTACTTCAAGATATTGGTATTGGACGTCACATGGAAGTTCCTTCAATTAATTTGAATGAACATGTCCATTCAAGTGCTTCAAGTAGTCATCAATGATGTAGCTTTGACATGCCTTCAAGCAGTCAAAGTAACATTCTAAGGGAAGATTCTGAACACGTAAATAGGTATCAAGATATGATTTATGATGCTGCTAGTATAAAACTTTATCATCAAGTTGAGCCTACTGTAGAAGAGTCTCCAAATATGGGTGCTATCAAATTTTATGAAATGTTGAATTCAACTCAAGAACCCTTATAGCCCGGATGTAAATATTTAGAGTTGTCTACAGCTGTTAGAATAATGAGTATTAAATCTGAATACAATATATCCCATGATTGTTTTAATGCAATGACACAATTAATGAAGGATACAAGTTATTTGGATAATAAGATACCTCTTGATTACTATCGGACAAAGAAGTTAGTGTCGGGGCTTGGATTAACTAGACAAAAGATTGATTGTTGTGTTAATGGATGTATGCTGTATTACAAGGCTGATCAAGAGATGATAAAATGTAAGTTTTGCAAAGAACCTCGCTATAAAGATCGCCTGGGCAAGAAGGGTAGCAAAAAGATTCCACACAAGACTATGCATTACCTGCTACTTATTCCTAGGCTTCAACAACTATATGCTTCACTCGATCTGCAGAGCACATGAGGTGGAGCATTATGAAAATCACAGGGAAGAAGGTGTGTTGTGCCATCCTTCGGATGGAGAAACATGGAAAAATTTCGATCGAACTTATCCAGACTTTGCTTCAGAGCCTATGAATGTTAGGCTCGGTCTTTGTTCTAATGGTTTTACTCCTTATAGCCAGTCAGCATCACCGTACTCTTGTTGTCCCGTGATTGTTACTCCTTATAATCTTCCTCCTGATATTTGTATGACTGTCCCATATATGTTCTTAACATTGATCATTCCAGGTCCTCACAATTTCAAGAATTAAATTGATGTATATCTTCAACCATTAATAGATGGGTTGCTATAATTATGGATAGATGGTGTACTAACTTATGACGTGTCGAAGAAGCAAAGTTTTCTCGTGTGAGCAATATTGATGTGGACAATTAATTATTTTTCTGCGTATGGCATGTTGTTGGGATGGAGTACAGCAGGTAGATTAGCATGTACAATTTGCATGGAACAATCAAAAACTTTTAGTTTAAAAAATGGAAGAAAAGTTACTTGGTTTGATTGTAAATGTCAATGCTTGCCTTTCAATCATGAATTTAGAAGAAACAAGAATTCTTTTTATAAAGAAAAAGAGGAAAAGTCTAGGCCTCTTCCTAGGTTAACTGGAGATCAAGTATGGGAAAAAGTTAGAGGGTTTCCTAATATCACTGAATCTGATCCACGCAAATTTTATGGCTATGGAAAATCACATAATTGGACAAAAAAATATTTTTTGAGATTTGCCATATTGGAAGACCCATCTAGTTTGCAACAATATTGATGTAATGAATATAGAGAAGAACTTCTTTGACAATATTTTTCATACTATCATGAACAACAGGGAGAGGACAAAGGATAATGAGAAGGGAAAAACAAATTTGAAAGAATATTATCGTCGAAATGATTTACACTTGAAATTGAATGATGATGGGAGATGGATTAAACCGAAAACAAAGTTTACCTTAAATGATGGTCAAAAGAAATATGTATGTGAATGGGTTGATCAACTAAAGATGCTTGATGGATATGCTTCTAATTTGGGTAGATGTGTTGATATAGAACATTTAAAGTTATCTGGGATGAAAAGTCACGACTGTTATATTTTCATGCAATATCTTATGCTAGTTGCTTTTAGCGCACTTCCAAAACCTATATGGAAGTCATTAACTAAACTCGATCTATTCTTTAAGGACATGTTCTCAACAGTATTACGGATGGATCATCTAATACAAATGAAATAAAATATTCCTGTAATTTTGTGTAAGTTTAAAAGATATTTTCACCCGATTTTTTTGATTAGATGAAACAATTACCAATTCATTTGCCTTACGAAGCAAGAGTTTATGGGCCAGTTCAATATCGATGGATGTTTCCACTTGAAAGGTATAAAAATTTATTCTTAAAATTTATTACTTGTCTCATTATTTTATGACATAATTATTTATTTTCTAAAAATAATTGTAGGTTCCTAAACAAAATTAAAAAGACTATCAAAAACAAAGTCAGAGTTGAAGGGTCTGTTTGTCAAGCATATTTGGCTCAAGAAATCTCATACTTTGCTTTCCATTATTTTGAATCTCATATCCTATGTAGCAACAAAAGATTTGGACGTAATGATGATTTCATTGAAAAAAATACAGCTCACCCAGCTCTATCAGTCTTTAATCATTCTGGCCGAAGTTATGGTAAAAAAGGATGGTGATATTCGATGTCTAGATGATAAAGAAGTTGTTGTAGCACAATTGCATGTTCTTATCAATTGTGATGAGGTTAAGCCTTTTCTCAAGTAAGCTTCAACCATGGTGTTCATTTTATTATTAGGACAAGTTAATTATATTTGGGTTGAAATTAGTATGCTAATGTAAGTACATGCAGTTTGTATGAGCAAATCCTGAGAGATACTTACAATGAGCTCACTGATGATGTCATTGATAAACAAATTGAAGCAGACTTTCCACGATGGTTCAAAGAGTATGTATGAATTAATTATTTGAATAAAAGATGTATCACTTAAAATGCATATCTAATATGCTTTCATTATTTGATAGGTGAATAGTAATCTACAACAGATGTCGCAAAATTCATATTTGCAAATCTTAGCAATGGGATCATTAAGAAAGGCAAAGTCTTGACCTGTTTATTTTGTGAATGGATACAAGTTTCACACTTCTTTTTGGGGCTAAGGAAAAAGTACATATGACAGTGAGGTGTGTGTTAGTGGCATTGGACAAGATGGTACTATAAGTGAATATTATGGTGTTCTTAAGGAGATTATTCGAATTCGAATGGCCAATGACATCATTTATGAAGATAGTTTTATTTTATTGTGATTGGTTTGATCCCTCAAAACATGACATGAAATTTGATAGTCAATTTGGTATTGTTGAGGTTCGAAAAAGGGAAATATATTCTAAATTTGACCCTTTTATCTTTCCTCAAATGGCAACTCAAGTTTATTATGCAAATCATCTTGAAAAGAAAGGAAATAAGGATGATTGATGGGTAGTTATAAAGACAAATCCAAGAGGAGTTGTAGATACAAAATACAATTTGAAAGTTGCTTTCCAAGAGGAGCAATCACGTGTTAGTGCAAGCATAGAGGATGACCCAATTGATTGCTTACGTGATGACCAAGTTGACGGTGAAAAGGTTGATGGAATTAGTTTTCAAGCTGTTGTCAATGAAAATGTACATGATTTAATTGAAGAGGAAGATGAGGAGATATCAAGTGAAGAAGAGGATGGTGGTAAGGAGACAACAAGTTAAGAAGATGATGATGAAGAGGAGGCAACAAGTGAAGAGGAAGACTTTTTTGATAGTGATGATTCACCAAGTCACTTTCGTACTCAAGAAGAAGACGAAGATGAAGATGGGGAGGATTGAGAATATTAGTTTGTTGATTTCTTTTGTCAATGTACAATACTATATTTGGTTAAAGCTACTGTGATTTTTGTCAAAAATATTGTTGTTTTACTTTATGTTATCATCATTGCTGAAAATGACATGAAATGTATGATCCTCCCCCCAACATATGTTTTCTCTTTCCCTTGGCTAGTAAAAAGAACAAGCAAAAGTACTTAATTCTTCAGCTTTGGTGCCTACTATTACATCTTTTTAATGTTGCTTTGTTTATCTTCCTCAAAGATTTGGTTGAGCATGTATAGATAAGTGAATAAATTACTAAAATATTATTCTCTACAAGTAAGTATAATTATAAGTTAGCCAGAATGATTATCACTACATTTATTCATGTGTTATTCATCAATTACATCACTGATATATTATTTTTTTATTCTTTATTTGCTGCAGATGTTAGATGTAGGATCTAAAAGAGCCACAAACTATTGAAAAAAGAGGAAAGTTAAGTAAAAGAAAGAAACATACAGTAGAGCGAAAAATAGTTCAATTGCCTCCTATAATTCTATCAGGATCTCTTCAATCTCATACTGGTTCACTTCATGTCAATAACTCTTCCTCGCATCAACCTAATCCTGAAGTCAATCGATCCCAGCCTTATAACAATGTTTTACCTCCCATAATACCATCACAATCCCTCTATTTCCATACTAGTCTACTTCATGTAAATGAGTCTCAGCCTAATCTTGGGGTCAATAAACCCCAGCCGACTATCATTAAATCTCAACCTTAATCTAATTAGTCCCAACCTACAAATCAAGAATCTGAACCATTGGTGCACCACCGGTCAATAGGACTCTAGCCACCTCATCTAGTATAGTTGACAATGTAAACGATGATCATCAAATATGGATTGTACCTGAAGAGGATGGGTAATAGGACTAACTTTTAATAATACATATATTTAGGTGGACTATTTATATGTGTACATGTTTGATAACTACTATATTTTATGTAGGTTTGATCCTATCAAGGTAGTTATTGATGGTATTGCTAGTTATATTTTTAGTAAATTTGAATTGGCTAGACCTTCATGGAAGAAGTTTCCAGAATCTACTCACGAGATGTGGTTTGAGGAATTCAAGGTAAAAAAAATTATACATTTTGGTTCATGTATAAATATAAGTGTGGGACTTTATGGCTAATATGCTATTCATTTGATATATGCAGAAGAAATTTAAATGGCTTCCTCACTATAATGATGTTATATGGTCTAATTTTAATAAAAGGACAGCTTCAAAAATGACTCAACTTCTTCAAGAAGTTCGAAACAAATTGTCGCTGAAACTATATTGGATGGGGGATGCAGTATTCAAGGAGATGAAGGAGAATGGCCTCTGAAACTACATTGGATGGGGGATGCAGTATTCAAGGAGATGAAAGAGCACTGGGAGTCAGATGAATTCAAGAAAAAGTCCGAACAAAATTTAAAAAATTGTGATTCAAATGTTGTTGTATCACTTCATATAAGTAGTTGTATACCTCATCGATTGATCTATAAGAGAATGGTAATTATAAATCTTTATAAATATATTTCTTTCAAGAAAATAATATCTTATTCAGCGTTGATAACATACATATCTTTTTTTGAATATAGAATAAAGCTACTGGAAAAGATCCTTCAATTTCAGAATTTTATTTTCGAACTCATCGCAAGAAAAGTGATAAAAGTTGGGTAAATGAGAAAGCTGAAGCCACTTATGTAAGTGTTCATTCACTCTGTTTGCTAGTTGCTTGTTTGGTTTCAGAATCTGTTCTCTCACTCTTTTCTTTATGAGATAATTTAGCTCCTTTAATTTCAGAATTTCTTTTTAGCTCTATTTGCTAGTTATTTGTTTGATTTCAAAATATTTGAGATTGGGGTTGGTTATCTATTCTTTAAGTCAGTTCTTTGACATAGACATTGGGAGGAAAAAAATGCTAGTCTTGTAAACTACTTGCTAGTTCATTTTGACATTTTGTATAATTTTTAAAGACAAATAGTCCCCGTCTAAGCTTGTTTTTCTTTTGAATTCAGTTTAGTGAAGTAATTTGTGGCTGGAAGCTCCAGGTCTTCCTAGCATGTTCAGCATAGCCAAAAAAATGATCAATATTATCCATACTAGGGTGTGTTATTATTGCAGCAGTGACATATTGGCTCAATGTCAATCCCAAGTTTTGTCACTCTTTTTTCCATAGCCAATTTGTCTTGAATACCCTCCAAGTTAGGAACAAACTCTTAAACGAAACAACCTTGTGCCAAACACTGATTGTGTATCTATTTAAGCTTCTTTTTTCGGATAGTATCCGAGGAACAGTAAACTAGCCAGTTGTACTAGGCATCGATATGGCTTTGTCGTTGTTGTTCCTTGATGTCATCATCTAGTTGCTCTTGAAGATTGTTTCAGTTTGAGGCATCATTAATGAGAATATCCTTAACTTTGATCTAATCTTGAATGGGATTGTTTGGTACTAGTAGATATAGAGGCCCAAGGTTGGACCAATATTCCAAAGAATGTTATTATCGACCTTTTCTAAAACTTGATAGTTGTAAAAGGGTGCTTGCTAGCAAAGAAATTAGCTTCAGAAAATTCCTTCCAGAAATAGTTAGTAGTCCTCAGGTTCCACCATGTGATGCTTAGTAGAAATCCTTCCCGAAGAACTTGGCTTGGACTCATATATAATATCCGCAGTTTGTAATCAACTTAGTCATAGTTGCTGCTATAGCACTCAGATCCACTGACTAGCAGGTTATCACAAAAGCGATCACCGAAACTCCACCAAATCAGACTAGTTATGCAACATTCCAGGTGACTTCTCAGGCACAGAATTCATAGACATCGAGTTGACCAGGGGTATAGGATCAAGTTCAGCCACGTTATCCACCCCCTCATTACTACCTTGTACCACTGCAAACTTCCTTTTCTCACCCTCTATAACACCAACATTTTCAACACCAGAATAACCAAGGGGGTTTAAAGGAGTGGGACAAGGATCAAGAATTTCCTTCACACCTTTCAAACCACCAGCAATAACAACATTAATAATAGCACCAGGGGTTTCAAGGGGAGTGGGAGAATTCAAGTCAATACCTGAATTATTTTATAGATTCATAGTTTCCATTTGCTTCAGTTTGGGACTTTGTTCTTTTGTACCTTCTGTCTATTGATGTTGAGGTTGAGAAATATCAAGTTGAGGGGTCTGCAGCAATGCTTTTCTTTCCTTTGTGCCTTTTGTCTATAGATTTTTTGTTGCTGCTGTTAGGGATGGCAATAGGGCGAGGCGGATTTAAGGCTATGCGGGGCAGGGTGTATCAGTCTCTTAGCGGGTGCGGGGCAGGGCGGGGTAGGTCTAAGCCTTACTCTTTTAAAATAATGCGAGTGCGAGGTAGGTGTGGGTCTCCTCCCTTTTTGTGTTATACTACTTCTTCTTTGATAAATATCTCAAATAACAGAGTCTATGTTACTGAGAAGATTCTTGTTGCTTATTCGTTTGTTGTGTAGTCTTGCATAGAATTTATAATTTTATACTGTAAACAGTTCGTTTGTGTATTATTCTGGATCACCAAACTTAACATTATCATCTAATTTGTTTCTACATTATTAAACATATTACTGATATGGACTTTAATCTTTTGAATAGATTTTAGAAGAATCCACAGTTTAAAATTGTGATTTACCCAAATCCTTAAGATGGATTTTAGCAAACTAATTACTATTTCTCAATTAAACATTGGGATGATTTGTGCCAGAGATAAGAAAATGATTAATAGTAAGAAGATGGAAATAATTTATTGGTGCATGCCCTTTAACTATCAATATTAAACAAAAATACAATATCAAATCATATAAGAATCTCCTCTTTTTGCACCCTAATTATAACTAATCCATGAAATTGTTGCTAACTGATAGCCTGATAATAGTTATTAATCTATTGTTAAATTATTCTAAATATAAGAATGGTGGTTTCTAAGACTTTGAAATATTTCTATAACTGTGAATAATTAAGTGATGGAAAAAATATAAGTGGAGCAGGACAGGGCAAGTTTATGCGGAACGGGATGAGAATAGGAAAAAATGCTATGCGGAGCGGGTTGAAAATTTTGTGGGTTTGACTAAACCTGCCCCGCCACCTGCTCCGCCCTACCCCATTGTCATCCCTAGTTGTTGTTGTTGTTATGCCTACACATTGCTTTTCTTTCCTTTTATCCTGTAAGTCTGCCAGATGATCAGGTTGAAGCAACCACTTCAGCACTAACATTTGCTGAAGCCATTTCCTAAATTCAGTATATACCTAGAATGCAGAAAACGACCTTAAAACAAAATTGCTAAAATAGTACCAAATTAATAATCTGGAATGTGCATTCATTATCTACATTAATGTAATGATATAATGAAACCACAAATAATGTAACTTATTACTAAAAGAGGCTAAGAGAGACTTACATTTCTGTCTTGAAATTACAACTCAATAGATTGATGCAGAAGTATAGAGCTACTTAGATAATTGTTTAACACAGATTAATTTTTCCATTCCTCACCCACACCAGCAAAAGATCCCCGGACAAAGCCTAGAAAGAATATGAAAGTAGATCTTGGTATTATAGTGTTAAACAATTAAAAAAAGAACATAAAAAATATCACCTGATGTGATCAACATTCAATCAGTGATACTAACATTCCAAGTCTAGTTAAAATTCAATATAGATCTATAGGAACTTGATTGAGTAAATGAGACAAGCTGATCAAAGTAACTTACTTCCTGAGCTTGTGTAGGAGTTGCAACCTTTTCAGTACCAATAGCCCAAATAGGCTCATAAGCTAATACAACATTTGTCCAATCTTTTACTCGCTCTGCAGTGAGATGAAATGAATTGAAACCAATTAGATGAAGTACTAAGAAATCCATTGCTAGTTACTCTTTAAAAAATTTACTCCCATCGTTTCTTTTTATGTGATAGTTATTTAGAGGGTTTATATAGTATAACGATAGTGAATAAAATATCAAAGAAGTGATCAAAAAGGGGGGAAACATCACATCAAGTTAAAATATGCCACTGATCTTGCTCTTGTCCCTTAGAGTTTTCATTTTCCTGCATTGTGTTCCTCTGTTCAGCTGTGGTTTGTTTCCCCGGACTTGGTGGTTGATCACTGTTGTGTACTCTATTGTCATGCACTTGTGAAGCTGCATGGGACGACACTAGTTTAGACTAAGGCGGTTTGTATACATAAACAAAATTATTATTTTTAGGTATATATAATAGATGTGAACCTCTTTTGATTAGTCTATGTGTTTACTATTTCATATTTTGAACTCTTTAGTGAAAATTCTTGCTCCGCCATGCATCTTTTTCACTTATCAATATAACATGGTTATCCAACTTTACTTTCCAATAGTAGATGGAATTCTCGAGATAAAGGGTTTCCCAATATGCAGTCTTCTCTCCATTGCACCAGTGAAACTCTGAAATAATAATCTATCATGCAGCTTCCTCTTGTTCTCTCCATTCTTCTCTTTTCATCATCTCTTCTCTTAATAGAGCAAGTCATAATAATAGCCATAATAATCTGGAAAATCAACTTTGAGTTTATGATGCTTTATATGCTACTACACGTTGTTTGTTTTTGCTGATTGTTGTGCTTATATTTGATACTAGAATCTAATATAACTTATGCTAATAATATATTTTCTATTAGCGTTATATAAGGCCTGAATTAACTTATTCTTATGCAGAATTAGTTTGAAAGAAAGAAACAAGAAATATTAGCTGCTCAAAGTGCATCAGTTGTGGAAGGAGAAACTGATTCAGCTAGTCAGCCTTCTTAATTAAGTGAAATGGATATCTGGGTGCAATCTGTTGGTGGAAAGAAAAAAGGAATAGTCAAAGGTCTTGGCTCCCTGGGTCGAAGTGTAAAGGCATCTAAGAAATCAACATCAACTTTGCAGAAAGAAATTGATGAGATGATTGAGTCCCAGGTTAATGCTTCAAATGTTGATTTGTATGCTCCATTATAGAACGAGCGACACAAAAATGAGAGGATGAGAAAGGAATTGGACTTGCCGAAGAAGCATGTATACAAGAAATCATCTTCAAATGAATGATCATCTCAAGAAGACAACCAAGCATATGAGGATGAAAGTGATGATGACTCTGACGATGTGATGATGACTTTGACGACGTGAGTGAAAGTGATTCTGATCCTGATAACGTGAATGAAAGTGATTCTGGCCGGTAGTTTTATTGAGGATTCAAGTTTGAATTTTTTTTGTTTTGGACCATTTAAGAATCATACATTTTTTATCTGGATGTTATGAATTATGATTTTTGTTAGCTGTAATGGTTTACATTAAACTTGTGTTGAATAATGTTTTTGAGAATTATTGGAAGTTTTGAATAGATTTTTGACTAATTGTGAAATGTTTCTAGTGATTTACGTGTGAATTATTACTTGGGGATTTCCATGGGGATGTACATGCTAAATATTCATAAAAATTTTCTTGCAATAATTTGTTCTTGCGAATTTACTTGGGGCATTTCATAGAAATTTTCTTGCGAAATAGTTTCTTAAATATCCGCAAGAAATTTTCTTTTGTTAATTAGAAATTTTCACCTCCAAACGTCCTTCGAATTTACTTGGGGATCTTCATGGGGAATAACTTGCGAATTTTTTCCATGGAAATCCGCAAGTAAATTCCTTTTCATACATTTTTGGGGCAGCAAAGATGCTCGAATCTTGGAGGTGGAGCACGATGATTCCATTATATAAGAACAAGGGGGACATTCAGAGTTGCAACAACTATAGGGGTATCAAGTTGTTGAGCCATACTATGAAGGTTTGGGAGAGGGTGGTAGAAGTGAGACTGAGGAGGGTGGTAACTATTTCAGAGAATCAGTTCGGTTTCGTGCCAGGTCGCTCGACTACTGAGTCCATTCACCTAGTAAGGAGATTAGTGGAGCAGTTTAGGGAGAGGAAAAAGGATTTGCATATAGTGTTCATTGATCTTGAGAGGGAATATGACAAAGTCCCCAGGGAGATTCTGTGGAGGTGTTTGGAGGCTAAAGGTGTGCCCGTGGTGTACACTAGGTCGATCCAGGACATATACGACGGTGCGAAGACGAGGGTGAGGATGGTAGGAGGGGATTCAGGGTACTTTCCCGTGTTGACAGGGTTGCACCAGGGATCGACTCTTAGTCCATTTTTATTTGCCTTGGTGATGGATGTTTTGACGCGGTGTATTCAAGGGGAGGTGCCTTGGTATATGTTGTTTGCTAATGATGTGGTACTGATTGACGAGACCCGGGAAGGAGTAAATGATAAGTTGGAGGTTTGGAGACAGACCCTTGAGCCTAAAGGGTTTAGGTTGAGCAGGACTAAGACGGAGTACCTGGAATGTAAGTTTAGCGATTCGAGGCATGAAGCTGATATGGTAGTGAAGCTGGACTCTCAGGCCATTCAGAAGAGGGGGAGTTTCAAGTATCTGGGTCTATGATTCAGGGGAACAGGGAGATTGACGAGGATGTCACGCACCGTATTGGTGCAGGGTGGATGAAATGGAGGCTCGCTTCGGGAGTGTTGTGTGATAAGAAGGTGCCCCTGAAGCTTAAAGGTAAGTTTTACAGAGTGGCCGTCCGCTCGGCCATATTATATGGAGCAGAGTGTTGGCCAGTTAAAAACTCCCACATCCAAAAGTTGAAGGTAGTGGAGATGAGGATGTTGCGAGGGATGTGTGGACTTACCAGGAGGGATAGAGTTAGAAATGAGATTATCCAAGAGAAGTTGAGAGTGGCGTCGGTGGAAGATAAGATGCGGGAAGTGAGATTGCGATGGTTCGGACAAGTGAAGAGGAGGTGCGAGGATGCCCCGGTACGGAGGTGTGAGAGCTGGCTGGGGATGGTTTTAGGCGGGGTAAAGGTAGGCCGAAGAAATATTGGAGGGAGGTGATTAGGCATGACATGGAGCAGTTACAGCTTACGGAGGATATGACCCTTGATAGGAAGATGTGGAGGACGCGGATTAGGGTAGAGAGTTAGTGGGTAGGAAGGTGTCCGTTTTAGCAGGGAAGAGTGTTTGCTTGTATCTGTGACTGTTGTTTCTTAGGTATAGTCTTGTTTGCGCTGTTTTAGTGATTTTTGTGATTTTGAATAACTAGTTTATAGTGTTGATCTGTGAGTGTCTTGCTTCTTCAGTTATCTAGCGATGTGTTGTCCCCTTTTGGCTGTTGGTTGTTATAATTTTTGTTTGTTATTGTTATCTGTTCTAAGCCGGGGGTCTATCAGAAACAGTCTCTCTACTTCATCTGAGGTAGTGGTATGGACTGCGTACACTTTACCCTCCCCAGACCCCACCTGGTGGAAATACACTGGGTATGATGATGATGATGATGATGATGAAATTTTATCAAATAATTCGGCCAAAATTTTGAGAGTTAATCGTAAATAAATCCGCAAATAACTTACCTGCGGATTTATTTTCACAACTAAATTACCTAGGGATTTTGTAAATCCGCAAGTAATAATTACCTACGAAGGTTTTTCCCTCGAATTCTAATTGGCAAGAAAATTCGCAGGTAATCAAATTACTTGAGGATTTTACTGTATTATCCCTATGAAAATCCCTAGGTAATCACCATTTTTCTTGTAGTGTATATAACGAATTGAACTAAGATATGTGTTCTTCACCTCATATAAATTTAACTGTATATATTTTTAGGTAAACAAATCTATTACTAATATATAAGTGTGAATGAAGCTGCTGAATCAGGCAGCTCATGATTGACATGCCTACTTCAGTTGCTTCAACCGTGATTTTACTATATCACCCCTAATTAATTATTATAAGTCATTTAAGTATTAGAAAATTAATATATTAGTGTGAATGAAGTTACTGAAACAGGCAGCTCATGGTCGACATACCTGCTGCTTCAACCGTGATTTTACTATATCACCCTTAATTAATTATTATAAGTTATTTAAGTATTAGAAAATTAATAATGTTTAATAAAAAAGATAAAATAGACACAAAATGATAAATTAACTCTTGATGTTTTAAATTAACTTGACGTCTTATATGGAGCCCCCTTAAAAAAAATTCACAATTATTTTTTTATAGTAATTTTACTATATCACTTCTAATTAGTTATTATAAGTAATTTAAGTATTAGAAAATAAATAATATTTAATAACAAGGGCAAAATAGATATAAAATAATAAATTAAAAATGGACGGATGAAGTACTTTTCAATAGCAATATCTGTGAATATTTCAAATATGACAGAAATTATAGTTAAAAACGGGACTGTG
Organism: Capsicum rhomboideum; assembly: GCA_031232105.1. Taxonomy (NCBI): domain Eukaryota; kingdom Viridiplantae; phylum Streptophyta; class Magnoliopsida; order Solanales; family Solanaceae; genus Capsicum; species Capsicum rhomboideum. Next base: position 21,248,703 of record CP124714.1, read on the forward strand.
TAAAATCTTTTTTATATGAGGCCTACTTAATTTTTTTTCACTCGTATTTTTTATAGTAATTTTGCTATATCACTTCTAATTAATTATTATAAGTCATTTTGAGTATTAGAAAATAAACAATATTTAATAACAAGGACAAAATAGATATAAAATGATAAATTAAAAATGGACGGATGAAGTACTTTTCAATAGTAATATCTGTGAATATTTCAAATGTGAAGAAAATTATAGTTAAAAAGGAAACTGTATAAAATCTTTTAAAATCAAATTATGTTTTAAATATAAAAAAATTGGCTTTTTTTTTTTTTGGGACGAATTAAAAATAAAAGTGCGACACATAAATTAAAAAAAATAAAGTATAAATATTGAATTTGTGCTTAGCACTGACACCATGCCACTAGTATACTTAAAAGTGTTTGTTTCGTGTATTAATTAATAATAATGTACAATAAATCTTTTACACCATTAACCGAAACCTAACTTCTAACAATACGTAATTCTTTATAGTAACAATCTGTTATAACGGATCAAAATTCACCGATATCAACAAGCCACGTGTACTCTGACATAATATTTTCTTTACGTAGTGGAAGACATGAGAGAGAGAGAGAGATACTCCAATATATTTATGCATGTCAAGGAAATGAGTTCTGTTGAATAAGTTGCTTAACCAAATTGTTCTACCAGCCTAACTTGAAGTAGGGGTTGGGTTGGGAGGGGGTCGGGGGTTTAGACCCTTCGGAATAGTTTGGTTCATGAGATAAGGTGAATATCTTAAGATTAAATTTAAAATCAGATGTATATTTTATTTAGTTAAAGATCCAATAATCTCAAGAGAAATTCATACATCAAACTTGATGTTATTTTGTCTCACTATTCTAGAATTATAATTTTGAAATGACTTTGTTTGATCCCTTAAGGATCGTTTGGTACACTAAATGAGATAAGTAGGGTCATTCCATAAGACTATTTTATCCCAACCTCCACATGGGATAGTAATTCCACCATTTCAATTTAGTAAAAACGGTGGCATAAAATAGTCTCGGTATCAAGTAATACCTCATACTAAACACGGGATAAAGTTAATCCAAACTTTATCTCGAAATTATTTTTCTTATCCCTTGTACCAAATGACCCAACGTTACTATATTACAACTCAACTCCAGCCTATGTTTCTCCAACTTTTCAAAATGCCAATAGATACATGTCAGATTCTTCTAAAATAGTGTACTTTTGGAGATTCTGACTCGAATGTGACATCGAATAAAGTGAAGAGTCCGCACAACTTAGAGACTCCAACTATATATGTCATATCGATCATGATTGTGCTAATGAACTAAAATTGTTACCTTTGATACAAACTTATCCACATCGAATTTTTATATTCAATCGATTATTTATATTTTAATTAATTAAAAATTAAATTTTCAATAATCTTATTCTCCAAAATAGTATCAGTCTCAGAGATGTTATAATAACATGAGTTCCTCATGATTATCAAATCTCAACTTATCTCATGAGTTGCTGTGGCTTCTTTCTCTCTTTCTCAATTTATGTGTCTCTCAATTATGCTTATAGAGTTATTAATATTGCTTTACATCCACTCATTAACTATTTATGTAAATCTATATCTCCTACCACATTAATTCTCCCAAGTTGCTTAATTTAGGTTTTTTCAGTTTTGTTACGTAGCATGATTCATGCACCATTTTATTCAAGTAACAAAATTACTTGATGCTCATTAGATATGTAAAGCATATACTTTTTATACATAAATCATGCAAAAAAGGCATATAACCGTGAAAATAAAGTTGAGAGATAAGGGTATAGCGTAGCTTTAATATAATTTCAACAACACACCTCTTACCTCATATTATCCTCAAACCTAGCAAATATATGCACAAGTTGTTTTTCGAGTAAATAATCTCTTATGGTTACTTACAAATTAAATAGAAAAAAAAAGACATTTTCAAAAAAAAAATTCGGATAAAAATGAAAATCTCTTATAAAAAAACGTAATAATACTAAAAATAAGTATGTAAAGAACTATAAAACCAAATTTTCTGCTTCGCGCTCTCTTTTCCTACCTATATTAGGAATGAATGAATGTGTTATAAAGTTTGTCATCAAAAAAGGATAACGTAAGATACAATCCTTAAAATTATCAATCTTATTAAGTGGCTTTAAAAGGTTCACAATTCAACCACACAACCCAAGATTTAATTATTTTGGTAGCCCTCTCTCATCATCTGGCATTGCTTCTAAGGTTTTAATGTGATACACACATTTTAAAATCTTTTACTACTATATATATTTCAAAATGCATGGAAGCAACTTCTAAACAATATTATATATCCATCCAATTCAATTTAATTTGTTTCAAGAATTTCAAGATATGGGTGCAGAAGACAAATCTTGTAAAACCATCAAAGGTACGTAAGTTATACATGTATGATTGATTATTTATACTGTTCTTTTTTTGTTATTCGTTGAAATTACTAGTCTCTTAATGTGAACTTGAAATCACTAGTCTGAATTTGAACTTCCATTTATTAGAGGAATTTTCCTGAACTTCTTGAAAAAGTTTAATTTTGTTTTTCTGAAATTGAGGAATTAATGATAAAAAAAATAAAATTCTTTGGAAAATAAAGATTGATTATTAGGTTTTCTACCTATTATCTATGTATTTACTTATTTGTTAGTTTGTCTGTTTAACTTTTAGAAACTAATTTTTATTTATTTAGTTTATAATTCTAACTTATTCTTAATAAGTATATTTTAATATACTGAGTAATTAGTTTTGAATTTACCTCACAGGAGATGTAAGTGTAGAATTTTCATAGTATAAAAGGTATAAATACTTTATTTTAAAATATAAGGGATATATCCGAAACTGAGTCATATAGGTGTTTAGTATAACTAGTCAAGTGTACGTGCTTTGCACGTGTGTATTACGTTAATTAATTATTGATAAAAAAAATAAAAATTATTATAGATGCATATATCATTAAGTACAAAACTTTAAAAAATATAATCAAACGTATGCATACACCATCAAATGTTGCTCAACTCAGTGGAACATTTAGCCTTGGCCCGTTCAAACTCTTAACTCATCTTCTTCTAGCAACTCAAACACATTATCATCACACATATTAATAGCACAATATTATCCATCTTCTAAATTAGAACCCGTTGGTACGTATAATAAGTTGATATTATAATTTTGATCATCTTCCAAACAGTACCCTACCACAGGCATGGTCATAGACACATGCATAGGCTGATCCCCCGAAACAACACTAATATTAGTAGAAATATTCTCTTTAGTTATCTCCCAATGAGAATAATAATTATCTGATGATCTTGCTTTTGATAATGCATGGACGATGACAATCTAATATTTTCCTCCTTGTCATAACCACAAGTAGCATAATTCATTCATGATCTGATCACCATCGACATTAATATTAGCACCATATACTTCTTTTGTATTACTTATTGGGATATATAGTTGATAATAGTGGACGACGATGTCTATAGTTAAAAATGGTGAGCAACAACAGACGATAATTAATTAGTGGTGAAAGTTGATGGAGTAGTGGTGATCAACTATATTTATAGAAATCCTTGAGTAGACATCTCAAGAATATTAATACTTTAATATAGATTTTAATCACTCCAATCTTTAAAACCCACAAAGTAACCGTAAAACTTAAAAACAACCGCAATTAATGATTAAAATTTATATCTGTAAAAATTTAATCCGAAATCTTTTTCTCCCAAGAAAAACCTCTATCCAAAAAATAAACAAATATAATAATAAAAATTTGAATGATTAAGATTAAGACCTTCATCAAATATAATAAATGAGACCTATGCAAATCCTTTTCTTTAATTTTATGCTAGACTTCTCTTTTATACATACATTAGTAGCGAAACTGTCTACATACCTTAACAAAAGACAAAATAAAATCTGTCTACATATCTTAACAACAACAACAAAAAGAGTCATATATGTCTCGTATACTATTGTTTTTGTCTAGAAAATTGAACTTCATTCGTCACCATCAAGGATAAGTGCAGATAATAAATTCTTCGAAAGCAATGCTACTCTATAGAACTCAAAATTCAATATATTCAACAAAATTACAAAGCTACTCAATTTACAACTACTAACTACTTTGATCCGCTTTCAAACTCAATTAGTAATCATCAAATTGAAAGAGTTGAGTATAACCCTAAAATTATAGGTTGATCATCATTCAAATAAAAACTATGCATATCAAGATTCAACGCTTAACTGTAACCTTACATGTGGAATTCAACAAATAAGTTTAATTAAAGATTTTACTATAATTACTAATGAATATATACCAAAATATAGTTAAATAGCATAATCAAAACTAAGTCACAATTAAACAAAGAAAGAAAGAAAAAGGAAGAGATAAACCTTGTATTTTTTTGGCTACTTAATATAGTTAAATAGCATAATCAAAACTAAGTCACAATTAAACAAAGAAACAAAGAAAAAGGAAGAGATAAACCTTGTATTTTTTTGGCTACTTCATTCAGCAACAACATGCTTATTTCGTCCAATTTTTCGATCAATAAATTTTCAACTGAAAGAAAAACATGAAAAGTTATCAATAACGGAGAATTTTATTGTCAATTGTTGATGATGTATAGTTTGTATATAATCTTTAAAACTATTAACTAAAAGAAACAAAGAAACAAAAAAAGATGATGATAATGGATGCAAGAAGACGACTTGAATCAAAACAAAAATTAGAAGAAAAAGTAAAGCATAATAAGTGAGTATTTCTTGTTAATTTTGATCCAAAATATTATTTAAATAAAATTATAGAAATTCTTTTTTATATATATATATAATAAAATTCTAATTAATTTAAAAGTGTTAAATATTATGATTTCTTACCTAAATCAAATAACTAAACCTAAAGAAGATACAAATCAAATTAAATTCTGGGGAAAAAAAAAATCCACGCATGTTTAGGATTCTTTCACCTTTTTCAAATCTTTTTATTAGATGTACGACTCCTTTTCATTTCCTATAATATTATATTTAGTATATTTGTATTTTGTTTAGTATTAATTTTTCATATTTGTCGTATTATTCTTGTACTTTGACCCTTTTTTGGGTAAAAATTCTTATACTTTTACCTAATAGAAAAGTTGTCTCTAGTTTATTTTCTGTGAAATTAGGTTTGAAATTATTTTCTATTCTTAGAAACATTTTCCATATATTAATAATTAATATTAATAAATTAAGGGAAAAAAGGTAAAAATATGATTTTGTCTATTGCAAAGTCTTTTAATGAAGGACAAAAAGTTCAAATCATTTTTTAAGGGTCTTCACACTTTTAATATATTGTAGATGTAGATGTAGATAGATTATAATTAGTATGATCAACTTAGGACGTTCAATAGATTTCTAACATTAAAAATAGTTTAGTATCATATCTTTAAGTAAACTACAAGATCTCTCTGCTCCTCTTTATGTGACAACTATACCACATTTTTTCATATCTCTTCAATATTTTAAATAGTTCAATTATTATATATGATATTTTTTATATAGTTTCTAAATATATAAATTTTATTTTTCAGACCAGAAAAGAAGCCTCAACGTCAATGAAGAGTACCAAGGGGCATTAAGGACAAAATCATATGGTGATTTCTTCATGAAAGCTCATGACCTACTTGCAAATAATAATAACAATAATCACCCATTATCTCCCAATTCTCAATATACATTATTCTCAGATATACTTCTTGAACCAGGCCAAGAAACCATAACAAACATTCTTGAATCAACAAATATTTTTCCAAGAAAATATAAACTCAAAACCCTTCTTTCCAATTACTTCAATATTAGTGCAAAAGCCTCAATATTCTGTAGCCACCTTCTCAAAAACATCAACCAAGTCCAATCTGACTATAATTTCATCGAACAAGTCCTCGAATCGATCGATAACAATTGTTCTTCTCAACAATTTGGTCACCTTGTGTTAGAACTAAGATCTTATATTATCCACAACAACCCGTTTTCCGACATCAAGAAACAAGATTTCACACGAATCAACGATGAATATTCGTCGATTTTGCAACATTTGAGTTCAAAGAGGAAAAAAGTGGCTAGGAAAATTAAATTGATCAAATGTGTAAATAAGGCTTCAGGGGTATTTGTGACAACAGCATGTGGACTAGTAGCTGTTGCAGCCATGGTACTAGCAGCACACACACTAGCGGCACTAATAATGGGACCAGCAATTTTGACCATTATACCCTTGAAGACGTCGAAAATTAATAAATTCACGAATGGTCTTCGATTCTGGAAATGTGGATTTCTAAGCAAAATTGGAGCACAACTTGATGTAGCAGCAAAGGGTACATACATTTTGAACAGGGATTTCGATACGATAAGTAGGCTCGTGGATCGATTGCACGACGAAATTGAACATAACAAGGCGATGATAAAGTTATGTTTGGATAGAAGGGAAGATGGCATTTCATTGCAAGTGTTGAAGGAGATGAAGAAGAGAAATGTTGGATTTAGGAAACAAGTGGAGGAGCTTGAAGAACATATTTATTTGTGTCTTTTAACTATTAATAGAGCTAGAGCTTTGGTGATTAATGAAATTGTAAAATCTTGTGGGTGAAAAATCACTAGTGATAGACAAGATTAGACTTGTATATAAATAGTACTTATATATTTTTTGATTTGTAAATGTAAGTCTCCATGCAAGTACTTAACTTATTGAATTAAAATTGAGATCATTGTTTTAATCTAAAGACTGTCCCATGACTGTAAGAGTTCGATGGAGAGTATCAATCTCTCAGGTTATTAGGTGAACAATTAATTTAAATGACGCAAGATTATTACCTTTTGTGATTAGAATCGTCAGTATGGATTAGCTCGAGTTAAGCTAGAGTACTAGCTCTTTATTTGATAGGATTGAGCTGAAGTTTTTTGAGTTAATTTAAGATGGAACATTTTAGCCCAATCCAGATAAACTCGAACTTTTTAGCCCAATCCAGATAAACTTGTCAGCCCTTGGATTTGATCGAAGCTGGGTTGGGCACACCCACAGCTAAATGAACAAAAAAAATAGAAAGCAAGTAAGGAAAATATATTTTGGTTTTCTGGATGTACATATCACAACACCACCTTAGTGCTGGCTTACATAAATAAAAAGTTGGGGATTTTACCTGTGTATGTAAAATTAAATAATTAATTAGCTAGTTTAGCAACATAATTTGTTTTTTTCTTTTTAAAAAAAAAGAAGTAATGAGAGTCTTTTTTATTATAAAATATATACAATTCGATCAAAACATACAATTTACATATAACTTTTTGTAGTATAATATTTGGTCAAAACACATAACTTACGTACAACTTGCATACAATCATATTGTTATATGTTCTTTTGTATCTTGTTTGTATGTATTTTGTATGTCGTGTGTATTTCACTTTATGTCCATACAAATAACTTACTTCCGACATACAAAATACATACAACTTATAAATACATCGAGATCAAAAGAAAAAAAAAATTCTTTCTCTGCGAGGTTCATTATAAATTCTAACAAAAAATCAATTCAAATGTTTACTAAACTCTCTCAAAATTGACATATAAACTCTAAATAATATTTTCAATCTTTGCGACAACACTCAATCCAACTAAATAACAAATTCGCAAAGCTCAATTTTCAAATTCAAAGCACTAACGGTTTTTAATGGTTGTTTATGGAGTTTTTCTTGGCTCGAAAATGTTGTAGATACTCAATTTTCAAACACTCAAATGTTTACACTAGGCCTTTGAAGAAACCTTTGCTTTCGAGTTTTGACTTGGACCTATTTATACATTTGTTATTTGCCAGTTTCTTCCTCTTGATGTTCTTAAGAGAAAACGGCATAAATTTTCCAATGGGAGATTAAATTAGCAGAAAATAACCCAATAAATTTCCCAATGGGAGATCATTGAACTTTGGTTCAAAGTTTTTTATTTGTGTAACTGTGATATGTTTCGATTAGCTGATATTGGATTTGTCGGAACATTTTAAGAAACTAGAATATCAATTTGGTGGTGCTTGGAAACGCGTTGAGCTGGTTTTCAAATTGAAAAATTGAAGTTGAAGACTACTTCATTCATGTATATCCCTTGTATATCATATGTATATGCTTGTATCTTTTGTAAATCGTGTATACCTATGAAAAACTTTGTGAGAGCATTGATATACACAATATGAGTCTGATATACACATTTTCCACTAGCATTTTCTAATAAGTCTGCATTTAAATCCAAACTAATTCATACCACCTTCAATCTTCCTCAGATTTTGAATATAGCCTCATTCAGATATTTTGTACCAATTTCAACTACACCCCAGCAGTAAAATATAGCAAAAGTATCTTTTTAATGACAAAAGTAGAATCAATCTTGGACCAAAAAATATATGTTTCAAAGGAGCTTTTCAACGACTTGCTGTTTTCTGGCTTCAAATGATTACCTTGAAAATTTTATGGGTTATTGAGTGAGAACTGGGTGAGAATATTCACTTTGTTGGTTTTTTCCATCGATTTTGAAAGAATTGGCTAATAGATAGCAATTATTTTGAGATATTATTTTCCTTCCTACTTGTTGACTAATTTAATGCTAATAATTACTATGACCCTGCTCCTTTGACTCTTAATTAGTACAAGGAGACGGACATCAACCCTTAATTCCTTATGGAGCATATGGGCCTAATATGTAGTGGGTCATAGTTGTGGATCCCAAAAATCATGCCCATGTAGAATTCCCTAATCTACCCCGCAATAATCCAAAGGACAAAGGTATAGCCTTATTCCCTCCAATAAAAACTTAACCTACATTTCATTTAAGTAGTTCCATCAACAAGAGGGGTTGCTCGAATAGCAAATATTTTCCACCTCCAAATCTAAGATTATGATTTTGAGTCACAAGGGAACAAAAAGGTGAGAACTCCCTGATCGAGAATCTCAGGGTTTAAAAGAAATAGTTACATCAAATTATATTAATTTATTATGATTTATAAGCCATAAACTAAAGTGAAAATATGTATGATATGTACTGTATATTCATTTAGTTTTCCATCAATGCAAACATCAAATGTGAATAAATTTTATCATTTAATTTTACCTAATTCGTGCATTCATCTAAGACATTAGAATCTCCAACATGGCATGCGAATGAAAGCAGAGTAGCTGCCATAAATAGATAATAAGAAGTTTAAAGCCATTTGGTTAGTTACTAAAAGCCAGTCTTTCTTCGAAGTATAATTTAATTTATAAAGAAAGCAATATTTAATTACATAAAATATAAATTTTTTAATGAAAGATGTTTAATTAATCAGCTTGAGCTAATGCGGATATCCACCTCTGCTCACATGATATGATGATGTCCAATAGAATTCTTCTTTTGTGCAGTTATTTCTTCTATCGTATAAAATCAGTGTTTAGAGTGGTGATTTCTCGTTAAAATCAACCCCTTTCTTTGATTTGAATATTAAATACATGATAAAGTACATATAATTTCACCCCTATATAACAATCGTGTTCTATGATAATATTTCATTATGACATTGGCAGCCAAGTTATTTTTGGAATTGATTTTTAATCTTATGTTAAATCACATGTACTCTATATCAACATTATGCTATGGTAATCAAATATCTAGATATTAATGAGAAATTTGACAAAATGTATAAACATATTAATGAAAAACAGCTTTATAAAATTAGTAGGTGGCTCTTTCTATAGTTGATACATACAATAAATTTTATGAAATCATCCATGCATTAAAAAAAGAGCAATGCAAGAAAATAATTCTTGATTATTTTGATGAAACACATTGTTTTCTAGGCTCAGTAGGCTTGTTAGAAAATAGAAACCTTTATGTGAACTCTATCATGCTCTTTCTCAAGATGAAGCAACAATGAATAATTAATCATGGAATTATAGATAGCAATCACTCAGAAACTAATTATTAATCTTTCTTAATTACTAGTCATCATTACAGTTATCTTAATCTCTATAAAGTTCAAAAAGGCTATCCAATGAACAAATCTAGTATATCCACTTTTATTTTAAGTAACAAATGAAGAAGCAACAGTGAATAATCTTGGGATTATAATAATTGCCAAGAAACTAATCTTTCTTAGTACATAATCATGAATTCTATATAATCCCACCCTTTATTTTTAAGGAATCTTTATATAAATAGTTGGTCGAATTGTTGTATTTCTTTTTATATAATAATTATAGTATTATACATATATTTCATATAGATTATACATATATTGTATATTTATCAATATTTTTAATTGAAATGGTTAAGAGCGACTGTTTAAATTAATTCTTCTATTTTTAATATAATGTAGGTTGGTAAGGCGCCGCATAACCAATTAAAACATCATTTAACAACATTAATTCTTGTTTGACGGGTAAAATTCATAAATATTCAGTATTAAGGCTCCTATATGAAATACTAGTAAGTAATACTCACCCGTTTCGTCTTAGTTGGCCCTCTTGCTAAAAATATTTGTGTCAATTTAGTTATCTCATTTATGAAATCAAGAGAATTTTATTATGTTCTTTCAATACTATCTCTATTATTAAATGGCTACATAAAGTGTATAGTACTCAAATTTATATTTTCAAAGCATAATAATAAGTCAATTTTGGTAAAATAAACTTCTAATAAATATTTTCTTAATAGAAGTGTCAAGTCAACAAAGACCAACTATTTTGAGACGGAAAAAGTAGTTTCAAAATTAATCAACACTTAATCATTTTTTGGTGGGAAATTAATTTGGATAACAATACTATCTCCAACTTAAAAAAGCCGTCTTTTTTGCTTTTTTCGAACTCCAGGATCTTGTCTGGAAGTTAAGTACTCTTTCCGTTCACTTTTACTTGTTACTTTTTGACATGATACATTCATTAAAAAGACAATGATTGATAGAGTGAGTTTAAAATATTACCTCTATTAATTGATGTTTAGTACTCCCTCCATTCCAAAATAAATGAATTATTGAGACTTTTTTTATAGTTCAAAATAATTGAATTGTTCAAAGTTCAATAGAATTGTTTGGACCTTTTTCCATATTTACCCTTTGTTTTAATGATGTTCTTAACTACTTTACATTTTTCTAGGAGAATAGGTTGAATAATCAAAAGGGTAATAGTGGAAAGTAGCCTTAAATTTATGTCCTTAACTATTTTTCTTAATAGGTGTGCATTACCTCAACAATTCATTTATTTTGGAATGGAGGGAGTAATAGTTATTGGAAAATGATTTGGAGAAAAGTAATTAATGTTAAGGGTAAAATATGGGGAAAAAAATTGTCTTTTCTTGATTTATCAAAAATAACAAATAAAAATAAAAATACAAATTAGGAAACTAGTGACAAGTAAAAACGAATGGAGAGAATAATTCTAACTTAAAATTCTATGATAGTACTAAAGTTTAAAGCTGGAAAAACAACCAAAAAAAGGGCATTATTTTTCTTTCTTCGATATTTTCATTATAAATTTTGTCTCTTGTGTTATTTCAAACCTATTCGAGTAAATGGCGTACACCCTATCCTACCCAATCTTAACGTGTGGAACTATAATAATGAGCATGTTGTTGTTGTGTTGGATTCATTATTCCAAATTCCAACCACAAATACGAAACTATCCACAAGCTGCAAAGTCTCAAATTTGTACCAATATGGCATTAATATGTCGTCTTTTTGGTATGGTGAAATAGTTGAGATGAATTTTGGATTTCATATACTCTTTTCTATTCTTAGAAACTCTCATCAATCCATCTGCCAACTTTGCTGTGTGTACGTAAAATTATTTAATAAAGAGCTAGGCTAAAAAGTGAAATATGACCAGATCTACAAAATAAATTTATTTTTCTTAAAACACAATATGTTTTAATGAATAATTCTCCCTTCGAGAGTAACATTCTTATTTTTTCAGAGCAACTTCAGTAATTCTTTAATTCTTACGAAGAAAACTTTAGGAAATTGTCGAAATTTTTTTTTTATGAATTTGAAATTTTACAATATCGACTATTGTTTTGGAGACATGACTGCCAAGTAATGAATGAGCGCTATTTGACTATTTTCATGATTGGCTGTCCTAAAAGAATTTCGAACGTAAAATGATAGCTTCATACAGATTCATCTGTATACTTTGATAATCTAATTGACTATTTCTGGGACGTGCATTTAGGTGCAAAGAGAAGTGGCTAAAGGAGAAAAAATAATTAGGAGCACTTTATAAATAGACGGTCTATTTTTACAAAATAGGTTCAATTCAGAGGAAAATACTTCAGGATATTTTAGACCAGTAAACTATCTTTTTAGTTCATATATATATAAAAGGAAGTTTGACATTAATAGTGTTTTTATTTTTACACTACTTAAGCATCCTCATTTGTAATATTATCATAGAGCGCATCATAAACTCCATGATGATAATAGAATACTTGGTTTTTTTCCTATTTCTTATTTTCCTCATACTTGTTAATTAGTATTTTCGTTACCTCATTAATATCGGTAAGGTAAGGCCTAGCCCCCTTACTTTACTTATTCACATTGAGGTTTTCACTTTTCAATTTATTATTAATAAAGAGAACCGCTAAACACTCTGTCTAGTGGTATATAAATTTAATTTTAAAAACTTATGTTTTAGTTGGTAAATATGAATTTTCATCTATTTTTAACGCATATAAATATGGATAAATATGAGGTAAACACTATAAGTATCCATATATGAACTCTTTTGTAAATAGAAGGAAATTTCTCTTAAAAATTTCAGAAAAAACATTTTCTAATCAATAAAAAAACACCAACGCAACCTTAACCCATCCCCTAGAACTATCCATCCCATATGTGTCTACCTACCTCCACCTACCCCACCCCTATTGATGCTTCGTAAGAGTCCATCACTGTACCTAAGACTTGATTGGGTACCAGTCCCCGTATGAGGAAATCGATGAACAATTAAGAACATAAGGGAAGCAACAAAGGAGCAAATGACAGGGGATGTTTACATGGAAACCTCCTTGCTCAAGGGAGAAAAACCACGACCTACCCCAGTAGGATTTCACCAACAGCCTTCACTAAAACTCTGAGCAACCTTCGATGATTATAACCTAAGAATTAACCTCTTAATTTCTACACTCTTGCAATAACACTATTACAAACACACCCTCACAATACCTCTACTGTGAGCTCTCCATTAGCTACCTCTAGCTACAAAAAGAACTCAAATCTGAACAGAAAAAGCTTAAATGAAACACTCACTGGAATCTCTAGAAAGAGATGTGAGTTTACAATTGCAAGTTCAATACAAAACCCAGTCAACCTAGAAATAGAAACATGTATCACCATGAGCAAAACAATTTCTGGATTATTGAGTCTTGTAATATCGGGTGAGGCCTTTGCTTGAGAAAAGTTCTTTTTGATTTGTGCAAAAGCTTGAGCTTCTCTCTTGGTGGATGATGAATATATATATGATGATCACTGGAGAGAAACTTCCTCATAGGTGGATGCTGGAAAGGAATACTGAAAATTCATCCCACTAACGTGCTGACATTGTCCAAAAAAGTACTAGACAGCTGACACATAAGATAAATGCATGCTAATACAAAACTACACACTGGGATACCAGTTCACATAACTGGTCCTTCCACTAGGTTAGACAAACAGCTGGCCATGAGTAATAATCAGACATGCATGTACCAGGTTCCAATAATAAAGTTTGTCAATCATCAAAACATGAACATAAAAAACATAAGAACATAGGCATAATGAGAACAAGGCTGGAACCCAACATTTTCTCCTTTTTTGATGATGAAAAACCCAGGCTCTTAGAGCAACATTCCACACTTGATTCATCACAAGTCAGTTTCCCCTGTCACCATGCAAGCCACAGAACCCAGCACTCAAGTTCCTCTTTTCACCTGTTCCCCCTTTTGGCATCATTAAAAAAGGATCACGACGACAAGTAGGCGCTATACATCATAAGAAATCACAACACAAAAAAGAATAGGAACACATTTATAAGCAAGCATTTAGAATCATTAGACAAGTTAGTTTTCAAGTTCTACAAAAAGAAATTAATCATACACTGGTGTCAAAATATAAGAAAAGTAATACTATGGAGTGAAAGAACCGACAGGAGGGATCAACTAGGATGGGAAGTAGAGAGACAACTATAAAAGAGGTGATCAAAGCATTTCATAGCAGCGCGATTATCATCAATCAATGCCTCATTCTTGATTTTCAACTAGCATTCTCATCCTTGAGTTGTACATTCTCGTCTTTTAGCTGGGTGATCTCCATCTTAGTTTGATTTGAGACACCTGGTGTAAGACTAGTTCCTTCTATGACTTTAGTCAGCTGGGCTTTCAGAGCTTCAATTTGATCTTCCTTTTCTATGAATAATAGATCATTATAGAAGTCTCTAACCTCACTGAAATATGCAATACCTGTAGAGTCAAACAAGTGCATCCATTCTTTAGTAGCAACAAAAGCAATGAAGAAACTCATTCCAAATCTGGTTGAAATAATAGGATCGAATACTCTTCCAAAGAGCAATGTCTGATTGTGAATGTCATAATGTCTTTTCTCAATCTCAGGCTTAACTCTGGGATGACTGCACCTTTCCTATTATTTCCTTTTGACATAACCTCTCTTTTATTCATCTTTAAAGAATTGGATAACTTACTCTTTCGGGGATTAATCTTCTCTTTCAATGAAACCTGACCCAAACCTCTACTATCGACTTGAAATCCTTTGTTTACCTTTCCACTAGCCTAATAGGTACTTGCATAAAGTGAGCAAGCAACACAGAAGGTCCATCCCTTTTTTTGTCAAAAAACAACCTCAAAGAATTTTGTTAGCAGTAATGCATCATTATCAGGGATAGCATAGTACTCGTGAGCTCGTGCATGGACCTTCCCCTCTCTTTCTTGGACAGAAACTGTCCTTTTTTGGATAATAGAGACACCTAGTCCCTTAATGAGTTCCCTGGAATCACTTACTTCAGAGAAGGCAGTGTTACCCTTATCAGATTTTGTAGAAATTTCAGAGATGTCCCTAATGAGATGACTTTTGACAGAACTATCCTCTTCTACTTTACGATAATAAGATATTTTAGAGTCATTTTCAACCTTTACCACTTTAATACCTCCACTCAATGAGTCAAGTTTCATTTCAGACCCTGGAGCAAGGTTGAAGTTATAAGTACACACTGATGGAGAGGATGATGTTTCAGATCTAGCTGAGCATTTGAGAGAGTGAGATAGCACAAAATTAGTTTCAACCAGAGAAGCAATATGAAAGAAATCTATAGCTGACTTTGGTACGATTATGGGGGTGAAATTTCTTTCCATGGAGAGAAATAGAAGATAGGATCTTTTTTAGATGACTCAAGAGAAGGGCATAGAAAAGAGTTTAACTCATCAGGTCTGTTTTAGAGGAAAGGTACAAAAATGATTGAGGAGAGAGTATATGTACAGGAAGGAACAAAAAAGTGGATGGACGATGAGGATTTGTCTGTCAGAAAAAAAGGTTTACCTCATGTCCTCTACTTTTTGAAGCAAAATGAAGGATGATCATAGAGAGGACTAAAAACAACAGGGTAATTTTTTTAAGGAATGTTCTGATATAAGTGCATGATGTGTCATGGTCTGATAGCACTTTCAACGCTTAAAACTATGGAAATTTGCTAGTACAAAGGCATTTTTATGTGGGTATGATGTGGTTTTATGGAATTTATAGGTTAAATAGTCTGTAGAAGGGAAGTGCAGAAAATTGGGACTTAAAGGCATCAAACGAGACAATCAACGATCGTTGGATTTGAAAACGGTTGTCCCTTGCTATCGTTGGTTGAAGTAGAGAAGTGAAATTTAGGTGGCCTTCAAATGATGCATCCCAAGATCATCATTAGATGTAATAATTGTTAGATCGATCGTGGGAAGAGAGTCCAAAAATAGTGCATGCAGAAGTTAAGTATGAAAAAGATCAGATGAGAAGATTCCACGATCATTCTTGGTACAACAGACTCGTCCTGAAGATCGTGGGAAGGTTATCCTGCAAATTGATGAAATGAAGAGTGGAAGCAATAATAGAAAGACACGATCGTCCCTTGAAACAACGAGCTCGTCCTGAGCATTGTCCTAATAAAGATCTGAAAGATAGAAAAAGACAATATCAATCAACGATCACCAAGGACGATCGTGGTATATACCTTCGATCTTCCTTACCTTTGTCCAAGGTGCCGACTCAGTAAATCTCATTGTGTTTAGGATAGGTTTTCTTTATGTCTATAAATACTCCTATTAGTTTTATTGTTTCAGTTTACATTCTCTTGATACTTTTGAGGCATATTGTTGTTCTTTGAAGTATAAATATTGATTTTAAGGGTTTTAATTCAAAGTGAGATTTGTGGTTTTCATTTTATTCTTGTAAGTCCGTCATTATATTTTCTTATCAGAATTATTATTGTGTGCTTGAAATTATGAGTATCTAAACACCACAACTAGGATTGTAAAAATCATGATGGATTAACAAAGTAGTGTTCAAAGTAAGACGTGATTCTCAAAGGGTGTTTGTGCATGTATTGTCATTCTCTTCAATTTGATTATTTTCTGACGGTGGCCAACGCTAGAACTTGCTTTATCCTTACTCGCAATGAAAGAAGGTGTAACGAATGGGAAAAAAGAATTAACAACGATACTTGGAGTTATTAACCTCCACTTAATTAGCTTGAGTCGGTAAATAGGATAGCTAATATGGGATCAATGATAGGGGTTAGTAATGCAAAACTCAGGAGACGATAATACGTGATTGAGGATAGTCATCTAATAGGGGTGTGAAGTCATTTAGATGAACATAGACTATTGATTCTGCATGTCAAACACCACAAGAGATCAGTAGTACGAAGAACTATGGAGTTATGAAGTTATGGGGAACACAGTACTAGTGCCTCTATCACATTGATTACAAATCCAATGAAATCAACAACATGTTACTATTTGACGATCTCAATCCCCTCTTCCGTTACTAAAAATTATTTACTAATTATTTAGACAGACATATTGATAGATATTCAGACTTATTCCTCGTGGGATCAATCCCAACCTAGTTAGGCTCTATATTTGATCAATGACTGCTTTATACTTTTATCAAATGTAATTTGGGCAACATCAAATTTTAGCACCGCGGTTGGGCAATACGATTACAGAGTTGATTGATTATGTTTGTCTGGCTGTTGGTCTCTATTTCCTAATATTTCTTTTTCTGTTATTTCTAGGGTGCACATTGATGCATGCCCAACACTTGGAGGCAAGGCAATCCCCTGATTCCACTTGATCCAGAAATTGAAAGAACTCTGAGAGCTAGAAGAAGAATGGTTAATGAAGGAGTTCATGCTGAGGGAGTTCTAAACCAAAAGTTGTAGAATCCAGGGCTTCACGAGACTACAGACCAAACCACCGCCCATTTGGTTGCTGAAGAAAATCTAAGACAAGAGATTTCCAGACAGGCAGCACTGGAAGAAAGGCCTAAACAAGTAGAAGTATGTCGTTTGGCCTCAGTTGAGGAGCAAAATAGGCAAATAAGGAATAGGGGCCAAAAGCCTCCCCAACGTTATGTTCCTCAGTTTGATGATGCAGAAGATGAGCTAGATCTTATTGACACAATGGAAATGGGTGTTATTGCTCCACCAGCATTGCCATCAGGAACTAAGTTTGACATCACCAGTGCTATGATACAGTTGTTAAACTTGAAGGGAGTGTTCACGGGCCTTCCTGCTGCTGATGTGAATTTTCATCTGATGAATTTTATAGGGATTTTCACTTCCTATAACCTACCTGGTGTGAGTCAGGATGCTATTAGACTGCGATTGTTTTCTTTCTCTCAGACAGGAAAAGTTACTCAATGATTGACCGAGTTGCCACACAAGCTGATCACTAATTGGCAAGAGCTAAAGACATAATTTTTGGAGCAATTTTTCCCACCTTCTAGAATGTTGTTGTTGAAAGATGAGATTTATAATTTCAGGCAGTTACATTCGCAAGCGTTGTGCGAAACTTAGTTGATGATTAAGAAGAAGCTGCAGGATATCTCAAATCACAGAATATCAGGTCGTACTTTGCTTTAGACCTTCTACAAAGGTTTGAATGTGAAAAATAAGGTTGTAGCAGACACTGTGACCGATGGACAGATTATGAGTCTAACTTGGTAGCAGGCTTCTGAGATTCTAGACATGATTACTAAAACCAACTGGAGTGTCATACACGAGAGACAGACATGCCTGCAGGTACTTATATGATAAGAGCATCCGCAGAACAATACATGGTTGATGATTTTATCGCCCAGGAATTAGCACAACTGAGGACTGAATTCAGCGTGTTCATAAAACAGTTTACAATTGTAGGGGCAGAAAAGGTGAACGTGGTTGGTTCACAAGGTAAGGCACCTAAACATGATGACTCTGATTCTGAAGAGGAGGCTAGGTATCTAGATGATTAGGTGGTGGGTTTTCGAGCCAAAGGCCAAGGGTCTAATCAAGACAATTGGCGCACTGGTTAAGGGAACCAAGATCAGAACTACTACAAAGATAATAACTGTAATAGGTCTGGGTATAGAGATAGTGAGTAGAAGAGAAAGAATGATTACAAAGACTGAATAAGCCTCAATATTCCACTAAGGAATCGAGATGCTGATTCAAGACCGCCTCAAAGAGCTTAGAGCAGATATTTTCAGGATGAGTCAGAAAGTGAACTCACACGCTACCGTTATTAAGCAGCTTGAGCAGCAGTTTGGTCAAATTTCAGCTGTAATAAATCAACGTCAACAAGGTAAACTTCTAAGCAACATCCTTCAAAATTAGAAAAATAATAGTCATTGCATGGTGATTACCACTAAGAGTGGTAAAATGACTATTGATCCACCTATTCCCCCGATTATTGTGAATGATAAGGAGCTAGTGGTTGTCGATGATGCGAAAATAGTTGAGTGACAAAATCTAGTTGATGATGTGATTACATCTGAAAAGCCTGCAGTTGCTGAAAAGGAGGCTAAGGCTACAAAAGGGAAGGAAAAGGATGTACCACAAGTATTGACTCCCATTCTACGACCTCCTCCTCCATTTCCCAAAGATTGAAGAAGAAAGTTGAAGAGGGAAAATATCACAAGTTCATATCTATGTTGAAAGAATTATCGATGAACATCCCTCTTGTTGAGGCACTTGAGAAAATGCCAGGTAATGTAAAGTTTATGAAGAATTTGGTGATGGAGAAGAGGACCGTGAGTATTGAGCCCATTTATAATGTGCACCATTATAGAGCAATAGTTTTTCGGTCTCTAGTTGAGAAGAAGAAAGATCCTGGAGCTTTCATGATTCCATGTACCATTGAGTCTTTCAACTTTACTAAAGCTTTGTCTGATTTGGGTGCTAGCATTAATCTGATGTCACTAGAATTTTATAGATAATGGGGTTGAGGACGCCCAAACCGACTTCGATGAGACTCCTTATGGTAAATCGCACCGTGAAGAAGCTTGTAGGAATTTTATATTATGTTTTGGTGAGGGTTGCATCCTCTATCTTTCCAACTGATTTTGTCATCCTTGACTGTGAGGTTGACTTTGAGGTTCCTATTATCTTAGGAAGGTTATTCCATGCAAATGGGCGAGCATTAGTTTATATGGAGACTGGGTAGATGAAATTTTTGTTAAATCATGAAGAAGCGACATTTAATGAATGTCAATCCATGATGTCGCCAGAGAACATGTGTGTGATCTCTGTGATTGATATAGTCGATACAGATGCATTGGTAGCTCCTATTAAAAAGAGGCTAGGAGTCGAAGCACTAGCAGCAGCTATCATGAATTTTGAGAGTGATGATATTGATGGGTATAATGAGATGGTGAGCACACTTGCTGGTTTGGGTTCTTATACTTTTGCACCGATGAAGTTAGCTCTTGATTTGAAGAATAGAGTGACCCAGCCGGCTAGGCCTTCTATTGAAGAGCCTCCTATTTTGGAGCTCAAAGCTTTTCCATCCCATCTTCGTTATGCATTCTTGGGAGCCAACAATACTTTGCCAGTTATTATTGCAATTAATTTGGTAGATTGGCAGGTTGAGGCTCTAGTGTTTGTGTTGTGAAGGTTCAATAGGGCCATTGGATGGTCCATTGTTGATATCATTGGGATTCTGCCTGGAATTTGCACACAAAAAATCCAACTTGAGCCATATTGTGTTCCTAGTATTGAGAATCAAATAAGACTTAATCCGCCTACGAAAGAGGTAGATTAGAAGGAGAGAATAAAGTGGTTGGATGGTGGTGTGGTTTACCCTATTGTCGATAGCAAATGGGTGAGCCTTGTTCAATATGTGCCAAAAAATGATGGAATCACTGTGGTTCGAAAGGAGAAGAATGAGCTTATTCCTATGAGGCCTATCACTTGTTGGAGATTATGCATGGACTATAGGAAGCTGAACGCATGGATTGAGAAGGATCACTTTTCGATGACTTTTATGGATCAGATATTAGGTCTTCTTGTTTGTAGAGGATGATATTAATTTATTGACGATTATTCGGGTTATAATCAGATTTTGATTGCTCCTGAAGACCACTTTCACTTATCCATATGGGATGTTTGAGTTCAAGAGAATTCCTTTCGATTTGTGTAATGCTCCAGCAACTTTTCAGTGTTGCATGATATCCATTTTTTCTGATATAGTGGAGGATACTATTGAGGTATTTATGGATTACTTCTCAGTGGTTGGTGATTCGTTAGAAGATTGGTTGGCTCATCTAGCTAGTGTATTGAGGATATATAAAGATTGCAATTTGGTGCTGAATTGGAAAAAGTGTCATTTCATGGGCAAAGAAGGAGTCATTAGTCACAAGATTTCGACGAAAGGAATTGAGGTGATTGAAAAATTACCTCCACCAATTTCTGTGAAAGGTATTCAGAGAAGTTGATTTCAGCCCCTATTATTATGTCACCTGATTGGTTTATGGCACTTGAGGATATGTGTGATACTAGTGGTGTGGCGCTAGGAGCATTCCTAGGCCAAAGGCGGGAGAAGATTCTATATCTGATCTATTATTCTAGCAAAGCACATAATCCTGCTCAAAAAAATTATACTATGACTGAACAAGAGCTGATTGTTGTGGGTTTTGCTTTTTAGAAATTTCAATCGTATTTGCTTGGCATGAAAGTGATTGTGCATACTGACCACGTAGCTCTTAGGTACCTTATGGCAAAAAAGTATGCAAAACCAAGGTTGATTCGTTGGGTACTGCTGTTACAGGAATTTGACTTTGAGGTCAAGAATCAAAAGGGGATTGAAAAACAAGTGGCTGGCCACTTATCACGACTTGAAGAAAAGGCAATGTTGAAGTTGAAGGATGAGCTTGAAATAAATGACACTTTTCCATATGAGCATGTATTGGCCGCATCCCAAGACTTGATTCCATGGTTGTAGATTTCGCCAATTATTTGGTAAGTAATGTGATGCCCAAAGATCTATCATTTCAGCAGTGAAAGAAGTTTATGCATGATGTGCCGAAATTCTTCTGGGATGAGCCATACTTATTTATGAAGACGGACTGATTTATAGATGTGTTCCTGAGGTAGAAATGATTAGTGTTCTAGAGGAATGTCATTCTTCACCAATTGGGGGTCATCATAGTGGTGCGCGGACTGCTCATAAAATCTTGCAATGTGGGTACTACTGTCCCAACATTCATAGAGACGCACATGACTATGCGAGGTCATATGACCAATGCCAAAGACAAGTAAATATCTCGCGAAGGTAAGAGCTTCCAATGACCACAATACTAGAGCTTGAGTTATTTTTTGTATGGGGCATTGATTTGATGCACCCCTTGTGAGCTCATATAGTATGAAGTATATTCTGGTTGCGGTTGATTACATTTCAAAATGGGTAGAAGCAATTGCACTTCCAAACAATAAAAGAAAGAGTGTGATTGCATTTCTACGGAAGAACATATTTTTTAGATTTGGTACTCCAAGGGCAATCATTAGTGATGGAGGCCCATATTTTTGCAATCGTCTATTCAGAACCATGATTGAGAAATATGGTGTAAAATATAGGGTGGAAACACCCTATCATCCTCAGACAAATGGGCAAGTTAAGGTCTTCAATCGTGAGATCAAGTCTATTTTGGCGAAAACAGTAAATGCCAATAGAACGAACTGGGATAAAAAGTTGGATGATACATAATAGGCTTACTGTACAGCATTCAAGACCCCTATTGGTGCTTTTCCATAGTCCATATCAGCTGGTATATGGCAAGTCGTGCCACTTGCCTGTTGAGCTTGAGCATAAGTCATTATGGGCACTGCAAAGGTTAAATCTGGAGTGGAGTGATGCGGCGAAGCTGAGACTTGAACCGCTGAACAAAATGGATGAGTTTCTCTTAAGAGAATATGAAAGTTCAGCTTTGTACAAGAAAAAGATGAAGTCATACCATGATCGGAAGATAGAAAAGAGAGAGTTCACCACTGGTGATATGGTTTTGTTGTTCGAATCCAAGCTTCGCTTGTTTCCTAGAAAGTTGAATTCAAAATGAACGGGGTAGTATCATGTGCTGACAGTGTTCCATATGGTGCAATTGATCGTGAAAATAGTGAGGGCCAAAAGTTTAAAGTAAATGGTCAAAGGGTGAAGCACTATCTCGGTAATATAGAAGAGGTCAAGGTGGTGTGTGATGTGGATCTTGATGGTGCCTAAGTAATCAGGCACACCCGAGTTGTCCCACGATGTTAAATCAGGTACTTTATGGTAGGCAACCCATGGGTTAGTTTGGTGAAGTCTGAGTATCCAAACTAGCCACGTTGTACCGCGACGTTAAATCAAGCGCTACTTGGGAGGCAACCCAATGATTTTGCACTGGTTTTAGTTTTTGTGATATTGGGTAACGTGTGTGGAAGTATACAGGGACAATGAAGAAAAGAACTTAGGAACTGGTACAAAAGCAGAAACCACGAAGTAATACGACGATCGTTGGAAGTTCCAACTATCGTGGTTTCTGTCATATGCAGGCAGTCCAGAGAAAGTGTTTTCAGGAGATGGTCCAACGATTGAGCACTAACGATTATTCCATGATAGAATGATCATGGTATCCATCATCTGACTAAACTTTTGAAAACCAATTTTCAGGTGTTGGAACCAACGAGTTTAAGGAACGATTGTTGCTATATACAAACAATCGTCTTTACGCTTCATTGGTTCCCAGGTAAGTTTTCTTCACCCTTTTGGAAAAAGGACATACAACGATCGTTGTATGATCCCGTGATCTTAGGGACGAGTCATTCCTTGGATCCTAAATTTTTAAAATTACTCGATCCAACGCAACCTAACTTTTTAAACCCAATTCCTTAAACTCCAAGACACAATGCACCCATACTCTCATTCAAACTCTAAATTCACACCAAAAGTATGATCATAAAGCAAAATAGGAGCAAAAAATTGATTCTAACCTAGAATCTTGGGCAAATTCGACTGCTCTAACTCTTGTCATCCCTCGGTTCTATGAACTCCTCACAAAGTCAAGTCACTTGCACTCTTTAAGAAGTAAGTTATATTCCCATGCTTAAATCTGCTAATTATGCTTAGAAATAATAAAAAAGTTGGATTTATTCGTTCCTGCTGAATGCCAAGTGAATGTTAAATGGAGTTCATAGTGAACTAGGTGAGTAAAATTAATTAAATATTATGCATTATGAGGTTCTTTTGAATAATGGGAATGGTAGAGATGAAGTCTGAGTAGACTTAGTGTCTAAGTAAGTTCAAATTCATGAGTTTTAAATTGGTTGAAGTCATTGCAAACTCAATGATGCAACCAACGATCGTTGTTTCTATGAATGATGGTTGGTTGGGTCATTGTGGGTACCAGATTTCAAGGTTACAGGAGTTCATCAGATGACCATGCCCAACAATCATCGTATCCAGGAACTATCATTGGTAGTAGTAGTCTGATGTGACAACTCTCAAGAAGTTTCAGAGGGCAAGCTGCAAATCCAACTGGGGGTGAGCCAGAGGCTGCAAGAGCTGATGATGATATGATTTTTGGAGGAGAGTGAATCTGTGGATGGTTTTGAAAGTGCTAATCCAAAATCTTTGGATAGAGCTGATTATGTAAATCCTCCTCAAAATGGGGCAGACTCGAGGAGATGGGGTATGCCAAGGTCGTAAGACTATTACAATGATAGGTCGCCCCTAAACAACAAAGGGAACCAGAAGAGAAGCATCCAAGAAGATCCTTGTATGCTACCCAGGGCACTACAGAGAGTTCCAGAACTAAATCGGGTGTTCCAGAAATATAAGATGGATTGGATGGCTAAATCATAGGCGAACTATGGTACTGAGTTGGAAAGAGAATTCTACGCCAACTATGCGGTGATGCTTGAAAACATGACTCCTTCAAGGAAGGAGAAGGATATGATGAAGCAACCTCGTTTGGATTCTGTAATTGTACGGGGTTCAGAGGTTGACATCTCAGAGAAGGCTATCTCTCAAACTTTATTTGGTGATGATTTTGAACCGGCAGCGGAGATTCCATAATATGACTATTGGATGACTAAGTTAGAAAAGGTGAAGCAGCTGAGTACTGAGGACAAGTTGCTGCATTATTAGTTGTTTATAGGCCATATTGCGGAAGCTAAGAAAGGAGCGGAATGGGTAAATAGTGCAGCTATTTACAAACACACACTGAGCTTCACGGCAAAGGTTTGGTGGTCCATTGTCAGACACCAAATAGCACCGACTAGAAATGACAACATGCTAAGTGCTAACAAAGCATGGATGGTAGTAGCCTTCAAGGCGGAGTTAGAGATGAATATTTTGCGTATCATTAAGGATAAAATTCAGGAGAAGGCCCTACTTTTTCACACTACTCCGCCCTTCCCTAGCCTGGTGACTTTGTTGTGTTAGAAGTCAAATATGCCTTCCATTTCGGCTATTGATAGGTTTACTCGGCCGACCAAGACCGCATACATAGCATTGATCAAAGACTACATGAACCCAATGGCTCGAGCCCGGGGTCATTTGCCAGACTTAGCCCTACAGGCAGCAGAGGGGGTTGCTCATGCTACAGAGCTTCCAACTTCCAAAGCTGGTGCTACTTTTTCATCCACACAGCAGCCCACAACACCTTCGGGTGTACTCTAGTCTGTGCCTATGGGCTAGACTTTGGTACCTATGGACTTTCTAGAAAAAGTGATAAAAAGGATGGCCATTTCTGAGGTAAGAATAAAGAAGCTGGAAGAAGGGGTTAAACCATATGTGGAGGATAAGATTAAGGCTGCTATGTGGGGTATGCAGACCCAATTTGATAGGCTTGAGAGATAGAAGATGGGCAAGTTGGAAAGTGTCCAAGATCCTGATTTGAGCACAGTCACAGCTGAGCTGGCCACATTAAAGATAGTTGTGAAGGATCTTTCTGAGCGCCAGTTCCTGGTCATGCAGCCTTCAACCCTGCCCATTATTGATGATTTTGATGTTGATGTTCTAGAATTCTATACCCAAGCCTCAAAAGATGGGGGCAAAGTGACTGAGATGGTGGATAAGACAGGTGATGATGTGCAGTCCTGTAAGAAGAGAAAGAGAAAGGAAAAGGATGAGAAGAAAAATAAAGATAATGATGGTATAAAGACGGCAGCCTCTTAGAGCGAGAGGACCTCCTAGGCGACCATTTTGGAGAGGAGTGAGGTCCTGCCTAATGTTGTTACTACTACTGATGATGATACTATTGGTGAGAGTGGAGGGGGCATAGAGATTGTCCCTACGCTATCATCTTTGAGTGCACCGACCACCATCAGTGCCAACTTGAGTGAAAGTGTCACGGCCACTGTTGAGGCCACTAGAGTAGGAGAGCATGGAGGGGTTGCATCTATGACCCTGATGGATCAGTCCATTACAGGCGTCTAGTGTGCCATAGTTATGTCTCTATCCTATTTCTTTATTTTTTATGCATTGGGGACATTGCATTGTTTCTAAGTTGGGGTGGGGGTATACTGATATTTGAGGGTTTTTGTTGCTGTGGTTTTTTTTTCATCGGATGCTCTATCTAGTTAGATCTAGTATGTTTAGGAGTTTAATTTTTGTTTTTATGTTGTTTGTGTAACCAAGAGAGAAATAGGAGAACTTAGCGCAGTCAGAATAAATAGAGCATGCAACTGTTTTTGATTAAATTTTTGTGTTTAAATGATACCCCTCCATAAAATTTTTGATATGTTTGTTGTGTTATGTGCTTACTGTGAACTATGACCAATATGGATCTTGTCATGGCAATAGAATTATAAACGTGATAATCGTAGCCTAACTACGCACGAACCGGATAGGTATCAACTGTGTGTATAGCCTGAGCCATGTGTGTTGAAAGGTAATTATCGAGTTTAGTGTGTGTGTGTAATCTAGAGCTTGCCCCATTAGTCTCGCCAAAGTTTTAGGATAGTAGGTTAGAAAAGGATCATAGGTCGTTCTTGAATAGTCCACTACAAGCCTAAAATCCTACCAAATTGAAAATAATATCCCTTGATCCCAAACTTTGAGCCTAAATAGGCCTTTTTTCTTGAACTCGCCCATTCACCTTTCTAATTCATTTATAATAAACCTACTTTGACCCTGGTCCCCCCTTAGACACTATGCACCTCAACTCAGGTAAATCACCTAAGTTGAGAGTCGCTATCATAGGGGTGCATGAAAGAAATTGGGTATGTAGAAGAAGTTTTTAAATGAAAAAAGGTATTCAGGTGCTGTCTTGTGCGAAAAAGAAAGAAAAGAAACGAAAAAAATGATGAAGAGAGGTTTGAAAAATAAAAAGAAAAAGAAAAGTAGTTGTAAAAAGAAAACCTCACCCAAGGTCCGAAAGGTAAAAAAAAGGGAGAAAAATAAAGAGTGTAGAAAAGTGGAGCCACAAGTAGTGTAGTGCCAAGGAGGAATAAGTCACCTGATCCATATGTACCATATCCATCCCCAAGCATACATTACAAGACAATAAAAGTCCTAGGGTGATATTAATCTGACTATCTGAAAAACTAAGGCGTAGAAAATAAGGGCAAGCCTATGGTATTTCATGCGCACTGTCTGAACTTCCTTGCGAGAGTGAGTGTTTAGATTCAGTCCCTGTAATGATATTAATTATGTATTTTCAGCGTGAGGGACTTCTTTGATGTGAGGGCATAGGGGTTGCATCGTAGTTGCTGCTTGTTCGAGTAGTGTCATTGGTTTACGTGCTAGGTTATCTATTGATACTGCAATGCCATTACTTGATCCCTTTGTGTCATAGTGAGTGGTTTGTGTATACAAAATGAAATTTGATTTTGATGATATTGGAGGAGGTTGAACTTGTGTTTTGATTCATGCATGCTTACTCAAGTGTGACTCCTCCATGAATGTACACCTGTAAGAATATAAGATTGGATTATACCTCCTTTCATCCCCCTTTTCTAGAAAAAACTTGTCACCCCATTTCAGCCAGAACATCTTGAGAGGAGTTAGTTGCTCAAAGATCCTTCTATTTGACAAGAATTTATGCATACCCCCTTCAAATTAAATTTTATTCAGTCCACTGAGTTATCTCTGAAGGAAATCAACCTTACACTCAACCTCAACTGTTGATTTCTTCTCATAGCCAAAACATGAGCTATTAGGGACCTTGAGTAGTCTGGAGAAGTCACAAGCATGTGCCTCTTTTCCTTTATGAGCTTTCCCATTTAACGATTCATAAACACACCAGGTCCTTCATACCAACTAATTCTGTTAATTAGAATCCAATGATACTCGATCTCCTGTTCCACATTCCTTCTTCAATGATATATCACCCCTTTTCTATTTCTGAAGACACATAGTCTTCATGACTGTCATGAGTGAGAGAATGTTTACAGAATAGCTAATCTCATGCTGAGAGCAACCACTAACTAAGCACTTCATTTGTCCCATTTGGCTGCTTTCTCTCACCCCGACCTCTTTATCAAATCCCTTCTTGATTTTGGAAACCCAAATGAGCTTGGGGCCCTTGGTATTTAAAAAGGGATGAATAAGAGTTCTTCTAGTCCAAGCTGGCAATGTGAGCTTCTTCTTTGAAGAACCTGGTACCTTTGAGTTTCTGATGGATTCAATATACTTTTGATTTCTTCTTCTATCATTGACAAGGGACTGATACTAAGGCTTGTAATGGCCATTTTGACCACAGTAAGTGCATAGCCAATTATCAAAAATAGATACGTACTTGCTATGAGGATTGTAAGGACTCTAGTTCCTTTGAGAACCAAGACCCTCACCAGAGTTTGACTTCAAATTTCATCTTAGCAAGAATTTCTGACGAAGCAGTCCACTGAAGAGATATTTTAAGCTCCTTCTTTATTTTAATCAACTCCTTTTCATGGTGTTTGTTACTATCTAGTGAGACTTCAAGATCAAGAGTGACTTTACTGAGTTTAGTATCAAGATCATCCTAAACCTTGTTGGCTTCCCCCTTTCCTTGCACACAATCATTTGAAAAGATTGACACATTAGCTTTCAATTTATCATTTTCACACTTAGCTTTTATTAAGGCTTCTTCTAGATCATGCATCCTTGAAAACAAGGAGTTTTCTTCAATCTCAGAATCAATTAGAGTATCAAGCAGGGACTCCTTCTCTTTTACCACATCATAGTATGTATTTATTAACATTTTGGTCAAGGATCTTAGTTCCCTATGAGAATAAGTTTTGAAATTTTGCTGAACATTAAGAAAACTTAATTCATCCTCTTCTTCCTTGTCGAAATTGGCCATAAGAGAAAATAAGGAATCAAACCTTGTAGGTTCATATTCAACAGAAACCATGGAAGCATTCTGCTCTTCATTCTCAGGTTCAGATCCGCTTGAAGTATCTCTCCATGCAACCAAGGCTTGTTTGACCATTTTATCTACAGCTTCTCTTCTTCTGAACCTATCGGGAACCTGGTCCCTTCTTTGAGTTCTCTTTAGATTGTTGTAGATGTATTCTTTGTAATCCCCTTTTAAAAGAGGACAATCCTTTATGAAGTAATTTGGTTTCCCACAATTAATATAGCCATCATTTCCTATGAATCCCTTACTTGAGTTTCCTCTTGTTTGAAAACCTCCACTTCTCACCATTTTCTAAAATCTTCGAGTGACATAAGCCATGTTTTGTTCTTCTTCCATTGAGTCATCCTTGCTAGTCTTCGAAACCATACTTCTTTCCTTTTTGGAATCATTTCTCTTAGAATCTTGTTGCCTTTTAAGCCTATAAGTTTTCAGATTCCCAATACGTTCATCCATGGTCATTTTCTGCAAAATATTTAGCCTCTGAAATAGCATTTACCTTACTTTCCCATAAAGAGGGTAAGATACTCAAGATTTTCCTAACCAACTTGTTTATTTGAATATTTTCTCCTAAACACTTGAGTTCATTCACAATGGATGTGAATCGAGTGTGCATGTCCTGAATGGATTCACCTTCACTCATCTTGAATAGCTCGTACTGAGTAGTAAGTATATCAATCTTTGATTGCTTCACTTGACTTTTTCCTTCATGAGCATTTTGTAAAGCTTTCCATATCTCCTTTGAAAATTCACAAGCAGAGACCCTGTTGTACTCATCTGGTCCTATCCCTCAGATAAGGATTTTTTTTTGCTTTGTAATTCTTCTCAATCCTCTTTTGATCCACTTCAGTATACTCCTTTCTACTTTAGGGACAGGTTGAGAGGTATATCCTTCTTTAGCTGCTTCCATTGGGACATAGGGACCATCACATCTACCATACCACAACTCACTATCTCCTGCCATGATAAAATCATGCATTCTAGTCTTCCACCAACTATAGAATTGCCTATTGAACCTTGGGGGTCAAGTAGTTGATTGTCCTTTCTCGAGACTGGGTGGAGCTGCCATCTTGAACAGGATCCTACCTAGGTGTTAACCTTATAAGAAGAACTGCTCTAATACTAATTGATGCTTCGTAAGCGTCCACCACTGTACCTAAGACTGATTCGATACCAGGTCCCCAAATAAGAAAATCAATGAACAATAAAGAACATGATGAAAACAATAGGAAAGTAAATGACAGGGAATGTTTATGTGGAAGCCTCCTTGCTCAAGAGAGATAAATCACGATCTACCCCAGTAGAATTTCACCAACAATCTTCATTAAAACTCTGAGAAACCTTCGATGATTACAACCTAGGAATTAACCTCTTAATTTATACACTCTTGCAATAAAACTATTGCAAACGCACCCTCATAATACCTCTACTCTGTGAGCACTCCATTAGCTACCTCTAGCTACAAAAATAACTCAAATCTGAACACAAGAAGCTTAAACGAAACACTCACTGGAATCTCTAGAAAGAAATGTGAGTTTATAATTGTAAGTTCAATATAAAACCCCGTCAACCTAGAAACAGAAACATGTATCACTATGAGCAAAAGAGTTTCTAGATTATTGAGTCTTACAATATCGGGTGAGGCCTTTGCTTGAGAAAAGTTATTTTTGATTTGTACAAAATCTTGAGCTTCTCTCTTGGTGGATGATGAATATATATATATATATATATATATATATATATATAATGAGCATTGAGAGAGAAGTTTCCTCATTGGTGGATGATGAATATATATATATATATATATGATGAGCATTAAGAGAGAAGTTTCCTCATTGGTAGATGCTGGAAAGGACCACTACAAATTCATCTCACTAATAGCTGGCACATAAGACAAATACGTGCAACTTTAAAACTGCACACTAGGACCCCAGTTCACGTAACTGGTCCTTCCACTAGGTTAGGCAAACAGCTGACCATGAGTAATAATCAGACATGCACGGACCAGGTTACAGTAATGAAGTTTATCAATCATCAAAACATAAACATAAAAAGCATAATAAGATTATCGACATAATGAAAATAAGGCTGGAACCCAACACTTATATTGGGTCACGAGTGAGGGTCAGAGTTGGGATTTGGCTCTTGAGTTAGGATCAGGAATCGAATCCCTGATCCCGAGATAGGGTCGAGAATTGACGTTAGGGTTGATATTGCATTTTGGATCGAGGTCATGAGCAAGGTTATGTGTCAAAGTCAGGATTCGAATTGATGCCAAATCCAAGATCAGGATTAGGAGTCAGGCCCACGTTGGGGTTGAGAGTTGGTCAATGTTGAGGTGGGATTAGGAGTTGGATTTGGGTAGGGATTAAGTCTCGGGTTAAGGTCGAGAGTTAAATTCATGCTAGAATTAGGTCCCAAACCAGGATAGGATTTAAGTCCCGAATCAGGATAGCAGTCGGGTCCCAAGTCAGAATTTGGAGTCGAGTCCTAGGTCTCAGGTTAGGGTTAGCATTGAATTCGAATCTCGGATTGGGAGTCGAAACTTAGGTCCAATATCGAGGTTAGGATCAGGATCGAAAGTAGGGTCCCAAGTTTTAGATCAAGGTCGAGAGTCAAGTCCAGAATTGGGATCGAGGTCTAGGAGTTTGGTTCCAATTAGTAGATGCTGGAGTCAGATCCATGATCAGGGTGGGATTTAGGTCTCATATTGGGGTCTGGTGTCGGGGTATGGAATTGAGTTTGGGGTAGGTGTTTGGATTTGGGAATCATTTCCCTAGTTAAAGTCGGGTCCTAGGACCAAGTGGGGATTGAGACTCAGGTATCAGGATGAGGTCATGGTCGGGATCGTGAGTCAGGTTTCAAATCGAGGTCGAGAGTTGGTTCTCCGGACGAACTCAGGAATCATGTCTCGGATGAGGTCCGATGGTGAAGTTGAAAGGGAGTTCTAGAAAATAAGGAAGTCATTTTTTAACAATTTGAGAAAAATAAGTCCATTTGGAAATTATTTTTCAAAACATTCAATCCAACCTGACATGAGAAATTGGAAAATATTTTCTTCTTATAAAACACATTAACACACCCTTAAAGTAAATGTTTTATTGTTAAAGCTAATTTTAATTACCTCTGTTAAAGATTTAAAGTTTTTTAGCTTTAGAAAATTAAAAGTGGATTGGTTTGAATTATTTTACCCCATTCATGTATTACTCAATCCACTTTTCACCCATATTCATATAGGTACATTGTAATCCAAATCACTTTAGCTAAGTCTATTTTCAATCCGCTCAAATCCAATTTAATTCACCCATTTACCACCACTAAATACACCCAATATAAAATTTCAAATGAAGCAACATATATTTTTGGAAATGGTTTTATTTTAAGCTATCGAGACTTGCAAAGGGCTACATTCATTGCTCTTTTTTCTCTGTATATTTTTTTATCCAAATTTTGGGTGATAATGAGTTTCACCTACTAACCAAACAACATCGACTATTTCAAAGGCATATGCACCACACACTTTTTCTTGAAGAATTCTTATTATTTTATCATTATTGTTATTGTTGTTGATTTTGACATAAATACATCAATAATAGTTGTTACTATATAATTTAGATTTTAAAAAATAAGTTAAACGTTGAAATCAACCTTAACTTTCTTTTAAAAAAATTTAAAGAAGGTTAACCACGATATATACCGGAGAGTAAAATTTTCTTGATCGATCAACCCTTCTTTTTTCTTTTCGTAATTGTAATATCAGATATCGCGATCCCAAAGCTCAAAATGTCAGCAGTAAATTTGCAATTTAAACATGGTTCAAAGCACACCTTAAAATTGAACATGAGGGTAGGTGAAAAAAGGGAGAGCTGCAATAAAGTCCTCCTACTGCGTTCCCTCCTTTCTAAATTTATGAAAATTGAACACCCCACACCCCACATTCATGCCTTGCAGATTTCTTCTTTATGGCATACACTTCATCAATTATGTCCAAAACAATCAAAGCAGCCAAATATTAAAATTCACTAGTGCTTCTACATAACTATACACAATCCCTTAAAGATACGCCAAAAAAAAAAAAATGAAAACCAAGAATTCGAAACACATGATTTTGGGTGTATTTGTGTAACGACCCATTTTGTCGTTATTAAATTATCCATTCCTCAATATTAACTTGAGTCCAAAATAGCTATCATTTTGTTCATTGTATCACCTCAAGTTTTTTTGGCGAAGATTTTAGCCTTTCGATGTGTCTAGATAGACTTAAGCCTGATGAATTTAATTATTCATGTATACTAATATCAATCCTTTAATTTGGAAGTTCTTTAGATATTAATTAAGGTCGTACAATATCCTAGCACAAAGTTAAGTTGAAAATATTTTTTAACCAATAGAGTTTCGATATGGGTTTCTATTAGGGCCAAATTCAAACGATCATATCTCCTAGAATATAAGGATTTAGGGGTCCCAATACCCACCAAATCAAAGATCTCTGAGTCTTCTTTCCAACGCAATAAACCGTTCGTCAATCCGAGTTTAGAATAAAAAGTTATGACCATTTTACTGAACACTGTCCGGGCTGAAACGGGAATTCGCTGTAGCGAAAATTCTGGTGGTATTTAAATCATATTTAGCCGATTTTCAGGTCCAAAACTTCAAAACTTCATTCCCCAACCCTAGAGAGGTGATTTCCCAAGGTTTAGAGTAAAATTTCTTCATTGAGGTAAGTTTTTCCATCATCTTCTTTGTCTTTTAATCCATTAACATCTTAGAATCCTTAGAAAGACCTTCAATGGTGAAATTTTGGGTTAGAGCCTTTAATGGTGGATTTTTGGGAAAAACTTATGGGTGTTCTTAATATCACCTAGAACTAATTCTAGATTATAAATTAATGATTTCTAGTATGAACTTGGTAAATTAGATTATGTATTTTGTTGGTTGGAAATCTTGAATTCCATAAAGATGAGACCTTTAGCGTAAAAACTCCATTAATGGAGATGGGTTAAGCTTGAAAGAACTAGTTAATGGTTAATTGACCTTGGGGAATAATATAGACCTTGAATTAGGGTAGAATTAGTGGGTTTGAATTTCCAAAGATATTTATTTAAAGAGTAATTGATTAATTACTCTTATAATTGTTTGATATTTAGATGATTGATCATTCCGAAGCATGAAGAAAGGGAATGAGCATCCTTGACATGACTTGTTGATTCAAAAAGTTTGGCGTCCAGGTAGGCTAGGTTAATGAGTAGAAGACTGTGTTATTTCATATTTTCATAATTTATAATTGATGGGAGAAAGCATGTCTAGGCCTGCAGACATGGAGTTGAGGTGAATAAAGACATAAGAACTTTACTTTAATCCCGAAAACTATGTTATTGATTGATTATGTGATATTTATGATATTATGTGTTATGTGCCGGAAAGGGGATTGTTGTGAATGAAGTATGTGGACATGATGTTTCTTAGTTGTTCTAGTGATGAACCTAATTGAGTTATAAAGGTTTAAGTTGCATATTGTGCCATGATAATGGTGAGGCCTAAGGGATATATAACTTGAATCATTGTGTGCATTGTATTATGCGGAGAGAGGTAAAGAATAATGATAAGGTTGAATGTGCTAGTTATGGGTGGTGATGTTAGAACCCAAGTTGTGGTATTTGAGTAGGTTATGATTTAATTGGAGTTTAGACTCGATTTAATTATGTGTATGCTCCTAAATTGGATGTTGGTGGATTGGTCTTCGGACACACTTGAATTTGATGATATTTGAATTGTTGACACTTGTATGAATAACTATTGAGAGTTGAACTTGATTGAATTGCCTTATGATTATAAGTGTACTTGAAAATTTAGTATGTCGAGTTGTATCCTGAGAGATAGTGTGAATTTGATAAAATATACATAATATGGTTATGGAGGATCGGGTACCACGCCGGTACGGATATGAATATTGATATTACTTATTTATGGAGGATCGGGTACCACGCCGGTACGGTACATGGACTTAGATTGTCCCCTGCAGGTCATGACTAGTTGGGCAGAAATAAGTCCCTTAGCATGTGTGTACAGACTATTGTTGATAAATGAAAAATCTTGACATAATGATAATGTGATTGAAAAGAATGCCTTGAGTAAAGAAGGCTTGTGATATACCTTCATACAGGTTGAAAAGTGAATGATGAATATTTATTAAGAACAGAAAAGTGGAAAGATTGTTAGCAGCAATGTGGCCGACGTTAAATTTCGGTATTGCTGTAAGACGTGATTGGATCGGGTGCCACGAGCCGGCATGGTAATATTAATAATAAAGGAATTGATAATGAAGTGATCTAAAGTGATGAATCCAATGAATAATCTCAAAGAAACGATCCCAAAGTTTCAATAATTGAATTAATCCTTCTCCAAGAGTATCTATAAGGTTTGCTAATGAAACTTGAGTTCTCTTGTGTGTTTTACTGAGATGTGAGTTGATTTGTATTCCCTGTTTGATTGTATCCTTGAGATTGATTGTGTGGCATGTACTTGGAAAAGTGAAACTCTGTGCTTACTTGCTATATGTTGGTCGACTTACTTTATTTATACCTGGTGTAATCTTGGCTTATCCGATTGGCTAGTTATTATTCTTTAATATTATAAAAGAGTGTTTGGTTGTTAGCCCGAGAGTTTAGTGTGAGTTGTCTATGATTATTGGGTTGATCCTATAGATGTGGATAATGGAAATGGCAATGCGAATAAAAGGGTGATAGTGATGGTTTAGTGTTGGATTGTGGTGGATGGTGTGAATTAGTGAGGCTAGACTATGCTAGTGGTGAATATAATATCATTAATAGAGTTGAAAAATTGTAAATTATATTGGCAAAGTATTATAATGATATTACAGCCTTAGTAGAATTATACTCTATTTAAGATGTCATGATTTCTTTTCTTTGATTCTATTTTATGATTATGTGGACTAACACTGGTCGGCCGATGATGCCTACCAGTACGTGTGTTTGTACTGACTCTACTCTTCTACATCCCTTATTGGGGTGTAGACTGGATGCATGTTAGTTTGCAGTTACTAGATCAATGGCGATATTCAGCACTAACTTCTGCACTTCCTTCCTGTCAGATGTTAGAGTCCTTGTGTTATTTATTTTATTGTCAGTCTATTCTGTAATAGGTAGCTCTTGTACATGTTTGATCAGGTCTTGGGGTAGTGAAGGACAGTTGTAAGAAGTTTTTAAAAATTTAGTTATTGGTATTTAATTTACTATTGTTATATTTAATTCAGTATTCTCTTAAAAACAGAAGTCTTCCGCATATTTTTGGTTGGGTAATAAGGGTTCTCCTAGCTACTTAGGATAGCATAGGTGCCCGCACGGTCCGTTTGTTTGGGTCGTGACAATTTGGAATGAAGGAAATTTTTTTTTTTTTTAGATAAGTGATTTTTAAAATTTATTTTCTTGTGTTTGGTTAGTAAGAAGAAAATATTATCTCAAGAACATTTAGACATAATCTGGACAAATACTAGACATCGAACCCAAATCTCCACCCTATAATACAGATCGGACCTCAATTTTGAGACCTGACCCAATATCAACCCAGCTGACTCAAGATTTTGACTGTTGAACTTGACCTTGACCCCGCCTCAAAACTTAATCTTCGACCTAGTCTAACCCTAACATCTAATCCAACAACTGACCCCACCAGCCACGACACTGAGATTTGACGTTGACTCGAGACTTAGCTCGAACCTTAATCATGAACCGAAATCAAGGACCCGACGCCAAGCCAATATCTGACCTTGACCTCGAGTTGGGGTCAAGGTAAGGTCAAGCTCTGAATCAGGGTCGAGATATAATCCTAGGTTGGGGTTGGAGCTTGGGTTGGGATCAGGATCGAACTCTCAATGTCCGAACCCTATCAAGGATCTGACTCTCAACCCCTATTCATGACCCGACTCCCCATTTGAGATCGATCCCCACCTAAAACCCGATATATAACTCATGATCCTGACCGAGAACCCGACTCCCGACCTAGAAACTGACTCTGACAGAGGTCCCGGGACTTGACTCCTAACCCAAGACCCGACTCGAGACTCAACTCCTAACCTCGACCCAAGGTCTAACTCCCATCCTGGCCCCCAATCCTAATCCATGACCCAACTTTTGAACCCTGATCTCGATCCAAGACACGAGACTCAACCCCAACCCGTGAAATTGTTTTCTTAATTTATGTAGGAAAGTCATTTTTCTTAAATTAGAAGAAAAATAAGTACATTTGAAATACATTTTTCAAAACATTTAAGTCAAACAAACATGAGAAAATTGAAAAAATTCTGAAAAGTGTTTTGCTTCATACCAAACACACCCTTTATAACGTCAATATTTTTATATTTCTTCATCCATCTTATTTTAGGTGATACCTTTTTAAGTCATATTAAAAAAAAAATGTCGCTTTTAGTAATAATTTAATTTTAAAATTTTTATTCTATCCTTAATAAGATACTTCCTCCATCCTAAATTAATAGACACTTTAGCTGAAAAGTCCTAATTGTCATTCTATATAATTCAAGATTAAAGTTAGCAATTGTGTTCAACCACTTTTTTCGTTCACTTTAACTTATTGAATATATTAAAAATAGATGTTCACTTTTACTTGTTCATTTTGAAAAATCAAGATATAATTTACTTTTTTGGTCCCATTTTATGTGGCACCCTCTTCTTTTTAGTCCGTCCCAAAAAGAATGTCACTATACTATTTATAATTAAAAAAAATTAACTTTAAAATTTCTCTTTACCCTTAATGAAATGATTTACAACCACACAGATGTTCAATAAAATTTTTCCTTTTTTCTTAAACGTCATGTCAAGCCAAAGGGTACCACATAAAATGAGACAAATAGAGTATCATTTTATACGTATTTTACCATTATTATAAAGTACTATCTATTTCCCAATGAGTGAGTGACTCATACTAATTAGGGATGATATAGTAAAATCAGTATTTCATTTTGTTATTTTTTAAGGAGCGTGTCATGTCAAACATAGTCAATTAAAGAGTCAATTCCTCATATTGTCACTCAACTTAGGAAAATGTCCCACTAAAGTCATTTATCTTTTTTTTTGTTCCAATAATGTCATTCAAGTTTGTGTATTTTTCTTACAAGTTAATAGTTGTTAAAAGTGACTTAAAAGATGAGAGAAAATGACCAAAATAGTCCCTTAAGTTTGAACTTTGAATTTAAATGATCTTCATTCTTTAATAATATGAAATACTAATAAACTTTCGACTATAAAAAATAGTGAGTACAATTTTAGTTCAACTTCTAACTATGGTATTAAAATATAGTGGAGTCCACCAAAAATTACGATTGGTATTGTTAGAAATAAGCTTATATGTACTCTTTTTTTTTCAGAAACTTAGGAGTTCAATAACAAAATAATTTTCTATATTTATTCATTTTATGATTAATCTTTATTTTTTGATAAAATAGTTCAAATTTAGTTGTTAGTTTCTTCTACTCCAAAAATTGTTATCAGAAAATTCATAATTCATAAAGAAGCGATAATTCCTTCAAACCAAAAAAAAACAAAAACACTAGGATCTCTAGCTAGTAGAAAAAAAATCATGCATAAATATTTTTAAAGGATTTCTATAAAAAATAATAATATTGATACATATTAAAGGACATTATGATAATAGCATAAATCATTCTACATCAAATAAAATTAGGAGATTTCATATAATCATTGTGTAATTTAAAAATGTTAAAGCTTTAAAATATTATTTTTGTCACTCTTATGATATTATTTAGGAAAAAATTATATTACCTCTTCAATTTGACTTTAAAAACTAAATACATCTGTTAATTTTGAATAATAAATATTCTACTTCCTTATTTTATTTTAAAACATAACTACCTATTTTACGCTCTAAATTAACTTTCTTTGTTTTTGTTTTTTTTTTGCTTTTTAATACTATGATTTGTATCTTTTAAAATTATATTATTTACTTATCTATACAATATATAAAAATTCTAATTATAAAGTAAAAATGTGAAAAATAGTTGGAGGCCTAGATATATTTCATGTCAAAGACTAAGGACAATTTAAATTCAAAGTTCAAACTTAAGGGACTATTTTAATTATTTTGTTCTCATCTTTTAAGTCACTTTTAGCAATTATTAGTTTATAAGGAAATAACACAAATTTGAATGACATTATTGGAACAAAATAAAGATTAATGATTTTAGTGGGATATTTCTCTAAGTTGAGTGATAATATGAGAATTTGACTCTCAATTAAATATAAATGTAGAGAGTATTTCATTATTTATTATTATTTTTAATATATATATCAAGTCAAATATGAATAAGTAAAAATGGACGAATGGATTGACAATAAGTATCCAAATTCAAACAACTCAGCAACTGTTGCTGGACACCTAATAAAACCAACACCACATCAAACATCACCCAAACTTTCTCATTTAAGCTGTCGGTTCTGGGCCCACATGACATGCCACGTGGGATTTTGTCACCGTCAGATCATTCTGTCGGCGTACTCGATACTCATTGAGTACCAGCCAATTGTTTGTGAACATTGATACGACCATTCCACTTTTATCCTTTTTCTTATTTTTGTTTTTATATGTTGTGGTCACCTTGATTGAGAAACATTTTTTCATGACTAAATATCGCGGCGAGTATTTCTTTATTGATTAAGGTCTTGAATTTAAATTTTGAATATAGAAGGTACTGTTAATTTGAAGTTGTGTTTTGAAAATGACAACCTTAAATTTTTTTTGTATACATATTTTTTTGGGAAAATTATACAAAATAGTTATTGAGATAAATTTTTACATAAAAAATAATTCACTTATTTTTTTATTACAAAAAATAGCCTTTTAGCCCACATTATAATTGAAAATGGTCATTGGGTCATAGTTAGTGTACCTTTTGGAGCCCATTTTGCCTGTAGTCCATTTTGTTCTAAAACTCACTGATTTTGTCTTTCTTTTTTCCTCTTCTAATATTAAGTACTAATAAAATCTCTTTTTTTTCTTTCTAATTTTTTTTTAAAATATTTTAATTTTTTTTGCTGTGCTTTAAAAAAACTTTTTTCGTTGTTTAAATTTTTTTTGTTTCTCTTTTTTTTAATTGTTTTTTTCTTTTCTAATTGTTTCACTTCTTTTGCAGAAAAAATGAATATTTATATTATTTTATTATTTTTTATTTATATTTTTATTTATTAAGGTGGGAACACATGATAGTCAAATAAATATCGATATCGATACATTACATGATTTTTTATATAATATCGATGCACGATTATACACCATTCATAGTTTCATACAATGTCAATATATTACATACCTATTTATACAATATCGATACACGTCTATATACTATTTATACAATATTAATATATGCTTGTACACCATTTATACAATGTCGATACATTAAATAACTATTTATACAATATCGATATACGTTTATACATATTTATACAATATTGATATATTGCATATACACTACATAACTATTTGTACATCATATATACAT
This sequence comes from Capsicum rhomboideum, assembly GCA_031232105.1. NCBI lineage: Eukaryota > Viridiplantae > Streptophyta > Magnoliopsida > Solanales > Solanaceae > Capsicum > Capsicum rhomboideum. Next base: position 21,289,168 of record CP124714.1, read on the forward strand.
GTTTATACACCATTAATATAATATCGATACACTTTTATACATTATTCATACAATATCGATACATTAAATATATACTACATAACTATTTATACAATATCGTTACATTACATATACACTACATAACTATTTGTACATCATATATACATGTTTATACACCATTTATACAATATTGATACATGAAAAAAAGTTGTACGAAAAAAGTTTTTTTTAATAAAGAAAAACGCAACAAAAAAAAAAACAAAGAAAATAGTTTGTTTTTTTAAAAAAAAAACAAAAAACTGCTGAAAAAAAAAAGAAAATGGCCTAATGGCTATTTTTGTTGTAAACAAAAACTTGGCTATTTTTATTGTAAATTATTTACTTTTTTGTACATATTTGAAATTATCCCTATTTTTTTTTAAAGGTAATCTTGACAATTTAAGATCGTCTTTAATCACAGAGTGTTTTTAACTCTAAAGTAGAATTTTCTAATGTGAAACCGAATTGATCATATTCCAAAATAAATATTTTACACAAATAATAATAAAGATATTTATCAAAATGAACTCATTTTATGTTAGGTTATCATATAGGAAGCCCGAATGAAAAAATATCCCCAGCAACGAGAGGACTCTCATAATTAATTTCAGAGCAAAAAATCATTTTTATTACAAATATTTTCTTTTTTTATTTCTCACTCGATGTTCCGTACTCGTATTGGAGCCCAACTAAATTCAATTTCGCGCCGGAAAGTCCTACTTTGGAGGGGTAAAGTGCTCTCTATTAAAGACGACACCATATTCAGGGAAACTAGAATCGGAGACATTTGATTAAGGAAGAAAGAATACTTATCACTTCACCACAACCCTTATTAATTTTATTACAAATATTTCAATGTCGTATTCATACTATGATATTAAAAAATATTAATTATATACTTTCTTTTTATTATATATTTCTTTTGTCTCAAATTATGTGATTATATTTGGCTAGAAATAAATTTATCTTATTAATAATAAATGAGTAATTTAAAATTAAATTTGTACTAAATATAAAAATATATTATTTTTTTAAAATTAATTAAAAAAAAAAGTGTTGCCTAAATTAGAAGGAAGGGTTTAATTATCTAACTTGCAGATGGAGGCTGAAGACTTGAAGTGTTTTTTTTTAAACTAATATGCTATGTAGTAATAATAAGGTAAGAAATTGTTGTAAAAAGAGCATAGATCACATTAAGCTTAAATCGAAAATTAGCTTAATGCGAATTTAAATTATTGATAATTATGAAAAATATATAGAAAATACAATTTGAAATATCAAACATTCTAAATTAAAAATAGGTTTGTATAAATTGAAATCAAATGATTATAGAATAAAGTACTAACATATTTATGAAAAGAGTTTTTTTTCCTTAATTGCGTCTATCTCGTTGCGGTATTGCTTCCTACCGACAAAGCCGGCGCAAGAAATATTAGGAAAAACAGTGCCAGCTCATAATTTTTCTGTCAGAAATTTCATGGTACTTTCTTGAAAATTGAAATGCATGATAATATTTCTTTATTCTTAAAAATATTTGGGGTTAATATTTTTAAGTTCGATTTGATTATATATTTTGAAGTTGAAATTAAAATTTAAATTTTTGAAGTTGTAATTACTGAATTAAAATTGTATTTGACATGTATTTTATTTGTGTTTTTTTTTTGAAGTTTTGTGAGTAGAAGTCACAATAATTAAAAAATTGATCTGATTTAATTTTTTGAGAGTTGAAAATATTTAAATATCAAATTTTGAAAATCTGATCAAATTTCATAACTAAACAGATGTTTAAAAATATTTTTTTTTGGAACCTTTAGGGAAACCTACAACCTCTGCCACAGCCATTGTCCTTCAAGTGAGCACTTTGTGGTAACCTGCTCATTGTGTAATGGTCGCAATCCATGCAAGAGATGTAAATCACACTAGACAAGCTCCATATAACGAGCTCATCGCTGAGTGACAGACATTGACTAAATTCTATCTCAAGTATCTCACATGGGAGACTCATCTTCCAACCACTCAATAATGCCCTTACGAACTTAAAAATAAATTTTTAAGATCTATAATCAAACACTAGCTTAATATGAAACTATTCTTTTTAAGTGAGTTTTGTACGATACTAATTTAAATTAATTCGATTCAATAAATATTTTATATCAGATAGTTATACAAGAAAATTGTCAAATTTTCACAGTTAAGTGGTCCTCTTGATTGTCTGTACTTAACTACTTTACTATGATTTTTTAATTTCTAATGATTGTGATTTCCCAATAAAGTGTTAATCTTCCTGTATAAGGGCATTGTTTTTTTTTTTCTAATCAATCACTAAAGTATCGATTTAGCTTTTTCACTCGATCAAAAGCTGGCTGGCTGCTTGACTGTACTTACTACTTTTGGCAACTTTAGATTCCGTTTGGATTAGCTGATAGTAAATAAGTTGAAAAATATTTTTAAATGTTGAAACTTAATTTTATAAATAGATAATTATATATTTCAAAAGAAGTATGGATCCATTTGGTCATGAAAATCAAAAATATATTCACTTTATTTAATATTTTAAAGTTAAAAATAGAGTTGAAGTTGTGTTTGACCATAGTATTTTTTAAATGGGGTATCTTTGAAGTTGAAAAATACAAAAAGTAAAAATAAATTTAAAAAGATATAGAGTTTTATGAAAATTGGGTTATTTTATGAAAATAAAAAATTCAGATTTTTTTTTAAAAAATAAATTAAAAAGTACAAAAAGTGAATTCAAAAATAGTGAAAACACCTCTTGAGGTGTTTTTCAAAAATCCAAATATTGTGAAAAAATATTCTTAAATATTTATTTTTAATAAAGTGAAATAATATTTAAAGCCAAACGCCTACTAAAAGTATTAATAATCAAAGTAAGTGTACGGTAAAGAATATTGATGCTGTTACTCTATTTTATTAGAATAATTAAATATTTATATATTTTTTTATGAAAAATTATAAAATTTAAAAATATCTGTATAAAACATAAGGAGGAACAACGGATACAGAACGAAGAGTAAATCAGGAATATTGTTTTGGAAAACATATTTTGAGAATTAGAAGAAAATATTAAGGATAAATGGTAAACTATTTGATCTATTCAAAAGTATTTAAACAGAAAAAATTATAAATTGTGGATGACTTTCTTTTCTTTTTTTTTTTATTCCCTCCCTAAAAGCTTCCACTCCTTTTGCTCTCTTGGTAATTCGAACTCATAATCTTGGAGTTGAAAGTGAGGGATAACTAATTTAGACTCATAGGCATTTTGATGTATGCCAAACGCATAAATAGGCTAAATTCTTCAATGTTTTAACCGACCACGACGAGTTCCTAAGCATAGTGCAGCGAGCGTGGTCAGAGCCTAGATTAGGTACTAATATGAAGGGTGTTTGGAATAGAATGAAGTTGGTTAAAAGAGGTCTGAAGAGGCTGAATTCAGATGATTAGAGAAGAGCCTAGCTACAATTCAAATTCAAATGAGAGACATCAACCACCTCCCTGAACTATTTGGAGAGGAAATCTCCCTGAAGATACTAATACAAAATACTTTTTTGCAAGAATGAACGGGAGAAAGGCTCAAAACAAAATAAAGACACTTATGTCCTTGAATGGGACACTATTGACCAATGAGAAGGGGGTAGAGACTGAAATAATAGTTTTTTGTCAGTCCATGCTAGGTAAAACTATAGAACAACTTCTAGCAATAGAATTTGGCATTATGAAAGCAGGAAGGGTGCGAAACAGAACTCAACAATTGTCACTTATTCAACCAGTAACCCTTCTGGAAGTTCAAAAAGCAATTAAAGACATTGAAGATAGCAAATCCCCAGGATGTGATGGCATGAATTCCTACTTCTTTGAAAGGTCTTGGCAGGTAATTGGTGGAGATATTACTCAAGCAGTATTACATTTCTTTGACCCAAGAGAGACGTTTAAACTTATAAATTGTACTTTCGTGACTTTTATTCCCAAAACAAAGAATCCTTCTACGGTTAAGGAGTACAGACCAATATCATGTTGTACAATCCTCTATAAAATCATCTCCAAAATTATCACAAAGAGGATGCAGGATATCATGGATTGTATTGTGGACCTTAGTCAAGTTGCTTTTGTTCATAGCAGGTTAATCACTGAAAATATATCACCGAGTCATGAAATGGTCAAAGGGTATGGGAGGAAAAATATCTCACCTAGATGTATGTTGAAGTTTGATTTGCAAAAGGCCTACTATTCAGTTGAATGGTCCTTCACTGAACAACTGCTAAGATAGAAGTCTTAATTTCCTAGACATATTTGTCAATTGGATTCTTGCTTGTATAACTACTGTCTCTTCCTAGACATATTTGTCAACTGGATTCTTGCTTGTATAACTACTGTCTCTTACTCCATCAATATAAGTGGCTATTCGTCTAAGACATTTCAAGCACCAAAAAGTCTAAGGCAAGGGGATCCACTTTCCCCTTACTTGTTTGTGATTGTCATGGAGTACTTCAATAGACTATTAGCCACTTTGAGCAAGGACAAGGGATTTAAGTACCCTTCAAAGTGCTCTAAATTGAGGATCATCCAGCTTGGATTTGCTGATGATCTTCTCTTATTTTGCAAAGGTGATGTCCATCCGTTTCAATTTTATATGGTTGCTTCATGCAGTTTTCCAAAGTATCTGGTTTAACTGCCAATCTATCCAAGAGTTCAGCTTATTTTGGCGGAGTGAAAATTGAGATACAAGATTAGACTTTGCAGCTTTTGGGATTCGCCAAAGGAAATATGCTTTTTAGGTATCTTGGAGTACCATTGAGCACTAAAACAATATCAATCATTCAATGCCAACCTTTAATACAGAAGATGTTGGACAGAGTCACAACTTGGACGACCAAGTACCTCTCAAACGCTGGCAGAGCTCAACTGATTAAAAGTGTATTATTCTCAATTCAAACATTTTGGTCACAGGTTTTTGTGTTAACAAAAAAGATGATCATGACTTTGGAGGCTATTTGCAGGAGATTTTTGTGGACTGGTTCAGTCGACATCTCTAAAAGGGCCTTAATAGCTTGGAATCAACTTTGTGTCCCTATATCAGTTGGTGGACTTAACTTCATCTCCATAGTCTACTGGAATAAAATAGCAGTCACTCAACTCTTATGAAATTTATGTACGAAGAAAGACATGCTTTGGATTCGTTGGTACATAATTATTATATTAAAAGTAGATCTGTATGAGAGGTACTACCTAAGCAAGCATCATGGATGTTACATAAGGTCTTTAAGGCAAAGAAGTATCTCATTGCAGCAGGTTTGAATCTTAAAGATATGGAGGTAATAGAAAAGTTTTCTATCAAGAGTTTGTATAAACTATTACTGGGATCATTTCCAAAAGTAACTTAGAAGAAATTGATCTGCAAACTATGGAGCAGCCAAATGGATTTTTATTTTAAGAATTGCTATTCTTAACAGATTGCAGACTAAGGATAGGCTGTTTAGATGGGGTCTCAACATTAGTCAAGACTCCACTCTGTGGACCTCTTGTTGGATTCTAAGTGTATTGTGAATAGAAAATGGAGGGAAGAAAAATAGAGGGAAAGTGAAAGAGTGAAATTTCACTTTAAGAAAGTTAAGTTCTCCCACATTGGTGGGAGAAAGAAACTTCTTAGTGTTTATATTGGAATACTCCCCTTCATGTGGATAGTGAGGTAAGAGCAAGACTAGCCTCGCGCCGTCGTCGTCTCTCGCTTGGCTTTGGATTTGGATTTGGTAAATTATCAAGAGATTATCTTTTTGGACAAAATTCATTTAAAACTTGAAAAATAGTGATATTTTAATCAAAAAATCCGATAAGAAATAATTCTTATCCATTTGCGGACGCACACGGCATGTGCGGCCGCATGTCACAACACACTTCAAAGGGACGCGACCCTTTGAGGCAAAAGATACACTATTTTGAAACAGATACGCGACCTACGCGCGCACCTGGAGACTTGCGCGCGCAGGTGCCGCGCAGGCCAAAGCAACTATTACTGGTTTCGACAAAATAGCCACCTGCGGGCGCAGGTAGTCACGTCGTTCCAGAAAAGTTGCTTCTGTTCATGAATGTTGACACCCAATTTTGGCTCTCCGTGCTTAAAATTAACGTCTTCAGGCTTCCTGATTGTTAAAGAGCACAAAATATAATTTTTACACATTTTATAATGTATTGATAATTATCCTTATTTAGGGATTTTTACCAATTTATTGTCATATTTTAACTTTTCATAATTTATTGATAATTATCCTTAATTTCATAAATATTAGGATTTTTATCAATTTATTTTCATTTTAATTCTTAACAGTCATCTGCACATACACAATACGAGCAACATGATTTTTATTCTTAACCACACAATACATTTATTTTTACATTTAAATTTATACTTACATTTTTGAAAATTATATATACATTAGCTATATTTTTAGGCACAGTCCATACATATCAAATAAAGTGAATTCACCGATATTCAAAACTCGCACTGTGTATATTATTCGAAAATAAAATTACACAATGTGTAATATCTTATTGTCCAATCATATTTTTTATTTTTATTCCTCTAAAAAGGGGAAAGAGACACATCCCTTGATTTTCTCAACCACCATATTTGGACTACAAACCATCTCCCTTTTTATTTTATTTTATTTTATTTTCTTATCCACACATACAATAGTAGATTTTTGCTCCCTTAATTTTAGGCTTTTTTGAAGACTTCATACACACACTCACTATATTTTAATTTCTTCTTCTTCTCCATTATTTTCAACTTTTGACTTTTTCTCACTTTTCCAAGATTCAAGGGATGTGTTTTTGAAATTTTGGAAAAGAAATAAACTTAATAAGATCTTACCTTTTCTTTTAAATACTAACTTATCTCTTTCATTCAAAAGGACACACATACACACACTCTTCTCATCTCCCTTTGCTCCCTCTTCTTCCTCTCTTTTTTCTCTTCTCTCCATGACACTAACCAATACCAACACCACCACGATAACCCTCTCTCATTTCTCCCTCCCTTTTTATTCTCTTAATGCTCCCCTCTTTCTCCATCATTTTTCCTTAAAGAAGAAAAATATTATTGCTCACTTTTTAGAATTCTTTCTTTTACTCTTAGACTTACAATTATCTCTCCTCTCATGTTCCTTGTCTTTCTTCTCCAGTGGACTACTTATCGACTTCAACAAACCCCACTTCATGACTGTGACTACATTTTTATGTATACATATTTTTATTGAATCTTATTTCTTATTGTATTGCTTCTGATATCATAATTTTTGTCCTAGTTTTTCATGTCTCCAATGGCCTATTTTTCTTGCTAATCTTACTTATCTTTTGAGCAAAATCACACATTTTGCTATGACTTTCTTCTAGCGGTTAACTTTTGTGCTATTTCTTTGACCACTCTAACGATGCTTGTTTGTTGTTCTAATATTTTTTATGCTACTTTGTTTGGCTATAATGAAATTTTTGGACCATTTTTTTCTTAACATTTTATTAAATTAATAATGAGCAAATACTATATTACATGGCCAATGACAATATCTCTTCGTCGGATTTTCGAGGCCTTCCCAATAACAAAAGACGGATTTTATTTTCTCAAGTTTACTTATTTTATATCAAGTATCAATACATGGCCAATGAAAAAATTTTCGTCGATTTTTGAGGCCTCCACAAATAAAAGACGGATATTACGTATACAAATACGTAACAAAAAAAAATAAATTTGGGCGATGTCGAAATCATTATATTACCACGAAAACACAAAAGTTTTACGATTCGTATCTTGACAAAGTGATTTAGGAAGGCCGATAATTTGAGCAACCACTTCGTAGCCATGACGTATCTAAAACTTCATCTGAGCCCACTAGATAATAAATATTATTTTTCATATATACATTTACATACATATATGCACACATATTTTTATAATTATTTATTCATTACTAATTTTTCTAACAAGTGTTTACACAGGTTCTTGAGGATACTTCTCAGAAAAGGACATTAAAAAAGGAGTTTAAATTTTAAGTTTGTATTTTACATTCTTACAATTGTACAAATATTAATTATAGTGAAAACTTTATTTTTGGGACGTTGGGCAGGGGATATTCTTTACTTACGTAACCCTCATCACGCGTTTAGGCAAAACTTAGGCCGTTAATATTTATATAAAGAATCAAACTGATTCGGATATTTAATCAATTAATTCACACTTTTTTTCATTAGAAAATATTGTGCAGTCTTTTCTATCAAAAAATAAACATTCATTTTATTTAATCTTTTCTCCCGTTAACTTTTGTCAAATACAAAATATTATTTTGAATACTTTTTTTAGTATAATACAAAAATTACTTTTCTTTCCATACATTACACACAAAAGTGATTTTCTTTCATAAAAGAACACTTTTTTTCACATATATAATTTTATACAACATACTTTTGCTTATTTCTATATATATATATATTACGATAATAAAGTCTATATATGCATTTGACATATCATGTTTTATACATGCATTTTTTACATTATTACATATTTTAAATATTCATACTTCTCAAAAAATGATTTTTACCTCCTTCCTCTTTGATAAATTTAGTCTAGTCGGGTACCACATTTTGTGGATTCTGAAGGATGCCTAACACCTTCCCTTCAAAATAATTTGAACCTTTACCTAGAATCTAAACTGGTTTTCACAGATTAAAACACAAGTCATACATGTCAATAATTAAATAGGTTTCCTTATTTTCCTTAAAAATTAGGTGGCGACTTTGTACAAAATCAATTCTTTTAGAGTTCATAAGTCATGCTTGTTTTAACCTTGGTGAAAAATAGGACATGACAGAATGGTGACTCTGCTGGGGAACTAGCAGGTTTTAACTATAATAGACTCAATTTTTCAATTGAGGGAGGTAATTTTGTATTTTGCATATATTAATTATTTAATTTATTGATTCTTTATTTATTTCACATATTGCAAATTGTGTGAATTATTTGTGGTTTGCTCATAAATTCTTTACATTATTTGCACAAATTAATTTTACAGTCTAATTAATTCTTTGATGCATTATTTGTTTATAAACATTGTATCTGTATATTCTAAAATTGTTGCACATTATTTTCAATCTATTTAATCGTAATCATGATTCTATCGAGTCTTTGGTCGTACACTTCACACACTGTGGTTCACGTGGGGGGTGCGTCTTGCACTCCCCCAAACCTTCTTTGGATTTCTTAGTTTCAGAGTAGGAGCGTTCAAACTAATATGCACCTTCTCGCAGTTGTCCGAATACCCTTTACCAACCTAGGTGAATCTACTCTTAGAATCCTTAGGTCATTTGTATATACAATTTTGATCATCACTTTAGCCGGACGAATTTCTATTCTTTATTTATTACACATTCTTTATCTGATACATGTTTATGAAATATTATACATTTTTTGCATTCACTGTACATTTTTTAGTTGTACATATATGTTTTACACATCATGTTCAACATTGTCCACTCAGTCTGATAATTTTGGTTGACTCGTGTTGAGTTAGAATTTTAATTCATCACACTCATTTTTGGTCTCTACAACCGTCCTTCGCCGTCATATCATTTCACACCCATTTTTGGTCCTTACAATCATTCATTTGACTCTACCATCTTTTTCAAGAACTATTAACACATTGTTGTTCATTCTTTTCATTATCAAACATATTTTTTGTATTCGAAACCCCAGTCATACCACATTTCTGTTTCCAATACCATCAGTAATACATAATAATCATACAAACTACCAATGACTGCGTATCTGTCTGAACTACGTTTTGACCTGATTCTTGTCATGATAAGATACGTAGGCAGCCCTATATTAGGGTTCGATCTCTTCACTGTTTCAAAATAATTTCTCTGGTATTCAAACCGGGGCAATTTATTTTGAAATAGTTCAAAGTTTCTCTTTAAATGTCTTTTAAGAGTGCAAATCAATAACCCCCACAAATTCAAATCTCAATGACATTAGTGCTTAGCTGGCCTACCTCTAAATCCTCACCCGATTTTGGTTCGGGGAAATCAAGTTTTCTTCTTTCGAACGTCGTAAACCATTAAATAAAATTTATGAAGATCGATCCTCATTTTCAAAAGTAAGGGTTCAACTTCCTTTCAGCCATAACAATCCTTCCAACTGTGGCAAAGTAATGCCATAACTTCTCCAATATCCGACCTTTTCAATCTTGTCAACATACTGAAATAATGTCAAAGCTCTGTCTACACTTGACATCCATCCTCTCGGTCGTCTAACCGGAGTAATTTCAATGCTTCATGCCTATGAGCAGTTCCCACTCGATCGCCTTTCACATCATTTTCAAGGATGGACGTTACTTCATGACAATCATACATGCCACATACAAATCCACAAGTTTGCCCGAACTACGTTCTGACCTGATTCTCCTCTCGATTCGTCTAGATGAGATACGTAGGCAACTCCACATAAGGGTTCAATCTTTCTACTATTTTAAAATAATTTTCCCAGAACTACAAACTGGGGTAAATTTTTGAAATAGTCCAATGACGCTCTCAAAATATCCTCAAAAGCGTTGACCAATCTCCTTAAATCCAAAATTTAAGAATATTAATGTCAGCTTGATCACAATAATCTTTTCGGCTTTCGTCTCAAAGTCATGAGACATAAGTCTTTCCTCACACCTTTCCCTTTTAACTTTTAGTAGGGCTCCTATAATCCTGCTGCCCTGCCAGTCGAGGGCTTTTACAGTCTAGCTGCCTCGCCAGTCGAGGGCCTTTTATATTTCAGCTGCCCCGTCAGTCGAGGGCATCTACATTTTAGTTGCTCCGCTAGTCGGAGATCCTTTACATTATATGTTTAGGTCATGAAATTATGGTGAATCATTTCTACTCTCCAGAGACTAAGGGTTCAACATAAGTCAACCTGCTTTCTTTACAGGGGCACTTATCGGGGAGCATCATGTAATAAAAGACAGAGGAATGAGTCTCAAATCCATAGAAGCAAACATCCTTTCTTAAAACTAAGAAGTTTCCTTTGAACGCAGGAGGAACAACATCATCCCCAAAACTCACGGGAGCACCACATTGGTCTCCTATTCCAAACGCATCACTTGGCAACGGGGCCTAACTCTATCCCTCTCAATCTTTTGAATAGAGAACAACTCTAACCCGTTCTTCTCTTGTTCTTGCAGATAAACGGTCCATGTACTAAACATGGGGCATCGGACTCCACAAGGCATCAACACATAGTAGAGCAAACAAATTAGGGGAGTCTTTGACCAAACGATCACACTTTTTCACTATCATTTTTCTTGACCTCTCTACTTTCACTTATTTCTCATATTTCTACAGGAAAATTTTCCCAGCCAACAGGTGCGGGAGATCACAATGATCCACTTAAAGGTATCTCAGGAAGAAACAAAATAAAAGGTGTCTTCGAAGACAAACGGGAGGCCACAACATGTCGCCCCCTAAAAACAAACGGGAGACGATCAACACAACGAACAATCCCCACAAACAATTGAGAGACCTCACCAATGATTCTTCCCACAAATAATCAGGAATTACTCTCTCACCAAAGATGTCAACCAACATCAGTCTTACGAGGCATCGCTCCAAGTTTGTCTATGTCTTTACATTAATTTTATAGATATTTTTATATTTAGTAAATATCTTTGTCTTGCATTTATTCAACACATGAATCCATTTTCATGCATACATTTTATTCCTTACCATTGCGAACTACACGCACCTGATTCTCATCTCGATGAGAAATGTAGGCAGCCCTTCTGGGGTTTGGTACTCTTTACAAAAAAGAAAAAAGAGTTTACTCTCTTATTTCCAATCTTCAAGAACTACGCAAATCTGATTCTCATTTTCATGAGATACGTAGGCAGCCCTTTTGGGTTCGGTATTTCTTATTGAAAAAAAAATTTCATTTTCCTATTTCACGTTTTTCTATCTCCATAAACTATGCATACGTGATTTTCATCTAGGGGAGATGCGTAGGCAATTCTTTTCGAGTTCGATACTCTTTTATCCAAACATCAAAAAAACAAAAAAAGTTTATTTTTTTGCTTCACATGTTATATTCTATCCTCGTGAACTACGCAGACCTGATTCTTGTTTTCACAAGATACGTAGGCAACCCTCATTCAGGTTCGGTCCCATTCTTTCAAAAAAAATAAAAAAAATATCAAAGTTCTTCCTTGGTTGGTACCAACATAGTTAGGAGTGTGCATGGAAAAGAACAAGGTGGTATGATGGAGAGGATCGACTTCATAGTAAACCATATATTCATTTGGTACCTCTTAATCACACTTAAGTGACACTTGAAAAATTCTCTTGCATACATCCAAGACAAGAACGAATCCAATCTCATTGTCTCATGTGCATCGTGTGAGCTTTAGATTAATTCATTACATTGCATTGTTGATCTAGAACTTGGCCTAAATATTTGTTGAGGCAAAATTCTGAGTTCACTTGGTTTAGGAAAGGATCGTAGGCCTTCTTTGACCCGATTATGCCTTTCATAGCCCACCAAATGACATTAATCCTTAGCATTCTCCCTTTGAGCCTAAATCCTTTTCTTTGGATAGCCACATCTTAGACCATACCTTTTGAGTGCTTACATGCACTATCCGTCTCTTGGCCCAATCTCATTGAGCACACTAAATAAGTGCAAATTGCGGACAAAGACCCAATATTAAAGATGTCAAAGGAAAAAGATACAAGGTCCCAGATGAACAAACATGAAAAGACGACTGCAAAGAAGAAGGAGCAAACCCCCCCCCCCCTCCAAAAAAAAAAAAAGAAGAAAGAACTCCAACAAAGGTGGAGAATCTTCAATGAAAAATGAAAAAAATATTTATTGAAATAAGGGGGAAGAGACTCCAACACAAGATTCAAAAGAAGTCAAAGCAAATACAAAATAAGGGACAACAAAGCAAGACAAAGAAGATCAAATGTCGAAGCGCAATAAATATCAAAAGCACAGATACAATGTTATGCTCATTGACCTGTCCCCAAGCCTACATTACAAGCCTATAACAAGTCCTACGTGATCCTATTCCAAGTGTTCTCACATTAGTGGATACTTACATGAAGGCCAAGCCTATGATATTATCATAATTGCATGCATTGAATTTCCTTCTGAGTGAGAGTGAATTTCTCTAGACGTCCCCAAATTCAAAAGAAAACTGCTCAAACATGTGTGAAAAATGGGACTTTCTTTCTTGAGAGGGCACTCGAAACATGAGGATAGGTATAGTTTAAGATCTTTTTTTGAAGCAAGATGAACAAATCCTGTCGATACTTAGGTATGTCTGAGGTACCACTTGAAACTATAGGAATTATCTCAAAATCAATCTCGGTTATCTTGGAAGAAAATGAGAGAATTCTAATGCACACTAATAATTGTTGGTACCAACTAAAGTGAAGACACGATTATGTCTTTTTCACATGTCAACATTTTTACAGAGAAAATACAAAATAATTTTCATTCTTTTTCAAAACGCCCACCTCCAAATACAAAAAAAATTTCTTTCTTTTTCAAGATTCCCACTTTCGAATACGAGCATTTTTACTTTTCAGAGCACCTACCTTCAAATACGGACAGTTGACTGTAACACCCTGTACATTTCCGAACCTATGTTATTACCGTAACATTTATGGAATTATTTAAACATGAGATTTTTTTGGGGGTTTACACATTAATTTGGTTGGTCTGAATTCAAATGTGTTCATGGGCTCAATTTGAGGCCCAAAATTTACAAGAAAGACATGGCCCAAAATGGAAAAAAGATCCATTCTTTCTTTGACTAAGTAAACCTATCAATTATTGATCAAGTGTGGCTAAGGATGAGATTTAAAGGACTATATAAGGTGGAAAAATCAGATTTTTATTCATTTAGACACACATGCAAATCTAGAAATTTCCACAAGATATTTCTCTACTCTTCCAAACCCTAAGGCAACTATCTCCTTGGACAAGATCACTCCTTTACAAGTTTGGGTAAGTGTTTACTCTTATGGTTCAATATATATATGCTTAATATGGTGTATAAATCATGTTGGTTATGTTGGCAAAGTGTTGGACAGTTCACTATGTGTAAAACCGTGTACTTTTGCTTAATCGGTAAAGAATTTTGCCTTGTAAACTTGGAAGTGGACTTGTGGTGTTGAAGGAATTGAATTTTATGGATTAAATATCAACATGTAATATGTGGTTATTTCCTTAACTTTCTTTCTCTTTGTGTGTAACATTTGAAATTGTTGTTGTGAAATTGTACATGGAACCGGTGGCGTATTGAAAGGAAAATGTAGTTTTGGTGACGTTTATGTGCATTGTGAAACCATGGCTGTTCGTTGGCTTCTAATATGATCTAAAATATGTTAAGATAATCTTAGTTATGATCATGGACCATTCATTTCGAAAAAGGACCCTAAAACGACCCCCGAAGGCTGAAACGGGCATCCGCCCTCGCGGGTGGGGCACCTCCGGGCGCAAATGCCAATGCAGGTGACCATGGAACAGGACAATGGTCACCTTAAGACGTACCTCAACCACCTGCCGGCGCAGTTGGCTTCGCAGGTCAGCCCAGAACCTCGTTTTACATGTTTTTGTCTCTCTTTGATCCCCCAGAACCCCTATACCCTTCATGGATGCAATTATCAATTTATGGGACCTTTTGAATGACTTTAACGGATTATCCCGGAGGTATTTTGAATGGTATCAATTATGGATTGTTGTTCATGTGTTATTGTGAAAGGTATTGAGATGACTTGATGGAGTAATTGTGACGTAGTGTTAATGAGGAAGTGTAAAGGATAAACTTGGTGTGAAATGTTATTGGTTTTTGATGTCTTGGTCAATGTGTGGAATGTTATGGTATTTTTGATATGGTGATGCAATAAATGGTATTGTAAGAGGGCGAAATGACGTTATATGGCAGTCACGTAATTCATTATCGTATTATGCATTTGTACTGTAGTTAGTTGTTAACGTGAGCTCCGTGATGTACTTGTGTTGTAGAGTAACACGTAAGGAAGGAGCTAGATTATTGTATTCACATATAGGACTATATATTCATATTGGGAAAGATAAGGTATGTAAGGTTACTCTTTCTGTATCCTTCTGCAGCACATAGTGTTCACATTGTCATTGTACTTGTTCCATTCCGAAATGTTCTAAGGTATCTCATTTCATGTTGTCATCTATTGTTATTCACATGTTCCTTACCCATTGATTAATTGTTATTCATGTGTCACATAATGGTGGACATGGTTCCAAAGTTCCAATAATGTTAAGTCCCAAAGTTCCAATAATGTTTCAACCACCAATGTATTAATCTCTCAAAAGTAAAGGTATCAGTCTCTCACAAGTAAAGGAATGAAGGAAGATATATATATATATATTATATTATGGCCCACCGATAAGGTGGATGATTTTTGATATTATATTATGGCCCACCGATAAGGTGGATGATTGTTGATATTTCACATTATATTATGTTATGGCCCACAGATAAGGTGGATGATTGTACTATAGCCCACTGATCAGCTGGATGAATGATAATAAGGATGAAGGTAAGAGCAAAGAAAGTAAAACACTTGAATGAAAGTATATCACTTGAAGGAAGTATATATGAATGAATGATAATGATATCAATGAATGATCGAAAATGAACATGAATGATCGAAAATGAACATAACGAAAGCAATATACATGGTTCCACATATACAGAATGGAGGTTTATCCATATTGATTTCTCACTTGTTTGGATTTCGTTAAAGTACTTATGTATCATGCAGTTTCTTACAACCCTACATACTCAGTACATTCTTCGTACTGACGTCCCTTAGGGGGCTTACCTTACTTGCTGCAGGCACAGGTGCTAGTAGACCTCCACAGTAGGTTGCGGATCTTTTTCCAAACATTGGTGAGCTCCAGTTGGTCCAGGGCTTTCCGAGTCATATGTGTATTTTTATTTTGGTATTGTAAAGTTTGTATAAAGCGGGGACTTTTCCCGACTGTAGGTTGGTTATGTACATGTATCTGTTAGAGGCTTTGTAGACGTATGTGGGAAGATGAATGTAAGAGATGTATGTCCATTTGACTTGATGGCCTTAACGGCCAAGTTTCATATATAGCATATGTTTTCCATGACTTCCGCCATTGGTATTTTATAAGTTACATGAGACAGAATGATATTCATTCAGAGATATACACATGAATGTACATGAGTAAAGATTGGTTCTCTCGGGCCTCAACGACTTCGGGTGTCAGTCCGCCCCGTTGAAATTTGAGGCGTGACATTGACTTTCCTTCTCAATCACTCACCTTCAAATACAAACATTTCACTTCTCTGTTAAGTGTCCTCCTTTTAATTTGAGTATTTTACATTTCAATTGCCCCGCCAGTCGAGAGACTATTACATTTTAATGGCTTCGCCAGTCGAGAGCCCCTTGCATTTCAATAGCACCGCCAGTCGAGAGGCTATTACCTTTTAATTGCTCTGCCAGTCAAGAGCTCTTTATATTTAAATAGTCCCGCCATTCGAGAGACTATTATATTTTAACTGCTCCGCTAGTCGAGAGCCCTTACATTTTAATAGTCCCGCCAGTCGAGAGACTATTATATTTCAATTACTCTGCCAGTCGAGAGCCCTTTACATTTCAATAGCTCTGCCAGTCGAGAGGCTATTACATTTTAATGGCTTCGCCAGTCGAGAGCTCTTGAATTTCAATAGCCCAGCCAGTGGGGAGGCTATTACCTTTTAATTGCTCCGCCAGTCAAGAGCTCTTTACATTTCAATAGTCCCGCCGGTCGAGAGACTATTATATTTCAATTGCTCCGCCAGTCGAGAGCCCTTACATTTTAATAGTCCCGCCAGTCGAGAGACTATTATATTTCAATTGCTCCGCCAGTCGAGAGCCCTTTACATTTTAATAGCCCCGCCATTCGAGAGGCTATTACCTTTTAATTGCTCTGCCAGTCGAGAGCTTTTTACATTTCAATAGTCCCACCAGTCGAGAGACTATTATATTTCAATTGCTCTGCCAGTCGAGAGCCCTTACATTTTAACAGTCCTGCCAGTTGAGATACTATTATATGTTAATTGCCCCGCCAGTCGAGAGCCCTTAGATTTTGATAGCCCCGTCAGTCGAGAGGCTATTACATTTCGATTGCTCTGCTAGTCGAAAGCACTATATATCTTAATAGCCCGGCCAGTCAAGAGGCTATTATATTTTAATTACTCCGCCAGTCGAGAGCTCTTTACATTTCAATCACCTCGGCAATTGAGGGCCTAGTCTTCGTAGACAATCGAAGACATCATTTATCATCAAGTCTCCATAGACAATTGGAGATATCATGCATCATAGGTCGCCTATAGACAATCGGAGGATTTTACAACATTCACATAGTCATCGTAGACAATCGAAGACGTCATTCATCATCAAGTCTCCATAGACAATCGGAGACATCATTCATCACATAGTCTCCGTAGACAATCGGAGACATCATGCATCTTTTCAATCGAAAATACAATCTACAACAACAAGACTTTTTTGTAAGAAGTTCCTTTTAGAGAAGCCAGTGTTACCACAAATCATACACTGGACAAAATTTTGAGAACCGCCTCAAAATTTACGCTATTTCTTTATTTCGAACTACATTGAACTGATTCTCGTGGCACTCAAGATATGTAGGAAGCTCTATACAGAGTTTGGTCATCACAATCACATAATCATTCTTTCTCCCCGGCAAATATACAATTTTGCATCTCCAGCATCTCACAACTCGATACTGGGGCAATTTTGAAAAGACGTCGGGAATATGCGAACACTTTCGTTCCCAAACAGCCCTTTTCTAAATAATCATTTCACAGGGTCATCCATCCCTAATAATGGGACAAAGGACATTTGCCTAATCTTTTAAACTACACTCGACCTGATCCTCGTACAACTCAAGGTACGTAGGTAGCTCTAAATTAGAGTTCGGTCAAATATTTTTTGCCATATATGATATTTGTCAAGCAAAATTGACTACACGTCGACGTTATCGTCTGAAGACTTCTACATTATCTTCATACAAAAAGGGGCAAGCTGTTGACACCCAATTTTGACTCTCCGTGCTTAAAATTAACGTCTTTAGGCTTCCTGATAGTTAAAGAGCACAAAATACAATTTTTACACATTTTATAATTTATTGATAATTATCCTTATTTAGGGATTTTTTCCAATTTATTTTCATATTTTAACTTTTCATAATTTATTGATAATTATCCTTAATTTCATAAATATTATGATTTTTATCAATTTATTTTCAATTTAATTCTTAACAGTCATTTGCACATACACAATACGAGCAGTATGATTTTTATTCTTAACCACACAATACATTTATTTTTACATTTAAATTTATACTTACATTTTTAAAAATTATATATACATTAGCTATACTTTTAGGCACAGTCCATACATATCAAATAAAGTGAATTCACCGATATTCAAAACTCACAATGTGTATATTATTCGAAAGTAAAACTACACGATGTGTAATATCTTCTTGTCCAATCATTTTTTTTTATTCCTCTAAAAAAGGGAAAGAGACACATCCCTTGATTTTCTCAACCACCATATTTTGACTACAAACCATCTCCCTTTTTCTTTTCTTTTCTTATCCACACACACAATAGTAGATTTTTGCTCCCTTAATTTTAGGCTTTTTTTGAAGACTTCATCCACACATACACACACTCACTATATTTTAATTTCTTCTTCTTCTCCATTATTTTCAACTTTTGACTTTTTCTATCACTTTCCCAAGATTCAAGGGATTTGTTTTTGAAATTTTGGAAAAGAAATAAACTTGATAAGATCTTACCTTTTTCTTTTAAATACTAACTTATCTCTTTTCATTCAAAAGGACACACATACACACACTCTTCTCATCTCCCTTTGCTCCCTCTTCTTCCTCTCTTTTTTCTCTTCTCTCCATGACACTAACCAATACCAACACCACCACGATAACCCTCTCTCATTTCTCCCTCCCTTTTTATTCTCTTAATGCTCCCCTCTTTCTCCATCATTTTTCCTTAAAGAAGAAAAATACTATTGCTCACTTTTTAGAATTCTTTCTTTTACTCTTAGGCTCACAATTATCTCTCCTCTCATGTTCCTTGTCTTTCTTCTCCAGTGGACTACTTATCGACTTCAACAAACCCCACTTCATGACTGTGACTACATTTTTATGTATACATATTTTTATTGAATCTTATTTCTTATTGTATTTCTTCTGATATCATAATCTTTGTCCTAGTTTTCATGTCTCCAATGGCCTATTTTTCTGGCTAATCTTGCTTATATTTTGAGAAAAAACACACATTTTGCTATGACTTTCTTCTAGCGGTTAACTTTTGTGTTATTTCTTTGACCACTCTAACGATGCTTGTTTGTTGTTCTAATATTTTTTATGCTACTTTGTTTGGCTATAATGAAATTTTTGGACCATTTTTTTCTTAACATTTTATTAAATTAATAATGAGCAAATACTATATTACATGGCCAATGACAATATCTCTTCGTCGGATTTTCGAGGCCTTCCCAATAACAAAAGACGGATTTTATTTTCTCAAGTTTACTTATTTTATATCAAGTATCAATACATGGCCAATGAAAAAAAATTCGTCGATTTTTGAGGCCTCCACAAATAAAAGACGGATATTACGTATACAAATACGTAACAAAAAAAAATAAATTTGGGCGATGTCGAAATCATTATATTACCACGAAAACACAAAAGTTTTACGATTCGTATCTTGACAAAGTGATTTAGGAAGGCCGATAATTTGAGCAACCACTTCGTAGCCATGGCGTATCTAAAACTTCATCTGAGCCCACTAGATAATAAATATTATTTTTCATATATACATTTACATACATATATGCACACATATTTTTATAATTATTTATTCATTACTAATTTTTCTAACAAGTGTTTACACAGGTTCTTGAGGATACTTCTCAGAAAAGGACATTAAAAAAGGAGTTTAAATTTTAAGTTTGTATTTTACATTCTTACAATTGTACAAATATTAATTATAGTGAAAACTTTATTTTTGGGACGTTGGGCGGGGGATATTCTTTACTTACGTAACCCTCATCACGCGTTTAGGCAAAACTTAGGCCGTTAATATTTATATAAAGAATCAAACTGATTCGGATATTTAATCAATTAATTCACACTTTTTTTCATTAGAAAATATTGTGCAGTCTTTTCTATCAAAAAATAAACATTCATTTTATTTAATCTTTTCTCCCGTTAACTTTTGTCAAATACAAAATATTATTTTGAATACTTTTTTTAGTATAATACAAAAATTACTTTTCTTTCCATACATTACACACAAAAGTGATTTTCTTTCATAAAAGAACACTTTTTTTCACATATATAATTTTATACATATTTTATACAACATACTTTTGCTTATTTCTATACATATATATTACGATAATAAAGTCTATCTATGCATTTCACATATCATGTTTTATACATGCATTTTTTACATTATTACATATTTTAAATATTCCTGAATTGTATGAAGATACTCCGGAAAAGGATCGCTTTTTAGTAATTGAAGCTTGGAAGCACTCGAATTTTTTATGTAAGAGTTACATATTGAGTGGCCTACAAGACGACCTATACAATGTGTATAGCATGATGAAGACCTCATAGGACCTCTGGGATGCTTTGGAAAAGAAGTACAAAACAGAGGACGCTGAAATGAAGAAATTCATTATTGCCAAATTTTTGGACTTTAAGATGGTAGACAGCAAAGCTGTAGGTACCCAAGTCCAAGAGTTGCAAGTCATTATTCACGACCTCCTTGCAGAAGGTATAATTTTAGATAATGCCTTTGTTAAACATTTTAAGAATGTTATTAATGTTCACTTAACCTTCTTTGTAGGTTTGATTGTGAACGATGCTTTTCAAGTAGCTGCGATAATCTAGAAGTTACCACCTTTGTGGAAGGACTTTAAAAACTACTTAAAGCATAAGCATAAGGAGATGTCAGTTGAAGACCTCGTTGTGAGGTTGAGGATTGAAGAAGACAATAAGGTAGCTGAGAAGAGGTCTCGTGGAAATTCTGCAATAAATAAAGCAAATATTGTGGAAGATGATCCCAACAAATCAAAGAAGATAAAGAACGCACAAGCACAACAAGGCAATCCTCCTAAGAAGAAATTCAAAGGAAATTGCTTTAATTGTGGCAAAGCTGGCCACAAGTCTGCTGATTGTCGGGCTCCGAAGAAGGGCAAGAAAAAGGACCAAGCAAACATGGCTGAATCCAAACAAGAAATGGACAATCTGTGTGCTATGCTCTCGGAATGCAATCTTGTTGGAAATCCTAGAGAGTGGTAGATTGATTCAGGTGCCACCCGCCATGTGTGTACCAACAAGGAATTATTTACATCATTTGCTCCGGCTCAAGATGATGAGAAAATATTTATGGCTAACTCCGCTACGGCAAAGGTTGAAGGAACGGGCAAGGTTTTCTTGAAGATGACATCAGGCAAGGTGGTGACACTAAACAATGTCCTTCATGTTCCGGAGTTGCGAAAGAACTTGGTTTCTACTTCACTTCTGACTAAGAATGGTTTCAAATGTGTATTTGTTTCCGACAAAATTGTAATTAGTAAGAATGAAGTGTATGTAGGCAAAGGTTACCTCACCAAGGGCCTTTTTAAGATCAATGTAATGACTATTGATATGAATAAAAGTTCTGGTTTTTCTTACTTACTTGAGTCAAACGATTTATGGCATGAACGTTTAGGACATGTCAATTATAAAACCTTGCGAAAACTGATTAACTTGGAAGTTTTGCCTAACTTTGAGTGCAGTAAATCAAAGTGTCAAACATGTATTGAATCTAAGTATGCTAAGCATCCATATAAGTCTGTTGAAAGGAATTCCAATCACTTAGACTTAATTCACACAGACATTTGTGATATGAAGTCGACACCATTTCGTGGTGGAAAAAAGTATTTCATAACTTTTATTGATGATTTCACTAGATTTTGTTATGTCTATTTGCTGAATAGTAAGGATGAGGCAATAGATGCATTTAGGCAATATAAAACTGAAGTTGAAAATCAGTTGGATAAAAAGATCAAAATGATAAAAAGTGATAGGGGTAGAGAATATGAATCTCCTTTTGCGGAGATATGTTTGAAAAATGGAATTATCCATCAAACTACGGCCCCGTATTCATCTCAATCAAATGAGATTGTGGGAAGAAAAAATCGAACATTGAAGGAAATGATGAATGACTTACTAATAAGTTCAGGTTTACCACAAAACTTGTGGGGGGAAGCTATCCTTACAGCTAATCGTATACTCAATAGAGTGCCTCATGGAAAGACACAATCTATTCTATATGAGAAATGGAAAGAAAGGAAACCCATCTTGAAATATTTCAAAGTGTGGGGGTGTCTAGCCAAAGTCCAAGTTCATATACCGAAAAGGTTGAAAATAGGACCAAAGACTGTGGACTGTGTTTTCATCGAATATGCTACAAATAGTAAAGCATGTCGATTTTTGGTTCATAAATCTGAACATCCGGATATCCATGATAATACGGTAATTGAATCATATAATGTTGAGTTCTTTGAACACATTTATACGTATAAGTCTCGAAATGAATTATCGAGTGAAGGGTTTAAATGACCTAGGGATGAACCAAGGGAGAATGTACTTAATGAAGAGAATCCAAGGCATAGTAAGCGACAAAGAACGTCGACTTCCTTTGGATAAGATTTTGTAATATTTCTTCTTGAAAATAAACCTCTAACGTTTAAAGAAGCGATGTCGTCTGCGGACTCATCCTTTTGGAAAAAGGTTGTCAATAGTGAGATTGATTCAATCTTGAGCAACCATTAGGGGTGGGCATAAAAACCGGAGAACCGAAAAACTGTACCGAACCGAATTAGTTCGGTTCTTTGGTTCTTTGGTTCGGTTTCGATTTTTTTTTTTTGATAGTTCGGTTCTTCGGTTCGGTGTTCGGTTTAGGGGTAACGGTTCTTCGGTGCACCGAAGAACCGAAGTTTTATTAAATTTTTTTTTTTAATTTTCATTTAGCTCATGTTTGGCCCAAAACTTTTCATGACCAAGCCTCAAAGCCCATACCCAATTACCTCATCAACATTTACCTTCCATCCTTATTACTTTTACATTTTCCTAATTTTTAATTTTAATTCCTAATATACTTATATTTCTAATTGTAATTTCTAAAAAATTTCACACATATACTCCTAATTTCTAATGGTAATTCCTAAAATTTTTTACACAAATACTACCACCGTATTGTGATATGAAAAATAGAGCACTACAATGATATGTATTTGAAGTTTTCCTTACTTTATAGTCTATTTACAGTGTTTTAGATTTTTTAGTGTCTTATATTTTGGTTCAATTCTCATTTTATTTTTTATTTTACACCGAAAAACCCATTTAAAAACACCGAACCGAACTAGTTTGGTTCGGTGTTTGGTGTACACTTTTCCAAAACCGAAAACCGAAGAACCGAATCGAAATTTGATAAAATCGAACCGAAGAACCGAACGCCCACTCCTAGCAACCATACTTGGGAGTTGGTTGATCTTCCTCCAGGAAATAAACCTTTAGGTTCTAAATGGATCTTCAAAAGAAAAATGAAAGCTGATGGTACTATTGACAAATACAAGGCAAGACTTCTAGTGAAAGACTTCAGACAAAAAGAAGGTCTTGACTATTTTGACACATACTCGCCAGTAACAAGGATAACGTCTATCAAATGGATGTGAAAACAACATTCTTAAATGGAGAATTGGAGGAAGAAATTTACATGGAAAAACCTGAGGGTTTTGTGGTTCCTGGTAAAGAAAGGAAAGTGTGCAAACTTGTTAAGTCACTTTATGGACTAAAACAAGCACCCAAACAGTGGCATGCAAAGTTTGACCAAACCATGTTGGCAAATGGATTCAAAATAAATGAATGTGATAAATGTGTTTACAGTAAAGACACTCTGAATCACAAAGTCATTGTTTGTTTGTATGTGGATGATATGTTGATCATCAGTAGAGACATTTCTGACATAAATGCCACGAAACGAATGCTTGAGAGCAAGTTTGATATAAAAGACCTTGGAGTTGCGAATGTGATCTTAGGAATAAGAATTCATAGAACTCCACAAGGGTTGGCATTGTTACAGTTTCATTATACTGGAAAGGTACTTGACAAGTTCAAGTATTTGGATTTCAATATTGCCAAGACTCCATTAGATGTGAGCTTTGCACTTCAAAAGAATGAAGGTGAAAGTGATTCACAATTGTATTATGCAAGAGTGTTGGGAAGTTTGATGTATATCATGAATTGTACACGACCGAATATAGCATGCCCTATTAGTAAATTAAGTTGGTACACGAGTAATCCCAATCAAACTCATTGGATGGCAATGAAAAGAGTTTTTGGGTATCTAAAACATACTCAAGACTTTGCTTTGCATTACAACAAATATCCAGCGGTAATTGAAGGATATAGTGATGCAAATTGGATCACCGGATCAATGAAGTAAAATCCACGAGTGGATATGTGTTTACTTTAGGTGGGGAGCAGTCTCTTGAAAATCATCCAAACAGACATGCATTGCCCGCTCTAAAATGAAATCTGAATTTATCGCATTAGATAAAGCCGGTGAAGAAGCTGAATGGCTCCGAAATTTCTTGGAAGATATTCCTTATTGGCCCAAACCATTGGCACCAGTATGCATACACTGTGATAGTCAAGTGGCAATAGCTAGGGCAGAGAGCATGATGTATAAAGCTAAATCTCGTCATATAAGACGGAGACATAATACCGTTAGAGAACTTCTCTCTAGTGGAATTATCACGATTGACTATGTGAAGTCAAAGGATAATGTGTCGGATCCACTTACAAAAGGCCTATCTAGAGAGGGAGTTGAGAAATCATCGAAGGGAATGGGTTTACGGCCTAGGACAAGTCATCACAGCGGTAACTCTACCTAGCGGACTAGAGATCCCAAGAGCTAGGTTCAAGGAGATCAAATAAGTTGTGATTGACGATTCAACATTCTCAATAAACTCAATTCGTTCTCATGATGAAGACAATGTTCAGGAAATAAGAATAAGACTTATGGTTGGTAGTCTTTTAATGGTTTCTAAGTTTGGCAGATTTGACCAAATAGTTTAATCTATAGGGTTGAAATGTTTAGGAATCACCTATGCGAGAGTGAAGTGGAAGTCGCTTCAATGAGAATGGTAGTAAAGTCCTATTCTCTAATCTCTCATGAAATCAGGTTGTGTTCATGGATGAAAAGAATAAAATCGTGAGAACCATAAATGGTAAAAAGCTGGTTGTGTGACTTGTGTTGTCTAGGTGTACATTAAAGTTTGACGGTTCAAAGATATCATATCTACCGATTGACTGAGTGCATCCGATGCAAGTTCACTATGGAAAGTTCAAAGGGAAACCTACTTATCCAAATGCAATTAGTCTTTGCTTGTTGATCACCCACTTTTTCGTATATTCTTTGTTGAAATAGCCATTCCCCATTCATATGGGGGATTGTTGGGTTCTAAGTGTATTGTGAATGAAAAATGGAGGGAAGAAAAATGGAGGGAAAGTGAAAGAGTGAAATTTCACTTTAAGAAAGTTAAGTTCTCCCACATTGGTGGGAGAAAGAAACTTCTTAGTGTTTATACAAAAACACTCCCCTTCATGTGGATAGTGAGGCAAGAGCAAGACTAGCCTCGTGTTGTCGTCGCTCGCTCGCTCGGCTCGGCTTCGGCTTCGAATTTGGATTTGGATTTGGCAAATGATCAATCGAGAGATTATCTTTTTGGACAAAATTCATTTAAAGCTTGAAAAATAGTGATATGTTAATCCAAAAATCCGATAAGAAATGATTCTTCTCCATTTGCGGACGCACATGGCATGTGCGGACGCATGTTATAACGCACCTCGAAGGGACGCGACCCTTCAAGGCAAACGACACACTGTTTTGGAACAGATACGCGACCTGCGCGTAGGCCAAAGCATCCATTACTGGTTTCAACAAAATAGCCACCTGCGGGCGCAGGTGGTCACATCGTTCCAGAAAAGTTGCTTCTGTTCATGAACCTTTTCTTCTCTTCTGAAGCACCACCTTTTGGCTATAAATACCTGACTTATTCCTCAGGTTTTGGCACGGAATTTGTGAAAGAAAAACATCTTCTTCTTCTTGAAAAAACTCAAGTGTGATCTTCAAATCATTGAGTGCGTTCGAAGTTCGGTAGAATTTGAGGTACCACTATTCTACTGAAGTGAATCATTTTATCCTGGGAGGAAAGATTCCATAACCTCGGGTACTTGAGGGGAATAAATTCCTTAAGGACACACCGTGAATTCGGTGGACTTGATTCTACATTTCTGTTTCATCTCCTTTCTTACGGTTTTGCTATTTTTCAGAAAATAGTAGAAACTTCATTTTGATAGTTCATTATTGTTGAACTTGTGTTTAAAGTTGTTGAACTTAATTGGTTGTTCTTGAACTAGTTCTTGAACTTAAAGTTGAAGTTCTTGTTATTTAAATACAGATAGTTGTACCCGAAAACAACACCTCTTCTACTGAGAGTCATGATCACCTATTCTTTGCTTGCCATATTTCTAGTGAAGTATGGAGAAGTATACTCAGGTGGTTAGGTGTGGCCAGGCAATCTGGAAGCTGGCTAGGAGAGGTCGATTGGGTAAGTAATACTGCTAAAGGGAATTCCGCAAATGCTCATATGTTGAGAATGTCCCTGGCATGTTGTGTCTATCACATGGCAAGAAAGGAACTGCAGATTGTTTCAATATAAGGCTACTACTACAACTGAGGTAGTGAGAAGTATCTTACAGGAAGTGTATCACAAAAGTAGTTTTGTTCCTAGATTGCTCAAGAGGTTGGAATCGCTGTATTATTATCCTATGTAATTCATTACGGAATTTTTAGAAGGATATATTTTTGTTAGCTTGCTACTGAGCTGGGGCTATCCATGCTCAGGTTTGATTTGTTGCTTTAATTGTTGCTTTGGTAATAAAATGATGGATTACCAAAAAAAAAATGCTTATAAACCAATTCAATTGGTTTTAACTTAAACAAAAAAAAAAAATTGATTTTAACTTATGACTTTGACTGATTTTACCTACTACAAATGTGCTGATCAATTAATGGGAGATTATGCAAGGAGATAAAATAACCAAATCTTCACACAAAGAGTATTATGAAATACTTACGAATTAACGATAGCAAAGAACAATAGTATTAGTAGTCACCCGAAGGAGGATACGTTAACTTCATAAGAATAGTTCAATATAATGCCATGGTCCATATATTAGATTTGATTTCCAGTTATTACATTTCATTTGGTAATTTTCTTTATAATTTCTAAAAAAATCGAGGGACACTATCGGTTTTTTGTTTTTTTTGTGCCTCTTTTCAATAAAACAGATATTTGCATATTTTATATAATCGACAGATGTTTTTAGGTTTTAACCTAGACAATTCGTCAATATTCTGACTCATCATTTTACGATATTATCAAGTCCGTCAACTTTATTTTTTATTTTACCCTATAACCGACAGATGTTCATTGATTTTGACCCCCATTTTTCGACCTGTTCTTACTGCATGTTATCTTTCTATAAATATGTTGGTTATAGATTGTTTGTATTATCTTACATAATTCGCGCTTGAATATCATATTTTGTTAATTAATTATTAATTTGAATTTCTTGTAAAGTAAATTAGCGCTTTTAAAATAAATTTGTATATTCAAAAACTTTATAAAAGTACAAGAAGCTTGGATTGAAAGAGTGGAGGTTGTTGGTCTAATTGCTAATTTTAAATGATTCTTCCAATTAGCAGTGCGTAATAATAACTATATGATGTTATCTTGACAAATCAATCAACAAAAAAGGTTAACTTTTCTTTTTTAAGGTAAAGATTTTCATAAAAACAATCATAGTGACGTAACAATTACAATAATGATACTTCCTTTATTTGTTGTACTTTTTTTAGTCCGTTTTAAATAGATTATTTTTTGTTAACAACTTTTTTAACTTTTAAAACCACAAAATGAAAAGATACTTTTTTTAAGACCATAAGATTTTAAAAGAAAAATTACTTCTTAAATTTTGTGTTAAATCAAAACCCAACAAACAAATTGAAACATGAAAAAGTAACGTTTTCATTCATTTTATTTGTGCCCTATATCAAAAATAAATATTTCATTTTACTTGATCATTTTACAAATTAAAAGAGTTTTATTACTTTTTTTCATATTATCCTTAATATTAAATAATTAACTAAATGTAGTAATAATAATAATAATAATCAATTTAGAATTCCAGTTAATTATTAATAAGGTTAATTTAGTAAAATATACCACCAACTAAATTTTAAAGGGCCAATAATATAAAACGGCGGGAGTACTTCTGCTACTTTTTGTGTTGGGTTCGAAATCGAGAGGGCGTCATGCGGAAGCTTATAGTTGCAGACCATGTAGACGATAAATCGGATGACAAATAAAAACATACTAAAAACTTAGTACTATTATATGATTTGGTCAAACGACCTACATATAAAAACCTAATATTAAAAAGCATAAAAACTATTGGAAGAAATCTCCCCCTAAACAAGACTTTTTGATGACTAAATTGTGGATGCTATTGTGTTGTGATATGAGAAGGGGGGTCTTCTATTTATAGAGGTTCAAATTCTTTCCTCCAAGAAAGAGGTTAGCCAAATATGTAAGAGTTTTATATTTTCCTTTTAGAAAAAGTAAAAGTAATTATGATATTACTTTTATTTTCCTTTCAAGAAAAATAAAACTCAAATATGATAAGAAAATCAGGGCAAAAAACCCTAACATTTTGTCCCCAGCCCCACCCCCACGCCTTTTTTTTTTCTTTCTTTTTTTTCTTCCTATAACTGACTTTTGACCTTTTCGTTTTCGCCTCAAAAAATGATCACATAATTGTTCAAGTTCTTATAAGAATGAAAGGAATTATGAATTAAATATGTAGCTAAATGTAAATATTGTTCAAGTAAATAATTGGCCATGTTCATTAATTATCTTCGTTAATTAAGAAAGTCTATGCAAACTCAAGGAAAACTGGATCAAGACCCAACATATATTGCTAATAAATTAATCAAATGGTTCTTCATTGGTTAATTAATAATTTATCTACTTGCATATCAAGTCGGTTTAAAGTAATATTGCATGAAAACACACCACAAATTTATACTTTTATGAATAAAGTGGTTAGAACATGTTCTTTTAATACTTTTTATTTTGTTAGAACATGTTTTCGAATGTCACATTCTAGGTATATGGTCACTATTATCTTTGACATTTGCATGTTACTTTGAATGATATTAAGTTTATTCTTCAATTTTTTTTTTTTACACCTTTCCTATGGGTCAGTTCTCGTCTTTTTTTTTCCCTCTTGACGATTTGAACTCACAACTTTAGGTTGGAGGTGGAAGATGCTTATCACCAAAGCAACCTCCTCTTGTCCTTTTAGTAACTTGAACGCATAATTTTAGGATTGAAGGTGGAGAATGCTTACCATATGAACAACTCCCTTTTATCTTATTTTTCAGTTATTTATAATCCAACCTTCTATTTCTAATGATATTTTTTCTTTTTCTTACAATAAGTTATATTCAAAATAATTAGGTTGCTCTTCTATTATCATTTTAATTAAGTTATTCTCCTTTTATTTTAGAAAACAAGAAGAGATGAACTTACATCTAACTTTTGTATGTTTCCAATAATACCAAAATCTATGAAATTATTTTAATTATTATGTCAATCAGTAATATCTTTGTTACATGATTTAATATGACAAGAGAGACCTAGTGAGCTGTTTTGTGCTTGATGGGGGGAGAAAGGAGATTTGTTTCAAAGTGACATGTGAAGAAATAATTTAGTTTCCATTGGGAAAGAAGAAGGAAATTTGGCTTATTTGTCTGTTCTAATTTGCCTTTCTTTTCTTTTCTTAATTAAGATAAAACACTTTTAATTAATTGGTTGTATTTTA
Organism: Capsicum rhomboideum; assembly: GCA_031232105.1. Classification (NCBI taxonomy): domain Eukaryota; kingdom Viridiplantae; phylum Streptophyta; class Magnoliopsida; order Solanales; family Solanaceae; genus Capsicum; species Capsicum rhomboideum. The sequence continues at coordinate 21,319,349 of CP124714.1, forward strand.
CTTTTGAATTACTAGAACATGGACTGACTTTTATTCAAAAAAATAATAAAATGTTAGAAGCATCTCATTGTGACTCAATTACAAATAAATTAAAATCAGTGTTTTACAAAACCGGTGGACATAATTAATAGCCAATTTTAAATGTGAACCCTATCTAATTGATTGATAGATAAATTAATTAAGCTATTCGCTTGGAAGAATCAATGGAGCTCACCAACTAGGTCAACATTGTCTAAATCTAGTCATGTGTCTCGTCGTCTATGGTTTCAACACTTGCCACCAAAACGTAGGCAGAATGGGTACCCTATAAATGGGGCTAAGTACCATTGATAGGGTACCCATTTAGTCTCATAGACTATATATACCTCCTCAAAAAGCAGAGCAAGATTTTTAGAGGAAACATGATATTCAAGGAACATGTGCGTATTTAACATGTAACCAATTTAAAGGCTGGAAATTGATATAACATTTTTGATAAGCATGTAATTGTAGTCTGCGTATGTGAGATCTACACAGGACATGCCAGCCTATATCTTCTAGCGCATACAATAGCCTTGTATGAGCGCGGGATAACTAACCCTGGCCTTAACGACTCACACAAAGGGAGGGTGACTGCCCGAGTATGAATATGACCACACCAATAGTTGAATCTGAACTAAGTATGCACACATAACAAACACTTGTAGACATCCCATAACAATAAATGAAAATATCTTAAAGTTATAACAATAAATGAAAATATCTTAAAGTTGAGTCGTGTAGCATACAAGTCACACAAGACTACATATATATTTAGTTGTTATTTGCCTTACATTTTAATACTTTTATCATTTTTTAAAATATTAGTTCTAGTGATTGTACTTATGTTGGTATATTTTGATGATTTGGGGAATTTCGAGATACTTGGAGCTAAACTTTAAATTAAACAAGCAAGAAATCATAAAAAATGAGTCAGCTAGCGACCACGCATTACCATGGGATACGCTGGTGGCGTATGAAAAATACCCCTCAGAGGTTCAGCAGGTTGATCGCACTACTCAAGGTGGCACGTACAAGTCGGTCAGTTTTTCTAATTCTCTCAGGATTTATTTTTTTAAAGCCTAGTTCATTTTTGACCCGAGGAGAGCTAGGAATCACCATTGAGGTCGGAGTTCATTGAGTGTTACCGTTTCTTCTCCATATTATTCATTTTTTTATGCTTCTTTGGATGATTTATTCTTTTTGCTCATGTCTATGTAAAGCTAATTACTTCTCATTCTAGGTTTATGGTTCTTTTATAATTGTTGTAATTCAAACATTGATTTCAATTAGTTAGTTTAATCATATTGATTAATTTATTTAATTCTAAGCTTAATTATTGAATTATTTGACCGACTATTGAATATTGTATACGTATTTTGAATTGGATTCAAAAGTGGAAATTCAAGATTGCAATAGGATTAAATAAGACAATATTGAAATCCTAGGTGTCAGGAAGCAGATTTATACTTAGGATAGACATATACCTAAATTATCTTGCTTGATTTATTACATGATCTATAAATACACTCTTGTTAAGGTTCATAACAATAGACATACAGGTGTGAAAGCAACTTGAATAGGTAAATAAGAACTCTAGAGATCCTTATGAGTAATATTAACCCTACTAGTTTCACCGGAAGTGCGTTATATGTCTATCCCATGTCAATCAATAAAATTACATACTAACTTTTAAGTCCATAGTCTGGTCATAAATCAATCATTTATGCTATTACAATTCTAGAACTTCTCCCTAGTCCTATATATGATTGACCTAAAAAGAACAATTAAAAAAAAAAGAACAAATGCGCGATAGATTACACTTTTGAATACCACCACCACCATCAACCATAACAGTAACAATAACATACTCATTGTAATTTCATAAGAGTATACGCAGATCTTACCCTTACATCATAGAGATAGAGAAGCTATTTCCAATAAACCCTCACTTAAAATAAAGCATATCTAAGCAATTTGGAAAAGCCTAAGACGATTTGTCACGGATGAAGGACACTAACAAATTCATAAAACCAAAGTATATCAAAACCACTAATTCTCTAATGGAAAAGAAATTACCTTCGTCAAGCTTAAACTTGAAGGGGTGCCACGGTTCGGTAAGAGAAACGGTAGAAAATAGCGGATGAAGAGTTGGTTTTCTGCTTTTAATTCTCCTCTTACCATATATTATAATAGTCTTAATTTCTTTTCATATATTTTAGGAGTCAATATTATAAAAACATTATAAATATAACTAAATAACAATTTGAGAAAAATAGTGAAAAAATAATTTTGTCTATTGCGGAGTCTTTTAATGAAAGGCAAAAAGTTCAAACAACATTTCTAAGGCCCTTCACACTTTTAATATAGACTAATTTAGTGTACGCACTTTGCGCATGTACCTATATCAATGAATAGATAATTAAAAAAACTACTAATAAATAGATTGAATAATCTATTTAAATTAAATGAAAAGTGCATAATCTTGAAAATGATAAAGGAGATCTTAGCTAGATTAATTTTGGCATTTCCCATAAGATAATGAAGTTCTATTAGAACAATACGCTCCAAGATTCGAATGGAGATGTTGATATGGAATAACATACGTAATTCCCATATTCAAGTTCTTGCAAGTAACCAAGATCAACTTCAAAAATTATATGTAGTGTCATTTAAATTTCACAACATTACTTAACTCCTGCACCAACAAAATCACGTTGATTTTCACTCAAAATAATAAGTAATTTAAAATGATTCATTCGAACCTGCAAGACTGCTAAATTTAATTTAGTTAAATGTTCCCTCACTTTAATTGTTCTTCATAACTTCTCTTCTCGTCCTCTCACAAATACAACATAAAATTGTTAATTAGTGTGAAAAAATATGTGACCGCTAGGCGCTAGTATTGTACAATACTTGGTATTATTTGAACATGTATTTAATATGTCATTGCAAAAGGACATGTATGCTTATTTTCAAATAAATTAAATAGAATATCCTAATTTTCTCATTTTGGGAGGCAAACGTTGAATTCTTAAAATAGACACAAGCTTGGAGCCAAATTGACACAATTTGCATCTATAGCACTATGGTATAATGTTGTCAAAAATCCTAATCAAAGTTCATATAGTGGTCCTCCTTAGTTTTTCTATCTATACATCATTTGGCATGCACATATATTTCATACATCAATTATAACAAAATACATATGAAAATATAAATTTTGGAAACAACAAATAATTTATAGAAATTATTAACATTTAGGACTTTGAAGTTTGCTTGACACGTATCCATGCATACCAAACTCTTTCCTCCTTTTAACATTTTTTAATTAATTATTCCTTCAGTGACTCTTCGAATTTTCTTAAAGTTGTATAATTTGTCATCAAAGGAGAGATACAAGACATGCAACTAATCATAATAAATTCTGAGAATTTAGAATCAAATTTAAGTTCAATGTTGGCCTACATTCTTAGAACATTTTTATTACCTCACATTTCAATTTGTTTATCTTATTTTTCGATTTAGTCAGATTCAAAAAGAGTTTCTTTCCTTTTCAGCTTTTAAATTATGTTAAAATTCTATAATTTTAAAATTACCTTAAATTTTGGTCATCAAATCTTATCTTATTTAAATCCTAACGTGTATTTAACTTATATTCATGTTTGTCTAATTGTCTCACGTACAATTTTTTTTTTTTGGTTAGACCCTTAACTTTTTCCAGCAAAATATAAGTTGTTTTTGCATAGTAATTTTTTTTGGGTTAAATTGTTACCTTTCTTCTAAATTGTTACTGTTCTTCCAAAATATATTGGACAAAAATAAGTAAATCAGAACAATACGATTAATTCTAACCTTTATACAAAAGTTCTTTAAAGTCCGACCGAACATTCATCTACCATCTGTATTAAGCAGAAAAAATAACAGATAGCAACAGAATAGAAACTACAACAAAACAATACGATAATCAAGATATCAGAACAATACAATTAAACATAATCTTTATACCAAAGTTCCTTGAAGTCCGATTGAACATTCATCTACCATCCTGTGTTAAGGAGAAAAAATAGCAGATAGCAGTAGAATAGAAATTACGACATAAACAATACTATAATCGTGATATAAGAACAATACGATTAAACCTAACCTACATAAAAATTCTTCAAAGTCCGACCGAACATTCATCTACCACCTGTATTAATCAGAAAAACAACAAATAGTAACAAATTAAAATAGAAACTATAAGAAAACAATACCATAATAAAAAAACCAGAACAATAAGATTAAACCTATAGCCCATTTGGCCAAGCTTATTTTTTTTCCAAAAGTGTTTATTTTTCTCAAAAGTGCTTATTTTATAAAAATCTTTATACAAAAAATTCTTAAAGCCCGACCGAATTTGCACAAAACCTAATAGGTTCTTGGTTTTAAATTCCACAAACCTAAAGCTAATACAAATTCAACTATGAAAATTGACACTCAAACAAGACACGCTAGACATCAAACACATAAAATTTTCGGAAACAACTAAAATAAACCTAAACAAAAGCCCCAACAATCAATGACTTGTTGAAACTTATTCCATTTAAAACAAAGCAAAATAAGTTGCTCTTTATTAGTTGGTGCCACCAAGAACACCCTTCAACTTCTTGGTTGTAGCAACATCAAGGAACGTTGAACCTGCATAAACTTTCAAGAATCATGGACAATTCATTTTTTATATGTCTATAAAGACTTTCTTCTCATATATAGGACTCTTTTTTACGTACAACGAAAAAAACTTATTATATAATTTAGGAGTTAAAAGTCCTTATTTTATAACGATTCTTTTCATATATTTAGGAGTTAATATTATAAATATAATGATATAATAATTAGAGGAAATATGTGAAAAGACAATTTTGTCTATTGTGGAATCTTTTAATGAAGGACAAAAAGTTCAAATTACTTTTCTAAGGGTCTTCACACTTTTAATATATTGTAGATGTAGATGTAGATACATATAGATGTGTTGCACGTTTGTCTCTTATTATTTTTATAAATTTTCTGTATATTTAAAAGTAGAATTATAAAATAGGAAATTCTAAAATTAGCAATATTAATTTTACCATTTACATTTTATTCATTAAATAAAAACATAAAAGTGGGACATTGCACTTTCCATCACACAATAAATATATGAAGCTAGTTAAGATAATACAATCTCTAATGGTAAGAAACTAAGAATATATGTCGATGAATTCATGCTTGAAAAATTAATAAATGCATGTAAAAGTCTTTAAAGAAATTAGAAAAGACATGAAAAAGAAATAAATATATAAGATTTAGTTCTTGATGCTTATTATCCAAATGTCAAAATAGTAATTTTTATATTTGAGTTGTCAGCAATGGGCTTCACAACGCTAAACAATAGGTTGGATCTCTGAAATCACTTTTCTAGTGTGATAACTCTACCAGAAGATGAAGATGACGCGTGATCAAAGCATGTATCTAATTTGCTAACAAACACTACCGAAAAAGAAATTCAACTTAGCTACGAATTTTGTCGTTAATCTATTGCTAAATTGATTGAAGCTCAGTTTGTTTTTTCGCTAATAACTTCCATTGTTATAATCATTAATCAATAACTTTTTTGAATCGATAAAATAAAATTAACGAAGCAAAGCTATTTATAGAACTGGATGAAAGTTACGTTTGCATGTTGTAGTACTTTGAAAATTAGAATATGGAATTAACTATCAAATTTAGTCTTTTATAAAGCCGTAGTCATAAATAATGTATACTAAATGGTTTGACATTTTCGCTGTGTAAACTATGTATGCCTTACGTTATACACATTAAACAGAGGGATAGCAATTGCAGTATATATCCACTATAATCTTTGAACTTTTTGTACGTATATTTGAATTGTGTCGTGAGCATTTTCAAATGTTGAACTATACTGTATAATTACATTTTTACAAATGGACAATGTAAGAGACGTTATAAGCTTCATGTAAATGTGTACTTGGGATAAGATGATCGCTTATACATGACAAATCAATTGTAGTTTTAGTACATATATACTAATATGCAACTTTTATTTGATTTGCTATTAGTAGAAAGATCAACATCAAAAGCTCAAGTTTCGACAAACAATTATATGCTATTACCGTCACAAGGCTTCTGATAACAACTATCAGACAACAACTAGATTGCTCATGTAAGATGATGACACAAATAGGATAACCCAAAAGATTGACAAAGTGAAATGAAGATTTACCTCATTAACAAACCTTAAAAATCTCATACACTGATCCATGCTTATTATCTTATAGTTTGTATTAGTAACCAAGCATGTAAGTGTACTCCATAATACTATAATTTAGAAGGATTTGCGAAAAATAAATAGAGAGATGCAACATAAGGCTTAATGCTTGAATCACTTACCACAAATTTTTTTTTAAAAAAAAATTATTGATTTTACTTACCTTTATTTCTATGTTATGTGGCTGCAAAGTAAAGCAAACATAATCAAAATTGAAGAAAAATCATGAAAAATTATTGGGAAAATGGTTTAAAACATACCTGAACTTTAGTGAAAATTGTTGTAACACACTTAAACTTTGCAAGGGTCCTATGACCCCCCCCCCCCCCCGAACTATTTTATAGTGTAATATTAAGGGTATTATCATCTTAGCTGGACTAGCAAATTAACACACAATCGTGAATATTATTTATATATCACCTTACTCCAGTCCTTTGTGTGATTTGGTTAATACTCGTGAATATAAGTTAAGAGAGTTTTTAGTGAAATTTAGGCTTAAGGTAAAAGATAAAGTAAAACTAATGAGAACCGACCCCTCTTTTTGATAGCATGTGTAATCACTCACTTTAGTTTGAGTGGTCCAATTAAGATGATAATACCTTCAATATTACACTATAAAATAGTCTAGCGGGATCATAGAACCCTCGCAAAGTTTAAGTGTGTTATAGCAATTTTTGCCAAAGTTTAGGTATGTTTTGAGCCATTTTTTCCAAAATTATTTAACATAAAACTAATACAACAACAACAAAAAAAAAACCACCCAGTATATTCCCACAAAGTGGGGTCTGGGAAGGGTAAGTGTACGCAGTCCATACCACTACCTCAGAGTGAGATAGAGAGGCTGTTTCCGAAAGACCCCGGCTCAAAACAAAACTTAACATAAAACTAATATTAAGAAAAATTTATTTGTAGTGGAAAAGTGAAGAAGCTAGATTTTCTTAGTTATGAGAAACGAAAGAAAGAACGTGAAAAGAAGAAGAAGAACGTGAGAAAAGATCTAACCTAAGATATTTTAATTATGATATTTAATTTAAGTAAGGAAATAATTTGTAGAAAATATAATTTTAAATCTCGGATGGTCCTATTTTAGCTAGAAAAGATTTTTGTCAAATTTTATTTGGACGTTGAAAAACGTATCCTATTTTTGTTAGGAAGGGTTTTTATTTTTTATTATAGTCAATATTTAATATCATTAAAATAGTAGAAAAATAGTAAAAAAATGATTTTGTCGAAAGCAGAGACTTTTAATAAAAGACAAAAAATTCAAACAACAGTTTTAATGCCCTTCACACTTTTATTTTAATATCGATATCGATAGATAGATTAATCAGTAAACTAGATAAATTAAGAAGTTGAATCAATTGAAAGTACACAAAAAGCATTCGATCCGGGTTATCCAGCCCTGCTTCAAAGCCATGTGGGACTATATATAATGTGCCTTCTGATCATTTTTTGTTCTTATTATACTAAAAAGGAAATTATTTCCAAAACTCGAAATCCAGAAAAGTGACTAACCTAATGCTATTAGTTAAGAATTTACAGAAACCAAATATGTATAAATTGAAAAAGTAGATTTATTTTTTTAGAAAATCAAAGTAAAATGCTTTAAACACTAAAATCAAATTGAACCCTAACATTTTAAAAAACTAAACTTTAAAAAAAAAATATTCGTAAAACTAATTCAACGGCTAAATTGGACATCAGAATCAATTCACATGCAATCTTGAGCGATTGTGAAACGTAATTCATTAATATTCAACCTCTAAATATATTTAATGAAGCGAGTTCTAGACTATCATAACACGTTCAAAAGTCATGTCTACCTATATCCAATGCGTACAATATTGTGACAAGAACTATCAAAGTATGACTCTTCATCAATTTTTTTCTCACTAAAAACAATTTTTTTTTTCAAAAATCTGAATCGCCAGATCACTGACTAATCTAGCTAGTGTTATTACTCAGATTTTCCAAAAAAGAAAAACCAATTCCATTGACGTATCTATTAAAACAAATCGATTTATATAGAACCTAGCTAACATTTAAAAAAAAATATATCTTCTTAGAAGATAATCCAACAGCTATGTACTCCCAATTCTTTTTTAGAAACTCTAAGGAGCCATTTGGACATTAAAAAAATAATTAAAATTCATAACAGTATTTTGTTATATATTTGACTGATTTTTTAAAATTTTATTTTGAAGATTGGGTTTCAAATGTGAATTTTTCTTTCACTCGCACAATCTATGTATTTTTGTTTCAAAGTTAAATGTTGTTCACACACAATTTTAACTTTGAAATATCCTTTTTCAAATGCTAATTTTTTTTTTAAAAAAAAATATTTTATGTCCAAGTGCCTGAAACTAAACAAAAATAAAATTAAATGCCACTTCAGATAGGTCAGTGAACATTTAATTGAGTGGGCAAGAGATCTGGTGATTGGAAAAAGAAATAAAAATTGACAGGGACAAAGCTGGTGAAGAAGGATCCAAATGGTCCACATTGCTGTATTATTAGTAGTTTATATTTATTCAATATTAAAGAGAGCAAGCTGTGTTCTGAGTCTTTTGTTGTGAAACTATAGAGGGCATGTGGATGCATTTCTGTACACATGTTTGGTCTTCCTATACACTATTTAATTCCTCCACCCCACCCCCTTCTTCCCCCACGCCTATAATATGATTTTCATATCACTTTGGAATGTTTCTTCTTCAATTCATGCGTGCATTGGCATTTTAGCCTTTTAGGGGTCTACTTCTAGTGTTATTCCATTTCAATTTGTTATTAGGATGGTTATACTTGCTAGTTGTTAGCCGTCGAGGAAGATTGTGTGTATGCAAATCTTACTACTACCTTGAGGGGTAGAGACATTACTTTTGATAGACCCTCGGCTCAAGTCTGTTGTATAGTGTTTGTTTGTTATTTACTTTTATTGTATTGTTAACATCGTGATTTTATAATACTTTTTTATTTCACTTTATTTGTCTGATTTTAACTTGACGTGTAATTTTAAAAATAAAAAAAACTTTAAAATCTTATAATCTTAAATTCGGTTTGTCAATATCAACTCTAAAAGACTTCAAATTTTATATCCAGCATTCTAATACCAATTTCAACAATTCATTATATTTGATTCAATCTTAATATTTAAAAATCAATAAATCCACTTCATCTTTTTATCAAAACAAGCTTAACAAAACTTAATTATGATATCTTTTAAGTTTTCTCAACCAAATCCATACACACTAACATTGAATAACCAATGAGCCTTCAAATTTTCTAAAATAAATTCTGATAAATATCTATATTTGCTGCATTTGTACCTTATAAAATGAAATTTTTTACGATCAAATTGTATAAAATAAGAAGATATATACAAAACAAAAGTTGATGTATATATTAGAGGTGTAAAATGCTATAAAAAGTTCTCCTTACATACTAACTACCGAAGGACTAGTAGATGTGGAGATGAATGTTGATTTTGATTTTAGAGATTATCTCGGCCCATTATGTAGGAATATGCTGGGTATGTCGTTGTTCTTGTTGTAGATTATCTCGGCTATATCATTTTTTGTGTTGTTACCTTTCTCAAATAATAATTGTAAAATTTTTTTACAAAATTTTATTGGTGATTTATTTGAATTATTTGTAGAATCATAGAAAATTTTGCTTTTACTTATATTTTTAGTAATAAAATTATAAAAATGAAGATACATGAGATATACTTCCCGAAGATCCTTAGGACTTACGCCCCATGTCTTGGGGCTTACGCCTCGCCTCACGCCCCCGCCTTTTAAAACACTGTTAACTAGTACTCCCTCCGTTTCAAAATAGTTGACCCTTGTTGACTTAACACCCCCCTTAAGAAAATATTTATTATGAGCTTATTTTACCAAATTAGCCTTATTAATTATGCTTTGAAAATATAGTTTTGAGTATATACACTTTATGTAGTCATTTAATGATAGGGGTAGTATTAGAAGAATATAATTAAATTCTCTTGATTTCATAAATGGGACAACTAAATTGAAACAAATTAAATTTTTTTAACAAAAGGGCCAACAAAATTGAAATGGAGGGAGTATTTGGTAATATAACTACAGTCAAACCTTTCTATAGTGACAACATTTGTCCAGAAAATTCATGGCTACTATAGAGAGGTGTTGTAATACATATATAGTGACATTTGATGTTTAAATCTCATTTAGTTGTTACAAATAAAAATATGAACAATTATTTTTTTGTACTTTTTATGTTATTAACGAAAACAAAGTACTTGCTAAATTTAAAATCTCAATTGATTTCAGTTGTTCATGTGTGATTGTAGGACTGTCCTCTTTGTATTGACACAATGCTATTTTTGTTGCTAGAGAAATAGTTTGAGTTTAGACATATTGCATGAATAAAAAATATGCAATGAACAATGTTATTATATAGTGAATTAAGAAGATCTCATGCTACAATAATTAATACTTAATTATAAAAATTATGTACGAACCTTGTAGGATAAGAATTGAATGACCGCTAACAAAAAGGAAATTTAATAATTTTATAATCAATTTAATGTCACCTGCCTAGTTTAATAATATTATGTACCAAAAAAACGAATGTATTTATTGACCAATTTAACCAAAATAACAGTGGAACAAGAAAATTTCAAAGATTTTCCTAAAGTTTTTTTTTTTCCCTTTTTCCCTAGTGATTGTGCGAATTTCTATCCCCAAGTGATTCTCATGAGATTAAGAAAACTTTAGACATTAAAGTTATATCCTAAAGTACAACGGTTGAAGAACTTACAAAAGATTACAATTTGCTTTAGTTTAATGATGATTATCATAAGTATTTTATTGTATACAATACATAATATATCTTTTTATGAAATATTATTATTACATAATATTTGAGTATATTGTTATAGAGAGGTAATTTTACAAAGAGTGTACCACTATAATGAACGTAATTGATATTGTAGGTAGAATATCATTATGAAGAAGTAAAATACAAGATTAATTACTTGGATGATTACCTTTTAATAAATAATTACTACTTTTAAACATACTTTTTATTTATTACCATCTATAGCTATTAAAAGTGAATTATGTATGCAATATAGATATATTATAAATGTTTTAAATTTTATCATGCTTGTTAGGTAAAAAATCTGCACTGTATTAAAAGTGAATTATGCATACAAATATATGTATTATAATTGTTATATCTGAATTTTTTTTTATTGTTATAGATGGTAAGTATTTTCTAAATATAGTATATCTAGGTGATTTTTCCAAAAATATAACATGAAAAATCGATTTCCGATAAAATCAGACCGCTATAGTGAAATGTTGTTATAACGAAGGGCCGTTATGGAGAGGTCTGACTGTATTTAGTATTTAGAGTTTTTGGTCTTAATCAGAGTAGGTTAAGGAAGCGTCGATACAATCGATAGCTGCTTAATCTCGTCCGAAGGTACCCTTTCCTAGTTAAAAAATAAAGAATCTTTCCTACAATACTGTAAAATATCTTAAATTTATTTTATGAGTCTTAATTTCACTATGCATATAATTTAAGAATATAAATAAGATTTTTGTTGAATAAAAAAATTAAGACTTTTGAATTTTGTATTCAAACTAAAAAGGGTCGTTTGGTACAAGAACTAAATTACCCCATGATTATAGTCTCAGGTTCGGATTAATTATCCCACCTGAAAGGTGAGATAAAACAATTCTCAGTTGAACGGGATAAAGTGAGATATTTCAGAATTTGTACAGTGTTTCGTTGTAAATTTATTTCCAAAGTTGATCATGAGATATCCTATTTTATTTCGGGTACCAGACGAGTGTTGTATACAAAAAAAATCATTAAATTTATAGTGTCATTTTTATTAAGTATTCAACCCGTAGTCACAACGATCCAATTGCAAGAGCAGAGTTCTACCAACTAAGCTATATCCCCCAAGTCGAATAGAGCATGCATGAAGTAATCATATGCTTCTTCTATTCTTTTCCCTTGACAACTAGGTCATTTTGGACTTGAACCAAATACCTCCCATGAAATAAGTCATCACACCTACAATCCAATCAATTGAGAAAAGAATCAATAAATATCTTTTCAAGAGCGATTAATCCTTTCCGAATGCAACATAGAATTCTCCGTTACACTATGCTCTCCACTTCAAGTGTGCTGTTTCCCCAAGCTCCACCCTTACCCTGTAAGTCAAAATTAAAGTTAGTAGACTCAAAATAAAAATAGAACACAAATTAAAAATATCATGTGAATAATACTCCTAGTAGTATATATAACCCCTAGTAATACCCTTCTCTCTCATTTGACTAAAAACACCCCGTGAAAGAACCTTAAAAACAGTAAAAAAAGATGAGCCTTCCCAATCATCATTATCATTATTACATTTCCTTAAATTTTTCTTACAAAATTACTACCACTATACAAATTAAACCACTTTCCTAGTGAAATTACCAATACACCCCCACCGTCGTCCTTGTAGGTCCCACTTCATTACCACCACACCAACTGGGCCCCACTTACCCCCCACCCCCCACCCCCACCCACCCACACAGTCCCCCACACCTCTTGCTCTCTAAAGATCCATCAAATCGATCTGTGGTGTGTCCCTTGTACATTACGCGTTGAACTTTCAGTGTTTTTTTTTTTTTAAAATGTATAGCAAGAGCTTTAGAACACCCAATTCAAACTGTGTTTTTATAAAAGTCTTTCTGTCTTTGTCCCATATCTGGTTATTCAACTCTCGTGTGATTGATTCTGTGATCCATTCCACCCCACTAACAGCTCAACATTCAAAGAGAGAAACCATTATACATTATAACTTGGGTTTCTCTCTTACAAGGCAAAGAATCTACCCCACTACCCCACTACCCCCACCCCCCACCCCCGTTAAAAACATTATTTGTAGACACCCATTTCCTTTATAGGGGGAAGAGGAAAAAGGGTTGTTGTTTCTTGAATTGTAATGTATGTAATAGGTGTTGTTAAAAATGGGGTGTTGGGTATGTTGAGGGAGGTGTAGTGTGGGTCTTCCATTGTTTGAAGTGAGTTGAGTTGAGTTGTTTCAATGGATACTAATGGGAGACTTATTGCTGGTTCACATAATAGAAATGAGTTTGTTCTTATCAATGCTGATGAAGTTGGAAGAGTAAGTGTACTTCAAGATTCAATTTTTATGCTATTAATAGCTTCATAGTGAGTTCTTTCATGAGATTTTGAGGATCTTGTGTTGTAAAAATGACTTTTTTTGGTGTATTTTTGTGTCGGTGGTAGTTTTCTTGAACACATTTGTTCCTTTTTGAAGTTGTCTATTTGCCTCTTTCCTTCTTTTGTGCTAATGGTTTCCCTACTATCAAGCAATTAAGTTGGATTTCACTCAGCTAAAAGTTGACTTCTCTTTGTAGATCCCTCATTTCACCTTCTTTGTTTTGGTTTAGTATAATTAGATCTTTCAGCTCATGTCAATAAGTTACATTAAATTTGCAGCTAACTAAACCCTTCTTTCTTGCATTTTTGTTTTGGGCAAGGTTTGTTTGTTTGTCCAAGGGGGCTTTCCATTAGCTAATTATTAATATGTTAAATGTAGATGTGAATTCTGTTGATCTGAGGAGATTAATAATCTGTTTTTGCTATTGGTTGATTGCAGGTGACTTCTGTAAAAGAATTGAGTGGACAGATTTGCCAGATTTGTGGAGATGAGATTGAAATTACGGTAGATGGGGAGCCATTTGTTGCTTGCAATGAATGTGCATTTCCTGTTTGTAGACCTTGCTATGAGTATGAAAGGAGAGAGGGGAATCAAGCTTGCCCTCAATGTAAAACTAGGTACAAGCGTATTAAAGGAAGTCCTCGAGTCGAAGGGGATGATGAAGAAGATGAATTTGATGATTTAGACAATGAGTATGACCCTCATCAGAGTGCTGAGGCTGCCCTTTCAGCTCGCCTTAATGTTGGCCGCGGGAATCCTAATGCTTCAGGGTATGCTACCCCATCAGAGATGGATCCTGCTGCCCCTGGCACAAAGATCCCTCTTCTTACTTATGGTCAAGAGGTAATGACTCAAGATTTGTCATATTGGTGTTCATGTTCATAATTTGTTAGATTTTACATAAAGAATTAGTATATATTGTTTTGCAGGAGGATGGAATTTCAGCTGACAGGCATGCTCTTATAATCCCACCATTTATGAGTCGCGGAAAGAGAGTTCATCCAGTTTCGGATTCTTCCATGTCTTGTAAGTCAAAATCAGAATTTCTTGTTATAATTCTTTGACCAATTTGTGAACTAGAAACTTAAATATGGCTGGTGTTTGCAGTGCCTCCTCGCCCGATGGATCCTAAGAAAGATCTGGCAGTCTATGGGTATGGTAGCGTCGCGTGGAAAGAAAGAATGGAGGACTGGAAGAAAAAACAGAATGATAAATTACAGATGGTTAAGCATGAAGGAGCTGGTGGTAACAATGATGGAGATGAGCTGGATCCTGATTTGCCCAAGTAGGTTCCTTTTTCTTTTGTTGTCTCAATCTCTTAAGTCGTTAACGATGATGATATGACTTACTTGTTTTATTCTTAGCAATGGTAATTTGACTTATAGCATTCTGAGTTATTATGTGCCAAAGAAATGCCTTAGTATGAGGCCAAAGAGTTGGTCATGTGTTTTATATTTTTATGTCCTACAGCCTGTTTGTTAAGTCATGGAATTTTGGGACGGCATCTTAGGCTCTATCCAAGTTTTGGAATCTTCCAAAATTAGTTAATAATATCATAATTATCCCATGTACATATATGGAAATAGCAGCTTTTCTTATTGGGGATAAAATTTAAAAATAATTGAGGCCCCTTCATAGCTGTTGCTTTGGTTGGATTCGTTTGACAACTCATATGTACTTACTTATTCATCAAATCAGATCTTCACACTATTGGGATTTGTTCTATTGTTCCCCACTCTTGTGGGAGGACTCCGTGATTTTTTGGACAAAATTAACCAGGCATATTTAAGTAATTATTTAACGGGCTTTGATCAAAAGCTATAAAGCTGATGGAAGTTGCACTTATCCAGTAAAAGAAAATGGAAACTAAGTGGAAGAATGTTGTAGGATTAGTTTGGAACTTAGGTGTGATTTTAGGGCATAAGCCATTTTGTTTCTAGAGTCTTTGTTTCAGTTTTATTTTTTTAGTTAGATTAGTAAGATGGTAAAAAAGGAGAAGTAATGGAAAGCATGATATGCAAATACAGATTCTACTACAATTCTGCTAGTTTGATACTCTCTTTGGAAATGCCCAAATGTATAATGAAAAGGATTTGAAAGAACCAAGCATGCATCGAGAAATGCATACTGCTAAATAATATAGGAATTAATAATCCATGTACTAGAGTCCTTGTATTATAATCTTTGTGTAATGGTCAATGTGGTAGGATCAAGAGACTAGGGCAAACGCTATGTGAATTCTTGCCATTTGCCTAAAGTCTTTATCGACAGAGTTATCTGGTATCTCTGTTGTTGGGAGGAGTAGGTACCTGGTGAAATAGTCAAGGTGCCCACTAGCTAGCTCTGACTTCACTGTCATTAAAAAATTAAATAATAAAATTAAGTACACAACTTACACAAGCTTTTTGATAAAAATAATATCTTACAGAGATATAGATTCACCATCCATTGGAGCCCTCTAAAGTAGGCATGCATTATGGGCAGTTCTTCTTCCTATCTTTCTATCTCTTGTTTTCTCTTAATATTTCTTTGAGTACTACATGTTCCATGTAAAGTTGTTCCTGTGAGGACTTTTAAAATTCTAAATGTTGTTTTGGTGCTTTATATGAATGTTTTTTGAAATCCTGAGATTTAACTCTCTTCCTATAACCATGTTGCAGGATGGATGAAGGCAGACAACCACTTTCAAGAAAGATGCCTATTTCATCTAGCAAGCTAAGCCCATACAGATTAATCATTTTACTTCGACTTGTAATTCTTGGGCTCTTTTTCCACTATAGAATAAGGCATCCTGTCCATGATGCTTATGGATTGTGGCTGACGTCTATTATATGTGAAATATGGTTTGCCGTATCATGGGTATTCGATCAGTTCCCTAAATGGGTTCCCATTCAGCGAGAGACGTACCTAGATAGGCTATCACTGAGGTATACATTTTTTATGACATGCAATGTATAATGTCTATGAGTCTTACCCCTCCATTGGGTCCTAACCTATTCTCTGCCATATGTTTTTCTCAGGTATGAGAAAGAAGGGAAGCCTTCTGAGTTAGCCCATATTGACATTTTTGTTAGTACAGTGGATCCGCTGAAAGAGCCTCCACTTATAACTGCAAATACTGTTCTCTCCATTCTTGCTGTGGATTATCCAGTGGGCAAGGTTTCATGCTATGTCTCTGACGATGGTGCCGCCATGCTTACTTTTGAGGCACTCTCTGAAACATCTGAGTTTGCAAGGAAATGGGTCCCTTTCTGCAAGAAATTCAACATAGAGCCCCGAGCCCCAGAGTGGTATTTTGCTCAGAAGGTTGATTATTTGAAGAACAAAGTTGATGCATCATTTGTGAGGGAACGTCGTGCCATGAAGGTGTGCAGTTTATTTAAATTTTCATTCTGCTTCCTCGATTTCCAGGTGTATGGATATGATTGTCAATAACTATTGGTGAAGACATAAACTTGGTACCTTTTGTTTTTTTGGCGCAGAGAGACTATGAAGAATTTAAGGTGCGGATAAATGGATTGGTTGCCATGGCACAAAAAGTTCCTGAGGATGGTTGGACCATGCAAGACGGAACTCCTTGGCCAGGAAACAATGTCAGGGATCATCCAGGAATGATTCAGGTTTTGCTTTGTTCTCTTTCGTACTCCAATTTCAAGGGGAAAAATTAAAATGTTAAAATTGTGATATAACCTGTTTCATTTCTTTATGCAGGTCTTTCTGGGTCATGATGGTCTCCATGATATTGAAGGGAAGGTACTTCCTCGCCTTATTTATGTTTCTCGTGAGAAGAGGCCAGGATTTGATCACCACAAAAAGGCTGGTGCCATGAATGCTTTGGTAAGTCGTCTTCTATCCTCTTTTTTTTTCCTGAAAATATAGCGTTAAGACTTAATCCAGTGGCTATTGACTCACTTTAAAATGTAATTGTAGATGCGGGTGTCAGCAGTCATCTCAAATGCTCCTTATTTACTCAACGTGGATTGTGATCACTATATAAATAACAGTAAGGCACTGCGAGAAGCTATGTGTTTTATGATGGACCCCACTTCAGGAAAGAAAATATGCTACGTACAATTTCCTCAGAGATTTGATGGCATTGATCGACATGATAGATACTCAAACAGAAATGTGGTCTTCTTTGATGTGCGTAAAATGCCTTAAGTTATTTTGTTATGCGATGTTTCACAGATCCATATCTTATTATCTGTTTATGCTTATACGTATTAATATGATATGCACCCTCAGCTACCTTACTGAAGCTGATTTTATGCTTTTGGGAACAGATAAACATGAAAGGACTTGATGGGATCCAGGGTCCAATTTATGTGGGAACTGGATGCGTTTTCAGGAGGCAAGCACTTTATGGATATGATGCTCCAAAGAAGGCAAAACCTCCAGGAAAAACGTGCAATTGTTGGCCAAACTGGTGTTGCTTTTGTTGTAAATCTCGAAAGAAGCCTAAGAAAGGGAAAACGACCAAAGATAAGAAGAAGACAAAAGGCAAGGATGCTTCAACTCAGATTCATGCTCTTGAGAATATTGAGGAAGGAATTGAAGGTAAGAAAAAGGAACTTTGAGACGCAACCACTGGTTAAGTCTAGCCACAAGTCTTATATAGATAGTTGAATTTGGATTTATTTTCTACTTTCATAATTGGTAATTATTATCATACAAAATAACTTCCTCTTTATTTGCTTGCTTCTAAATCACGTTCTTCCTTTGTTCATACTAGAGCGTTTTGAGATATATGTTTGTGTATCTACTTCTAACCCAGCCATGTGATACAGGAATAGATAGTGAAAAAGCCTCCCTCATGCCCCAAATAAAACTCGAGAAGAAATTTGGACAATCACCAGTATTTGTTGCTTCAACACTTCTAGAAGACGGTGGTGTTCCTCCAGGAGCATCGTCAGCATCTCTCCTGAAAGAAGCCATCCATGTTATTAGTTGTGGTTATGAAGACAAAACAGAATGGGGTAAAGAGGTAAGCATACTGCTTAATTAGAAACCTTTTTAGATTTGTTCTAAGCTGGAGATACATTTTGTGTTTGGGCTCCCTTTTCATGTTTTACCAGGTTGGATGGATTTACGGATCGGTTACTGAAGATATCTTAACGGGGTTCAAGATGCACTGCCATGGTTGGAGGTCTGTGTATTGCATGCCCAAAAGGCCTGCATTCAAAGGGTCAGCTCCTATAAATCTTTCAGATCGTTTGCATCAGGTTCTGCGGTGGGCTTTGGGATCCGTTGAGATTTTCTTTAGTAAACATTGTCCCATTTGGTATGGATATGGTTGTGGTCTTAAACCATTGGAGCGGTTTTCGTACATAAACTCAATTGTCTATCCATTGACTTCCCTCCCTCTGCTTGCATATTGTACATTGCCAGCCATCTGTTTGCTTACTGGAAAATTCATTGTTCCAGAGGTAAGGTTTCTCCTTCATCAGTTCCTGTTATTAAGTTCTTTGATCTTATTCACTTGGTCATGTTGCATGAACTGCGTAACTTAGAACCATAAAGAAAACATCATAAACTTTTCTTCAATTCATCTCATGTTTTTGCTGACTATTTTTTGCTGTTTGCAGCTTAGCAATTATGCTAGCATTGTGTTCATGGCCCTTTTTATATCAATTGCTGCCACTACTATTCTGGAAATACGATGGGGAGGTGTTGGCATCGATGACATGTGGAGAAATGAGCAATTCTGGGTTATTGGTGGTGTCTCATCCCACTTTTTTGCTCTTCTCCAAGGTCTTCTTAAAGTTTTGGCTGGTGTCAACACAAGCTTCACTGTCACATCAAAAGCAGCAGATGATGGGGAGTTTTCTGAGCTTTACCTCTTCAAGTGGACATCCTTGTTGATTCCCCCCATGACCTTGTTAATTATTAACATCATAGGAGTTGTAGTTGGAGTTTCAGATGCAATCAATAACGGGTATGATTCTTGGGGTCCTTTATTTGGAAAGCTTTTCTTCGCCTTATGGGTCATTGTTCATTTGTACCCCTTCCTCAAAGGTATGATGGGTAAACAAAGCAATGTTCCCACTATCATTGTTGTGTGGTCTATCCTTCTGGCTTCTATCCTCTCGTTATTGTGGGTCCGAATCAACCCATTTGTGACAAGAGGTGGACTCACGTTAGAAGTATGTGGGTTGGACTGCGACTAAGAACAAGAAATAGGAGATGCCTAAATGGCTCGAGTGTATATGAGAACGGAAAGTTCGGATCAGGGGAGAAGTTCAATCCCCTAACACTGTTGTTTGATCATCAATGAATACGAGGAAGAGCTCATGATGGTTGTGTATAGATTAAAGGCAGGTAGCAGCAGACACATTGATAGTTGTTTTGCAAAGTGTTTCTTGATTCTTTTTGATACGTTTTTGGGATTTGTGGCTTGTCGGGTGGAGTTGCAATATTTATAATCCCAACAGAGAACATAAGATTAGTTGTCATAAGTTATATCCCCTTCTCAATAAGGGATTTCACACGGAAATGTATTTTTGTCATTAGTCGTTAAGGACCCTTGCTCCACGGTCGCCATTTAAATGGAAGTGTAATTGGATTCTGATGTTTTGTTCTATAACTTGTATTTTCATTGTCATTTTTGATGCCTATATTCTTGTAGCTCTAAATTTTTTGTTGCTTTAGCGCTAAACATTGTAGTCGATGCTGTGAACCGGCAAAACGTTTGATTGTTGCGTAAAATTTATTTGCTTACTACAATGGTTTAATGTAATCATTATAACAGGCCTATGCAGTTCAATGTGAAGTGCAGTGATTCTTGAATGTCTTTGCAAAGACAGTTCTGTAGCTGAATCTCTAAGTTATAGCTTCTTGTCAAAACATTCTCGAGCCGTGGAAACAGTCTCTGACAGCAAATGTAGGGTAAGACTGCGTACAATGGATTCTAGTGTTCGGTTTTTTCTCAGACCCCGCGCATTGCGGGAGCTTAGTGCACTGGACCGTCTTTTTTTGATTATATCATTTCATTTCCAACACTGCAGAGAAATCTTTGAAGGAGATTAGAAATATTCTTTATGACAATCGTGCAAAATCACAATGGTTCTACTTGTCAGAATTAGGATATAACATATACTAAAACAAAGATAATTTACTCATTTTTCCTTTTTTTTTTTTTACTAATTATGATATTCAATTCATTTATTTTCTAATGATGTTTGATTTTGCACTATTCATTCAGTTTTTACCTACTTGAATGTTACTATTAAGTTGGAGCTTTAGCAGGATCTGAAAATGGTTAAAAGAGCCCTCTAATGTATGAAAGGTAATATAAATTTGTACTCCTACTTATCGGACTTCAATTGTCCTTAATTGTCTTTTTCTTTTGAAGTTGTATTTTTTGGTTCAAAATCAGTGCGAACAAGGTTCAATTATCCAGATCTAGGTTCAATTCAGCTTTTTTATCCGTTAACAATGATGGATTTTCAGAAATTCAGCCCTAACAATTCCAAAACATGTGTTTGGATGAGTCGGATTATTTATGGACTGAGTATAATATCTACGTGGATCAACAAATTAATACCACTTATTTAAGGGTTACTTACACAAATCCCATAAGTTTAGTAGCTAGTAACACTTTTTACCAGAATTTTGTTCAATTACAAAAAATCCCGAAATTTGTCTTTTGTGATACATATATTAAGCCATGATACATATTGTTTGTGATATATTTATGACTGAGCGGTTAGTTAAATAAGGAAGTAACAGAGTTGCATTTATTAAGGAGAGCGAATCACGCAAAATGCGTTTATGAATGAATCTCTAAGATATCCAAATCAACGTAAATAGTCAATCAAATTTCAAATTTCAATCATACCATATTCATTACTATTTTCAACCCCGACGAATTTCTTCCATCTCCTTTTTTCAAAATTTCAATTATCTTCAATGACGATTATAATGGTGTTGTTGCGACATTCAGGAGTTTGGGTTTCGAAAATTAGGTACGACAACTATAGAATTGACGGAATTTTTGATTCACATTAATGATACATTTAGATTTATTACAGTGCATTATTGCTTTCTGAATTAGTTAATTAATATTTATGATACATCTGACAACCTTGTGATTCATATCTATGATACATTTAAAATTGTTACCTTGCAGTGCTAGTTGGATATTTCGGATTCATATTAATGATACACTAAGATTTATTATAGTGCGTTGTTGTTTTCTAAATTAGTTAATTAATATTTGTGATACATCTGATAGCCTTGTGATTCATATATGTGATACATTTAGAATTGTTACCTTGCAGTTATGTTTTAATGTGTAAGATTCTGCATAAACGACATATATTGAACAACAATAAAATAAATACTATGTATCATCAATGCAATTTTTGAATCACTAATTGAATGTATCAATAATATGTATCACCAATGCATATTACAAGATTTGACTACACTACATATGTATCAAAAGCAATAAAGAAGATTTTTTATCAGATTCTGAGGGTCTTCTCTCCAATTCCCTCTGTTCTTCTCTCCAATTCTCTCTGCGTACCTTTCTGCTTCGATTTCTCCTCTATGAGAACTATGGCTAACCGGCAGATGTGTGATCAAAAATATTCAGAATAAAATCCACAACTTGATCAATTGCAGGAAGGACAATATTAGTTACGATTTGGGTAATACCCAAACTGAATGAGGGTCAATCTTCATTAACTATTAAAGGAGGAAAAAATAGTGACACCACAAGAAGATTTGTTTTGAAACCAAGAGAGAAAACTGAAAATATATTAAACCGAATGAAATTGAATGTGGGCAGTTGTTGGAGGTTGCAGAAATAGTGATGATAGAAGTTTCAATAGGGGAGAAGTTGCCGATTTTTTTGGGGTGGAGAATTTTGAAAAATAAAAAATGTGATTTGGGGGCGTCAATGGTGGAGTGAAAAGTGGGTGAGAAGATCTGCATATATGTATCAAGAGTAAAATAGTAAAAATAAGATTTTAAGTAATGTTTTAAAAGGTAAGAAATTTTATGAATTAATGACTCTTAAGTTTGTGGATTTGTGTAATTTATCCCTTATTTAATTAAAGACTTACAATGTCATCTCATAATTCCGTCCGGGGTAATCAACATTAAGGACAATTGAGTCCAAGATGAAAGGAGGACAAATTAAACCATTTCCAATACACTAAGGTCATTTTTATCCTTTTTTATACCTGAATCTACACAGACGTTTTCTTGATTCATATTTTGAAATGTCCTATCAGGCTAGCCTTTTCTCTTTTACGCACATCACTTTTTTTTTTCCTTTCTTTTATAACGGAATATGAATTAGAATACCAACCAACATCTATTATTAAATTCACTACTTAATATACTAGTTACTATTATTAGCTGGTGTTATATTAATATATTGCTAGTGAACTTATAAAACACATTGTAAAGATAAAAATAATAATAATAGAAAACAAGCTAAATATATTGAACACACCAAAAGCACATTGACATATATTGTCTTTTAACATATTATAATATTTTTATAAGAAAATATTATTAAGGGTGATGGAAAATAGAACAAAAGAGTGTTAACATTTGTCTTAAATAACACAAAACATAGAATTTAACATGTATTTCTGATAAAAAAATATTGTGCCAAAGTAGCCTCGATGCTACATATCCGCTAGATCACCTCCTTTTATTTTTTTTGGTAAAAAATATGACTTTTATTACCCTTATGGGAATTACACAGCAAATGGAGGCTGAAGTTACAATTACCTTGGACGGAGCTAGCAAGTGTGAAAAATAAATAAGGCAATGTGTGAAATTTTCTTCCTATAGTGATGAATGATCATTCTATACATAAGACCCCTATTTATACACATGGCTTAGCCGACTAAATGTAACACCTTGAATTTTTGGGCTAAGATTTGAACCGTTCTACATTTTTGACTAGACCGAAAATCGAGGAAATTTTATTTGTAACTAGTTGCGAAATCCAATTCTTGAGTGTTGGGCATACTATGAATATAGATTAAAGGTCGTTGATTCTAGTTTCCACGCCACCGACCGTTCGTCAATTCGAGTTATGTGCTAAAAGTTATGTCCATTTTACGGGGCACTACACAATCTGCGCGACCCGCCTCGCGAAGTGGACGTCAGCCGCACAACTGCGCGGGTAAGGCAGTAGCTCCACCAAGGCTACACGAACAGCCGCGCGAACTAGGTTCCAGCTGCGCGACCGCGCACGTCCCTTCGATATTTTTTTTAGTTCCTCTCTTTTTATGTTCCAAAAGGGGTATTCTTGTCCTTTAACCTCCCCAAACCCATTTTATATCCTAAAAACATCCCAAATACGTAGATTAACTCCCAAATCCCTTATTCCCCTCCTCTCTAACCTCAAAAAACTACAGAAAGGGTTTTCTTCCCAAAATTCAAATTCCAAGGGCCTAGTTCAAGATTGCACTTCAAGAAATCATCAAGTTCAGGTATGTGGGGATTTAGCAAGGACCTCCTTCCATTCTTGTGCCCCTAAATTCAACTTTTCAAAATTTAGGAATTCTTAAGTTAAATTCTAGGGTTTATACCCACTTCATGATTTTCATGTTTATTCTATTATTTTCATGTTCCTCATGATTTAATTTGCTTAGAACACATGATCTACTAGTTTACAAATCTCAAACATGAATTTGAATTAGCATGACATGAGTTTTTATGAACTTCCACAATTTAGCGAATTCCATGATTTTGATATGAAATGACCCTATTATTTTAGTGTATCATGAAATACCCATATATTACTTATAATTACATGAAAACAGTAAAAGAAGCATGACTAATTTTCAGCATGTCAGGACTACGGTCATCAGTTTACTTTAAAATTGATTCATGCTTATTTTCATTATGTGTTTTCTAAAGTATAAGCATTAGTATGATTCTTGGGAGTAGTATTGAGCACCGAGCATACACGAGTTCAGTGTGACCAAGTCCTAGAACTATGTGCCACCGTAGGTATTATTTTCGTCCGAATGGGCTCAGTTTAATGATCACACAACCATGCCTTTATACCCTGATAAGGTATATTGGGTCCTCTCGATAGGGCGTACACATCGAACTCCACATTAGCTCGCATGGTTTATGTCAGTTAAGAGAAACTCTCACAGTACATTGGTTTTAGAAGTCTAAGTGTAACGACTCACTGGCTTTACTAAATTATGCTTTAATATTTCATGCTTATGATATTTCAGTTTCTAGTTTTATTCATGAAAAATGGTAAGTCTTTATACACTTAGCATGCATGTATTACTTTCATTATTTATGTCACTTTTACATGTTGCATGCACCCCCATATACTCAGTACATTCCATAAGTACTAACCACATACTCTTTGTGCTCGGCGGCATCCTTTTATGATGTAGGTTCTAGTGTTTGTCCTTAGAATTATGATTAGCCGCGATCACCTTTGCTGACTCCCGTCAGTTGGTGAGTCCTCATGTTCCGAGGACCTGGGTTATGATGTTTTTTAGTGGTTCCATTTATGTTTATTTCAGACTTCATAGTTTTGGGTCAGCTGGGGTCTGTCCCAGTGACTCTTCAGTATGTTTAGAGGCTTGTCTAGACTTAGAAGTTGTTTTCAGTTATCACTACATTTCAGATGATTTTCAGTTGTTAATGACATTATTGGGATTGTTGGTCTATTCCATTTTTAAAATTATAAACTCACAGCTTTCGCTTATGGTTTTTAAATGTTTAGAACGTACATTCAGTGTTATGCCAGTTACTATAGGTTAGCTCGGGCTACTTTCAGGTCTAAGCACCGTGTAACGTCCAGGGGGGGTTAGTCTAGGGGCATTACACTAAACTAGGAAAAAATAAAGCCTATACTAATTACAACATGAAGTAAAGAAAAGGGAATATTACATAACCTAAAAAGGAAAAAGAATTTCTAAGATACTAGGGGAAATATTTAATCTATACATACATCAAGAAACAGAATATACAAGTAACACAAGTAGGAGTATGGACAATTTGGGCCTCTGCTGCCACTGATGTAACTTGGGCCTCTATAGTCACTTGGTTGAGGCCCAAAACCCAATATGAAAACATACCCAATTCAATATTCCAAATTACAAATCATTTCCCCATTTCTCATTTTCTCAATTTCACTGATAAACTTAGGGAGATGATCAGATGGAGATGAACATCGAGATGAACATCTCAACACCCCCCTCAAGTTGGAGGGTGGATGAAACTCCCAACTTACCTAGTAGCTGATTATGTGCAGGACCCGTTAATGATTTGGTGAAAATGTCGGCGAGCTTGGAAGAAGGCTTGACGTATGACAAGGAGATTAATCCAGTGAGGTACTATTGATGGACGAAGTGGCAGTCAATCTCGACATGCTTCGTCTGTTCATAAAAAACCAGATTTTGGCTATGTGGATTACGACAAGACTGCCAGAGTGAAGGGGCACTGACAAGGATATGGAAACTCTAAGATCCTCAAAGAGATGAATTAACTAGGTAAGCTCAGCCACGACCCTCCTTATTGAATGATATTTAGCTTCAGCAAAATTGAGAGTAATAGATATCTGTTTTTTTGATTTTCATGAAATGGGAGAGGAACCAAGAGAAATATAAAATCCACTGACTGACTTCCTCGAATCTGGATAGGTACCCTAATCAGAATCGCAAAATGTTATCAAATTAAAGAAAATAGAGGCAGACATGAACAAACCAAGTCCAGGATCAGTAAGCAGATATAGAAGTACCGTAATGCAGCCTTAAGATGAGGTTCACGTGGATCCTACATAAATTGACTTAAATGCTGCACCGTAAAGAACAAATCAGGCCATGTATGAGTGAGGTAATTGAGCTTCCCCAATAAATGTCTGTATAAGGTAGGGTCCTTGATAGGAATCCCATAATTAGCTTTTAACTTGACAGTAGGATCTTAAGGTGAAGAAATAGGAGATAAATGTAAAGAATCAAACTCCTTTAGAAGTTCCAATGTGAATTTTCTTTGGGAAATAATTATTCCGGCAGGTTCTCTAACAACTTTCATGCCAAGAAAAAAATGCAACTGACCAAGATCCTTAATCTTGAATTCCTCATCTAAAAATAAATTCAAGGCCTATAATTCAACTTTATCATTTCCTGTTAATAATATATCATCTACATACACCGCCAGAATGGAAATAGAATTCCTAGATTTCTTAAAAAAGAGGAAATAATCATTTAATGAATGACTGAAACCTTTAAAATTAAGAGCAGAAGTGAGCTTAGCATACCACTGTCTGGATGCTTATTTAAGACCATAAATGGATTTCTTTAGCAGACAGACATGGTTAGGAGAAGGTGGTAAAATACCTGGAGAAAACTTCATATAAACCTCTTCATGTAAATCACCATGAAGGAAAGCATTATTAACATCTAACTGAAAAACTCCCCAATTATTTTTCAAAGCAATGGCTAAAATACACCTGATAGTAGTCATTTTGATAACTGGGGAAAAAGTTTCATTATAATCAACACCTTCTCTTTGCACATCACCTCTAATTACTAATCTAGCCTTGAGTCTTTCAATGCTTCCATCAGAGTGCTGTTTCACCTTATAGACCCATTTAGATGGTACGACTTTCTTTCCTGAAGGATGTAGAATGACATCCCATGTATTGTTCAATTGTAGAGCAGCAAGTTCTTTATCCATGGCTTCCTGCCAACCTGGATGATGTGTTGCTTGAATATAATTAACAGGATCTTGTATACTAGCAATAGATTTGAGCACGACTTGATTGTTAGAAGATAAAGCATTAAATGATAAAGAAGTAGGAGTAACAGGATTGAGGAAGCAGGTAGTGGTGATATTTGTTAGGTGAAGAGCACTACAAATATAATCTTCCAAATAGTCAGGTTTCTTGTGATTTCTAGAAGATTTTCCAAGTGTAGTTTGAACAATAGGCAGTAGAGAAGTAGAGCTTGGAATCGCATCAGAATTTGAATTAGTTAAAGGTATACAACTGGAAGTAAATTGAAATTGAGGAAGATCAGTAGACACAACTGATTGATCAAAAATAAGCGTATATTCAGAAGAATAATATGATGGAGGAAGAGAAATTTTTTAGAAAGAAATAGAACCAAATGCATCAGAAGGGAATATAGTAGGAGACAAAATAGATTGTGAAAGAAAAGGAAAATATTCCTCATGAAAGATAATAATCCCAGAAATTATAATTTTCTTGGTTTGTAGATTTAGAACCTTATAACCTTTCTTTCCACAAGGATATCCTATAAAAACACAAGGTGTTACTTTAGGATCAAATTTGGTCCTATGTGAAGATAGAGTAGACACAAAACATAAGCACCCAAAACACCTTAAATGATTATAAGATGGCTTATTTTTTAACAGAATCTTAAAAGGAGTCTTTGAATTCAAAACACTTGAGGAAAATCTGTTTATAAGATAGGTTGTGGTTAAAAGACATTCCCCCAGTAACTAATCGGAAGATGAGATTGAAATAGAAGAGCTCTTGATGTTTCTAATAAGTGCTTGTGTTTTCTCTTCACTACTCCATTTTGTTGTGGAGTATAAACACAAGTTGTTTGATGAATAATTCCTTTGGAAAGAAAAAAATCAGATTGTACTTTTCCATTTCTTAATTCAAAAGTGTTATCTGTTCTTATAATTTTAACTTTAGAATTGAATTGCCTCTCTACCATAGAAAGAAAAGATTGAAGGATGGGAAAAACATTAAATTTAGTACTCAAAAGATGTGTCCAAGTAGCTCTACTAAAATCATCAATAATTGTGAGAAAATATTTGAAACCATCATGTGTAGCAGATTTGTAATGACCCCAAGTGTCCACATGTATTAGATCAAAAATAGCTTTAGTAGAAGTAGCACTAGAAGGAAAAGATAATTTTGATTGCCTTGCCATAGGACAATAACACAAGGAGAAGAAGAATTGGAACAAGATGTAGAATCTGAAAAAACTTTCTTCATTTTATTTTTTGGCATATGCCCCAATCTGTAGTTCCATAGTTTTTCTTTTATGTTGGAGTCAAAATAACTTGAACAAGAAGCAAATTTATCTCCTAAAGAACTAAAAAGAAAAATACTATGAGGACTGAAACTAGGTAGGATCTTTGTACAAACTTCCGGATGACTTGACTTGAGAATATCTAGACCTTCTTCCTCTCTACCAAGTACTCGAGGGCTCTTTAGTAAAGGGCCCTGCAACATAAAACAAGTATTAGGAGTGAAAGGGATAAATTTCTGAAGTTGCTTACACTTTATGAATAGATATTAGATTGAATTTAAATGATGAAATATATAAAACATTTTGGAGAGTCAGATTATGCAAGAGAGGAACAGATTCTGAATGAGTAACCTTAACTTTGTGAGAGTTAGGAAGAGTGACCATTACAGGTTTAGGAAGAACATTCAAATCTTTAAAAAAATTTCTATCAAAAGTCATATGTTCAGATGCTCCACTATCTAATATCCAAGAATCACTGTCAATTTTAAACAAACAAGCATAGGAATTAAAGAACTTAGTTATACCAACACATGTCAAGTTTGCTGCTGCATCTACAGTATCTCCATTCTTCTGATTCATCTTCTGCAAAAGCTGTAAGAGTTGTGCTATATTTTCTTGGCTTAAAGAATCCGTGACATTCTCTGTACCCTATTGAGATCCTTCTCCCGTGTTGAACACATTACCAACAACATGTCCCTTTTGATATATTTTAGATCTAGTAAATTTAAAATCAGAAGGAAAATCATGGATCTTATAATAGTGGTCAATGTCATGTCCTATTTTCTTACAATAATTACATACCAGAGAATTTTTCTTAACAGGATTTCCAGCTTGAGTTTTATACTCATTGAACCTCTTTTCCATCATTACCAACAAAAAAAGAGGCTGATTCTCCTGGATAAGCAGGAATAGTATGAATTTCCCTTTGTTTTTCATCTTTTATAATAAGGGAATAAGCCTGACCAATAGTGGAAACAGGGGAAGACAACACAATATCGCTGCTACCACCTATGCAAGTGTCATTTAAACCCATTAAAATGGAAGCAGTCTCTCATCTTGGTGAGCCTTAACACCTTTCTCTTTTGCTCTACACACACACTCACAATTACAAGCTGAAAAGGTGTTTAGTGCATCTAACTCATCCCATAGACTCCTCATCTTTGTAAAATAAGTAGAAAAACTAGTGTTTCCTTGAACTACAACACTTAAATCCTTTTGAAGTTGAAATAATTTTGCACCATTTTCCTGACCAAATCTATCCTCTAGGTTAGATCATAGAACTTTAGCATTTTTGAAATAGAGAACATATTCAACTATCTCTTTGGAGAGAGAGTTTAGTAACCAGGACAAGACCATATAATTACAACTTGTCCAAGCTTGCTGAAGAGTTTTATCAGCAGGAAAAGCTAGAGATCTATCAATGAATCCTAGTTTGTTTTTAGCTGAAAAAGCAATAATGACACCCCTTCTCCAGCCACCATAGCTCCTACCATCAAAGGTAGTGGAGACAAGGTTCATGTCGGGATAATCAGAAGGGTGAATGTAGAAAGTATGTGATAAATCCACTATATTTGTTGTAGGAATTGCATCACTCTTTTCAATAGCGTTAACTTGATTATCTTCAGTATTAGACATAGTAAGAGATTATGAGAAAGCAACAAATTAGTTTTTGAAAAAAAAAGGATCAAAAGAAAAGAAAATCAACACCTCTCCGATACCATGTGAAAAATAAATGAGGCAATGTGTGAAATTTTCTTCCTGTATTGATGGATGATCATTCTATACACAAGACCCCTATTTATACACATGGCTTAGCCAACTAAACTAGGAAAAACAAAGCCTATACTAATTACAAGATAAAGTAAAGGAAAGGAAATATTACATAACCTAAAAAGGAAAAAGAATTTCTAAGATACTAGGGGAAATATTTAATGTATACATACATCAAGAAACAAAATATACAAGTAACACAAGTAGGGGTTTGGACGATTTGGGCCTCTGCTGCCACTGATGTAACTTGGGCCTCTATAGTCACTTAGTTGAGGCCCAAGGCCCGATATGAAAACACACCCAATCAATATACCAAATTACAAATCATTTCCCTATTTCTCATTTTCTCAATTTCATCGATAAACCTAGGGAGATGATCAGATAGAGATGAACATCTCAACAAGGGACCAGGGGTTTCATTTGAACCTCTTTGGTGGAAAATTACACCTTTTATACATGGTTAATTTTTTTTCCTGTATATATATAGTAGATGTTGAACCCCCAAAGCCTCTTCATCAGAATTCGTGTATTTACTTTTGAAAATTCTAGCTCTGCGATCTTCAGCCTCAACATCTCATACTCAACAATCACTGAAACATCATAACATATATCTAGACTGAATAGAAGTTTAGTGATCTAAGCTTCAATTCAATGAAAACTCTTATGTTCCCTCAATAGAATACTTCTTGCTCTATGGTCTTAATGATCTGCTCAGCTCTCCTGGATTTCCCTTGAATGATTCACAAGTTTCTTTCCTTCCATATATGGTAGATGGTCCCAGCTGCACCACGCATTAGAAATATTTCATCATCCACTGCGCTGTCTCTTTTTCTGGAAAACTAGAAATCCACAGTATTCTTGATGGAAAATATGTACCAAGAATACAAAATATACAAACAAGAACACAAAAATAAAGACTTGACAATATGAACGGTGAATACAAAATTGAAGTCTTGAAATACATGCGAAAATGCTTTTCTACAAATGATATTTGCTCTCTCTCCTCTACGAGATTGCTATAGGATTGTGGCAAATAGTTTTAGTGAATATGACAAGCCTATAAATTTCCGCACTAAGCAATAATGAAAAAATTCTATTGGAAAGCAAGAAACTTGAACATGATCTTTTTGGAGAAGAACTTTCTTGGAGAAAGTAGTAAAGAAAGACTATAAAAGTTACAGTAGACATCACAAGAAATTTAGTTTAAAAAGAACAAGTAGAAACTAAAGAATGAAAGGACACACCCTTTCATTTAAAAGGCATCTTTTCATTTAAAATATTTATTATTTTTATTTAAACAAAATCCAATAATCCCCCAATTGTTTAAATATAAATTAGGAATTGAACATCACCTTAGTACAATGTCACAAGACGAAATCGAAATTCCACGTAGCATAATAGCCTTGAGCATGTTATTATATTCCTTCTGATAACATTGGTGACATTATATGCATAAACATTTCATTCCCACTTTCCACTCAAATATGCTTAGCACTTTTATGGTCATGTGAAAAGAACTAGCACCAACTGCTAAATACAAGAACCAAGTTTCTATGTAGATAGACAAGAACAATAAAGTAAAGAACACACAACTTTACGTGAAAAACCTCCTTTCTCAATGGAGTAATGACCATGACCTACGATGTGCAGGATTTCTCAACTCAAATCCACTAACCTTCAAATAGAGCAAATTTTATTATTAAATCTCATTAATCAATGAAATTAACTTTAGAACCTACTCCAAACAGTTAACTATAATCGTTCTAGCAACAACTCTCCCAAAAAGTCAAACTTAGTTCTTGTTACAAGCCTCACCAATTTTATCAAACCAAAAAACTCATACAAAATAGAATAACTACAACTCAATAACTAAACTATTACAAACTCACACAGTGCTCTCTTCCTCATATCAATATCAAGAATTATCAACTTGGAGTTATTCTTGAAGATTCAATAATTTGCCTTTTTGATATTCTCATACTGCTTGAGAATAATGCCTTCTCAGTGTTTGCAATAGATGCTCAACCACGAATTAGGTCTCCTCCTTATAAAACATTAACGTTCATGGGATTTTGGTCCAAGTACATAAGGTTATCCTCTTCCTTGGTTGACAAAGGATTCACAAGCAGAATCCTCATGTGATTCTATTTTCCATAAATATAATTTCACTTAACTTTGTCCTTGAATCATGTAACACACACGCATACTTCTTATTTTAATAGGAACTACCACACACTTTGTCTATCATCAAAACATATAAGCAAGTAACGGGAATAATATATTGTGAACCATACTATGAACTGAATCTTTTAAGGATTCTTTAATTTCCCTTCTTTTGATGATGACAAACCATATCATGATTTACTTGTCCTGTTCTTGTGTCTCATGACTATCATTTGTATAAGTCAAGTCAACACATAACACCTGCTCAATACACACCTACTTCTCAATATACACAATATATAATATTCTCCATTTTGGCATGATTAAAAATAAGTAAGAATAAAAGAGACATTGCATATATAGAGTGCAAGTATAAATGCTCATGACCACTGGGGAAACAGAGCCACAAATAAGAGAAACACCACACTAAATCATGAGGATATTAGCCATCTCAACCATTAAATCAAGTCAAGTCAAAATTAAGAAATATAGCGTGTTAAATTCACCAGTGTATGCACATCATAAAGCCAACCATTGACCCTTAACAAAACATTCAAAAATTAGTTACAAACTAACAAAAAACTGCTTATCAAGAGAACCAACAAAAATTGAAGAAACTGAGTAATGGGCATCAAAAGTCAGAGCTTAAATAGGGCTTAAGTGTCACGAACCATGACCAGACCTTGGACGTAACAGGAACTCAGACCCATTTAAGACCCGAGAGAACCTCTTAGCACTCATCTTGAGCCTTCAATCAAATATTTATGGAAGAACAATTGAAATCATTTTATATAGTGTGAGATCCATTAAAACATAATTAAGGAAAATTCTAAAATATTAAAATGATTTGAAAACATTTAATTGACATAAACTTAGGTCTAAGAAGCCTCTAAACATAAGAATAAATGTCTAAGCTGGGACATGACCCTGACAATTACCATAAGATTGAAAATGCAGTTTGACATCAAGATCAATGGAAGGCTCACCCCTAGCTGAAGCTATCACAAGAAACTTCTAATGTTACACAAAACCACAAAAATGAGTATAATACCTCATATTTTATATCACATCTTTATGTCATCTCGCATATCTAGAATTGGTAAGTGTTGAGTAGTGCTCGTCTACGGGCTTGCGAAGAAAGCAAGCTAGCATCCTAAGGTAGTTTTGTGTGTGGAAAAACAATGAAGAGAGGCCAAAAGCATGAACAATAAAATTCATCTACATACACAGGCCAGGCAGCGGATGCTGCTGGGCACACAAAGCGTCCTCCAATTGCATGCAATTCCTGCAACCCTTCTTTTAGTGTACTCAAAGGTAATTTCATCCAGCCCTTTTCCCATACCCCACACAATTAAAAACTCTTCTCTTCCACCAGTTTTGAGACATTTTACAATCACCTAACACCCCTCCATTCTCCCTCCAACTCCCAACTTCAAGTCTCAAGGAAAATCAAGCCAGAGTTCTCAATTCCAAGAATTTTCTCCATAATTCTCTTCTCTAAGGTATGTTGAACAATCTCATTTTTCAAGTAACTATATAACTAATATGTAGATGTATATGAATGGGGATTTAGGGTTTAGAATGGTTTTTATGAAATAATAAAGATTTAACCCTTGTGAACTCTTTTTCTATGAAAATTGCTCCATATCATTATTAGAACATGAGACTTGGGATTGTTACTTGAATTATGAAATCTTCACATTATGAATCTAAGTTGGGATATGTTAGGGTCATGAACTAATATTTACTTTTTACAAATCACTTGCTTATTCTAAATATGGTTTTGGTGGAAGAAAGGAATTACCCCATCACTTGGTTTTGTAAAAACGTTGAACCTATTGTGACTCTTAAACCTTTAATGGATTTCAAATGTATTTATGATCAATCTTTATAATGATGGACCTAATGAGATAACAAGTTATGATAATGGTATGGCATGATATGTGTTGCGTCCAACCGCACACACAAGTGTACGTGGTCGTGCAAGTAATAAAGTGGCTCTTGCGAGCCGAATATCGATCCCACAAGGACTTGGTATTTAGTATATGATCCAATTTAGGTATTACTATCGAAGTTAAACAAGTGAGATTTGTAACCAAAAAAGAGTTTTAGTTTTGTTTTTATAAACTAAATAATAGAAATAACAAAGCTATGAAATTTGGATTGTAAGCAATAAATGGAGAGTTCCAGGGTTGAGGAATTTACTTCACATTCATGCATAACTATGGTTTCTAGCCGGCGCTGGTGTTTATCGTGATTATTAATCTATGAGGTTGGTATTATAACTCATAGATGGTCACCCTTTAAGTCATTTACCTAAATTAGTCTCACAACTATATCGTTGAGTGGCGATGTGAGTCTCTAATTCGGATGCACTAAGTTATCTTCCCATTTTATTAACCAAGTGGGGCATTTAGGTATATCTCTAACCTAACCTCAAATCATCCTTTAAAAATTAGTATCTAACAATTAAAGATATGATCCACACTCCCTACGTTCTTTGTTCCGTCCCTCTACTCCTATGGTTAATTCATTTTGAGACTTAGATTTATCCTAAAGTTCATGACTCTTTTGAATAGTAAAGCAAGAATGCAAGAAAAATCACATGACATGATAAACATATAAATCAAACTATAAAACCATACTTAAGCAATTATGTATTAGCCTCAACCCTAGAAATAGGGTGTTTATCCACTCATAGTCATACAAAGAGTC
The DNA here is from genome assembly GCA_031232105.1 of Capsicum rhomboideum. Classification (NCBI taxonomy): domain Eukaryota; kingdom Viridiplantae; phylum Streptophyta; class Magnoliopsida; order Solanales; family Solanaceae; genus Capsicum; species Capsicum rhomboideum. The sequence continues at coordinate 21,354,558 of CP124714.1, forward strand.
ACCATAGATGAGTTCATAAAGTAAAACTACAAGAAACAAAAGTTAAATAATGAAAAACCCTAGTGTAGAGCCTTTGATGCTTTCTCCTCTCTCCAATCTTGTGTTTTTCCAAAGGTATATTGTAAATGTGGCTAAGTACTATTTATATAGTCCTTCAAGTCATACATAGGCTGCCCTAAACGAAATATAAGCATTTACCACTTTACCCTCAACTTAAACCAAGAGAAAAACCAATTTTAGACATTTTTTTTTGGGGGGGGGGGGGAGGGGGTTGCGCCACATGGACTATAGCATGGACAAGGGGGCTGCAGCATAGGCCTATAGCATGGCCAAAACAGTTTACCCTATACCTAGGGGGTACGGCGCATGTCCCCCTCCCATGCTATGGGGGGTGCGGCACATGACTGCCTCTACAAGGTGAGGTTTCGTCCAATCTTTGTTCTCTTCTTCTCGTCTACTTGTTCCTTGTTTTTCCACTCCTTATGGCTTGTGTGTGGGATTAATTTAGCTTCCATATATTATAAAATGGTCTCCTAAAACATCTCATTACAAACATAAGTACACACAACACAATAAAGCTCCTTAAAAGTACAATAGAACAAGCATAACTTAGTCTAGCCTACTAGTTTTGTTGTCCAAACTCTATTTGATTATTTTGACTCTTGACTTGTTTCAAATGCACCTTAAACACTCTAAAAATGTAAGTTAGCACAAAAATACACAAATAATACTTTAAACTTCATTAAGCATACCAAGTTATCCTCAAAACTAAGCTAAATGCGTGTAGATAATGACACTTAGGTGTATAAATACGCCTAAGATCACCACCCCACACTTAAAGACCTATTCGTCCTCGAACAACTCTTTACACTAATCACCATCAAGCAAGACTCTATCATCACTACTTGAACCAAGACACTCAAGCTAGAACTACAACGGCTACATGAATAGAAAGTTCTACATTAGGCATGTCATATTACAATTGAAACACATGAATACTACTTCAAGACTTCCTATCCTCAAGGATTGACTCTACCAAGTTGGCAAACTCATGCACATTACTCGATAAAGAGATCATATAATTCACCTATCCATCATTAAACATGCTCCCTCACCATAAGGGAGTCACATGCTCCCTCACCATAAGAGAGTCATTCATGTTCACTCACAAATATGCAACTTATCACAAGAATAAGTGTAAAAATCAAATTCCGCTCACTCTCACAAAGAATTCACATGTCACATAAGATGAAACAAAAGCTTGCCCTTAGTGTAGTACTCCACTAATATAAGAATATCAAAGCTCAAGATCAAGTAGGACTTTACGGGTTGTAATGTAGGCTAAGGGACGGGTAGAAACTATTTTGGTCAAGAACAGTGACTAACTTTCTCAAGCGCTTTAATACATCACACTTTCCATTAAACTCATATTCAACCAACCTATTTTTCACCACTTTTATCTTCACAACTCTCTTTTGTTTTGCCCATCTCTTTAAGTTAGCTTACACATATTTAGTAGGGAGTATTTGATTATTTATTCAAAACACTTTAACTCTTTTTACTTTACTTCCTATCAACAACACATAAACCTTTTCAACACACCAGTAGCTACTACTTTGGGGCTTCAAATTCATTCTTTCTCTTCAATTTTCACTCCATAAATTTTATTTTTCAACTCAAGCGCTTAGGAGGTTTGGATCAAATTACAATCTATTAAAAGAAAAGGAGTAAGCTACATATGAGGCTACCAAGAAATAGGCTAAAGGCTCAACGGAGCTAACTAAGATCATGCATAAAGTGTAGATAAAGCAGGTGTAAAACATGGCTATCAAAGAAATGCCTATATCATCTCCTAAACTCAATGTTCTTTATTTCGCTTTGCAAACACACCAGACAAGTTCTAGACATCAATATGCAAACATGGAATATAAAAAAAACCACACTCACACCTGGAACATGTTTAACTCAATAAATATCCCTATAGACTCTCAACTAAGCAATTGCAAGAATTTAAATTTAAGCCAACACCACACAAGAGTCAGATCAAAGAGCCTAGGTGTCTCACAGAAGTCATTCAAGTTTTACCTCATGCCTTAGAGTTCAACACCACTTGCATCAAATAATTATGTGTATAACCTAGCAAGAGCATCTCCATTTATTTCAAATGTCAAAAAATTTAAAATTACCCCTAAAAATAAAAAAGGATACTGGTTCAAAGGGCTCCTCCTCGAAAAAGAATCGAAAATAAAAACTGAGGGGTGGGTGAAGTGTGCTTCTACTAAAATAGACAAAACAACAAAACTAAAAATAAACAAAGATAAAATCTTTTTGTATTTATTTTAGATTTAGTCAAACGCTTGCAATTAAATCAAAACAGAAATCCTATAGCGCATTTCACCCTAACCAAATCGGAAGGTTCCCATCCCACACTTGTAATATTTCAATGTCCCCAAAGCATAAATCAAATTAAGAACAAGAGTTAGAAAATACTCCTTGAGGCCTCTAGGCCTAGATAGCAACATGTTACTTTCTCAGATTTCTATCATGGGGGCTAGATGACCCCATACTTATGCTTTCATCATGCTCCTTAATTAACTTAGATTTTGGGTACTCAGACTTCCCCTAATCTGCAAAACAAACAAAAAAAAAACAAAAAAAAACAAAAAACAAAAAACAAAGGTGACATTATATAAAAATAACTTACTCTATTACAACATTGGTTGCATCCCAAGCAGCGCCTGATTTAACGTTACGACACGATTCATATCACAACTATCATCCACAGTCTCTCATTCTTTTCCTCCCTTTTGGGGCCCATCTTCTCCTTATTTTTTGAACTTCTAAATGCTCCCATGCAAGGTCTGTAGCTTTTCTTACATTCACTTTTTCGGGATTCCATTTAAGCCTTTCAGACCCAAGCTTAGTCATCAATTTGGGCAACTCTATGAAAGAGTCCAAAGAGGTAATAAGAGGTTTGCACTCCTCCACCCCACACTTATCCACTTCTATAGCTGTTATCATGCATTGATATTTGTAGTGTGAGGGTGTGTTGAGTGCTTTGTACACTTCAAAGACCACTTCTTTATCATTCAATCTCATCTTGAGTGTGCCCTCTCTAAAATCTATCAAAGCTCCACCGATAGCCAAGAATGGATGTCCCAACATGTTTGGTACCCTGTCATCTACATCATAGTCAAGAACAATAAATTCAGCAAGAATAATGAACTTACCAACCTTTATGAGAACATCCTCTATAATTCCTTCGGGGATGTAATGACCTTCCCGGTTATTTCCCTCGTTTTTGTGTGTTCTCAGTATTTAGAGCTTTTATATAACTACCCCAAGTTATTTATGACTTGCTGGGACTAATTGTTCGGTTCCCGAACAGTTCGTTTGAGAATATTATTTAGACCGAGCTCGTTGTAAAATATTAAATTAAATTTGAATTTGGTAAAATGATATAGTTAATTACCTTTCAAAAATGTTTTTGAAATTTATAAAATTCTTTAGTTATGATATATTTATACTATTTTATAATAGTTTTATAATTTATTAATAATTTAAGCAGAGATAGTGAAATTAAATATGTTAAAATAATATTTTTATTTTATAGAGGTTTTGTTAGAAATAATTTAGACCGAGCACGTTGTAAAATATTAAATTAAATTTGAATTTGGTAAAATGACATAGTTAATTACCTTTCGAAAATATTTTTGAAATTTATAAAATTCTTTAGTTATGATATATCTATACTATTTTATAATAGTTTTATAATTTATTAATAATTTAAGCGAAGGTAGTGAATTTAAATATGTTAAAATAATATTTTTATTTTATAGAGGTTTTGTTAGAAATAATTTACTATTAATTATGGTATATTCAAAAAGTTGTATTTATTTTACTACGAACCTATGCAATACCCGAATACATATATAATGGGATGAAAAAATTACACGATGTGCCACCTCCACCACCACGTGGAAGATGAGGAGGTGCACATCATCATGGTCACCTGTCATTTGGCAAGTGAAAAGTTAACAATGGTGATATATATAGAGGTGTATTCGGTGGATGGACAAAATGTAATATTTTTACATTTTGTCCACTTTTTCCAATTACCTGTCACCATTATTGATTATTTAAGCTCAATATTGAGTCAATCCATTGAGGTTAGGGGTTTATATATTTGAGTCCATGGACTCGTTCTCGTCATTTCTACGGTACGTTTTCTTAATTTTACGGTAATTTTCATTTACGATGGTATATTTTGGAATTGGTGTTGATGTTTGAGCTCAAATAGAGCAGTGATAGTTGTGACTATTGGTCACGGGGTAATTTGGAACGTTGTGATGATTTTGATTTTGTGATTCCGTAAGCGGGCCCCACGTGGACTGTTTGGACATTTTCCAAACTAATGCAATATGGGTATCAATAGTCATATTTTGACATGCAATTTATTATTTTGGTAGCTTGGCGGCAGTCAGAGGCCTCTCGGAAGGGGAAGGCTCCTGAATAGCTGGTTCTTTTAGCATGCTTGCGGCGGCGTCCAGGTAGGCTAGGTTTACCTTCCTTTACACTTAGATTGGGCTTATGTATGATATATGTATGCTATTGTGCTGGTATTGTGGGCTGGTATTATAAACTTGGTGGTGGTGGTTTGTTGTGATTTAGGTCTTCTAGGCTGGATAGGGCTATTCGGATATATTCCAGGCCCGTTATCCTCTAGGTACACCACAGATGACCTATTTGGGGTCGGATAGCATTGCTGTTGTTGTTGCCAGTTTGGAAACATTATTGTTGGACCTTAGTACAAGCTTAGACAGACTTAGCCCATACTTAGACAAGTATAACCAGACCTGGTTTCGGGACCCGATAGCGGGCCCCGTTACCCTTTTTGTCGACTTGTCAGAACTTTGACATCTTTGGGATTAGATAAGCCCTATATGACAATTAGGGTTGTGATGGGATTGAGTCACCCCAATTGTACCCGGTTGTCCTGTTTAATCTTGTTAGTCCCTGATAGCACCGTATATGACAGGGGTCGGCTAGTTTGACTTAGAACGCTGACCCGCCCTTCCATGACTTATAATGTATACCCAGACTTGTATATACATATTGTTTATAGTAGATAGTGACCTAGAAGGACCCCGAGATTGACTTGTATCATGTTGTGGAGTTAGCTTCTGTACTTATATACTAGTATTGACTTGGGACTAGGGCGTTCCCTATTTATTTGATATGATATGACCTTTGATTCTGTTCTGGTTACTGGCTATGATGAGTTCCAATTTGAGTTCGGCCACTGATTTAGATATGATGGTTACTTATTATTATGAATTTTGGTTCAAGTCCGACCACTGATTATTATGAATTTCGGTTCGAGTCCGACCACTGATTATTATGAATTTTGATTTGGGTCCGGCCACTGATTATTATGAGTTCTGGTTTGAGTCCGGCCACTGATTATTATGAGTTCCAGTTCGAGTCCGGCATCTAGTTATGATGTGATTGGAGAGTTTTGGTACTGGGTACCATGGTTACTGGATACTAATATAGCTTCGAGACACTGGAGACTATGCATTTACTATTCTTGTATGTCCCGCCGGTTTATGGGGGCCAGGCTGGGTTATTTTTTTCTTTCGTGTGCCTATCGGGTTTATGGGGGCCCAGATAGGTTATGTTTGACTTGTGTGTTTACGTACGCATTTATTTACTCGATTATTTGGTATTACATTTATTCATTTCCTAAACATATCTATATGCCTCGACAGTTACTTATGTAGTTATTACTTATACCCCGGACTTAACATGCACCCTCGCATTTTAGCTTGCTTATATTACTTTGAGCTCAGTCGACCGATGATGCCTACTGAGTACCGGTTACCCCGGTACTCGTACTGTACTTCTGCATCTTTTCCCCAATACAGATTCAGGCACTAGCCGATGGTTTTGACGTGACGCTCTTCTCAGCACCGACTCCGGAGCAGGGTGAGCTTACTGACGACCGAGGTAGATCCTACTCTATCTCTACTGTATATTCTTTTGCTCTCGAGATTGTATTACTTGTTGTATATATTTGGTTTCTATCTTGTATTTTGGACATGTCTAGTAGTGACTCTTGTACCGACCTCACCAGGTCTTGGGAAGAGTTCTTGACTTTATATACTGTCCTCTTCCTTCTCAGTCTTGACATATATATATATATTCTGATTCTGTTTTTAGCGTTATAGCATGTTTATAAATATGGTTACTTCCACTTCATCTCTATTTTCTGAGATTCTGCCTGTTAGCCCGTCGCTTGTCGCTCCGGGCTAGGGTTTGGCTTGCCTATTAGTGGGTTACGGTAGGCGCCATCATGACTAAAAAATTGGGTCGTGACAGGGGATCACTCTAGTTCTGTCCTCTATCTGGAGCACAATTGATGAAGGCCTTGGCTTCCCCAACCTAAGAGTATTAAACACTAAAAGGGGTATCAAGTTGATGCTTTCCCCTAAATCACTCAGAGCTTGAACAATATCACTTTCACCAATTTGTATGGGGAGGGTGAAACTCCCAGGGTCTGTGAGCTTTTTGGGTATCTTTCTCATAACCACAGAACTACCCTCTTTAGTAAGTGCTACAGTCTCGATATCACTAAGACTCTTTTTATTCTTTACCGCATCCTTCAAGTACTTAGCATACTTAGGCATTCCCTGCAAAACATCTAACAAAAGAAGGTTAATATGAAGTTTTCTGAACATGTCAAAGAACTTGTTAAACAAGCATTCTCTTTGGCTTTCTTAGGCTTTTGAGGGAATGGTGGTGGTGGTCTGTTTTGAGATTACTCAACTGGCTTTTCATTTGGGTACTCAGATTTCTCTTTTTTGTCAGCTTCTTTGATTTCAATTTGCCTTTCCATCTGCTTAGGTGTGATCAACTCGGCTTGCACCTTATGATTTTTCTTTGGAGGTGCGTCAATTAAATCTCTACCACTTCTCAAGGTAATTGCCATAACTTGCTTTTGATTTTGCTCTGTATCACTCGATAAACCCTCTTGAGGTCTTATGTTTTGTACCTAACCTAACTGACCTATCTGTGTCTCTAAATTCTTTTGAGCCAATTGATGATTTTTAATCTCTGCAGCCATTTGTTCTTGGTTGGACAAAATCTTTTTCAAAGTCTCTTTTATATTACTGGCCTGAGTGTTGTTTTGAATACCTTACTACTGCTGAAACTGCTGAGGTTGAACTTGATTATTTCTCCAAGAGTAGTAGGGCTGACTTTGCCAGTTGCAATTGTAGGCATTACCATAATTCTGGCTCCTTTTTTGTGCATTGCCCATAAAATTCACTTACTTTGGATTTACTCCACATAAGTCTGCAGAGTGACCACTAGTACCACAAATTTCTTACCAAATTTGAACCTGCTGAACTGTATTAACCTAGGCCTGAGGTTGAGCCATATTTAACTTATTGAACTGAGTCATCATCTAGTTTTTAAAAGTGGACAACTGTGAAACCAATGCTGTGATATTATCTACCTCAATCATACCTATAGGATTTTTCACCAAACTTATTGATACATCACCCTACCACTCTGGATTACCTTGTGCAATATGGTTGAGGATAGTGTACAGTTCATCATATGTATTCTCCAAAGCTTAACCTCCTGTCGCTGAATCTAGCAAAATCTTTATGTTATGGTCAAGACTTTCAACAAAAGTGTGAGCTAATACCTTATTTATCTGTTGGTGATGTGGGCAATCTCTGAGAAGAGACTTGAATCTCTACCTTGCATAGTAGAGATTTTTGTCTGGATTCTGCTTGAAACTTAAGATCTCTCTCCTCAACCTTGCAGTTTTGCCAGATGGAAAGAATTGAATGAGGAACTTCTTTGCCAATTTGTCCTGTGTTTTGATTGAATTTGAAGGTTTTACCTTCAACCATTTCTTTGCTTCTCCCAAGAGTGAGAATGCAAAAAGAGTGAGCCTCATATAATCTGTGGAGACTCCTGCGGGAATGAATGTGTCACTGATCTCCAAGAAGTTTTGTCTATGGACCTGTGGATCCTGATGTGACAAGCCTGTAAACTGCCCTCTTGTGTATAACAATTACACCATGTTATGTTTAAGCTCAAATCTGCCTCCTACGTCTGGTTTGCGAGTACTGGAGGTACATTGGTTGTGAGTGGGATTGCCACTTCACGCACTTTCCTGCGAGCTATTTGTTCATCACCCATGACTGCAAGAATGGTCTCATCTTATTGAACTTGTGGGATTAGATAGATGAGTGCTGCTTTTCTTCTTAATTGGTGCAAGTATTGCTCAAGTTCGGGATGTGGTTCAACCAATTCCCTCTCCCTTGCTAGATTGCTTAAGATTCTAACATATACCTGCAAATTTAGTAGCTAAGACCAAGTTGTTAGCAATTATCAAACAAAATAGTAAAACTAAAATTATAAGGTTGCTAATTTTTCCAGTCCCCGACAATGACGCCAAAAACTTGTTGCATCCAACCACACACACAAGTGTACGTGGTCGTATGAGTAATAAAGTAGCTCTTACGAGCCGAATATCGACCCCACAGGAACTTGGTGTTTATTAGATAATCCAATTCAAGTATCACTGTCAAAGTTAAACAAGTGCGATGTAACCAAAAAAGAGTTTGAGTTTTGTTTTTTGAAAGTAAATAATAGAAATAACAACGATATGAAATTTGTATTGTAAACAATAAATAGAGAGTTCCAGGGTTGAGACATTTACTTCACATTCATGCATAACTATGATTTCTAGCTCGCATTGGTGTTTATCGTGATTATTGATCTATGAGGTTGATAGTATAACTCGGGGATGGTCACCCTCTAAGTCGTGTACCCAAATTAGTCTCACAACTACATCGTTGAGCGGGGATGTGAGTCTCTAATTTAGGTGAACTAAGATATCTTCCCATTTTATTAACCAAGTGGGGCGTTGATGTCGCTCAAATTACACCTCTAAGAAAGTATAAAGCGGTCGCAATTCAAATATAAAACCCAACTGAGATTGGGTTCGATTCCACGAGGAATAGGTCTAAATCCAATCAACAATGTTTGTTTGAGTTATTTGGCAAATAAACAAATAAGTAAAAAGGGTTTTTTTTATAAGTAAACTAGTAATCGTTTGCTGAGGTTGTAATCAAGATGAGAAAAGCAGTAGGATTGTGTTCCCCATTAACTTCATAACTCCATAGGTTCTCCGTACTTGGTGTTATTTTCAGGTATTCAGCAAGAAGAATTCATAGGCTAAGTATCATCTAACCGAATATGTTACGCCCCTTGTAGACGACTATCCTCAAGCACAAAGGTTAATTCGTCATGAGTGTTTCTATGTTGCCCCCTATCGATGATCCCAATACAGCCTTTCTCATATCACGGCTCAAGGCTGATTAAATGAAGATAACTCTGAGTTTTGTTGTTGAATTGCTAGTCCTATCCTACTACCCTTGCTACTGTCCAGGGTAGATACAAGATGAGTCCCAACGAGTGCACTCGTTAGAAAGCAATCAATTCAGAAGAAACAATAATACTTTCCCTAATACCCTTCGAGAAACACCTTGTACTTTGAACTCTATTTCGTTAATCCGCCATGGTTCCCACAACCCTAGCTATGGGGTTTAGTTACTCATAATTGTGTGAACAAAATAAGCATTCATGGATGAAAACATAAATTGAAACATACAAGAATGAATAAGCTCCGTAAATCTCAACTTTAATTAAAACCGTAAAAATTAATATTCATAAAATCCCGAGAAAGTGCCTTAGATTCCCACAAAATAGGGTTATAGAATAATAATAATGTTTAACGCATAAAAATAACCCTAAAAGAGTATTTATAAACTTAATAAATCCTATCCTAAACAAAACAGAAAACTGATGTTGGCTTCCTCGGACGAGAAGAACATACAATCGTGGGTTGATCCCACGATTGTGCTTGGCCTGTCGTCTGATCATTCTTCTAAAACTCCTTCACTTCTTCAAATATTCTCTTCCTCCCACAATCACAAGGTACGATCATACAAACAACGTACGATCTTGGGATCCATCATCTTATCACGCCACACTTGACTCCTGCAGGTTGAATTCACTCACATGTCACTATCTCAAGGCACGATCGTGACATTATACCACGGTCATATAACCTATCGTATGATAGACCCCTGAGTATGGAATCTCTGAATCAACCTACGATATCTTACCCACGATCGTGGTTTGAACCCACGATCATAGCATGGCTCGTTTGATGCCCTTTTTGTCTAATTTTCACATTATTCTTCTCTGAGTCCTTGAGGCCTGCAAACACTCAACAAACACATTAAATCCACAGAAAGTATCCTTAAACTTGCAAATATCCCTCGTTTTAAGTGTCTCAAGTGCCGTAAATCTATGACATATCAACACCCTCAACTTAGAACGTTTGCATGTCCTCGGGCAAACAAGAATCCTAAACAATATAAGACGCTTAACCTAGAGTACAATAGAGGTCACTATGGTAGTCAACTTTTTCAAAACATGCATGTAAACCACTACGTGTATTCAACACCCTCCATTCTTATCAAAAGTAACCAATGCAGTGTATATGCTATAAAAGTACTAAAACGCAAGGGGATCAGGATACGACAGTATATTGTAACTAGGCAATCCAACACATTAACCAATACACTACCTAATCAAGCAACAACTAGACTACAACCCTTTTTCCCTCACACAGAAAAAAACCTGAATCTCTCAGAATATGCAATGGAATCTAACACTGGGACTGAATCAAATCTCTCACTCTCACAAAAAAGTCTGATTGTGTGCATTTGATACTATAGGCTGCCCTTTTTTTCTATGCTTCGACTGTCGGATTGTAGGGTTAGGATCACTATAGGTCTTTCTAGGCTTGTAATTTAGGTTTGGGGACAGGTGTGGTAAATTTGGGTACAGTGACTTATTCCTCCTTGGCACTATACTATTTTTGGCTCCACTTTTCCTATTCTTCTTTATTTTCCTCCCTTTTCTCCATTTGTACCATTTTCTTGTAGGACCTCGGGTGCGGCTTTATTTTTACATATTTCACTACTATATTTTTTTAAATTTCTTTTTCTTACTGCACCCACGTCCTTTTTATTTCTTTTTACTACTTAAACTTCATAACCATTTTTTTACGCACCCCTACACAATAGCCACCCTCAACTTAGGCGATTTACCTGAGTTGAGGTACATAGTGTCCAAGGAGCGACCAGGGCCAAAGAAGGTTCATTGTAAAATGGGAAAGTCATATGTAGTTTCAAGAATAGGCTAAGGGTCAAAGTTTGGGTTGGATACAACATTATTTGGTAGGTTATTTTAGGCTAAAATAGGCTAAATGAAACCCGGCCTATGATCCTTTCCTAACCTTTAATCCTAAAGCTTTTAGCGAGACTAACTGGGCAAGTTCTAGATTGCTCACACACACCGACTAGGTAATACATCTTACTCACTCATGGATCAGGGTTTTTATCTAAGTTGCTACCTATTCAGTTCATGCAAGGTCGGTCAGGTTGTCCCATTTATAATTTTAATGCCATAGCTAGATCCTAACATCAATTTCAGTACAGTCTAACACACACTACATCGTAAAAATATATTTTTGGAGGGGTATCATTTAAAATAAGTAAGCATTCTTAATTAAGTCAGACTGCACCAAGTTCTCTTTTATTACTCTAAGTTACACTACAATGACTAAACATAACACAATAGCACATAAAAATACAAAAACACCTAGATATGCCGGTTCTAACTATGATAGCACAGCCGAGGGAAAAGAAACACGATAACAAAAACCCTCGGCTGTGGCCATACCCCCACCCCAACTTTGAAATCATGCAATATCCCTATTATATGATATCACATAAAAAATAAAAACTAAGGTAAAGGGCATACCTGGGGTGCTCTAGGCACCGGTGGAACTCCGGTCCAGTAGGGATGCGGCTGGGTCCCTTACAGTAACATCAGCAGTAGTGGCCTCAGTTGTGGCTGCAACATTTATAGTCTCATGGTCCCCAATGGTGGTAGAGGCACTCAAATTAATATTGGCCCCAACGGTGGTCTGGACACTCAAAGGAATAGACACGGGGGATTTCTCCGAACCCCTCTCGTAGTCTCACCCTCTGGAATAACTCCCGCGTAGGTCTCCTCAGTAGCTCTCTCTTTCCTTCTTTTCTTTACAGATCTTTCTCTCCTCTTACCCTGGCCATATATATCCTTCCTCGACCTTTTCCTAGGCTCAATACCTCTGTCTTCCTCCTCCTCATCGTTATCTAGCTCAATCTGCGGAGCAGGAGAAGTGTAAAATGGGGTGACAAGTAAGGTAATATCCACCTGAATAGATACCGTGGAAGGTTTAGGTAGTGGTAGAGGTGGAGGTTCCATGTCATGTCACACAGCTAAGTCCTGGACCTCTTTCTTGAACTTGGTCAACTCTATCTGGATAAAAACCTTATCAGGTGGCAAGACTGTGTTAATTTGGGTCATGAGCCGACCCTCCATACTATCCATACGTGTCTGTACCAATCGTACAGTTGCCTGAATCTCATCATCAACATGGGGTTTTACCCCTACTTCTAAGTTCTGGATCTAAGCACCATGTAAGACTTGGTTTCAGAGAATCTCCTCCAACTGAGAAGATGAAATCAATGTGTAGCCTGCCAGAACCAATGTCTTGGGCTAAGAACCTGCTGGTGTGGAAGAATGTGAAACACCCGCATCGAAAGCTAATGATATATCACCACTTGGGGCATCCCTACCTACCTCTGGGATACCCAAACCTCAAATCGGGACTGCTGGGTTGTGCATGTCTTTTATGATGGCCAGGTTCACAGTCTTAATGGGCTGAAGAAATTTTTCCACTAGCGAAATTTGTGGCACCTCTTCATTTTGCATCAGCTGAGTAACTAAACATAGGAACGGAAGGGTGGAGCCTCTCTCTAAGGCTCGGTCTCTGATCTCTTATGCGATAATGTAAGGAATGTTTAGCTCTAACCCTGCTACAAATAAGGCTACCAGGCAGGTATTAGTTCTACCCAAAATTTTATCATTTACTGTGGGTGCTATACTGTTCCTCATAATGGACCACCCTGCGTTGGCGAAAAACTTGAGACTCTTCTTTGTAATATATGATCCGTTTACCCAAGAGGCATTTATGCCAGCCTCAACAATACATCCCGCTAGCCAAGTGAAGTGTATCATCTTTTCCTTGATGGATAACTATTTAACTTTTTTCAATTCCGACAAAAACATATGGTAACCATACTCCGGAGTTTCTATAGGTGGTGTAAAATCCTTTTCGAATAAGACCCTCAAAATAGCCTCAACAGAAATATCAACTTCCTTTTTCCGTACAATCATGTCCAAGCGGGTCTGCTTCTTCATATCCTTGCCCTTGCCAGAGGGAGTCATATTCTTGTAGGTCGTGGCATAGTTCACATAGAACTTCCTCACAACCTCTCTACTATAAATACGGAGTGGCCTTGTTATCTACCCCAACTAGTACGGCTGAAAAACTTGCACCACCTCCGGAATTCTCTGTAAAGACTCATTCAATATGTGTGGTTCATCTTGGATTCTCCTCTGTTGGTTCCTATTATCCTTGAGAGCGATCTAGTCCACATAGTAGTGGCGAGAGTTTGGAACAAGCCAACATCATGGACCGAGCCCCCTCTGACTAGCTTCTATCGGAGGATTATTATTTGAAGGTGCCGAGTCTGTCTCCTTGGCATCCTTCATAGATTGGGACTTATCATCATCTTTACTCCCACCTTGTTAGGTATCTTCCATTCCCTCTTCAGACTGGGGAATGGTGACGGGAGTGGCTGCTTCAACAATGGCCATGGAGGTTGTAGCCTCCTTGGCCTTATTCTGGTTCCCGGTCTCCTTGGTGGTGACTTGGTCATCGGAGGAGCTAATGTCATACTTCTCCTTCGACCCTCTCGCACTTGACCCACTCTCTGAGGTACTTGGTGGGTCCCTCTCCTTAGAAATTTGTTCTCGAAGAGCCTTGTCAAAAATAGTCTTAGATTTGGGTACCATGGTACCTGTATTTGCAATACCTGTTAGATTACAATTCAGTATATGTACATGTTCAGTTTTATAAATAGATGACCCAACCTACGATCGTGCAATGAAGGTACGATCATGCCTTCTGATTATAGGTTGGTCCAGTAAAATTTAAACTCCAGTATATCCATCAGACAATCACAACCTACAATCGTACAATGATGGTACGATCGTACCATCAAATCATAGGTTGGATCCCTGAAAACATTAAATTTATGTCACATCAGATGATCACATACCACAATCGTATGTTGATGTTATGATCGTGGGATGTGTTCGTCTGATGAACTCCTGAAGATCATCAACCAGTATCCTACAACGATCCAACCTAAGATCATAGGTAGAACTTACGATCGTGGGTTGTGTTGTAGGACCTCAAACACTACTAAATTTGACCACTTAACATTTTGACCCATAATTTGACCCTTTTTGACCCCACTTTTAACTAGAATTTTAAAACACCTAAACACTACCGGGTACTCAAACTTCCCCTGTATTGTTGAAACCATACATACCCATTTTCATCTCTCCCCACTTAAATCAAAACATACTCATCAACAAAATTGAAGTAAAATACCCATAAATTCTAAGTTAACAAGTGATGTAGACTTACTGTGTGAAGTGGAAGAGACAAAAAATGTATGAAATAATGAGATCTGACTCAAAATCATCCTTTTTAGCCTTTGAAATATGTAGGGTTTCCTATTTTTCTTAGGAAAATGCTTTGAAAATATGAGAAGAGGCATGGGGACAGTTTTAAGATGTTTTTATAGTTTTAGGTTTTAAATTCGGGTTGGGTCGGGTGGAAATTTTAAAAATTGTTGGGCCTTTCAGATGAAGGGATTGTATGATCTTACTTGGAGTCCATGATCACACATTCCTTTCGTATGTTGATAAAACTAGAAAACTTACCTGAGAACATACAATCCTTAAGTACGATCATGTGTTGTACTAACAACCGTGACTAAAGGTCGTATGTTCGATGCCCTGTTTTGAAGGTTTGCAGGAGTATCATCAGAAAATTAAGACCACAATCGTGTCTTCATGTTATGATTGTGATACCCAATCATGGGTTAACTGGTTAATTTGTCATCTTGTAGAACTTCCATCAGACGACTAAACCCACGATCGTATGTTCAAGTTACGATCATACAATCCCTATCGTGGGTTCAGTCTGGAGTTCAATTCAGGACCAATTTTCTTCTATGGTTACCTGCACCAAAACACATGTTCCCTATAAAATTTAAAGTACAAGCCCATGGGCTGCCTCCTAAGAAGCACTTGATTTAACGTCGCGGCATGACGTTGCTATGTTGGTTACTTAGAATTTACGAACAAGTCCATGGATTACCTCTCATGAAGAGCCTGATTTAATGTTGCGGTATAATTCAGGTTGTCTTGATTAGTCAACCCTCGTTCAAGTCCACATCACAAATCATTCGGGCCTCCTTTCCTTCGCCCATATAGTGTTTCACTCACTGGCCATTGACTTTAAATTTCTTTCCATCCTTATTCTCCAATTCAATTGCACCATAAGGGAACACCGTGACCATTCTATATGGTCCATTCAATCTTGATCTCAGTTTGCCAGGAAAAAGTTTCAGCCTTGAATCAAATAATTGTACCATGTCGCCTGCAGCAAATTCTCTTCTCTCAATCTTGCGATCATGATACAATTTCATATTCTCCTTATACAAGGCAGAGCTTTCGTACGAACAAAGACGAAACTCATCCATCTGCTCCAGTCTCAACTTTGCTGCATCTTGCCATTCTAGATTCAACTGCTTCAATGCCCATAGTGCCTTATGTTCAAGTTCAACAGGCAGATGGAAAGCTTTTCCATAAACAAGTTAATATGGAGATGCACCAATTAGTGTCTTGAATCCGGTCCGATATGCCCATTGTGTATCATCCAATCTCCTTGCCCAATCAGTCCTAGTAGCATTCACAGTCTTCGCCAAAATGGACTTGATCTCACGATTTGAGACCTCAACTTGCCCGATTGTCTGAGGATGGTAAGGTGTTGCCACCTTGTGTTATACACTATATTTCTCAAGCAGGGATTTGAACAATCGATTGCAAATATGGGATCCTCCATCACTAATGATAATTTGAGGTGTTCCAAAAGTGAGAATATGTTCTTTTTCAGGAAAACAGTGACACTCTTACCTTTATTATTGGGAAGCGCAATTGCCTCCACCCACTTTGATACATAGTCAATAGCTACCAAGATATACTTCATACCATGATAACTCATGAACGTACCCATAAAATCAATACCTCATACCTCAAACAATTCGAGCTCAAGGATCGCAGTCATTGGAAGTTCATGTCGTCTTGAGATATTTCCTTGCCTTTGGCATTGGTCACATGCCCTAGCATAATCATGACAATCCTTATGAATGGTAGGCCAACAGTAAACACATTGCAAGATCTTGGGCACAGTTCGCGCACCTTCATGATGACCCCTAACTGGAGATTAATGACTTGCTTCCAATATACTCATCATCTCGACCTCAGGAATACACCTTCGAATCACACCATCTAGACACACCCTAAATAAATAAGGTTCATCCCAGAAGAATTTTCTCCCTTCATGCATGAACTTCTTTTGTTGCTGATACGTCATAGCTTTTGGAACTAGATCACTTGCCAAAAAGTTGGCAAAATCTGCAATCCATGGGATTAAGTCATGTGATGCTACCACAACTTGCTCTTTCGGAAAAGTATTATCAATTTCAAGATCATCCCTCAGTTTTAGCATGGAATCCTCTTCAAGGCATGATAATTGGTTAGCAACCTGATTCTATGTCCCTTTGTGATCCTTCACCTCAAAATCAAACTTTTGTAATAGAAGCACCCATCTAATCATCCTTGACTTGGCATCCTTCTTTGCCATAATATATCTCAGAGCTGCATGATCAGTATGCACAATCACCTTCGTGCCAATCAAGTAAGTCCAAAATTTCTCAAACGCAAAGGCCACCACAAACAGCTCTTGTTCAGTCACCGTATAATTCTTCTGGGCTGGATTAAGTGCTTTGTGCAAAATCTTCTCTTGCCTTTGGCCAAGGACTGTACCCAAGGCCACCCTACTAGCATCACACATAACCTCAAATGGTAAGGTCCAATCCGGAGACACTATGATGAGAGATGTAATCAAATTCTGTTTTAGAAAATCGAATGCCTTTAGGCATGCATCAACAAACACAAACTTCACCTCTTTCTCTAAGAGCTTGCACAGTGGATTTGCAATCTTCGAAAAATCTTGGATGAACCTTCTATAGAATCCCGCATGGCCTAAAAAACTATGAATACCTTTCACAGAAATAGGTGGTGGAAACTTTTCAATTACCTCAATCTTCACTTTTTCAACTTCAATTCCCTTTTTTGAAATCTGGTGTCCCAACACTATGCCTTCTTTTACCATAAAATGGCACTTTTCCCAATTCAACACTAAATTACATTTTTCACGTCTTTGTAAAACATTAGCAAGGTGTGTTAAGCATTCATCGAATGAGTCACCCACAACAGAAAAATCATCCATAAATACCTCAATAGCGTCTTCCACCATGTCAGAGAATATAGACATCATGCCACATTGAAAAGTGCTCGATGCGTTGCATAGACCAAATAACATCCTTTTGCATGCGAACGTCTCATATGGACAAGTGAAAGTGGTCTTTTCTTGATCTTCAGGGGCGATGGAAATCGATCTGATTATACCCCGAATAACCATCAAGAAAACAATAGCATCCTCTACCAGCAAGACGATCTAACATCTGGTCTATAAAAGGCATAGGAAAATGGTCCTTTTCGATCTAAGAATTTAGCTTTTGATAATCCATGCAAACTCTCCATCCGGTAACCGGCCTTATTGGGATCAACTCATTTTTCTAGTTTGGAACCATAGTGATCCCACCCTTTTTTGGCACACATTGGGCCGGGAACACCCACTTGCTATTTGCAATAGGGTAAACCACACCTGCATCTAACCACTTAATGATCTCTTTCTTCTTAACCTCTTGCATGGTTAGATTGAGACAATGTTGATGCTTAATAATAGGTATATAGTCCAGAGCTGGATTTTATGTATGTAAATTCCTGGCGAAATCTCGATAATATCAGTATAGTCCAACCAATGGCTCGCATAAATCTATGCAACACAGTAACCAAGGCCTCAACTTGCCGCTCTAACAATTCTGCTAAAATGATAACTGGCAATGTGTTATTGGCTCTCAAGAAAGCATAACAGAGATAGGAAAGAAGAGCCGTAAGTTCCAAGATGGGAGGCTCCTCTATAGAAGGATGAGTCGGTGGGGTCACTCTATTCTTCAGATCAAGATCAAGCTTCTTTGGCGCATAAGTGTAGGAACCCCTACCAACAAGTGCTTTTACCGTCTCATCATACTCATTGATACCATCACTATTAAAGTTCATGATCACGACTGAAAGTACTTCGACCCCCAATCTCTCCTCAATTGGAGTGACTAAATCATCTCCGTCGACCGTATCTTTCACAGCGATTACACACATATCTTTTGGTTTCTTCATGGATCGACATACATTGAAAGTAACTTGTTATTCATTCAGTCTAAACTTTAAATACCCAGTTTCCATATCAACCAATGCACAACCAGTAGCAAGGAATGTTCTTCCCAAGATAATAGGAACTTCAAAATCAACTTCACTGTCCAAAATTACAAAATCTGCTGGAAAAATGAAAGACGCCACCTTTACCAAAACAACATAAAAAATTCCCACAGGCTTTTTCATAGTCCGAAAAACCACGAGAAGTCTCATAAAAGTTGATTTAGATGATCCCAATTTGAGCTGATTAAAAATATCTAGCGACATCAAGTTAATGGTAGCACCCAAATCACATAGAGCCTTTGCAAAATTATAAGACCCGATAGTACAAGGAATCGTGAATGTTCTCGGGTTTTTCTTTTTCTCAACAAGGAAACGGGAAGCGATTGTACTATAATGATGCAAGTTATCATCAGGATCAAAACTGAAAGTCCTCTTTTTCATCACCAAATCTTTCATAAATTTTGTGTAACCTGGCATTTTATCCAAATCCTCAACAAGAGGGATACTCACCGATAATTCCTTCAACATTGAAATAAATTTTTGATATTTTCCCTCTTAGGCTTTTTTCTTCAACCTTTGTGGAAAGGGAGGAGGAGGTCGTGGAACAGGCTTAAATACTTGAGAGGCCTCGTTAACCTTTTCTTTATCAGACTTAACCTCCTTTTCAGCAACTCGAGGCTCTTGAGTTGCCTTGTCTTTAACCACCAAGTTTTCAGTTTCATCCTCATTTTCATCATCAAGTACTACAGGCTTATCATCAAGTACTATAGGCATAGGTGGATCAACAGTAGTTTTACCACTTTCAGTAGTTATAGCTAAGCAATGACAGTCATTTTTGGGATTTTGAACGGTGTTACTTAGAAGAGTACCTAGTTGATGCTGATTTAAGGCTGTAGACATCTACCCAAGTTGCTGCTCTAATTGTTTAATGGCGGTCGCATGAGATTACACCTTTTGGATTTTCCCTAAAATGTCTGGTCTAATCTCCTTAAGGCAATTTTCTCGATTCTACAAACCTTTAACAAGTTTTGCTAGCATGGCTTCCATTCTTGAATTTTTGGACTCAGCATCACGGATCCCCGGTGGAACATACAAGCCACTTTTGTCCTTGTAATCATTTTTTTGCCTCCAATCACCATCATGATCCCTGTCTCTGTCTCTATGCCCAGACATGTTAGAGTTGTCTCCGTAATAGGTCCGACCTTGATTCCCTTACCTCGAGTTCCAATTATCTTGATTAGAACCTTGGCCCTTGGCTTGAAAACCCGCCACTTTTTTATCCAAGTACTTAGCCTCTTCTTTAAAATTAGATTCCTCATAACTAGGTGCTCTGCCTTGTGCACCTACAACATTAACCTATTTTGCACCTCCAGCTAAAATCTGTTTGGCTAGCACGCCAATTTTCATTCTCAGTTGTGCTACATCTTGAGCCATAGATTCATCCAAATCCCTTTTTTCTATCAAAGCTCCAATAGCATATGTACCCGCGAGTCTGTCTGTTCCCTGAGTATGCCAACCTCGGTTGGTTTTAGTGATTCGATCTAGAATCTCTGATGCGTGCTCCTATCATAAACTCATAAATGCACCTCCAGTGATGGTGTCTGCTATAACCTTAGTATTCACATTCAAAACTCTGTAGAAGATCTCGAGTAGATTCCTACAACTCATGGTTTGGAACATTCTGCAACTTCTTCTTAAACCTCAGCCATGTTTCATAAATTGCCTCTGAATGTATCTTTCTAAAGTTATAGATCTCATCTTTCAATTGTAATGTCCTAAAAGGAGGAAAGAATCATTCTAGAAACTGATTTCTCAACCTTTGCCAATGGTAATAGAACCTAGTGGTAATTTAGCCAACCATAAAGTCATTTCCTCCATAAGAGAGAATGAAAATAGCCTCAATCGAATTGCCTCTTGACTCACTCTAGGAAGATTATACAAAGTGCAGATTCCTATGAAATTCATCATATGCATGTTCGCATCATCATTAAGGAGGCCATCGAACACCATTTTTAAGTTCAAGAGGTGAATCATAGCACTCGTAATATCAAACTTAGTTCCTTCAGGCAGTTCGTGTGGGATAATGGCACTAGTCTCCATCGGCTCCAAATAGGCTAAATCTTCTTCTAGCTCCTCATAGATCAGGGGTTGTTGCACTTTAGGTCTTCTCTGTCTTTCCTCAAGTACAACAAGAAGCTGTGCTGCCTCTTTCATTGCTCGATGGTCTCTGTCTACTTGTCTAGTAGCTGCTTGTCTCACATTCTCATCAGCCATCAACCTAGCAGTTATTTGTTCCACAGTCTTCTGACCAGCTAGATTAAGCAGTGACTGATTATGAATGTCACCTATAGCTGCGGGATCTTAAACTCCATCGTTATTTACCATTCTTTGATTAATCCTTAGAGTTTTTTCAATTTCTTGGTCAAGTGAAATCAGGTGATTACCTTGACGTCAAGTGTTGGGAATACACCGACGTGTTCCCTCAGAAAATTAGAAAAGTAACTGAAGTAACCACAACCAATCAACTCTAATAAGCAAAATTAATCAACTTCGTAACCTTCTTCCCTGCTAACAACTCCAAAATTTGATGTTGCCCAAATTACACCTCTAAAAAAGTATAAAGCGGTCGCTGTTCAATCCCACCAGGAATAGGTCAAAATCCAATCAACAATGTTTATTTTAGTTATTTGGCAAAAAAATGAATAAGTAAAAAAGAAGGGGGGGGGGTCTGTAAATAAACTAGTAATCATTCGCTGAGGTTGTAATCAAGATGAGAAAAGCACTTCGATTGTGTTCCCCAATAACTTCATAACTCCATAGGTTCTCCATACTTAGTGTTCTTTTTAGGTATCCAACAAGAAGAATTTATAGGCTAAGTATGGTCTAACTGACTATGTTACAACCCTTATAGACGACTATCCACAAGTACAAAGGTTAATGTGTCATGATTATTGCTATGTTGGCCCCTATCAATGACCCCAATACAGCCTTTCCTGTATCACGGCTAAAGGCTGATTAAACAAAGATAACTTCGAGTCTTGTTGTTGAATCACTAGTCGTATCTTACTACCCTTGCTACATTCCAGGGTAGAGATAGGATGAGTCTCAATGCATTCACTCATCAGAAAGCAATCAATTCAGAAGAAACAATAATACTTTTCCTAATACCCTTCGAGAAACACCTTGTACTTTGAACTCTACTTCTTTAATACGCTATGGTTCCCACAACCCTAGCTATGGGGTTTAGTTACTCATAATTGTATGAATAAAATAAGCATTCATGGATGAAAACATAAATTGAAACATACAAGATTGAATAAGCTTCGTAAATCTCAACTTTAATTAAAATCGTAAAAGCCAATATTCATAAAATCATATTTAGTCATCCTAGATATAAAGGAATTCGATATTACTTATGGGATGAGTTGGTTGTCTCCTCATCATGTTGTTCTTGATTGTCATGTCAAAATCATCATGGTAGCATGCTCGAGAAGGAGAAGTTAGAATGGAAGGGTACTTTTATGCTTAATCCTATGTGGGTTTTGTCTGTAATTCCTTCTCAAAAACTAGTAAAAAAAGGGTGTAGGGCATTTTTATTCCATCTTCGGGAAGATAAATCTGTAAACTCTCAGATTGAATCAGTTCCAATGGTTTATAATTTCTTAGAAGTGTTTCCTGATGATCTTTTGAGTATGCCTCCTGATCAGGAATTTAACATTTTTATAGACCAAGGGCAGGGAAATAGACCCATTTCTATCCCTCCATATCATATGGCACCTGCAGAGTTAAGGGAATTGAAATACTAATTGCAAGAGTTGTTAGACAAGTGTTTTATTCATCCAAGTGTCTCCCCTTGGGGTGCACAAGTGTTGTTTGTGAAAAATAAAGATGGTAGTATGAGGATGTGCATAGACTACAGTCAGTTGAATAAGGTGACCATTCATAATAAATATCCTTTGCCTAGGGTAGATGATTTGTTTGACCAGTTACAAGGGGCTGCAGTGTTCTCTAAGATTGATTTGAGGTCGGGTTATCGTCAGCTAAAAATTAAGGTAGATGACATGCCAAAGACTGCTTTTCGAACTCGTTACGGGCACTATGAGTTTTTGATTATGTCTTTTGGCTTGACCAATGCCCCAGCTGCTTTTATGAACTTGATGAATAAAGTGTTTAAATCCTTCTTGGACTCATTCTTTATTGTGTTTGCTGATGATATACTTGTTTATTCTAAATTAGAGGAAGAGCATGAAGCTCATTTGCGTACTATGTTGAAATTGTTGAAGGAGAATCAATTGTTTTCTAAGTACTCTAAGTACGAATTCTAGCATTCTTCGTTGTCCTTCTTGGGCACATGGTTTCTAGGGAAGGGATTATAGTGGACCCAAAAAGGTTGAGGCTGTTAAAAATTGGGCCAGACCGATGAACGTGACAGAGATTCAGGTTTTTTTGGGATTGGCCAGTTACTATTGCCAGTTTGTTAAGGGGTTTGCTGCTATTACTTAGCACATGAACTGTCTGACTCAAAAAGAAGTTCCATTCATATGGGTTGACTATTGTGAGGAAAGCTTTCAAAAGCTCAAACCTTTATTGACTTCAGCTCTAGTACTAACCCTGCCTATCAAGGGTAAAGATTTTATTATATTTTGTGATGCCTCACATTTGGGTTTAGGTGTTGTGTTGACTCAGGATCAAAATGTGAGTGCTTATGCTTCCAGACTACTAAAGCCCTATGACAAAAACTATCTTACTCATGACTTGGAGCTAGCAGCCATATTGTTTGCTTTGAAAATTTACAGACCCAATATCTATAGGGTGAAGTGCGAGGTGTTCACAAACCACCGCAGCTTGCAACACGTGTTCACCCAGAAGGATCTGAATCTAAGGAAGATAAGATGGATGGAGTTGATTAAAGATTATGAAATCTCAATCTTGTACCACCCAGGTAAGGCTAATGAGGTGGCGGATGCACTAAGCCAAAAACTAGCTAGCATATGGAGCCTAGCATATTTGGAGGTGTCCAGGCACATATTGTCAAGAGAGGTATGGTATTTGGCAAACACTTTTCTAAGATTTTAGGAAACTAGCAAAGGAAAGGTGTTGGCACATGTGGAGGCTAGGTCAACTTTCTATGATTAGATTAAGAGTCGACAATTCAAAGATAAGAAATTATACAATCTTAGGGTAAAAGTGTTACAAGGTAAGGCAAAGGAGGCCATTCTAGATAATGAAAGGGCCTTGAGAATCAGAGGTCGATTGTGTGTTTCTTGAGTAGATAACTTGATCTCAACCATTCTGACAGAGGCTCATGATTCCATGTACTCCATACATCCCAGTACCAATAAGATGTTTTGATATTTGAGGAAACAGTACTGGTGGCGAAGGATGAAGCATGACATTGTAGATTTTATGGCTAAGTGTCAAAACTGCCAGAAAGTAATGTACGAACATCAAAAATCTGGATGTAATTTTTAGTGGATGCCTATTCAGGAGTGGAAATGGGAACGAATAATGATGGATTTTTTGGTTGTCCTTTCGTAAACCTGGAGGATATGTGACTCCATTTGGGCCATTATTGACCGATAAACTAAGTCGGCTTATTTCATTCCAGTGAGGGTTGATTATAATGTGGCTAAGTTAGCCAAGATATATGTGATGGAAATTGTAAGACTGTATGGGGTACCAATGTCAATTGTGTCTAACAGGGGTACTCAGTTCACCTCTAATTTTTGTTAAAGGTTTCAGACCAAGTTGGGGTCTAGATTGGACCTAAGCACAACCTTCCACCCACAGACAGATGGTCAATCTGAGTTTACTATCCAAATGATTGAAGATATGCTCTGGGATTGTATTATGGAGTTTGGGGTTTAATGGGATAAATACTTACCATTTTGTGAATTTTCCTACAACAACAGCTACCACTTTAGTATTGACATGGCTCCATTTGAGGCCCTATATGGTAGACGATATAGATCTCAAATTAGGGGGTTTGACGCAGTTGAGGTGAGGCCTTGGAAAACTAATATGCTCAAGGACTCTATGAAAAAAGTGATATTAATACAGGAGAAACTTATAGTGGCTCAAACCCTACAAAAAGAGTATGCAGATAAAAATGTAAGAGACATAAAATTCGAGAAGGGGGAGAAGGTACTCGTGAAGGTGTCACCCATGAAGGGTGTGATGCGATTTAGCAAGAAGGGAAAGTTGAGCCCAAGGTACATAGGACCTTTTAAGGTGTTAAAGGAAGTGGGTTCAGTAGCATACAAGATGGCCTTACCCCCTAGTATATCAGGGGTTTACCCCGTATTCCATGTATCTATGCTAAAGAAATATCATGGAAACTGTGACTACATTATCTGTTGGGACCCGAAATTGTTTAATAAGTAACTATCCTATAAAGAGGAACCAATTTCTATTCTAGCAGAAGATGTGAGGAAGTTGAGAACATGAGTTATTCCTTGTGTGAAGGTTTAGTAGAGGAACCATACCCTTGAGAAAGCTATAAGGGAGACAGAAGCGGACATGCATAAGCGGTATCTGCACTTGTTCATTGATTCAAGTACATCCTATTCTAGTTATTATATTTTGGTCCAGTTTTAGTTCAGGGATGAACGAGCGGTAAATTGGTATATAATGTAATGACCCAAAATGTTGTTCTGTTGAATTAGGAGGTAAAAGTTGCACCTAGGTCCCCCTTTACTAAATTTAAAGAATTAAGGGTTAGTCTAGTTTTGGCTCAAATTAGAGGGTGTGGTAGTTAAATGAAATTTGGTATTTCTATGATTAGTAATAGCGATGTTTGATATAACGGTTGGATAGCCAACACGTATAGGAATCCATAGAACCTTTCGGTACCTAAAATGAAGCTATAGAACTCTTGTTATAGTGCTTATCATGGAAGGGCTGGTTTGCATTATTGAGATTCGCAGTGTGTGTTGTAAAATGAGGAAAATTGAGAAAGGGTCTCAAGTTTCTACCTTGAACTGCTGCAGCAAAAAAAGTAACCATTGTAGAGGTACCACGGCAGTGGTCAGGGAAACCACAACATCGACCTTCAGCAAAATAGGCGCAAACCATTGCAGCAAAAATTTAACTGTTGCAGCAGTAATTATCTATTGCAGAGGTAAGGCGCAGTAAGATATCAGTTTTAAAACCCCAAAAAAACTTTTCACTTCCCACTTTACAAAAACTGCAATAGGTCATTGGGGAGAGGCAATTTTCAGAAGAAATTCATAGTTTTTCATATTTGGAGGTAAGTGATTACCTTCAATAATTGAATTCACTTTGTTTAACCTTAAAAAATCACTAGAGAACAGATTAATGGTGGGTTTGGGGGTCAAACCCTAGTTTATGGATATTGATGCAAAATGATGGAATTGCATATGAATTCGGTAAATAATGATCCTAGGGTGTTAGAAAACACAATGTGACTAGAATTATGACTAAATATACTAAATTGAGTGGTGCTCATGAAGTTAAAATGATGAGGAAACCCTAAGATGATGAAATAGGGTAAATTATGACAAAAATAACTGATTTTAATTCCTAGTCATTAAAAAGAGATGAATTATTGCAATGTGTGTATATTTGGTGGTTGTATAAATCAATAACGAGTCGAATAGGAATGAAAGGGAAAAGGTGTGGCTTAAAGGTGACTTTGAAAAGAGGAGTTGAGGTAGGCTATGGTTTTGTGTAGCACTTAGACTTCCTTGACTTTTTGCTTATTTGTGATTTGAGCATCTATGATTGCCTTCTCTCATGGTTTGAGGTTTAATGACTGCACTACATTTTCATTGCATTTTTATGACGTGTTGGGGTGATGGTTCAGGTACCACGCCAATACATTATGATGTGTTATGATGATGGGCCAGGTACCACGCCGGTACATTATTATATGTTGTGATAATGTGTCGAGTACCACACTAGTGCGTTATATTGATGATGAGAAGGGTAAGAGATGATGCACACATCTTTCATACATGCACTCATTTACATACATTGACTGTTATTTTATGAATATATGTGATGATGAATGGTTAATGAAAATGATTAAGTGTGAAGGCCTGAAAAGTGAACTTTTGTGTGTAATTATATGGTTATTCATGATGTGTTATTTGATTGATATCATTGATTATGAATCTTGTTATGATCACTTTTATACTTGTTTAACTTGCTTACTTGTATATTGTTAAGTTAGTCAACCTATGATGCTTACAAGTACTTGTTGTTGTATTGATGCTACATGTGCTCTTCTTTTAGTTGAGTGCAACACATCTTCCAGCAGTTGACACACCATCTCGGCTCTAGTTAGTAGGTTGGATCTGATTTTACGGGTGAGCACTATACTCGGGCAACCTTCAGATTATGATGTGGTGTCCCTTGTTTCCCGGACTAAGACGATTTCTCTTAATTATGTTTTGGGTTTTTGCCAGATATTTTTTAGACTTAGTTGTTCTTTTTAGACATTTTTGTATGGTAGATTCAGGTCCCGGGGATTGTAATAAATATAGGTTTCCTCACTCTATTCATTTTTATGGAGGACGAAATTGTTGACTAAAATGTTATTTGAATGAATCATTTCTCTTTTAATTGGTTAAAAGCATAAGCTGATATTAATATGAAAGTGAAAGAAACACCTAATTGAGTAAAAGTGAGAGTAGCATGGTTCTCCTACCGTAAGTTAGGGCGGGTGCCAATCATGACCGATTGGGTCTTGACACTAACTCATACAAGACCAGTTCTCCTCGGTAATTCACTATTATATTGTGCTAAGGGTTTTACCATCACCAAGGCTTAGAATTCTAATGACCCTATGGGAGGGACAATACCGTACAATACACTCCCATAAATATACACTTAGAACAGTTAACATTGAACTTGAATTAGGACATACCTTGAATTTACGATGTGCTACTATGTTCGATCAACACTACCAACGGACTGAGGCGCTTAAGAATCAACAACAACATATATAAACATATTAGAATGCCAAGGCATATGAATGAATTCATGTATGCAAAATGTGTGCATCATCTTTTCTTCTTTTCAATCCCTTTAACATCATTTCCCTATCATGAACATCATGATTCAATTAAAAAATATCACCATCATCATCATCAACTCATTATCACCAACATCATGAACATCATGATTACAATAACATCGTCAACATCCTGATCACCTCACCTTCATGACATCAAATTGTATGATCATGCAATGTAACAAATAATCACAAGCATTACCCAAAAGCAACTACAAACACCATTCCACATATAGACAGAAAGACAACAATCTTTGTTCCATACGTATCCTTGAGAACATACATAATCAAAATCATCGACTCTATACCTCCTACCAAACCATAATGTTTCCACCTAGGTACCATTACTAATCTTGTCTATTCACGACTCTCGTTCATGTTTCCAATATAGTACTCTAATTCCTTCCTAAATACTTCTGTTGGAATTCTCATACTTGACCTTACAACCTTATCCCTATTATTCGATGGCTTTTACCTACATACCTCTTCTGCCATGCACCCTACCACTAGGTTATGTCCGAACTATCCTACCCATTTAAGTCCGCTCATAGGATGTATAAAATTCTTTTTGGTTACTTTTAAACCCTACTCCCCATGTACGTTTTATTAACCTTCCACAATGTAAGATGTAACTATCCAATTCAACAAGAGCTCCTTCTATCACACCATAGCATAATACTACTCCCCCCTTTTTACCGTACTTAACTTACACCATGCTTACTGACCATGATATTCACTAAGCTAGTCAAGATTTTCATAAGATTTCAACCCATTCCACACCATGAATATCACATCAATGGGGTACAAAAACAATTAACCACATTATTTAAGCCTAACCAGATTCTATCATTTATGTCCTTACAAACACCGTGCCTAAGGCCTAATGTATAAGAACTCCCAACATTACTATTCATAACCTACCTCATAGTTGAACCCTAGTACTATTGATAGGAAAGAGTTATCCCACGAGTTCTAAATGTTTGCCCATGTTAGGTTCCCCCCAGGTGTACTTCAAAACCACCCTTATGAAACTTCGCATTTGGAATCTCATAACTATAGAGGTAGGGTTTATTCTAGTTGTTTTTTATGGGAAAAGGTGACTCGGGAGGGTTAAAACAAAAGAGGATTTTAAAATATCCTGGGCTGGTTACTGTCGGGTTTCATTGCAGTGCTTATTTTATAGCTATAGTGGTACCATTGTTACGGTTATCCTAATGCTGCAGCGGTAGGCCGCAGACTAGCCTAACCCACTTTTGGGGCCTTTTGGCCCAATGACCTTGGACCTTATTTTATCTTTCCAATTGATTTTTTCCCGGGTCCAATTTGAGCATATTATTTATCATAAATTATTTCTGGGGCATTTTTAAATGTAACGACATTTTGGGCCATTACATTAGATACAAATTTAACCATTGTTTATCTCCGAATGGTCCTTAGGTGAGGTTTGGACACTCACACGATCACTCAAGAAATTTCCACTACAATGTGTTGTTAAGAGAGATATATCAATATTCGCTAGCTCGTGTACGTATATCTCTACTCTACAGTTAGTGATAGCTAATGCATTGTCTAGTCTAGGCATGATGATTATTCCCATGTTCCTAGAGAAGATATACATAATTAATCCTCGTGACCACTATCTACTATGATTAACCAAACATAGTACGACACCACAGTGCACGAAAGGTCGGGACGAAACTGACCTCAGAAAGATTTCACCACTGCACCAGTCAGTCACTGCTGCAATGGTACCGCTGCAGTCTAAATAAGGGGAAGTGAACATTTCCCCCATTTTCACTACAACTCTCGAAAACTCTCTCAACCCACAGCAAAATCCGCATCCGATGACCAATTCAAGGTAATTTTTTCACCTTTACTACTTACTTACTCATTTCTCATTTTAAGATTGTAGAAACTTTGTTAGAATTGAAAATTTTTGGGTGGTTTTTGGTGCAATCTTGAAACTTGAATTTGTTGGTGTTTTTGAACGAGATGATGAACTTGTTAGATTTTCTTACATCTTCAATGCCCCTACCGCATTCAGGACATAAGATTGGCATAGTTTATGGAGGATTTCAGCCATGGGAGGGGTGGAAGTTGGAGGGTCATCTCCCTCAATGAATTTGGGTGAATTAGGGGTGAATTTAAGTGTTATGGAACTCCTATTTTACTGAAAAAAGGTTCATACAAACTTCAGTAAGCCTGATCTATCCATAATTCTCAAAAATAAAGAGAAAGGTCAAAAATCCGCCATGAGATGGGAGGTTGATGGTTTGAAGATAATGAACCTCTACAATGGTAACTTTTTCCACTACAGCAGTATCATCACCATTATAAGTTCCACCGCAGCTGTACCGCAACAGCAGTTGACTAACCATTATTGTGGTACTGGGTAGTGATTTCTAGTATTTCATTTTTATATAATTTTGAATTTCCTTCCCTCTCTTAGTACCCCATCAGTGTTCCTAACTCCATTTTTACTATGTACTACAGGAATATAATGGACCAACAACAACCACGCTTTCGAAGGTTTCTTGATAACGCTAGCCACACCCGATATGAGGAGGGGCAGCTCAATTGGGGTTTTCTTTATGAAAGGGGTTTTATGATGGACAATGTGGAAGACGAGTTACCTGAGTTTAGCGACTAACTAAAAGTATTTGGGTGGTTGATACTGACTGAGCCGGTTCCGCAATTCAACCTGACCTTAGTCCGAGAAGTTTATGTTATACTGCCCATGGTGGAGAGGTCTATACCTCTCCCTATTATCTGGATTCGGGGGAAGAATGTGCCTATGGATACAACTACTATCAATGTGGTCTTGCGGGTTCCCAAACTGTCCAATTCAACCTTCAAGGCCAAGATCCAGGAGACTGATTTGAAATGGAAAGCCCGATACTTTATGTCGGAGGGTAAAGCTGACGAAGTGAAGTGGTCCAATCAGACAGGGACCAAGAGTGCAAACGTTTCAGCCAAAGCCATGATTTGGTTACAGTAAGGATCAAGGTGAATGTGGGGGCATAAATGATGGATGAGTGGCAGTATTTCTATGCTAGGGAGAGGTTAATAAAGGATCTATTCTTGCCTTCCTTGATTACTGAGTTGTGCAAGCGAGTATATATTCTCAATGAGGTCCATGATACCTTATAGGAGTGCAACATGTCGTATAACCCTCTAAGGGGTAGGATTACACGGGTCGGAGGCAAAAAGAAGAGAAATGAAGGGGAGGAGGGTGAGAGCAGCAGGGTTGCAGGGCGCTAAAGTACTTCTCTTACCCAAGCAACCGCTCCTCCACGCCTCAAGACTCAGAGATGACTCCACCAGCTAGATGCCCCTCCCCCCCCTTTTTTTAATTTTAGATTATTGATTTGGATGTGGGTTGCCCCGTTTGGGGCATGTAACAAACAATTACTTCACTTTATTTTTCTCACATTTCACAAGACATTTACAATCCTCTCACCCTTAATAATAATTGTTTTAGCTCATATTGCTTGTCGGAATTGGTTTTTATGTTTGATTTTCGCAAAAATAAGGTTGCTTTACAATGATATGCAAAATCACAAAAATAGTGGGAAGGGCTGGCAGGCTACTGCCTGGAGCCACTGCAGCGGTAACCTCTGGTGGTTCCATTTTTTACTTTTTGCATTTTTTCTAGGTCTGTCCTCACACTACACCATCCTCTGAACAATATTACATTTTCTAACTCTCACGTACCAGGGTTTTTAAGGTATAAAGTGATTATATCGTGACTAAAACCATCATAAACATAACTAATTCCTCAACTTGATCAGTTCTAACACATTTTTTCCTCCCTTTCCTCTCATGCACCATACCTCACAAGTTATTTTTCACACAAACGGCAAGGCTCCTTTGTAGTCATCAGGATTTGAATAGAAACCAAGGAATACTCCAAATCATGGGGAGATGAGGCGTGCCTCAAGTCACAGAAATGAAGATACACCTTGAGATCACATTGATCCTTAAATTCCTCAGTCCCTTGGCTACACATTATATGAATCAAATTACTCAATCAACATACACAATAGACTTCTATACTTAAGGATTTTGGCAATCCAACAACTCAATAACAGT
The DNA here is from genome assembly GCA_031232105.1 of Capsicum rhomboideum. NCBI lineage: Eukaryota > Viridiplantae > Streptophyta > Magnoliopsida > Solanales > Solanaceae > Capsicum > Capsicum rhomboideum. Next base: position 21,386,371 of record CP124714.1, read on the forward strand.
ATAGTCACATTAAACACCCATATATGTAATACACGGTGCATTCGATCATACCACAATAAAACATTTAAAGCACTAGTACTTCAATACAATACCAAGCGGACTTCACAACATAACAATTCAACACCTACACTTCTTATTTACCTCTACTAGTTGGAATGCCCTATTCCAACCTCTCATACGTTAGAGAGATACAAATTGAGACCAACTAGTCCCAATTGTTGTGGTTGAGATACCAATTGGAATCTACTATATACCAGTTGGACTCAACTCGAGGAGAAAACCCTAAGATAGAATGATAGGAGAAAAGAAAGAGAAATCGTGCGAGCACCGAACTAACACCTACCCCAGATAGGAGAACTCTTAACACCTAACCATTCAATTATTGAGGAAGCTAAAATAATCTTAAGTTATCCATTTAACTCAGTTATCTAAATAACCATCTCAAATCAATTAAAACTTTCCAGTTAACTCATTCTACAATTCAGTTTAATAAACATGATACATAAAAGTTATGTGGAAAATAATTAACAGTGAATCCCAGAGACTAGCCTAAACTGGTATAAGAATACTAGACAAGGAATACAAGAATCCATGATATAGCATCCATGCATAATAGAGAGGATAGAAGCTGCTGCTGAGTGATCTTTGTCGCTGCTATAGAAACCCTAACTAACCTGCACTATGGTTATATATCCGATTGGAGATATCATAAGTGTAGGATTAGTACAACCACACATACTGGTAGGCATCATTGGAAAACTAGGGTTAGAAACAAATAACATTAACAATAAATTGGGAGAAATCATAACATCAAGTAAAGTTTTGGTTTCAAACCCCAAGTTATGATTTCATTAACACCACACTTTTAACATCTCTGTGACCTAACTACCATTTAACATTTTTCATATATCTTTGTCCCTGACCACCCACTCTAACATACACATTTTCACCCTTCACAAACTCATTATCCTGGTTTCCACAGTTCCTAACTCACACATGACCGTATCTTCTCGGTAATTCACTATTACATAGCACTATAGGGTTTACCATCACCAGGCTTAGAATTCTAATGACCCTATGGGATGGACAATACCATACAATATGCTCCCATAAATATACACTTAAAACAGTTGACATTAAAGTTGAATTAGGATGTACCTTTGATTCATGGTGGGCTACTATATTCCATCAACACTACCAACGGACCAAGCCGCTAAAGAATCACCACCAACATATATAAATATAATAGAATGTCAAGGCATATGAATGAATGCATGTATTCAAGATGTGTGCATCATCTCTTCTTTTTCTCAATGTCTTTAATAGAATTTACCCATCATGAACATAATGATTCAATAAAATAATATCACCATCATCATCAACAACAACATCATGAACATCATGATTGCAATAACATCATCAACATCCTCATCACCTCACCTTCACAACATCAAAGTGAATGAACATGCAATTCAACCAATAATCATAAGCATTGCCCAAAATCAATCACAATCACCAGTCAACATATAGACACAAAGACATCAATGTTAGTTCCATATGTATCTTTGAGTACATAGATTATTAAAATCATCTACTCTACACCTTTTACCAAACTGTAGTGTTTCCATCTATGTGCCATTTCTAATCTTGTCTATTCACCACTCTCTTTCATATTCCCGACGTAGTACTCTAATTCAATCCTAAATACTTCTGTTAGAATTCTCATACTTTATATTACAACCATTCCTAGATTATTCAATGGGTCTTACCCACTTACCTCTTGTTTTATGTACCATACCATTAGGTTGTCTCTCAACTGTCCTACCTATTTAAGTCCGCTCATAGGTAAAAATTTCTCTTAGGTTGCTTTTAACCCATACTCCCTATTTACGTTTTGTTAATCTTCCTCAAAGCTAGACATAACTATCTAATTCAACAAGAGCACCCTCTATCACACCCTAGTTTAATACTACTCCCCCTTCTTTACCATACGTAACTCACACCATGCTTATGGACCATAGTATTCACTAAGCTAGTCAAGATTTTCACAAGATTTCAACCCATTCCACACCACAAATATCACATCAATTGGGTACAACAACAATTAACCATAATTTAAGCCTAACCGTATTTTATCATTTTCGATCTTCTAAACATCATGTCTGAAGGCCTAATACATGAGAACTCCCTACATTAGTATCCATGTTATATGAATCTAACCCAAGTCTAATTGCTATGATAAATAAACCATAACCTACCTTGTAGACGAACCCTGATGCTATTGATAGGAGAGAGTTATCCCATGAGTGCTAAACATCTTCCTATGTTGGGTTCCTGCAGGTGTGCCTCGAAACCGCCCTCATGAAGCTTGGCCTTTAGAATCTCATAACTATGGATATGGGATTTATTCTGGTTGTTTTTTAGGGGAAAAGGCGACTAGGGAGGGCTAAAACAAAAGAGGATTTTTAAAATATCCCGAGCTGGTTACTGTCGGATTCCGCTGCAGCAGTTATTTTACCACTACAGTGGTAGGCCGCAGACCAGCCCAACCACTTTTTTGGGTCTTTTGGCCCTCATTTTATCTTTCAAATTTAATTTTTTCTGGGTCCAATTTGAGCATTTATTATTTATCAGAAATTATTTTCGAGACAGTTTCACATGTAATGACATTTTGGTTCTTTACAAAAAGAGAGAAAAAAAATTGATAGTTTCACTGTTTAGGGGTTAAAAAGGGTTTCATAATTGGATAAAAGTGGGTTTATAGGGGTAAAAGGACCAAAATTCCCTTACTTTAAAAGAGTTAGGAAATTTTTTTAGGGAGGCGTTACACCCTCACACCCCATCCCATCCCACTCACATAATATTTTGCTAGATTATATTAATACTCTTGGAATAATATTTTTTGCTTTCTTACAAAATACTAGTACTAGAAAATAAGTAATTAAAAAAAAAGGAAAATTATACAAAATGTCACTTGAGATAAATTCTTACACAAAAAATAGCCCAACCTTCATTTCTTATCAAAAATAGCCTTTTGGCTAAGTTTGTTACTAAAATTGGCCAGTCGGCCGAACTAATTACAACAAATACAGCCAGTCGGCCTTGGCCTACTAAGTATCCTTTTTTTTTGTTTTGGTGTTTTCTGCCATAATTTTAAAAAAACTGCACTATTAAAAAAAAAACCTTCTGGCTTCTTTTTTTTAAAAAAACTTTTTTCAGTACAACTTTTTTTTAAACAAAAAAATTGCTATTTTTTTTACTATGTTTTTCCTCTTTTTTTTTTTTAAAAATGTTGCTGTTCCTTTTTAAAAATCTTTTTTGTTCTTCTAATTGTTTCATTTCTTTTATGAAAAAAGGAATATTTATGTTATTTTATTATTTTTTGTTTATGCTTTATTTATTAAGGCGGGAACATATGATAGTAAAATAAATATCGATATCGATACATTACATAATTGTTTATATAATATCAATACATGATTATACACCATTTATACAATGTCGATACATTACATACCTATTTATATAATATTGATACACGTTTATACATACACATCTATATACTATTTATACAATGTCGATACATTACATAACTATTTATACAATATCAATACACGTTTATACATATTTATACAATATCGATATATTATATATACACTAAATAACTATTTGTACATCATTTATATATGTTTATACATTATTTATACAATTTTGATATATGTTTATACACTATTTACACAATATTGATACATTAAATATGTACTACATAACTATATATACAATAACGATACATTACATATATACTACATAACTGTTGTATATCATGTATACATGTTTATACACCATTTATACAATATTTAACCCTAAAACTGGGATAGATCCATGAGAAATTTGATTAGATTTTTTAGATATGGTATAAATCAAAATGGGACACCAAATGAATTGACTGCTGAGCCGTATGAGGTAAGAAATTCTCAAGTACGGTTCTAAGGGAAGGAATTGAACTACCTATTCCGGCCGGGGAGAACAGGCCATTCAACAGGGAGATTCTGAAATTGCAGAGGCTTGGTTCGATCAAGCCGCTGAGTATTGGAAACAGGCTATAGCACTTACTCCCAATAATTATATTGAAGCGCATAATTGGTTGAAGATCACGACATGAAAAAAATTGCACAGAAAAAGCTATTTAAAAAAAAGTAGAAAAGTTTTTTTTTTTTAGAAAATAAATGCAGCGAAAAAAAAAAAATTGACCTCCTTATTGTTTTTTGTTGGTACCTATGGAGGGAAGTGGGATGATTTATCTTCTCATTTTTTGAAAAAAAAAAAGAAAAGAAAAAGTATGTGAGTTCAAAGTTGGAAAGAAATTAAAGTAGATGGAAATGTAATGGTAAAAAATATTATTCAATAGAGTAAAAGAGTAAAGGAGACAAGGATATATGGACAAGCCTGTGATGTTGACTTTAGAAGCTTTGATGTTATAAAATAAAATAAAAAATGAAAAAAAAATTTAATAAAAAAGAAAACAACAACAAAAAGTTTTTTTTAAAGATTACGACTGAAAAAAAAAGGAAGAAAATGGCCTAATGGCCATTTCAAGTAATAATGGTCATTTTAAGTAATAAACAAAACCTTGGCAATTTGTTTTGTAAACTATTTACTTTTTTGTATATAAATGAAATTTTCCCTTTTAACCCACTTATTTTCCAGTAAAATATTTTCCCTAATACCAAACACACATTTTATATCTTATCGATACATATTTATTGAAATATCTAACTAAACCTAACCGAAGTTAAAGTGCCAAAGAGAAAGTTGCGAACTACTTTAAGGGCACTTTTTAATTAGAATTTTTTTTGTGACCAAATAAAACCCTAGTGAACTCTAGTATGCGCCGTCATCTTTTCCTTCCATTTCCAAAATCTTGCACAAATACAATGGTGGTGAAAACTGGAGATTCAAAGAGGAGAAAATTTGTAATTCATTTCTAATTTTCGAAATAATCATTGAAATACTCTCTAAGCTGCCCATAAAATTACAGTTACAATTCAGGTGTGTTTCTAAATCATGGCTCTCTTAGGTCTCTAGTCTTGAATTCATATGAGCTCATCTTAGTTCATCAGCTAATAACAAAGAATACAACAACCATAGGGTTGTTATGAAAGAAACGCGATGCAATCTCACTAACTGTTATCAACGATCATTACTTTACAACCGAATTACTGAGCCATCTGAAATCGATTATCTGATGAAAACATCAAGATCAGGTGATTTGATACAGTCAATGGATTGATTTGGTTTGGCTGATACAAGAATTTTGATTACAGACTAGTTAGGATTAATCCGGAGAAAGGCCTGGTTGTGGAGATAATTTATGTGTTTGGAATCCGTGCATTAGAAAGTGGAAGATTTTGCCATGAGTTATATCCAGGACAATTTATTTTCTAGTTTTTAGATACGGTTTTGGATATGATGAATTAAATGATGATTACAAAATAGTTTCTATGTTTGATGATAAGCCTTTGTACATCCAACTGTCAGAATATACAGTATGAAGAAAATCTCTTGAAGGACGGGGATTTTTAGGGTGGCTTGATAATGGATTGTTCAACTAAGTGTGTAAAGGGGAAGCTTTATTGGAATTCATGTCTATGTGATCATGAGTAAACTTTTGTTTCTTTTGATTTAGAAAATAAGACATGGGATAAGGTGAAGCAACCCCTTTATGGACAAGGAGGATTTGATTTGAAGTTGGGAATTTTGGGGAGTGATATCATAGTACTTTGTAACTATGAGCGAACTCATTCTGTTTTATGGATTATGATTGATGGAGTTAAATCTTCTTAGAAAAATATGTTCACCATCAGTTCTGCTGATGTTCCAGTGACTTATGACTATGACTATAGTCTACACCTGTGCATGCCATTTTTCCCAACCTTTTACCAGTCATAAAATGGTGAAATGTTGCTTTTGTATCACTCACTTTGTGTGGTATATAATCCAAAGGATCATTCAATCAGACCAGCAAAACAAACTAATCTAGACTGTTGTCTTGAGGTAGAAATATTTGTTGAAAGCCTTGTTAATCCTCTTAAGCTGCACTGACTGGCAGCCCTTCGAGGATCTGTAAACTGAAGTCTTGAGGCAGCCATTTCTTAGTTGTTGTTTTCCGGAGAAGAACAATATTGTGTTTTGTTCATTGTATCTTGTTATATTTAGTATCAAAGTGATGTTCTGCTTGGATAAATGTTGTTCTTCTACTATATATTGTCAAATTTGTGCTTAATGTCTCTCAATGTTGAGAGTCTTGCCGTTAAATAGTAAGTATCAAAAGATTACACCCTAAAGATCAACCTTTCCTACACCTAAAGATAAGCTAGTGTATCCCTCTAAATCCGCTATTGTATCCCTCCAATATTCTATTCTAATACCATATTTATTCTCTTTGATTACTACATCATATCTCTATAATTACACATATACAACAATATATAATTACATTAACATATATAATATTCACTATGAATTCATGATCTTTAAGTTGTCCATCATGCTAACATCCCCCCTCAAATTGATGTTAGTGCATCAAGAGGCATCAATTTGCCTACTAGAAACTGATGGAGTTGTTGTGCCATGGATTTTGTAAATGTATCAGCTATTTGAAGATCACTAAACACGCGCGTAAGAGTAATGACTCCTTTAGCTACAACTTTTAGTATATAATGACATACTACTTTGATGTGTTTGGTCCTCCTTTGTTAAACTAGATTAATAACAATCTGAATAGCACTTGTATTGTTGGCATGGAGAGGAGTACAACCAAATTTAGGAAATCCAATCTCAGAAAGTTGTCACGACCCAAGATTACCCCCTAGTCATAACACAGTACTTAGAGTCATAACTGACCCCAAGCAAACCTATGGCATGGCATAACCCTAAGAATGTTGAAATAAACTAGAAATCACTGAATGGAAGCTAACAATCTAAATAATATAGAAATAATATCAAAAATAACTCAATACTAATGTCAAAAGCATAAGCTTAAAACATAGTCTATCTGTCTGTCTGAAAGCCTCTAAATAAGATGAGTTGCTTGGACAAGCGACCAGCTAACACTAACTATCTGAAGACTGAACAAATCAAGTAACTAAAATAAACATAAGTCTTATCCTTGATAGATGAGGACACACCACTCTCTACTATAGATATAAGTAGGGAACTGTGCTAACCGCGATCGGAATGTTGAACGTCTGAACTTATTTAATAAAATAATATAGCTAGCACAAAGGAAAGTATGCGGTGAGTACTTTGAATGTACATAGCATGTGAGATATGCACTAAACTATATAAGCTGAATATGCTGAAGGTGACAAGATCAACTGAATATGGAACTGAAATTTGTTAACTGATGCAATGACTAAGTAATAAATATGTAACAATATAATACACTGAATAAACTAAATACAAGATCAAGCGAGGTCTGAGTCTGAACTATGGGAGATACTATTAATCGGCACACACAAATCTAAGCTAATTGGGGTCCAACCTATAGCCCTAGCTAGAAGGGTGTTGTATACCTTGCCAAGGGTACAAACACTAACTGGCGTGGATCCATTAAACTGATATCCAAAAGGACTAAGGTATAAAGTCTAGTCTGATGGGTGACCCTTTAGAACCTATGGTGGCTTCATAGTTCTGGGACTTAGGGACTTCTACTAAAGGTCTCAACCTAACATATAGGTGAGCTTTCATCCCTGCGTCCACTCGGTGCTAAGTATTACTCCCAACTGAAATGCTCAATAATACTGATATTATGAAACTGAATGATAAGTGCTTTATTTTAAAGCATTCTAAATCATAAAAACTGAAGGACTGAGTATTAAGCTGTTAATGCATGATATCCTAAGTCATCGGGCGTTCATAATCCACCATCTCTTAAGAACACAACTAGTCATGGAAATTCTATTATCTGTGCAGAATACAGAATTTCATAACTCAAGTCCACAATCATGAATTTACCAATATACTGAGGATTCATATTTATGAGTATGCAAAGATACTACAATTCATGGGAAAACATGTATTCATGGCTTAATCAAAGCAAGAAACAGAAACATAAGGGAATTCATACTTTTCATGAAAATCCTAAACTTGGAAAATGAATTAAACTAAAAAATTGAATTAACTGTGGGACTCAATGGGTGAAAGGAAACCCAATGATGAAATCCCATATACTTGACAATGAAAACCTTGGTGAAATCTTTGGATTTGGAGCTTGATGTTAAGGAACCCTAATTATTTCCTTTGGAGAAACTAATCGCCTATTTTTTGGAATTTGGCCTAGTGTCAAATGAATTTTAAGGTAATGAGGGACTTAGGTAAATATAGGCTTAATAATCAGCATTTGGGTAGCTTAAACGACATAGTTTAGGTATTTAAATATTGGGAAAAGACTGGAATTCCCCTCATAATACTTAACTGAAGAATCTTTGGAGTGCGACGGATTAACCATCCCACAATCTTGGAATTTATCTTTGATCGTGTGTGGTGCTCGTAGCTTAATGGCTGATTTTAACGCTTCTCTAGACTTCATCAGACTAGCCAAGGGATGGCTCGCGGGATGATCCCATGTTCGTTCCTTGGTTTGTCATTAAATGTCCAAGCAGAAACAACCTTGTGAACCACGATCTTACCAACAATCGTTGCTTCTTCCCATGATCGTGGGTTCCTTTCGTGGTTAGGAGGTATATTTGTCAACTTTCAGGTTTTTGGGGATGTTTCATGCAGAAGAGGGCATAGTATGATCATACTATCTACCTACGGTTGTCCTTTTGGTCGTAGTATCTCACTTCTGGACTAGGGTTCACTAAAATGGCCATAACTCCTTGATGCAGAAGCGGATTAACAACAAATCGGATGTATTAGAAAGAAGACACACATAACTTTCATTTGGTGGGTCTTGAGCCTCAAACCTCAGCAAAATCTAATAGTTATTCTCATTTGAAGTTGACTGCCAAAAGATTCTACACAAGAAATCAATCAGTATGGAAGGTTTCAACTTAGCTATGAACTAGAAGTTACTCATGGCCTTAATACATGACTAAATAACTCCTCAACTACCCAAAACATAAAGTTTTATTCTACATGTACTTAAAACATGGTTCTAATCTTACCTTAGATTTTTGAGGTGTTACACAAGTAATCCACGTAGCCATACAACCTTAGAGCAAGCAGTAGAAACAGATTGATATTCTGCCTCGGTTGAATAATTTTAGACACGATCTTATTTTGTACTCTTCCAAGATATCAACGAATCTCCAAGAAACATGGACCAAGCAGTAACTCAACGACGAGTATCAGGACATCCCGCCAAATTAGAATCACTAAAAGCATCAAAATAAATGGTAGAATCACTAGGAAAGAATAATCCATGATTAGATCTTCTGAGGAGATATCGAATGATGTGAAAAATAGCCAACAAATGGAGATGACGAGGAGCTTGCATAAATTGACTAACTTGTTGAACTACAAAAGAGATGTCAGGCCGGGTAATAGTAAGGTAATGTAAGCTCCCAACTACTTGCCAAAATATATTTGGATTAGGAAGAAGATCATCTACCCCATGATGATACTTTACATTAAATTCTAATAGAGTATCTATGGAGGAGGAATCTTGAAAACCAGCCAAAGAAATCAGATCCTTAGTATATTTTTGTTGGTTTAGAAACACACTTAATGAATCAGTATGAACTTCCAATCCCAAAAAATAGGTAAGAATACCAAGATCTTTCAAATGAAAAGAATCCTTAAGTTGTTGTTGGAGGCTAGTGATTAGTGAAGAATCAGTTCATGGGATAATAATATCATCTACCTATATCAAAAGAAGAAAACAGCTTGTAGATGTTGTTTGAAGAAACAAAGATGAGTCATATTTGCTTTGCTAAAAAGAGAATTGTAGCAAAGTAGACCGAAATTTGTCAAACCAAGCTCTGAGAGCTTGTTTTAATCCATACAAAATGCTTAAACTTGCATACATCTGATGTAGGTAATGAGAACAAACCCGGTGGAGGTTTCATATAAATATCTTCTTTGAAATCACCATGAAGAAAATCATTTTCGATATCCATTTGATGAAAAGACCAGTTTTGTGAAATAGCAATGGAAATAATAGTTCGCACCATAGTCATTTTTGCTATTGGTGCAAAAGTCTCCTCATAGTTCACACCATACTCCTATCTGTTATCAAGAACAACCAACTGAGCTTTGTACCGATCAACAGTTCCATTAGAATGAAGTTTAATTGAATAAACCCATTTACATCCAATAGGGTGGACATTTAAAGTACATGAAACAATATCGCAAGTGTTATTTTCATTAATAGCCAAAAGTTCTTCCTCCATTGCTTTTTGCCAATTTTCATGCTTGGAATCTTGTAAGTAGCAAGTTGGAATAGAAATGGTGGATAACGTAGAGAAAAATACATACCAATTAGGAGTACGAGATACTCTGGTAGATGACTGAGTGGGCTTAAGAGGAACAGACCTTGAAGAATTCTCAAATTCTAATTGTGGAGAAGTCTTAGGTGGTGGATCAAGTCGAGAGGGAGTAAAGTTGGCCTACATAGTTCATACAGAAATCCATGTTTTAACCTCTTAGGAGAAGATGATAAATCCTCAAAAGTAGGAAGAAGAGGAAAAATTGGAGATGACTCAACATACGTAGGAAAGAAATACTGATTCTCAAAGAAAATAACATTTCTAGAAACATGAAATTTATTAAAACATTAATCATAGTAGATAAAACCTTTCTGTGAAGTGCTATAACCCATAAAAGCACTTTTAGTAGATCAGAAAGTTTATTACGTTGAAAAGGAGGCAGATGCACAAAACAAATACAACCAAATGTATGAAAATTATCATAGGTAGCATTTTTTTGATAAAGACCAAAATATGTAGATTCAAGATTTAACACTTTAGATGGTAGTCTATTAATTAAATAGCAGCAGTAGACAAAGATTCCACCCAATATTTAGATGAAACAGAGGACTTAATCAATAAAGTATGAGTGACATCTAAAATATGACGATTTTTATGTTCAGCAAGCCCATTTTGTTCTGGCGTATATGGGCTAGAGCATTGTGAGATAATTCCTTTTCCGAGTAATTTTTTTTTTGAATTCATACGACATATATTCTCCACAAGAATCAGATCTTAATAATTTGATGCAAGTAGAAAATTGAGTCTCAATGTAGCCCAGAAAAAGTCTTGAACATGGAAAATACCTCAGATTTGGAATGAAGAAAATACACCCACGTAAATCGACTATAATCATCTATGAATGTCACAAAATACTTAAAATGAGCATGAGAAAAAATTGGTGAAATGCCCCAAACGTTACTATGAATGACATCAAAATACTTTGTAGCACGACTACCAAAATTAGGAATAGGAAGAATTTTACTTTTTCCCAATTTACAAGTAGAACAATCAAAGAAAAAAGTGGAAAATTGATTTTTATTCCCCAATAAACCAGAATTTGATAAATGAGATAACATAATAGAATTTGGATGTCCTAAATGCTTATTCCATACCTCACTCTTACCAGGAAGTACAAGAAAAAAATAGAACACGAGGAATGAAAAAATGTATAGGAAATAGTGATCCAAATTTTGGCCACTTAGCGATTATCGTCCCCGACGCATGATCCTGAAAAAGGCAATTATTACGAGAAAAATTCACAACATAATTGTTATCTACCAATTTTCAAACTGAAATAATACTAGTGGAGATCTTTGGTGATATGAAAACATTGTTGAAAGATTTAGTAATATCCCCAACCTTGGTAATGGGTAAATTACTACCATTGGAAACTTTAATTTGTGATGGACCATGATACTTACAAACATTATTTAGCATATTGCTGAGTTGGTCATATGACTGGAAGTTCCAGAATCAAAAAGCCAAACATTACCTTATAGCCCCAAATCTCAAAAGGCTGACACGATCATTTCTCTTACCATTTTAGGAGTAAGAACTTGTCCCGAAGATGAGTACTCAGTAGTAAAATCATTTATCCCAGCTTAAAAAGAATTAAACCTAAGGTTTTGAGGGCATGTGTGATACTAGTTGATAATGTGTCCTTGTTTTTTATCATAGTTACAAAATTTCCTACCACAATTGCTAGCAATATGATCATATTATTTGCAACTGTAGCATTGAGTTCTAGTCATATCCCTTCCCTTTCTTTTACCTTGGGCAGCAAATGCAACAACGACATTATTTACTTGCTTGAAAGCATGTTGTGTGATAAAACGCTGCTCTTCATGGAGTAATTCCCTAAAACCCACATTCAAGGAGGGAGATGGGTCACGATTCATCAAGTTAGAGCGAACACTCTCAAACTCGGAATGTAACTTCATCAAAAATTGGTTTCTCTTGCTTTGCTCATGAACTGCCTGAATTACAGAAAAAGATTCGACAGGTATTTTGGCATAAACAATATCTGTAAAGTCACCCCATAAATTCTGAAATCTAGAAAAATAATCCTGAATAGATTGATCTACTTGAGAGTAATTAGCAATTTTATACTCTAACTGAAAGCGTCTTGAGCTATTGTATTGGTTGTAAATCATTTGTAAATAATCCCACATGGCCTTAACTGTCTTGTAACGCCTGAGATTTAGAATAATAAGAGGGTCAATTGACCCCAAAAGTCATGTTATCACCCGAGCATTTTTAATCTTCCATTCATCAAATTTTGTAAGATAAGTAGGAGCAGGGTCGCTTCCATCTATATGTCCCCATAGTTCTTTTTCGTTAACAAATAATTGAAATTAAAATTCCTAGGAAAAATGATTGTTTCCAGTGAAGCAAACATTGAAGGATTCGAATTAATGTGAAGTCATATTCTTGAATAGCTATGAAATCTAGAAACACTCACTCAAAAAACAACCAGAATAACCAAGATCAAAAGTCCAAGATGTTAACGAATAGTCAACACAACCAAATTTTCTAAAAAAATTGAAATGAACCAAGGTGGACTCTATGAAACTAGATAGCCAAGAGAAGGCTTTAATACCATGTCAAATTTGTTTGGAATGTCTCTCAATGTTGAGAGTCTTTCAATTAAATAGAAAGTATCCAAAAGTTACATCCTTAAAAATCCGCCTTTCCTATCCCTAAGGATCAACTACTCTATCCCTCTATATCCTTTATTTTATCCCTCAAAATTTGCTATTCAAATACAATATTTATTCTCTTTGATTACTACATCAGATCTCTATAATTACACATATACAACAGTAGATAATTATATTAATATATACAATATTCACTATTAATTCATGATCTTTGAGTTGTTCATCATGCTATCATATATAAACTTGAATCCTCTTTTTTAAATTGTTAAACTACATCTAGCCACCCCAATCCCTCTCCTCGGGAGTCAATAGTAGTCCTAATTCCACATTTCTCTCTCGGTGATTTTGAAACAGTTTAAAATTACATGCCCTCTAACAGTGTAAATATATATTACACTATTAATGTAGTTTTATCTATGATGAGATGTTAGTTAAAATTTGTACTAGATAACCAATTACTACTTATCATAAATACCTATAATAACTTAATAAGTTACCTACTTGCGTAAATATTTTTTTATAGTTTTAATACATAAAACTTACACTCTCTTAGATGTGTAACGTACAAGGTTGGGTGGTTGGTTAGCACCCTTCGTCACCTGTATTTTTCTTTTTTATGTATGGAACAAATACATATTTGCCCCTCTATATATCAAATATTTTCAAACAACTCTCCATGCTCATTTATCTTTCAACCTCAATTTTTTTTCTCTGTTTTATCTTACTTTGATTTTTTTTTTTTATTTTTCCTTTTTTTTTTTTTTTTTTAATTTTTCACAACCTTTACTTTTTTCCTTTTTTCTTTTTCTCCTTTCAACTTCTATTTTTTTTTCTCTTTTTAATTTTTCTTTGATTTTTATTTTTTCTTTTCTCCTTTTTTATTAATTTTTTTTTCTCAACCTTTAATTTTCTTTTATTTTTTATTTTGACTTTTTTTCTTTATATTTTTATTTTTTCTCAACCTTTTTTTTTTTTCTTTTCTTCTCTCAACTTCTATTTTTTTTTTATTTTTCTCTTTTTCATTTTCTTTGATTTTTTTTTTAATTTTATCAACCTTCATTTTTCTTTTGTTTTTTATTTTTCCGTAACCTTTATTTTTTTTCTTTTCTTTTCTTCGATTCTTTCCAAACAACAAGTCACGTCCCATAGGCAAGAGTTGACACTACCACATTGTATCTTGATTTATGAGATGTTATATTACTCTTGCCTTAGAAGCAAGACTTAACCTAAGAACATTCAAACAACAAGTTACGTCTCATGGTCAAGAGTTAACACTATCGCATTATGTTTTAACTTATGAAATGCTATATAACTCTTGCCTTAGAGGCAAGACTTAGTCCAATGATTTTCAAACAATAAGTTATGCCCCATGGGCAAGAGTTGGCACTACCACATTGTGTCTTGATTTATGAAATGCTATATAACTCTTGCCTTAGAGGCAAGACTTAGACCAAGGGTTTTCAAACAACAAGTTACGTCCCATGGTCAAGAGTTGACACTACCATATTGTTTTTTTTTTATGAGATGTTCTATAACTTTTGCCTTAGAGGCAAGACTTAGCCCAAGGGCTTTCAAACAACAAGTTATGCTCCATGGGCAAGAGTTGACACTACCACATTGAGTCTTGATTTATGAGATGCTCTATAACTTTGCCTTAGAGGCAAGACTTAGCCCAAGGACTTTCAAACAACAAGTTATGCCCCATGGGCAAGAGTTGACACTACCACGTTGTGTCTTAATTTATGAAATGCTCTATAACTCTTGCCTTAGAGGCAAGACTTAGCCCAAGGACTTTCAAACAGCAAGTTATGCCCCATAGGCAAGAGTTGTCACTACCACATTATGTTTTAACTTATGAAATGCTATATAACTCTTGCCTTAAAGGCAAGACTTAGCCCAATGACTTTCAAACAACAAGTTATGCCCCATAGGCAAAAGTTGACACTACCACATTGTGTCTTGATTTATGAGATGCTCTATAACTCTTGCATTAGAGGCAAGACTTAGACCAAGGGCTTTCAAACAATAAGTTACGCTCCATGGGCAAGAGTTGATAATACCATATTGTATTTTTATTTATGAGATGTTCCATAACTCTTGCCTTAGAGGCAAGACTTAGCCCAAGGACTTTCAAACAACAAGTTATGCCCCATGGGTAAGAGTTGACACTACCACATTGAGTCTTGATTTATGAGATGCTCTATAACTTTGACTTAGAGGCAAGACTTAACCCAAGGACTTTCAAACAACAAGTTATACCCCATGGGCAAGAGTTGACACTACCATGTTCTGTCTTGATTTATGAGATGCTCTATAACTCTTGCCTTAGAGGCAAGACTTAGCCCAAGGACTTTCAAACAACAAGTTACGCCCCATGGGCAAGAGTTGACACTACCACATTATGTTTTGACTTATGAAATGCTTCATAACTCTTGCCTTAGAGGCAAGACTTAGCCCAATGAGTTTCAAACAACAAGTTATACCCCATGGGCAAGAGTTGACACTATCACATTGTGTCTTGATTTATGAAATGTTCTATAACTCTAGCCTTAGAGGCAAGACTTAGCCCAAGGACTTTCAAACAACAATTTACGTCTCATGGGCAAGAGTTGAAACTACCACATTGTGTCTTGATTTATGAGATGTTCTATAACTCTTCCCTTAGAGGTAGACTTAGCCCAAAGACTTTCAAAAAACAAGTTATACTCCCCCATGGACAAAAGTTAGCACTACCACATTGTGTCTTTGATTTATGAGATGCTCTATAAGTCTTGCCTCTAAAACTAGACTTAGCCCAAGAATCGCCCAAAAAAATAAATTACTCCTCATGGGCAAGAGTTAACACTATTTCATTATGTCTTAATTTATGAGATACTCTATAATTCTTGCCCTAGAGGCAAGACTTAGCTCAAGGGTTTACAAACAATAGGTTGATGTTCTATAAATCTTTCCTTAGAAACAAGACTTATCCCAAAGGACTTCCAAACGGCAAGTCACGCCCTTAAGTTTCCTTTGATGTCAAAGAAAGAGATTTTTTTTGCGGATTATCCAACTTTCTATTCATTAGCAAAATATAATAGAACCTGAAAAAAAAGAAAAAAGAGAAGGAAAAAATAAAGATTGAGAAAAAAGAAAAAAAAGAGAAGAAAAAAAATAAAGGTTAAGAAAATAGAAAAAAGAGAAAAATAAAAAAAATAAAAAAATAAAAGTTGAGAAAAAAATGAGAGGAAAAAATAAAATAAAAATAAAGTTTGAGAAAAATTAAAAAGAATGTGAAAAGAAAAAAAACAAAAAAATAAAAAAATAAAGGTTGAGACAATGAATTAAAAAAAGAGAAATGAAAAATAAATAATATTTGAGAAATAAAAGAAAAAAAAATAAAAAAAAGTTGAGACAAATGAATTAAAACAAGGAAAAAAAGAGAAAATAAAAAATAAAAATCAAGTAATAGTAAAAAAGAAAAAAAAAGTTGAGAGACAAATGAGCATGTAAAGAGTAACACAACATTTGAGGTGTAGAGGGGCAAAAATGTACTTGTTGTATACATAAAAATGAAGGAAGGCTAGTCTTTAAAGACTTTTCTTATGGGGGACAAAAATACAAAGCCACCCACTATGGAGGACATTCCATGTAATTTCCTGTTCCCTTAAGGCTTGATTATGTCAAGGGATGCATTAATTTATTTACATATACAGAAATATTAATTCTTAGCTATTGAAACCCTTTATAACTACGTAACTTCGCTCCCTAAATTAGGTGTAAGAAACACAGGAAGAAATGGTCACCTGAAATTTCTATAAAAGGCTCCATATCTTTTAATTAGTATTAATAATTTTCACATTACACCCTTAATTTTTAATGGAGATCCTGTTGCATCCTTTCGCACATGCAAGTGTAAGTGACCGTATAGGTACTAAAGGATGTAAGTCCAAATATCGTACCCATAGGAATTTGATGAATTAAATTTCTAGTTTGAATTCTTACTTTAGCTATTCAATAGGTAACTAATAATAAAGAGTGATTTTCATGTTTTTAAAGTAAATGAAAACATTGTAGACAAGTGATGGATTGGTTGTGTTGTAATTAAGATTTTATAAAAGATCCAGGTCGTGGTATTTTAACAATCTAGTTGAGCTATCCAATCATACGCCTAATTCAATTTCTGGAGTTGCTAGTTGTAGGTTAATTTTAGCTATATTGAGTATTATCACAATAGTTTTAAGCCTACTCGACTATCCCTAACACCTCTATTTCTATAATTGTCAGTTAATAGTGAAGTGCATAAAGATATCGTCTGTATACAACTAAGCTAGGTCACAGGGTATATGTCACAACCCTAGACTACCCCCTAGTTGTAACACGATGTGTAGAGTCACAATTGACCTCAATCTAACCCATGACCTGGCATGACCCTAAGAATAATGAAATAAACTGATAAATACTGAATGGAAGCTAAACTGTAATGACATAATAATAATAGAAACCAATATCAATATTGAAATGTCATAACGAACCACATTCTGAAATAACCCATATGCTGAAAATCTAACTGTGTGTCTGAAAGCCTCTAAATAAGATGAGTTGCTAGGACAAGTCCCCAGCTAACTCTAACTGTATGAAACCAAAATAATACTGAAAAGAAATACTGATAAATGATCCTCAAATGATGAGGACTCACCAAAACATTGGTACTGAAGTGATACTGAATCGTACTAGTCCCGAGCAGGATACTAAACGTCGGAACCTATATTATAAGAAAATATAGAGCAAGGAAAAGTATACGGTTAGTACTTTGAATGTATTGTGCATGAAAGATATGCACTACACTATATAGATTGAACATGCTGAAAATGACATGAAAAACTGAACATGGGACTGAAATTTGTAAACAGAGAAATACAAATGAAACAATATAATATGTTGAATCAACTGATTACAAGGTCATGTGAGGTCTGAGGCTGAGTTGTGGGAGGTTTTTGTAACCGACATAGACCATGTGAGCAACATAGAATCAAACTTGTAACCCAAGTAGGGTGTTCTATACCTTGCCAAGGGTAAGAGCCATGACTAGCGTGAATTCACTCATGAGCCCATTCGGGCGAGAGAGACACTCTCAACTGGCAAGGTACCCTTTTACCTACGGTGTTACATCGTTTGGGACTTGGATTATCTGAACTCATGTCCTCTCAGTTTTATGTATTACTCCCAACTGAAAGTAAGCTGATATACTAAAATGCTCAATAACACTGATGCTTTGAAACTGAAAGATAAGTGATTTTTCTGAAAGCATTCTAAATTTTGAAAACATGAAGGAAAGAGTATTCAACTAACAATGCATGATATCCTAGGTCATCGGGTGCTCATTACCCGCCATCGCTGAAGAATGCAACTAATAATGACAATTAAATAATCTAATCATGATAAGGAATTTCATTGCTCAAACCCAAAATTACGAATTTATCAATATATGGAGAACTCATAACTATGAGAATGTACAACCACTATAATTTATGGAGAACATATATTCATGGCTTAATCAAGGCAAGAGAAGGAGACTTAGAGGAATTTCATACTTTTCATGGAAACCCTAACTTAAGGGATGGTTTAAATTGAGAATTTGAATTTTACTTTGGGACTCAATAGGTGAAAGGAAACCTAATGATGAAATGCCACATACCTGAGAGAGAAGACCTTGGTGAGTCCTTTGAATTTGGAGCATGAGATTGAAGAATCGTATTTCTTGTCTTGGAAGATGAAATCGCCAGTTTTTGTGTGTTCTCTCTAAGTGTCGAATGATTTCTGAGTAATGAGGGACTTAGGGAAATTTTAGGCTTCTGAATTATTATCTTATGGATGTAGACAATGATAAACGTCAATCCTCCACCTCCAGCAGTAACCTTTCTTGCATTTCATCCAAATAACAATATTATCGCTATTGGCATGGATGACTCTACCATAGAGATATACAATGTCTGAGTGTACCGGCAGTAGCAACTATAGTGAAATGTTTATATAGAGTGTGAGGTTGTATTATGGTATCTACTGACAGAATGAGCCCAAACTTTCCATCCCTGTTACTTGCCAAATCTTTATCCTGTTGCACCAAGTCCCTAAGAATAGAGAACCACCTTAAAATAACCCTATTGTGGACAGAAAGAGAAGCATTTCCACCTAAAAAAAGCTTGGTGTCCTAAATTCCTGGTTTGTCTGGTTTCAAAACTAGCTAAATCGTTTTGAAAAACTAAAAAATTTCTTGTCTTGTAGGTGTACATCTTCTCCTCATCATCATCTTCACCTGGGATGTGATTTAGTGGAATCCTTTCACGATCGTCTTTGACATACCTTATTGGTTTTGTGAAGTCATATTGGGTATATACTATTTGGTTGAATTTTGATATGGCTATTGGACTAGATGCTCCACTAAGTGCCACGAAAGGATTAAAGATAGCCATGATTTTGAAATGCACCTGAATTGCAACAACAATTTCACACGAAGCTTTGAGAGTATCTCCATGATAATTTCTTGTGGAAGTGAAGGGATTTTTTTGACATGGTAGATGTGAAGAAGGCGCAAACCATATGAATTCGGCTGTTAGATTTTTTAGGGTTCTCACTTTTTTAGAGTTTTTAGTCAAAATTATCCCTTATTTATAAGAGTAGGTTTATTTTTGTCTTTTAAATATTATTCTAAGCATTTTAGTCCTTAGTAGAGCACCTTTAATCAAACTAATAGAATGGACCTAAAACCAACAGTGACAACAAAAACACGACAAAACCTACCGACTCAGTTGATTTGACCCAAAATAAGGAACTAAAGATGCTCAGGATGATATTTGAAGGGTCAAGTAGATTAATTGGACAATTTTGGCTTAATACTCTACTATTTGAGCCACCAATCAAAGTTTGATCATCAAAAAAATTTATAATAAAAAAGTAGCCAATACTTAATGTAAAACTTAAATGTAATATTTCTAGCACCGAGATTTTCTTATTTCCCCACAAAAAATTATATCATGTTTACACTAAAATCTTATAAGGTAATTAATTATTGTACAAGTAGAGAAACTTCGCATCCTGATATAGAAATTTATTAAAATTGGGGGAGTATATACAGATGAAAATAACTTTTATGGACGGATTAAGTTATGATCTATTGTTTTCCTTAACCAAAGAAAAAAAAGGATATCACCCAACCTCATTTCGATATGACTGGGAAGCTGATATTCAATTATTGTTAGTTTAATATTCCATTGTCGGTGATATCTGCATTAAAGAATTAAAGGTATTAAGTGAAATTTACTCCTGCACGCTAATTAATAGAAGTGGAGAACCAGCCATAGAAATTTCACACGACCGTTTCTTTTTGTTTCTTACACCTAAATGATTTTATGTTATTTCCTTAAAGTAGTGTAGTTTTCTTGATCGAGAACAAACATGGTTTAAATGTGGGTTGTTGATACTTATTTTTAGTTACATTTCATGTATTATTTTCTACACTTACATTTCACGTATTATTTGCTACACTTAAATGATGATGCTATATGGATAGAGACTGCTAAAAATTATATACAAACAAATCTACCTAGCACATTATTATGCAGAAACAAAATCAAAGACATCAAGACTTCAACAAAATATAGAACGCCATACTGCTATCGAGAAGCTAATGGTGTGGTTGACTTTTTGTTTGCCAAACAAGCATCTTCATATGGGCATAATATCTTCTATTTTTCTTATCAACGATTACCTGGAGAAGTGAAGGGGATATGCAAATTTGACAAATGTCAACTTTCAAGTATAAGAAGGAAATATGAAATGATTATTTTCTTCATTAGTTGAATGTATATGTTGTATAGATTATATGGAAGGTGTGTAGTGTACCTTCCATATCTTTTATGGAGTGTATTTTACAATCCATATTTCCTCAGAGGTCAGGTCGATGCCACCCTCTTTCACTTGTATCTTACATTGAATGAATGGGCAAGACGTGGGTCAAGCCAGATACCTAACACCAAGGTGATAAACCTTGGGTGATGGCAATTCATTAAAAAAAAAAAAAAAAAAAAAAAAAAAAGCTTGAATATAAGTATTTTATATTTATTATGTGTGTTTTGTTGTGTAGGATCTGACTCCGACCAAAGGAGCAGTTTTGATGCTAAAACAAATACTTTGAAGCTTTGAAATCAGAGTAGAAGTCTAAGAACTGAGATTGAGTTCGGGGGTCGAGGACCAAGTATGTATTGAAAAATTGAAGAAAAAAGTCTAAGCTGAGAAAAATAATTCGGAGCTCGTAGCGGCATGAAAACATGAAGTAGCCAGGTTTCTGTAAAATCATCCTACTGCTATGCGAAGCCCATAGCAACAGGTTTATTTCAGTCTGGTTTCATATTTAAATTTGTCCGAAGTTATTTTTAAACAGTATAATACATCAAAAACATGATTTTGAGGGGACTTTTACGCCATAAAAAACTGAGAGAATGGCTAAGGGATGAGGACGCAGAGATTCATTGTGACTCAATACACAAGTTTATGTCTATAGTTGGTTGCTATAATAATTTCTAGTTTTCATTTTTTCTTGACATGTGTTGTTTACAGATATGGTTTAGATTTATTTCTTAATTTGACTTTTTGCTCGAATATTTTAATTGGGTTTCAATTGAATTCCTTTCATAAAAAAATATGTATACAAATAAGGTAAGAATAATTTTCTGCATATGTAAATATGTTGGGTTCTAGTGAGTGAAATGTGAATGGAAAATGAAGCGAAAAAGTAAATTGAGTTTTCACTTAAATGAAGGAGTGTTCTCCCTGGTGGGAGAAAGGAACTTTTTCATGCTTAAATATAGAAGCATTACTCCATGTTTTTAGTGAGGCAAGAAGAAAACAAACCTCGCGCCATCGTCGTCGTCGCTCACTCGGCTTTGGCTTCGGCTTCGGATTTATATTTGTCAAATGATAGAGAAACTATCTTCTTGGAAAAAAATCATTTTAAACCACCAAAATTTTGATGCAAAATTTTCTCCATTTGTGGACGCATACGAGCATGTGCGGACGCATGTTAAAACCACATTGAATGGCCGTGATCCTTCAGTTCACTATTTGAATGACGAAAAACGAAATGCGGGCGCATTTGGCCATGTGCGGCCGCACAACAAGAGGAGGAAGATGTTATGCTAGAAAATCAAGTGCTACGTGAACAAACTGAGAAACTCAGATGTGATTTCGCTTTGAAGAAAGATCCCGTTGATGATCCAGAAACTTGCTTGCATTTAGGGCCGCCAGGTGATACAAGTGAGAAGCTGATATAAAATTAGGAACCCAACTTCGGGCATTATTTTAAATTTCCAAATTGATGGGTTCCTAATCTTATATTAGCTTCTCACTTGTATCAACTAGCAACCCTAAACGCAAGCAAGTTGTTGGGTCATCAACTGGATCTTTCTTCAAAGTCAAACCACATTTAAGTTCCTCAATTTGTTCATGCAACTCTTGATTCTCTAGCATAACTCTCTCCTCCTTCAGCCGTGCTCTAACAAGTTTCTCCATCAGATCTTTTTCCTTTTGTACCTTAACAGCCGAAAGAACATCATATAGTAGACACTCGTAGGGCTTCAAGTCATTGGAGCTCAAGTCTTCATATTTATTCAGCTCTCAATGCCTTCACTTCAGGCTCCGGCTGATCATTCTCTATTGTTGTTAGAACAAAGTATTCTGGAACATCATTGTACCTTACCAATATACTTTCCATTCTATAGCAAAATATTATAATAGAGATTATTGAGGTTGAATCTAGTTGATGGAAATTGGACATGGCTTTTGGGTTTTCGTTTTCTTTGCTTTGAAGAACAAGTTTCTACCATGGTAGTTGTGCAGACGACACAAACCAAATGATGGGATGGTCATTAGGGTTAGGTTTGTTACGGTTTTATAATTGAAACAAATACATGGATGGTCACATTTTTAGAGTTTTTAGTCAAAATTGTGATTTATCCCATAAAAACTGAAATTAAATTGATACCTTTTTATCTTCCCATAAAATCTGAATTTAAATTTATACCTCTTTTATCTTCCCATAAAATCTGAATTTAAATTTATACCTTTTTTATCTTCCCCAAAAATCTGAATTTAAATTTATGCCCTTTTTAATCTATTCCAACTTTTCTCTCCTACAATTGATATCTATGCCCTGATTTTCGCAAGTTCTCTTAGTATCTTTTTTTTTTTTTTTTTCGGAATAATCTATATAAATCATTAATATTCATCGGTTGACTTGACTGTTGAGGGAAAAATAGTTACATATCTTCTGAATACGCAAAGTTGAATACTTACATTAATTTGGGCTTATGTACATATGCTGTGTAACGAAATTATGTTTGATGTTATTAGGTATAGAAATAAATATTGTTGTTTCTCGTTAATATTTCCTTATAAAAAAACTTTAGTGTATGTTCCTGTCTGAAATAAAATAGTAATCAATACCAATTTGTGTACAAAAAAAGAAAAATAATTATTGTTTGAAAATATAAAAATCATGTATTTCACTTCTAATTAGATTTATTCCAGCTAAAAAAAGCCAAAGTTTCCAATCGTAATTGGAAATAGGTATGGTCCTCAGATTGCTCATCATGCTTATGCAAGCAAATCAACCTCAATGTAACTACTGGCAAAAATTTTCACTTCCTAATTGATTGTTCCAAATACATAAATTAACTCCACACACCTTAATCCTACACCCTAAAGAATTTAACAACAATGGGAGTAATCTAGACATACGTCTGTGTTATGCATCTAAAAGTTTTAAATCCTTTACAACCGAATGATATCTTTTGGCTGCTATAGTGAAATATTCTTATAGAGAACATAAAACATAACATAGTATGAAAAATCGGCTCATACGAACACTTGGCTATCAGAGTGAATTATTGATATAGAGGATGACGATTGTATCAGGGACTGGTGATGAAACAGTTAGAACATCCGTCACACAATCACCAAAAATGCGTCCGTAAGATCCATCTAATGCTACTCGTAATTCACCTGTTCTGCTCCATTGACAACCAATTTCAGACAACTGAAATGAACCAGATAGAGTCAAACCATCCCTTCCAGAGGAGGAAAAGGTCAGAAAAGCACTCAACACTACAATTATGAAACAATAGACAATCCCAAAAGAGCCATTAATTCACCAAAAAAACAGATCATGAAAAAGATAAAATTAACAGTGTGACACACAATACACGTAATAATTGTCTCCTAAATCTCATGTTCTCATTAAAATCATGCCTTTGAAGACTTTATTCAAGATAACAATTTAAATCCTCTAGCTTGAACTTTAAAAACACTATACTACAACCGAGTAATAACTTTTGTTTCATGTAAATAGTGATGCATAGAAGGAGGAATGCTTATAAGGCTCCGCACAGTACACGCAAATATGATTAGATATTCATAATACTAAAAAACACATCAACTATTAAATTATGTGGGTGGAAAAGGGATAGAGCTGAACACTTACAAGGTATCAAGGACATCATTTTTAGTCTTCACAGTTATCATGTCTTTGATCAGCTACCGACAAGTGGATTCACAAGGCTTCATTTTTGTCATAATTATATAGCTCTGAGCATCTTTAGTCCTAACACTATGTTTGGATGGTTGTTACTTATTGTTTCATAATGTATCATATTGTATTATTTTAATGAATACTACATTTCGATAGATTGTATCATTTTCCGTTGTTACATAGTATCACACATCAATAATTTAAAGGATAAACATACTAGAAAAGTAGTATATGGGGTAGGACTACTGTGAAAAGGTAGGATAAAGGATAAAATAAAATTATTCAGTAATAAGTTAAGATAAAATGAGGAAAAAATATTAGGTAAAGAAGCGATACCAAATCGGTGGTTACATAATATGAGGCTTTGCATGGTTACATAACCATGAAATCAAACCATACCATACAATATATTTTGAGTAAAAATTAAAACAAACATGGCATTGGTAATAACGATACAATACAATACCATGGGTAACAACCATCCAAACAAAGTGTAAGTGGATCATTTTTTTTTTTTAAAAAAAAATCAAACTAGCAGAATGAGCCTAAAAGCTAACAGTGACTACAAAATACAATACTCTCCTTTTGACCCATTTTATGTGACACCTTTTCTCTTTTAGTCCATTCCTAAAAGAATGTCACCTTACTATAATTAGAAATAATTTAAATTTAAAATTTTCCTTTTACCTCTTAGTGAAACGATTTACAACTACATAAATATTTAAGGATTGTTTTAGACCACAAGTTTCAAGAATCTTCCTATTTTTCTTAAAATATAGTGTCAAATGGGGGGGGGGGGGGGGGCGGGGGGTTATTAAAACATGATAAAACCGACTAGCTCCGTTTATTTGATCTAAACTTAGGAAATTAGTCCTGGAACAGATTTGCTTCGTGAATAGGTAGACTGAGTTCGAGTGATTCAGGACAGGCTACGGACAGCTCAAAGTAGACAGATGAGTTATGCAAACCATAGACGTCATCAATTGAGATTCAAAGTTTGTGATAGAGTATTTTTACGAGTATCCCCCATGAAGAGCGTGATGAGATTCTGTAGGAGGGGCAAGCTTAGCCCCAGATATATTGGACCCTTCGAGATTCTACGGACAATTGGGGAGGTAGCATATATGTTTGCTTTACCTCCAGTATTTTCAGCTATTCATCCAGTATTTTATATTTCTATGCTGCAACAGTACATTCTGGATAAGTCGCATGTGCTACAGTGGAATTCAGTTCAGTTAGATGAGAAGTTAGCATTTGTAGAAGTGCTTGTAGCATATATGTTTGCTTTACCTCCAGTATTTTCAGCTATTCACCCAGTATTTCATATTTCTATGCTGCAACAGTACATTCTGGATAAGTCGCATGTGCTACAGTGGAATTCAGTTCAGTTAGACGAGAAGTTAGCATTTGTAGAAGTGCTTGTGTCTATTTTGGCCAGAAACGTCACATGATTTTGCTCCCAGGACATTCCAGTGGTTAAGGTATAGTGGTGTCACCATCTGGTTGAGGAGGATACTTGGGATTTTGAGCGTGATATGCAAAACCAGTATCCCTACTTGTTCATGTTTTAAGGTATGCGCTTATTCTTGACTTTTACTAAAGAAAGTCCCTTTTAGTAGTGGATACTGTAATGACCCTCCAGGTCATTCCCAGTGTTTACAAAGTTTAGAGCCTTTCCATGACTGCCCTAGGTCGTGTATGACTTGTTAGGACTGGTAGTACCGTAACCTGGCAGTTCGTTTGACTTTTAAAGCCACTTTCCTAGGTTGAATTTTTTGGTAGTCAAGTATGGCTCCCAATCCTAAACCTCTGTTTAACCACCTCAGATGCCATTTTTTACCTTCTCATCTAATCTGGAATGTCAACTTTAGGTTGGGTAGACCTTTGGTTGGGTTTTGAGGTTCCCATACTTATTTTGGGTGATGGGCCGACTATTGGCTAAAGTTCAGTCAGACCTTGGGGCGTGGACCCCAATTTTAGTTGGAATGACCTCTATTTGAAATTTTGACAGTACTATTATGTCTAGAGCATCGAAATTAGTTAGGTAGCATAACTCGTTTATGTGCACGGGAATCCGGATCGGTCCCGAACACATAGTCGAAATTGCCCGAGACTTGGGCATTTTTGGCATTGGCCATGCGCTTAAGATGCCATAGGAACACCTTAGCGTTATGAACTTAAGCGGACCTCGGCATGCTTAAGTGGCCAATACAAGCTAGTCCAAGGTGCTTTAGCGGCCAAGGGTATGGCTAAAACGACCATAAGCATTTAAACGACCTTTGGCTCCACTTTAGCGGCCAAGAGGTGGAAGTGGTGGAGCGCTTAAGTGGCTACTTATGGCGCTTTAGTGCTAGGTTATTAAGCGGCCATAAGGGCGCTTTAGCGCCACCTGTCTTGTCTATATATACATATTTCATTCTCTCTCTCTTGTTTAAACATGCAAACACCATATAAATACCATTTTCAGAGCTTCGAGCTCTTATATAGGCTTATATAGCAAGGTCCAAGCTTGGACACATACATATTTGAGTTCATGGCTTTGTTTTTGACATTTCTATGGTACATTTTCCCAATTTTATGATCGTTTACATTTCCGTTGGATTTGTTTGTATTGTTATTGGTATTTGAGATATGTATTGGGCTCAGATGATAAGGTAGATGTTGTGACTATAATTCATGGTGAGATTTGTGACGCTGTGACGGTTTTAATTTAGCGAATTTCGTAAGCAGGCCCCACGTGATTTGTCAAGTCATTTTTCGACCTAGTGATATATGGGTATCATTGGTTATGTTTTGACATCTAGTTTACCATTTTGATAGTGTGGCAATAATTAGAGGCCTCTCGAAAAGGGAAGACTCCAGCTTAGCAGGTTATTTGGCAGGCTTATGGCGGCGGCCAGTTAGGCTAGGTTTCCTTATCCTTTGATTGGGCTTATATATGATATATGTATGCTATTATCCAAGTGTTGTGGGCTGGTACTATAGGCTTGGTGGTGGTTTGCTGTAATTTAGGCCTTCTAGGCCAGATAGGGTTGTTCGAATTCATTCCAGGCCTGTTAACCTCGTGGTAAACCACAGATGACCTATTTGGGGTCGGCTAGTATTGTTGTTGTTGTTACTGGTTGGGGAATGTTATTTTTGGACCTTAGTCCAGGCTTAGACAAATTTAGCCCACACTTAGAAAGGTATAACTAGACTTGGTTTTCGAGACCAGGTAGTAGGCCCCATTACCCTTTTTGTTGACTTGTCAAAACTTTGACATATTTGGGCTTAGTTAAGCCCTAGTATGACCTGTTAGGATTGTGATAGGATTGAGTCACCCCGATTATACCCAGTTGTCCTGTTTAGCATTTTAGTCCCTGATAGTACTGCACTTGATCAGGATTGCTAGCCTTGGCTTAGAATTAGGACCTGCCTTGCCATAGGCTACTATAAATACCCATACTGACTTAGATATTGCATGATAGTAGACTATAGACCTAGGAGGATCCGGGGACTTACCTTGTTGCAGATGATTGGTTATCTCCTTTTCCTATATTTTGACTTCGGCCTGGGACTAGCTTGTCCCTTGTTTACAGGTTATGATGTGATATTGTTTTCTATTTTGGTTATGATGTGATATTGTTTTCTGGTTTGAGTCCGGCTACTTATTCAGGTATGATGATTTTGGTTATTGACTGTTGGTGTCCTAGTTCATGTCTAGTCCCAGATTGAGGTGCACTATGAGTTCTGGTACTGGGTACCACGATTATGATACTATTGTTCTTTGAGTTCCAATTCGAGTACGGCAGATATGATATATATATATATATATATATATATATTATATATATATATATATATGGCCTATTGTTATTTCCCACTATGCTCAATTCAATTTCAGCGTCTGGCTTCTTGTTATTACCCATTGGTGCCGGTTCAAGCCTAGTGTACTCCATTGGTTATTGTGATTACTGGACACTAGTTCAGCTTCAAGAGATAGGTTACTGTGCACTTAATATTTTTATGTGTCCCACTGGTTTATGAAGGCCAAGCTAGGTATTGTATTCTTTGGTGTGCCTAACGGGCTTATGGGGCCCTAGTTGGGTTATGTTTGAATTATATGTTCAGTGCGCAGTTACTTACTTATTATTCAGTATCGCATTTACTTATCAGTTATACCAGGACTTAGCATGCACCCCCGTACTTTAGCTTGCTTATGTTACATTTAGCTCAGTCGGCCTATGATGCATATTGAGTACCAGGCTTCTGCATCTTTTCCTGATACAGATCTAGGCACTAGCCGACAGTCGTTACGTGACTCTCTTCTAAGAACTGATTCGGGAGCAGGGGAAGCTTACTGACTTCTGAGGTAGATCACACTCCATCCCTGATGTATAGTCTTTTGAATCCGAGACTATTGTATATATGTTGTTTATATGTGGTTTCTGTCTAGTCTTCAGGATATGTCTGGTAGTGGCTCGTGTACTGACCTCACCAGGTCTCGGAGGTGTTTTAAATTTATACATTATCCTCTTCCTTTTTATCCCAGTATGTATATTCTCTTTGTCTTTACATTTGTAGTGTGTTGATGGTAGTAGTTTTGCTTCATCTCCTTTCTTATGAGATACCGCCTATTGGCCCGTCGCTTACCGCCCTAGGCTAGGTCTTGGATTGACTATTGGTGGTTCTCGGTAGGCACCATCATGACTCAAAAATCGGGTCATGACACGTTAAGGGAAATAACGCACCGAGGAAAGCCAAAAACTAGCGGCTATAAAATAGAGATGAATCAAAGAAGAAGAGACGTAGAAAGATTTTATTTTCATGAAAAACAACCTACTCTATTTATAATCAACTTCTTACTTAAATATTCCATATTACAACCAAAAATAGGTAAAACTTACTATAAAAAACAATGCTATTTGCTACCCAAAAAATCAGAAAACAGCTACTAGTTTCCTACCAAAAATAGGAATCCCAATTTGACTAGGAGTCGTATGATAGAACACTTACAACGTACAATATATCGGGTCTTGCTGTTGTACGATACATCAAACACTCAATGAAAATTCTGAAGTATGTTTCCTCCATCTTTTCGGCTCCATTATCTTTGCTTAGTTTCTCTTTTTGGTTCATGGGTGTATTCATCTCTTTGCAATTTTCCATTTGAATTTCTTGAGAATTTCCTCTGCGTACTTCTTCTGGCAAATGAAAAACTTATATTTTCCCTGTGTAATCTCCATTCCAAGGAAATAAATCATCAGACCAAGATCAAACATTTCAAAAGCTTGTATTATGTACTGCTTGAACTTATCAATAAGCTTCAAAGTGCTCCCTATAATCAAAAGGTCATTAACTTAAAGAGAAACAACAAGAATCCCATTGTTATTGTGGTTAACATATAGTGTGAATTCTGAACGACTTTTCTCAAAATTGAGGCTATGCAAATAATCATCTATTCGACTATACCAAGCTCTTGGTGCTTGTTTTAGGCCATAAAGAGCTTTATGTAGTCGGTAGACTTTCTCTACTTTTCCATCTACAACAAAACCTTCAGGTTGCTCGATATAGATTTCTTCTTTAAGAACTCCATTAAGAAATGTTGATTTGACATCCATCTGATGCACTTTCTAGCCACGTTGTGCAGAAATACATAAAAGCAATCTGACTGGGTCGAGCCTAGCGACTGGAGCAAACATGTCAGAATAATCAACACCAAGAATCTGTGCATAATCCTTAACTACAAGCCTTGCCTTGAGCTTGTTAACAGAACCATTATCATTCAATTTTGTACGGTAAACCCACTTCACACTAATGATCTTTCTATCTTGAGGCATTTTCATAAGCTGCCAGGTCTTGTTCTTCTCAATCATTGTAAGTTCCTCCTCCATTGTAACTTTCCACTTAGGATCTAAAATAACTTCTTCAAATCCAGAAGGCTCTAAAATGGCCACATTGCATCTCTGGTATTTGTCTGAGAGCAACCTTGTTTCTCTAGGTTGATCATCAATGTGTTCAGCAGAATTCAGTAGATTTATTGTAATCTTCTTCTGGTTATCTTTCTCCCAGTCCCATTGCTGATTCTCCTTAAAAAATACATATCTGTTTATCATAATTTTTCTAGTATGAGGCTGAAAATTTTTGTAAGCTTTAGAGATTGTACTATAACCAATAAAAACTCCAGGTTCAGCTTTCTTTTCTAACTTGTCCCTCTTAACCTGTGGAATATGAGAGAAACACAAACAACCAAAGATTTTTATGTTTGTTAAGGACGGCTTATACACTTGCCATGCCTCAAAAGGTGTCTTTCCCTCAACTGCTTTTTGTACGCAACCTGTTCAGCAAACAAACAACAGTGTTAGCTTCTTCTTCCCATAAATGTTTTGATAGGCCCTTCTCATATAACAAACACCTCGACATCTCCATTATCATCCTATTCTTTCTTTCACTGACACCTTCTGTTGTGGAGTATACGGGGCAATGAGTTGATGCTCAATGCCTGCATTTTCACAAAAACATTTCAAATCAACTAGATGTATACTCGGTACCATTATCTGATATAAGAATTTGCATCCTACAACCACTTTGATTTTCTACCAAAGCTTTGAATTTCCAGAACACTTCAGGTACTACAAATTTGAACCTGAGAAAATAAGTCCAACATATTGTTGTCATATCATCAATGAATACTATAAAATATTTACTTCTGTTAAGAGAAGCAGTCTTATGTGGTCCACACAAATCAGTATGGACTAATTGAAGCTTCTCCGATGCTCTCCAGGTTGCCTTAGCAAAAGGCATCCTGCTTGGCTTTCCCAATTGACATGTGTTGAAGCTTGCGTGTTCATCCTCCATAGATGGTAGTCCTTGAACCATATCTTTCTTCAGCATGTACAAGAGTGCCCTGTGATGAAAATGCCCAAGTTTCTTGTGCAATACATCTGCTGTCATCTCTTGGCTTGGATAGGTAGCCAACTTTCCCTCCATTGGATCAAATGAAAAGTTTTTTCCACTAATTTTAACTTGATATATTTCTTGACTCTTTGGATCAAATATCACACACTTCTTGTCCCAAAAATTAAGCTTGAAACCATTCTCCAAAATTTGCCCTACGCTCAACAAATTTTGATCAAGTTCCTGATCAAAAAGTACATCTGAAATTAACTTTGTACCTAAGTAGCTTTCAATAGCTACTGTGCCTTTCCCTTTTGCAGGAACATAATCACCATTATTGATTCTGACTTTAGAGATTGTAAAATTGTCTAAATCTCTGAAAATATCCTCATCGTGAGTCATATGAAACCGCTATCAATTAACCAGCTTTCACTTGATGTTTTACTTGTCAAACTGGATGCGACAAAGTGTTGATACTATACCTATTCATTAACAACTTGGGCATCTGCATCCTGTTTTTGAGTTATTTCTTACAAATAATTGCTTCATGCCCAAGATGATTTCACTTAGTGTACTTAGCATCAGGCCTTTTCAAATACTGGTACGACGCGTGTTCGTTCTTTCAACAATGCTTACAAGGAGAGTAGTTTCCTTTGGAGCTGCCTTCTTTGCTTTTGTTGTTGTAGCGAGCTGCTCCTTCTGTATTTGTTGGCTGGTTCTTCTTATTGTTTTTCTTTTTTATATTCCACCATCTTCATGTTTGGCTGGCAATGCTCCCTCTCTAATTCCTTCTTCTCTCGGAACCCTTCTTTGTTCTTGAACCTGCAAGGAATTCAGTAATTCTGCCAAAGTAATTTTGGACAGATACTTGGTGTTCTCCAAAGAGGTTATGGTGGCTTCAAATCTTTCAGGTACGGTAACCAGAATCTTTTCAACAATACGAGAGTCCTTAAATTTAGAACCAAGTACTCTTACTCTGTTTGTTATGTTCATAAGCTTGTCAGAGTACTCTTTGATGGTTTTCGACTCATTCATCTTCTGCAGCTCAAAGTCTCTAATGAGATTAAGCACCTGCATTCCTTTGATTCGATCATCTCCTTCATATTTTGCTTTGAGATAATCCCAGATGGATTTTGCTGATTTTAGAGACATAATACAAGTGAAAATTGTTGCAGAAACTGCTAAAAAGAGACACACTTTTGCCTTGGATTTTCTGGATTTCTTGTCCTTCTGATTCTTGATTTGAGCCATTGTCAAATTTTCGGGTAGTGGAAGAACTTCATAGTCCTCCTCAATTTCCTCTCAAAGATCTAAAGCTTCTAGATAGGCTTCCATCCGTACTGCCCACATGTAAAAATTTTCACCATTGAAGACTGGAGGTGCCATTGCAGAGAAACTTGAGTTTTAGTCCATGTTTGAACTTTTGGTAATTCTGGTTGTGATTCTCGACAAATTTGAAACACTCACTCACAGATCCCGCAAGAAAAAAGCTCTGGATACCAATAGTTGGTTTTAATACCGTTAAGGAAATAACGCAGCAGGAAAGCCAAAAACTAGCAGCTGAAAAGCAGAGATGAATTAAAGAAGAAGAGATGCAGCGAGATTTTATTTTCTGGAAAAACAACCAACTTTATTGATAATCAACTTCTTACTTAAATAGTCCCTATTACAACTAAAAATAGGTAAAACTTACCATAAAAAACAACGCTATTTGCTACCAAAAAAACAGAAAATAACTACCAGTTTCCTACAAAAAATAGGAATACGAATTTGACTAGGAATCTTGTGAAAAAAAAACTGGAGAAAACTAAAAGACGTCAGTGCATTCCGTAAAGTAACTTTTAAGAGTTTTCTCACCACGAATCCACAGGAAATATGTGTTATAAAACATAATTTTCCCATCTAGTTTCCACTGAATTAGCTCACTGGGAAACACATGGTGAGAACAGATTCTCACTAAAATATAGGGAATCTTTCTAATTTTTCCATATGAAAACAATAGTATTTTTCCTTTTTGCCATTGAACTTTCATTAGTGGAAAATTGCAATGGGAAGACAATGATTTTTTAATAGTGGAAAAATTAACAAAAGTTCTATTAGTTTGTGGTGGGATAATTGGACTGGAATTGGTACTATTGCTAACCATGAACAAGTAGAGAATCCCAGGCGGAAGAATGGTGGAGTTCCAACAAAAACAACAAGTTGCATTCTCTGATTATTAAAAGACTTCTGATTGTTATCTGTTGGTATCTAAGGAAAGCTAGATGTGCTGCAAAACAACGAGGAAAAAATTTCTATTGTTAAAAGTAAATTTAGCATTTCTAACCATATCTAATGGGTGATGGCTTTTGTGAAACATCTTCAAGATGGACTAACAATTATGCCGAAGCCCAAGCCACATTAATAGGGCTGCTATGGTGCAAATATAATGATTACAACAAAGTTATCCTTGAAGGGGACGCAATGTCATTCATCCAGATGAACGGAAAGCAAAGCCTCCATGGTACTTACAATCGATTATTAATTAAGTGAAAGCAATCATTTATCAAGATAATATCTCCATAAACCATTGCTTTAGGAATGGAAATCAAGGCGCGGATATGTTGGCTAAGACTGACGCTAATGGGGAGAATGTGTATATCTTCAATCCTGGTGAACTTCCTAAGGAGGTAATGGGATGCTTTAGACTGGACAAATAACAAAGCCCTCATTCAATCATAGAGATTTGAATAACTTGTTATTGCTCCTGTTGATTTGTGAATTGTAACTACTATATAGTTACGCTGTTAATTGTAGGAGTCTGTAACTTTGCGAGGTTCTTTTTGCCTAGCTATTCGGTATTTGGAGAGATGCGCAGCATCTATATCTCTTTTATCTTTTTATGCAATATGGTTCTTTTTTTGGGGTGATATAAAGCGCACTCCCACCATAAAGCAGGAAGATCTATTTTTAAAAGAAAAGAAAGTAAATGACAAGCAAGAAATCGCAACTGCAATTACCACCGGTGGAGAAGTCTGAGTCCTGCTCCTGCATTTTATACAATGTTCATTCAATAAACATAAAAACAGAGATGTCAAAGGTTTATCGTTTCAATTTGTATACAGTCCAATTTCAGATTACTCATATACACTTAGCTTGGACTTCCTGAATGTTCAAGACTACCGAACAAGTTAAGAAAGCACACAGAGAATAATCAGCCGCAAAATGAAGTGAAACCCTTGAGAGCTAAAATTTTAATGCTACACCGGGTGCTTGCTCGACTGATGGGAAAAATTGCTAAGGCTTGCTCCAAAACACAAGCAAGTTTCTGGGTCATCAACAGGATCATTTCTTCAAATCCAAACCACGTCTGAGTTCCTCAGTTTGTTCATGCAACACTTGATTCTCTGGCATAACATTTTCCTCCTTCAGCTGTGCTCTAACAAGTTTCTCCATCAGATCTTGTTCCTTTTGTTCCTTAACAGCATAAAGAATTTCATTTAGCTGATGCTAGAAGGGCTTCAAGTCATTGGATCTCAAGCCTTCATATTTTTTCCCATCAGTCGAGCAAGCCCCAAACGTAGCATTGAAAATTCGGCTCTCAATGCCTTCAATTCAGGCTCCGGCCGATCATTCTCTGTTATTGTTAGAACAAAAGATTCTGGAACATCATTGTACCTTACCAATAAACTTTCCATGCTATAGCAAAATATTATCATGAAGATTATTGAGGTTGAATCTAGTGGATGAAAATTGGACATGGCTTCTCTGATTTGAAGAACAAGTTTCGACCATGGCAGTTGTGCACAGACCAAATGATGGTATGGTCATTAGGGTTGGGTTCATTATGGTTTTATAGTTGAAACAATTACATGGAGTGGTCACATTTTTAGATTTTTTAGACAAAATTGAGCTTTATCCTCCTATAAAATCTGAAATTAAATTTATACCTTTTTTATCTTCTCATAAAATCTGAAATTAAATTTATACCTTTTTTATCTTCCAATAAATCTGAATTTAAATTTATACTTTTTTATCTTCCCATAAAATCTGAATTTAAATTTAAACCTTTTTTTATCTTCCCCCAAAATCTGAATTTAAATTTATACCTTTTTAATGTATTCCAACTTTTCTCTTCTACAATTGATATCTATGCCCTGATTTTAGCAAGTTCTTTTAGTAATTTTTCTTCCTTTTTCGCTATAATATATGTAAATCATTTATATTCATCGGTTGACTTGACTGGTGAGTGCAAAATAGTTACATATCTTCTGAATACACTGAGTTGAAGTTTTACATTAGTTTGGGCTTATGTACATATGTCGTGTAACAAAATTATGTTTGATGTCGTATAGAAATAAATATGATTGTTTCTCGTTTAATACTTCCTTATAAAATACATCAGTGTATGTTCTAAAATAGTAATCAATGCCAATTTGTTTACAAAAAAAGAAAAATGATTGTTGTTTGAAAATACACAGATCATGTATTTCACTTATAATTAAATTTATTCCAGCTAAAACTAGCCAAAGTTTCCAATCGTAATTGGAAATTGATATGGTCCTCAGATTGCTCATCTTGCTTATGCAAGCAAATCAGACTCAATGTAACTACTGGCAAAATCTTTCACTTCCTAATTGATTGTTCCAAATACATAAATTAACTCCACACTCCGTAATCCTAAACCCTAAAGAAATTAACAACAAAGGAAGTAATCTAGACATACGCCTGTGTTATGCATCTAAAAAGTGTTAATCCTTTACAACCAAACGATATCTTTTGGCTGCTATAGTGAAATATTTTTCTAGAGAACATAAAGCATAACATGGTATGAAAAACCGGCTCCAACGAACATTTGTCCATCATAGTGAAATGGTGATATAGAGGATGACGATTGTATAAGGGACTGGTGATGCAAGAACACCCGCCACACGATCACCAAAAGTGCATCCATAAGATCCAGCTAATGCTACTCTTAATCCACCTGTTCTGCTCCATTGACCACAAATTTCAGACAGCTGAAATGAACCAGATAGAGTCAATATGTCAAACCATCCCTTCCAGAGGAGGAAAAGGTCAGAAAAGCACTCAACACTACAATGATGAAACAATAGACAATCCCAAAAGAGCCATTAATTCACCAAAGAAACTGATCGTGAAAAAGATAAAATTAACAGTGTGACACAATATACACGTAATAAGTGTATCCAAAATCTCATGTTCTCATTAAAATCATGCCTTTGAAGACTTTATTCAAGGCAACATTCTAAATCCTCTAGCTTGAACATGAAAACCAATATACTACAACCTAGTAATAACTTTTGTTTCATGTAAATAGTGATGCATAAAAGGAGGAATGCTTATAAGGCTCCGCACAGTGCCCGCAAATATGATTAGACATTCATATATATTCATCATGCTAAAAAACACATCAACTATTTAAGTATGCTGGTGGAAAAAGGATAGAGCTGAACACTTACAAAGTATCAACGACATGATTTTCAGTCTTCATAGTTATCATTTCTCTGATCAGCTACCGACAAGTGGATTCACAAGGCTTCATTTTTGTCTTAATGATATAGCTCTGAGCATCTTTAGTCCCAACACTATGTATGTATGGTTGTTACTTATTGTTTCATAATGTATCATATTGTATTATTTTAATGAATACTACATTTTGAGAGATTGTATCATTTTCCGTTGTTACATAATATCACACATCAATAATTTGAAGGATAAACCTACTAGAAATGTAGTATATGGGGTAGGACTACAATGAAAAGGTAGGATAAATGATAAAATAGGATTATTAAGTATAAGTTAAGATAACATGAGGAAAAAATATAAGGTAACAATGCGATAACAAATCGGTGGTTACATAACATAGGGCTTTACACGGTTACATAACCATGAAATCAAACCATACCATACAATATATTTTGAGTAACAATTAAAACAAATATGACATTGGTAGTAACAATACAATACAATACCATGGGTAACAACCATCCAAACAAAGTGTAAGTGGATCATTTTTTATTTTTTTTTAAAAAATCAAACTAGCAGAGTGAGCCTAAAAGGTAATATTGACTACAAAAAACACTACTCTCCTTTTGTCCCATTTTATGTGACACCTTTTCTCTTTTAGCCCGTCCCGAAAAGAATGTTACCTTACTATAATTAGAACTAATTTAAATTTAAAATTTCCCTTTTAGCTCTTAGTGAAATGATTTATAACTACATAAATATTTAATGATTGTTTTAGACCACAAGTTTTAAAAGTCTTCCTATTTTTCTTAAATACAGTGTCAAATAGGGGGTTGGGGGGGAGGGGGGAGTGTTAAAACATGATAAAACCGATTGACTCTGTTTATTTGATCCAAAATAAGGAACTAAAAATGCTCAGGGTAATATTTAAAGTACAAATAAGACAATGTTGGCTAATTTAATATGTTCAAGTTTGTTGTTGACACATAATCAGCTAGCTCAACAAACTCTTGAAGGAAAAACACTGGCTATATGCAAGAGACAAGGCCGGGGATAAAATTCTATGAATAGTACTAGAAATAGAAGGTTTTCTCACCACGAATCAACATGAAATATGTGTTATCAAACATAATTTTCCCATCTATTTTCCACTAAATGAGCTCACTAGGAAACGCATGGTGAGAACAGATTCTCATAGTGAATCTTTCTAATTTTTCCTTATGAAAACAGTACTATCTTTCCTTTTTGCCATTGAACATTCTTCAATGGAAAATTTCAATGGGAAGACAGTGATTTTTTAATGGTAGAAAAATTAACAAAAGTTCTATTAGTTTGTGGTGGGATAATTGGACTGGAATTGGCACTATTGCTAACCATGTACAAGTAGAGAAGCCCTGGCGGAAGAATGGCGCGGAGTTCCAACAAAAACAACAAGTTGCATTCTCTGATTATTAAAATCCTTCTGATTGTTATCTGTTGGTGTCTAAGGAAAGCTAGATGTGCTGCAAAATAACGAGGAAAAAATTTCGATTGTTAAAATTAAATTTAGCATTTCTAACCATATCAAATGGGTGATGGCTTTTGTGAAACATCTTCAAGATGAGACTAACAATTATGCCAAAGCTGCAACATTAATAGGGCTTCTATGTTGCAAATATAATGATTACAACAAAGTTATCCTTGAAGGGGACTCATGTCAATCATCCAGATGAATGGAAAGCAAAGCCTACATGGTTCTTACAATCGATTATTAATGAAGCGAAAGCAATCATTTATCAAGATAATATCTCCATAAACCATTGCTTTAGGAAAGAAAATCAAGGCGCGGATATGTTGGCTAAGACTGACACTAATGGGGAGAATATATATATCTTCAATCCTGGTGAACTTCCTAAGGAGGCAACGGGATGCTTTAGACAGGATAAATAGCAAAGCCCACTTTCAAACATAGAGCTTTGAATAACTTGTTATTGCTCCTGTTAATTTGTGAATTGTAACTACTATATAGTTACTCTGTTAATTGTAGGAGTTTGTAACTTTGCGAAGTTCTTTTGCCTGTCCTTTTGGTATTTGGGGAGATGCGCAACATCTATATCTCTTTTTTCTTTTTCTACAATATGGTTATTTTTTTGGGGTGATATAAAACGCACTGCTACCATAAGAAGGAAAATTTATTTTTAAAAGAAAAGAAAGTAAATGACAAGCAAGAAATTGCAACGACAATTAGCACCGTTGGAGAAGTCTGAGTCCTACTACTGCACTTTTGTTGGAAATCAGAGTTAGTTGGAGCTGTATCTAATTAGTGTTTACTATTTTACTATGTACTGTTGCATTGCTTCAGTTAGTTACAGGTAGATTAGTTTGTTAGTAAGCTAGGAGTAGGTAGTTAGTTTGTTACGTATAGCTGTCAGCCGCAAGGATTGAGTGGTAGCTGAGCTAGGAAGCTTCTAGATGATTTTAGAAGCCTCATATTCTATATATAACTGCACAACATGATCATAGGCGTAACAAACACCTCATATTCAGTTTTCTTCATGCTTCCCTTCAATTTATAGAGCACATATTTTTCTTTCCATTTCTTTCTTACTCCTAGACTCAGTAGCTGCACATTATTAGCATAGTTTTCACATGGTATCAGAGCAGTCGATCACAGACATTTAAAGGATTAGATAGATAGAATTTATATCTCTATTGTGGTGGATTTTTCTATCTCTGTTCTTAGCAGAATTTCTGAGCATTTTCTATATCTATTTTGATTGTTGTTTGAGCTGGTGCAAGGGTGTTTAGATCTCTATTTTGCTATGATTTCTGAGCAGTTTGAGCCTTTTTTGGTGGAATTTGGTGATTCATACTCCTACGTGTTTTTTTTGAGCTTTCAAAATGGCACCTAAAATTGATCGAAGTGATCCCTTCTTTATAGGAACTTCAGATGTATCTGGTGCTGCATTGATTCCAATTAAGCTTGTCGGATTAGAGAATTATGGAGTATGGAGTCGATCGATGAGGATCACATTGTTGTGGAAAAGGAAATATGGATTTTTGACTGGTGCATGTAGTAAAGCAGTGTATAGAGAGGAATTACATGAGCAATGGGAAACTTGTAATGCCATAATGTTATCATGGTTGATGAGTTCTGTCAGTGTACAACTGCTAAGTGGAATTGTGTATGCAACAAGTGCTTTTGAGGTATGGGAAGACTTAATGGAGAGGTTTGACAAGGTGAATCGAATGAGAATTTATCAGTTACATAGGGAGATCAATACACTATCACAAGGAACTGACTCAGTAGCAACTTACTTTACTAAATTGAAGAGTTTATGGAGTGAGTATGATGCAATGATTCCTGAACCATCATGTGCTTACCCAAGGTCAAAGGACTATGCAGATCACATATCTCAGCTGAGATTAATACAATTTCTGAGTGGCTTCAATGATTCATATGATCAAGCAACAAGATAAATTTTGCTGAGACAAGTTACACCTATACTTAATCAAGCTTATGCTATGATAGTGGAAGATGAAACACAATAGTTAGCTTGTGCAGCTACCACAAGTGACAAGGTCGATCAAATTGCAATGCAAGCAAATAGAAGCTCAGATGCAGGCTATAGAAATCAAAACTATAAGGGGAAGAGGTGTGATTACTGTAATTTCACTAGACATACAAGAGAAGACTATTATAAGCTTATAGGTTATCCTACTGACTGGAAACAAAGGAAGAAAACGAGTTATAACAATAGAAATTCAAAAGGATTAACTCATCATAATCATATTGCGAGTTATAATTATCAGAGCTATGGGAAGAACAATGGTCATGGATATCATGAAAATCAGTATACAGGTGGAAATCAGTATACAGGTCATGTCAATGCTCAATACTTACCCAACAACTTTAGTGGTCACAATTTTGGTGAAGGTGCAGGCCACAGTGCTTCCACTAGTCATGAAAGTTCCATGGAGGTCAATAATGCAGTATAAGGTAAAGGACAAGGCTTCACAGATGAATAATACAACCTAATTATGGAGATGATGAACAAGGATCAGCAAGACGTGAAACATGTCAACATGTCAGGCATAGCTACCTGTTTATTTTTTCAAGTTGAATCATAAGAGTTGATAGTGGATTCTGGTGCTACTCATTATATTGCATCAAATAAAACTATGTTTTCAACAAACAATGCAGTTGTTAAGATAGGAGTGGATAAAGTGAATTTACCAAATGGATCAAAGGTTGATATCTCGCATGTTGGAAATGCATTAATTTTTCATGATAAGACTGTAAAGGATGTGTTATTTGTGCCTATATTTAAGCTGAATATGTTATCACTCTCCAAGGTTACTAAGGAGTTATCTTGTTTTATATCCTTTTACCCCGACTTCTGTGCATTTCATGATCTTTACATTGGCAGGTTGAAGGGGATTGGTAGAGAAAGAGGAGGCTTATACATTCTTAGAAGTGGAATTGGGACAAAAAGTAATCTTGGAAGTAAAGGAAGATTAGTAGCAGGAGTGGCTGTACATGACAGTAGATTATGGCATAAGAGGCTTGGATACCCTTCAGCTCAAGTATTGGTGGTTTACCACTCCATGTAAACAAAAAGTTGGAGCTAAAAGAGTAACCAACAAACTAAGAAAAGAAACACCATGGTTTAAAGGAAGTGAAAGAATTACCCAAAAACTAGAAAATATAAAACCAGATAACCATAAAATTGAAATTATTCTATTTACAATAAATAATGTACAAATAATCCAAGATAAATTAGCATTACTATATACCGATAACCCCTCACAAGGATGGGTTAAGCATAAGACAACAGTAAAAATTGAACTAACAGATACTAAATAGTATCATAACACAAAAACCTCTAAGATATAATTTTGATGACTTAGCAGAATTCAAAATGCATATAAAAGAATTACTAGATAATAATTATATACAAGAAAGTAATAGCAAGCATACTAGCCCAGCATTTATAGTAAATAAACATAGTGAACAAAAACGAGGGAAAAGCAGGATGGTGATAGATTATAGAAATTTAAATGCCAAAACAAAAACATATAATTATCCAATACCAAACAAAATACTAAAAATCAGACAAATTCAAGGATATAACTACTTTCGTAAATTTGATTGTAATTCAGGATTTTACCATCTAAAGTTAGAAGAAGAATCTAAAACACTAACAGCATTCACAGTACCCCAAGGATTTTACGAATAGAACGTATTACCCTTTGGATATAAAAATGCACCAGGTAGATATCAACACTTTATGGATAACTATTTTAACCAGCTAGAAAATTGCGTAGTATATATAGATGATATACTACTATATTCTAGAACACAAGAGGAACATATAAAACTACTAGAAAAATTCGTACATATAATAAAAATATCAGGAATAAGTTTAAGCAAAAAGAAAGCAGAAATAATGAAAAATCAGATAGAATTCTTAGGTATACAAATAGACCGAAATGGAGTAAAAATGCAAACCCATATAGTACAAAAAATAATTAATTCAAATGAAGTCTTAGATACAAAAAAGAAATTACAATCCTTTTTAGGATTAGTCAACCAAGTAAGAGAATATGTACCTAACCTAGCAGAAAATTTAAAACCCTTACATAAAAAATTAAAGAAAGATGTTGAATACTATTTTGATGAAAAAGATAAACTACATATACAGAAAATTAAGACTATGTGTCAAGATTTACCAAAATTATATTTTTCAGATGAAAATAAAAAGTTTATATATATATTAGAAACAGACTCTAGTAATCACAGTTACGGAGGAGTTCTCAAGTATAAATATGATAATGACAAAATTAAACACCATTGTAGGTATTATTCAAGATCATATACAGAACCTCAAATAAAATACGAAATAAATCACAAAGAACTATTTGCATTATATAAATGTTTATTAGCATTTGAACCATATATTGTGTATAACAAATTATTGTAAGAACAGATAATACAAAGGTAAAATGGTGGATAACACGAAAGATACAAGATTCAGTAACAACAAAAGAAATACGAAGACTTGTATTAAATATACAAAACTTTACATTTACCATTGAAATAGTCAAATCTGAAAAGAATGTCATTGCAGATTATTTATCAAGACAAAGCTACTCAAACTGAACCAGATAGCACAATGG
Source organism: Capsicum rhomboideum (assembly GCA_031232105.1). Classification (NCBI taxonomy): domain Eukaryota; kingdom Viridiplantae; phylum Streptophyta; class Magnoliopsida; order Solanales; family Solanaceae; genus Capsicum; species Capsicum rhomboideum. The sequence continues at coordinate 21,429,570 of CP124714.1, forward strand.
AAGATATCCTCAAAGCTCTAACTACACTTTGTGTAAAAGTGGACAGTATAGACTTTGAAGTACAAAAGCAAAAGATTGATGAAGCTAAATTGAAATCTACAGCTAGTACAAGTCAGACTATAAATATGCTGAGATAAGTCGATCGGAAGACTCTAAAAGTCCAAAGGTAGAAGGAGACGTTGGGAAACTCCGAAAAACCCATGACAACTTTGTTAATGTTGCAGGTACAAGTGGACCAGCTACCAAAAAACCGTATACAAATACCAACTTAAACAGTATATTTGCAAAACCATTTACACCAAAAATACAAAAACCACAAAATACCACACAACCCCAAACCTCCACATATGCAGACAGCTTAAACCAAGATAAGAAAATATACAACTACATCTCCCAAACCTATATCAAAAATATTCACAAAATCCAAACATATTTAAATCTCCACCCAAGATCTACTACAACAGTAGAAAAAACCCAAGATTATATAACCCAGAAATTACAAGGATATAATAAATTAATCGCACAACCAAGAACAAATTCCAACCTAGTAAAAACTTGTTACCATTATGGATTTTTAAACACTGTCTATACATACGATGACGATGAAATAAGCGAAATACCGGAAATACATAAAGCCTTTTTAATATATAAACGAATTACGAAAGGACATTTATTCTATATCAAATGTTATACAGCACCAGCAGAGATACTGTACAATGAGGTAAAACCCATTATACAAGTAGTCAAGATAGGACTAACAAGAGAAATGATTATTCCAGAAGATGTAGAACAACAACCCGAGATACCAGAAATTGAAATACCAAGTTTCTATGCCAACAAAAGAATTATTGGCATATCAACTATTATCCAAGAGCTAGCAAATAATTATTTAAATGGCAATGCCATATGGAGTTACTACGCACGAGACCAGTTAATGATCTATGCAAACTCACAAGAATTACGAGAAGCAGATATGGAAGAAGTCAAAAGATGGATATTATCCTTACTTCGAACAGAAGAACAACCTACAACAAGAGCATTAAAAAGAAATTTTATTTCAGAAAATTTATTAACCAGATATTGCAAACTAATTGGACATAAGTACCTTGATCACCAATGCACAAAGTGCAATGGAGAAGACAAAGTATATATACCAGATGTACAGCTAGAATAAGCCATGGAATAAACAAAACCAGAGACACAAGAAGATAGAGACAGACAGCTATGAAAATGACATAAGAAAGATGCCCCGACAAACCAACATGGACACCGACGAAAGAGAAAAGCTATGTAATTATTAGTTTTCTTTTATAAAGTTTTTTGTTTTCTTATGTAAAAGTCGTAAAGTGCACAGTAGTGCATAGTGTAAAGTAAATAGTAAAGGTCAGGCGTCTTTTGCTTTTCTGAAAGGACAAAAGACCTTTGTAAAGAGTCAAGAGTCGCACAGTAAAGGCCATTTGTGAATAGTAAGGCCATTTCAGTTTTCTATATATATGTAAACATAAGAAGAGAGAAGGCATCCTCAGCAATCAGCTCATGTGTTGAGCATCCAATTCAATAAAATTCTCTCTTTTGCCGATAAATCTCTTTACAGATAGATAAGATAGTAACTATGGATTCCGATAAGATACCTACTCAGGTATATCTATTGATGAATATGTATAACTAAACTGTTATATTCCTTATAATCTCTTGAATATCATTACTGTTTATCATGTTATAATATAATTATCTTAAACAGCTTAAGTAAGCTTGCTGTGTAAATAGGCTGAGAGTAGTTAAGCCCAGACTATGCCATCCTAAAGTCGAAATCGAGTAGGCGAGGAATGCCGTTAAAGGGGAGTATACAAAATTGAGGCGCTGTTAGGGTAAATGATTAAAGCCGAAAAATCATAGTAGTGGCTAAAAGAGGTTGTTCAGAATAATGTATTGTAAAATGATAAATATAATGATAAACAAAGAGGTTAGAGGGAATATGTTTAGACATACATGATAATCAAAATGGATACATACCAGATAGGAAACCATACATACCTAATAGATGACAATAAAGACTACAAGATACTTATCTTATATACCCTTCGACACCTAGATAATGATGTAAGAAGAAAAATATATGACATGTTAGTTACCTTAGAAGTAATAGACTTAATGAAAGACAGCTGGATAGAATTTATGATATCAGAAGATACACACGAACTAGATTTATACTTTGATTAATGATTAATTACAATAGTTATGAATACTGGTTACAAACTATAGAAGAAATAACCTTACAAGAAAATTTACTAAGGACAAATGTAGAAACATATCAAAGAACCCAAGATATACAGTACTTAGAATATATACTAGAAAATGTAAATACAATTTTAAGATTAATTTTGCTAAGAAAACTATATTATGAGGAAGCATTTAATGCGAACCTATGAATAACCACGCCCCCCCCCCCCCCCCAAATTTCTAAGATGTTGAATACTATTTTGATCAAAAAGATAAACTACATATACAGAAAATTAAGACTATGTGTCAAGATTTACCAAAATTATATTTTCCAGATGAAAATAAAAAGTTTATATATATATTCCCTTGTTTATCATTATATTTATCATTTTACAATACATTATTCTCCTCGCCTACTCGGTTTCGAATTTAGGATGGCATAGTCTGGGCTTAACTACTCTCAGCCTATTTACACAGCAAGCTTACTTAAGCTGTTCAAGATAATTATATTATAACATGATAAACAGTAATGATATTCAAGAGATTATAAGGAATATAACAGTTTAGTTATACATATTCATCAACAGATATACCTGAGTAGGTATCTTATCGGAATCCATAGTTGCTATCTTATCTATCTGTAAAAAGATTTATCTGCAAAAGAGAGAATTTTATTGAATTGGATGCTCAACACATGAGCTGATTGCTGAGGAAGCCTTCTCTCTTCTTACGTTTACATATATATAGAAAACTGAAATGGCCTTACTATTCACAAATGACCTTTACTGTGCGACTCTTGACTCTTTACAAAGGTCTTTTGTCCTTTCAGAAAAGCAAAAGACGCCTGACCTTTACTATTTACTTTACATTATGCACTACTGTGCACTTTACGACTTTTACATAAGAAAACAAAAAACTTTATAAAAGAAAACTAATAATTACATAGCTTTTCTCTTTCGTCGGTGTCCATGTTGGTTTGTCAGGGCATCTTTCTTATGTCATTTTCGTAGCTGTCTGTCTCTATCTTCTTGTGTCTCTGGTTTTGTTTATTCCATGGCTTATTCTAGCTGTACATCTGGTATATATACTTTGTCTTCTCCATTGCACTTTGTCCGTTGGTGATCAGGGTACTTATGTCCAATTAGTTTGCAATATCTGGTTAATAAATTTTCTGAAATAAAATTTCTTTTTAATGCTCTTGTTGTAGGTTGTTCTTCTGTTCGAAGTAAGGATAATATCCATCTTTTGACTTCTTCCATATCTGCTTCTCGTAATTCTCGTGAGTTTGCATAGATCATTAACTGGTCTCGTGCGTAGTAACTCCATATGGCATTGCCATTTAAATAATTATTTGCTAGCTCTTGGATAATAGTTGATATGCCAATAATTCTTTTGTTGGCATAGAAACTTGGTATTTCTATTTCTGGTATCTCGGGTTGTTGTTCTACATCTTCTGGAATAATCATTTCTCTTGTTAGTCCTATCTTGACTACTTGTATAATGGGTTTTACCTCATTGTACAGTATCTCTGCTGGTGCTGTATAACATTTGATATAAAATAAATGTCCTTTCATAATTCGTTTATATGTTAAAAAGGCTTTATGTATTTCTGGTATTCCGCTTATTTCATCGCCATCGTATGTATAGACAGTGTTTAGCAATCCATAATGGTAACAAGTTTTTACTAGGTTGGAATTTTCTTGGTTGTGCGATTAATTTATTATATCCTTGTAATTTCTGGGTTATATAATCTTGGGTTTTTTCTACTGTTGTAGTAGATCTTGGGTGGAGATTTAAATATGTTTGGATTTTGTGAATATTTTTAATTTAGGTTTGGGAGATGGGGTTGTATATTTTCTTATCTTGGTTTAAGCTATCTGCATATGTGGAGGTTTGGGGTTGTATGGTATTTTGTGGTTTTTGTATTTTTGGTGTAAATGGTTTTGCAAATATACTGTTTAAGTTGGTATTTGTATACGGTTTTTTGGTAGCTGGTCCACTTGTACCTGCAACATTAACAAAGTTGTCATGGTTTTTTCGGAGTTTCCCAACGTCTCCTTCTACCTTTGGACTTTTAGAGTCTTCCGATCGACTTATCTCAGCATATTTATAGTCATGCGGCTGACTTGTACTAGCTTTAGTTTTCAGTTTAGCTTCATCAATCTTTAGCTTTTGTACTTCAAAGTCTATACTGTCCACTTTTACACAAAGTGTTGTTAGAGCTTTGAGGATATCTTCCATTGTACTATCTGGTTCAGTTTGAGTAGCTTTGTCTTGATAAGTAATCTGCAATGACATTTTTATCAGCTTTAACTATTTCAATGGTAAATGTAAAGTTTTGTATATTTAATACAAGTCTTCGTATTTCTTTTGTTGTTACTGAATCTTGTATCTTTCGTGTTATCCACCATTTTACCTTTGTATTATCTGTTCTTACAATAAATTTGTTATACACAATATATGGTTCAAATGCTAATAAACATTTATATAATGCAAATAGTTCTTTGCGATTTATTTCCCATTTTATTTGAGGTTCTGTATATGATCCTAAATAATACCTACAATGGTGTTCAATTTTGTCATTATCATATTTATACTTGAGAACTCCTCCGTAACTGTGATTACTAGAGTCTGTTTCTAATATATATATAAACTTTTTATTTTCATCTGAAAAATATAATTTTGGTAAATCTTGACACATAGTCTTAATTTTCTGTATATGTAGTTTATCTTTTTCATCAAAATAGTATTCAACATCTTTCTTTAATTTTTTCTGTAAGAGTTTTAAATTTTCTGCTAGGTTAGGTACATATTCTCTTACTTGGTTGACTAATCCTAAAAAGGATTGTAATTTCTTTTTTGTATCTAAGACTTCATTTGAATTAATTATTTTTTGTACTATATGGGTTTGCATTTTTACTCCATTTCGGTCTATTTGTATACCTAAGAATTCTATCTGATTTTTCATTATTTCTGCTTTCTTTTTGCTTAAACTTATTCCTGATATTTCTATTATATGTACGAATTTTTCTAGTAGTTTTATATGTTCCTCTTGTGTTCTAGAATATAGTAGTATATCATCTATATATACTATGCAATTTTCTAGCTGGTTAAAATAGTTATCCATAAAGTGTTGATATCTACCTGGTGCATTTTTATATCCAAAGGGTAATACGTTCCATTCATAAAATCCTTGGGGTACTGTGAATGCTGTTAGTTTTTTAGATTCTTCTTCTAACTTTAGATGGTAAAATCCTGATTTACAATCAAATTTACGAAAGTAGTTATATCCTTGAATTTGTCTGATTTTTAGTATTTTGTTTGGTATTGGATAATTATATGTTTTTGTTTTGGCATTTAAATTTCTATAATCTATCACCATCCTACTTTTCCCTCGTTTTTGTTCACTATGTTTATTTACTATAAATGCTGGGCCAGTATGTTTGCTATTACTTTCTTGTATATAATTATTATCTAGTAATTCTTTTATATGCATTTTGAATTCTGCTAAGTCATCAAAATTATATCTTAGAGGTTTTTATGTTATGATACTATTTGTATCTGTTAGTTTAATTTTTACTGTTGTCTTATGCTTATCCCATCCTTGTAAGGGATTATCGGTATATAGTAATGCTAATTTATCTTGGATTATTTGTACATTATTTATTGTAAATAGAATTATTTCAATTTTATGGTTATCTGGTTTTATATTTTCTAGTTTTTGGGTAATTCTTTCACTTCCTTTAATCCATGGTGTTTCTTTTCTTAGTTTGTTGGTTACTCTTTTAGCTCCAACTTTTTGTTTACATGGAGTGGTAAACCACCAATATGTTTTTGTTAATATATGTGGGTATAAATTATCTAAGAATGGCATTCCTAGTAATATGTCTCTTTTTGTAAATTCGTAACTATACATTTCTTTGATAGTTAATATTTTATCCCATAGTTGGATTTTTATATTTTTGGCGGTATAGTTTATCATACTGCCTTCATTATTAAATCCTGTTACTACTATAGGTGTTTTTAGTTTTGTCCATTTATCTTCTGGTAAACAATTATGCTTACATAGGTTAGCTTCTGCTCCTGTATCTATCATAGGTGTGTAATATCTATTATAGTATCCTTCTACGATTATCTTAGCAAGTATATATATTTTTGTCATTTTACATTTTTGCTATTATTACCATAGCGGTTAAACTATCTTCTAATTTAGCTTTTTCTTTTTCTAACATTAAGTTTAAAGTATTTCCTATTTTCTTATATCTTCTTCCTAGATTTGAAAATATTATAGTTATTTTTAATCCGTCGGGATTTTCATAGGTTTTTTCTTCTAATGCAAATTCCTCTTTATTCATTTATAATCCGTGTTGGTATTTATATTCTAAATGTTGTAATTGTATTTCTAAGTCGAATATAATATGTCTTTGTGTTAATATAGATTTGTAATGAGTTCCTGCAAATGTGTTATAATTTAGTCTATCCTTTCTGTGTTTTATTTCCTGTCTTAGTTGTAAAATTTTTTCGAAGAGTTGTTGTCTATATTCTGTATTCATATTTTATTTTTAAGATATTGGATATATTTATATTCTATTCTTGATATTGTGTCTATTAACTGAGATAATCTATCATTATTTGATTTACTAATATTTAGATATTTATATTCTAGGTACAGTTTCTTGAGTTCCTTTTTTATTTTTCATAATTTTTATCCTTCCTAGCTGTTTTAGCGTTATTTTTCTGTCTAGTTATTTGAACTGATTCCTCTTTAGTTGATTCCTCACTATTATATAGTATATCGGAGATATATGTATGTTGATTTTTAATATGTTGTTCTAACGTTATGTCCATTAGACAAGCAGACTAGATTGATTTTTCCTATCAGTGAAACTAGATAAAATGTGTGTTTTGATGTTGTGCATATGGATCCATAGGGACCTTATAAAACTCCAACTTTTGATAAAAAATTCTATTTCCTGACAATTATGGATGATTGTAGTAGATATACTTGGGTTCATCTACTATAGCTTAAGTCGGTGTGTTGAAAATTGCTTTTAGTTATAGCACTAGTTTTTAGCAAAATAAGTTATTTAATTTAGGATGAATTTGAATTTTGAATTTAAGTTAGGTTGTTTTTTTTGTTGAGACATTTTAGGTAGTTTGACTTTTAAATATTGCTGATTTTTCTATTGTAAGGTGGGTATTTAAAGCCCCCCAATGCATAGTAAAATTATTGAAAGCTATTCAAAGTTTTTCAATCCATTGAGAGCCATTTTTAACCCTTTTTTTGCTGTCCCATCTTTTTTAAAAAAAACCAACAGTGGTATCAAGAGCCTCATTGATCTTACAGGATCTATGAATTCTTCCAAAAACTACCATATCATTTTTAACCCATCTTTTTAGAGAAGATGTCAAGCAGCAGTCTCTCATTGAATGTCCCAAAAATTTTCACTGGCGAAAACTATCAGATTTGGTCAGTGAAAATGAAATCATATCTTCAAGCCTATGATTTGTGGGAAGTTGAAGTGGAAGATACACCATTACAACCACTCCCTGCAAATCCTACCCTTACTCAGATTAAATTTCACTCGGATGAAAAAATAAAAAAATTCAAAGCCAAAACTGTAATTCAAAATTCAGTTGCGGATTCGATTTTTTCTAAAATCATTGCTTGTGAGACAGCAAATGAAACTTGGGAAAAACTAAAAAAAGAATACCAAGGAAGTGACCGAGTCAGACAAATGTAAATTTTGAATTTGAAAAGGGATTTTGAAACTCGTAGGATGCAAGAGGATGAAACCATTGCTAAGTATTCTGACAAGATTTCTTTGATTGTTAATAAAATCAGGTGGCTTGGCGAGGATTTCAAAGATGACAGAATAGTAGAAAAAATTCTTGTGACAATTCTGGAGAGATTCGAGTCTAAAATCTCATCTCTGGAAGAGTCTAAATATCTCTCTACTATCTCTGTTGAAGAACTAATAAGTGTTCTTCAAGCACAAGAGAAAAGAAGAGCCTTCAGACAAGACAATGTTACTGAGGGTGCCTTATATGCACAAAATAGAAAAGGTAAAGGTAATTATCCTCTTTACAGACACTGCAAAAAGAAAACACACTCGGAGAATTTCTGTTGGTGGAGACCTGATGCAATATGTGGAAATTGTAAACAAGCAGGTCATGTTACAAAAGTGTGCAAGCTTAAAAACAATCCTCAAGCACAAGCGGCGGAAGCAGAAATCGAGGAGGAGCAACTTTTTTAAATCGCAGTAACTAAACCAAAGGAGGAGTGTTGAAAATTGCTTCCTCTTTGCAGACATTGCAAAAAGAAAACACACTCGGAGAATTTCTGTTGGTGGAGACCTGATGCAATATGTGGAAATTGTAAACAAGCAGGTCATGTTACAAAAGTGTGCAAGCTTAAAAACAATCCTCAAGCACAAGCGGCGGAAGCAGAAATCGAGGAGGAGCAACTTTTTTAAATCGCAGTAACTAAACCAAAGGAGGAGTGTTGAAAATTGCTTTTAGTTACAGCACTAGTTTTTAGAAAAATAAGTTATTTAATTTAGGATGAATTTGAATTTTGAATTTAAGTTAGGTTGTTTGTTTTATTGAGACATTTTAGGTAGTTTGACTTTTAAATATTGCTGATTTTTCTATTGTAAGGTGGCTATTTAAAGCCCCCCAATGCTTAGTAAAATTATTGAAAGCTATTCAAAGTTTTTCAATCCATTGAGAGCCATTTTTAACCCTTTTTTTGCTGCCCCATCTTTTTTAAAAAAACCAACACTGTGACTATCATGGCATTTAAAAGTTTTCTACTGATGATTAAAACTCAATTTGGAACTAATGTGAAGGTTATAAGATCACATAATGGGACAGAGTTTTTAACTGTCAATGTGGTTCCTGCTCATGTCTTTAGGCATATTACATCAAAGTAGGTTTCCACACACACCACAACAAAATGGTGTGGTGGAAAGCAAGCATAGATGAATCTTGAATACAGTTAGAGCTATCAGATTTTAATATCATATACCTATCAGGTTTTGGGGCATAGTTGTTCAAGTTGTTGTCTATTTGATGGATAGATTACCATCATCATCAATTGGTGGTAAAAGTTCATATGAGGTATTATTCTCTAAGGTTCCATCTATATCAGATTTGAGGGTACTAGGCTGCCTGTGTTATGCTTCAGTGTTGTCGAAGGGTGACAAATTTTTTGAAAAGGCCAGACCAGCTGTGTTGATGAGATATTCCACTGCATAAAAGGTAGACTTGCTGATGGATTTGAATACAAATAAGTTGTTTGTTAACAGGGATGTCACATTTCAAGAACATATGTTTCCATTTGCAACCAAAAGTAGCAACAGTCAATCTTCAGATTTCCTACAACCTTGTGCAGATGTTGGTAAGGTTAGTAATGATGCAGATTCAAATGCTTCTATAGACAATGATGGCGATCAAACATTGTGTGCAGAGGAGTCATATCCACAACCAGCCATACCTATTCCACCATCACCTGAACATTTAGTAGCTCCCGTTGAGACAACACCTGCACACACAAATAATGTGCAATCCTCTCTCATTTCTCCTAGGATAACACCCAGAGTGACTAGACAACCTATTTGGATGAAGGATTATGAAGCACCAGGGAAGAAGAAAGGGATAAGATATCCTATTGCAAACTATCTTCATACAACAATACTACTCCAAGTTACCAGTGCTATATCAGTAGTTTTTCTAGCATAGTTGAACCACAATATTTTAGTCAAGCTGCTAAAGATGATAGGTGGATACAAGCTATGAAACTAGAGATACAAGCCCTTGAGGACAACCACACTTGGGAGGTAGTTGATTTAGCTCCTGGAAAAAAATCTATTTGTTCTAGATGGTTGTACAAGATCAAATATAAAGCTAATGGAGATGTGGAAAGGTTCAAGGTAAGACTGGTGGCAAAGGGCTATAGTCAACACGAACGGTTGGATTATAATGACACATTCTCCCCTGTAAGAAAGATAGTGACTGTAAGATATGTTATTGCTCTAGTAGTTTCAAGGGGCTGGCGCCTATACCAAATGGATGTATACAATGCTTTCTTACAAGGAGACCTTGATAAAGAAGTATACATGAAGATTCCTGAAGGTTTTCAGGAAAAGGATCAACATAAAGTCTGTAGGTTGCTTAAGTCATTGTATGGACTTAAGCAGGCCTCTAGGCAATGGAACATTAAACTCACATAACCATTATTGAATGCAGGTTTTACTCAAAGCACTAATGATTACTCATTGTTCACCTTGAAGAGAACATAAGGAATGGTACTGGTTCTAGTCTATGTAGATAACTTTCTTATTACTAGAAGTAATGAAGCTATGATATCTGAGGCAAAGGAGGTGTTACACAAGAAGTTCAAGCTCAAAGATTTAGGAGAGCTTAAGTATTTCTTAGGCATTGAAGTATTGAGATCAACACAAGGGGTCATTTTGAATCAAAAAAAGTACATTCAGGAGTTGATTTCAGAAACTGGCCTTGTTGGGAAAAAACAGATTCTACACCTTTAGAGTTCAATGTTAAGTTGACAACTGTGGAATATGATGAAACTATAGGTGTTACTGATGATGTGATTTTGAAGGGTGCAACTTCATACCAGAGGTTGCTTGGAAAGCTCACGTATGACACTATAACTAGACCCGATATTAGTTATGTTATTCAGACATTGAGTTAATTCATGTAGATGCCTAAAAGGTCTTATTTGGATGCTACAAATAAAGTGATCAGATACTTAAAAGGCATAGTTGGTCAGGGGATCTGGTTTAAGGCTGATGTTAATCCATAACTGATTTGCTGGTGTGATTCATAATGGGCTGCTTTTTCGAACACAAGAAGGTTTGTTACTGGTTATATTGTATAATTTGGTGGTTACTTGATCTCTTGGAAGTCCAAGAATAAACATACACTGTCTAGAAGTTCAGTTGAAGCCAATTACAGAAGCATGGCTTTAGCAATGGAAAAAATTACTTGGTTGGAAGGCTCGTTTGTATAGTTAAATATGGATATTCATAAGCCTATAACATTATTGAGTGATAGCTAATCTACTATACAATTAGCTGTTAATCCTATATTTCATGAGATAACTAAACATATAGAAATTGATTGCCACTTCACCAAGGAAAAAATCAAAGCAGGTTTGGTGAAAACTATGTATGTTCCTACACAACATCAAGTGGAAGATATTTTAACTAAGAGCTTGAGTCAAGATCAACATTTTCATCTGTTAAGCAAACTTGGAGTGCTCAATATCTTGTACCCTTCAGCTTGAGGGGGAGTGTTGGAAATCAAAGTTAGTTGGAGTTGTAACTAATTAGTTTTTACTATTTTACTATGTAATATTGCATAGCTTTAGTTTGTTACAAGTAGATTTGTTGGTTAGTAATCTAGGAGTAGTTAGTTAGTTTGTTATTGTAGGAGAGAAAAATAGATCTTAACTAAGAAAAGAAATAGAAGAAGGCTAGGTTAAGTTGCTTGTTTATTGAAATAATCACTACCATATTTATACATTATATCATAACTAAAAATGCTTAATAAAAGGAGTAAAATAAGCTATCATTATTTCTAATAATTATAGCCTAAAAATCAGCAATTGAAATAAATCAGATTCTGCAAGATTATAGCCTTATTTAGTTAACCTTAATCCTACTTTTAAGCTCTATTTTGAATAACAGCAACAAGTGCAACTAATCTTCAGCTTTTGAGGCACTAGTCTTAACACTCCTCCTTGACTCAAGTGCAGAAACACCAAGTCTTTCTCTGAGAAACTCAAATCTTTCTCTAGGTAGAGACTTAGTTAAAATATCGGCATTCTGGAAATTAGTTCTGCAGTACATCAAGTCTATGTCTCCATTCTTTTGCTCTTCCCTCAAGAAATAAAACTTGATCTTGAAATTTTTTGTCTTTCCATGAGAAACAAGATTATTTGCAATTGAAATTGCAGCTTCATTATCCACAAGGATTTCACTGCTCTTCTTTTGCTCCATGTACAAATCTGCCAGTAGCTTTCGAATCCAAAGGGCTTTTTTCACAGCTAAAGCAGCTGCAATGTACTCTGCTTCAGCTATAGATTGAGCCACAATATCTTGCTTCTTTGAACACCAAGAGAATATTCTAGAACCAAAACTAAAACATTAACCAAAGGTGCTTCTCATATCATCTAAGCAACCAGCCCAATCACTATCAGAAAATCCATGAAACTGAAAATCTGATGTCTTTTTGAACATTATGCAAAAATTAATAGTACCTTTGACATATCTAATCATACATTTAGCTTCTTGATAATGAATTTCGCTAGCACAATGCATATATCTTGAAAGTAAACTCACAGCATAAACAATATCTGACCTCGTTGCAATCAAGTACATTAGGCAACCTATCAGGCTCCTGTAAATTCCTTCATCAACCTTTTCTGTTCCATTTTCTTTGTAAAACTTCTCGTTTTTATTCTTAGGATTTGCAATAGACTTGCAATCTTCTATTTTGAACTTTTTGAGAATTTCTTTGGCATATTTCTGCTGGCATATGAAGATCTCATTTCTTTTTTGTTGAACTTCCATTCCAAGGAAATAGAACATTTCACCATGGTCTGTCATCTCAAAAACTTTCATCATTTCAGTCTTGAACAGATTGATCAAATCCTAATTACTACCTGTAACTAGCAAGTCATCTACATACAAAGAGAAAATGGTTAAATCAGAATCTTCTTTTCTAATATAGAGCGTACACTAGTTGAGGCTTTTTTGAAAACCTAAGATAAGAAGATGAGCATCAATTATGCTATACCAAGCTCTAGGAGATTGTTTCAAACCATACAATGCCTTTTTTAGCAGGTACACTTTGTCTTCTTTGCCTATGATAGAAAAACCTTGACGTTGTTCTACAAAGATTTCTTCTTCAAGGTAGCCATTTAGAAAAGCTGATTTCACATCAACCTGGTGGATCTTCCATCCCTGTTGAGCTACTAACACTAACAACACTCTTATCGTATCCAAACGGGGGACAAGAGCAAAAGTTTCTTAAAAATCTACTCCAAACATTTGTGCGTACCCTTTTGCAACAAGCCTGGCCTTGTACTTGTTTATAGAACCATCAGGATTGAGCTTAGTTCTATAAACCCACATGACTCCAATATCCTTATTATGGGAAGGTCTGTCAACTAGCTCCAATGTGTTGTTCTTTTCTATTATTTTGAGCTCCTCTTGTATTGCATATCTCTATTCCTTATCTTTCGCAGCCTCTATAAATCCTGCAGGTTCTACAACTGTAACATTACACCTTTGATATATATCAGAAAGTGTTCTTGTGCCTTTAATAGGTACATCATCAATATCATTATCTAGAAATTTTAGATTTTTTTGCTTTTCGTCATCTTGCCAACTCTAGGTGTCATTCTCCACGAACTTGATGTCCCTGCTAACAATCAGTTTATCATTTTAAGGATGACAGATACTATAAGTTTTTGATAGACTGTTGTATCCTACAAAGATTTTAGGTTCATCCTTTTTATCCAGTTTATCTCTTTTCACCTGAGGTACATAAGAAAAACAAAGATAACCAAATATTTTCAAATTTGTTAACAAAGGTCTGTAACCAAACCAAGCCTTAAATGGTGTATTCTTTTGCAAGGCCTTAGTTGGCAATCTGTTTAGCAGAAATACTACAGTATTTGTAGCTTCAGCCAAAAATTTCTTCGGTAACCCTTTCTCACGGAGCAAACACTTTGTCATCTCTATAAGCGTCCTATTTTTCCTTTCCACTACTCCATTTTGTGAAGAGTATAGGGTTCCATTAGATGATGCTTAACTCCTGCTTCGTTGCAAAAGTTATTGAACTTTTCTAAAGTATACTCAATTCCATTATCTGTTCTTATCACCTGAATTCTACAACTACTCTGATTTTCCACAAAAGCCATAAATTTCCAAAATAAATCAGCGACCTCAGATTTAAAATTCAAAAATAAATCCAATAATATATGTTACAATCATCAATAAAGGCAATATAGTACTTACTACCTTTTAAAGGTGTTTTTTGAGGTCCACCTACATTCGGGTGAATAAGTTGCAGCTTATTCTTTGCCCTCCATGATGAATTTTGAAAAGGAAGCCTTGTTTGCTTCCCATACTGACAAGCTTCACAAGCAGTTAGATTTTTCTCATGGTTTGGGAGACATTCTTCTAGTTGATTTTCTTTCATGAAGAGTATGGCATCATGGTGATAATGTCCGAGTCTTTTGTGCCATAATTCTGAATCATTTTCAAACCAAACAATTGTTGCTTGCTCCTCGTCCTATAGGTTCAAGGAAAAATTTCTTTCTCTCATCTCGACCTTGAACATTTCCTTATTATCAGAATCCTTGATGACACATGTTTTTTTCTTCAAACAACACTTTGAAACCATTTTCAAGTAGCTGCCCAACACTTACGAGGTTTTGATCAAGATCAAGGACAAAGAAAACATCAGTTATAAGTTTCAAACTTGTAGGGCTTTGAATTGCAACTGTTCCTTTGCCTTTTGCGCCAAGATGTTCTCCATTTCCAATTTTAACTTTGGAAATAACAGAACTATCTAGCTCTTTTTCGAGCTCTTAATCATTGGTCATATGATTTGTGCATCTGCTATTAATTAACCAATTTTCAGAAGTGTTTTACTAGCAAAACAAGTTGTTACAAATAACTGTTTTTCTTGATATTGATTTACAACATCCTTGGATTTTTCTTGTTGCGTTTGTGACTTGCATACCCTCTCCATATGGCCTAGTTGACCACAATTATTGCACTTGACATCTAGTCTCCACCAATATTTCTGTTGAGAGTGGTTTGTCTTTTTGCAATTAGGGCAGGGTGGATTACTTCCTCCCTGATTGTTGTAATTATTGCCTGGCCTTTGCTTCTTGTTCATTTTATTTCCCTGTATGACTCATTCTGTGATTTAGCTTGAAAAGCACCTTCAACAGAACCTTCTTTCCTCCTTATTCTCCTTTGCTCCAATGCCTGCAAAGCTTTAACAAGTTCTACCAAGGTAACACTTAGAGAGATCTTTATAATTCTCTAAATAAGAGATTGTGGCTTCATATTTCTCAGGAAGTGTGACAGGAAATTTTTGAACAATTCTTTCATCAGCAAAATCCTTACCAAACAATCTCACCTTGTTGGCCAAGTCGAGTAGCTGATCTGCATAATCCTTTATAGTTTCTGATTCTTTTATTCTCTTCATTTTGAATTCCTGAATCAGATTCATCACTTGCATATTCTGAACTCTTTCATTTCCTTAGTATTACTTTTTGAGATACTTATAAATTTTTGCAGCAGACTTCATTTACATAATTCTGGTAAGAATTGAAGGGGACACTGCAGAGAAAAAGCAAGCTTTGGCTTTGGCTTTCCTTGTCTTTTTCTCTTTGTGAATTTTCATATGATTGATTGTTGGATTATTTCCAAGAGTAGTTACATCATCGTCCTCTTCTACTGCTTCCTAGAGATCCAGCGCTTCAAGATGAACCATCATTCTAATTTTCGAAGCTTGATAATTCCAAAAATTGAATACTGGTGGAGGTAGAAAGCTTGTTTTAGAATTCATTTTTTATAAAATATTTAAGATAACAATTTAAAGAATGGTTGTATAGAAAGAACAACTGTTTTTGGTTCACTCTCTTCTCACAGGTCCGTCAAGATGGGAATGCTCTGATACCAATCTGTAGGAGAGAAAAACAGATCTTAACTAAAAAAAAAAAGAGCAGAAGGCTAGGTTAAGTTTCTTGTTTATTGAAATAATCTCTTCCATATTTATACATGATATTACAACTGAAAATGCTTAATAAAAGGAGTAAAATAAGCTATCATTATTTCTAACAATTATACCCTAAGAATCAGTAATTGAAATAAATCAGCTTCTACAATATTGTGATGTGTCATGGTTTCATGGCACATTCGATGCTTAAAACAAGGAAAATATGCAATAACTTGGGTATGTTTTGTAGGTATGATGTGTTTTCTGATCTATCTTGCAGGAAAATAGGTTTTAGAGGCAAAATGGAGAAGACAGGAAGAAGCATGCAATGGAATGAAGTTTCTGAAGACAAAAGAGCGGAGTTGAAAAAAATGTGACCCACGGAACCGACCTACATGACGTGGAAAGTGACCCACGACACACTCCTCAAAGTGTGCATGGAGGCCTGATTTTCATGGAATCGACCCATGTCACGTGAGTTGGAC
Source organism: Capsicum rhomboideum (assembly GCA_031232105.1). Taxonomy (NCBI): domain Eukaryota; kingdom Viridiplantae; phylum Streptophyta; class Magnoliopsida; order Solanales; family Solanaceae; genus Capsicum; species Capsicum rhomboideum. Next base: position 21,446,042 of record CP124714.1, read on the forward strand.
CCACGATACCAAGTCACAAAACTGTGGAAAGTTGCCGACTTTGTTCTCCTGTTTTGTTTAGGATAGGATTCATCTTGTATCTATAAATACCCCTGTATTTTCCTATGTTTAGGAGTTAGTCAATTACATTATTTTGGATTATATTTTCATTATTTTTGAGTTCATAAACACATTATTGATTTTGTAATCTTTGAACATCGATTCTAGGGTTTTTATTCATATTGAGATTTTGGAGTTTTCTTCTTATTGTGAGTTTACAATTATGTTTTTCTTATTGAAATCTTCTTGTGTTCTTGAAATCATGAGTAGCTAAACCCCAAAAATAGGGTTGTGTGACCCATGAGGAATTAACGAAACAGGTCAAGTGCAAAGAAATTCTGAACCGATGTGAATGCATGTATGGTTATTTCTTTTGTTGTGATTGATATTCTAACGGTTGCAAATGTTAGAAACTTGCCTATATTCTATACTTGGTCAAGAGATAAGTAGAGATTGGGAAAAGGAAATAACAACAGAGATTTAAAGCTATCAACCTTTATCTAATAACTTGAGCCATAACAGAGATAGTTATCTAAGATCCAGGACAAGGGTTAGTAGTGCGACACTCATAGACCGAGAGGAGAAGAGTGAAATTTGTCTAACCAGGGTCGAGAGACGTTTAGATGAACATATCTTGTTAGATTTTGCGTGCAACACAGTGGGACAGTTTTGCCAGCACAAGTAACTGGTGGAGTTAAAGAATCATTGGAGATGACAGTCCTAGTGTATTTCTCATATTGTTAACAAATACAATAATCAACAATCGTTACTGTTACTACTTGCTTACAAAAATCCCCCACTTTTACTTACTTGCCAATTACTTAGACTAGCATTCAACAGACTTTCGTCCTATTCCCTATGGGATCGACCCCAACCTAGTTGGGTTCTATATTTGATTTAACAATCGCGTTATACTTTTCTGTTGGTATAGTTTTGGAGACATCAAATTTTGGTGTCGTTGTCAGGGAATACGGTTACATAGTTGATTAGTTTATTTGTTGGAGTTAATTGGTTTTATTTTTCTACACTTTTATGGACACATATCGGTGTATGCCTAACACTAGGAGTCAAGGCGATCCCCTAATTCCAATTGATACTGAGATAGAACGAACACTGAGAGCTAATTAAGGAATTATGAATACCGATGGAGTTCAGGATCCCGCAGCCGTGGGATATATTCATAACCAGCCAATTCAGCCAATTGGTCATGAAATTGAGGAACAAATCACTGCTTGATTAATGGCTGAGGAAAATGCCAGGCAAGCGGCTCTTAGACAAGCGGATAGAGATCATCAAGGAATGCAAGCAGCAACACAACATCTCGCTTCACTTGAAGAGAGACAAAAAAGACTGAGGGTGCAACAACAACCTCAAATACCATATGTGCCCATTTATGATGATCCCGAAGAAGAGGATGTGGCTTATTTTGAGCCAGTTGAGACTGGTATCATTATTCAACCAGAGTTACCTCAGGGCACTAAGTTTTACATTATAAGTGCCATGATCTACTTGCTAAACTTAAAAGGTGTGTTCACCAGTCTTTCTATAGATGATCCGAATATGCACGTGATGAATTTTGTGGGGGTATGCACTTCATATAATTTGCTTGGATTTGACCAAGAGGTTATTCGGTTGAGATTGTTTCCATTCTCTCTAATAGGAGAGATGACTTTGTGGTTGACTGAGTTACCATGAGGTTCTATCACTACTTGGCAAGAGTTGAGAAATTAATTTCTGGAGAGATTTTTCCCACCCTCCGAGATGATACAGTTGAAGGATGAGATTTACAATTTCAGACAACTACATTCTGAATCACTTTGTAAGACATGGCTAAGGTTTAAGAAGAATTTACAGAATGTTCCAAATCATAGGATGAGTGGTATGAGTTTACTTGAGATCTTCTACAGGGATTTAAACATCAATACCAAGGATATAGAAGATACTTAACTGGCAGAGCATTAATGAGTCTGAGGTGGGAACAAACTTCAGAGATCTTAGATCGTATCACTGAGACCAACCGAGGATAGAATACTCAGGAGATAGATACACCTGCTGGGACGTATGCTATTGGAGCCTCAGCAACATAACAGGCTTTGGATGAATCTGTAGCTTAAAAAGTCACACAGTTGAGGACAGAAATTGGCTTGCTAGCAAAATAGATTGGGGCTGGAGGTGCTGAAAAGGTGCATGCCATAGGTGCACAAGGAAAAACACCTAGGCATGACGATTATGAATCTAATGAGGAGGATAAGTACTTGGACCGAGAGGTGGTGGGTTTTTGAGACAAGGGACAAGGGTCTAATCAAGACTCTTGGAACTCGAGGCAAGACAATCAAGGTCGAAACCACTATGTAGACAATTACAACAACTCAGGATCTAGAGACAGAGATCAGAATGGTAATTGGAGGCGAACAGATGACTAAAACGAGAAGAGAGGCCTTTATGTCCCTCCAGGGAATCGTGATGCTAACACTGGAAATTCGAGGATGGGAGCCCTTCTTAAAAACTGGTCAAGGAGTCAGAAAGTCAAGAGAATTGCTGAAGGATATTAGGCCAGACATCTCGAGTATAAGTCAAAAGGTAGAATCTCACTCGACGATGATAAAATAGTTAGAGCAACAGTTTGGGCAGATATATACAACATTGAATCCGCGTCAACAAGCTACACTTTTGAGCAACACTATCCAAAACCTAAAAAATGATGCTCATTGTATGGCTATCAAAATGAGAAGTGGGAAGACTTTCATTGAGGCACCCAAACAAGTTGAGGGAGTTCATGCTACACTGGAAGAGAAAACGAATACCACAAAATAGATAAAGAAAGCTCTAAAGAAGTAAGTTTCATTTCCAAGACTTCCTCCACCTTTCCCTTAACGTCTAAAGAAAAAGGTGGATAAAAATAAAATTGTTAGTGGGGAGATCATGAAAGAAGTTGAAGAGCCTCAGACAGATGAAAACAAGGTGAACGCTGAAAATAAGAAAGAAAGGAATCCCCACAAATGCTAATCCCCATTCCTAGGCCACCACCTTCATTCCCTCAGTGCTTAAAAAAGAAGAAAGATGAAAAATTTCATAAGTTCATGTCCATATTGAAGGAACTTTCTATAAACATTCCATTGGTGGAGGCGCTTGAATAAATGTCAGGATATGCAAAGTTCATCAAAGAGTTGGTCACGAAGAAGAGAACTGTCAGTTATGAGTCTGTTGGTGATTTGCACCATTATAGTACAATTGCATCCCGTTCTCTTGTGCAAAAGAAAGATGATCCCAGTGCCTTCACAATTCCTTGTACAATTGGGTTAGTTAACCTCGCCAGAGTTTTATGTGACCTAGGTACAAGCATTAACTTGATGTCGCTGGCAGTATTTAAGCAATTAGGCTTAGGAGCCCCTGAGCTAACAAAGTTGCAGTTATTGATGGTGGATCGTACGATCAAAAAGTCTGTAGGCATATTATTTGATGTTTTGGTCAAAGTTGAAGACTTTATCTTTCTTACTGACTTTGTTATCTTAGACTGTGAGGTCAATTTTGATATGTCCATAATTTTGGGGAGACCATTTTTAGCCACCAGCAGAGCATTGGTAGATATGGAGTGAGGTGAGCTGAAATTTAGGCTTAATAATAAGGAAGTCACATTCAATATTTATAGAAATATGAAGCAGCCAAAGGACATGAGGATGGTTTCAAAAATAAATATTTTAGATGACCCTGGAGGCCAACCTAAAGGATATCTTGATGAAGTCTGAGTAATCAAGAAACATGTGTCATGCCACAACGTTAAATTAGGCGCTGCTTGGGAGGTAACCCAAGGTGTTTTGCTATTCCTATATTTGCTTTGATTTTTGTTAATTAGATCGACATTAGACCCACGCACCTAGGGTGCCATAGGTATGTTCTTAACTCCCTTGTTTTACTTTGATCTAATTCATTGGGGACAATGCATGCTTATTTGGTGGGGGTGTAGGTACTTGTGGGTCTATATGTCCTCTTAGGGGTTTTTGTTGCCGTGTTTTTTTCTCCCTCAAGTGATATCACATTATAACCAACATATTTAGGCTGTTATTTTAAGGTTGTTATTTATATTATTTATGTGTTTTCATGTTTAATTAGGAGAAAAATAGGGGAAACATAGGGCAATCTAATTTTGAACATGTTTTGAATGATAATGATGATTTTTGATTGTTTAAAGGAAACCCCTCCTGAACATTTTGTTTTGACTCTATGTGTAGTCTGTTAGTTTGTGACAGCTGTTGAATCTTGTTATGGCATTCGTATTATAGGCAGAATGACTGTAGCTAGTAATGCATGAACTGGATATGTGGTAGTTGATAGTGTAACCCTGTGCTATGTGTGTGTGAGGTCATTACCTTATATTATTTATGTGTTTTCATGTTTAATTAGGAGAAAAATAGGGGAACCTTAGGGCAGTCTAATTTTGAAGATGTTTTGAATGATAATGATTTTTTTGATTGTTTAAAGGAAACCCCTCCTGAACATTTTGTTTTGAACTGTGTGTGTAGTATGTTAGTTTGTCACAACTGTTGGATCTTGTTATGACATTAGTATTATAGGCAGAATGATTGTAGCTAGGAAGGCATGAACTGGATAGGTAGTAGTTGATAGTGTAACCCTGTGTTATGTGTGTGTGAGGTCATTACCTAGTTCACTTTGTGTGTGCAATCCAGAACTTGCCCAGTTAGTCTTGCCTAGGTTTTAGGATAGTGGTTAGTAAAGGATCATAGGCCATTCTTGAATGAGTCCACTTTTAGCCTAAATGTCCGACCAAATGAATTAAGTATCCCTTGATCTCAAGTTTGAGCCTTATGACTTATTTCTTTCATTAGCCTATTCACCTTCCCATTTTGACTTACAATGAACCTGTCTTGGCCATGGACCCTCCTTTGACATTGTGTGCCTCAACTCAAGCAAATCGCCTAAGTTGAGGGTGGCTATTATAGGGGTGCGTAGTTTGACTTAGGTATGAAGAAGGGGTTAGTGAAAGAAAAAGAGAACAGATTTGGGTGTGCAGAAAAAAAATGAGTGAAATAAATAGAAATTGCAAAAAAATAAAAAAATAAAATAAAATTGTGTTTTGAATAACGAAGAAAATCACACCCAAAATCTGAAAATAAATGAAGGAGAATAATGGAGAATAAAATTAGAATGGTTGGAAAGTGGAGCCAAAAATAATGTGGTGTCAAGGAGGGTTGAGTCACCATATCCATATGTACCACACCCATCCCCAAGCCTACATTACAAGCCGATGATAGTCCTATGGTGATCCTAGCCCAAATGTCAGAAAAACTAAGGCATAAAAAATAAGGGCAAGCCTATGGTATTTCATGCACACTATTTGAACTTCTTTGTGAGAGAGAGTGTTTTGAACCAGTCCCTACTTTGATATTCAGTAGTATATTGTGAGTGTATGGGACTTCTTTGTTGTGAGAGTACATGGGTTGCATTGTTAGCTGGTATTTGTTCAGATAATGTCATTTGTATATATTCTTAGTTGTTTGTTCATAAACTGATGCCATCACTTGATCCCTTATGTGTCATGATAATATGTTGCATGTATACACACCGTGGTTTTGATTTGCAAATATGAGAGTTCGGAAATATTTTGCTGCCAAAAGCAATGAGTCGACTGTTGTAGGTCACTTAGGTTTCTCTTAATTAAGCATTGATTGTGTTTATTTTGTTTTGTTTGCCTGAGGACATGCAAACATTCTAAGTTGAGGGTGTTGATGTGCCATGATTTCATGGCACTTTCGATGCTTGAAACAAGGAAAATATGCAATAACTTTGGTATGTTTGGTAGGTATGATGAGTTTTCTATTCTATCTTCCAAGAAAATAGGTTTTAGAGGCAAAATGGAGAAGACAGGAAGAAGCATGCAATGGAATGCAGTTTTTGAAGACAAAAAGAGCGGAGTTGAAAAAAAAGTGACCCACGGAACCGACCTACATGATGTAGGTTGACCTACATGACGTGGAAAGTGATCCACGACACACTCTTGAAAGTGTGCATGAAGGCCTGATTTCCATAGAACCGACCCATGTCACGTGAGTTGGACCCACTATACCAAGTCACGGAACCATGGAAAGTTGTCGACTTTTTCCTCCTGTTTTGTTTAGGATAGGATTCATCTTGTATCTATAAATACCCCTATATTTTCCTATGTTTAGGAGTTAGTCAATTACATTATTTAGATTATATTTTCATTATTTTTGAGTTCATAAACACATTATTGATTTTGTAATCTTGGAACATCGATTCTCGGGTTTTTATTCATATTGAGATTTTGGAGTTTTCTTCTTATTGTGAGTTTACAATTATGTTTTCCACATTGAAATATTCTTGTGTTCTTGAAATCATGAGTAGCTAAACCTCATAACTAGGGTTGTGTGAACCATGAGGAATTAACGAAACGGGTCAAGTGTAAAGCAATTCTAAACTGGTGTGAATGCATGTATTGTTATTTATTTTATTGTGATTGATCTTCTAACGGTTGAAAACGTTAGAAAATTGCATGTATTCTAAACTTACTTGAGAGATAGGTAGAAATTTGAAAAAGGAAATAACAATAGAGATTTGAAGTTATCAACCTTCATCTAATAACTTGAGCCGTAACAGGGATAGTTATCTGAGATCCAGGATAAGGGTTAGAAGTGCGACACTCGGAGACCGAGAGAAGAAGAGTGAAATTCGTCTAACCAAGGCCTAGAGACGTTTAGATGCACATATCTTGTTAGATTTTGTATGCAACGCAACGGGACAATTTTGACAGCACAAGTAACCGATGAAATTAAGGAATCATTGGGGATCACAGTCCTAGTGTATTTCTCATATTGATAACAAATCCAATAATCAACAATCGTTACTGTTACTACTCGCTTACAAAAATTCCCCAGGTTTACTTACTTGCTAATTACTCAGACTAGCATTCGATAGACTTTCGTCCTATTTCCTGTGGTATCGACCCCAATCTAGTTGGGTTCGACCACGTTATACTTTTCTGGAGGTATAATTTGGGCAACATCAGATTGCAGCGTTATTTAGCTAAACTTAATCCTACTTTTAAGCTGCATTTTGAATAACAACAACAAGTGCAACTAATCTCTTGCTTTTGAGGCACTAGTCTTAACAGTTATGTACAACTGTTAGCCGCAAGGATTAAGTGGTAGCTGAGCTAGGAAGCTTCTAAATGATTCTAGAAGCCTCATATCAGTCTATATATAGCTGTACAACATGATCACAGGTGTAATATAACAAACACCTCCTCTACAGTTTTCTTCATGTTTTCCTTTGTTACTTCTAGACTCAGTAGATGCAGATTATTAGAGTAGTTTTCATAACTTTATACAACGTTCATTCAATAAACATAAAAAACAGAGATGTCAAAGCTTTATCATTTCAATTTGTATACAGTCCAATTTCAGATTACTCATATACATTTAGATTGGACTTCCTGAATGTTCAAGACTACCGAAAAAGTTAAGAAAGCACACAAAGAGTAATCAACCGCAAACTGAAGTGAAAGCCTTGAGAGCTGAAATTTTAATGCTACATCGGGTGCTTGCTTGACTCATTGGAAAAATTCCGAAGGCTTGAGCTCAAAAATGTAAGAAAGTTGTTGGTTCAACAATAGGTTCATTTCTTCAAAGCTAAACCACGTTTGAGTTCCTCAGTTTGTTCACGCAATACTTGATTCTTTGGTATAACATTTTCCTCATTCAGCCATGTTCTAACTAGTTTCTCCATCAGATCTTGTTCCTTTACAGCATAAAGAATTTCATTTAGTAGATGCTCAAAGGGCTTCAAGTCATTGGAGCTCAAGCCATCATATTTTTTCCCATCAGTCGAGCAAGCCCCAAACGTAGCATTGAAAAATCAGCTCTCAATGCCTTCAATTCAGGTTCTGGCCGATCATTCTCTGTTGTTGGTAGAACAAAAGATTCTGGAACATTATTGTACCTTACCAATAAACTTTCCATGCTATAGCAAAATATTATCATAGTGATTATTGAGGTTGAATCTAGTGGATGAAAATTGGACATGGTTTCTCTGCTTTGAAGAACAAGTTTCTACCATGGTAGTTGTGCACAGGCCAAATGATGGGATGGTCATTAGGGTTGGGTTCATTATGGTTTTATTGTTGAAACAATTACATGGGATGGTCACATTTTTAGATTCTTTAGTCAAAATTGTGCCTTATCCTATAAAATCTGAAATTAAATTTATGCCTTTTTTATCTTCCCATAAAATCTGAAATTAAATTTATACCTTTTTTATCATCCAATAAATCTGAATTTAAATTTCTACTTTTTTATCTACCCATAAAATCTGAATTTAAATATATACCTTTTTAATCTATTCCAACTTTTCTCTTCTACAATTGATATCTATGCCCTGATTTTGGCAAGTTCTCTTCATAACTTTTTTTCCTTTTTTGCAATAATCTATACAAATCATTTATATTCATTGGTTGACTTGACTATTGAGTGCAAAATAGTTACATATCTTTTGAATGTGCAAAGTTGAATATTTACATTAGTTTGGGCTTATGTTCATAGATTATGAAACGAAATAATGTTTTATGTTATTAGGTATAGAAATAAATATGATTGTTTCCCGTTTAGTACTTCCTTATAAAAACCTTTAGTGTATGTTCCTGTCTGAAATAAAATAGTAATCAATACCAATTTGTGTACAAAAACCAAAAAATAATTATTATTTGAAAATATACAGATCATGTATTTTACTTCTAATTAGATTTATTCCAGCTAAAAATAGCCAAAGTTTCCAATTGTAATTGGAAATAGGTATGGTCCTCAGATTGCTCATCATGCTTATGCAAGCAAATCGGCCTCAATGTAACTACTGGCAAAATCTTTCACTTCCTAATTGATTGTACCAAAAACATAAATTAACTCCACACTCTGTAATACTAAACCCTTAAGAATTTAACAACAACGGGAGTAATCTAGACATATGCTTGTGTTATGCATCTAAAATGTTTTAAATCCTTTACAACCAAACGATATCTTTTGGCTGCTAGAGTGAAATATTGTTATAGAGAACATAAAATATAACATAGTATGGAAGATAGGATCCAACGAACATTTGGCCATCATAGTGAAATGCTGATATAGAGGATGATGATTGTATCGGGGACTGGTGATGCAGAAGTTAGAACACCTACCACACGATCACAAAAAACCCGTCCATCAAATCCAGCTAATCCTACACTTATCCACCTGTTCTGCTCTATTGACCACCAATTTCAGAAAGCAGAAATGAACCAGATAGAGTCATTATGTCAAATCATCCCTACCAGAGGAGGAAAAGGTCAGAAAAGCACTCAACACTACAATTATGAAATGATAGACATTCGCAAATGAGCCATTAATTCACCAAAGAAAGAGATCGTCAGAAAAATAAAATTAACTGCGTGACACAATATACTAGTAACAATTGTTTCTTAAATCTCATGTTCTCATTAAAATCATGCCTTTGAAGACTCTATTCAAGACAACAATTTACATCCTCTAGCTTGAACTTGAAAAATAATACACTACAACCTAGAAATAACTTTTAGTTCATGTGAATGGTGAAAGAACAAAAAGGAGGAATGCGTATAAGGCTCCACACAGTACACGCAAATATGATTAAAGATTCATAGATATTCATCATGCTAAAATAGAACATCAACTTGCAAAGTAGGCCTGTGGAAAATGGATAGAGTTGAACATTTACAAGCTATGAATGACATGATTTTCAGTCTTCATAGTGATCATGTCCTTGATTAGCTACCAACAAGTGGATTCACCAAGCTTTCAAAAAAGATTTCTGCCTTAAACCACTCCATAAGTTTAGCAACTAAAACTCGTCTGATTGAATTCTCCTTTGAATTGTATATCATGAAAACAGAGCGATACAACAGTAGAACTTCACCCATATATGACTGGCAAATAAAAAGAGAAAATGACATGGACATGTGTGTAATAAGGTTATACAACCTAGGATGGGGAGGGCTATTAAAAATAGAGGATAAAGACTGAAGTGGCAGTTCAACTTGAGCTGATGAGCTGGCTGTTGAGCTGAGTTGGACATAGCTGGTGATAAGTTATTCCAGCTGGTAGTTAGTTATTAGATGTTTTGTATTGATTTAGTTGGTTGGTTTGATGCTTAGCTCATAGCTCAGTTGACTTAAAAGAGGTCAGATGATATAGTAGAATTATTATAAATACCCTATTGTACATAGATATTAGTTGTATAAGTCATTTCTCTTTTAAACAAAAGCAAAATCCTTAATTTTCTCTTGTTGTATTTCATAAACTGTAGATATTTTGATATGGCATCGGAGCAATATAATATTGAATGAATCTAGGAGTTTTTGAAATAAATTTCATGAAGAATTGAGAGATTCCTTGAGAAGAAAGCATAGATCTGGAAACAAGGTCATCAATGGCGACTAAACCAGATCACAATCATCCACTGTTCTTATCTTCTTAATGGTGAGACTGGTGTGATCACTCAGTCTGGGAATTGTCAATTGAAAGGAGGTGATGTAATTCATAATGTTTTGTGTGAGCCTGAATTTAAATGTAATCTCTTGTCTATGGCTAAGTTGACATGAGAATTGCACTGTTGTGCCCTTGTTTTCCCAGACTTCTTCATTTTCCAGGATCTCTTCACTGGGAGGGTGAAGGAGATTGGTGAAAAGCAGGATGGACTTTATACACTAAGGTATAAGACTAGATCGACGTGCAGATGTAAGAATAAAGTTTCTTACTACAACAGTATGTGTTGTTTATCGAGTTTAGTAAAATCTGTATTTTTTAATAATAACTTCAATCACATGTTCAAAATAAAATAAGAACAATCACATTAAGTTGCAACTCTGTATTCACAACTTTGAACTTTATTAAGTTCAACCCAACTCATGAACAACAACAAAATGAAGTTCAAACTATTTTCTAGAAAATAGTAAAACAAAACTTATAGAAAGAGATTAAGATTAGAAGATTCAAGTCCACCGAATTGACAGTGTGTCCTTAAGGAAATTATTCTCCTCAAATAAATGAGGTTATGAAATATATCCTCCCAGGATAAAATGAATCATTTTGACAGAATGGCGGTACCTCAAATTCTATTGAACTAAAACGCACTCAACGATTCGTAAATCACACTTGAATTTTTATCAAGAAGAAGGTGTTTTTCACTTCAAAAGTTCATCCCCATACCTGAGGAAAATTTTTGGTATTTATATCAAAAAAATGGTGCTTCAGAAGAGAAGCAATGGTTCTGAAAAATTATATTATTTCAAACATGTACATAACATTAAAATCAACATGTACATATGACCCGAAAAGCCCCGAATCAGCCTGGAGCTCACCAACTGTACGCAGAGAGTCTGAATCCTACTGTAGGGGTCTACTAGCACCTTCTCCTGTAACAATTAAGGTAGGTCCCACAAGGGGTCAGTACGAAAGAATGTATTGAGTATGTAAGGCGATAAGCAACTATATGACATATAAGAACTCAAATAGAATCAGATACAAGTGAATAAACAATAGGGATATACCACCACTCTGTATGTGTGAAACCATGTACATTGCATTCATTACTTTCATTGCTTTTACGTTCATTATCATCATCAATAACTCATATTGTACCCGGGCCCCAACTGATCAGTGGGTCATAACATAATCTGGGATCATCTCTATGCTGGGCTTTAGGCCCCCTCGAGCTACCACCCATACACAATAAAGCAGGTTCGTCCCTAGCTAGGCTTTCACCCCTTTGGGATACCCCCTATGTCTAATAATCAATCGGGATAGTCTCTATGCTGGACTTTACGCCCCCTCGAGCTACCACCCGTACTCAATAATCACTTATATGCATTACTTCAATTCGTTCATTAAGGGAGTGATACATTGGTGGTTGCGACATTATTGACACTTGGAAACCATAGGCAATGAATAAGATGCATACAAACAACAATTGCTAAGCGTTTACTTAGAATGAGACACTTTACGACATTTTGGAGGAATGGTAAGTTTGGGCAATATATGAACAATAGGTGTGACCAAAGGTCATAGGAAAGAGAAACCTTACATACCTTAGCCTTTCAATATGTGACTACAATAATTCCGCCTTTCCATAAAATGCTACTCTACAATATACATACATACATAAGGGAACTTACATTAGTAACCAAACCTAGCATAAGTTTACAATACGTTAATGAAATCACCCACATCCTCATTATAGGATATATCATTCCACCTTCCCTCCTACTACTATATCACTTATTCCACCTTACCACAAACAAAGTGGACTTCTCAACACTTTAGAACATAACCATCATGACCTACATCACCTTTCATGTACATCATATATTAAGGCACAAGAGGAAACACTTACCAATAATTGCAAAGAAATTATCTTGTCCCAAACAAGTATTGTTGCCTTAGGGTTTTTGTTAGATAAGGAGCCTTTGAGAAATATCTAGAAGGAGATGAGAGTTATAATGAATTAAATCTGATTTTTGTGTCTTATAAAGTCCCTCCAGTCCAATTAATCCTTGGCCACAAGTTTGATCCATGTTAAATGGGTCTTTCTTTTATTTATTGAGGCCCATGTCTTCTTACATGATATTTGGGCCTCAAATACAGGATATAGATCCATCCCAACACTTTTAATGGGTCCCACACTCAAATATTTCATCTAGTCAAAGATAGGTCAATAAAGCCGACAAAATTTCACGGTATCATGACTGGTGTCGTAGACACCAGTCACACCATGTAGGTGATGTCGTGGAAATCATAAAACATTTTTCATGTCTCTGAAGTTGTTCCACGGCACCACTCACGCCACGTGAGGGGGAGTCACGGCACGTGACTCCTACAGTGGAAATTAGAGACTTTTTCCAAGTCTCTGAAGTTGGTCACGGCAGCCACCCACGTCACGTGGGTGGGAATCACGCCACGTGAGTCCTTCCGTGACTCACCTCTGAGTCTCAGTTCTTTCCTTATTCTCATGCTTATTTCCAACACATGTTCCTTCTCTTTTCTTTCATTTAGCCTTGTACCCCGACTATTGTATATGTTCATGTACTCGTATCACCAGAGGTGTTACAATTATCAAGACATTTATAGAATTATTTGAACATGAGATATATGGTGGATTATAAATTACATTTGGTGGGTTAAGATGACATGGGATATTGGTCCCAATATAAAGTTCAAAAAGAGACCAAAATGCAAGGCCCAATAGGGCAAATGACCCATTCTACTACTTTGACTAAGGGACCATGACATTTAATGCCAAGAAGTGGCTAAGTATGAATTGAGGGGTTATATAAGGTGGCCAAAAATCAGACTTTTATTTCCACAAAACACACATGCCATTCTAGATAATTCTACAAGATATTTCTCAAGCTCTTCAAACCCTAAGTCATCTTTTGGACAAGATCATCATTTTTCATGCTTGGGTAAGTGATTATTCTTGTACTTTAACATATTATATGCATGATAAATGGTGTAGATCATGATGGTTATGTTGACAAGTGTTGAATAGTGAACTTTTGCTTTTTGATAAAGATGTGCCATTCTTGTTATTTAACTTGAAAAACGACTTGAGGTTTGAATAAAAGTGAATGATATGGATGAGATATCAACATGTATGGTGTGATTATGATCCTAAACTTGTTATTTTTCTATAAGTGTAAATTATGAGATTTTGGCCGATATGTGATTATGAGGTATATTGAGGTGACTTGATGGAGTAATTGTAATGTTGTGGTAATAGAGAAGTGTAAAGTATGAACTTGGTGTGACATGCTATTGGTTTATGATGTATTGGTCAATGTTGGGCATGTTGTGGTATTATTGGTATGACCATGCCGTAAATGGTATTGTAAAGGGGGAAATGACATTATACGGCAGTCATATAGCTCATTATCGTCTTGTACACTTGTATGGTAACTAGTTGATAATGTAAGCTCCGGTATGTATTTGTGTTGTAGAGTGAAATGAAGGGAAGGAGCTGGATTATTGTGTTCACGTATAGGATTGTATAGTCATATTGAGGAGATAAGGTATGTAAGGTTACTCTTTTCGTATCGTTCTGCAGCATATAGTGTTCATCTTGTTATGGTACTTACTCATTTCCGAAATGTTCTAAGGTAACTCATTGCAGGTTATCATCTATTGTTGATCATCTATACCTTATTATTGAGCTATTGTTATTCATGTGTCACATAATTATGAACATGGTTCTAAGATCCAATAGTGTTGTGTTCCAAAGTTTCCAATAATGTTGCAACTACAAAAGTATCAATCTCTTGAGTGTAAAGGTATAAAGTAAGCATCTATGAGTTCCCAAAATGAAGTAATCATTGATTGAGCTAATTCAAGGATTAAAGAAGTAATGTTGTAAAGAGAAGAGATGTATTCTTGGGTGGTATCCCAGGGGTTAAATACCTAGCATGGGTCGATCCCAATATCTATGGGTGGTATCCTAGGGGTGACAAGAACACCTAGAATGGGTCAATCCCGCTACTACGGGTGGTATCCCAGGGGCTAAGGAAAAGCCTAGCATGGGTCGATCCCAAAAACTATTAATTGCCCACTGATCAGCTTGGGGCCCGGGCATTATATGAATGGATGAATGAGTAATGAATGAAGGAACGAGTGAACGAATGAATGAGTATAAAAGTAAAGAAAGTAATTCACATAATGTACACATTTCCATATATATAGAATGGTGACTTATCCGTATTGAGTACTCATTTATATTTGATTTGATTAAAGTCTTTATGTACCACACTGTTTATTATGGCCTTACATACTCAGTACATTCTTCGTACTGACCCCTCTTGGGGGATTTACTTTACTTGCTGCAGGCACAGGTATTAGTAGACCACCACAGTAAGCTATGGGACATCTACTGATCTTTGGTGAGCTCCAGTTGGTTCGGGGCTTTTTGAGTCACAGTTGTATATTGGCCTTGGTATTGTAAATATTATGTAAAGTAGGGACTTGTCCCAAATTTCGAATGGTTATGTGTGTACTTCTGTTAGAGGCTTTTGTAGACATATGTGGGTGTATAAATGTAAGAGATGTATGTCACTCTTGACTTAATGGCCCTAATGGCCAAGTTTCTTATATGTACATGTTATAAGTTCCATGATTTTCGCTGTTAGCATTTTATGTTCCTATGTGGTGGTTAGGTTTCTCATGGCTTGCATATGAATGGACATGAATAAGATTTGTTCTCTCAGGCCTTATCGTCTTTGGGTGCCAGTCCGGCCCGAATGGGATTTGAGGCGTGACAAAAGTGGTATCAGAGCAGGTCGTTCTAAGAGTATCTACAAAGCCGTGTTTGAGTAGAGTCTTACTTATGGATGTGTTGTGCACCACATTTATAAGTAGGAGGGTACGGGACATTTAGGAGTTGTTTCATTCCTTCATTTCTAGATCGTGCAATAGAGCCAAAGTTATAGGTTGACGTATTTCTGACCATAAAAATTGTTGTTCTTGTATCTTATAGCAAAAAATGTCGATGATAAGAAGAGGGCGAGGTAAAAGTAAGAGGATAGATAGAATTGCAGGAGAAGGAACCAGTAGAGCCCTGCCTGAACCAGTTAATCAAGGCTGTGCTGAACCAGAGATGGCATCACAGGCTTCTTCTACTCTTCCAGTTTCAGAAGAGTCAAGAGGAAGAGAAGTACCGGTAGAACCACCAGTAAATACTACTGACCAGGACTTAAAGGATGCAGTGCAAATGTTGACCCGAATTGTGCTGCACAAGTTCAGGGACAAAGTGGTCCAATGACAAATGATGATAGTGTAGCTAAAGCAGCCAGTCGATGAACGCAGGATTTTTTTGAAACTAGATCCTCCTACATTCACTGGATCAGATCCAAATGAAGACCCGCAAGATTTTATTGATCAAATCCAAAGGGCTCTGGAAGTTATGCATGTGTCGGGTGTAGAAACGGTAAAGCTTGCAGCCTATAGATTGAAGGGCGAGGCTATATTGTGGTGTGAGGATTGGAAGAAAGCTTGTGGTATAGGTGTAAGCCCACCTATATGGGAAGAATTTAAAGCAACATTTCTTGATCACTACCTTCTCTATGAGGTCCGTGAAGCTCGTGCGGATCAGTTTTTGAATCTCCGTCAAGGGAATCTGAGTGTGAGGGAATACAGTTTGCATTTTAATTCCTCGGCTCGATATGCTCCAAACATAGTGGTCATAATGACAGACAGAGTCCATCGATATGTGTACAGATTAGCGCCATATTCTGTAAGGGACTGCACCATTGCTGCCTTGAACAAAGAGATGGATATAGCGAGAATTTAGGCCTTCGCCCCAAAAATGGAGGACCAAAGACAGAGAAGAAGGGTACATGAATCTGAACGAGGACAGTCCAAAAGAGCTAGGCCTATGGGACAGTCTATGGCGTCCCAAGCAGAGTTTAGGCCTCAGAATTTTAATAGACCGCCTAGGCCTTCATTTTCTTATTCCACGGCAGGCACTTCCTCGCAGTTCTGAGGGTCCAGAGGTTTTAATTAGGCTGGGCAAAGTAGCGGGATTCGAGGGTCACAGACCGTGGGATTTTCTCATCCGCCATGTCAGCAATGCAGACGGTTTCACTTAGGTGAATGCCGTTTTGGGTCAAATATTTTCTTTTGGTGTGGTATGACGGGGCATATGATGAGAGATTGCCCACGAAGAGGCTTGGGTAATGTGGGGGCACCAAGAGGAAAATTTATTTCCTAGTTGAAAGCAAGGAAAATGATTGCCAAGGGATACATATGTCACTTAGTACGAGTGAAAGATAATGATGTGGAACCACTAACTCCGCAGTCGGTTCCAGTGGTCAATGAATTTCTTGATGTATTTCCAGAGGAACTTCCAGGCTTACCCCCAGAACGAGAAGTAGAGTTTGGCATTGATGTGATTCCAGGCACTCAACTTATCTCTATTCCTCCGTATAGAATGGCTCTAATAGAATTGCGAGAATTGAAGGAGCAATTGAAAGATTTGCTGGACAAGAGCTTTATCAGGCCTAGTAGGTCCCCGTGGGGTGCACCGGTATTATTTGTATGGAAGAAAGATGGCACGTTGAGAATGTGCATCGACTATCGACAATTGAATAAGGTAACGATCAAGAACAAATATCCCCTCCCTCGAATTGATGATTTGTTTGATCAGTTACAGGGTGCCAAGTGTTTTTCAAAGATCAACTTGAGGTCAAGTTACCATCAAGTCAGAGTTAGAGAAGAAGATGTACCCAAGACAGCTTTTCGAACACGGTATGGCCATTATGAATTTTTAGTTATGTCATTTAGACTAACAAATGCACCAGCTGTGTTCATGGATTTGATGAATAGGGTGTTTAAGTCATTTCTAGACGTGTTCGTGACAGTATTTATAGATGACATCCTAGTTTATTCAAGACCACCAGAGGACCATGCTAATCAGTTACGACAGGTGTTATAGATTCTCCGTGAGCATAAGTTATATGCAAAGTTCTCTAAGTGTGAATTTTGGTTAAAATCCGTCTCCTTCTTGGGTTATATTGTGTCAGATAAAGGGATACAGGTTGATACACAGAAGATTGAAGCAGTGAAAAATTGGCCAAGACCTACGACACCTACAGAGATTCGTAGTTTTCTTGGATTGGCAGGTTATTACAAAAGATTTGTGAAAGGTTTTTCCTCCAATGCTGCACCTTTAATGAAGCTTACACATAAGACAGTTAAATTTCAGTGGAATGATGCGTGTGAGAAAAGCTTCCAAGAGTTGAAAGATAAATTAATCTCCACACCAGTGTTAGTACTACCCGAAGGCACCGAAGGTTATGCAGTGTATTGTGATGCTTCTGGGGTTGGCCTCGGATGTGTATTGATGCAACACGAAAATGTCATAGCATATGCCTTACGACAGTTGCGTACACATGAGAAGAATTATCCCACACATGATCTTGAATTAGCAGCGGTGGTTTTTGCTCTAAAGATATGGCGTCATTATTTGTATCATGTTGATATCTATACTGATCACAAAAGTTTGCAATATATCTTTAAGCAGAAGGAACTCAATTTGAGGCAACGAAGGTGGTTAGAGCTCTTAAAAGACTATGATATTGATATTCTCTATCATCCAGGCAAGGCAAATGTGGTAGCTGATGCATTGAGCCACAAGGCAGTAGAAAGCACTAGTGGCCAGTTGACTGAAAATCAAGAAATAATCAAAGATCTACATCAACTAGCCAGCTTGGGAGTTCGACTTATTGAATCTCCAGATAAGGGAGTTATGGTACAAAATGCAGCAGAATCCTCCTTAATAGCTGAAGTAAAAGAGAAGCAGTTTGCGGATTCTATGTTATTGCAGCTAAAAGAGAGTGTACAACAGAATTTGACAAAGACATTTGATCTTAACCCAGAAGGGGTACTTCAATGTTAAGGAAGATTATGTGTGCCGGATGTAGATGAGCTGAGGAAACGAATTATGACAGAGGCACATCATTCACGCTATTTTATTCATCCGGGTGCTGCTAAAATGTACCATGATTTAAAAGAAGTGTATTGGTGGGGAAAAATGAAGAAGAACATTGCAGAATTTGTCGCTCAATGCCCGAATTGTCAACAAGTGAAGGTGGAGCATCAGAAACTAGGAGGTTATATGCAATGTATCAATCTTCTAGTCTGGAAATGGGATATGATTAATATGGATTTCATCACAGGTTTGCCTCGTACACTGCAGAAATTTGATTCTATATGGGTTATAGTGGACAGGCTTACCAAGTCAGCGCATTTCCTACCAGTCAAGACCACCTATATAGCTGAGGATTATGCAAGATTGTATGTTAGGGAAATAGTGCGGTTACATGGGATTCTGATCTCCATTATATCCGACAGGGGAGCTCAGTTTACTGTATATTTTTGGAGGTCTTTTCAGTAGAGTTTGGGCACACAGGTAAATCTGAGTACGGCTTTCCATCCTTAGACTGATGGATAAGCAGAACGTATTATTCAAACACTTGAAGATATGCTACGAGCTTGCACGTTAGATTTTCAAGGCAGTTGGGATGATCATTTGCCTCTTATTGAATTTTCCTACAACAATAGCTATCATTCAAGTGTCAAGATGGCACCTTATGAAGCGTTATATGGAAGGAAATGTAGGTCACCAATTGGATGGTTTGAAGTGGGTGAAACTGATCTACTTGGACCAGATCTTGTTCATCAGGCTATGGAGAAAGTTAAAGTGATCCAACAGCGGTTACAAATGGCCCAAAGTCGCCACAAGTCATATGCTGATGCTAGAAGGAGAGGGCTTGAATTCGCCATAGGTGATTGGGTTTTTCTAAAGGTGTCACCGATGAAAGGGGTAATGCGGTTTGGAAAGAAAGGAAAATTGAGTCCACGTTATATAGGCCCATATGAAATTATTGGAAGATTTGGGCAAGTTGCGTATGAGTTGGCACTACCCCAAGAACTCTCCTCAGTCCATCCAGTGTTCCATGTTTCGATGCTTTGAAAGTGCATATGGGATCCATATCATATTGTTCCCATGGAGGATGTCCAAGTTACGGAGGATATTACCTATGAGGAGATACCTATTACCATTTTGGATAGATAAGTGAAGAGGTTGAGGAATAAAGACATAGCTTCCATAAAGGTACTTTGGAAAAATCAACAAGTAGAGGAGATCACATGGGAAGCTGAAGAAATGATGAAATTCAAGTACCCTCATCTGTTTCAAATGGAAGAAAAAGTTCAAAGTGCGGAAGTGGAGAAATAACAAGTAAGTATTTATGGACATTAAGTGTATGTGTATATCTATGCTAATATAGAGATGCATTTGTTGTAATTGAAAAGGTGTGGTTAACATTCAAGGATGAATGTTCCTAAGGGGGGAAGAATGTAACACCCCGTACCTTCCCAACCCTACTTTACGACTTTGAACAATGTTTACTTAGGTTTCGAGAGCCATAGGTATGTATTTTGTAGTGTCATTGATGAAACATTTGATATTGGGCCTAGTATGTGTGATTAGACTTTTGTCGGAGGTGTTTGTGGCTTAGTGGAGCAATTGTGGGGTGAAAAATGAGGCTTGGAGGACTTCCAATCAATGGATATTAAGGTTAGGAGGTAATCAAGGGACTTGAACTTGAAGGATCTAACCAAATCCGCAAAGAAAAGTCGAAGAACGAAAAAAAATCACATTTTGGGTGTGGGGCGCGCCCAGGGGCGTACCGGGCCGCTTCTGGATGAAATTTTTTTGGCACAGGCATCCCTGGGGAGCGCCAGGCAGCGTTCTAGGCTGCTCTGGGCTGAAATTTTCAGCCTACAGGCAGCAAAGAGGAGCGCCAAGCGGCGTGCCGGGGTGGTTTTTGCCAAAATTTTTCTTCGACTATTATGATGTATATAAGACCTTTGAGTAATGGTATCATTACCCCATCATAGTGGGACTATTATTAAGTGTGTTTAGCATCCGAGTTGGGGTTAATTCTTTGTCATAAGTGTTTTAACAAATTATGTTCAAGTAAGCCATGAGCGACTAGAATTTCTAGCTTTGTGATTGAGGCTACAAACGGAGATCTCGTAAGAGAATATTATCTAGAAATTTATAGAATTATTTGAACATAAGATATATGGTGGATTATACATTACATTTGGTGGGTTAAGATGACATAGGATATTGGGCCCAATTTAAAGCTAAAAAAGAGACCAAAATGCAAGGCCCAATGGGGCAAATGACCCATTCTTCTACTTTGACTAAGGGACCATGACATTTAATGCCAAGAAGTGGCTAAGTATGACTTGAGGGGTTATATAAGGTGTCCAAAAATCAGATTTTTATTTCCACAAAACACACATGCCATTCTAGATAGTTCTACAAGATATTTCTCAAGCTCTTCAAACCCTAAGTCATCTTTTGGACAAGATCATCATTTCTCAGGTTTGGGTAAGTGATTATTCTTGTACTTTAACATATTATATGCATGAGAAATGGTGTAGAGCATTATGGTTATGTTGACAAGTGTTGAATAATGAACTTTTGCTTTTTGATAAAGATGTGCCATTCTTGTTATTTAACTTAAAAAAGGACTTGAGGTTTGAATAAAAGTGAATGATATGGATGAGATATCAACATGTATGGTGTGATTATGATCCTAAACATGTTATTTTTCTATAAGTGTAAATTATGAGATTTTGGCCGATATGTGATTATGAGGTATATTGAGGTGACTTGATGGAGTAATTGTAATGTTGTGGTAATAGAGAAGTGTAAAGTATGAACCTGGTGTGACATGTTATTGGTTTATGATGTATTGGTCAATGTTGGGCATGTTGTGGTATTATTTGTATGACCATGCCATAAATGGTATTATAAAGGGGGAAATGACATTATACGGCAGTCATATAGCTCATTGTCGTCTTGTACACTTGTATGGTAACTAGTTGATAATGTAAGCTCCGGTATGTATTTGTGTTGTAGAGTGAAATGAAGGGAAGGAGCTGGATTATTGTGTTCACGTATAGGATTGTATAGTCATATTGAGGAGATAAGGTATGTAAGGTTACTCTTTTCGTATCGTTCTGCAGCATATAGTGTTTATCTTGTTATGGTACTTACTCATTTCCGAAATGTTCTAAGGTAACTCATTGCAGGTTATCATCTATTGTTGATCATCTATACCTTATTATTGAGCTATTGTTATTCATGTGTCACATAATTATGAACATGGTTCTAAGATCCAATAGTGTTATGTTCCAAAGTTTCCAATAATGTTGCAACTACAAAAGTATCAATCTCTTGAGTGTAAAGGTATAAAGTAAGCATCTATGAGTTCCCAAAATGAAGTAATCATTGATTGAGCTAATTCAAGGATTAAAGAAGTAATGTTGTAAAGAGAAGAGATGTATTCTTGGGTGGTATCCCAGGGGTTAAATACCTAGCCTGGGTCGATCCCAATATCTATGGGTGGTATCCTAGGGGTGAGAAGAACACCTCGCATAGGTCAATTCCGCTACTACGGGTGGTATCCCAGGGGCTAAGGAAAAGCCTAGCATGGGTCGATCCCAAAAACTATTGATTACCCACTGATCAGTTTGGGGCCCGGGCATTATATGGATAGATGGATGAGTAATGAATGAAGGAACGAGTGAATGAATGAATGAGTATAAAAGTAAAGAAAGTAATTCACATAATGTACACATTTCCATATATATAGAATGGTGACTTATCCGTATTGAGTACTCATTTATATTTGATTTGATTGAAGTCTTTATGTACCACACTGTTTATTATGGCCTAACATACTCAGTATATTCTTCGTACTGACCCCTCTTGGGGGATTTACCTTACTTGCTGCAGGCACGGGTATTAGT
Source organism: Capsicum rhomboideum (assembly GCA_031232105.1). Classification (NCBI taxonomy): domain Eukaryota; kingdom Viridiplantae; phylum Streptophyta; class Magnoliopsida; order Solanales; family Solanaceae; genus Capsicum; species Capsicum rhomboideum. The sequence goes on from CP124714.1 coordinate 21,468,493, forward strand.
AGACCACCACAGTAAGCTGTGGGATATCCACTGATCTTTGGTGAGCTCCAGTTGGTTCGGGGCTTTTCGAGTCACAGTTGTATATTGGCCTTGGTATTGTAAATGTTATGTATAGTGGGGACTTATCCCGAATTTAGGATGGTTATGTGTGTACTTCTGTTAGAGGCTTTTGTAGACATATGTGGGTGTATAAATGTAAGAGACGTATGTCCCTCTTGACTTGATGGCCCTAACGACCAAGTTTCTTATATGTACATGTCATAAGTTCCATGATTTTCGCTGTTAGCATTTTATGTTCCTATGTGGTGGTTAGGTTTCTCATGGCTTGCATATGAATGGACATGAATAAGATTGGTTCTCTCGGGCCTTATCGGCTTTGGGTGCCAGTCCAGCCCGAATGGGATTCGGGGCGTGACATACAAGCAAAGACTAATTGCATCTGGATAAGTAAGTTTTCTTTTGAACTTTCCGTAGTGAACTTGTCCTAAACGTTCATGCGATAATTCATTTGACTCAAGTAAGTAAGAAGAAGCCTTAGCTATCTTCTTTTCAACCGCCATTACACTAAGTTTGAAAAGCCCCTCAATGAGGTAGCCTTTTCCTACGTACAATTCATTCTTGCTTATTTCAACTTTCTCCGAAACAAACACACATTTAAGCCCATTTTTAAAGAGAAGTGTTGTCGACACTAAGTTTTTTCAAATGGTAGGAATATGGAGAACATTATTGAGATTCAACACCTTACCGGAAGTCATTTTTAGGAATATCTTCCCACTTCCTTCAACCTTGGTTGTTGCATTATTTTTCATGAAGATCGCTTCTTTGGAACCAGCGGTATAATAAGTAGAAAAAGCTTCTTTGTCTGCATAAACATGTCTAGTTGCTCCTGAATCAAACACATTTATTTTGATTTCCAACCAGATTGCATTCAGTGATTATAACACACAAATTTTCAATCTTTTCAGTTGCTTCCAACATGTTTATCTGATTTCTTTTCTTGTTCTTATTCAGAACTTGACAACTTAGAGCTTTGTGGCCAACTTTACTACAATTGTAGCACTTGCCTTTGAACTTTTTCTTGTTCTGCTCTTTCTCTTGTCTAGAAGCATTTTTCCTCTTCGTATTATGTGTAGATTTACCTTTACAAAGATTTAAACACATCATTGCTAATTTGTCACGCAACTTAATGTCCTCTTCTATTTTGATACATCTCATAAGATCTCCTAAATCAAACCATTGGTTTTCAAATACTACTTTTTCAGGAACTTGAGGATCCCCATTTTTGAACATTTCAATTTTAAGTTTGGTCAGCCAAAATGACATCATTTACTGCCTTAAAGTTCACACTAAAATATTTTTCGGTCTCTCTGTCATTTCCAATGATTCAGCAATATCTGAATGACTTAATAACACAATATTGACTGTCGTTGGGACAACACCAATCACAATCGAATCAATTCGTTGTTCAGTTTCATTCGTCATTTTTCTTGTCAAGCTTTGACAATTACTTTAGTATTTTTAGAATACTTACAATAATAATTTAATCTTTAAACAACTTGTTTGTAGTCAACAATGAAGCTTTTATGTCTTCTAATTGTCAACCGAATGAACTTTGAAACCTGACAAAGTTTTTATATTCTTCAAATTAGAATCAAATTCAAACAGAATAAAAATCCATAGATTTTAAACTCCAGAAACTAATACAAAGAGTTCAACGAATCGGTGAAGTTTTCATATTCTTCAAAGCGAATTCACAATCCAATTTCTCGGTAAAGTTTTTATATTCTTTAAACCTAGAAAGTAGAAATCAAAAGATTTAGTCTTCATAAAATCAGACACTACACAGATTAACAAGTACTTATAATTTCTTTAAGATTGTTGTTTACCGAGTTTAGTAAAATTTGTATTTTTCAATAATACCTTAAATCACATGTTCAAAATAAAATAAGAACAATCACATGAAGTTGTAACTCTGTATTCACAACTTTGAACTTTAATAAGTTAAAACCAACTCATGAACAACAACAAAATGAAGTTCAAACTATTTTCTGGAAAATAGTAAAACCAAACTTATAGAAAGAGATGAAGATTAGAAGATTCAAGTCCACCGAATTCATGGTGTGTCCTTAAGGAAATTATTCCCCTCAAGTACCTGAGGTCATGGAATATATCCTCTAAGGATAAAATGAATCACTTCGATAGAATGACGGTACCTCAAATTCTATCGAACTACGAATGCACTCAACGATTCGTAAAAATCACACTTGAGTTTTTATCAAGAAGAAGGTGTTTTTCACTTTAAAATTTCATGCCCATACCTACGGAAAGGTGATGCTTCAGAAAAGAAGCAATGGTTCTTAAAAATTCCACTGTTTCGGACATGTCGGGACCACATGCGCTGGCAGGTGCCCTACCTGAGTCCGCAGGTGCCTAATGGTACAAACCAGAACCACCTCAGCTGGCCAGCTGCACCCGCAAGTGACCACCGCGCGGGCAGGTTGGCTTTTCCCTCTTCAAACAATGCCTCGAAGGGTCATGTCATTGTGACATGTGTATGCACATGCCATGTGCGTCTGCAAATGGAGAATATTTTTGTATCAGATTTTTTGATTAAAACATCACTATTTTTCAAGTTTCAAATGAATTTTGTCCAAAAAGATATCTCTCAATTGATTATTTGACAAATCCAAATCCAAATCCGAAGCCGAAGCCGAACGAGGCTTGTCTTGTTCTTGCCTCACTATCCACATGAAGGAATGCATCTCAACATATGCATAAGAAAGTTTCTTTCTCCCACTAATGTGGGAGAACTTTACATCCTTAAAGTAAAACCATAATTCATTTCTTTCCTCCATTTGTTCCCTACATTATCCATTCACATTTCCAATAGAACCCAATAGTATACAGTGATAAAGGATCACTTTGGCACAAGAGGATGGGACATGTTCCTATGGTTGTTCTTAGGAAATTAGATGTAGTTGAGAATAAGAAAAAAAAATTTTTGCAACATTGTGATATATGTCCAATTGCAAGGAAAGTGAGACTTCCATTCCCCACTAGTAACAGTAGAGCATCTCACTTTTTTGACTTGATTCATATGGATGTACAGGGACCTTATAAAGTTGCTACTCACAATAATTAATAATATGAGATTCTTTCTCACTTTGGTAATGATCACTCTACATGGATTTGGGTAGTTTTAATGCATCTTAAATCTGATGTTTGTTCTGTGCTTAAACATTTCCTAGTCATGGTAAAAACACAGTTATGTAAAGAGGTGAAGGTACTTAGATATGATAATGGTGGTGAATTCTTCAATGTGCACTGTAGAGAGTTCTTCACAAACAATGGCATAATACATCAAATTTCTTTTCCTTACACTCCACAACAAAATGGAGTGGTGCAGACAAGGCATAGACACATTCTTGAAACTGCCAGGGCAATCAGGTTTCAAGGACACTTGCCTATTGGATTTTGGGGAGAATGTATTACTGATGTTGTATATGTGATTAGTAGGATTCCATACACTTCTTTGAGGAATAAAACACCCGTCTACATGCATTACAATAAGCAAACAAGTATATCCCACATGGGAGTTATTGGTTGTTCATGCTATGCAACAAACTTGATCAAAGGAGACAAATTTGGTGCTAGATCTATTAAGTCAGTTATGATGGGATATGGTACTACTCAGAAAGGTTATAAACTATACAATTTGGAAACTAAACATTTCTCTATTAGCAGGGATGTTTCTTTTTGTGCGCACATTTTTCCATTTCAGTAATGTCATAGAGGTGGTGTAACTGAAATATTACAGAGGAGATTTTCTTAATTCCTACTGGTCATACCAGCTCACATATTGAAGATATATATATAGCAGCAGCACCTGAAGCACCAGAACATTACAACAACACTCCTATGTTACAAGAAGAAGTTGATGCACATGCTCAAAATGAGCATACTCAAAATGAGGAACTTCCAGCAGATATCATAGTTGGATCTCAAGTTGAGAATCAAGATATTGAAGAGGTAGTTCCACTTGCTCTTGAGTTGCAACAGTCTTCACTTCCTACAGGGAAGACTTCCAACACGGTTAGTAGACCTCCCATATGGCAAAAGGATTTTGTCACTGGGATAAGATCAATATTTGTCAATTCATGTTTATATCCCATTGCTGATAATATTGATTACTCCAGCTTGTCAGCATCTTATCAAATATACATAGCTCAATTCTCTACAGAGACTTAGCCTCAGACTTATGCTCAAGCTATCAAGGATGCAAAGTGGGTGGCAATAATGAAGTTAGAGATACAAACACTAGAGAACAATAACACTTGGGAAGTTGTTTCTCTACCAGCTAGAAAGAAAGCTGCAGGATGCAAATGGGTTTTTAAGATAAAGTACAAAGCTGATGGACAAGTATAAAGGTTCATGGCTAGATTGGTGGCAAAAGGATCCAATTAGAAAGAGGGGCTCGATTACCAGGAGACATTTTCACTTGTCGTTAAAATGGTGATGGTAAGGACTGTGATTTCCTTAGCTGCTGCTAATGGTCAATTTATCAAATAGATGTCGATAATGCATTTTTACAAGGAGACTTACATGAGGAGGTATACATACAGTTGCCACAAGGATTTATAAATGATGGTGGAGAGAGTCCCAAGGTGTGTAGGCTACTTAAGTCTTTTTATGGACTTAAACAGGCTTCCAGACAATGGAATGTTAAACTTACATCTGCACTGATCCAAGCAGGCCTTCATCAAAGTCACTTAGACTATTCTTTAATGACTAAGAAATCAACAGCAGGTATTGTGATAGTATTGATTTATATGGATGATATGTTGATTACAAGAAGCACGAAGGAGCTAATAGATGTTACTAAAAAAGTTTTAAAGTACAACCTTAAGATAAATGATTTGGGGGAGCTTAGGTATTTTCTTGGCATTTAATTTGCCAGAAACTCATAAGGGATCATATGCATCAATGAAACTATGCAATGGTACTCATATTAGAACCTGAACTATGTGTTTCAAAGCTTGCAGGTAAATCAGTTGAGATGAATCAGAAATTGACCACTTTAGAGTATGATGCTCATTTCATGCATGTAGATGATCCAATTATTGTGGATCTAGGAGGGTACCAGAGGCTTATATAAAGGTTACTCGACCTTACTATTACAAAGCCTGATATTTCCTTTGTTGTTCAGACTTTGAGTCAGTTCATGCATGCTCCCAAGCTGTCTCACATAAAAGCAACTCTTAAAGTGGTGACATATGTTAAACAGGCACCTGGTCTTGGATTTTTAACGTCTGCAGAGCACTCAAATTCTATTCAAGGATTTTGTGATCCAGAGTGGGGGTCCATTTTCGGTATCAATACAAGGAGGTCCATTATTGGATTTATGATTAAATTTGGTGACTCTTTGATATCTTAGAAATCTAAGAAGTATTGTATTATCTCTAGAAGCTCATCTAAGGTTTAGTACAAGAGTTTGGCATCAACAATAGCCGAAGTTGTATGGCTGGTTGGATTTTTTAAGAAATTGGATGTTAAGTTGAAACTGCCAGTGACATTACATTGTGACAGAAAATATGCTCTTCAAATTGCGGCTAATCCTATTTTTCATGAATGAACTAAACACATTGACATAGATTGTCAACACGGAGAAAATACAGACAGGACTATTACACACTACATATCTTCCTACTGCAGAGCGACCTACTGATATATTGACTAAAGTCATGGGAAAGTTACAACATTATTATCTCATTTCCAAGATAGGGATAAAGAACATATTCATACTACCTAGATTGAATGGGGTATTAAACATTGAGGTTGAAGGCTGAAGTGGAAGTTCAACTTGAGCTGATGAGCTGAGCTCGACACAACTGGCAATTAGTTACTAGATATTTTTTATTAAGTCAGTTAGTTGGTTTGATGCTTAGCTCATAGGTAAGTAACGTTAATAGAGGTTAGATGAGATTGTAGAATTTGTATAAATACCCTATTTTACACAGATATTTGTTGTATCAGTCATTTCTTTTTTAAACAAAAGCAATATTCTTAATTTGCTCTTGTTGTAGTTCTTAAAGTGTAGGTATTTTGATAAGGGCAATTGATGTTGAACATCTTTTTCCAAGATATTTTAACTCCATAATTGTTCATAACCCACACATCAGAATGACCTCTCATAGTTACAAAGTACTACAAGATCACTTACTAAAATTCCCATCTTCAAATTGAATTTGCCTTCTCAATAATCGGGTTGCTCCACCTTATCCCACGTCTCATTAGCTAAATCAAAAGAAACAATATTTGGGCTATTGTTGTAGTCCTTGTTCTCATGAACACTTAAAGAAGTTCAATAAAGCTTCCCCATTACACATTTAGGTGAACAATTTATCACACACTCTCTTTGAAAATGCCCCATTATTCTCCAAGAATAATCTCTCTTCGGACTGTAAATTTTGACCTTATCATCTTTAAATGCATTAATAACAGCCATTTTATAGTCATCATGTATCTCATCATATCCAAAACCATAGCTAATTAAATAGGTATAGCAACCCAGTATCGGTGTAATTCTTGGCAATATCTTACCCCACCTGATTTATGGGTTCCAAATACATAAATTAACTTCCTTCTTGGGAAATAGTTTGTCAATCATTTCCGTACCCGCCAAACAAATCAATCCATTTACAGTATAACACCACCTGATATCAATATTTCTCATGGGATAATACATTCAGATGACTCAGCAATTGGGTTGAAAGCTAAAGAAGGTAGAGAACAGTCCCTGAGCTTAGAATCCCACCTTACAATAGTCCTATGGTGGTTGTATTATTTTCCATTGGCTGATGAATGGAGATGAGGTTTTACAAATTGTGATTAAAGAGAGCCATTTTTTGAAACACACCTGAATTTCAACAGTTATTTCACGGGCAGCTTCAAGAGTACCGCCATGATGATTTCTTCCGGAAGGGAAGGGATTACTACCTTTGAAGCTCTCATTCCTACCATTGTAGCGCTGCAGATTTTGCAATGAACTTGGCTGTTAGGATTTTATATTTGTAAAAATTACGTACAATGGTCACTTCTAAAGAGTCTTTAGCTAAAATTGTCTCTTATTTATTAGAGTAGGTTTATTTTTATCTCATAAGTATTACTCTTAGAATCTCTAGTCCCTAGTGGCACACCTTTGATCAAGTTAAAGGAGAAGTGTTGTTTGTAAGAGAACCCAATAATGCCAAGAGGCAGATTCGGTACACTCTTTCCTCGAATAGAGACAGAGCTAAAACAGCTTATCTCAGTTCTTCTCCTAGCCTCTCTCTCAAAAGGGCTACATGTGTTAATGACCATTCGACATGACAATTCCACCTTTCTTGATATGTCACCTTTTTCTAACTTAATACGGAGCTCGGGCCTTTATGATTCCCTGTGATGGTGGGCCATTATGTTCCCTTGTTTCCCTTTAGAGGGGAGGGGTGAAACTATTGAGGAGTTTATGTGAAACAACTTCAAAATTCTCCGATTTAATAGAGTCGGCAAGATTCGGGTGACCAGAGTGATCAGGTTAAGGGGAAGTTTCGCCGGAAGATTATTTGAACATGATTTCTAATCAGTGATTTGAAATCAGCTGATTTTTTAAAACTATCAAAACTTTTCCAACTCTTATACAATCTGCATATGGAGGGAAAATTCCTAACTACATATGCTTCTTCCTATGGGGAGGAGATCGACAACACGGTTGGAGGTCACCTTATTGGGATAGATTGGTCTTGTAACAATGATTTCAAGAAGGTGGAATTAGAGTGTGACTCTCACCTACTCATACATTAAATATTTGGGACACAATTCAACAGATCAAGATTATAATTTTGCATATTTTTGTAGAAAGGAATTAAGTAGTTGATAGGCTTGCCAACAGTGATGTTGATTGCATTAGTTTCAGTCTATTTTAATGAACCGCAACAGATGCCTCTAACAGCTAGGGAGAATATAACATGGACAGACTACACTTTCCTTCATTTAGAAGGACATACAACTACAAATCCATTCACAAGAATTGAACAAGGATTTGGACAAACTTTATTCTTTTGGGTTCTTTGATATAACTTAATATCCATATTTTTGTGAACTTATATTGAAATCCTACCTTCTTTGTAATGAATGGAGCCTGTTCCATTCAAGTAAGTTAACATTATTCTTTTGACATTCTCTGATATAATGTTTGTAAAGTCGTTTAATGCTTCCTTATAAAGTCTTTAGTGTAGGTTCCAGTATGAAATAATGTAGGAACCAATTTGTGTAAAAAACAGAAAAATAATTATTGTTTGACAATGTATAGATAGACCATGCACTTCACTTTTAAGAAGATTTGTCCCATCCAAAAATAGCGAAAGTTTCCAATCATCTATGGCACAAAATTAATATATTAAAAACTTCATTCCACACACCACATCATTTTCCAATGGTACTAATTTTTTTAATTACCAAAATTCAGTGGCAGGTAAAAATATTTAGCAACTTACCCTTCTCTACAGCACATACCGTACACCACATACCGTACACATATGATAAGTATGATGAAAGATCAAATAGTTAGCATGTTACTCGATTATATTCTAGATTTCAAAAGTTATTTTTCTTTTAGGTTTACGTTGGTTGGGGTCCAACTAGTTAAATTCGGGATTGCATCCAAAAAATCCACTTTGAAAAGGGAACATTTTCTATTAAAGACTACTCTATAACTTATACTATCGTCTTAAATCTAGAATAAATTAGTTATTTAACAATAAATCATTGAATATCATATGCATGAACTTTCTAGGTAGAGACTGAGAGAAAAGATTATCATGTCAAGGAGCCTTAGCTTAAAGGCAAACAGCAGGGGAGACAAAGTTAGGCATTGGGTAGCAAAACACATTTTCTTCGGGTACATAGGAAACGAAGGGTGCTAATCCACCCACAGAGTAACTATGAAAAATATTTACACAAGTAGGTCACTTATAAGGTAATTATAGGTTTTTATGAATTATGATACACATCACGTAATTTGGAACAAACGTTGTCTAACATGTCATCATAGATTAAACTACATTAATAGTAAGAATCTAAAAAGAGGATTCAGGTTTATAACAGATCATTTAAAATGTAACAAAGCAGAAGAGATCGACATTTAATCTAACTTAATATCACTCTGATACTAAATATAACAGATACGGTGAGAGAAACACAACATTGTTCGCCTCCAGTAAACAACAAACAAGAAATAGTAAGTGCAATTAGCACTGGTGGAGACGTTGAGTAATGCTCCTCCACTTTATACAAAGATCATTCAATAAACATCAAAATCGAAGATTTCAAGCTTCATTATTTTGATTCATGCAGTCCGAGTTTAAATTACTCATATACACATAAGCTTTGATTTCCTGAAAGTTCCAAAATACCAAACATCAAATCTAATTGAATGAAACTATCTTCCAAACATAAGCTTTGGAAGCCAAAACACGTTTGAGTTATGTTATTTATAACAATATTTCACTATAGAACAGAAAACATATTGGCAAGGTACAATGATGTTCTAGAATCTTCCGAGCTAACAACATTGAATGATCAACCACAGCCTGAAGTGAAGGCCTTGCAATTTGAAATTTTCACTTGACCAAGCATTGAAAATTCAGCTATGAAGGCCATTACTGCAGTCTGAAGCTGATCATTCCCTATTGTTATCGAATCTTGTGTTGAAGTGGATGGATATAGTACATGGCTTTTAGTTTTTTGTTTTCTCTATTTTGGAGAACTAGTTTCCACCATGGTAGTTATGCAAATGGCACAGCTGATACGATCTAAAATATGAAAGACGAAATAAACACAAAACTAGAAGAAATGATAGAATCAAAATGCAAAAAATAAAGGATAGAAAGATAGAGATAGAAAGATAGACACAAATAAGGAAATCAATCGAAACTATTGGATATATTAGATCCAATAACCCCGAATAAACAATCCAAGAAAGCACCTAACTCTTACATGGACCTTGAGGAAATCATAACGCCCTCATAACCAACGTTTTAAAGCAATAATCAACACAAGCTTTTCCAAGCTCTCATGCTCTCTCAAGAGTCTCATAATCAATATTCATCAAAAACTAACTTTTGAAATAAAATCCTAACTAATTATTTATAGAGTCATTACAAAGGCCCAAAAGTGACCTTGACTTAGAGGAGAAGAGGCCCATTAAACGAGGTTTTGCCTCACCTTGGCGGCCTAAGCGATGGCCAGTCACCAAGGTGACGGTCTACCACTATGCCAATCACTGCTAGGCAGTGGGTGGGTGGGCTTGAGCCTCCTTGACGAACCATCAAGGCCATGGCGGTTAGTTATCATTGCCGTTACCATTAACCAGTATGGGCCTTCAATGTCTTCATTAGTGGTTCAAGTTACGGTTCTCCACAAGGTTGGTGGACCGTCACAGCCTTGTCTCTTTCATATAGTGGTCCGATCTTCATGAACTTCTGTTAAAGAGTTTGCACCCTCAAGCTTGGGTCCTTGTCAATGGTCGTATGGAATATTAGATTGTAACATTCCATACTCCAAGCTAACTCCCAAACATGATATTGTTTCTACCTGATCATGTTTGTTCCCAAAAGAGGCAATGACACATTTGCTCTAGGGTTCTCAAGAATGATACCACCTATGAGTAAGGGGTCATCAAATGCAAACAAGTAATAAAGAAAGGTATCATATAAATGGAATTCATCCAAAGAGTTTTCAAGAGATGACTCACTCTTTGACCTACAAGCAATAAAGCCTTGGTCATGAATTGGAATACATAATGGAGAATTTCTTTTGTACCATTTCATTGCTCCCCTTCTTTAAAGAACACTCATTTTTATTAGTGGTATTTCCCTTACACAACTTTGGTCCATCAAGTGGATTATAAATCCTCAAAAGATTCTCTCCGTCATAGGGAAGAGTGCCAACACATACATCCAAATCTTGCTTGTCATCTTGACCAAGCACCAAGTGGGGTGTTTCACAACCACCACAGTCTAATTGGTCACTGGGGTCAAATGGATAGAGTTGACATAGACATAGGTCTAAACAACACTCTTCTTCCCTACGGGCACTAACAACACAAAGAGATATACTCTCCAGACAAACACAAGCAATATCATGAGCAAATAGAGAGTAATGAAAGGTGTCGCGCATATTGATTTCATCCAAGGTGTCCTCAAGAACATTATCAAGAGTATGCACAAGAATTGGAACACTCAAAGAAGAATAAACAATTGAAAAACAAAGATCACTTTCCATTTCTTTACAATCCTTTCCCAAAGAGTACTCTCATCTTCTAAGAAGAAATTTCTATCTTTAGGAGGATTATTGTCACACCATTATGGGTTGTTTTATAGAGTATAGCCCTCAAGAGGAGCTATATCACTAACATGATCCTCACCACTAGGTAATCTACAAGGAGTGATTTCTCCATCTTTAAATAAGAAATTATACTTAAAGAGAGAAGGAACAATCCAAGAAAGAGAATTGGAACGTGTAAGTTCACTCTCAAAAAAACAATTATCAAATTCTGAAGAAGTTTTAAATAGATTACAAACCCTATGAGCAAAGCAAGTAATATGATTTTCAATTAAAAGACATGCTCAAAGGGTCACTCCTATTCAAAAGATCAACATTATCAATATCACCACTACCTTGAGTTTCACTACTCGCATCACAAATATCCTCAAGTAGTGGACTAGATTCACAAGCATGTTGATCAACACCATGTTCACAAGACAATGTACTATCATTCAACACAAGGGCTTTAACACTAGGTGGACTCAAATTAATCTCACAAGAAGAGTCAATTCGGCCATCAATAGGATCAACTAAGTAGATCCACACTTTCAACATGTACATTATCAATATGAGGCAAATAATCATTAGGCTCACATGTAGGAAAGCTATCACTCATACTCAATTGGCTACTAGCCACACAATGATCTTTTGCAATTACTAAAGTGCAAGAGTTAGATTTGTTACCTTGAAGTTCATGAGAAGATTTTTCTTTATCTTGGTGTAAGGTTCCTTTCAAAGTTTTGGAATACTCTTCATTTTGTTCGATACGTAGGTCCAAGTTAATCTGCCAATATTTTTTATTGGACCCTATGTTTGAAGCTTGTATTCCTCCTCCATTTGTAAAGTTAGTACCTGCACAAGTGTCCATACTAAGAGAAGGAAAAAGAAAGTTAGATTGAGTTTATGGTAACCCCCTCACTCCTTACAACCAATCCTTATTCCACTCTTGGGTTACCACTTTGCACTACCTTACCCCTCTCAATCTTTTATCTCTCATTATCAATGGCCTTGGAGTAAATGGCCATATTTCCTTGAGACTTGGGAAGGGTAGGTGGGAAAAGACGATTTCCCCATTTGTTCACTACAATCTTGGGTAGATTTTTCTCATTTGGAACTCCATGTATACCAAACAAATTGGCACCCAAACATAAATGACCAGAGTCAAAAGAAAATACATCACACCAAACCTCCTCATAGTACTCATTTCAAGTGAAGGCAACCATCACACTGTCGGCAACTCTATAGCCTTTTACGAAATATGAAAAACGCTTTGACAGTTGAGGTATCCTTAAAGAGTCAACCATAGAGGAAGTGATGTTGTTTGCATAGCACCAATCATCGAGAACTAGAATGCATCCTGAAACCCCACAAATATTCACCTTACTAGTGCCAATTTGCCTTCTTTGATCAATTTTATAAAGCTACATGTATCCTTTCGGCACATAGTTGTCTCTAATGACCCCTTTCAATTCTCTCCAAGTTTGAGTCGGCCTTGTTTCAAGTACCTACCAACTTGAAGCTAGGCCTCGAAGGTGTTTTGTGGCATATATGGCTTGCTCAAATTCACTTATATCATAATCCTCAAAGATCTCTCACATTGCCAGTCCCATTCAAGACAAACCTTGAGATCACGTTCTCCTTTGAAAATAGAAAAGGGTGCTCTAGGGAGATTATGAGTCCTACTATACCCTTCATATCCACCTTGGTTCCTACTTCCCAATGCTGGAGCGCTAGAACACAAAGGATAAGATGTAGTATCCCTAGACATTGGAGATGCACATTATTTTCTTCTCATTGGGCGACTTATAATATAAGTAGTATAACCACTCACACCAATTCGACTTCGATAAGAAGTTCCACAAGACAAGGAATACGAAGCTTTGCAATCCTCATGCACATTCCCACCATGATTATCATAATGTGTATAGGAGAAAGGATTATACCTCACAACTTCTTTATACGCGGAGTGGGAAGTGGAAGACTCCTCACATGCTCCATTGTTATCATAAGAACCATCACAAGGCTCTTCGTCCTCTCCATATTATCCATAAGAGCTAGAATCACCATTCGCCTCATATTCTCCTCCGAAATAGTAGCTCTCATTCCCACACAGCTCTTGATAATGGCTATATCCATAGCCTCCATAATCACCATAATCACTATCTCCATTATACCCATAGCCTTCATTACTACAATCATAGTCTCTCATGTCATAGTCACATGTATCCGAGGCTACCGATGACATAATTTCTTATAACTCCTTCGTACCTACAAAACGAGCAAACAAGGTTAGTAGTAAAAGCTCCTCACCAACACTCGTAAGATTCTCACCTTTGTATGTCTCACAATTGGATCGGCTAATGTTGAAGGTTGTTTATACTCCGGTGGTACAGAAGATGTAGATTGCTACTCTTGGTCAGAATGAATTCTTGTTTTGAAAGACTCAAATAAAATATTTACATACTTTTAAGCTCTCATGCTCTCTCAAGAGTCTCATAATCAATATTCATCAAAAATATACTTTTGGAAATAAAAGCCTATATAACTATTTATAATGTCATTACAAATGCCCAAAAGTGACCTTGACTTAGAGGAGAAGAGGCCCATTAAATAAGGTTCTACCTCACCTTGGCAGCCCAAGCGACGGCCAGTCACCAAGGTGATGGTCTACCACTATGCCCGTCACTGCTAGGCAATGTGTGGCTGGGTTTGAGCCTCCTTGAAGTACCGTCAAAGCCATGGCGGTCAGCCACCATTGCCATCACCACCAACCAGTTGGTGGCCTTCAAGGTATTCACTTGGTGGTTCAAGTTACGGTTCTCCACAAGCTTGGTGGGCCGTCACACCCTTGTCTCCTTCACATAGTGGTTCGATCTTCATGAACTTCCCTTCAAGAGTTTGCACCCTCAAGCATAGGTCCTTATGAATGGTCGTGTGGAACCTTAGATTGTGACATTTCATACTCCAAGCTATCTCCCAAACAAGATATTATTTGTTCAAGAGCTCATAGAAGGTCCTCCAAGCACGTCCTTGTGTCCTTGTGATGATCATGGCTTAAATCCCCATGTGTTGACCTTGAAATATAGGCTTCAAAGCATTGATGCTAATTTGGCTTGTATCATCTGATACCAAATGATACGATCCAAAATACGAAAGATGAAATAAACACAAAACTAGAAGAAATGATAGAATCGAAATGCAAAAAATAAAGGATAGAAAGATAATGATAGAAAGATAGACATAAACAAGGAAATCAATCGAAACTAATGGATATATTAGATCCAATAACCTTGAATGAACAATCCAAGAAAGAACCTAACTCGTACGTGGACCTTGAGGGAATCGTAACGCCCTCATAACCAATATTTCTAACCAATAATCAATACAAGATTTTCCAAGCTCTCATGCTCTCTCAAGAGTCTCATAATCAATATTCATCAAAAACAAATTTCTGAAATAAAATTCTAACTAACTATTTATAGTGTCATTACAAAGGCCCAAAAGTGACCTTAACTTAGAGGAGAAGAAGCCCATTAAACAAGGTTCTGCCTCACTTGGCAGTCCAAGCGATGGCCAGTCACCAAAATGATGGTATAGCACTATGCCCATCACTACTAGGCAGTGGGTGGGTGGGCTTGAGCCTCCTTGACTGACCATCAAGGCCATGGCGGTCAATCACCATTGCCGTTACCACCAACTAGTAGGTGGCCTTGAAGGTCTTCACTTGGTGGTTCAAGTGATGCTTCTCCACAAGCTTAGTGGGCCATCACACCCTTGTCTCCTTCACATAGTGGTCTTATCTTCTTGAACTTCTCTTCATAAGTTTGTATCCTCAAGCTTGGGTCCTTGTGAATGGTCGTGTGGAATAAATTTGTATTCTACAAGTTTTCTCCCAAACATGATATTGTTTTTCCAAGAGCTCAAAGATGGTCCTTCAAGCACGTCCTTGTGTCCTTAGGATGATCATGGCTTGGATCCCCATGTGTAGACCTCAAAATATAGGCTTTAAAGCATTGACGCCGATTTGGCTTGTTGTCATGCCTCGAGTTCCAATGGGGCGTACATGGCACCCGAAGCCATTGAGGCCCGAGAGAACCAACCTCTACATTCGTATGGAACATAATAAGTATGCATATGGACATGACATAGCAAAACTGAAAGCGTGGAAAGACATATATATAAGAAACTTGGTCGGTACGGCCGCAAAGATCAAAATGAGAAGACATCCCTTCATGTACTGTACAACGTCTACAAAGCCTCTAGCAGAAACAAAACCATGTCTATAATTGGGACACGTCACCGCTTTATACAAATATGACATCACAACAAAACCAATATGTACATACGACCCAAAAAGCCTCGAATCAGCCTGGAGCTCACCAAATGTATGCAAAGAGTCTGAGTCCTATTGTGAAGGTCTACTACCTCCTGTGTTTGCAGCAAGTAAGGTAAGTCCCACGAGGGGTCAGTACAAAAGAATGTACTGAGTATGTAAGGCGATAAGCAACTGTATGACATATAAGGACTCCAATAGAAGCAAATACAAGTGAATAAGCAATAGGGATAAACCACCATTCTGTATGTGTGAAACCATGTACATTACATTCATTACATTAATTTTACGTTCGTTCGCATCATCAATAATTTATATCGTACCCGAGCCCCAACTGATCAGTGGGTCATAACATTGGGATCGTCTCTAGCTAGGCTTATGCCCCTTTGAGCTATCACCCATACTCAAAAAGTAGGTTTGTTCCTAGCTAGGTTTTCACCCCTTCGGGATACCCCCTATCTAAAAAGCAATCGGGATCATCTCTATGCTGGGCTTTACGCCCCCCCCGAGCTACCACCCGTACTCAATGCGCACTTATAAGCATTACTTCAATTCGTTAATTATAAGAGTGACACATTTGGCGGTTGTGACATTATTGACACTTGTGAATCATAGTTAATGAATAAGCGGCATAGAATCAACAATAAAGAGATATGCTACATCCTTGCGGAACGGGAACAAGTTCGGTCAATCGGTGAACAATAGGTGTGGTTAAAGAAATATGGAAATGAGAAACCTTACATACCTCAACCTTCTAATTAAGTCCTATATGTGAAGATAACAAGCCAATCCTTCATTCAAGATCTCAAACTTCCTTCAAGTGTAGGTCATAAACATGACACATCTTTTAGCAAAACTAAAGGTGCACTAATCAACACCTTGCTAACATAGCATCTTAAGCCTATAATGAATTAATCCATAAGAATAGACACTTACCAATAATTGTAAAGAGATGATATTGTGTCCCAACAAGTGGTGTTGTGTCACGACCCGAAATCCCATTCGGGCCGGACTGGCACCCGAAGCCGATATGACCCGAGAGAACCAACCTTTGCTCATATACGTTCATATGCATGTCCTCGTGTGAACCTTATTAAACCTTATGCAACTATGCGGAAAACATGAATCATGGAAACATGTGCTAGATACATATTTAGAAACTTGGCCGTTGGAGCCATCAAGTCAAAATGGACATTTACCTTTCACATTCATAACCCACACATGTCTACAAAAGCCTCTAACAGATGCATTTACCAGACCAACTAACAGTCGGGAAAAGTCCCCGCTTTAAACAATATTTACAACATCAATATAGTTGTACACCTGTGACTTGGAAAGTCCCGAAGCAACTGGGGCTCACCAAAGATCCGCAATGTCAACCTACGAAGAAGGTCTACTAGTGCCTGCACCTGCAACATGTAAGGTAATTCCCCCGAGGGGGTCAGTACGAAGAATGTACTAAATAGGTAAAGCTCATAAGAAATTCATCATACATAATAACAACAATAATGGAAGCAATATAAGGAAACAAAAATGTGAATAAACTCTCTTTCCGTATGTGGGAAACCATGTATATTACGTTCTTTACTCCTCTTGTCTTCATCTTTTATTCATCTTTATTGTTCTACCCATGCTAGGCTATTCTGTCGCCCCTGGGATGAGATTAACCCATGCTAGGTGCTTTGACCCCTGGGATGTTATGTGAACCCATGCTAGGCTTTCGTGTCGCCCCTGGGATATCGTTAACCCATGCTAGGCTTATCGCCCCTGGGATGTTATATTAACCCATGCTAGGCTTTCGTGTCGCCCCTGGGATGTACCATCATAACCCATACTAGGCTTGTATATCGCCCCTGGGATGTATCGGGATCAACCCATGCTAGGCATTTATATCGCCCCTGGGATACCACCCGTGCTATTGGGATCGACCCATGCTAGGTATTTTACCTCTGGGATACCACCCATGATTACTTCTTAATTAGACATCTTTTATTTCTCTTGTTATTAGTACTTCCATTCTTATGAGTGATTGAGATATTGAAGATCATGACATAATAGGAATCACACATATATATATTACTTCTTCACTCTTGCTTCATGAGATTGACATCTTCACTTATGAGGAATAGATATATTAGCTTGCGCATCACCTCTCTTATTCCTCTTATGAAATCTTATGAGATTGGTACTCTTACTTGTAAAAGATTGATACAAAGATAATCATCATAATTGAAGACTTGGAACATGTCATGATTGGAAAATACTATTCACGAATAAATAGGTTCTCTTATGTTATTACTCTCTCTTGGGATCGTTCATTTAGAAATGATAACATTACGACATTTTTGGAACTTCACTCAATGAACAAGAGACAAACGAATCATCAGTCATTTGAGAATAGGACACATATGAATAATAATATACGTCAACCTGAATTTAAGATACTTCAAACCTCTTGGAATTGAAACAAGTCCAATGTCAATGTGAACAACATGTTGCAGAGGGATATTGAAAACGGAACCTTACATACCTTGTATTCTTAATACGAATACACAATCTTAGACGTGCATACAATAGTCCTGCTCCTTCCTTATGTTTCGCTCTACAACACAAGTTTATAACGAAACCAACATTAACCACCAATTACCTTATAATGGCATACAACAACAATAAGTCACATGTTTAGCTTTAACATGTCATTTCCCCCTTAACAAAACCATTGATAAAATCATTATTCCAAAAATCCTCCAATATTCCCAACATTGACCAATACATGATAATCCATACATTCCACCACAACACTTCCCCTTTACACTTTCTTATCCACACCACATCACAAACAATCCATCAATTCACCTTAATCCACTTCATAGCACAAATCGGCCAACATCCCACAATTTCCACTTATAAAAAAAATAACAAATTAAATAACAAAATAACACCATAGACGTTCATATTTTATCCATACCATGATCTTTCATCAAAGGCACAAGTCCAAATTCAAGCTCAAATCCCATGGATCACAAATCTTATACAAAAGCACAAAGTGCCATGTCCAACATTCCAACCATAACCAACATGATATACATATTCTCTCATGCTTATAATATGTTAAAGTACAATAATATTCACTTACCCAAGCTTGGAAAATGGTGATCTTGCTTCACAAAGTGCCTTAGGGTTTGAGAGCCAAAGAGGTGTTCTTGGGAAATTTCTAGAAAAAAAAGATAGAAAAGCATGTGTCTTTTGTGAATTAAAAATCTGATTTGTGTACCCTTTTATAGAGCCTTAGGTCCATCCTTAGCCATTACATATGAGAGTCTAGAAAGTCAAGGCAAGAATGGGTCTTTTGACCCATTTTGGCCCATGCATTCTTCTCATTTTGGGCCTCTTTTTGAGCCCAATTCACTTCACCCAATAAAATCAATAATTTCTCGTGTTTAAGTCATCTCATATGTATTACAATAATATTCCCACTCATTCTATTCATATCCGTAGCCTCAATCCAAAAACCAAGTGATTCTAGCCACGTTTGGCTTATTTTGACTATAGGGGTAAAATCGTCATTTTGGCCCCAAATTCGTTCTCGAGTAATTTTATCATACCAATGTAATATGTCATTCATTTCATGTATATACTCTTGGTTGTAGAAGAAACGTAGCAAAAATTGGCTCGGTACGACCCCGGATACCCTTGGGACTTAGAAATTTTCAACTTTCGAAAAAGTGGAAAACCCAAGGTGGCACGCTCCTGGGCGCGCCAACCCACTGCCTTTGGGCTAAAAATTTTAGCCCAGAGCGGCGTGGCACGGTCCCAAACGCACCCCTCTTCAAAATTTTCGAAAATTCCATTTTTCGACTTCTCTCCGCGGGTTTGGTTAGATACTTCAAGTCCCATTCTTTAACTCACTTCTTAACCTTATTATACTTTGTTTAGAGGTCTTCTTAGCCTCATTTTGAACCCCACAAATGCGCAATGAAAATTTCAAAACACCTTCTATGCAAGTTTAACCACATAACAAGAGCAAAATTCACTTAGCTCACCAATAGCATTACCAAATGCATACTTATAGCTCTCGATACCTAAGTACATATCATTTAATGTCGTCAAGTAGGGTTGGGAATGTACGTGGTGTTACATGTTGCCTTAGGGTTTTTGAGAGATGAGGAGTCTTTGAGAAATATCTAGAAAAAGATGAGAGTTCTAATGAATAAATCTAATTTTTATGTCCTTATATAGGCCCTCAAGTCAAATTGATCTTGGCCACAAGTTTGATCCATATTAAATGGATCATTTCCTTCATTGTTGAGGCCCATACCTTGTGATATGATTTTGGGCCTCAAATACAGCATATAAACCCAGCCCAACACCTTTAATGGGCCCCACACTTAAATATTGCATCTAGTCAAAACTAGGTCAACAAAGACGGCAAAATATCACGGTATCGTGACTGGAGTCGTAGACACCAGTCATGCCACGTAAGTTGTGTCCTGGGAATCAGACCCATTTTTCCAAGTCTCTGAACTTTTCCACGGCACCACTCACGCCACGTGACTGGGAGTCACGGCTCGTGACTCATACCGTGGAAATCAGAGACTTTTTCCAAGTCTCTGAACTGATCCACGGCACCCACTCACGCCACGTGAGTGGCAGTCACGCCATGTGACTGCTGCCGTGGGTCACTTCTGTGACTTGGTTCAATTCTTCTTCGCATGCTCGTTTCCAGTACATACTTCTTCCTTTTTCCTTCTTTTAACCTCGTATACATGGACTTACCTATTTACAGGTGTCCGTACATCTCAGGTGTTACATTCTTCCCCCCTTAGAAATATTCGTCCTCGAATGTTAATAAAAGTATCAGGTACATAAATGCCAATCTCATTAATCATCGTATATACATACATATACATACAATATTTACATATTAATGTAGACTTACGTGTTATTGCTCTCCTTCTGTACTTTGACCTTGTTCTTCCATGTGAAACAAATGTAGGTACTTTGATTTCATTAGTTCCTCTGCTTCCCATGTAATCTCTTCCAGTTGCTGATTTTGCTATAGTACCTTTACGGAAACTACGTATTTATTCCTCAATCTCTTCACTTGCCTATCCAGAAGAGCAATAGGCACTTCTTCATATGTGAGATTTTCTGTGATTTGCACATCTTCAATGGGAGCAATTTGAGATGGCTCTCCTATGCACTTTTGAAGCATCGACACATGGAACACCGGGTGAACTGTGGAGAGTTCTTGGGGTAGTTCCAATTCATATGCAACTTGTACAAATTCTTTTGATAATTTCATATGGACCTATATACCGTGGACTTAACTTTTCTTTCTTTCCAAGCCTCATTACCGCTTTCATCGGCGGCACCTTCAAGAATACCCAATCACCTATGGAAAATTCGAGCCCTCTTCGTCTAACATCAGCATATGACTTGTGTTGACTTTGGTCCGTCTGTAGCCGTTATTGGATCACTTAAACTTTCTCCATGGCTTGGTGAACAAGATCGGGCCCAAGTAAAGCAGTTTCACCCACTTCGAACCATCCAATGGGTGATCGACATCTTCTTCCATATAAAGCTTCATAAGGTGCCATCCGAATACTTGAATGATAGCTATTGTTGTAGGCAAATTCAACAAGTGGTAAGTGATCATCCTAGCTGCCTTTAAAATCCATTGCACAAGCTCGTAGCATATCTTCAAGTGTTTGAATTGTACACTCTGCCTGTCCATCTGTCTGAGGATGAAAGGCCGTACTCAAATTCACCTGTGTACCCAAGCTCTTTTGAAAAGATCTCCAAAAATGTGCCGTAAATTGAGCTCCCCTGTCAGATATAATAGAAAGTGGAATCCCATGTAAGCATACTATTTCTTTCACATACAACCTTGCATAATCTTCGGCGGTATACGTGGTCTTGACTGGTAGGAAATGTGCTGACTTGGTAAGCCTGTCCACTATCACCCATATGGAGTCAAACTTCCGCAGTGTACGAGGCAAACCTGTAATGAAATCCATATTAATCATATCCCATTTCAAAACTGGAAGATTGATACATTGCATATAACCTCCCGATTTCTGATGCTCCACTTTCACCTGTTGACAATTTAAACACTGAGCTACAAATTTCGCAACATTCTTCTTCATATTTCCCCACCAATATATATCTTTCAAATCATGGTACATCTTTGTAGCTCCCGGATGTATAGAATACCGTGAATAGTGTGCCTCTTTCATAACCCGCTTCCTCAGCTCGTCTACATCCGGTACACATAATCTACCCTGGCATTGAAGTACCCCTTCTTGTGTAAGATCGAATGCCTTCGTCAGCTCTTGCTGCACATTCTCTTTCAGTTGCAATAACAGAGGATCCGCGTATTGTTTCTCCTTTACCTCGGTTATTAAGGACGATTCTGCTGCATGTTGCACAATAACCCTGTCATCTGGAGATTCAAAAAGACGAACCCCCAAGCTGGCTAACTGTTGTAGATCTCTGGCTATATCTTGCTTCCCCGTCAACTGCTCGTTAGTGCTTTCCACTGCTTTGCGACTGAGAGCATCCGCTACCACATTTGCTTTCCCGGGATGGTATAAGATATCGACATCATAATCTTTCAATAATTCAAGCCACCTCCACTGCCTCAGATTCAAGTCCTTCTGCTTAAAGATATATTGCAAACTTTTGTGATCAGTGTAGATATCAACATGAACCCCATACAAATAATGACGCCATATCTTTAAAGCAAAGATCACAGCTGCTAACTCAAGATTATGTGTGGGATAATTTCGCTCATGTGGCCACAACTGTCGTGAGGCATATGCTATTACTTGACCATGCTGCATTAATACACATCCAAGACCAATCCCGGAAGCATCACAATAAACTGCATACCCGTCTGTGCCTTTGGGAAGAACTAGGACAGGTGCAGAAGTCAATTTATCTTTCAGCTCTTGAAAACTTTTCTCACATACGTCGTTCCACTGAAACCTGACTGCCTTATGTGTTAGC
This sequence comes from Capsicum rhomboideum, assembly GCA_031232105.1. NCBI lineage: Eukaryota > Viridiplantae > Streptophyta > Magnoliopsida > Solanales > Solanaceae > Capsicum > Capsicum rhomboideum. The sequence continues at coordinate 21,491,198 of CP124714.1, forward strand.
TTCGATAGAGGTGCAGCAATGGAAGAAAACCCTTCAACAAACCTCCGATAATACCCTGCCAGTCCAAGAAAACTATGAATTTATATGGGTGTCGTAGGTCTTGGACAGTTCTTCACCGCCTCTATCTTCTGTGTATCCACTCATATTCCTTCACCCGAGACAATGTAACTCAAGAATGCTACAGATTTCAGCCAAAATTCACATTTCAAAAACTTGGCGTATAGCTTCCGTTCGCGCAGAATTTGTAACACCTGTCATAGATGAGTAGCATGGTCTTCTTCTGATCGTGAATAAACCAGAATGTCATCTATAAACACCGTCATGAACACGTCTAGGAATGTCTTAAATACCCTATTCATCAGATCCATGAAAACAGTTGGTGCATTTTTTAGTCCAAATGATATGACTAAAAATTCATAATGTCCATACCGTGTTCGGAAAGCTGTCTTGGGTATATCTGTGTCTCTGACCTTAACTTGATGGTAACCAGACCTCAAGTCAATCTTTGAAAAACATGTGGCACCCTGTAACTGATCAAATAAATCGTCAATTCTGGGGAGGGGATATTTATTCTTGATCGTTACCTTATTCAACTGCCGATAGTCGATGCACATTCTCAACGTGCCATCTTTCTTTCATACAAACAAGACTGGTGCACCCCACGGGGACATGCTAGGCCTTATAAATCCCTTGTCCAGTAAATCTTTTAATTGCTCTTTCAATTCTCGCAATTCTGCTGGAGCCATTCTATATGGAGGAATAGAGATCGGCTGAGTGTCTGGCATGATATCAATACCAAAGTCTAACTCTCGCTCTGGAGGCAACCCTGGGAGATCTTCAGGAAATACATCAAGAAATTCATTAACCACCAAAACCATTTGAGGAGTTGGTGGCATCACATCAATATCCTGCACCCTTACTAGGTGGCATATATACCCCTTAGATATCATCTTTCTTGCCTTGAGATAGGAAATGAATTTACCCCTCGGTGTGCCAACATTTCCTTTCCACTCAAGGACGGTCATTTGTGGAAAATAAAAAGATACTTTCTTCGCTTGGAAATCCACCATGGCATAGCAAGATGCTAACCAGTCCATTCCCATGATAACATTAAAATCTACCATATCTAATTCAATAAGTTCGGCCAATGTATCGTGACCACCAACAGTGACTATGCAGTTACGATAAACTCTCTTAGCTATAATGGATTCACCAACAGGCGTAGATACTTTAATGGAATGAACTAAGAATTTCGGTGTTCTATTGAATTTTTCCGCAACTAATGGCGTGACATATGATAAAGTAGAACCCGGATCAATCAATGCATATACAGGATGTGATAAAATAGATAATATACCTGTAACGACATCAGGAGAAGCCTCTGAATTCTGCCTATCTACTAGCGTATAGGTACGATTCTAAGTTTCGCTAGAACTAGCTGCTCCTCTCAAACCTCTGCCACGCCCCATAGGCTGTACACCTCTACCAAGGGAAGGAACCGGTGATGAAGATGCAACGGTCGATCCCATAGGTTGCGCCATATTACCGACGCCTCTTAGTGGGCACTCTCGCATGATGTGTCCCGTCATACCACACCAAAAATATACATTTATCCCAAACCGACATTCACCTAAATGAGGTTTTCCACAATGCTGACATGGAAAATGAGAAAACCCGACACTCTATGAACCAAAACCATTGCTCTGCCCAACATAACCACCTCTAGACCCTCAGAACTGAGATGAAGTGCCTAACGTGGGATAAGAAAATGATGGCCTAGGCGGTGTAGGAAACATCCGAGGCCTAGGTGCTCCTTGGGATACCATAGATTGCCCCATAGGTCGAGCCCTTTTTGATGGCCCTCTTTCAAACTCCTGTACCCTTCTTCTTTGTCTCTAATCTTCCATCTTTTGGGCGAAAGCCTGAATTCGGGCTATGTCCATATCTTTGTTCAAAGCAGCAATAGTGCAGTCCCGCACCAAATATGGTTCCAATCTGTCCACATATCGATGGACTCTGTCTGTCATTGTGGCCACCACATTGGGAGCATATCGGGCCAAAGAATTAAACTGCAAGCTGTATTCGCTGACAATCATGGTTCCTTGGCGAAGATTCAGAAACTGGTCTGCACGTGCCTCTCTGACCTCATATGGTAGGTAATGATCAAGGAACGCTGCTTTAAATTCTTCCCATCCCACTAGAAGTGCATCGATGCCCCTTGATCTTTTCCAGTCCTCATACCATAAAATTGCTTCCCCCTTCAATCTATAGGCCGCAAGTTCAACCGTTTCCACACCGGATATATGTATAACCTCCAAAGCCCGGTGAATTTGATCAATAAAATCTTGCAGGTCCTCATTCAGATCCGATCCGGTAAACATGGAAGGATCTAGTTTCAGAAAATCCTATGTTCGACGACTAGCTGCCCTAGCCGCACTATCCTCACCTGCTATTGGACCAGCTCGTTCTTGGCTTTGTGCAGCAACTAGCTGTGTCAAAATCTGTACTGCATTTCTCAAATCTTGGTCGGTAGCATTAATAGGCAGTTCTGCGGGTACCTCTCTACCTCTTGACCCTTTCGGAGCTGGAATAGCAGAAGAAGCCCGCGATACAAATTCACATTCAGCTTCAGCTTCACCCTGACTAGGTGGTGGTCTACTAGTGCCTTTCCCGGCAATTCTGTCTAACCTATTACTTTTTCCTCTACCTCTTTTTGTGATTGGCATTTGCACTATCATGACAGAGAATGAAAGAAAACAATGGTTAGATATAATAGTTCCCCGAAAACTTTAGCTCTATTGCACGATCTAAGATTAGAAGGAAAGAAACACCTCCTAAATGTCCCGTAGCCTCCTACTTATAAATGTGGTGCACAACACATCCATAAGAAAGACTCTACTCAGACACAGCTTTGTAAACACCCTAGGACGACCCGCTCTGATACCACTTTTGTCACGCCTCGAGTTCCAACAAAGCGTACATGGCACCCAAAGCCGTTGAGGCCCGAGAGAACCAACTTCTATATTCGTATGGAACACAATAAGTATGCATATGGACATGACATAGAAAAATTGAAAGCGTGGAAAGACATATATATAAGAAACTTGGCCGGTAGGGCCGCAAAGATCAAAATGAGAAGACATCCCTTCATGTCCTGTACAACATCTACAAAGCCTCTAGCAGAAACACCAAATGTATGCAAAGAGTTCGAGTCCTATTGTGAAGATCTACTACCTCCTGTGCCTGCAACAAGTAAGGTAAGTCCCACGAGGGGTCAGTACGAAAGAATGTACTGAGTATGTAAGGCGATAAGCAACTGTATAACATATAAGGACTCCAATAGAAGCAAATACAAGTGAATAAGCAATAGGGATAAACCACCATTCTGTATGTGTGAAACCATGTACATTACATTCATTACATTACTTTTACGTTCGTTATCATCATCAATAATTTATATCGTACCCGGGCCCCAACTGATCAGTGGGTCATAACATTAGGATCGTCTCTAGCTAGGCTTATGCCCCTTTGAGCTACCACCCATACTCAAAACGTAGTTTTGTTCCTAGCTAGGTTTTCACCCCTTTGGGATACCCCCTATCCAAAAAGCAATCGGGATCGTCTCTATGCTGGGCTTTACGCACCCTCGAGCTACCACCCGTACTCAATGCGCACTTATAAGCATTACTTCAATTCATTCATTATGAGAGTGATACATTTGGTGGTTGTGACATTATTGACACTTGTGAATCATAGTTAATGAATAAGCGGCATAGAATCAACAATAAAGAGCTATGCTACATCCTTGCGGAACGGGAACAAGTTCGGTCAATCGGTGAATAATAGGTGTGGTTAAAGAAATATGGAAATGAGAAACCTTACATACCTCAACCTTCTAATTAAGTCCTATATGTGAAGATAACAAGCCAATCCTTCCTTCAAGATCTCAAGCTTCCTTCAAGTGTAAGTCATAAACATGACACATCTTTTAGCAAAACTAAAGGTGCACTAATCAACACCTTGCTAACATAGCATCTTAAGCCTATAAATATTAATCCATAAGAATAGACACTTACCAATAATTGCAAAGAGATGATCTTGTGTCCCAATAAGTGGTGTTGCCTTAGGGTTTTTGAGAGATGAGGAGCCTTTGAGAAATATCTAGAAAAAGATGAGAGTTCTAATGAATAAATCTGATTTTTATGTCCTTATATAGGCCCTCAAGTCAAATTGATCTTGGCCACAAGTTTGATCCATATTAAATGGATCATTTCCTTCATTGTTGAGGCCCATATCTTGTGATATGATTTTGGGCCTCAAATACAGCATATAAACCCAGCCCAACACCTTTAATGGGCCCCATACTCAAATATTGCATCTAGTCAAAACTAGGTCAACAAAGCCGGCAAAATATCACGGTATCGTGATTGGTGTCGTAGACACCAGTCACGCCACGTAAGTTGTGTTGTGGGAATCAGACCCATTTTTCCAAGTCTCTGAACTTTTCCACGGCACCACTCATGCCACGTGGCTGGGAGTCACGGCTCGTGACTCATGCCGTGGAAATCAGAAACTTTTTCCAAGTCTCTGAACTGATCCACGGCACCCACTCACGCCACGTGAGTGGCAGTCATGCCACGTGACTGCTGCCGTGGGTCACTTCTGTGACTTGGTTCAATTCTTCTTCGCATGCTCGTTTCCAGTACATGCTTCTTCCTTTTTCCTTCCTTTAACCTTGTATACATGGACTTACCTATTTACAGGTGTCCGTACATCTCAGGTGTTACACTTGTATCAACAGATCAAATGATGGGATGTTCATTAGGTTTAGGTTCATTATGGTTTTATAGTTGAAAAAATGGCATGGGATGGTCATGTTTTTGAGTTTTTAGTCAAAATTGTACATTGTCTGTATCAGTAGCATTATTTTTAGCTTTTAAATATCATTTTAAGCATCTTTAGTCCCTAGTGGATCATCTTTGATCTATCTATAATATATTAAAAGACTCTAAAACTTTTTGTCCTTAATTAAAAAACTCTACAATAGACAAAATTGTCACTTACTATTTTTCTCAAATTATTAATTAATTTTCTTTATGACTTTTAAAAATAAGGAGTTTTAAGGTATATATATGTGAAATATATAGGGTAAGAAGTATTAGGAAAATTAATAATTGAGTAGTACTAAAATATATGATAAGAGGAAAATATATTTTGAAAATTAAGGAATCCTAAAATATATATGGTACGAAAAACATAAATAACAAGAAGTATTAGGATAATTAATTCTTAAGTAATCCTAAAATATATGGTAAGATAAAAATATATTTTAAAAACTAACTAATCCTAAAATATATATGGTAAGAGAGACATATATGCTAAGAACTATTAGGATAACCAATAATTAATCATTCATAAAATATACAGTAAGATGAAAATATATTTTAAAATTAAGTTATCCTAAAATATATATGGTAAGAAGTATTAGGAAAGTTACTAATTAAGCAGTCCTAAACTATATAGTAAGAGAAAATATATTTAAAGAATTAAAGAATCCTAAAATATATATGATAAGAAGTATTAGGAGAATTAATAATTAAGTAGTCCTAAAATATATGGTAAGAAAAAAAATATATTTTAAAAATTAATGAATCCTAAAGTATATATGATGAGAGAAACATATATGGTAAGAAGCATTAGGAGAATTAATAATTAAGCAATCCTAGAATATATGCTAAGAGAAAAATATATATTAAAAATTAAGGAATCCTAAAATACATATGGTAAGAACTATTAGGATAATCAATAATTAAGTATTCATAAAATATATGGTAAGACGAAAACATATTTTAAAAATTAAGTTATCCTTAAAAATATATGGTAAGAGAAACATATATGGCAAGAAGTATTAGGACAATTAATAATCAAGCGGTCCTAAAATATATGTCAAGCGGAAAATATATTTTAAAAATTAAGAAATACTAAAATATACATGGTAAGAGAAAAAAGTACATAGTAAAAATTCTAAGATGTTGTTACATCAACATAACTATTAAGCATGTCTATCCCAGAGTTTGTTGACGTGAAACAATTGTTTTAGAAGATTTTTACACGTCTATAGAGCCTTAATTATGCCATAAAACATGCCTTAACACTAATCACTTGACAAAGCAATAGAACAAGTAATTTTATTTTCTCTCAAATTTATCCACTTTAAAAAACTGTGTACTTGAAAAATTAGTTTCTTTGTATAATTTAATGTTTTTATTTCTTTTTCGAATTATATTGACAAACACTTCTGTAGTAGAAAGTTTTTTGTCACGACCCTATTTTCTCAAGTCATGATGACACCTACCATAACCCAACAATAGGTAAGCCAACCCATAGTCCGAAACAACTAGTAACGGACTAATAAGAAAAACGTAAGCAAAACTAAATAAAAGAGAAGAAAAGATAAGAATGAAGTAAATACATCCCCAAAACCTGGTGAGGTCAGTACAAGAGCTTCTAATACATAATGAGTATAAAGCAGAATACATAGTAAATATATATAAAGTCGTCTCTGAAATACAAAAAATCGAGATCAGTCGAACAGTAAGGGGGAGAGAAGGAACAACTCCAAACATCATGAGCTCACCCTGAATCTCAGATCCATGGTTATATTGTACAATGTACACATCAACGGCGAGAACTCATAATATGATATATAGGTTGTAGAAGTGTAGTATGAGTACCAAACATGAGGTACTCAGTAGGCATCGGCCGACTGAGCTCCAAAGATAATGTAGGTATAAATAACATGTAAAGATGGAATATAACTACATGCAAATTACTCAGGCAACGAAAGATAAAAGTGCTAATGGAAAAGTAAAGGTACACTATCAGGTACTACCAGTAATTAGGGACGAAGCACGGTTCCGTAAGTAACTAGTTCATATACTATAGTATGATGAAGAAAGAGATATACAATATACGATTGTAGTAGGAAGGAAGGAAATGATATACCAATAGTAGCCAAAGATGAATATATATATATATATATAACCACAATATATGGATAACCAACTACGAAGATACTACTCTTGAGAAAGCTAATCTAACATCACCAGGGTCTTAAGCAATAAGGGGTCTAACACTAGCATAATCAGGATATCTAACTCAAATGTGCTTAGGCATGAGATAGTCTAACAATAATCAATTCTTACCGTAATAAACAATAAGGAAACTCGAAAGAGTTCCTACAACCTAGATTACCAATCTATAACCAACTCGTCATGAATTGTACAATAATAAAAAGTAAATCTATAACTGGCTAGCCCGGAAAAATAATAACCTAATCGGGCCCCCATAAGCTCAAAAGGTATAAGAAAATACTCAGCAAGCAGTAACCATAACTTGTACTTATAAATCCCCGCATAAGACCAATAGATATAAGCGCCAAACAATTATACTGGTGGAAGGCAATGCATAATAATGAATAAATGCACTGATAATTCAGTACCATCAATCAATTGAGTGCCAGAATGTACCAAGTGTATATACCTCCTCCAAATCAATAGCTCGCAAAGGCAGGACCTACGACTACCATCCTTCTCTGGTACTATGACTCATCAGACGAATGGGCCCATAGGGGACTAGGGATATTCATATACACTGCTTGGTCCCAAACCAGGACTTTCAGTAACCATCATAACCAATTTACTAAGTCCAGTACCAGAGAAAAATAAGAGTGTAATGATTGCTCGAACTTGAACCGAGGCTAAATGAGTGTAAATATGTAAACCCATTGCCCTAGATCAAATTCGGGATTAAAATGGTATAATAATGTAAAAAGGGTTGGAATCTCCCTTGACCATAGTGAAATAACTAGTGTAAAATGAGTGAATCAATAATGGACTGGAATCAGCCTTGGTCAAATTTTCAAGTTGTATATTTAGTTTAAAATATCATAATCCAATAATAAAGGTGTTACGATTTCCATTTTCAAAGAATCAACTTTAAAAGTTAAGAAAAAGTGGTAATAAATCCTTTTTTAGAAAACAGTAGTAAAATCAAGTGTCTAACTGGAATCTTACCACTAAATAAGTGTAAATACATCTAAATGTATGCATGCAATCACCAGTATCCAAATAATACAACCGTAAGCGTCTAAACATCCATACCTATATCCACGTCCTTTTAAAGAATAGAGTACAAACCTGGTATCGTAACCACGGCCTCGGGCCCAACAATATATAACTCAACAAGATGTTAGTGCCATAAACTAGGAAACTAAGGTAAACAAGGGCATAAAGCTACTAAGAGGACCTAATTAGGTAATATCGCCCAATTCACTAAGTAAGATGGTATGTCTTATACTAGAGGGGTCCTTCATGTCAATATCTAGGGTCCTACAACCATAACGGGTATTCTAGACTAAGGCTCGAGTTATATTTCTATTCTAAGTCCCCTAAATAGGTCAAGTCATGATATTACTTGGTATAAACCCATCCTGTAATCCCTACCTAGCATAAAATCTATACCATACACAATCTCTTAGAGAAGAGTAGACCGTAGCCTACCTGGAGTCCAAACGCTAAGCTCACGGACACCGCACCAAAGCTTGCCCTCACCGAGAAGCCTCCAAATGGTGCCCCTACTAGAACCCGAGCTTGACTTGTATGGAGAAGGATTGAATTAGTGAATTTATTGCACACAAGATGTTGCCACAGTAAAGGAATTCACCATACTATACTATTTTGCACAATTGATTCGCACAAGCTTATCAAGAATATTTATGCCCGCATAGAGATGAATTGGATGGCAATATCTTAGAATAACAATGTTATACACAATCAATATGGTGGACCATTTTCAAGTGCAAGCAAGAATGAAGTGAGAAAGTGATTACCTCAATGTTAGTGGGCGGTGGCAAAGTGATAAACACATGGGATCATGACTTAATCAATTAATTGCACATCTCTCAAATTATTTGCAGCCATCGTCACTTAACTTACTTGGTTTTACCCCTTCCTCCACTTCCACGTGGGAGTAGAAGTGGCTATACCATATTAATTTTTATCCCATTATGTATTAATTCAGGTATTGCATATGTTCATGGTAAAATAAATATGAATTTTTAAATATACCATAATTAATAGAAAATCATTTCGAATAAAGCCTCTATCATATAATAAGAATTTTTCAACATAACTAGACTCACTATATCCGTTTAAAACATTAATAAATTATTAAACTTTTATAAAATAATATAAATATATCATAACTAAAGAACTTTCATAAGTATCAAAAACATTTTAGAAAGACAATAAAAATAAAAATATAAATTTACTAAATTCTAATTTAAATCAATCATTTCAGAATACGCACGGTATTGATAAAATTCTCAAACAAACTACCCGAGAACCGAACCACTTGTCCCAGTAGGCCATAAATAAAGGGTAGCAATTATCGGGAAGCTCAAAATGTCGAAAACACATGAAAATTGAAAAATGATCTAGAGGGTCATTACATTATCATTTCATGATTTAGTCGTATAACTATCGTGTTATTGGTCTCTTAGTAGATGACTTTTAGCTTTCTTCCATCGTAACTTTCAAGTTGTCATTTTTTGTTTTACTAGAATCCTTCATGTTATTGTTAATTTGTTGCAGATAGTTGTGTTATATTGTTTTCCTTTACCCTATTGTTTAGAGTGTGTTTTCGTGTTCAATACCAACATAATTTTGACTTTTCATATCAATGACAAAATTTTATGCATTGCATCTATTTTTACTCCTTAATTTTTATGTGATGGTGAGTTATCAAGTTTCTTTTCTTCACAATAATCATATTCCTTTACTGCTTTCCACGATTGATAGGGAAAAAAAATCCTTCTTTTTTGCTTACGTTGTGCCATCCAATAGTAAATGTGTAATGATCATTTTCGTTGTTTTGTATAAACTTTTCGTTAAAAGTCTCATGTTAAAATGCTTTCCAGATTTGAAGTTACAAATTTCAAGCTAGGCTAGTTTCGAATGAAATCGGAGCGAGGTATGGTCTAGAAAAATCTGGGATTGATTTGGGAAGTTTTGGTGGTGTTTGTTTTGATTTCTAGTTAGCTAAGACAATAAGAAACCCATAGGATTTTACGGAATCGAAATTAGGTAAGTAGAACTCCAAAAATTGATCTTAGTATAAAGGACATTATTTGGAATGTCTCGGGTTTAAGGTGTGTTGTGAAAATTAGGATTTTTTAGCGAAACTTGATATTTTGTCCCATCTATGAAGCTATAGCGGCAGGTACGCCACTATAGAGACCGCCACTACAGCGGAGAAATTCTTGCTATAGCAATGGTCAAACTTAGTCAACATCCGTTATAGCTGCAGGTGCTGCTAAAGCGACGTATGCCTCTATAGCGGCGAAAGTTGAAGATTTAAGTAATTGTTTCTCCAAAAAGTTTATTTTTCTAAAACTAGTTTAGGGGTAAAGGAAGGGTGATTTAGGGCCATTTCCATCAGTTTTTCATCATTCGACTTCGTTAAGGTAAGGAATTCATCCCCGTTAACTAGTAATTGATAATTATGCCTTAAAATTGCTAAATTACGGTGTTCAAGGAGGGTTTTAGGGTTGATTTTGGTTGTTTTCTGGTGAAATGGGGGAAAAATAAGTATTAAGTTAATGAGTTTTGATTATTAACAGTTATTTTATCCTTGTATTTCGTTAATTCATTAATTTACCCATGGAATTAGTTGTTTTAGGTGAATTATGGTAGAAAAACCCTAGAACGGGAAGGAAATGATCATGAACTTAGCCTTAGAGGTTGGGTGTGAGTTATAATTCCCAACATGGTAGGTCATTTCATTAATCATGTGTTTATATGCATGTTTTAGACCAAGAGCAAGCGGAAATTGAACGAAAGAGCAAAGCTCTGGATTATAGGAGTTGTGCAAGCTTGGTTCAAGGTAGGTGATGGTATTGTAGTTAAATCCAATTTGTGTTATTTATGCATGTTAACAACTTTGTAGTGTGGCTTGTTAGTGCATGTTATTTGGTGTAGTCAATGCATGGATTTTGCATTGTTGTATGATTTTGGCCTACCTTATTTCTAAATGTAGAATGTTTCAGTATTTGGGATGTTCTCATAGGTTATTGGTGAAATGTTGCGGCCTACCGCACATGCAAGTGTACGTGGTCTTCCAAGTAATATAGTAGCTCCTTTAGGAGCCATATGTTGAACCCACAAGGGCTATTTTCTCAATACTTTTCTCAATTCCGTTTCCAATTGTTTTTCGTACATGTGATGGATGTTATCAAGAGAGTTTGTTGATTTCTAATTTCCTATTGATGTGCAAGGAGAGTAAAATAATACAATTATAAATAATTAATAAGGGTGTAAACAGTATTCGGAGAGATTCCAGGGCTACGACACTTATTACAATCATGCATAGTAATTATTCTATTCAATGAACTTTATTTCTCGGATTACGGGTTTTGGGGTTAAGTGTAGATCTAGGAATGGTCATCCTATAAATCACCTACATGAATTAGTCTCACAACTACATCGTTGAGCGGGGATGCGATCTCCTAATTCAAGTGTCTTACGTTATCATCCCATTTATAACCAAATAAGGCAATCTAGGTATACGTCTATCCTAGTTGCAAATCAACTCTAACATGTGTAAGAGATAAACTTGTTCCTCTTGTTCTTAGTCCTATTCATACAATCCCATGATCCGTTCATGGACAAACTACCCATTTACTCTAATTTTGGTCAACATTAAAATAGTATAATCAAGAACAAAAGCATAATCGAATGAGAATCGATGTCAATAAATAAAATAAACTACTATGCAATCATTTTCTAGCCATAACCCCAGAACAAGGGTATTAGCTACTCATAATTCTTGAGAATACTATAATGAAATAGTTGTTCATACCAAGAAAAAGCAAGTGGAAGAGTTACAAAAGATGAACCCTTGAGGAAACCCTTGAAATTTCTCCACAATAATGCCTAATGATCAAAGATGTGTGTAATTGTGGCTAAGTACTCCTTTTATAGTGCTTTGGGTCATCCACCATCTGCTCCATAGGAATCCCGTGCATTTACTACTTTGCCCTTACTTAAACTAAGTCAAAATCTAATTTCTGGGCCGTCACATGATAGGGTACGGCGAGCGTGCCATCTCCTGCTAGAGGAGGCACATTGTGAGACTAAAGCATGACCATTACAGTGACACATCACGGGCATAGGCACGGCACCGGACCAATCACACCTATGGAGGGGTGTGATGCACACCTTCCCACACGTGATGGAGGGTGCGGCGCATGCCCTCCTCTGTTGTGTATGGTTGTTATTCATTCTTCATGTGCTTTCATCCCTAGATACCGTAAATATTGTGGCATGAGTGTAGGCTTGATTTAGCTTCCATATCTCATCCAATGATTCCCTACACATCTCAACACACATAAGTTCATTCAACACAATAGAACAAATCAAAATATACTAGAACAAGCATAGCTCAAGCTAGCGACACTAGTTTTCTTTATCTATATTCTATGTGATTTATTTGAACTAAGACTTAATACAAATTCACCTTAAATATCATTAACACATACTTTACACATAAAATACACATACACACTCTTCATAGTTCAACAAGCACCTCAAATTATCCTAAAAACTAAGTTAAATGCACATAGATAATGACCTTTGGGTGTATAAATAAGCCCAAGATCATGAAATAAGGTTGGCAGACACTTGTGTCTGGGGTATTAGTTCATAGATGGAAATTGTCCCCAGCAGGTCATGGCTAAAGAGTGGATATATTCCCCATAGAGTGTATGTATGATGGTCAAGTGAGTTTGACTGTTCTATGAGTGAACTAGGAAATATATTTATATGCTTGGTAATTATTTACTTGTATGACATGTCTTGGCTTGGCTTGACTGAACGTGACTTGGTGATATTTTGTTAACTTGTTGGTTGTTAGTCCTAAACTATTTTCTGGCTTTTTATGTGATAAGTGTATGTTAGTTGAGCATAGATTAGCTTGTTGTACTATATGTTAGTTAAGTGTTCATATTCTTATCTTGGGTTGGCCAAATGACCCTACCAATACAATGTTGTTTTCTTGTGTGCTGACACTACACCTGTTCTTACTTTTGTGAGTGCAGCGCATATTCTAGCGACTCCTACTAAACCTCACCTGTGATTCCAACTGTTAACTTTAGATTTCAGGGTGAGCAGTATATCCTAGCTACCATGGATCTTTCCTTTATTACATAGTCCTTTGTTTGGACATTAAGCACTTTTTTCAGTTTTGGGATTGCACCCACTTCTTGACAATCTGAGATATTTTGGAATGGATGACTTTTGGATCCTATGGATTGTTTTAATTTGTTAAGTATAATGTTCCGTAGTTAGTTATACATTTGGTTTCTCTTTTAGACTTGGATATTTATTTATGAATTAGTTCTAATTATTTCTTTAAGTGCTTATTATGAGTTGGTATTCGGGGTAGATGGTTCTCCCACTGGGCGAGTAGTGTGGGTGCCACCCATGGTGAGTTTAGGCCTTGACAAAGTTGGTATCAGAGCCTAGGTTTGTTGATTTTGTCCTACTAAAATGGTTCCAGTAGAGTCTCACAAAATAGTATGGAGACGTCTGTATTTTTCGTTAGGAGGCTATAGGACCTTAGGAAATTTGTCATTCTTGTTTCTTTCATGCTATAACTCTATTCTAATTGGTATCTGGTGATCCAAATTAGTAGATGATTTCTTCACTCTTTTATCCATAGATGGTGAATACTAGGTCCAACAGAACCCGAGCAGCATCCCCTGCACCGACCACTCCAGCTGAGGAGCCATCCATAAGTTAAAAAGGATGAGTGAAAGGGAGAGTAGGATAGGAAGGGGAGGAGCCACACCCACCAGGGGTAGAGTTTGAGCTACTGCAGGCTAGGCTCATGAAGGGTCAGTATCCCCTCTCCCAACTCAGGATCATTTTGAGAAAAGAGAAGCAGTAGAGAAACAAAGAATGGAGCTCGAGGTAGAGGCACCAACTAGGGTTACAGCCTTACCTCCCATGTCCGCTAAGTTTGTTCAACAGGTTTTAGCTTTTCTGAGTAGGTTAGCTGGGACTGTAGCCACTCCTACTGTTCTAGTTTTTTAAGCTTTGACTGTTCACCCTATTGTTGCTATGGCTCTAAAGATGGATGAAGATTCAGGGATGAATGCTTTTCCTCGTCCGATTTTGGGTTCTGTGATGATAGGTACTAAGCTGATCTGCTAACTAAGTTTCTAAAGATAAACCACCTACTTCCCAGGGTACTGAGTCTGAGGACACTTTTGACTTTATTATTGACTGTTATAAGAGGCTGCACAAGATGGGAATTGTGCAGCAGTATGGAGTTGAGTTTATGACTTTCTGTTGGAGAAGGATGCTAAGCAATAGTGGAGGGCGTATGGTTTTGTCACTGATTTTGCCTTTTTGACTTAGGAATAGTTCCACTCTTTATTTTTAGAGAAGTATGTGCCTTGTGCTCTCTGGGATCGCAAGAATCGCAAAAAGAATGAGATTTTGGCATTGGAATAAGGTGATATGTCAGTTGCGGCTTATGAGTCTAAGTTCCATGATTTGTCTCGCTTGATTTCCCTATTTTTGTTTCTACTCTGGTTGGTGATTCTTTGGTAGTAACCCATGTTTACCGTTCTTGTTCTGTATTATTTGGGGGTTTTCAGACTTGGGTAGACTTGATTATTCTAGATATGTTGGATTTTGATATAATTCTAGGTATGTCCTGGTTATCTCTATATCACGCTGTTTTAAACTGTAATGCTCAGATAGTGACTCTAGTTATACCGATAATGGATAAATTATAGTGGGAGGGAGTGTATAAGGCCAAATCAGTGAGAATTATATAATTTGTCTGGGATAGAAGGTTAGTGGGGAAGGGACGTTCATCATTTTTAGCACATCTCTAGGATGTGTGTGTGGGGTCCCCTTCTATAGAGTCAGTTTTGATAGTTTCTGAATTCCAGGATATGTTTTATTCAGATTTATCGGGTATGCCTCCAGATAAAGATATTGATTTCTGTATTGACTTAGAGCTGGGTACTCCCCCTATATTAATTCCACCCTATCGAATGGCTCAAGAAGAGTTGAGACAACTTAAAAGTCAATTGTAGGAACTATTTAACAAGGTTTTTATTCGTCCAAGTGCTTCACCTTGGGGTGCTCTGATCCTTTTAGTTAAGAAGAAGGTTGGTAGTATGAGGATGTGCTTTGATTATAGATAGCTGAATAAGGTTAGTGTCAGAAATAAATATCCCTTGCCTCGCATAGATGATTTGTTTGACCAACTATAGGGTGTGATAGTTTTTTCAAAAATTGACTTGTGGTTAAGTTACCACCAATTGAAGATAAAACCAGAGCACATACCAAAGACAACTTTTAGAACTAGGTATGGCCACTATGAGTTTCTGGTGATGTCTTTTGGGTTAACTAATACACCTGCAGGCTTTAGAGTTTGATGAACGGTATCTTTAAGTCGTTCTTTGATTCTTTTGTTATCGTGTTTTTGATGATATTCCAGTTTACTCTAAGAGTAAGGAGGAGAATGCAGGTCATTTTCGCATAGTTTTAGAGATTCTAAGGGAAAATGGCTATTTGCTAAGTTTTCAAAATGTGAATTTTGGTTGTCTTTAGTTGACTTTATAGGGCACGTGGTTTTTGAAAAAAAGGTAATGGTGGGTCCCTAGAAGATTGAGGCAGTGAAGAATTGGATTCGGCCTAGTTCAGTGACCTAGGTAAGGAGCTTTGTGGGCCTTGCTAGTTATTACCGCAGGTTTGTCAATAGCTTCACATCCATTGCAACACACTTCACAATGTTGACTAAGAAGCAAGTACCATTTGTCTGGTCAGATCAATGTGAAGAGAGCTTCCAAAAGCTCAAGACATTCTTGACTACAGCGCCTATCCTTTCATTGCCCGTCGAAGGTAAGGACTTTATAGTGTTTTATGATTCTTCACTTTTGTGCTTGGTTGTTGTGTTGATGCAAGACAGGAATGTCATTCCTTATGCTTCAAGGCTTTTGAACCCTTTTGAAAGAATTTACCCAACCTATGAATTTGAGTTGGCAGCGGTGGTATTTGCATTAAAGATTTGGAGACACTATCTTTATGGTGTTAAGTGTGAGGTCGTCACATACCACCATAGCCGGCAACATGTGTTTACTCAAAGGAAGTTGAATCTAAGGCAGCGGAGATGGGTGGAACTATTAAAGGATTATGATGTGACTATTTAGTATCATCCGGGTAAGGCCAATGTGGTGGGATACACATTAAGCAAAAAAACTGTAAGTATGGGTAGCTTGTCATTATTGAGGGTGTCCAGATGACAGTTAGCTAGAGAGTTTCAAACTCTAGCATCTCAGAGCATGAAGTTTGAGGTCTCAAAAATGGGTGGAGTGTTGGCTAGTGTTGAGGTAAAGTTAAAATTTATGGACCAGATTAAAGCCAAGCAATTTGATAATAAGAAGTTGAGTGCACTCAGGAATAAAGTGGTGTGTGGGGAGATGGCGGACGCCACTCTTGATGAGAGTGGGGTGTATTGGTTTATAGGATGGTTATGTGTTCCTTAGGTTGGTGATTTGATTGGTGATGTACTTTTAAAGGCCTATGGTTCACGTTATTCTATTCATTCAGGTAAGACCAAGATGTACTGTTACTTGATACAGCTGTATTGGTGGCCCGAGATGAAGAGGGACATAGTGGATTATGTGTCCAAGTATCACAATTATCAGAAGGTAATGTATGAACATCAAAAGCTTGCGGGGTTGCTTCGGAGGATGCCTATACCTATGTGGAAATAGGAGAATATTGCCATGGATTTTGTGGTGGGTTTTCCTAAGACCTTAGGAAAATATGACTCCATTTGGGTGATAGCGTATCGGTTGATGAAATCAACTCACTTTTTACCGATTTGGGTAAACTGTAGCTCTCAACAGTTAGCTAAGATATATGTCAAGGAGATTGTAAGACTTCATGGGGTGCCGCTTACCATAATTTCTGATAAAGATGCAAAATATACTTTCAACTTTTGGGACAGGTTGCAAGAAGAGTTGAGCACCAAGCTCACATTTAGCAAGATCTTTCATCCTTAAACAAATCAGCATTAGGAGAGGACAATTCAGGTGCTAGAAGACATATTGAAGGCTTGTGTGATTGATTTTGGTGGTCATTGGAGCCAGTTTCTTTTATTGTGTGAGTTTTCATACAATAATAGCCATCACTCCAGCATTGATATGGCCCCATTCGAGGCACTTTACAAAAGGAAGTGTAGGTTATCTATTGGGTAATTTGAGACTGGTGGTGTTAAACCTTTGGGAACTGACTTAGTGGAGGCTCAAGAGAAAGTAAGGTTTATTCAAACCAAGTTATTGGCTGCTCAAAATAGACAGAAGGAGTATGCAGACAGTAAGGTGAGAGACATGGACTTCAAGGTTAGTAAGCAAGTTTTGGTTAAAGTGTCTCCCATGAAGGGACTCATGAGGTTTGACAAGAGGGGCAAGCTTAGCCCTCGGTATATTGGTCCCTTTGAGGTTCTTGAAGTTGTGGGTCCAATTGCTTACAGGTTAACTCCACCGCATAGATTGTCGGGAGTCCATCTGGTATTTCACATCTCTATTCTTAAAAGGTACCATAGGGATGGATACTATATCATTGAATGGGACTCGATTCTTTTAGATAAGGATTTGGCTTACGAGAAGGAGCTAATAACGATTTTGGATCAAGATGTTCAAAAGTTGAGAATGAAGGAAATTCGTTCAGTTAAGGTTCAATGGAAGCGTCATCCAATTTAGGAAGCCACTTGAGAAACCAAAAAGGACATGCGGGACAAGTACCCTCAATTAATTAAGGATACATGTACTCTCTTCTCTCCTCATTTTAGCCTATTTTTACATTTGATCATTCGGGGACGAACAATAGATAAATTGGTATCTATTGTAACGACCATTTCCATCCTTATGTATAAACTTTCTGTTAAAAGTCCCATGTTAAAATGCCTCCCGAATTTGAAGTTATAAATTTTAGGCTAGGCTAGTTTTGAATGAAATTGGAGCAAGGTATGGTCAAGGGAAATCTTGGAATGGTTCAGGCAGTTTTGGTGGTGTTTATTTTGATTTCTAGTTAGCTAAGACGATAAGGAACTCGTAGAATTTTAAGGAATCAAAATTGGGTAAGTAGAACTCCCAGAATTGATCTTAGTGAAAAGGACATTGTTTGGAATGTCCCGGGTTTAAGGAGTGTTGTGAAAATTTGGATTTTTGGGTGAAACTGGACATTCTGTCAAACTTGGTCAACACCCGTTATAGCGGCAGGTGCCGCTATAGCGACATATGCTGCTATAACAGCAAAAGTCACAGATTTAATTAATTATTTTTCAAAAATAATTTATCTTTCTAAAACTCATTTTGGGGTAAAGAAAGGGTGATTTACACTGGTTTTTCATCATTCAGCTTTGTAAAGGTAAGGAATTCATCCTCGTTAACTAGTAATTGATAATTATGCTTTAGAATTGCTAAATCACGGAGTTTGGGGAGGGTTTAGGGCTGATTTTGGTTGTTTTCTGGTGCAAGGGGGAAAATTAAGTATTAAGTTAATGGGTTTTGATTATTAACAGTTATTTTACCCTTGTATTCCGTTAATTCACTAATTTACCCATGAAATTGGTAGTTTTAGTTGACCTACAGTAGAAAAGCCCTACAACAGTAAGGGAATGATCATGAACTTGTCCTTAAGGGTTGGGTGTGAGTTATAATTCCTACCATGTTAGGTCATTTCATTAATTATGTATTTATATGCATGTTCTAGACTAAGACAAGAGGAAATTGCACGGAAGAACAAAGCTCCAGCTTAGAGGAGTTGTGCAAGCTTGGTTCAAGGTAGGTGATGGTATTGTAGTTTTTTTTCCAATTTGTGTTATATGTGCATGTAACTACCTTGTGGTGTGGCTTGTTAGTGCATGTTGTTCGGTGTAGTCAATGCAAGGATTTTGCATTGCTGTATGATTTTGACCTATCTTATTTCTAAATGTGGAATATTTCGATGTTTGGGACGTTCTCACAGGTTATTGATGAAACAAGGTTGGCAGACGCTTGTGTCTGGGGTATTAGTGTATTGACAAAAATTGTCCCCTGTAGGTCATGGGTAGAGGGTGGATGTGTTGCACATAGTGTGTATGTACGAGGGTCAGGTCAGTTTGACTGTTCTATGAGTGAACCGAGAAATATATTTATATGCTTGGTAATTATTTAACTGTCTAACATATCTTGACTTGGCTTGACTAAACGTGACTCGGTGATATTTTGTTGACTTGTTGGTTTTTAGTCCTAAACTGTTATTTGGCTTTTTATATGCTAAGTATATGTTAGTTGAGCATGGATTAACTTATTGCACTATATTTTAGTTAAGTGTTCATATTCTCATCTACTTTTGTGAGTGTTGCAGATATTCTAGTGGCTCGTATGAGACCTCACTTGTGATTCCGGCAGTTGACTTTAGATTTCAGGGTGAGCGGCATATCCGGGCTATCATGAGATCTTTCCTTTATGACATAGTCCTTTGTTTGGATATTATACACTTTTTTTTAGTTTTGGGGTTGTATCCCCTTCTTAACAATCTTAGATGTTTTGGTATGGATGACTTTCGGTTCCTAGGATGGTTTTATTTTGTTTACAATATTCCCCAATTAGTTGTACTTTCGGTTTCTCTTTTAGACTTGGATATTTATTGATGGGTTAGTTCTTATTATTTCTTTAAGTGTTGATTATGAGTTGGTATTTGGGGTAGATGGTTCTCCCACCGGGTTAGTAGTGTGGGTGCCACTCACGGAGGGTTTGGGTCATGATAAAATGTGCTCCATTTTCTTTAATAATATAAGGTAAACTTTTAAAAGCAACACGCTCCAGACCGGGAATTAATCCATCATTTCATGTGTTGTTGGCATTATTGGAAATAAATCAACCTACTCTTGTTCGAAGCCCTTTTACACACTTCAAATACTTCCTGATTGAGCTAGTCAAGCAGGCATTGAACACGGAACAAGACTCTAAGGTCCGTAACTAAGTCCAAAATTTGATTTTGGTATATAGTTAGTGGACTTAATACAACTACAAAGGTTTGGCTAAAGCTACTACAAGATTCATACCTTCCTATCTAAGGTCAATGGGGTTTTGGAAAATTTAGTAAATACTATATATGAGTAATATTAGCTTTAAAAATGGACATGCAATACCAACTAACAAAAGAAAGCATTATAATTTAGAATCAGCGGCTTGGTAGCTGGGGAATCAAGGTCAAGCGACAAAAGAAGCCATACTTAGTAGCTTCTTGTTTTACGGAGCATGTACATCAGCTAAGGAAACAAGCTTAGTTACTCAGAAATGAATATACCCATGAAAGCTAATTCATCAAGAAACTATGATGAGCAAATCAAACATATTAACAGCTGAACTAGAGCCTCCTGAAGAGGCGACAATAAACAATTGATAACCATAATTTTTTTTCTATTTCTTTGTCCATAGATTTATTATTTATATTTATGATTATCTGTCTTGAACTAAACACAGATTTTAAATTTTTTGTTCATTTGCGCTTTTTCCCATTAAAGCTGATACTTTATTCCCAACAGACTTTAGAGTTTTTTAATTAGCATTGTTCTCTTTTGATAGCACTGACCTGAACTGAATGACTAACCTTCAATAATTTCTCTTTTTCTTGATGTTCAGACATCATCTGAGATGGAAATAGAAACCTCACCAGAATCATTAGGAGCAGAAACATCTTGGTTCCCTTTCATGGTGTTCTTGTATTGTTCAAAAAAGCATCAACAGCACATGGGATTCCTGTCTCTCCATCTTTGGATGGTATATTTTTCCTTAACACACTTACTTGTGTCTTTACCACTTGCTGGCCCCGAGAATTTCTTTTTTCCCTGCAAACGTTAGATCCTATTGGTACTTAAATCTAAGAAGGTAAAGACGGTACAAGTGGTGAAATTGTACACCCTGATATAGAAAAACCTATAATTACTTCTACAGGCTGCTCAGGGGAACAGTTGCATGTTCCAAATACATACAAAAATAGAACGCCGCTTATTGTAGCTTTATAGAACAGAGATGATATAAATGACAGAAGATAAAACTAAATAAGGTTTAGATCCATTCTAATTCGTGACAAGTTGAAGCCAGTAGCCTACATCACTTGTTTTAATATTAAACTCAAGTCTTGAGGTGTTCTGAAAGTGAAATTTATCTCAGATAAAGTAACCATATTTGGTCCACCATGGAGGGCATTAAGTGCACTTCCGTGAAGAAGTCCAAAATCAACAAGAGTTCATAGAATGAGGAACATATACATTCTTAAAAAGAATTCTTTAAACTTCTCTACGCATATATATGTAACCAATCAAGCCTAAAACTGTGGATGCTGGTCCATCCACTCCTGATATGTTGTATTGGTCTACAAGTTCTACATTCAATTATAATATGAAATCTTCAAGTACAACAACAACATACCCAGTAAAATCCCACAAGTGGAGTCTAGGGAGAATAAGTTGTATGCAGACCTTACCCCTACCTCGTGGATATCGAGAGGTTGTTTCCGAACGAACCTAGGCTTAAGTGCAGCAAATCGAAGTAGTTGTGAAAAGAAAAAACAAAAGAGAAGAAAACGTGACAACTAATGAGGAAACCAATGCAAAGCACTCAGGAAACGAACATTAACAACAAAATAGTGTGACAATTGAAATACAATAAAAAATAGAAATATATAGCTCAGACCAAGTAACCATGTTTAGTCCATCATTGAAGGCATTAGGTGCACTTCCATGAATGAAGTCCATAATCTACTGGGGTTCATAGAATGAGGAGAATATACATTCTAAAAAATAGTTCTTTAAATTTCTCTACACATATATATGTAACGGAGCCTAAAACTATGGATGCAAGTCCATCCACTACTTACATGCTGTACTGGCCTACAAGTTCTACATTAAGTTACAATGTGAAATCTTGAAGTAATGGCAACCTATGTTGCTCGACTCTCCAAAAAGATATCGTACCCATGTCGGATCCTCCAAAAATGATTGAAAACATGTGATGCATTGAAATCATTTGATCGATTTAGAAGGATTTTCCCCTTTAATTATTTGGATTTGGGTCGGGTTTTAAGCTGGATCGGATAGATTTTAAGTGGATCCGGTTTTGGTTAGTGGTTTAATAGATTTTTGGTTAATTAAAATTTCAACCAATAAAAAACATCTACGTATTAAATAAAAATTCTAATCATTTTTCCTAAAAGGTTTGTTAAGAGAAAGGGAAAAATAGAGTCATATAGGTGGATGACAAGGGCATTTTAGAGTACAAAGGTTGATGGGATGGATATTTTAGAGCCCAAAGGTGGAAGAAAGGTATAGTTGTAGCATTCTCAATACTTGAGGGGTAATTTAGGCCCTTTTCCATAAAATATATGGTAAGAGAAAAATATATGTTAAAAATTAAGGATTTCAAATATATATGGTAAGAGAAACAGATGTGGCAAGAAGTATTAGGAGAATTAATAATTAATCAGTCTTCAAATATATTTTAAAAATTAAGAAATCCTAAAATGTATATGGCAATTAGAGAAACATATATAATAAGAAGTATTAGGAGAACTAATATTAATCATTCTTTAAATATATTTTAAAAATTAAGAGATAATATATATGGTAAGAGAAACATATTTGGTAAGAAGTACTAGGAGAAATAATGATTAAGAATTCCTAAAATATATTGTAACAGAAGAATATATTTTAAAAAATAAGAAATCCTATATATATATATATATATATGGTAAGAAAAACATATATGACAAGAAGTATTAGAAAAATTAATAATTAAGCAGTTTCAAAATATATGGTAAGAGAAAAATATATTTTATAGATTAAGGAATCCTAAAATATATAGTAAGTGAAAAATATATCTTCAAAATTAAGGAATCCTAAAATATATGATTAGAGAAAAAAATGTATAGTAAAAATTCTAAGATTTTATTTCATCAACATAACTATTAGACATGTCGATCCTAGAGTTTGTGGACGTGAAACAATTGGTTGTTCATGTTTTAGAGGATTTTAACATGTGTTTAGAGCCTTAACTACGATTAAACTTGATTTAGCACTAAGCACTTGACAAAGCAATAAATTAATAGAGCATGCAATTTTATTTTCTCTCAAATTTATCTACTTCAAAAAAGAATTTGTGTGTACTTGAAAAATTATTTTCTTTGTATAATTTTAATTTTTTTTCTTTCCCAAATTATATAGACAAACACTTCTAGAAAAATTATTATTTCATGATTTAGTCGTATAACTATCATGTTATTAGCCTCTTAGTATATGACTTTTAGTTTTCTTCCATCATAACTTTCAAGTTGCCATCTTTTGTTTTACTATAATCTTTTCTATTATTGTTAATTTGATGCAGATAATTGTGTTATATAATTATTATCCTCATATATAATGTGGTTTATTCCTTTATTATTATTTAGAGTGAGTTTTTGTGTTCAATACTATAATGACTTAATTTGTGAAATCTTATTTTTACGTGTTTTGACCATTTTTCCCTTCTTCATAGTTATGACATATTGGTTTGGGGGTGTGGGGATGGTTGGCATGGTCTCAGATGCAATCAGGAATGATTTGGAAGAGTTTGGTGTTTGTAAAGCCTTTAAAAGTCCTATAGTTGACTTCGGTCAACATTTGATGTTTCGAGTCCCGGATGATGATTTGGACAGTCCCATTTGGTTCGGAATATCGAATTTGGATTATTAATGAGGTTGGTTCGGTTCGGAACCTTTATTTTACATTTCGACCCTTCGTTTAAAAACTAGTTTAAATAAGTTTTTAGTGGTCCCGGGGGTTAATATTTTGAAAACAATCCTTTTTCGAAAATTCGACTCCGCCATTGAGTTTGGAACGTCGAAAATAGCATATTAGCATGTATACTGTGGGGTCCCGAACAAATTCAGAGGGTCCATTCGAAGCAGTTTTTGCTTGCACAAAAATTAGCACTTGCTGATATCTGGTGCAGCAGTTTAAGCGGCCAAGGTATCGCTTAAGCGGTAGCCGCTTTAGTTATAAAGGATCGCTTAGGTGGCGTCCACTTTAGCGGCACTTGAGCACTTCAACGATTGCCTGCCTGAGTGGCTTGGCCTCTTTAGCGACCTTCAAACCGCTTAAGCGGTTAGTTAGTCGCTTAAGCAACCATTGCTGGTATAGATATCCCATTTCACAATTTTTAACCATTTTTAGACTTCGAGCTTCGGGTTTGGGCGATTTTATAGATTTCTTCACCATTTGAGCTTGGGTAAGCTCCGAAACCTTATTCATTTTATTTTACCTTGATTATATCATCAAAAATACTTTTTAACCTTAATTTCAAAATGAGATTTTAAGGATTTTGCCGGTAAAGCTTAAAAATGGTTTTTCTTCAATTTGGACCTCGATTTAAACCCGTTTTCACGTGGGTTGTCTAATGTAGACTCCTCTAACCTTGGAGAATATGCTTTTAAATTAAATTCCAATTTTACCCCTCTTATTTTCAAACACATTTTTCGAGTCTGTTTTGGATCCGTCTCAAATATGGTCAATATGGGTATTGTTAGCTTTCTTTTAATGCATAGATGCTATATTTGAATATTTTAGTTGATTCCAAGACCGTTCAAAAGGGGAAGTCACCGTGTTGGCGGACTTTAGGCTCGGATTTTGTCATTTCGAGGTAGGTTATGGCTTAACTTCTTTCAGACTGGGCTGGGTAGTTAATAAATGTGTAAAGTATGCTATGGGTATAGAAAAATAACTATGAAAATGGTGATTCAAGATTATTATTATTGGTGTGTGCCCGTGGGGGGGCTTATGTTCTTCTTATTGTTGACTTGTGATATCATATACTACGTGTGTCCTGAGTGAGGACTTTATTTGACATCATTGGCCATAATTGTGAATTTAAATGCCTTATTTCTTTATGTGATGCCCGAGTGGGGGTTTGAATCGATATTATAGGCCTTGTTGAGCATGGTTTGGCTTATCATGATGAAAAACGTCGTGTCATGTGTTGAAATGATATAAATAATGTCTTACATGCATATTCATTCCAATGGTGCCTATCTAGAATTGATATCATGAAATGTTAACATATTGAGTTTATTTCTGGGCTCACTTATACATGTATTGAATGGATTGGATATCTTCATATTGATGTGATTGTGAGCATAACTTCCTCATTTCATACATTCACATTCATGAGATATCGGTATCACTGAGAAATATTGATTTTGAAAGAAAATGAGATACTTTAAAAATGCCTAGACCAAGGGATGTGCCGATCAGGTAGATTGAGGCATGATATTGAGATTTATGGAAACTTGAATTAGTATACAGGTTACAAACCCCCCATGGGTCCTATCTTGGGAGATTGAGGCTCGGTAGGTGTATCCAAAAAGTTATGTGATAAAATTCTAATCATGACATCATCTTAATTATCATTGCATCCCATATGCATTCACATTTTCAGTATTATTTACATGTCCTTGGTGTTTACTTGTGTATGCTTACTCTCGTGAGCACTTGTTTTACCCCTTTTAATTTCTGTATTTATATTAAAACTGTTTGTGGAGACAGTGTGAGCTTCTGTTTGACAACTTTTTTGTTTGCAGGTGACGTGCTTATGTATTTCTTAACTTATATTATTTTTTGTTTTGCTCAGTCAGCTTATGATACCTACTGAGTACAAGTGGACCATACTCACCCCTACTGTGCCCTTTCATTACAGATACTAGTTTGAGTACCACGTGTGGCGACTAATCTTTGTGCAGAGATTTTGAGTTTTCGAGGTACTGATACGCTCTAGAGTTTGAGGCTGAATCGGACCTCATCTACCTTTATTTGTCTTTACTTTTGAATCAGAGATAGATTATGTATTATTCAGTATTCAAATGGTTATTTAGATGATCTACACTTATGTCACCAGATTTTGGGATTTATGTTATTTCTTTCAGACTTCCCACTACTAGAAAATAGGCCTATGACAACATTTCAAATACCGTTGCAATAGGTGGTAAAATCGTTGCAATAGACCTATCATGGTCTATTGCAACAGTTTAGGTAATCGCCGCACCAGCTCGCGTCACAATAGATCTATTGCAACTGTTTTGTGCAATGATTGTCAAACCTTTGTGATATACCTGCTATTGTAATGGTTATAGTAGTGTTGCTACTGCCTTATCTATGGCAACAATTAGTTGCGTCTATAGGTACGAACGAAAATCATTGCAATATAATTTTTATGGAACGATTTTTGAGGATATTGCAACGCCTTTATTATATAGCAACGATTAATGAAGGATCTATAGCGACGGTTATATAGAGCTATAGCAACGCCTAATGAAGGAGCTATTGCAACGATTATTTGAATAGGTTATTTATATTAATTTGCTTATAATATAATACAATAAAATTTATATAAATTGCAAAAGAAAACTAATCATCAACTAAATCATAATCTAAAATTTCTAATATATATTAATCATGTATAAAAGAAACTATACAAGAGAGTAGTGATATATAATTTGACAATATATTCAAAATAAAAGTTTCTAAGAACATGTGAAGGCCTGATATGACCAACCAATACGAAGAGTATGGCCTTGACTGCTTTCATCTACGACATAGTTACTTCAGCCCCCAAAGTAGCATCACAGCCTGGTTGCACAACAAGTTTTCCTTCATTAAATTGTTGAATACAATCTTCTCATTTCTTGTAATTTTGATAAATCTCTCCTTGTTGTTTATTAGTTGCATCATCAGGTCTGGAAGCTCCAGAAAAAGGGCAGACCTGGATCATCTTTGATAAATTCCCTATAAAGGGTACAAAGTTATTCATATCCTCTGCGAAGAAACAGAAGATCACGGACGAGACAACTACTGAAAAGCCACTAATCCAGTTGTTCAACAAAGAAAGTGCACATGCTTCGTCAACAAAACTTTGCAGGAAATAGGGAGATGATGACTTAAAAGCAGAATTGTGACCAAGAACTAGCTATTCTATTTCAGTCTAAATAATTTAGTTAACACGTAAAATCACATAAATTATTTCAAAGCTACTTCTAGCTTAAGAGTGTCATCTTACTTCAAACAATGTAGACTCAATACCCTACTTAAAAAAACTCAAAAGGCAAGTAGTAGCACCTTATATCGGCATTTCTAGTGTAATCCTCAACAACGATCAACAAATCCCTACCCTCATTCAGTTACAACTCTCATAGTACTTCAAAAGTCGCTTTTTTTCCTTGATAGAAGAAATTTCACAAAAATGGATCATCCATCACCGTCCATGTAATAAATGAACTCAGGAATTTTAGCACTCACTCCTGCAGTATTTCTTGACCAAACTTAATACTATTGTGTTTTTTAAAATGTTAATATCAGAATTACTGGAAAACAAAAATCAATTCTCACTTTAAAATCCAATAAGCATCAAATTAAAATTCCATTTGAATCTGTTGCTAACATTCACCAATGGTTCTGAAACTAAAACTAATATCCACAAACTAACAACAATAATAACAACATACCCAATACAAGTAGGGCCTGGGGAGAATGGGTATACGCAGACCTTACCCCTACCTTTTTGAGGGGTAGATGCTTCAAATATGGATGTAGATTGTGTCCTAGTACTTTCCTCAGCTGGTTCACAATGTGAAGAGTTTTAAGGTTTTAAATTAAAAAGATAGTAAGGAACAAACTTTGATACAAGCTAGTCCTAATCTTATGGGTTATTACATCATGGATTCTATAAAATTTATTCAGAGACTAAAAAGAAAAAGAAAAGCAACACTTCACAATCAGCAGAAAAAGATGAGCTCTTGTAGGATTTTGATCGAACTAAATGATGGCTTCTTCAAGAACATACAAGAGTAGGCAATGTCTACCTTACCCTTTCTCTTTTAAGTTCCAAATTTCCAGAGGATGAATAGGTTTCAGAAAAGAAAAAAGATTTGACGAATGGAAATGACTTGTAGAGCAATAATTGTATTTCCACAAATACAATTAGGAGTATGTGATGATCTGTGGAGAAGTAATCAGAATTCAGTAGAAGGGAAATAAGAAGAGTTGCAAGAATAAATCGATAGGGCTACTTTAGTGTGATGATCCAGGCGGATTTCATGTGACCTGAAAAAACATGCAGCAAGAGGTCATAAATAAAGATAGGCGAAGATGAGATAGATGCAGTTAAGGGCAGAAGCATCAAAACAAAATAACAACAGCATTATAAACATCAATTTCTACAGCTAAGGGACTCAATATGAACAAAGGTCTCTTTTTAAAAAATATAAATATGAAGAGGATGACTAAGAACAAGTATATACTATAGGAGATGTTGGTGAGCACATGCACTTTCAGATAATTGCACTGATTGCTAGTCAATTCAGTGATTCACATATTTCGAGGACCCTGGGGTTCACATATCCTTGCTGCCCCTAAAGAATGTTGCACTATACATTTTTCAGAAAAAGAAGTTGAAACTCGTGCTCTAGGCTTGTTAAAAACTTAAATTTCCCTGAGAAATGGTTGCCATGGATTTGACTGACACGAACAAGTCTTGAGTATCCAGTAAAGTTAAGTGGAGATCTATATTTTTGGACTCATAATAACAGGAAAGCTTTAAAAAGAAGATATCTTGTTTAGTTGGTTGGCAAAGGTCTTGAGGAGCTAGTAATCTTATGTGAAGATCTATATTTCTTGACTCATGATGGTAGGACAAATGCTTCTTCAACAGGATGATATATTGTGTTCTTGGGAATAGGAGATAATGAATAACAACATATCTAGTTGTGAAAGAAGAACATTCCTACTTTTTAGGTCGTGATGCTTCAGACTATTCAAGAGCTTAGGCAGACCATAGACAAGTTGTAACTGTCCTATGCTATTGACTAACACTAATATTCTTAAATTTTTAAAGATGAAACAGTTAAACATGTCTAAACTCAACACAACACCATTTATGTTGAGAGAAATATTCAAGCCAAAACAAAAGCGTATTCATTTTGTTGCATGTCCGAATCAACGCAAATATCAATTTCAAAGTATGACAGGTTTGTGCTTACCAGATGTCAAAAAACATATGTTGAGTTAACACAGCTTCCAGCCAGCCAGTACCTACAATCCCTGGGGTTGAGCCTAGCTATCTCACTATGTCGATTTTCATATTCCATTCCTTGGAACAAAATTCCATATCACAAAATCGAACTGCTAAGTTTTTCCCTTCTCAAGGTGACTACATGATCAGACAAAAATTGTTAAGACCTCTATTAAGTTCATAATATGAGTAGACATGTAGAATACTTGCATAACAGGAAACTATTGAAGCCCTCAAACTCATTAACAAGTTCAAACTAACCCGATGTCGAAACTTCTCTGGAAAAAAAAATATACAAATATCAAAATTTTCTCTAAGGTTCAAAGTTAAAAACAACACAGTTGTTTTAACGGATCGAAAAAGCATGAAAATGAGAAAAATAGGACTCACATGTCCCATAACTCGGCTGGAAGCTTTCGATATCTAAATTAGAGTAAAACCGACAAATTGAGAAAAAGTAAAATTGAGTTACCAAAAACAAAACTCCAAAATTGCTTCTTCCAAGAAATGAGAGCAAAAGGAGAAAAAAAGGTTTTAATAGAAGTATTGACGACCTTACTTTTCTTGGAATACTCATCCCTTATTGCATCACTCTTCCTTCAATATGCACCTCTTTTACTATACTTCCCCTTCTCACAAACACTGAATTATATTTAGAGTCACCCCAATAAAACTCTGGATATGTCTAATATTGTTTCTTAAGGAAGTAAGACAACACACAGACCAATAGACAACAATCACTTTAAGTTTAGCCAAAAAACAATATAAATATAGGCCAAAGATAGAGAACAAAGAGAAAAAGCCTTAGTTTAGCATAACTGAATATCGAATTTGAACAGAGTAAAGTGCAAATTACTCCTTACGCTCTCTCTTACTCTCACCCTTGATTATAGTAGCAACAATAAACTCACCACAAATTGATGGATTTGCTTGCAATATCTGCATCTTTGCAAACCTACAAAACAAATTCTATAGTAGTCTTAGTCAACTTTAAGTATCTATAGCTAAAACTCAAAGTGAACGGAATTTTTCCTTAACATACAATCTTGTACAAATATTCCACTGTCCTTTATTTCTTTTACAATTCCTAGCATAAACCAGTTATTGAACCATCCAACTCAACACCTAAAGCCAATAGCTTGGTCACCGAGTTGTTTATATCACCAACTGTAAAGAACAAAAGGGATATAAACATGTCATCATATAGTATCTATTTCTTATCATCGTCACATCTCTGCTCAATATGCTTAGTCAAATGATAAAGTGAAACAACCTTATCGTGTTAATTTTAATGCTACATGAACTGATGATAAAACAGAACCACATTTCTCCAACATCACCACTATAAAACATGGAAACTATTATCATATCTCTAAATTCTACCAGATTCACTGACTAATAATAAATCAATTAAGAAGATAATCTAATCAATTACTAAGCAAGCTATCCTCTATGTAAACCTTATTTAATCAGATTATCCATATTGAAACCCTAAAAATTTGATATTTAGGAAAAATACCAAAAGTGTGATAGTTAAAACAGCGAAAGAGAACTCACAAGTCTGGCGACTCATCTTTGAAGCTTTCAATGTCTAAATTAGGGATGAATGCAGAGCGTTGGGGACTTGATTATAGATGAAGATATAAGTAATACTTTAAAGTTCAAATTGAACATGCTAACAAGCAGAGAATGACATAAAGCGCAGCTACTACATATGATATGCCATAAGAAACCTTCAAGAAGCTTTACATGGTTTCGGAAGCCAAGTATAGTGCAGACAGTACTGAAGGACACAAACCATGGCACTCCACAAACCAAATATCATTGTCGTCGCCTCCATCTCATCCTGGTCCATCCACTGCTATACTGATGGTGGTAGCTCCGCAACCATGGATTCATCAAAAGCCCTAGATTATAACTGATGGAGTTCGGGATCGATTAAGGTAGAAAATAGAATTGAACTCTTTTTGGCTGATTTATAGAATTTTAATTCTTAGGTTTGCAGCGGTAAATAACCCTTGCAAGTTGTACCAAAATTATGGGGTGGGGTGGGGTGGGGTGGGGGTTGTAGTGACACTTCAGAGATTAAATAGAAAATGAGAGATTCAAGAATATTTATGCTACAAGACTATTTTGATACAAGAATTTAGGCGCTCAAAAATCATCTATCGAATTATTGCTAAGTCCATCAACTATCAAACTATTACAACGTTAGAAGATTTATGGGTTGGTGGTGTGAAATGGAAAAAGGGTTTCTGGAGAGAAATGGAAAATGAGTTTCTGCATAGGAAGAAATAATGTATGGAATTTAATTACATGTAAAATTAAATTTAAGAAATAAATTAAAAATAAAATAAAATGGAAAAGCATATATGCGGGTTTAGTAAAAATAAGAGAGGAAAATTATAGAGGGAATTAGTACCCGTTTCAACAGATAAATGTTTTCTATAAAGTATTACCATAGATGATACTATTGCAACGGTTAAGATAACTGTTGCAATAGGTATGCTTATCGCAATGATTGTACTATAATGACAATAGTTTTATTGATAAATTTTACTAATAGCACCCAAATCTTTTGGCAACAGTTAAGACCGTTGCAATAGAATCACTATAACAATGGTTTGAAAATTGTTGTTGCGTAATTTGATCCCATAGGTCTAATTTCTAGTAGTGTCCGCTATATTTTGTATTTATATTGTCCTGACTTCAGTCTAGAAGTCTAGTTTAACCTAACTTTACTTAATGTTTCATTTTACTTCCTTTTTGGGTGTTGGCTTACTTATCAAGGATAGGCTGCGATAAGTGTCATCATGACCTTGATTTTTGGGTAGTGAAAAATTGGTATCAGAGCACTAGGTTCATCAGTCTCATAAGTGTAAGAATAGGATGCCTAGTAGAGTCTCACAGATCAATATGCAGACGTCTGTATCTATCTTTGAGAGGCTATAAGATGTCTTTAGGAAAAACTTCTCTAATAAGACTCCTTATCACGCGGGTTGTTCATACCCAATGTTCTAAACTTGTATTACATTCATTCTGTGTAAATGGTAAGGACTAGATCAAGGAATCCTAGGGATGCTAAGCCGATACACGATTTGGGAGCCTCGGTTCGAGGATGAGGCAAGGGTCATGGTTGACACAGAGGTAGAGGACGGGCATGAGGTGCTGCCCCGGTCAGAGGATATGCTAGGAAGGCCTCTCCTAAGCCTGCAGTCAAGAATGCTAGAGATGACTATCAGACAGGGGGTGCGGGGCAAGCTTAGGTCCTACAGAGTTCACTTGACACCCCAGTGCTTCAGGATTTGTTAATTTACCTTTTGAGTCTTTTGGAGGGTGTTCTTTTAAGTATACCTGGTATTCCTTAGACTTCGAGTGGTGTTCCACCATCTGTTCTGGTATTTGATCATGGTATTCCTGCTTCTGTTGTTCAACCATCATCTATGATACCTCATGTATGGAGTCATTGCCTACCAGACTTACTATTCTCCAGTTTCTTTAGGTACTGTGATGTCTTTTGATGATCATAAGAGGTTTGAGAGGTTTATTCACTTAGCTTCTCTTAAGTTTAGTATAGTTGTTGGTGGGGATGCCAATGAGTTTGTGATTGATTATCAGGAGAAGTTTAATAATCTTGGATGTCTTGAGTCTCATGGAGTTGCTTATACTACCTATTAGATGACGGATGAGATTAGGGATTGATGGAGATTATTTTCTAGTTGTAGGTCATTGGGTTTGCTTACTATGACTTAGGCTCAGTTTTCTGAGGCCTTCTTGGAGAGATTTATGTTGTGTAGCTTGAGATATCAGATGCGGGATGAATTTGATCACTTGAGGCTGGGTTCTATGACTATTGCTGAGTATGAGGCACATTTGTATGCTCTATGCTGATATTCAGTCGCCAGTATCTACACAGAGTCTGAGAGGATTCACAAGTTTATGAAGAGGTTAGAGAGTCCTTATCAATTGGCTACTACCCTGATGTTTATTGAGCATGCCAAGATGACCGAGTCGATTACCCAGGCGACTCAAGGAGGAACCAAAAAGGTACACTGTTAAGGTGAGTTTAGTAGACACACCTCTCGAGGTAGGGATTTCTTAAATAGAGGTTCTCATGGTTGTCATGCTAGGTTGGTTCAGGCTTTACAAGGTTCAGGTTGTAGACCTTCAGGTTCTGCAACTTTAGGTTATCGGGCATCAGGTCATGCTAGTAGAGGTTCTAACTTTATTTCTTCAACCCAGGGTAGTAGTCCTAGTTAGTCTGTGCCTCCTCAAATTGAGTCGGGCCCTAGAGGATGTTTAGTATATGATGATGTTGGCCATTTGGCCAAGGATTATCCTGGACGTGTGTTTGGTCCTGCCCAGCAGGGTTCTCAACTTCACCTTTGCCCTACTCTTATGTCTGTAGTTAGAGATGGTTCACAGAGTGGTAGGGGTGGTGCTCGAGTTAGAGGTAGGAGAGCTCGTGGTAGTAGTCGTGGGTTTGTTCAATTTGGGAGTGAACATGGATAGTGTTATGCTATACTTGGGAGACCTAAAATAGAGGCCTATAATACAGTCATTACAAGTATCATCCTAGTTTTCTATAGATCTACTTTTGTGTTATTTGACCCTGTGTCTACATTCTCCTATGTTTCTACATCTTTTGCTTTTGGTTTTGATGTTGTATATGAGCCTCTTACTGGTCCTCTTAATGTTTCTACCCCAATAGGAGATTCTTTAGTAGTGGATCGGGTGTACTGATCTTGTGTAGTTATCTTTGTGGGGCATGAGACTAGGGTAGACTTATTTATCCTAGATATGGTTGATTTTGATGTTATCTTGGGTATGGATTGGCTTGCTTCCTATCATTCTATATTGGATTATTATACCAAGACCGTGAACTTAGCCACGCCAGGTGTGCCAAGGTTAGCTTAGAAGGGTACGCTTAATTCATGTCCAAATGGAGTTAGAGCTCGGCGCATGGTAGAAAGAGGGTGTTTGTCTTATTTGGCTTATGTTTGTGACACTAGTATTTCCTCACTGCCTCCTATGGATTCTATTCAGTTTTTTCGTGAGTTTATGGATGTGTTTCCTATGCATTTTCCTAGTATGCCCCTGAATCATGATATTGACTTTGCTATTGATGTGGAGACAGGCATCAAGCCCATCTTTATTTCTACCGGCTTTAGTAGACCTAGTGTGTTTCCTTGTGGTGCTCCTATCTTGTTTGTGAAGAAGAAGGATGGTTCTATGCACATATGTATTGATTATTGGTAATGGAACAAGTTGACAGTTAAGAACAAGTATCCTTTTCCTTGCATTGATGATTTGTTTGACCAGCTTTAGGTTGCTTCCATGTATTATAAGATTAATTTGATATTTAGGTATCACCAGTTGAAGATGAGAGCTTCGGATGTCCTGAAGACGCCTTTTCGAACTCGATACGATTATTATGAGTTTTTGGTCATGTCTTTTGGGTTGACCAATGCCCCAACAACGTTCATGAAGTTGATTAATCTGGTATTTTGACCGTATCTTGACTCCTTTATGATTGTATATATAGATGATATCTTGGCGTATTCCAAAAATGAGGTTGACCATGTGAGACACTTGAGGACTGTGCTTTAGAGATTGCGTGATGAGAAGTTGTATGCTAAGTTCTCTAAGTGTGAGTTTTGGTTGGATTCTATCTCTTTCTTGGGTTATGTAGTGACCAAGGATGGTATTGTGGTCGATCCGACCAAGATTGCGGTGATTCATAATTGGGCTTAGCCTACTAGTCCTACCAAGATTTGGAGTTTTCTTGGCTTGGCGGGTTATTATTGATGTTTTGTAGAGGATTTCTCATTTATTGCAGCTCATTTGACCATATTGACTCAGATGAATGTTACCATTCAATAGCCGAATGTCTGTGAGAAGAGCTTTCAAAAGCTCAAGGAGTTGTTGACTTCGGCTTGTATCTTTACTTTTCCCAAGGAGGGCCTGATCTTTACCGTGTTTTGTGATTCTTCGGGTGTTGGTTTGGGTGTGGTGTTGATGCTGGAGGGTAAGGTGATTACCTATGCTTCTCATCAGTTAAAACCCATGAGAACAATTACCCTACCCATGATTTAGAGTTGGCCGCGGTGATGTTTGTGTTGAAGGTTTGGAGGCATTACTTGTATGGAGTCCATTATGAGATTTTCTCGGATCATCATAGCCTTTAGTACTTCTTTAATCAGCGAGATTTCAATATGAGACAGCGGCATTGGCTTGAGTTGCTTAAGGATTATGATCTCACTATTCTATATCATCAGGGTAAGGCTAATGTAGTTACGGATGCCTTGAGTTGAAAGACGACTACTATAGGAAGTTTGGCTCATCTCTTGACTCAGAAGCTGCCTTTGGCATTAAAGGTTCAGTCTTTAGCTAACCAGATGGTTAGGCTTGACATTTCGATACCCGAATGTGTTTTTGCCTTTGTTGATGCTAGATCCACTTTGATGGAGCAGATTCAAGCTCACCAGTTTGATGATGATAGCTTGAGGGTGATTCGAGATAAGGTGTTGAGTGGTGAGGCTAAGGTGGTTTCTCTTGATTCCGATGGTGCATTGAGGATTGGTGGCTGAGTTTCTGTGCCGAGAGTTGGCAGATGGGAGATATTGATTTTTAAGGAGGTGCATTGTTCCATATACTCTATTCATCCAGGGGTGACTAAGATGTATCATAACTTAAAGCAGCATTACTGATGGTGTGGTATAAAGAATGATGTAACAGACATTCAAGCTTGTTGCTTGTGTTGTTAGTAAGTGAAGGCCGAGCATTAGAGACCGAGTGATTTGCTTCAGAGATTACCCATTCCTGAGTGGAAGTGGGAGCGAATCACTATGGATTTCATGAGTGGGTTGCCTCGTACTTCTTATGAGTCTGACAACATTTGGGTCATCATGGATCGATTTACCAAATCGGTCCATTTCATTACTATTAAGATTTCCTTCAGTGCCAAGAGATTGGCTCTTATCTATGTTCGGGAGTTAGTTCGTCTTCATGGAGTGCCCATGTCTATTATTTCAGACAGAGGTTCAGTGTTCACTTCTAGATTTTAGAGGACGTTTCAGGAGGAGTTGAGACTCAGGTTGACCATAGCACAACTTTTCACCCCAGACTGACGGTCAGTTGGAGTGGACTATTTCGGTTTTGCAGGATATGCACCTCGCATGTGTTATATACTTTGGAGGTCAGTGGGAGTAGCATTTACCCTTGGCGGAGTTTGCTTATAATAATAGCTACCATTTGAGTATTCAGATGGTACCTTTTGAGGCATTGTATGGTAGGCATTGTCGATCTTCGATTGATTGGTTTACAACTTTCGAGGCTAGACCCTATGGTACCAACTTTCTTCGCGAGTCTTTGGATATAGTTCAGGGGATTCAGGATAGGCTTTGGGAAGCCTAGAGTAGGATAAAGAGTTATACGGAACGTAGGCTTCATGCCTTGAAATTTAGGATTAGTGATCGAGTCTTTCTTCGTGTGTCGCCCATGAGGGGTGTGATAAGGTTCAAAAAAAGGGGCAAGCTTAGCCTGAGGTACATTGGACCTTTTGAGATTCTTCGAACAGTTGGCTTATGAGTTAGCTTTACCTCCAGATTTTTCAGTTGTTTATCCAGTTTTTCATTTATTTATGCTTTGATGCTATATTTCGGATGAGTCTCACGTGCTTCGTTGGGATTAGGTTCAGTTGGATGAGAGGTTGACCTTTTTTGAGGAGCCACTCTCCACTTAAGCCAGGGATGTTAGGCGGTTACATTCTAGAGATATTCCTATAGTTAAGGTACATTGCCAACACCATTCCGTTGAGGAGGCTACATGGGAGGTAGAGTCTGATATTCGAAGTAGTTACCCCCAACTTTTAACCAATTCAAGTATTTCTTTGCTTTTAGTTCGAGGACAAACTACAGTTTTAGTGGTGGATATTGTAATTGCCTAATTTGTGATATCTTGTTTTTACGTGTTTTGACAATTTTCCCATTCCCCGTAGTGGCAACATGTTAGTTTAGGGGTGTGGGGATAGTTGGCATGGTCCCCGATGCGATTGGGAATGATTTGGAAGAGTTTGGCATTTTTTAGCGGCTTTAAAAGTCCTATAGTTGACTTCAGTCAATATTTGATGTTTTGAGTCCCGGATGATAATATGGACAGTTCCATTAGGTTTGAAATATCGAATTTGGGTTATTAGCGAGGTTGGTTTGGGTTTGGAACCTTCATTTTGCATTTGATCCTTCGTTTGAAAACTAGTTTAAATAAGGTTTTAGGAGTTCCGAGGGTTAATTTATTGAAAACAATTCTTTTTTGAAAATCCAACATCTCTATTTAGTACGGAACGTCGAAAATAGCCTAGTAGCATATATAGTTTATTTCTGTGGGGTCCCAAACAAATTTCGAGGGTCTATTCGAAGCATTTTTGGCTTGTACAAAAATCAACACTTGCTGATATCTGGTGCGGCGGCCTAAGCAACCAAAGTACCGCTTAAGTGGTAGCCGATTTAGCGATAAAGGATCACTTAAGCGGCGTCCGCTATTGTGGCACTTGAGCACTTAAGTGATGGCTGGCCTAAGTGGGTTGGCCGCTTTAGCGACCTTCAAGCCGCTTAAGCGGTGTTTGATTAAGCGGTTAGTTAGCCGCTTAAGTGGCCATCACTGAATATAAACCCCATTTCGCAATTTTTCACCATTTTTGGACTTCGAGCTTCAGGTTTGCGCATTTTTTGTGGATTTCTTCATTATTTGAGCTTGGATAAGCTTCGAAACCTTATTTTCTTTATTTTACCTTGATTATATCATCAAAAATACTCTTTAACCTTGATTTCAAAATGGGTTTTTTAGGATTTTGCCAGTAATGTTTAAAAATGATTTTTTTTTATTTAGACCTCGTTTTTAACCCACTTTTGTATGGGTTTTCTACAGTAGACTCCTATAACCTTGGGGAAGGTGTTTTTAAAATAAAATTCTGGTTTTACCACTCTCATATTCAACTCATTTTTTGAGTTCAATTTGGACCCATCCCAAATATATTCAATATGGGTATTGTTAGCTTCCTTTTAACGCGTAGATGCTATATTTGTATGTTTTAGTTGATGCTAAGACCGTTCAAAAGGGGAAAGAGTCGTGTTGAAGGACTGTAGGCTCAAATTTCGTCGTTTTGAGGTAGGTTATGGTTTAACTTCTTTCAGACTGGGTTGAGTAGTTAATAAATGAGTAAAGTATGAGATGGGTATGGGAAAATAACTATGAAAATGGAAATTCGAGATTATTTTTATTATTGTGTGCCCGTGTGGGGACTTATATTCTTATTGCTGTCAATTTTTGATATCATATATTGCGTGTGGCCCGAATAGAGGTTTAATTTGACATCATTGGCCTTAATTATGCATTTAAATGCCTTATTTCTGTCACGCCCCGAATCCTATCGGGACGGATTGACACTCGTAGCCGACAAGGCCCGAGAGAACCAAGCTTTGTCTCTGTTCAATCATATGTATGCCATAAGAAACCCATAATCACATAATAGCTATAGATACCAACAATGGAATTCATGGAACATGATATATATATACATATGCAAAACTTGGCCGTTGAGGCCACCAAGTCAGAAACGACATATACCTTTTATATTTATACACCCACATCCGTCTACAAAAGCCTCTAACAAATGCATTGATCAAATGAACTAAAAATCGGGACAAGTCCCCACTTTATACAACATGTACAACACCAAAACATATGTACAACTGTGACTCGGAGAAGCCCCGAACTAACTGGAGCTCACCAAAGGTCTGCAACACTGGCAACCTACTGTGGAGGCCTACTAATACCTGCGCCTGCAGCAAGTAAGGTAAATTCCCCAAGAGGGGTCAGTACGAAGAATGTACTAAGTATGTAAGGCCATATGAAACTTGTAAGATATGAAAATATGTCAAGAACTCAAGTTCAAATGCATAACCAATATAGATAAGTCATAATGTAGATGAGTCACTATTTTGTACTTTAGAAACCATGTATGTTGCTTTCATTACATTCTTTGTATCTTTACTTCCATGATTATTCATCTTTGCCTTTTACTTGTAATACCCGGGCCCCGACTGAACAGTGGGTTTTAAACATAACATAGAGTTATGTTGGGATCGGGTCGAGCTAGGCTTATGCCCCTAGAGCTGCCACCCTCTGAATCAATGTATATATCGGGATCGGCTCGAGCTAGGTTAGTACCTCTAGAGCTGCCACCCATACAACATTTCAGGTTCGGCTCGAGCTAGGTTATTACCCCTAGAGCTGCCCCCTGTCAGGATCGGTCCGAGCTAGGCTTATGCCCCTAGGACTGCCCCCTGATTTGGGATCGGCTTGAGCTAGGCATTTCGCCCCCAAAGCTGCCACCCATACTTGATCATTGACCACATATGCATTACTTTCTTCAATACTTTGAGATTGATACCATGAAACTCATATCTTTACTTGAAGCTTTGGATCATTAACCAATGAGTGAGGGACATGTGAATAAACATTGTTGGAAACATAGCCTTATTGGAAACATATCACCATTGGAACCATTAGATAATAATCAATGAACAAGATATATGAGTATAACCACTATTGGAACTTTGGAGCATAACATTAACCATGAACATGAGACATGAAATTCACAAATGATCAATGAGTAGGAAATAGGAAAGATATGACAATGACCATGGATAACCGGATATAGGATACCTTAGCACATTTCGGGATGGACAAGCGTAATGTCAATGTGAATACTATTTGCCGTAGAAAAATACGGACAGAGTAACCTTACATACCTTGTATTCTCAATACGAATATACAACCTTAGATGTGTATACAAATACATAACGGAATTCATATTAACCGCCAACTACTTTACAAATGCATACAATGTCAATGAGTTACATGTTTACCTTTAAACATGACATTTCCCCTTGACAAAACCATTGATAAAATTATTATTCCAAAAATCCCCCAATATTCCATACATTGACCAATACATGAGAATCAATACATTTCACCACAACACTTCTCCTTTACACTTTCTTATCCATATCACATCACAAATAATCCATCAAATTACCTTAATACACCTTATAGCACATATCGGCCGAAATCCCATAATTTACACTTTTAGAAAAATAACAAGTTTAATAACAAAATCACACCATACATGTTCATATTTTATCCTTACCATGCTCTTTCATCAAGACATCAAGTCTTTTTCAAGTTCAAATCACAAAGATAGCACATCTTTCACCAAAAGCAAAATACACTATTCACCACCTTGCCAACATAACTATCATGATATACATAAAATCTCATGCATATAATATGTTAATCCATGAGAATAAATACTTACCAAGGCTTGGAATAGGATGATCTTGTCCAAAAGTTGACTTAGGGTTTTGAGAGCTAAAGGGGTTCTCTTGAAATTTTCTAGAAAAACATAGAAATACATGTGTGTTTGTAATGGATAAAAAATCAGATTTTCACCCCTTTATATAGGCCCTCAATTTCCATCCTTATCCACTCTTTGGCATTTAATGCAATGGTCCCTTGGTCAAGTGGAAGAATGGGTCAATTTCCCTTTTGGGCCTTGTCTTTTATTTCATTTTGGGCCCTAATTTTGGGCCCAATTGCACATGTAGCTTATCCCATCAACTTTCACGTATAATTCACCATATATCTCATGTTTAATTAATTCCATAATGTCACGACAATATTCTCTTACGAGATTCTCATTCGTCGTCTCAATCGCAAAAATAGGAATTCTAGTCTCCCATGGCTTCATTGAACATTTTGGACAACTATTCATGTTTCATGATTTGATCATGTAGGAGTATGTAGGAGTGTATTGAAGTGTTTGAAGCTTTAACAATGCTCAAATAACTCCAAAGAACCAAAAGAAACCATCTAAGAATCGCCATAGAATTGCGTTGCGAAACGAGTCCGGAAGGGCACAATCTTTGTGCCTTGCGCTACTGCTGCAAAGCAAGGCAGTGGCGCAAGAAATGTACCCCCTCTGAATCATTGGCTTGCTCCACACCCCCTGAAACAGGGAGTGGCGCAAGTTTCAGCACCTTGCTGAATTTTTCGGCCACTTCGTCAATACTTGCGTATCATCCAATACCTTATCAAAACACTACAAAATTCTTACTTAGTGATCTCAATCATCAAGTAAACATGACTCCAAGTCACCAAATGAGGTTGGAATGTTCACGGGCTATTACACAAATGCTCCACGAAGTCACAAAACACCTCCTACGAAGGTCTAATCGCACATATTAGGTCCGATATCAAATGTTTCACCAATGACACCATAAAACACATACTCATGGCATCTCAACACCTAGGTAGATATGACCCCAAGGTATCAAGTGAGGTTATAAAAGTACAGGGTGTTACAATTTCTTTATGTGATACCCGAGTGGGGGTTTGAATCGATATTATAGGCCTTATTGAGGATGGGTTACCTTATCATGATTAAAAAGGTTGTGTTATATGTTGAAATGATATAAATGATTTCTTACATGCTTAGTAATTACAATGGTGCCTATCTAGAATTGATATCATGAGTTGTTGACATATTGAGTTAATTTTTGGGCTCACTTATGCACATATTGAATGGATTGTATATCTTCATATTGATGTGATTGTGAGCATAACATCCTCATTTCATACATACACATTCATAAGATACCAGTATCACTTAAAAATACTGATTTTGAAATAAAATGAGATAATTTAAAATTGCCTAGACCAAGGGATGTACTGGTCGGGTAGATTGAGGCATGATATTGAGATTTATGGAAACTTAAGTTAGTATACGGGTTGCGAATCCCCCATAGGTCCTATCTTGGGAGAATGAGGCTCGATAGGTGTATATAGAAAGTTATGTGATAACTTTTTAATCATTACATCATCATCATCATTGCATCCTATAAGCATTCATATTTTCAGTGTTATTTACATGTCTTTGATGATTACTTGTGTATGCTTACTCTCGTGAGCACTTGTTTTACCCTTTTTACTTTCTGTATTTATATTAGAACTGTTGGTGGAAATGGTGTGAGCTACCATTTGGCAACTTTTCTGTTTGCAGGTGACGTGCTCATCGTATATCTTTTCTTATATTATTTTATGCTTTGCTCAGTCAGCTTATGATATCTACTGAGTACAAGTAGACCATACCCACCCCTACTGTGCCCTTTCAGTGCAGATCCTAGTTCAAGTACCATGCATGGTGGATGATCTTTGTGCAGAGATTCCGAGTTTTCGAGGTACTGATACGCTCAAGAGTTTGGGGCTGAATCAGACCTCATCTACCTTTATTTGTCTTTACTTTTGACTTACAGACAGATTATGTATTATTCTGTAGTTAGATGGTTGTTTAGATGCCCTACACTTGCGTCACTAGATTTTGGGATTTATGTTATTTCTTTTAGACTTCCGCCATATTTCGTACCTGTATTGGCCTGACTTCACTCTAGAAATCTCGTTTAACCTGTTTTTACTTAATGTTTCATTTTACTTTCTTTTGGGTGTTGCCTTACTTATCAAGGCTGGGTTACGATAAGTGCCATCATTATTTCATTTTTTGGGTCGTGACAAATACCAATATAATTTTGACTTTTCATATCGATGACAAAATTTTGTTCACTGCATTTAATATTCCTCCTTAATTGTTATGTGATGGTTAGTTATCAAGTTCCTTTTAAGTACACTTTTTATCTTAAAATTTTACTTTATTTTCTTAAAGTTTTGTTCTTACTAACATAACATACACACAACAGTTTGTTCCTTTTATATACATTTACTATTAATTAACACAATACACATGTGAAAAGCACTAAAACTTAACTAGTCAAAACTAATAATGTCACGACTCGAGACTACCCCCTAGTCGAGACACGGTACCCAGAACCACAAGTGACTCCAAAATAACCCTTGGCATAGCATACTAAGCATAATATAAGAAATTTAAATGGAAACTGTAATGAGATCATAAGATAAGTTCTAATATCCCTCTGAAAAATTATAAACGGACAAGTGCCAAGGCCGAAGGGCCAACATAAAAACCATACTCTATATCTGCAAACCTGTAGTAATTGAATAACATAATTTGCTGGGAAAAAGTCCCCAGCTAACCATGGAATAACGTCTACAAGTATAATGATAAGAAAAAACTATTTAGGTCCCCAAATGATGAGGACTCACCAATACTAGAAGTTGAACTGATATCAGCTAGCCATGAGTCTGAGCTTGGTCACCAGTATCTACATCACATGAGAAATATAGGCAATGAGTATCTAATCAGTACATCTGAATATACTGAGTATGCAAGAATAATAATAAATAACATAAAACATTCTAACTAAAATCATACTAAAATTTTCTGAGGAAATACATATCTAAAATCATACTAACTGGAAACATAAACAAGACGATATTAAAGATGGTTAAACAAAGTAGATACTTTTAGGTGGTGAAAATTTGAAGAAAATCATAATAGCTTAAATCTGAGTAAAAGCTCATTCAGGTATAAAGTAATGAAGTCATAAACCTGTAATAACTGAAACTGAATTATATCTGAAACTACATATCTAAAAGGATGCATATCTGAAATCATGTTATCTGAAATTATATCATATTCATATGAAGTCAAGTATAAAAATAAAGAATAATATTAAGGTGGGATTTTCTTATAACCAACATACATCACTTGTGCAAATGATGTCCAACGTCTAACCCAGTTGGGAG
The DNA here is from genome assembly GCA_031232105.1 of Capsicum rhomboideum. Classification (NCBI taxonomy): domain Eukaryota; kingdom Viridiplantae; phylum Streptophyta; class Magnoliopsida; order Solanales; family Solanaceae; genus Capsicum; species Capsicum rhomboideum. Next base: position 21,535,200 of record CP124714.1, read on the forward strand.
GCTGCCTCATACTTTTCCAAAATATAGGACCTATCTATCTATATGTGGATATGCTAAGGAGCCTTCTATGCTAATGATCAACTGACATTGTGAAAATATAATCCTACGATGGTACTTAGTTCTGGAACTTGGGTTGTTTAGAACCCTCATTAGCTTGGTGCTGAATACCATTCCTAAAACTACTTTTATAATTATATGCTCAATAGGCGATTTAAATCACTATCTATCTATTGTAAAGTTTGAAGCTTTACTAAATTTCATATCTTGAAAACTATCAAACTTTACCCTTCTAGGGTTTAAATCTATTTTCTTTAATAGCTGTACTAGCATTATGTTTCTAATCTCATGCTTTAATCATAAATCTCAAAAATCATATACAAGTTCATATCATAATTGAAAATTTTGATAACTAAAGCTTTTCTATTCAAAGAAATTATTTTGGTGCCATGAACACCAAAATCATCAATAAATACTTCAAGAAAATCAAGAACTTGCTTTAAATAAGATGGGAATAAAAATGGGTTTGTATCCCTAACTGCGATCTTGAGTTCATAAAAGCTTTAGAGTGTTGGACATGGGGATGAATGAAAAACCTCATTGAAGTTCTAAATACCTTAATTTCTTTTCAAGAAGTCAATGAGGAACCCTAATATGAGGAAGAATCTCCAAGAATTGAGTTCTTGGAATCTTGGTTGAACTTTCTTTAAATTCCTAAGTTATGGTGTAGGATTTCTTTAATAATCTAGAAAAAAATGATTGAATACAATAAATTGCTTAGAATTTTGATGAGAGTAACTTACTTTTGGGTTGGAGGATGAGGAGAGGAGAAAATACTAACTTGGGGCTGATGGGAAATAGAAAGAAAGTGGAAAAAGTAAAAAAAAAAAAAAGACCTTTTAATGAATCCTGTTGGCCATTTCGGTGATTTAGTGGTACCATCGCCAAACCATTTGGAGCTTTGAAAAAAATTAGCCTTAGATTGCCAAAATGAACAGTTTCTGAAGGTTTTCGAGACATTTTGGCCATCCAATTTGGCGCATCACCAAATCATTCGGTGATTCGCCGATTTGCACAGCTCTAACATGCTTTAGTACAATGGCCATAACCGTTTTCTCCGGAATGGGATTAACATACGGTCAATTGGGTTGGAAATAAGACTAGAATACCTTTAATTTGGTGGGTCTTGAGTTACAAAACTCCTCCTATTCTATTAGTTATGCTCATTTGAATTTGACTCTAGTAAAATTTTATACGAAAACTTAATCGGTAAAGAAGCTTTCAACTTAACTTTGAGCTAGAAGTTCCTTATGAACTTAATTGATAACCAAAGCTATTATTACACTAAGGAATTGGTATTAACACCTATGTATAATTAGAAATCATTAGGTTTGGATCTATACGCATTTGAAGAATGGTTCAAATCTTAGTTCAGATGTTCTGGGTGTTACAATATCTCCCCCTTGGGATCATTCATCCTCGAATGAAGACTAAAGCTCAAGTGAAAAAATGAATTATCAAAGCTTACTTTTGGCTATCTAAAACATCACTTACTATCATAAACTGATCTGAATTTTTCCAAGATTAGGACTTAACTAGACAGTACATGAGCATGAGCATAATCATGGAACTACAAGATAACAAATCAAGGCATGAAACCTTCTAGGAGTTGCTATTGGAAAAAGGTTATTTCCTCAAACGTTCTCATCAGAATTTGTCATAACATTCTAGGTAAAGAATCACAGGCATGATTTGTGTGAGATATCTAAATATAGAATACTAACATGATCTAAGCATCCTAGTCATCTGATATGGGCCCATAGAGTAGGAATAGTATAGACTTGAGCATAAGTCACACTCTATCATAAGCTACTTGACATGAAACATAGGTACCTTGGGCATAAAGTAAAAATAGGGCTACTATTCCTTAATTGAAATGGCTGATAGATTTTAAGCTTAGCATACTTCCTGACTATGTTTCTCCTCCTGAATACTACACTTCATCAATTGTAACCTATAACCTTCACAAGGGTACATATGACTACTTCTACCAAAGTATGAGTATAACTGCACGCTCTTACAATGTTCAAGCCTAACTCGGTCTCACAAGGGGCTACACATAAGTTGATCATTCTAATCTAAGCCATGCGATTTATGTTCTATATCTCTGTAGGACTTCTATCCCAAGAATACTACTTCTTCTTGCCACCTCATTCAACACACCTCAAGTTCTAATCAAGAAATAACTAGTGCATAATACCTTTACCCACATGTATGCCAACACAACATTCAAGCCTATCATTATATCTATTTTATGTCTCCTTCAAGGTAACCGAACTATTTAAGAATTTTACCATCTTCCTAACATCTCTACCAACTGCATATTCATGAACTACCACAAAAAGTCACTCTAAAACTTCTCATCTAACTATTACATATAGCAAATGAACACTTAAAATTGCCTTGATCTTCCTTCCTCCACTCTTATAACCTTAGGGAATAAATAATTGGCAGTCTTTATAATAAGAGACATCTACCCTCTCACCTAAACCATCACTTAATAACAACTGCTATCAATACCACTATTGCAACATATGGAGGATCACTAACGGACTAGAGTATGAGGATCTAAAATGAGAGCAATATTGTTTAACTATGACTTGTACTTTTTAGGACCTTGGTACTCAAAAATAGAATTTGTGAGGTAAGGTATCATAGGCATAAATACTTCATATATTAACTCCTAGAGTGTGAGTAGGGAGTTATTTTGAGCATGTACATGACATAATCATCCATCACTTTCATAGGTGGACGCACATAGGTCTAGAAGCAAGAGATCATAAGTACGAATTATTTAAGAGATCTAATCTAAGAACATACAAGATCTACTATGGCTTTTACTAGTGATTAGGGGCATATCATGAGTCCATAGGACTGAGCATACTGTGAAATATGAGTGTACATCTCACTAGATGTATAACATAAGGCTGGAATTCATAGATTCATGGAACATGGTTAGGACCATTGAGTGAAGCCATTACTTATCATACTAGGAACTGAAATTCGGACGTGAATCTATGTCATGGGCATGATGCTGATGTGAACAACATAAATAGGGTGTTATAACAAAATAATCTAAGGAATACGTTAGAGTAGGAATGAATTTATATCTCATCATTACTCCTTCTGAAACACATCACTATCTGGTTCTCATGACCTAATTTGATTCTTTACCTTATCAATTTTCCCCTTAGATCAAATCAAACATTCTCAGTTTGTAGATCTCCTTAATATTCTCTAAGCTGAACTATAATAACTTATTTTTATTGTCGGGGCATAACAATACACATAGATACTAAACTCTTCCTAAAAGACTGTATTTGCAAATATAGAGTCCCTGGTAGTACTTGTTCTTGAGATAGTACTCTTAACTTTACTACTCTTAACTTTCTCTAGCCTCTATAGTCATAATACCATAATTTAAACTCTCACTAGCAAACACAATCAATCCCCTTAGCACCCCATAACCTGATCTTTCTTGTTATTTTACTAACATTACACCTCTAGGTTCAGATCCCTCTGAATCAATAGAGAGTGAATCTTTACTAAGAGTTTCATCAACTTCTATCTTTAATTCCTCGATTCAAATCTTAACAACACCATACTATACATGGCCTTCTCCACGCCTAGTAACTTAAATATACTAATACTAACTAGGAGCACACAACACTTAATATTCTTAGAATATCATGCGGCCACATACTACCTTGGTTTGACATCTATCTTCCTAATGCTTAAGGATCTCCTTTACCAAATGAATTAGTCACCATTCGTTGTCTCACCTAGGGATCACATTTATATCATACATGCACCATCACACTTATTGAAAAATATTGAACCAAAATTCTTACAAATGCTATTTCAATCCTACTAGATCCATTTCATAACACTAGCATCACTAACTCCAAACTATTAATTTCTTACCTTGATGATCATGTACATTTCAAACTTAGTTCCTAGCACCAAACATGTATCACAACACAACTTCACGAGTTATCCTGGCTTAACAGCTACTAGATAAAAATTGAGAAACACTAGCCCAATAAAACCTCATGATAACAATAGACGATCCTAATTTTACAGTCTATCTAATCAAAGTACATTAGCATATCCTCCTTTCACACACCTTCACTACTTATCCATCCATACGTCTATACCACATTCATAGACTTATAAGCATCAAACAGTTTTTTTTTTTTAAATCACACGGTGTAGCCTAGATCTATCAATCCTAAACCACTTTATACGTTCATTAATGACCTATACTTTCCTAATAAAATGACACAAGATCCTACATATAATTCAATCATAATCTAAGTCATCTTAACCAATAACTCCTTCTCTATATTCTACCACTATATCTACACCACACTTACTACCCCTTAGTTAACACCTAAAGACATATCTCCTTAATTAACTTAATAGATATGTAACTCTATCTATATACTATACTTTAAATAATTAATATCCCCACTTCCTGGCTACTACACTACTAGATTCATACTTCTTATTCAGGATTCATTCTATTCCTTATAAATCATAAACTCCTAAATCACACTATCTCTTGGGTGATAATACTAACCAAGAATTTGAACACATACTTTCTCCTTTCATAAGTTTGATTTGTAACAAAGGGGTAGAGAAGAATCTAAATATATTCTAGCCTAATAGCACGATTCACATAAATAAGGACGTTAACTTTCAAGAAGTTGGACTAAAATGCAATAATGGGCTCCTCTTAAACCTTTTGTGCAGTTTCTAAAATTTCTGCTAGTTCTATCTGAAAGCACCATATTGGAAGGAACTGAGCTTTACTACTTCTATTACCTCAAAAATAAGGCATAATTTGAGGAATTTGTAGCATCATATGAATATGCATAAGTTTTTTAGGGACAGTTCTACTAAATGATTTGGAGTATGAAAAAAGGGAAAGTATTTCCAAATGCTCTAAAGACTCCTCGTTATGAGAGAGGTGCGCTTCACACCCATAAAACGGACTCTACTGAACGTAGTTTGCAGACATCCTAGGACTCCTGAACCTACTGCTTTGATACCAAGTTTGTCACAACCCGAGACTACCCTCTAGTCGAGATACAGTGCCTAGAACCACAAGTGACTCCAAGCTAACCCTTGGCAAAGCATACTAAGCATAATAAGAGAGATTTAAGCATAACCTGTAATGAGATCATAAGATAAGTTCTAAAACCCATCTGAAAAATTATAGATGGACAAGTGCCAAGCCCGAAGGGCCAACATAAAAACCATACTCTATGTCTGCAAACCTCTAATAATTAAATAACATAATCTTCCACGACAAAGTCCCCAGCTAACTATAGAATAATGTCTAATAGTATAATTATAAGAAAAAACTATTTAAGTCCCCGAATGATTAGGACTCATCACTACTAGAAGTTCAGCAGATATCAACTAGCCATGAGTTTAAGCTTGGTCATCAGTAGCTAAATCACATGAAAAATATAGTCAAAGAGTATGCATTCAGTATGTTTGAATGTACTGAGTATGTTGGAATAATAATAAATAACATAAAACAGTTTAACTAAAATCATAGTAAAATTTTCTAAGGAAATACATATCCAAAATCATACTAACTGGAAACATAAAGATGACCATATTAAAGATGGTTAAACAAAGTAGATACTTTAGGGGGTGAAAGTCTGAAGAAAATCATAATAGCTGAAATCTGAGTAAAAGCTTATTCAGAGATAAAGTAATGAAGTCATAAATCTGTAATAACGTAAACTGAATCATATCTGAAACTATATATCTGAAAGGATGCATATTTGAAAGCATGTTATCTGAAATTATATCATATTCATATGAAGTCAAGTATAAAAATAAAGAATAATCTTATAGGTGAAATTTTCTTATAACCGACATACATCACTTAAGCTAAAAATGCCCAATGTCTAACCCAGTTGGGAGGGCTGCCCTATACTTTGTCAAGGTATAGGACCTATATATCTATATGTAAATCCATTAATGAGCCTTTTAGGCTAATGATCAGCCGACATTGCGGTGAAAATATAATCCTATGGTGGCATGTAGTTCTGGAACTTGGGTTGTTTAGAACCCTGATTCTCTTGGTGCTGAATACTACTCCTAAAACTATTTTTATAATCATATGCTCAATAGGTGATTTAAATCACTATCTATCTATTGTAAAGGTTGAAGCTTTACTAAATTTCATATCTTGAAAACTATCAAACTTTACCCTTCTAGGGTTTAAATCTATTTTCTTTAACAACTGTAATAACATTATGTTTCTAATCTCATGCTTTAATCATAATGTAATAACATTATGTTTCACTCAGGAATGTCAACATAATGGGTTTGCTTTAAAAAATGGGTTTGTATCCCTGAAAATGGTGGCACGGTTCGAATTTTAGTTCAGATTTTTGGGGTGTTACAAATAGAATGGATCTAGTTAGAAACTTATATTGACTACAAAAAATACTATTAAAACATGAAAAAATTGACTGACTCATTTGATTTAATCTAAAATAAGGAACTAATAATGCTTAGTTTAAAGGATAAGAGCAATCGGATGAATGATTGTTTTTCCACTTTCGCTTGCAGTTCCTCTATTGAAGCAGAACAAGTCTACTACTCCAGCCCTAATTTTCGGGGATTCAATTTCAATCTAATATTTGAGGGACAATAGATTAAAGGGATTATTTTGGAAAAAAGCTCTACATTTTGAGCTATCTATCAAAGTTTAACCACCGAAAAGTTTATAGTTAAAGTGGCCAACCCTTAACATAAAGTGATATTTGGATTAAAATATAATAACAAAAAGTTTTTAATAAATATTGTGAATAAAATAATTATGTTAAACCTAATGTCCTTTTGAATTTCTTTCTAGGCCTACTTCTAACGATTTCAATGGTCGCATTTCTAAGAAGATTGGGTATTCAACTTTATTCATGCCAAGTGAAAAGTGGGGTAGCAAGAACTAAAACAAAAGTAGAGAGGTGAATTAACATGAATCTAGAGAGGAGACACTAACGTAAATCAACTTTCCATAATTATTTCATAATAGCTACTTGTGTCATGTATAAATAATGATATTAGTACAAGGGTATAAACTTAGAGCTTATAAAACCAAATCATCTATGGTTGTTAAGGGAAGTTTGATTATATCTGTTGATCTCTCTCGTCCAAGTTCTCATCGCTCCATCTCCTTAATTTGTTCTTTTTGGTTTTAGCCATCCTAGCCTACATTGTTTTTTCACAATAGTCATATTCCTTTACTACTTTCCGTGACTGATATAAAAAAATCCTTCTTTTCAGCTTACGTGGTGCCATCCAATAGTAAATGTTCTCCCTTTTCCTTATTAATATAAAGTATGCTTTTAAAATAAACACATTTTCTATGGGGAATTAATCCATAATTTCAGCTATTGTTGGCATTATTGTAAATAATCACCCAACTCTTATTCAAATCCCATTTATATACTTCAACTACATTCTTTTAAGCTAGTCAAGCTGGTATTGAACACGAACTAAGACTCTCCCATAGGTCAACATATTATGCATATCTAGCTCCTTTCTTTTGGTAATTAACATTCCATTAATCACCAATGAAAATTATTATAAATTCCATAGCCTAGCTTGGACTCAGCTGACTATATATGAAAACAAAGATTATTGTAAATAATCACCCAACTCTTATTCAACTCCCATTTATATACTTCAACTACATTCTTTTGAGCTTGTCAAGCTGGTATTGAACACGAACTAAGACTCTCCCATAGGTCAACATATTATGCATATCTAGCTCCTTTCTTTTGGTAATTAACATTCCATTAATCACCAATGAAAATTATTATAAATTCCATAGCCTAGCTTGGACTCAGCTGACTATATGTGAAAACAAAGAAAAAAAAGGTTCTTACTATCTAAATACCACATACCCAGAAAAACTACCAAAGTCAGAAAATATGACTATGAATGAGAGTGCTAACTCTAGCTTTGGCTCTTATAGAGAAAGTGTAGGCTATGTACCTGGTGATACTATCACTTGATCTGCTCCTATCCTCAAATGCCCTTTGGTTTCATTCCTTTCTATCATGTTAAATTTTGATTTGGCTCCCCTCCTGTAATGATTCTTCAGGTTATTTTTTCAATTTCCACATGATTCTAGCATTTTGAGCCTTCCCACAATGGCTCCAGGTCAATTATGACTTGTCAGAACTGTCAGTTTAATTATCAGACAGTTCATTTGGATTTTAGGCTTATTTCGTTATTTTGGAGCTTTAGTTGTTAAGGATTTGGTCTTGGACTAAAACTTCTAGTAAACGATCTCAGATGGAAATTCTAACAGTGCCAACAGCTCTAAAATGTTGATTTTAGGCTACGGGGTCCCTAGATTCAGGTCTGGAGGCTTCCAAACTCGTTTTGGCCTATTGGATAGATTTGATAAAAATAAAACTATGGGTGTGGGGCCCACATTAAACAAAATAATCTCGGATGAAAGCTTCAATGGTTTCATCAAGTCTGGAATGTCAAATATGGTATGGTAACATAGTTTTTTTTTGTATGGACAGAGTTTTGAATGAATCCCGAGCACCCGATCAGAGTCCATTTGGACTTAGCAAAAATCTGATGCCTCATATCTGGTGTGACCACTTTAGCAGTCAAGGTCCGCTTAAGCGGACGTTACTTTAGCGGCAGTTGTATACTTTAGTAGATATTTCATAAGTAACCAGAGTGCCGCTTTAGCGGCCACTCGCCCATTTGCACTAGCCACTTTAGCGGTCAGTAGCCGCTTTAGCGGCCAAGTGACTGCTTTAGCAGCACCTACTAGTGTTATATTCTTTTCTTCACCTGATTACTCTCATTTGTCTAGGGAATTTCTCTCTATTTTTGAGAGCTTAAAGAGTGGGGAAGTTTGGGGAATCTTCTATTGAATCTAAGGTATGATAGCCCAACACGCCTTGGTCATTTTCCATTATTTCCCTGTAAAATTTTATCCCTTTCATTGTAAATTCTTAGAAATTAGGTCTTTGATTCCTAAACTTTGCGGGCTGATTTGAGCCCCGATTTATTCACCATTTGTGCTCAAATTTCGAGCATACATTCCTTGTCCTTCGAGGGACCTCGTGACAGATTCAATTTTGGGTTTCTATTAGTGGGCTCCATGGGCCCATTATTGACCCAATTTTGGTCTTGGAGTTTTATATTTCAATGTGGGTGTTGTTTTACTCATATTAATGTGTATATTATTATTTTGATTATTTGACATCATTTTTGGGATCGTGGAGCAAGGAGGACCGATTTGTGGACGATTCAAGATTTGCGGTTCGGCATCAAGGCAGACTTCGGTTTACTTTTCTCTATGACATGGTGTAAACTGTAGATTGCATTCTAGGTAGGGATTATCAGATTTGTTTATGACTAGTATATCATCACTTAGACCATTTAGGGAATTTGGGGTAGAAATATGACTCGAACCTTAGTATAAAATATCGTTATGGTCATCGAATCCTATTACCCTTAATTATAAGCATGTTAATCATACTTTGATATTAAGGATCCTTTAGTATAAGATTTACCATTTTACTTAGTGAATTGAACGGTATTTCCCCAATTAGATCCTTTAGTGACTTTACTCCCTCAATTACCATAGTTTACTGAGTGATGAGGTGTTATTATGTTGATTATATGTTATTGAACATGAGGCCATGGTTACGATGCTAGTTGGACTCCAGGTGAGTATTCTATCCATATAAAGGATGTGATTCTAGTGTGTAGATGCTTTAGGCGCTTATGGTAGTATTATTTTGATATTGGTGATGGCATGTATACTCTTAGGCGCATTCATGCTCACTTAGTGATACAATTCCAACCAAAATCTTGATTTTACTACTGTTTTCTAAAAAGGGATTTATTTCCACTTTTCACTTTTTAAATGGATTCATCACAACGGATTTGTACCACCTTATTTAATGAATTATGAGCTTTTGAAACTAAAAGTGATATTTTTGGAAATTAGACCGAGATTGATTATGGTCCATTGTTATCCACTCTCTTTTACCACTACTATTTACTTTGCTCGAGGGAGATTTCAACCCTTTCTATATAATTACATCAATTTAGTCCCGAACTTGATCTCGGGCAATGGATTTAAAGATTTACACTCTTTTAGTCACTGTTCGAGTTCGTGCACTAATTATATTTATATATCTTTCCAATACTGGATAGAGTAGATTGAATATGATTGTTATTGGAAGTCCTTGTTTGGGACCAGGCAGTGTATACAAATATCTCAATTACCCTAAGGGCCCCTTCATCTGTGAGCCACAATATTGGAGAAGGATGGTCGTTGTAAGTCCTACCTTTGCAAGCTACTGAGTTGGTGGAGGTGTATACACTTTTTACATTATGGCACTTGGATCGGACATGGTATTTATGGTTATGTTGAATTCATTAATTTATATGCATCGCCTATCACCAGTATGATTGTTTGGCACTTATATATATCAGCATTTTGGGGGTTGTATAGGTATAAGCTATGATTGTCATTTTCTAAGTGCTTTCGTGAACCTTTCGGGCATATGAGGGCCTGATTAGATATTTGTTTGTTCGGACTAGACGGTTACTTTATAACTAGTTATTATGGTTAGTTCGTGGAAGGTTGGTTATGGACTGGTACCTGAGATTGTCGGTACATTTTTTATTCCTTTCTTTATTTCGGTGAGTTACATTATTGTTAGATTACCCCATGATTATTCACCCCTTGGTTAAAGGCTTGATTATGCTAGTATTAGCTCCTTTACTTGGCCATAATCCTCGAGATATTAGGTAGGCTTCCTCAAGTTACTTCCTTGAGTTTAGTCCTATATATATATATATATATATATATATATATATATATATATCAATATGGTATTACCGTATATGCCTCTCTTTCCTTATCTATTCATATTGTATATGTATCATTTGGCCTAGTATTACTACTAGATATCCTTCTTTCACTCTTCATTTGTATATTGGCTAGTAGTATACGGTATTGCACTTTAGTTCCTCAATACGGTTAGAATAAGATAGTTTATCCTTGTTGCCCTGACAGCATTATCATGTTTAGTTTCTCAAACAGTTTCTTGTAGTTTATTTTTATGCTTTAGATGTTCTTTATGCCTGTATTATTTTTGGAGCTCAGTCGGCCGATGCCTATTGAGTACCATGTGTTTGGTACTCATACTACACTTCTATAGCCTATAGATCATAGTACAAGTTATCATTGTTGATGTGTGCATCGTGTGGAGAAGCCATGGGTTGGAGATTTGGGGTGAGCTCCTGACATTCGGAGTTATACCTACTCTCTCTCTTATTATTAGAATGATCTATATGTTGTATTCAGAAATATTTTTGTATCTACATTTATCCTGTATTTCACTTATACTCATGTTGTATTAGAAGCTCTTGTACTGGCTCCACTAGGTTTTGGAGAGATATTAGTCTTCTTACTTTACTAATTCTGCACTTTTTCTTCATTTCTCTTGGTAATCCATTACTAGTTATTTCAAACTACGGGTTGGCTTACCTACTAGTAGGTTAGAGTAAGTGCAATCATAATCTGAGAAATTGGGTCGTGAAAAATTGGTATCAGAGCATAGGTTCACCGATGTTGTTTGTACAAGAGCTAAGTACCTTGTAGAGTCATGCGGATCGGTGTAGAGACATCTGTATCCTATCTATGGGAGGCTACAGGGCATTCTTAGGAAATCATATTCAAGACTTCTTGTCATGTGTCCATACTTCTTTGAACCTCTAAGTACCTCTTTGATTCCACTCTTTCCTAGATGGATAGCATGAGGTTGTCGATAAATGAGGATGGGACTTCTGTGTGTGTTAACAGAGTTTCAGGTCAGCGTCAAACTAGAGAGTTAGCGATTGATATCGAGGATCTTCTGGCTAGAGGGTTTGGGGTCATCCCAGGCTCCGGCACAGATTGTGACCGCCTCAGCATCTAGTGTTTGGGATTTAGAACCTTTTCATATATTTTTTACAATCAGTGATGGTGCCCGGTATATTGAGTAATTCTTAGACCAGAGTTAGGTTTGTTGGTGTTCAGCAAGGATCTTTATCAGTTTCAAAGTATGAGATTGGGTTTCTCAAGTGTTCTAGACATACTTCTATGTTATTTCCTACAGAGCGTGAGATGGTGCATGGATTTACCAGAGAATTAACTTTACCACTCCGCTTGGCAATAGAGCATTTGATAGCAGCTGGATCCACTCTCTCTCAGGTTGTTGATCATGCGAGGACTATAGAAAAAGACTGTATTGATACGTTTGGAGGTGGAGGTAAGAGGCCATATCATCAGTACAGTGTTATTGGTATCCAGTTAGGGAGTAAGGATCCTCTCAATAGGGATCAACATCACTTGCAGCCTACCAGATTTGGACAGGTAGTATCTCAGGCTATAGTTGGTTCTCAGATTAGGTATGGTGGTCATAGTAGGTTGAGTTCTCATCAGATATTGCAAAGTATTTGGTATAGATCTTCAGGTCATGGCGCCGTTCTGGGCTAGTAGGTGCAGTACATCAGAGAGTCCCAGGGGCACATTTTGATTGTGGCGAGATTGGTCATTGTTCTAGGGAGTGACCCAGCCATGAGTTGGTTAGCCAATTGGGAAAATCTCGTATTTGTCGCTAGGTTAGAGCTTCAGGGGTTTATTATGACTGTAGATAGATAGATCACTAGTTTAAAAAGTGTCCTCGACGAGGGACTATTGAGCAGTTAGTGCAGCCAGATCATTCTCTTAGTGTTATGGCACCTTCGGCTTGAGACGATATCCTTAGTATTTTAGTTGATCATTTAGATACTCAGTCCAAGTTTGAACGCATTTAGTTTCATAGTTTCTTAGGCACGTCAGGATTATGACTTTGGATTTTCCATCATGATAGGTGTGCCTTTGATTTTCTGCCTTTAGTTTTTATTTGAGTTGAGTTGGGGTTTTCAAATCCATCGATGACTATATGCCGTGATATTACTATGTTGGCTATTGTATGAATTGTGTAGATTCATGCATATATGACAACCCCATAGATGATTTCTTTTGGTAGTGGATTGAGTGGATCACTATGGTAATTCCCTTGAGGTGTAGCTTTGGGTTAAAGTCCCTTTCCTTTGGCATTTTGGCCTTGTTATGACTTTAGAGTGGTACTGACTATGTCTTTCATTTTATGCCACATGCATCTTAAGTTTTTGTTATTATTTTCATTATTTGATGTTGACTTATTCTTACCTGATAGATGGTTAGACCAGCGACATCTAGTTAGAATCCCCTTTCTTGCAATTCTTATCCATTGGCGTAGGTGGCTAACTCGATGGGTTGGTTTTCTCTCTTTTAGTAATAGGAGGTTAGTTGTTTTCCTTCTCTGTTAGCAAAGTTAGATCGGTTGTTGAGAGAGAGGGAAGGTAGGTTGGTCTTTCATGGGTTTGTTGTGATTCTAGAGTTGGAAATTCGGTTCAATTACCCATTTTCGATGTTGAAAAGTCTAGGGCTTTCTTTTCTAGTTTGTTGGGTTTGTCTCCTGGTGGTAGACTTGATATTGGTAATGGTATTGATTTGGGTACTCTGTTCTTTCTATGATGTAATTCGTGGTTCAACCGGGTTAAAGTTGGTGTAATTGGGTAAATTAAGAAAATTGCTCATCTCAGTACTTGTTCGGCCCAATACGACTTCATGGAGTGCTTCTGCTTGGTGATATGTACTTATGGGTATTCGTGGTCTTAGATCGAGTATTAGACTGACAAATTCATGCTAAGTTTATATTTCTCTGAGTTGCTTAAGTTTTGGCTATCAGTAGCACTGTTTGCAGCCTTGGTGAGTTCTTGGTTATGCCTTGATGTGTTATGCCTTCAGCATATGTGAATTGGATTGCTTGTGTCCTCAGTCGGTGGTTTTCTCAATTATGATTGTGTTCTTCGACAACCTTTCAGTTCTAGCCCCTGCGGGAATCGTGGTGGATGTGCTGATTTCTGGTAGTGAGATTGATTTGGGTATTTGACCCTAGTAAAGGCTTGTTGACTCCAGTTTTGGATTTTGATGGCTTTGGATGACGTGATGACGTCTTGAAAGTTGCAAAAGATCTTGGTATATGGATGCTTACTCGTTGATAGAATCAGTTTGGATAATTGGGATCGAATAGTTCAGCTTTGGTTTGAGATTTTAGCTTTGGAATGCATAACTTGGTTGCATCCCCATTTCTAGATTCGCTTTAGTTGAGCATTTATATATAGGATGACTAAGCATACTCATTGCCTACCGGTTCAATTTTCTTCAGTTTGGATGGGTCGTAGTTGATAGATACTCAGAGGATAGTCCATTGGTACATGGTATTGGCTTCTACTTCTTTCGACCTTGGTTTGAAGTGTTCGACAGAATTTTGATGGCCTACTCAGCGGAAGGAGTGTACCCGAGTTGGGCCTAGAATGGTTTCACCCACAGTTGGTGGGGCGTCTTGGAGTGGATCATTCAGTTTTATGAGTTGGTACTTTGGACTCCTGACTATCAGTTTCGAGGGTCATTCGGACCAGTTTTAGCTTTGGATAAAGATCGCAGGCTTTGATCACCTCCATTTGTGTGTCCAGGTAGCACCTTATGGGCTTATTCTTATGCTATCCATTATGGATTTTTAGTATATCAGCTTCAGTCTTTCGAGGCTAGAGTGATGTGAATGCGCTGATAAGACTCGTATGATATTTTGCATGGTTAGGAGTAGATGGAAGGTTTAAAAAGGCAAAGAAGCTTAGATTTGGATATTGGAGTTGGTTGTGTGATTCTTGTCTTGGATTTCTTTTAGATTGGATAAGCTTCTACCTGGTTAGGCTTGTATTGGTGCTATAGTAGTGTGTTGTGGTTTTGTTTTGCGTGTTCCATTTGTGTTCAGTTCATTTGGAGGCCAGTTGGTAGTTGAGAATGAGTTCTTGGTTATTTGAAAAATGAAGTAAGAAAGTTGGTTAAAAAAAAAAGGGATACCTATAGCAAAATCCCTTGGAAGCATTGTCTCTTCTTAGAGGTTATCTAGGGAGGCATGCTCGAGGTATGTGGGCCCAGTACCTCATTCTTTCGAGCTTTCATACTTTTTCTGTCTATTGACTTTCGCGGATGAAAGTCCTTTTAGTAGTGGATGTTGTAATGACCCTCCAGGTCATTTTCTTAATTTCTACACGATTCCAGCATTTCAAGCCTTCCCACAGCCACTAAAGGTCAATTATGACTTACTGGAACTGTTGGTTCTGTTATCGAACAATTCGTTTGGATTTTAGGGCCATTTTTCTACTTTGGAGCTTTCACTGTTAAGGATTTGATCTCGAACCAAAACCTCTAGTAAATGATCTCAGATGGAAATTCTGACATCGTCATCAGCTCCAGAATGTTTTAGGCTAAGGGGATCCTTGGTTCAGGTCCCGAGGCTTTCAGACTCGTTTTTCTCTATTGGGTAAATTTGATGAAAAATAAAACTATAGGTGTGGGAACCACATTTAATTGAAATGATCTGGGATGAAAGTTTCAATGGCTCCATTGAGTCCAAAATGTCGAATTTGCAATGATAGCATAGTTCGTTTGAGCACACGGAATTTCGAACGAATCTCGAACACCCAAGCGGAGTCCATTTGGACTTAGCAAAAATCTGAGGCCTGATATCTGGTATGACCGCTTAAGCGGACGTCGCTTAAGCAGCAAGAGTGCCACTTTAGCGGTCACTCATCCTTTTGCACCAGTCGCTTTAGCAGTCAGTAGTCGCTTTAGTGGCTAAGTCACAGTAACCGCTTTAGTGGCACCTGCTGGTGTTATATTCTCTTCTTTACCCGATTTCTCCCATTTCTCAAGGGTATTTCTCTCTATTTTTGAGAGCCTAGAGAGTGGGGAAGTGTGGGGAATCTCCTATTGAAGCTAAGGTAAGCTAGTTTAACACTCCTTGGTCATTTTCTATTATTTTTCCCGTCAAATTCCATCTCTTTTCATTGTAAATTCTTAGAAATTAGGTCTTTGATTCCTAAACTTTGCGGACTAATTTGAGCCCCAATTTACACACCGTATGTGCTCAAATTTTGAGCACACATTCCTTGTCCTTCGAAGGACCTCGTGACAGATTCAATTTTTGGATTCCGTTAGCGGGCCTCACCGGCCCGTTATTGACCTGATTTTGGGCCCGAAGTTTTATGTTGCAATGTGGGTGTTGTTTTACTTGTATTAATGCGTAAAGTATTATTTTGATAGTTTGACACCATTTTCCAGATCGTGGAGCAAGTACAGGCGATATGCGAACGATTCAAGATTTGTTTCGGCATCGAGGTAGGCTTCGGTTTACTTTTCTCTATGAGATGGTCTAAAGTGTAGATCGCATGCTAGGTAGGGATTATCAGAATTGTTTATGACTAGTATATTATGACTTAGCCCATTTAGAAAATTTGGGGTAGAAATGTGACTCGAACCTTAGTATAAAAAATTTGTTATTGTCATAGTATCTGATTAGCCTTAACTATAAACATGTTAACCATAGTTTTATATTAAGGACCCTTTAGTATAAGATTTATCATTTTACTTAGTGAATTGGACGGTATTTTCCCAATTAGATCCTTTAGTGACTTTACGCCCTCATTTACCGTAGTTTCCCAAGTTATAAGGCATTATCATGTTGATTATATGTTGTTGGGCCCGAGGATGTGGTTACGATGCTAGTTGGAATCTATGTGAGTATTCTATCCTTATAAAAGACGTGATTCTAGTGTGTAGATGCTTAGGCGCTTATGGTTGTATTGTTTGGATATTGGTGATGGCATGCATACTCTTAGGCGCATTCATGCTCACTTAGAGGTACGATTCCAACCGAAACCTTTATTTTACTACTGTTTTCTAAAAAGTGATTTATTCCCACTTTTCACTTTTAAAATGGATTCTTCACAACGGAATAGTACCACCTTATTTAATGAATTATGAGCTTTTGAAACTAAAAGTGATATTTTGAAAATTAGACTGAGATTGATTCCGGTCCGTTATTATCCACTCTCTTTCACCACTATTATTTACTTCGGTCATGGGAAATTCTGACCCTTTCGATAGTATTACATCGATTTAGTCCCGAACTTGTTCTCGGGGAATAGATTTACAGATTTACACTCTTTTAGTCACGGTTCGAGTCCATGAACTTATTATATTTATATTTCTCTTCGGCAATGGATGGAGTAGATTGAATATAATGGTTACTCAATGTCCTGGTTTGGCAACAGGCAGTGTATCTAGTTATCCTGAATCCCCTAGGGACCCCTTCGTCCGTGAGCCACAGTGCCGGAGAAGGATAGTCATCGTAGGTCCTTCCTTTGCGAGCTACTGAGTTGGAGGAAGTTTATACACTTGTTACACTATGGTACTTGGATTGGACATGGTATTTATGGTTATATTGCATTCATTCATTTATATGCATCGCCTAACACCAGTATGATTATTTGGCACTTATATCTATCCGCCTTGTGGGGGGGTTGTACAGGTATAAGTTATGATTGTCGTTTGCTGAGTGCTTTCGTGAAGCTTTCGGGCTTATGAGGGCCCGATTAGGTATTTGTTTGTCTGGACTGGCCGGTTACTTTCTAATTGGTTATGATAGTTAGTTCGTGGCAGGTTGGTTATGGACTGGTACCCAAGATTGTCTGTACTTTTCTGATTCCTTTCTTTATTTCGGTGAGTTACATTATTGTTCGATTACCCCATGATTAGTCACCCTTTGGTTAGAGGCTTGATTATGCTAGTATTAGCTCCCTTACTTGGCCCTGATCCTCGAGATGTTAGGTAGGGTACCTTAAGTTACTTCCTTGAGTTTAGTCCTATATATATATATATATATATATATATATATATATATATATATATATCAATATGGTATTACCGTATATCCCTCTCTTTCCTTAGCTATTCATATTGTATATGTATTATTTGGCCTAGTATTACTACTAGATATCCTTCTTTCACTCTTCATTTGTATATTGGCTAGTGGTATACGGTATTGCACTTTAGTTCCTGAACACTGTTAGAATAAGATTGTTTATCCTTGTTGCCCTGATAGCATTATCATGTTTAGTTTCTCGAACAGTTGCCTGTAGTTTATTTTCCTACTTTACATGTTATTTATGCCTGCATTATTTCTGGAGCTCAGTCGGCCGATGCCTACTGAGTACCACGTGTTTGGTACTCATACTAAACTTCTACAACCTACAGATCATACTATGAGTTATCGTCGTTGATGTGTACATCGTGCGGAGCATCTATGGATCGGAGATTTGGGGTGAGCTCCTGACGTTCGGAGTTGTTCCTACTCTCTCTCTTATTATTAGACTGATCTTTATGTTGTATTCAAAGACAGCTTTGTATCTATATTTATCCTGTATTTCAGTTGTACTCTTGTTGTATTAAAAGCTCTTGTACTGGCTCCACCAGGTTTTGGGGTGATATTAGTCTTCTTATTCTATTAATTCTACAGTTTTTCTTCATTTCTCTTGGTAGTCCGTTAATAGCGGTTCCGGACTATGGGTTGGCTTACCTACTGGTGGGTTAGAGTAGGTACCATCATGACCTAAGAAATTGGGTCGTGACATCTCTATTACATTTTCTTTCCATTTTCTCAAGTACACATCTAGATGAATGACACTTATCTAATTTAACTTTATAAGGTCAAGATTAAATCAATTTGACTAGCATCTTAACTATGATTAAATATTAAATTTGGAAAGCATTCCTTAATTTTGGTACGCATAAAATTAATCTCTCTCTATATTTTGATACTTATTAATTTTATTTGTAAAGTTTAGATTGAAAGAGTTGATAATCCAAAACTTGTTCATGTATTTGAAAATCGTAATAAAATTAAATGGCATCAAAATAAATATTATTGTCACAGTACCCTTCCAGGATTTTTTCATATATTCACCATCTTAACTAAATTAAATGAAAGGGAATTAAACTGAATACTAAGTATCACAATAATTTCAACACTCTGATTTGCTTCCCGGTTGTCAATTGAAAATTGGAACTATGATTTCACTCCCCTCATATGCTCTTTAATTCAATTTTTCAGACATCTTAAAATCAACTTTCTAAAATTTATGATCACATATTATTTTTCTTATTTATACGGATTTGTGAATGGAAGGAGGTAGGGAAGTTTACCGGTAGGTACACATTGAAATTAATGATTACTAATATATGGGGGGGAGATTAATATTGCATACCAAAAATAAAAAGTGCTTTCCAAATTTAATATTTTAATCATAGTTAAGATGCTAGTTGAATTGATCTAATCTTGACCTTTAAAAATTAAATTAGAGGAAATGGAGAGAAAGTGTAATGGGGGGAGCCAAATCCATTAAATTTAACATCTTTTGCATAGTTTTACTTATTGATTAGAAGATTAGTAGATACACTAAAATTGAGTAAGATATATAATATATCTTATTACAATAAACTAACAATATGAAGAGTCTCAACAGCAACAATATCTCTACCTCCACGAGTTAAGGGCAAGGTGGGCACACTTTACCCTCCCCAGACCCCACCTAGGTGCTTTCACCACTTAAGTTGTTGCATCACAAAAATACAATTTTTTTTCTTTCCTCACAAGAACTTGTTGATCACTTCCTGAGAATGCAAGATGATGGTCTGCTTTATATACCTCATTCTATATGTTGCATGAAATCCAAGAACATGTTACATTTTGAGATATTTGCTAATATTTTCCTTAGCAAAAACTCCAAAGCAAATGTATTTGGATTAACCAGAAAATAGTTTCTCTAAGCATAGGAAGTAGGAACTAAAACTAATGTTAGTTATTTCTAACTAGTAACCAGATAAGATTTGTGTATTTGGGTGGTGGATTGGAATTCTTCCATTTCCAATCTTCATCATAACAACAAAGACAGAGGCGGCGCAGCCACGATCTGAACTTTATGGGTTCTAAATTCTACGATAGTGATATTAGGTGTTAGTAACTGATTTCAAAATTGGAGGAGTTGCTTCATCCAATAACAGAATAGGTGCATTCTTGAGAACAACACGAGTTATTGAATTCTTGCTACATTCCAACATGCATGGCATAACCATGAGGCAAACTGCTGATGAAATGATGAGCATTTGCTATTCTAGCTGCTTCTTTCATCTCTGCTTCACTAGCATTGTGTCTTGCGTAGATTATGTTTTCCCTAATGGTGGTTGATCGAGAAGATAATTGGTTCCTTCTGAACAAGTCCTAAATGGTTCCTCAACCATCTCAGATTGTATGACATTAAATCGCGGCGATCAAGTAAAACCGGAGCAGCAACATTGTCATTAAACCTCTCTATCAGAGATGTAATTGTGCTCTTTCCTGAGCAAGAAACACCCACCACAGCTACAGTTTGCCCTCGTTGACTTTGAGAGTAAAATTGCTCAATACCAGGACTTCTGGTCGAGATGGATATGAGAAGTCAATGTTTTTCAACTCAACACTTCCATAGACATTTGGCGGTTTTAAGGCTGAGTTATCATCTGGATCAATCTTTGGTTATTGATTAATTATTTAGAATACTGATGTCAGTGATTTTCTTCTTTTAAGAATATATGGAGCCAACCCAAAAGGCTCAACAAGCGCCATAGTTAGATTCATGTGCTTATTCTTTACAGTGAGTGCAGTATACCAAAGAAGAAGATCATTGCAACCAAAAAGAAGAAATGAGAAAAGGCAAAACCAAAACTAATTTCCACACCATGGAGGAAGCTTTTTGTAAATATCTTCTGCAGTTGCGACATGTAGAGCTCCATTACCTTATTACCAGCACAGAATGCTACAACTGTATAGATATTTCTAACTGGATCCTCAAGAACCAACGATGCCTTCTGATGCATCTCCTTAGTACCTTTTTTTTTTTAATACCGCTCCCTAGCTAGGAGCTCCCAACCTTTTTGGTCCCTTGGTGACTCAAACTCACAACCTTTGGGTTTGATGTGAGGGGTGCTTACCATCCGAGCAAATCCCTCTTATCCTTAATACCCTTGACATCCCAGCAAGCCATAATTTCTGCAAATTCAGTTCAGATCCAAGTGAGTGCCTGGTAGAAAGAGGTACAAATATTGAATAGTTCTTAGACTTAAGAGCACGAAGAGATTGTAACTTGGAAAATTGATTGCCATAGTTGCGAGGCACTATGGGGGATTTCGCTGGGTATGTCGTTGTTGTTGTTGTATAGTTGCAAGGCACAGGAACAAATTGCAAGCCCGTATGTGAAGCCAAGTCCAAGTCCTTGCACAAGACTTATTAATATATACCGTACCTCAGTGTAGCTTGTAGTGAGGTAGCATATGAATACTTGGCCAAAGTCTCATTTGTGAAATCAGACAATGTCCTAATATAAGAAACTGCATGCATCATATGAACGGAAAGTTGAAGGAAACTCTCTATAGGCATTTAAATTTACAAATCCAAATACCCGTAACTCTAGGTGATGCATCCATAGGCCAATACATATCCTCATACCTTGAAGGACGTGAAATATGTTCTGTTTACCATGTATAAGTACATTATTTGGCATTTGACAACTGTGATGGCATATAGCATGGTTGAGGAGTAAATATTCATCAATGATAGAATCATGGTTTTGCTATATCATGAAGATTATGGACAGGGGAGGATAATAGAAAGCAACTTAATTGAAAACCATTTTTAATGACTTCCCACAGGAAGACTCTCTACTGGTGTGCCTACCTACTGCTAGTACGCTTCTTGACTATGTAACTTATTTTTCTTGAACAAGGTAAGTTTGTATTCATCACCATTAAGGATATGCTGGAGACTTTCAAAAATTGTGTTAGCTCTAGCTACTTTCAAGGATCCTAAGAAATCCACTAGTTTTACATCTTCATCTATACAAGACTGTTTACACCAAAAATACAAGGAAGCAATAAAACCTAAGTTGCTCAGACTCTCAAAAAATGTTGCCGTACACGTACAGGATCCTCCAAAAATGCACTACTTTTGAAGGATCCGACACACACCCGATGACATTTTTAAAGAGTCCGAGCAACATAGAATAAAACTATCTTTGACCTTCTGAATGTTATTAATTGTTGTTTTTTTAAAAAAAGATGGGGCAGCAAAAAAGGGGTTAAAATGACTCTTAATGGATTGAAATGGCTTTCAATGATTTTTATTATGCATTGGGGGCTTTAAATAGCCAAACTTAAAATAAAAATCTACGTAATTTGAAATTTAAAATAACCTAGAATATTGCAACAACTAAACAAACTAACAAACATTTAAAATTCAAATTCATTCTAAAACTACTAAACTTTTATTCTAAAAATTACTGCAGTAACTAAATGCAAAACTCAACACTCCTCCTTTGCTTTAGTTACTGCAATATAAAAAACTGCTCCTCCTCAAGTTTTGCTTTGACAGTTGATTCTAAATTTTCCTTGATTTTTTTTGAACTTGCACATTTTTTGGTTATTGATCTTTCTCTTCTTCTTCTTTTTCTTCTTTTGATTTTGTGCTTAAAAAACACCATCAATGATCTTGTCTTATTTGAAAGATCTTTTGAAAGTGCTTTCTTGTGGACAATTGTAGGATTTGTAAAATGTTGTTGTAAGTATTTTTCTTCGATCACAACAACATATATGACATGGGTTATAAAATATGATTTCATTTTCACCGACCAAATCTGATAGTTTTTGTCACTGAAATTTTTTGGGGCATTCAAAGAGAGACTACTGCTTGACATCTGTATTTGTTGAAAATAGCCCTATGCTTTGAAATTAAGCTTGGGTTGAAAATGGTAGCCCTGACGGGTTAAAATGGGTAGCCCTGGCGGGTTAAAAATGATTTGGTAGCGCTTTGGAAGAACTCATAGATCCTGTAAGATCAATGAAGCTCTGATACCACTGTTGGTTTTTTAAAAAAAGATAGGGCAGGAAAAAAAGGGTTAAAATGACTCTTAATGGATTGAAATGACATCCAATGATTTTTATTAAGCATTGGGTGCTTTAAATAGCCAAACTTAAAATAAAAATCTACATAATTTGAAATTTAAAATAACCTAGAATATTGCAACAACTAAACAAACTAACAAACATTTAAAATTCAAATTCATTCTAAAACAACTAAACTTATTATTCTAAAAATTACTGCAGTAACTAAATGCAAAACTCAACATTAATTCAGTCTTCAAAGCATCTCCCATTTCTTTCCTTCCATATTGTCCACCACAAGCAAGGGGGAATTAAGCTCCACCACTTCTTTTGACTCTTGGTATCTCCTCTCCTTATCCAACAGCTTAACAAATCTGTTGTGTGTTCAGGCCTTACCAACTTTATTCCTATTATGTTAAAGACCAGAGACCAAAGTTGTGTAGTGAACTTACAGTGGAGGAACAAGTGGTTGTTTGTCTCTCTTTTTACACAACACATAAAACATCTGGAAGCTATATGGAACTTCCTTTTTTGAAGAACCTCATGAGTAAGCTGACGAGCTCTCCTAACAATTAACCAAGAGAAACATTTAAGTTTTGTTGGTGCCAAACTCCTCCACACTTGTTTCCAAGGCCCTGGCATGATCTTATCCGATTCTGTGGTGGTGCTACTGAAAACATCAAGCACCTTCATCAATTCCACAAAGCTACTCACTCATTTATATGTCTTCAAAATGTGATATCCCACCCTTGAGGAGATCAACTTTCAGCTAGTGTAACAAAAGGGCTAGATCATATGTTGACTAAGCCAGGGAATGTATGCCTCAGGGTCTCTTCTTTCTCATGGTGATCAATCAGAATTGTTTATAATATGTTCTAAAATTATGACGTAATTCTTATTAATGTCTTAATTGCTAGAACTTTTGGCCTGGTAAGTCCTTGCTCATTCATCTAAACTCCTGTTGATTTGCTGATACTTATGAACGATTTGTTCCAAAACTACAATACGATTTGTACAAAATTTCTTGTGATCCACTAGGATTCGTGGCAAGATTAGTCTTTGCCTATCCATCATAACTTCTAGCAATCCATCAAGACTTGCTATCAAATTCTAATCGGCAAGCTCCAAAATCTGGAGCACGCAACCTATTTTTGCCAAATCTTTTTTAAACGAATTCAAAACTTAAATACCTATTTGTGCAACTCTGCCCGAGTTTTAAAAGGATGACATCTTTTCTCTGTGTTTCTTGAATAATTGTCATTCAACTTATTAAGTAGGTGTTTGGCCATGTTTCATTGGGAAATTAAAGTATTTTTTTTTTTCAAAGTGAAAAATAATATTTAAAAATTGGAATTGTGTAAAATAAATTAGAGTTCGAGTTAATGGGCTTTCATTATTGGGAAAGTCTCGTTTATGTCTCCTCCATTTTTTGAACTTTTGTGAATAATTTGGAGTGAAAAAATAAAGTGAAAACATAATTTTTCGGAAATTTATGGTCAACTCCGGAAAAAAGTAAAAAAACTTCATGGCCAAATGCCCCTAAATAGTTTTTCAATTAGCTGTGCTAATTTAATTTTCACAAAACACAAAATAATTTATCATAAATATTATTAGAATAAGAAATTAATATTAAGAGAGTAAGATGATTTGTATACACCTTAGAATTTGGCGTTAAGTCATGAGTTTGTATTGATGAATAAATAGATAAATAAGTGAAAATAGACTTTAAAAAGAAGGGGAGATTCAGAAATCTTGTGTGGAAAGTGCCGCTCACTGCACCC